>OZ024900.1:10768038-12093098 GCA_964017195.1 Siderastrea radians | reverse complement strand
GAAATGCCCAAACGTCCCTGGGACAGATCCACCGAATGCAACCATACGGACCAAGAGCGGGTCCTGACCGGCACATGGTGCAGTCCGGAATTGGCCAAAGCCGTCGAGCTCGGGTACCAAGTCCAGTACATCTACGAGGTCTGGCATTTTGACGAGACCTGTGACGGGCTGTTCCAAGATTACGTCAACACGTGGTTGAAAATCAAACAAGAAGCCAGTGGGTGGCCTGAGGAGAACATGACTGAACAAGACAAACAAACTTATATAGACAACTATTTCGAACAGGAAGGCATCCGGTTGGAGTACGACAAAATCGAGAAGAACCCGGGGCTCCGCACCCTGGCCAAAATGATGCTCAATTCCATGTGGGGTAAATTTGGTCAACGCCTTAACAAAACCCAAGTCCAGCCCTTTCAGAACCCTCAAGACTTCCACCGTTTCTTGGATACCGATAGCTTGGACGTACGACACGTCTCCGTGGTCAATGACGACATGGTGGAGGTCCATTACCAGTACCAAGACGAAGACATCCCCGTGTCACCCAACCTGAACATTTTTGTGGCCTGTTTCACCACCTGTTGGGCCCGGCTTCGACTCTATGCCGCCCTCGAACCCTTGGGGCAACGGGTCTTGTACTACGACACGGACTCCATCATCTTCCTGCAAGACGAGGATCAAGCCAACCCGGTCTTGGGTAATTACCTCGGCGATTTTACCAGTGAATTAGCCTCTGACGACTACATCGTGGAATTCGTGTCGGCGGGTCCCAAGAACTATGGCTACCAAACCCACAAGGGGCACGTCGAGTGTAAAGTACGGGGATTCCGCCTCAACAGCGAAGGCAAGAGCCAGTTGAATTACAACGTCATGCGACAGAACGTCCTCGACGAAATCCAAAAGCCTCAAAAGCACCCGCGTCAGACCCAAGTCGTCAAAACCCACCAGATTGTCCGGGATCCCAAAACCTATCAACTCTACACCTTCCCCGAGTACAAATGGTACCAATTGGTGTACGACAAGAGAGTGGTAGATCCGCAAACCTTCCTCACATACCCCTATGGATACAGGGGACTCCTTTCCTAAGAGTACGCCAAGTCATTGGTATTGCTTGCCTCTTCTTCTTAGTAGCAGTCGAGAGTAGTGTCATCGCAACCCACATCATGGAACACTCATCAAAATGGAACACTCATATTATCAAAAGGAATACTCATCAAAAATGGAATACTCATCAAAATGGAACACTCATCACAATGGAATACTCGTTAAAAAGGAACACTCATATTATCAAAAGGAACTCATTAATAGGAACACTCATATCAAAAAGGAACGTAGTAAAGTACTCATTCTCCCAAGGATTTCATCAAAATGGAACACTCATATTATCAAAATGGAGCTCATTAAATAGGAACATTCATATCAAAAAGGAATTCATCAAAATGGAATACTCATCACAATGGAATACTCATCAAAATGGAATACTCATCACAATGGAATACTCATATCAAAATGGAATACTCATTAAATAGGAACATTCATATCAAAATGGAACACTCCCATTAATCCAAGAAACGGTGGAAAGTTTGAGGATCCTCAAAGGTTTGCATCTTCTTGACTGTCTGCTGAACAAGCTGGGCCCCGCATCGTCTGGATGAAAGGCCATGAAGACACCTTGACGTTCATCAGGAGACATCCCCGTCAAGGCCATCTGTGGTTGCTGCTTGCTTGATTGCTTGTCGACTTGGGAGGGCGTCCCATCCTCCAATACCTTGCACTCGTCTTTCCATTTTTGGTTTTGTACCCTACGGTCTTGTTTTCTGGTCAAATGGAACTCATCTGTATGCCATGGATGATCCTTCAATGGTTTCCATTAAAAAATATATTTTTAACAACATCAATACCTCTTTTCTTTGACTCAAGGATCACCCCCCATTCCAAAAATTGGACTTTGGACTTTTGCGTTTTCTCCGCGGTTTTCCTGAGCCCACGATCCTTTTTTCACACTCGCCAGCGGTTTCCTAAACCACGTGACTTCCGGTTGCATGAGCCCACGATCCCTTTTTACCCCTGGTCCGCGGTTTCCTAAACCACGTGACTTCCAATTGCCTGAGCCCGCGATCTATTTTTCCCACTGGTCAGCGGTTTCCCCTCACTTCCGGTTGAGCCCGCGATCCCCTTAGCAACCCACGGTCAGCGGGTTGCACTTCCGGTTAGCAACCACGAGAACCAATCAGAAGCCAAATGCTCTCGACCAATCACAAACCAGACCAGGGGGTGTGTATGCAAATTACCGTGGGAAAATTCTCTATCTGGGCCCCCTTTACTACTTATGTGAATAAAATTTCATGTTTGTGAAGGTTTCTTGTCCCTTTCCTGCGTTTATTCATTCTCCTTTTGAAGTTTAGTGCGTAATTTTCAATGTTTTTCTTTGAGCAATTCTTTTTTTCGCATTTGGTGTATTTTACAAATACTCTTCTTGAAGCTAATAAGCTTTCGAAAGAGCTGTCGGTTAAAGTTGTGCTTAAGTCTTCTCTTTGAAGAAATATAAGTCAACTTACTGTTTCCTCAGCGGCTCGCGTGTTTCCCTTGCTGTTTTTCACCTTTTGGCGAATAACTGCAGAGCTATAATGTACTGTAATTTACGGGCCAATAAAGAAAGAGAGGTTTCAATTTCGTCTTTACAATCTACAAATACACTCCAATTTCTTCAAATTTAAGAGTGTTAAGAGGACCAGGATAAAAAGGCAGAACAATTCACGAGTAGAAAAATAATTTTTTGGATAGCAAGACCTTTCTCTCTTTTTGAATACTTTCAAAATGAAAGTCATTCAAGTGTTTTTATATTTATAATTCATATAAAAACACTGTATAGAGGACAACGTTGAGACAAACTACCTTTTTTATATTTAACCAGTGTCTCACCTAACGCGAAACCGACAGCAGTTTCAGTCAGACACTCGCGAGCAGTATTGTATTCTGATCTTTTGCAGTAAAATAAAGTTATCATTCCTATTTTTAAGGTGCATGTTGACCTTTCCAGGTGTAGTATTTTCTTTTAGAGGGAAGGGAGACGTATCTAAGGCTGATATCTGATTACAAACCTTTCCCTTTGTAATTATTTTGTCCTTGAGAGATTAGAAAAAGTAAACAAACTGTGAAGCAACTTCATGGGAAAAAAACCAACAAACAAAAACGGCATCTAGTAACCCCGCCGAAGGTCTATAAAAATTTTAAAAGAAACCTGCTTCCTCTCGGTCTGGGAAATTGTCAGTAGCAACGCTGAAGCAGACGAGTAGCCGATTTTGACCTAAACGCCACTGAGAATTCTCGATAAGGTCAGGCAAGTATAAGGTTAACTGGAAAAAGTATTTTTGCACTTGGAGTTGACGATTTATTCCCGCTAGGGAATCTTGTCTTGAGGAGTTACGTATGATGCGTAATTAGCGACTTCAATGAGAGTATTTTCAGAGACATTAAATTAAGTACTAACGAAAAAAAAAGAATGTGGAACTCCGCTTTTAGGCTTGGCTAAATCTATATATTATTGTATGGAGAAATTAGATGCTTTATCACTGTCACAAGAAAAAAAGGTACGGAGAGCGAGACGTTAAGACTCCCCTTGTCTCCCATACCATGTGCAAAAGTAAAAATTGCGGAAGACTGTTTTCGTAGTCGTAAAAGTTAATTACCTTTTATACAAGGCGTCGTCTTCTGATCCCCATCCCCAAAATATATTTGACAATCCATTGACAAGTTCAAAGTGTTCCCTTGAAAAGGAACATACTCCTCCAAAGAACGTCTTATAAGGCAATCTGTCGATAAAAAAAAAGATAATTGACACAGGCAGTAAAGAGCGTCCAAGCCGAGTCGATTATTTCTTTTGTCTTTGACAGCTGAATATGCTTCTTTTTTTTTTTCTTTGCCTGGGTGATATTTATGTTATAACAAGGATAAGGATAAGGATAATTTATTTAACGTCAGGAACACAGGGAGTGGTTGCCCAATCTCCCGAGCCAGGGTCTCATGATACAAGTGTTTCACAAAAGAAAATCTCTGAAAAAAGCTAGTTTAAAAACCAAGAACAAACTAATACAACTAGTTAGTTAATTACAGCTAAAAATTACGTTTATCTATATAGTTAATTGATCAAGTTAGAAGGTAATTAATTTAATTAAAAGGTATGGTTTATGTAAAAAGAATGTACACACATTGGATCAGTGTGTATAAATAGGATAACCTCAAAGGCAATTACTGCATTGGCGGCCGATAAAATTCATCTTGTTTAAATGTTTGCGAAACGATGACACATTAGGTGCGTTCTTTACAACTAATGGCAGCTGGTTCCAGATACAGAAAATAATGTACGTATACCAACCATGAAAGAATCTACTATTATAAGAAGTTTGTTCAGCGATTAGCCCTCTACTTCTAAGATTGTATGATGACCATAACAACATTATTATCTTTTAAAATAATTATAAGTGATCAATTATCTATTGTCGTCCGCTGATAGATGCTTAAGAGCAGTTCTCTGTAAGAATCAAACAAAGTGGGAAATGAAAAATGTTGACCCCGCAACTTAAATTTGCATGCAAGTAGATACCCACGGGGGATGTTCGAAAATGGCCATTATTGAGGTCATAACTTAATTGTTGCCATGGTAACAGTGACTGTTTGTTGACGCCCGAGAACCCAAGTTTGAACTCAAAAACTGTTGTGAAAACTGCAAAATTTAAAACGTTATTTCTCAAGTTTATTAAAACACTACAACTCGAGACTTCGGACAAATGTAAAACCACTATTGTACATTCTTTCTATGTATACGGCTTTTCATTATGTTTAACGTAAACAAAATAAACGGCGAATTAACTACACCGTGTCTCGGCCATTTTAATTCGTGAGTAAAACAAGCAGTACATTTCTTTTAACATCTTCAAAAGTACATCAGTTCTAGAATTGAAACTACATGGATAGCTTATAACAGACATTGTAGTTACTAAATCTGCAAAATTCTTAGCGGGGCGGGCTTATTGTTTTCATGGCAATCAACAAAGAAACCATAAAAGTGAGATTTCTTAAATTTTGTCAAAATTAACATTCCGTAAATTTGCTGGAAAAATCGGAAGAAAGCTGAGACGACCTTGAGATTTAAAGAAAATTGTCTGTTAAGTAATTCTCTGATGAAAACAACATTTCATAAACCGTATGTTTGGAAACAGTTTGAATCGAAGGACAGCTTACTTGACGGCTTTGTTCATTTCTCCACTTTTCGACTTACGTTGAGCGAGCCGATTCTTTCTGTACAGCACTCGCATTGTTTAAAAATCCAGTGTTCTGAACCTTTTCTTTCAGCTGATAGTGTTATTCATCACCGGCAGTATTCCATCCCCTTATTTCAGCCCACTGAAATCAGGTTTGGTGGCACTGTCGGCAGAAATAAGCCAACATGGAGTTCAGTCAGTAAGGGTACATTTCCATCGTAGCCTTTCGCTCTGCTTCTCGATCAGACGTCACCATTCGCTCCAAAAGATGGAAAGATGCATCCTTTCAACTAGGATTCCATTTAGCCAAGCATTTCACTCCAACTTACTGTGTGAAAACTGCAGACAACAACTTTCTTCGAAGTGGAAGAGACAATAAGATACGCCGTGGGACGTTACCGGTCAGCGGTGTTTACTTGAACAACTTTCCCTTCATAATACGCTTAACACCGGGTCCTTTACTACCATTTTCGTTCAACCCTGAAGCGTGACGATTTTTTTGCGTATGTTTACTTTTCAAACTTAACGGTTTTGTCTGGTTTCGTATCACGTTTGACCAATGAAACCTTGGCGGTTATGTTGCGAAACTGACAAGGTTCTTGGTGCCATTCGAACATGTTTTGTTCACGTGCTCTGAGACTTTTCAGGTTTCGCTGCACGAAAGTCTTTTAGTTTTTGCAGAGAAGAAGATGAGAAAAAATTTAATTAAAACAAGTTAACAAGTTTGGAAGGAGTTATCGTCCAGGAGTTGCTAAAGATCAAGATTTAAAATGCTCCATCATTGACAGAATTATCAGTGAAGGAGGTGACCAATTTACGGGTTATATTCCGCGGAGTTTTACACGATTTGCGAACGAGTTGCGTGACCGTAAACACCGCAAAATCAGCTGTATGGTACAGATGCTGGGACGAAATGCAAACATTAGCGACGCCTAAAGAGGCCTGACATCTGAAAAATTACAGGAAGATGACCTTGAACTCATCGAAATATTGAAAGTCCACTCCCCATCTACTCACCCTTTCCCAAATCATCGAGGAGTTGGAGCAGTTTGGAGCACAACAAATTTCAAAATCGGTCGTTTCGCAGACCACAAAGTTTCAAAGCACGTGAACAAAACATGCTCCCCCGCACGGAAAACCTGAAAAGTTTCAGAGCACGTGAACAAGACATGTTCGAATAGCGCCAAGAACCCTGTCAATTTCGCGACACAACCGCCAACATTTCATTGGTGAAAAGTGACACGTAACCAGACAAAACCGTTATAGTGCATGAGCCAGAGGGGGTGAATGGTACCACTTAAGGGGACAAAGAGTGACGTACCTTTTTGGAAAGCTCTTTACCCTTAGTAAGAGAATATATGTGATAGCATTTGCCAAAGTGTCATCTTCCATGATTTTTCAAGTGGGTGGGGTGAGTAAAATTTTTTTTGGTCCTATACTGCACTTCCTGTTAATCATGAACTTCTACTGGCCTATCCATCTAGGGTGTGGGGATTTATCTTCTGCAAAATAAGTATAAAAACGACTCTTTTTTCTTTGCGATCCTGTGATGATAATTTTTATGCACTGAAAAAGTTTTTATGAGCCTTCAGTCCAAGCCACTGAACACTTTACCTCGTGGCATAGCCGCAAGTGGAGTTGTTTCACGTAAGCTGAGGTTTCTCATGAAGAAACCGTAAAAATGCATAACTGACCCTTCAGACGATTGAAGTGTGTGATGAAGAGATTCAGGTAAGACTTTTTATTGAAATATCAGGCAATGTTTAAGTTAGGTAGAGGGTTAATGAAAAGCTTTTTTTGGAAAAGAAACTCGAAAGCCACAGGCTTGCAACCACAGATATTACGATTGTCATTGACAAGTATTCTGCTCACATCCGACGTTCCATTACGGATATGAAGTATACCAAAGTATACCACCCCATGGCCAATTCGTGGAGGACATGTTGTACCAGACAATTTCCCAGTTCCACAGTGCCTGGTCAGACTCTTTACTGGAGTCCTCCTTGGCAACTGCACCGCAGCTAATCCGTCTACAAGAATACAGAATGATGTTGGTCAACTCTTTCAGCCAAGATCACATTTATGTAACTTCTGTGGCCAAAGCAAACCTCCTAAACACATTCTGTTGTCGTATGGGGTAAAAACTCTGACTGAAAATGTAGAATTAATACAAATGCTGAATAGACTCAGACATGGTGTGTCCTAGTGTCAGCTCGAAAAAAATTACACAGCTTTGTGCCTTCAGAAGATGGCAGCAAACTTAAATCAGAAGGTGGTTCTTCCAGGGACTATTCAACGTACCTAATGTGTTCCCCAGCCTGGCATGGGATAACATCGACAGGTTAGAGGAGACACTCACCGGAAAGGGAACCACTCACCGTGTTAATGGAACTGCTGTCTGACTCAAGGTATACGGACCACAACCCTTAGTATACGGCCTCCATTTATCAGCAAACGAGAGCAGAGGACCATCACACAGGAAGTTCAGCCTCTAGCCGCATCCATCCCAGGAGACAGGGTAAGACCACAGCCCCTCAGAACAGGTATAATTGATTATGGTGGCCAGGAACAGATATCTAGAAGAAAGGACCTACTTTGGCTTATTGCAAGACTGGTTAAAGGAGACAATCAGCGGATCCCAAGCTGGACAGGCTTTAACATCAAGTTTCATACCCATGAAACGGTTATGCAAGATGTTGTTGGATATCTTCCTACAATAAATGCTCCCGTGACTCAGCTATCCACAGTCAATTAGATCTTGCGTCATTCAGAAGATATCAGGAAGATTTTAAACCTACGTGAGATTGTGGTTGTCATGGACCAAGCACTGCACGCCAAAGCTTGTGAGGACACCTGGAAGCAGAAATATCTCTACGCTGAAGTTCTTTCTCAGGCTAGGAACTTTTCATACAGTTTTCAACCTTCTATCCATAATTGGCAAACGGTTCCAAGACGCTGGTTTGCGCGATACCTGCACTGAATCAGGAATAATCGCAGAAGGTTCAGTCTCAGGCGTCCTCGAAGGAGATGTACAATCGTGCGGTTCGAGTTCACAAGTGCATCTACGAGGCCCTAATGCGGGTCACCTGGAAACAGTTCATTGCCTGGGAAACGAATAACTATCCAAAACAAGGTGATGCACCTACGCGCAATCCACTCTGAGGCTGAAGAAATGGCTGAAACCTTCAGTGTGTCGCAGTACAATAACGTCTTGAACAGCGAGTCCTTGTTGCAGGTGTACCAACTGTGGAGTCAATACCAGGAGCATCTCCGCCACGAGAATAGCAAGTTGTCCGCCTTTCGGATGTCCCACATCCACCTTGTTGGGGATGTGCTGTTAGGCCTCATCCGTGCATCCCGAGAAGGTAACTTGTTGCTACATCTCTATGCGGCTCATCATATGATTCCATGGTGCTTTACATACGACAAGTTCAATTATGCATGACATCTGTTGGTGTACTACGCACAAATGGCGAACCTTCCAGTGGATCATCCTGATGTACATCGGAATCTTATGGAAGGTTATTTTTCTATGCAGCTAGCCGGCGAGAGTCCGTTTGGGAGGATTCTCATGGATCAGACCATGGAGGTAGCTGTCAACAAAGACGCAAAGACGACAGGCATCGTGACAATATTCAGCTTGAAGGCTGGCGCTGTAAATGGATTTTACCTTACGGCAGAGTACAGGTGTGCGTTTCCCGATCAGCTGAGGAGTTTAGTACAAGCAAAGCGACCTCAGTCTCACCACGATGAGATGCAATCACCGAGAATGCCTAAAGATGAAAAGCAAGTATTGGCAGTTGAAGCCCTCATCGAGAGCTGGGATAATCCATTCGTAGGAAACCAAGACCCCAACAGCATCTCGACAACGAAAGAAGCTCCTCCAGATATTTCATACGACTTACTTCACGCCCGTGAGATTTGAGAACAAGAATTACAGCAATTCAAGGAAGAAAAGCTTCAAAGCTCCCCTCCCAAGAAGAAGTTTTATGATCCTGTGAAGTTGAAAAAACTGAAGATGTTTACGTCACTCAGTAAGAAGAAAGCAGTCTTGTCTCAGGGAATAACCATGATACTCAAGGCCGACAGATCTCTTTTCGGGAGAAATATAATTACCGGACAAAGTCAGAAGATTAAAGTTAAGGACATGCTGCAACATAGCCTTGGTCCCATGCCTTGGGAATTGACGTCGACAGCAGAGGATTTTCCTCGGAAGACCAACAAGGCGGCATTGGCTTCTTAACTGCGAAAGAATGTCCAGCTAGCTGAGGGGTCACCAAATACCTCAGCTACGGTTATAGATGGGAGGGCTTTCGTACAGAAAGTGAGCGTCGAAAGTGCCCAAATCGCGTTTGGAAGCCTGGCATCCCCTTGATGACCATGGTCGTACTTGAAGGCTTAGATAGCAGCGGGATCAACTTCGTTTTCGACACCTATTAGGAAAATTTCATTAAGAATACAGAAAGAAGCATGCGAGGGGAAGTGCCTGGAGAGCAAGTAGTGAACATAACCACCCCACAGCTGATTAAGTCATGGCAGCAGTTCCTGAGCCAGGTGAAGAACAAAACAAGCTTGATAAAGTCGAGGAATGACAAACTGAGTAGTACGTCCAGAGAATTCAGCCAAATAAAAAAGAGCTGTATGTCACCTGTGAGGAGAAATGCTGGAGGATTTCTGGAGACAAAACAGTGGAAGTGCCAGAGTTATGCAGCTGCCAAGAGGAGGCTGTCACTCATCTACTGCTACGTGCAAGGTGGTTATGACGCAGTGGTGGTCAGTTCAGAAGATACCGATGTGTTTATGCTGCTTTTGGCCTTTTCCAGTTCCATTGATGCCAGTTAGTTCCAGGAATGGGGTACTCAGATACGCACAAGGTTGATTGATATTAGTAAAGTGGTTGTTACTATTGGGGGAGATGTTTGTCAGGCTCTCGTTGGTCTTCATTCCTTCACCTGATGTGATACAGTTGGTGCTTTTGCTGGTAAAGGCAAACTCCTCGCCCTAAAGATTCTCAAGTCAGACAATGATGCAAAACAAGCATTCACTGAGCTGGGTCAATCCTGGGACCTCTCGGAAGACCTTTTCCGGAGCATCGAGAAGGTTACCTGCTCTTTCTACTCATCTGGAGCAAATGTAAGTGACGTGAATGATCTTAGATACAATCTTTTCTTTGTGAAGAATGGAGAGATTGAGTCCTACCAGTTACTACTTTGCAAAGACTGCCTGCGAAAGCACACCATGCGGGCAAACTATCAAGCGTGTATTTAGAGGCGCAGTCTGCAGTGTAGCCCATCAATCCTTGACTCAGTTGGATTCGGATGGAAGATGGGAAGCTCAGCAGAAGAGGAATCAAGTCTAACAATTGACTGGATGGATGGAAAGTCTGCTCCCGAGGCAGTGCTGGAGCTTCTTGCATGTAAATGTCCCAGATAGTGCAGACTTTTAGACTGCGTTCGCATGGCGAACGTCCTAACATGTACACAGACTTGTGTTGACTGCAGGATTGTGAAAACCAAGCCGCACAGGAGGATGTGGAAGTCATTGTTTATGAAGATATCGAAGAGGAGGATGAAGGTGGTTGCTGAGACGTCCGCTTATATACCTGATACTCCATTGTTATGTTCCTCGGCCACTGTCCAGGTCTAACTGTCAGTTTCAGGGATTTTTAACTTGTTCATGCATTGAAGAAGTGAAACACAGTTGACTAGCAGTTGTTCCATTTGAATACCTCTGAACTTAGAGCGAGACTCTGGTACTTGAAGATTAATGGCTACTCAAGAACCAAAAAACTGTGCGAAAGCATGTTTTACTGTGCTAAAATCAAGTCCAGCATAGAGCAGTTTTCAATTGAAAGTAATGTGCATTTGCTTTGGTTTTGCCTTACTTTGCTCTGCGGTTGGTAAAAAAAAGCGCCACTTTCTCAACGAATCAAAAGTGAAACCAAAACCAATCCCGACGTGCTCACAATCGTTTCTTGCTTGGCGTCAGTTACATGTGTTTGCTTGTCGTTCTGAATGGTTCATTGCGTTGTTTGTCTGTTGTAATTGGCAAATCACGACGAGAGATTTATTCACTCAATTCACAAAAATACATAAATTATTTATTGGTCATAAATTATGTTATGTATTATATATTGGTCAAAGTAATTGCTTTTGTTTTGCTATGACGACACTCGAGAAAACCGCTCTAACACGTGACAGTAACTTATTGACTGCCTCAAAGGAAAGTATTAAAACGAAACTTCACATTTCATGATGAAACTTAGTTCTATTTCCATTTTTCATAGCAATTCAAATTAGTAGAAGCAGATGTGATTTACGCAATCCAACTAAATAGCAAAATTTGACCTATTGGCAGCGATAGGGCACTTTGTTTAGTTCGAATGAAATCTAGGGGACTGGGTACTAGTTATCAAGGATGCCAAAAAGTGAAATTTTGTTGTCACAGTAGACATTTTTTTTCGGCTTTAAAGTACTGTGATAATGATCTCTAACAAGCAGGAAAATATTAAAACATAAAACAGTGAAATATTATCGAATAAGAAAGCACTAGAAAAAAGAATGCGTTTTCGACCATTAAAGCTCACGTGACCAGTCATGTGATTACACCCTGTCCAAAATTATTGATTAAAATGACGTACTGGTTGACTTGGCTTCATTTTTTACTTGTTTATTAAGTCGTTTCCCCAGTTCCGTGCAATAAAGTAAGTAAATTGTGTTGGGAATGCCATGTACAATTCTCACGTTGGAAAATGGCCCAAGAGGGGAGGAGTAAGTAAAGGTGTCATTTTCCCCCTGAAGGTGACACAATTGGCAATGCTATCACTCGGAAATGTAAACTAGGGATGTTGCCTTACATCACCATGGGCATTAGCGTTTGTCCTCCTGAGTGGTATCAACCAGCCAAATTTTGGGTCCTGGCTCATGCACTATTAAGTTTAAAAAGTAAACATACGCGAAAAAATCGTCACGCTTCAGGGTTGAACGAAAATGGTAGTATATGCTGTTGTTGTGACATTCAAAGCATTTCAGAAAGCCAGCAATTTCCTTTTATTAGACTTTGTTTTCCCACTTGCTCTCTAGTCCTGGTCCATTCACAGTAGGATTAACAGTCTCTGATAGAACAAATGTACAGTGCCTTTCCCAGCGCTCACACCATTTTCGCCGCGAAAATGAGACCGCTAACTTGATAATAGATCGGTAAGCTGATTAAAGAACGGCTTTTCTTACTTTCCATTCTATAAACTAGCGTGAATTCAATGGAGACTACAATCATGATTATTATAGAACTTTTGCACTTTCCAGGACAATTCCTTCCAGCCATTCACTTTTGTAAAACAAACAAACAAACAAACAAGAGAGAACCAACACTTTTAACGTAGGGATGATTTCTTTTTCCTGAGATGTGCAAATCGTACGTACTTTAAACAGATGGATTAAAGCGTTGTCGTTCTTCCCTATGACAATTTTTCTTTTGTCATTTCGCACAGCTGGAGATTTTTGTATACCTGTGGATACCTGTGAGACTCGTCCTGTAAAGATCTCTTAATGACATCTCTTACTTCAAGTGGCGTATTTTCGAAAAAGGATACAAAAGCGTTTGCGCGATATTCTGCACCAGAAAAATACTGTGAGTACGGTGTTTATCAAGTAGGCCTTCGCTTAAGTCACCCTCCTAGGAGAGGGGGAGGGGAGTGGCGGGCAGCGTCACAGAGCAAAGTTGAGTCATGCACAACATTTAGAACAACGCCAAAGGCAAGACCTTTCCTGTGTTAGCACAGTATACAAATGGACTGGGCTTTAAAGTCAAAACCCAAAACAACAACATAAAGTAAGAGAAATCAGAGAGAAAGGGAGAAAACAAGTGACAAGACCGATGGTACAGAATTGGCCAAAAAATGCGTAAACTCGAATACAGGCTCTAATAATCAGCGATTGTTTACAATTGAGGTGTTCCTTACGCTCTCACAAAATTTCATCTTACGTTTCTCGCATTGGGACAAAAAGAAAGCAGCTCAGTATGTCAGAATACCCGGCTGCCGAAACGAAAATATTCCTAGAGGTAAAAATTAAATCATGAGACCTTCAGAGGAGTTCCACAGTCATCCATTCGAAAACGAAGAGTTCCGTCAACTGTGTGAAATGAAAAGGAAGAAGGGCGTTTTTTATTTGTCCTTGTTTTATTTTTTGTTTCGTTTTTGTTTTTGCTGTTGTTGGTGTTTTTGTTGTTTTACAAGGTTGTAAAAATATGGATAGAAAAAAATTGTACTCGAAAGTACCAAAGGTCTAAATAATCAGGATTGAGGCCTTCATTGAATTAAAAGCACAAAGGCGCACGAGCTGAATAGAATGGAAAATAGAAATAGCCATTCCTTATTCAGTTTACAGATGCATTGTTAATTGTCCACTTGTGTTATCAGTCTTAAGCGGGCTTCAAACATCAAACTAATGTTGGCCAACGTTAGTTTGACGTGTGAAGGCCACTTTATTTTCGCGGCGAAAATGGTGTGAGCGCTGGAAAACGCACTGTACATTTGTTCTATCAGAGACGGTTAATCCTACTGTGACCGGACCAGGACTAGAGAGCAAGTGGAAAAACAAAATCTAATAAAAGGAAATTGCTGGCTTTCTGAAATGCTTTGAATGCCATATCAACAGCATATAAAGGACCCGGTGTTAAGCATATTATGAAGGGAAAGTTGTTCAAGTAAACACCGCTGACCGGCAACGTCCCACGGCGTCTGTTATTGTCTCTTCTCCGTAAAAACTAAAATCTTAAATGAAGATGTTAGGCATCTTACATAAGATAGATAATAACTCATATTAAGACCGAAATCATCTTATTTTAAGATGATATACCCTTAAGTGAGTCAAAAACGTCTTAAATTTAGATGACCACACTCTTATTTCCTTGTAAGATTCTTACCGTCTTAATTTAAGGTTTTGAATACGTCTTAAACTAAAATATCTTGATTCTTAAATTAAGACGCATGATTTTATCATATCTTAATTTAAGAATTACACTTCTTATTTTAAGTTAGGTACTTTAAAATATCTTATCTTAAGTCAGGGAACATCTTAAAATAAGATTGTTCGTGATCTTAAATAAATTTTAAGATTGAATTGAAAATAGTTAAGAGCAATTCATCTTAACTAAGATGCAGTGCGTCTTAAATTGACAGGAACAGATTTCTTTCAAAGCTTTCAACTGAAAAGGATCGAAAGTTCTGCTGCCCTCCCGTGATTGGTTAGTTTCGTTCCAAAATGCGCACTGCAGCGGAAACAGCCACGTTTTGGTGCTTGACTCAATTCGTTGAACAGACCAACACGGCATGAATTCCATATGGCTTCTTCGGTTCAATTTGACATTTTTATGCCCGGAGATTGTTGTTGCAACGACATATTTTTCAACTGGTGTTGGTGAATTCATACATTATTTAATGCTGAAGACTTGGGTCGATAAAACGGAAAGAATGTTTGTGAAGTTCAAAGACAGTTTGTCCAAAGCAATTGCATAAAGATACTTTTACTGAGAAGAAGATGTAATGGCAACTGTTGGGAAAAATATACACAAGCAACGGATCTGTACCATCAAAAGAAAATCTTCAGGAAGACGTATTCAACCAAATTTGACGCTTTTTCCTTTCTTCGCCACTGAAAAGCTCAGCGCGAGTGCATGCAAAGAAGACTGGCAAAGGGCCGCAAAAAAAGCAAAGATACCGTGATGAGCTTGTTGTTCTATCTTTCCTTTTGTGTTTGAGCTGAATTATTTTAATGTAGTGGTGTAATAAAGCGTTTTTGGTTAAAATATGTTTTGTGGTTATTTGTTCATTCTCGTTTTACTGAGCGGGCAAGCCGCGACGCGAAAAAAGAATACGCGCAATCAATTTTTGAAATGTAACGGTCTCCGGAAAAATAAGACGAGTTGAAATATTAAATTAAGACGAAAACCCACCTTATCTAGGCACCTCGTGTTTAAGATGTCAGGCAACTAAAATTAAGAGGTTGACATCTTGTTCTAAGACGATTTATCATCTTAAAGTAAGACGACGAATCTTAATTTAATACAAATGCGCATCTTATCTAGGCACCGGTCTCTAAGACGAAAAAACGTCTTTATAATTTAAGATTTTAGTTCTTACGGAGTTCCACTTCGAAGAAAGTTGTTGTCTGCAGTTTTCACACAGTAAGTTGGAGTGAAATGCTTGGCTAAATAGAATCCTAGTTGAAAGGATGCATTTTATCATTTTTGTCGCACGCAAATGTATTTTCATCTCACAGAATTCTTTACCCTGCAAAATAAGTCTTCTTCCCTCAGAAATGTAAGAATTTTAAGCACTTGAATATTTCTGGTACCACCACCGTTTTTCATTTCCCTTTTCGGTCTTTTTCTTCTTGGCCTTAGGCTGGCCTGAGTCCGCGTCTTCCATTTTGTTTTGTTTTGAATTTTTGCGCCCAGCGACCCTCAGTCTACGCGCAGGGGAAATTTAAAAAATCGCGTCTTTCAACTGGGTTCCCGCTTTGTCGGTAGACTCCCCACTCGGGTGACCACAGAGAAGATTTTGTCACGGACCAAAAGTTTCGCGTAGGGAGGCCAGGGGTGGCAGTTTGTCGTACGCGAATTCAAATTTTAACTGAAAAATGCATTCTTCGGATTCCTTTGAGTTCGGATTTCTTGCAGATCATAGGGAGAAAGCAAATTGACGGTCGTATTCAAAAGTTTGGGCTCGAATTTAAAGGTCTATCTGCGATCGAATCCAACTCAAATTTGGCCTAATTTTTCTTCGAAGACTATTCTTTTGGGGGCCATGAGTTTTTTGTGTGAGTGAATACGGCAAATATGATTTTTTTGGCGAAATGTTCGACTGGGTAGTGCAATTTGCAGGTCGCCTAGTTGCATGCCTTGTTCTCTTTCTCTACTTTTGAGCGAGTCCGACCGTTATTTTGAAAACATCGCTTTCGCGAGCCTTAAATCACCAAAATAAACACAGAAACACAAATCAAAACACCATGGCAGCAATTTTATGAGTTTTTATTTCATTTTCCTCAGTTTTAAAACTCCTAAATTTCGGTTTTAGTTTTGCTAATTTGATAAACCAACACAGCCATTACAAACGCACAGCCCACCACACAAACAGAGGATGGTAAGCCTGTGCCCGTACTGACTGAACTCCATGTTGGCTTATTTCTACCGACAGTGCCACCCAACCTGATTTCAGTGGGCTGAAATAAGGGGATGGACCACTGCCAGGAATGAATAACACCACCAGCTGAAGGAAAAGTGTTCAGAACACTGGATTTTTAAAAAATGCGAGTGCTGTACAGAAAGAACCGGCTCGCTCAACGTAAGTCGAAAAGTGGAGAAATGAACAAAGCCGTCAAGTAAGCTGTACTTCGATTCAAATTGTTTCCAAAAATACGGTTTGTGAAAGGTTGTTTTCATCAGAGAATTACTTAACAGACAATTTTCTTTAAATCTCAAGGTCGTCCCAGCTTTCTTCCGATTTTTCCAGCAAATCTACGGAATGTTAATTTTGACAAAATTTAAGAAATCTCATTTTTATGGTTTCTTTGTTGATTGCCATGGAAACAAAATAAGCCTGCCCCGCTGAGAATTTTACAGATTTAGTAATTAAAATGTCTGTTGTAAGCTATCCATGTAGTTTCAATTCTAGAACTGATGTACTTTTGAAGATGTTAAAAGAAATGTACTGCTTGTTTTGCTCACGAATTAAAATGGCCGAGACACGGTGTAGTTAATTCGCCGTTTATTTTGTTTACGTTAAATATAATGAAAGCCGTATACATAGAAAGAATGTACAATAGTGGTTTTACATTTGTCCCAAGTCTCGAGTTGTAGTGTTTTAATAAACTTGAGAAATAACGTTTTAAATTTTGCAGTTTTCACAACAGTTTTTGAGTTCAAAGTTGGGTTCTCGGGCGTCAACAAACAGTCACTGTTACCATGGCAACAATTAAGTTATGACCTCAATAATGGCCATTTTCGAACATCCCCCGTGGATATCTACTTGCATGCAAATTTAAGTTGGGGAGTCAAAATTTTTCATTTCCCACTTTGTTTGATTCTTACAGAGAATTGCTCTTAAGTTGCTTGTCGAAGTTTAACCACGTTCTAGTAAGAGTGCATTTAAAGAATAGAGGGTGAATTTAAGGTTTCAACTGAGCACACGCCGGCTCGATCAGTATCGGGCAACACGAATTCCGTATCACGGACATCACTCAATAAAACTGAACGGTTACGATTATTTGCAAAAGAAGGCACAGTACTGAGACCCAGCTATCTTGAGCCCCGGCTATCTTAAATCCCCGCTATCTTGAGCCTCGCCTAACTCGTATCCCCTTTTATCTTGACACCCGGCTATCTCGTATCCCCCGCTATGACGACCCAAGGGTACTCCCTATAGTGGCCAATACGGGTGGGGGGGGGGGGGCGCCTGAAAGGGGTGCCCTTTTTAAGCTCGCAGCATGCTAAAGGGTAAGGAAAATTGTCATTTTAGTTGATGAAAGGGGCACAAAATCCGCTGCAAAGTAAAGGAGATGGCAGCTAAAGCTAAGTTTATGAAAGCGTGCCAAATTGTGGCAGAAACACCGATGGAAAGAACACGAAACACACTGAGATGAAAACATGCGGCTTTCGAGCAACTGAACCAGAACATCTGAACAACCGGGAAAAAATGTGGCGATCATAGGAGATTATATTGTTTTGGCTCGTCCCTGAGGTTTAAGAAAGGAGTGTAGGGACAGGGATGCCATTTTGATAAAAATTAGTACGTTTAAGGTTAAGGGTTTAAGTTTACCCTTTGAGTATCCCCTCCCCGGGATCTCAAGAGCCGACAATCTTGAACACGCGTTTCCATTGGTGACGTTGCCTACTTATTTACTAACTATTTACTATTTGTCGCTAATTCTGTCAGCTTAAAAAGTCGGTTTCCTCTGCATTTCATGCAATGCTTTCTCACAAACTCACAAATACTTTAAGGCGATAAAAGTTTCAAGGATTCAAACACATACACTCATTCTACACATGCTGCCTTGCAAGGCACACCCATCAATAGCATGATACTCGCCTGTAATGGTATTTATCTGCACAAGCAATGAGGTGTCTGGGTGATGTGGGACAGCTGTAATCGTTACGATCATCTTCCGGTAAGTAATCCACATCGTGAAATATGAAGCATGTATACTGGTCAAACTTCAGTGCTTCTTTATAGCCAATGTTCAGCAGAATACCACGGTTAAATAGCTCATTACCTGCCTGTTAATAAAGAGGTAACATTAGTTTTCTTAACGAGTACTTGACTCAAATCGGCAGAGGCTTTCTTTCGCAGCGGGGGGGGGGGGGGTGGGGGTGGGGAGGGAGTGAGGACTATTGCTTTTCTCATTGATTTCTTAACCCTTTTCAGCCCGGACGGTTTTTTTTCTTTTCTCTTTGAGACTGCCTGTCAAAATATGATTGCCATAGAAAATGGTATTTGATGAAAAGTCACAAAGTTTGGAAGCTTTTGCTTGCAAATTGAAAAAGTTATAAACGTTCAAAGTCAGCTCGGGCACTTCCCTCAGGTAGAATACGGTTAAAACAAAGGAATTTTGTTCCTTGGGCATATAAGCGTATTAGTAATAGACCACGGCAGGTGTCTACTAATAACTTTTATAGTGTATTTATGGATGGTCTATCTATTACCAAAAGGATACCTCTAGCTTGTCTACTGATTGTAAATGCAGGATTTAAGGAAACCTTTAGCTTGTCTACTGATTGTAAATGCAGGATTTAAGGAAACCTCTAGCTTGTCTACTGATTGTAAATGCAGGATTTAAGGAAACCTCTAGCTTGTCTACTGATTGTAAATGCAGGATTTAAGGAAACCTCTAGCTTGTCTACTGATTGTAAATGCAGGATTTAAGGAAACCTCTAGCTTGTCTACTGATTGTAAATGCAGGATTTTAGTGTTCCTGATTACCACAAACTCTGCGATGTTTGACTGCAGAAACTTTTTCGTCCTATCAAGCATACCTGTTCGATAACAAAGATCCTGTAATCCAAATTCTGTTTCTTCAGGAAGGGGTGCATGTGACGAACAAAGATTGAGAGCTGCTCACTACGATTGCGATAGGGAACGATTATGGCCATCTGACGAGAAAGATCAATGATGATCAATTGCCAATTGTCAACTATCAATTATCAATGAGAGTGAATATATGAGAAAATAATATTTGTGAACTGCCGATGAAATAAAGAAATGATGATGACCCTCGCAGTTTCAGCTTACGCTGTTGATAAAAGAACAACTTGAAAAAATTCAGGCTTGAACGGGATTCGAGCACATGACCTCTGCGATAGCGGTGCAGCACTCTCACCAAATCCCGTAGATGGTGAATTTAATGAGAGTGAATATATGAAATAATCATAAATGTGAACAGCGGATGAAAAAAACAAAAAAAGAAATGATGATGACCCTCGCAGTTTTCTTTATAAATTATCAGTTACAAAGTAGTCTATCAACTGTTGCGCAAAAATCGGTCAACGGTATACCGGTATTAAATGATGAACAAGGTGTTGGTTTCCCTTGTTCATTGGAGTTTGCTTTGCTAACTGGCAACACTTTAATAGCACTCGTACTCAAACCATAGGGCCAAGTACAGAACAACAGAAATTCGCATGAATAAACTATAAAACTAAATTCAAATTTGGCATTAATCCGTGAATAAGTTAATCCAGCTTTCCAGACACGAGGCGCTTTCCATTTAGCCATAAATTTCGGTTTGAAATCCTGGAAGCTTCCAGTGTCAAATAGAAAGGCTTTTTCTCTCCAGGCGTAGAGCCTCGTTTTCACTTTCAAACTTGAAATCGATGGCGCAAAAAGCCAACAATGTGGATGTTGCACTGCCACTTCATTCTGACATTGTGGACAATTTTGACGAGGAAAAATCAGGCTTAACTTTTTCGAGCAGTGGAAATTATTTTGACTTGTTTCGATAGCAGCTACTTGTTGCTGTTCTGCCAGAAGAACAGAATTGAGTCTAAAGTATTATGGACACGAGTTTGCAGCGGGAGCAACAAAAATGGAAACTTTGTGCAAATGGAACGGTATTTTCCACTCCAACCGATTAGAACGAAGAAGAAAGTGGTGTAATTCGAAAGGCTCTCCGATTGTTCCGGAAAATGTCCAATGGAATGAAGCGCACCATTTGTATTCCAACCGGTTTTACCGAAATTTGTGCTAAATGGAAAGCGCCCCCAGTTATTTAAAAGTTCTGACGTGCTGGTATCTGGCTGATAACGGGTTTCGTGAACTAACATCTCACCTTAACCCTTGCTTGGCAATCAGTTGGCTTCCAGCGGCCTCCATTTTTGACCCAGCCATTGAACTCAGCGGACATTTCCTTTTCGAGATCGTGCATTTTAGGAACTGTTTGGTCGATATATATAGGACCAACTGCCAAAGAAAATCAAGGATCGAGCACAGGGTTAGACCTTAAAGAACAGTTTTAATAACGGTGCTAGCTCGCGGGCTTAAGACCCACGCGGCAGAGCTCCATACTCAAGAAATGTGTATGTCTATGAGAGTGAATTTTGATGCTCATGAACGTAGGACGTTGCACTATTCTCAAATGTAAAAAAACTTCAACAATTGTCCCCATCATAAATATTCAAATACATTTCACCCCACCCCTCACACGTTTGCTGGCTACCCACTACCCATGTGACGCAATCTGGTCAGCAGTTACCTATCCTAAAGACTTTTGTTCCTGGGCCATCGTAGCTTGAACAAATATAAAACACAAACAGCGGTAATAAACATTATAAACTTACGCATTTTTATATAAACTTGACGTTTCGAATGCTAGTCAACACGTATGCCCTGTCTCCACGGTTCCTAAGAAAGATATCATTATTCTGTTACCTTACTGAGGTCTGCAGAGTAACCAAAACTCTCAACGCCTGAAATCATGTGTATACAATTTCTACTCGTTTGTCAACCTCAAGATAATTTTTCAAAATAATTGCCGCATCAAATCTTTCTTTCCATACAAGGACCGCTTGAATCGTTCTCAAAAATCTAAAGTAATTTACAAAGCCAGTTGCTGGGACTGCAATGATTTCTACATCGGTAAAACAAAACGACGACTTCATAATAGAAAAACTGAACACTTCAAGGCCCTCGTTAAAAATGACCACACGTCTGCCATCGCAGACCATGTAAAAACCACCGGACACAACATCAAGTGGGATCATTTTGACATTTTAGCATGGGCAAAACTGATTACCACTGCAAAATCAAAGAAACATTGTTAATCCAAGAACTGAAGCCAGCTTTTAATGTCAACGTCAGCAGTGAGAAGCTGATACTTTGAGTGTTTACCATTTACCGAAAAAATCCGGAAATTTCGGTTGGAATGTAAACGGAAAGACTATTTTGGTTCGCCCGACCGGAAAATTTCCGAAATAAACGGAACGTCTTCAGAGGTACTGCAAAATTCCCAACCGGAATTTCCAAACGGAAAATTGTGTTCTATTTACTTTTCTCTACCAGTTCCAAGACCTACGCCAATTGTCAGACTAGTTCCAGACTCTATGTAAATTAGAGCGAATCGCACAAATGGTACATGCTTATCTCGAACGGAATTTCCCATTCGGGAGGGCTTTTCTTACCATTTGCATAAACCGTATATCAACCGGTTTGCCCCTGTAAATGGTAAACAACCTTTTTATTAATTGGCCAGTCCAGGCCACAACCAGAACTGGATATATAGTTTCCTGTAATTTGATTGGTTCAGATGCTGAACCAAAACATTGACTTGACCGCGAAAGGATTAAGTTCCAGATAAATTTCCTCGTAGAAGAAATACAGAATGCTTTTAGGATTACCGTGAAAATCAACCTTAGCAGGGATAAATCTAGACGATTTTATTCGTCCAAGGATTCGATTCCCAGATATCAAGATGCTGATGGACCAGGAATCTTTTTGTACAAGCTGTACGCAGGCGACCAGTGCAGTTAAACGTTTGGACTAGTTGCGTGAATATTTCACGAGACCGAAGCAATGAGCCGAGAAGAAAACACCGATAGAATGCATGTTTTGCAGTGAACACGGCTTGAGTACCGATACGTACGCAGACCATAAGCTTTTAAAAGTCGAGTACTAGTCTATATGTTTGTTGTGAGCGAAGATATTTCCGCCTGGAGTGGTCCATTCTATTCTGCACCGGACGCATTACCCTGCTCGCTTGAATACAACGTTGCTCGAACAAGACTCCTAAAGTATTCTCTTGCTAGACATGAATTTATCAGAGTTCAAATAGCTGAACCTGTGTGAAGAAATATCTTGGACACATGGTAACTGGTACGTACACAGTCTCTGCCGTTCGTTCATTACAAACCCAATGTAATTGGCAGTAATGGCCAGCTGGTGTTTAGATACCGCGTCAACGTGAACAAAATTTGGATAAGGCATTTCACATGGCAGAAATTGAGATTTGAAACAACCCTGAGAAACTGAATCCTTTAGCTTTCAAAAATGAAATGGAAGTACAGAGTGCATTGTATGTTGCAAATAATAATACTAATAATAAATAAATATGTAAATATATAAACAAATAAATTGGTTTTCACAGGAGACAAGAAAAGAAGTTTATTTTCATTTGTCCCTTTGCTTACTACTTACATCTGGTAATGTGGAAATGGCTGTCAATATAGGTGGAACCCATATAAACTAAAATTTTTGATAGGCACATGAAGCCTCCAGAGTGTTGACAGTGTCTGCTCGATTAGATGATATGCGAATATTCCAGATAAAATATGACAGCAGTTTTATACCAGTAAATTCCATATTTTCTCAAATAAGCATCCCCAGACCAGTATTTCTTTAATAGATACCTGTGTCCAACTGACATTAATTTGAAGGAAACCTTTATTTGAGGTGTACTTTTAATTGAGGCATATTTGACAGCCCCATTCCTTTTCCTCATATGTACTAAATACACAAACAAGAGCAAACTGGAAAGCATTATTTAGCTGTAGCAATGTCAAATGGACAGCAAACATAATTTGGGAGAAATGTATTCTAATTGGGAAAATTCCATGTGCAGAAGTTTTCCTCCAGGCTGGCATGCACTCTAAGGGGTGGTGAATGGTCCTCTGGAAAACAAGGGTCTCAGCAATTTTCACTCTGTCTTGAAAACTTTGCACTACCAAAGGATCGCTCTTGGAAATTTTTTTTAATGTGCTGTCACTTATTGTGAATCCTTGAATAAGCACCTGGGGGCACTTTTTTCAATATTTGTAGGATGGGGTGGGGAGTGCTTATTCAGAGGAGGCATTTATTTGAGGGGAGGCCCTTTTTAATCTTTCACAAATCGTGACCAGTTGGATAGTAATTTGTGTAATTGGCTTGTGACCAATCTTATCTACATAACATAGTGGCTTACTACTCAGCATTAATTTCAAACGTTGTTTGCATTTGCTGCAGTTTGCTTTACTTTGCTCAAGAGCAGTTAAACGTTCATTTAGAATTACCAATGACTAAAAAATGACGAGAGATAAACACGACAAATGCTACACTCAACCTTTGTCTCATTAGTCGACTACAAAAAGCAGGCCAGGGGAGGGGCTAGACTTTCTAAAAGTCGTTCGCTTCTCGTTTCCGGTTTGGTGGTAGTAGACCCCGGTGCGAACGACTTTTATCACTTGCCGCGCGCCAAAATTACAGGAGGAATTTTCCTCCTGTAGAATTGACCAATCAAAGAACAGCGTTGTCAAGTTCACGTCAATCAAACCAGATCTTCGCCAGACCCGCCAGATAATGATCGATCACGCGTGAAAGACGAAACCAGCAATCTGTTATTTGCACGTAGACTTTCTTGTCGTGTTGTGAGTAAATATAGATTCGTCGATTTTTCTGTTCTTGTTCCTTCATCATTAACCGGCGACCAGCGACCGCCGGTTTATAAAGTGGACACGGTTTTGTAGTGATGGTCAGTTGGCTTAACAGACGAACAAAGTGCTGTAAAGCTTGTGGTACGGGTACTCAAGAGCGGTACCGTCTATATAAGACGCGTGCGCATATTAGTCTGCTGAATGTTACCTTAGTGTGTTCTTGTCTTTTAATTTACAGTATTTAAGATGTGAACGGCGAAGGGTTGTTAAGTTTGGGGTTTTTTGTATTTGTCTTGTATAACGCCTGCGCAATTGAGTAAAGCAGCTAATAGGATTGAATGCGAAATTGGCTGTGTTGTCTGATCTAGTTAGTGGTTATGGTGAAAATTTTTTTAGCGCAGGAGTTTTTTTAATTGGGATTGACATTTTGAGGGATGTAAAAATGTGGGAGTCAGAAGGATTTGTGAATGTCAGGAGCATATCACGCTTCTGTGAATGTGATTTGCTTTGAAAGTTGCGTTTTGTATAGGAGCGGTGTAATATTGTGCTGCGTGAGAGGCTGTTTCCCTTGGCGTTTTATGGGGGGGGGGTGGTTTGCGAAGTGGATTGTAAGGTTTCTGATTGGCTAACTTGTATTTCGCAGCGGACAAAAAGGACAGTTAAGTTTTGCCGGCGTGGGCTAGGAAGAGAAGGAATTGGTACTAGTATGATGATGCAATATTAGTGGATTGCACCATCAGTACATGATACTTCTTGTGAATGGAGAGAAATGAGTGTTTCTTTGAGGCGAGAAGTTGATACGAAGGAATCGTCATTAATAAGGAGATCAATTATAAGATAGGTGTTACGAGTCTTTTTGCATTGAAAGAATGAAAATATCTGAATATTATCGACGGATTTGTGTGGTTTGCGTGTGGTGTTCGCTAAAGGCTACGAGCAGTCTTTCTTTCCGTTCAGAGATAGTGAAGGAAAAGAAAAACAAGCGAGTGAGCGCGAAATCGATTGCGGCTCGACAGGCGCGTTAGCTTTCAAAGACGTAGGCGACTTTCGTCCCCGCTCGCTTGTTTACTTTTGCAAGGGGATTCCCGGGTTAGCAAACCAGATTTAAACATCACGTCATGAGATATGCCTTGACGTGCACCATACTCTGACGATCTGCTCAAGTTCGTGTTTATCACGCGTTATATTTTGATTCTACTGCTATGTTCACTGTTTGTATTTAAAGGAACTACGTCACGGCGTTTTCATTCATTTTTCTCATCTGACAAAATTATTTTCGCATTAACGGAAACCTCAAAATAATAGTTTCCTAAGTTAGAAAAACACCAAAGAAGTAATAATTAACCAAAACTAAACAAGGATGGTTACGACTGAGGGAAATTAAGACGGATTACGAATGACAAACTTGAAAAAACTTGCCAGCTTTTTCAAGTTGCGTTATCCGTGACGTAGCTCCTTTTAGGTCTAGGCACAACAGTAAATACTTCGTCGTTCCTGTATGAGCATTCTCAGTTGTGGACGAATTTACATCGACATTCAACGTTTGAGTGAATTTGCGTTTTTCAGCACAAATAAAAGCGATAAGAAAGATAAGCTGAGTCATAAGAGTTTAAACATTACGTCATCCAGTAACGCTATAGTCAAAATATTGTGTCACACAATCACACTTTTCGTCACGCCGGTTCGTAGAAATAGAGGATCGCGCTAACATTTGTGAAACCTACGGGTGGGGAGGGTCAGAATGGCCGGCTATGATGCCCATTCGGCTTTCTTGTTTCATCATGCGTTCAGTTGAGGAGGCAATGGCGTATGGCTTACGGAAAGCAAATTACAAAGATGCCCGAGAACATCAGCGAAAAGTTATCCAAGCTTACTGCAGTGGAAAAGATGTGTTTGTTTCGGCGCCTACGGGATCGGGAACGGAAAGAGCTTGACATTCGAAGTAGCTCCATACGTTTTGGACTATTTACAGCATGGCGAGAGAGAAGAGGTCTTGTCCATTTGCTTGGTTGTTGTGCCACTGGTCGCTCTCATGAAAGACCAAGTTGCTTCACTACTCGCACGAGGGATCTCGGCAGCTGCTGTAGGAACAGATTGTTCGAGTTAACAACTGAAAGAAATAACTGATGGAAAGTATTCCCTGGTTTTTGGAAGCCCCGAAGCACTTCTAAACAGCCATCGAGGTATTTTTCGCGAGGAACTAAGAAAAAATTTCAAGGCTGTTTTTATCGATGAAAGCCACTGCATCGCGAAATGGTAAGCGGCCGCTTTGTTATTGTTTACAATTTAAATTACACTTTAGACGTAATATTTTCCAGGAAGAGGGTCCCTTATTTACATATCATTCTCTGAGTGCTTTTTAGAACAAAGCATGTAGAACCAAAAGACTCCATTCAAATCCAGTGAGAAATTTAAAAGAAATTTAATAAGGGTTTATCGAGAGGCTATTTACATGTAAGACATTTAAACTTTTTCACACAAAATTTAAGCGGAGAAAATGAAATAGACCTACCTAGACGAGCTCTCTTTTCACTTAAATATTACAGAATATGTCTTACTTTTTATTTATTCTCTTACTGTTTGCAAAAATGCCCCTTTTTAACCGACGAAGTCGAGTTAGAGCAGTCGTGTCGAGAGCGTCGACTGGTTTGGTCGGTCAAAATACGTCGTGTAAGGCTCACAAGGTGTGTATTTCGCTTTGGCCCACGGGATGGGATGACGTATTCTGCAGTTAAGCCCATCGATTAGTACACACACGCACGCACGATAGGACAAGGGTCCACATAAAAAGTATCGTAGGTATAGAAGGACACTTCCGCCGAGCAGTGTTGGTTTTGACCGGACTGAAATATCTGTGCAATACTAGTGAAAGAAAGCAAGGAGGACTGATAATAACAGGAGGTGAAGTCCAGTGGCACTGCTGATGCTGGTGGGACCAAAGTGTTGCTGAGACATCGTAAGGATAGAATCGTTCTCAGTAAAGGATATGAAAGGAAAATTCTGGTGTATGTTGTTGTGGTTATGTTTATTACTTGAAAATGTCTAGCTGCCAACGTTAAGAAAGGTTATTGGCAGGTGGGAAATGAATTACGACACGAGGCTGGATCTTCTTGGATAGTATACTATAAGCGGCACAGAAGGATATACCAGTTAGTCTTTTTAATTTTTCTGCTTTACGTTTGATTTTGAACCGATTTGTTCGATTTTAGAGTTCGAGACACTGCCTTGCTGACTGCGGAAGAGGAAACCAGATTTAACGATTACGTCATAAGACATGCTTTAACGTGTTTGAGATAAAGCGTCAACTTCGCTTTTTACTAATTTCTCCAGATCGATAATCATGTTATAGTGCCATATTCACAACAGTATATAAATGCTTCGCTTACAACTCTTGATAACGGCATGTTCAGTTATGGACAAACTTTATCTTTAAATTTTAATTTTAATTCAACAAAATATTCAAAGCGATAAGACAGATGAGCTGAGTCATCCGATTTTAAACATTACGTCATTCGGTAACGCAAAAGACAAAATACTGTCACAATTTTCGTCACGCCGGTTAGCACGTTGAGATTCTGATGATGTGTTTGTCTTTATCGATAATCATGTTTTTATAGTGCCCTATTCACAATAGTATACAAACACATTGCTCACAACTCTTGGTAAAAGCATGTTCAGTTGTGGACAAATGTATGTCAACATTTAATTTTTTAGTTCAATTCAACAAAATTAAATATTCAAAGCGATAAGACAGATGAGCTGCGTCATCAGATTTTAAACATAACGTCATTCGGTAACGCAAAGGGCAAAATACTGTCACAATTTTCGTTACGCCAGTAAGCACGTTGAACCAAGTAAAAACATTTGTCGCGGGTGTAGTGGATCAAAACCCCTGGTAAATGCCTATAATGTACTTTCTTGTAACCTGTACGATAGAGCATATCAATGATTTATTTCGTATTTGCATTCACAATTTGGCTTAAGGAGCCCTTGACATGATTAAAGGAAACTGTGCACAAAGCGTGGTTCCCAGGTATGGGGAAAAGTTCAATTCTTTTGGGCTGTTACGGTTGCCCATACTGATCAATCGTGAAGATGTGGTTACTTTTATATTGGGAAATTTGTCGCCCATTTTTTGAAATGCGTCTGTTGTGAGAATTTTTGTTTCGGGTTTTGAGGAAGACCGACCAAAAGACAGCGAAAAATGATCTTGAGTGAGGAATGCATAGTCTGTGGAGCTATGTTTGGTGAGGAGAGGGTGAATAATTCAGTTGACCTCCTTTCCAGGGTATTGGTCGCCTTTTCAGTTGGTCAAATTTAAGCGTTAGTTACAGTTACACACTTTTACTGAAACTTGCTGTTACAGATGCTTGAATGTTATTGAAGCTGCAGTCACGCACGGCTCGCTTGCTTTCTTTTCGAGACGAACCAACACTCCGTCGGTTCTGCACGCATTGCGGGCCTATGTTTGTAAAATCTGTTGGCCCTGCGAAAAGAGAATTTGACAGCTTGACAGTTTAGCGAACAACTTTTAGAAAGTCTAGGCAGTTTTGACACCCTACCGTCTCGGAAAAGTTCGCGCCAAAATCACGTCATTTGATGCGTTCTCCTGCAGGGGAAACAAGTCAAGCTCTCGCCATTCGCGCTCTGTGAGCTCGACTTGTAAGCAAGTCTAGGGAGGGGTGTGCTTACTCAAAGGGAAGCGCTTATTTCAAATTTACGATAAGGCTGGGGGCACTTGTTGTTTTCAAAGGAACCTCAAACACCGGGACACCAAAAGAACTATTATTTTAAAATGGCCTCATCCAATTGGCATTATAAGTAATTAACAAAGCCAGCATATACTTATTTGGGGTCTAGCATTTAAATCCAGAAAACAAAAAAGGAATTTGATGCAAATTGAACTGCAATCGTTTCATATTCAGTTTACTAGATCAATATTAATATAGTTTTCATGTGCCATTTTTGAAATTCAGACCATTTTCAGTCACCTTTTACTGACAGATGGTTGGGGAAAATATAATTTTACCACAAAAAGCCATATGTCAACTTTTGGGGAAAAAATCTGCCTCAAACTGAAGTTTTGAAAAATATGGATGTGGTGAGCTGAAAGTTCATAGTCAAAGTAAATTTGAGATCTTATTGGGTGGAAAGAAGGAAGCGGTTCCATTAATTCATTTCATATTTTTCCTCAATTGACTGTGAACATTTTCACTATTTATAAGTTTCAATGAGCTCATTCATTGTCCCAGTGTTTAACTGTTTCATTTAGGGCATAAATTTATAGTTTCCGAAACCATGAAAATATGAGTTATGGTTAATTTCCTTCAGCCATGTTTCACGCTTTCCATCTTGCAGGTCATAACCTAAAGTAAAGGGAAGAATAAATTAAAACGTACCAGTAAGAAAGTTAATGCATTTGATACCACAGAAAATACAATACAGAATCACTAGGATATACAGTAGTCTGTATTCTTCTAATTCACAGAAATGAAAGGGATATCATGAAGGGATAGCCAGTGCACTAATTAATACATCTGTGTTTTCATTTTCTAAAATGTAAATTGCAAATTTAGACTAATGCATAACATAAATGGTAATGGTTCATACATTAGTGAACTGCTTCTGTGATAGGTAACAAAAAACTAAGCTTATTTAGTATTATTACAGCAACACTGGTAGTAAGTACAAGCTTTATGATAAAAGCCATTCTCGTAAGCGACCAGCTCTAGTTGTAACCACTTGTCTGAATTGCCAAGGTAGTCGTTTACGAGAGCTTCGACTGTATTATTTCCGTTGTCAAAAATTGATGTTTTTGAAGATGGACTCTTGCTCCCATCCCAATCTGTGTGCCCTTTCCCAGAACACAGATCATCTTCAATTGCTTACAATGTAACATGAACAATGGCGTGAGCAGTCCAGTCGATGTATCACTTTACAAACAACACATAAGCTTATAGTGCAACTCATTGTTGCATCTTCAAAAGCACAGCACTATGTGTAGAAGTCTTGCACTAAAACGAAAATACTACCAAATACGAGCAAATTTTATGTAGATTTCAAAAAAGTTTTTTTGAAAGACAGAAAAAAATTGTTACGTACCTTCTTTCTCTAGATGTTTGGCACCTGGTCAGACAAATTTGTGCGCTGAGTCACCCCCGATTTCAATCGTTTCACGTCTAAATCGCATGCCAAACTTCAACGGACGCCGTTTTTCACACTCGTCTGTTTCCTTATTGTTCAAACGCATGGTTCCCAAAGTACTGTGCGAAAAGGGCACTTCACAGCCTAGACAAGAGCTGAGAAGTGACCCAGCATCGCATACCTTCGTGTGGCCGCCATCTTGGAAAGTTGGATCACGTCACCATATATCCAGTTCTGGTTGTGGCCCAGACTGTTAGCTGTAGCTTTTTATAGATTTACTGTTAAGATTGTTTTCTTTATCTTGGTTCCAGACCCCTTATCACTATTGTATAAAAGGTTTGTCAAAATTGTAACGGACACTTTTGAAAATGGATGTTGACTAGCATACGAAACGTCAAGTTTATATAAAAATGCGTAAGTTTATAATGTTTATTACCGCTGTTTGTGTTTTATTTTTGATCAAGTTACTTATCCTCCCAAGAAGTAGGCTGACATGTCATGTAAGCGCCACACCGTGTCCTTATCAGTTGTATTCCAATAAACATCTTACTAACCCTTATCTTGGATTGTTAGCCCAAGAACACACGACATCATCTGGTCAGCGATCACATACCATTTTTAGTCAAGTAGAGACTTCATCTAAGGGTCACGATGTGTCCCCATCAGTAACATTTCAACAGCCAAGTTTCCACGATGTTAGCCCATAAGCATTTTAATAGACGCATCCTCCCCCTCACAAAGATGAAATGTGAGCTCACGAGTATGCAATTTCACCTAATCAGCGGTTACCCACTCCCCGCCTCCTTTAAAGCCCAGGTTAAGACTTCATGTTGACATAAGAAAGTGTATTATTCAATAGCCTCCCATCTCCCCTCTCTCTTTTAAAACTAGCAAGGAACCCTTCGCAAAAATTTCTGACAATCCCAATATTCACCTCAACACCTAGGAGCTTCGCTGTTAATTAAGCTTGCCCAGTTGCTATGTTATGGTATTAGCAGATAATGTAGCGTGCCTTATACATTAAAGACTGTGCGAATGGGCTGCTATAGGCTTCTTTCGAGATATTAAAATTCAGCTTGGTAGCGAGGCCTAGAGGACACGAATAAAAGAAATTTTACAAGCATGTTTATTCATTTCTTTTGTTTGTGTCCTCTAGGCCTCGCTGCCAAGCTGAATTTTAATATATCGAAAGAAGCCTATTGTCCTGGGGCGAGTTGTTTGTCGCGGCGACGCCCCTTCGACAAAAAATTGCGTTGGACGACAAGGAGACGTGAAGCACCTGTATGCCACTGTGTATGCGTACTTTAATTGACTGTGCTAGTCTACTTAACTCCATGACAGAATATCTAGCTGTGTTTTCCCCCCCGTGACAACAGAACGAGATTTTGTGCTACAAGTCTCAACTGAACTTTAAATGGTTACAAGCCTAAAATGTTCAGAGACGCATTTCATGACTCACGGGAGTGAAAGGACGGCATTCTCGGGGATAAACTGTTAAATCAGGACATAAATAATTTATAGTAAATAATTATAGAGCGATTTTCGTCGGACCATGAAACAGTTTCTAGTAGTTAGTGTATAATAGTATCTATTAAAGTGTATTAGTTTAGTCTAATCTTTAGATCAGACTACAGTCTATCAATAGGTCTAATGACTAGGTCTATTCATGACAACAAACCATTTTGTCTAAAAACTCACAAGTTTATTGTAATTCAGAACTGTTCAGGATTACGTTAATAAAATAATCACTGGTCCAGCTTGCTTGAGTTCATTGCTTTCGACACTTTATTCTACAGAAGCACTCTCCAAGATCGTTGGTAAAAGTGTCTTACGTTTAAAGGGCTGATTTGTTCAAATGCGCTCACAATTGCCAACATGGTATTTTCTTTCAAGAAACCAGGGGTGAAACGAGCAATTGCTTTTGCTTGTCCAAAGACCATTTCGATGGGATTTAAATCATAACTATAGCCTGGCAGTTTAACAAGAGTAATGTTCTTTCTAGCTAAAATTCTGCATAATACGATTTCATTATGTACACTTGCATTATCAGCCACCAAATAACTGTTCGCGGGCAAGAGTGGCAGCACTCGGTTCTCTATTACATCAGTTATTAGATCTGCTGTGAAATCTCCTTCAACTGGAATTGCCTGCAAGACTCCCTCGTTAAATCCACAAACACCTAGAGTGGAAAACTTTCCAGCTCGTGCTCTGCTTTTCTGACGAAGGACCGGACATGCAAATCCTGAGTCTGTCCTTCCATATTCACGCTCATCAGTCTCGCAATTAAAGTGTGTCTCGTCGAAAAAATAAACTTTAGCTGGGTCAAAAGTCCTTCGCCATTGAAAAAAAAGTTGACGACAATGGAGATTGTAGGGTGTCATCCTTTCCTGAGCCACGTGAATGCATTTCTTTCGAGTGATGCGGAGCCTTATGAACAGTTTCGCTATTGATGCTATAGATGGAACATCGCCGGGAGCCAGATGGAAATCGCTCGCAAGTATCTGTTGCAGCTCACGAAGGTAGAGAGTGGGGTACATTCTGACAAGAGCTTCAAGATATGCTGCCTTCCACCATGTCATTTGTCTCGGACGCACATTATTGCATACCGAAGGTATCAATGTTGCCCTTTGTTGAAATAATCGCACCTATTGGTCTACACAATTGTAGGAAACCCGACAAATTCTTGACGTGTTAGCTATGGACAACGTTTCCAAAAACGTCACAATGATCTGAAGTCTTTTTTGTGTCGGGTAAGAACTTCCAAAACGGTAGCAACCGTGGTTCTGGTTTATACGCCACGACATTCTAAAAATTAAATGTCATGTTTTGAATCATATAAAAACAAATACTCGAATGTATTTGTGAATGCATAGAGCAAACAATGGAGGGAGCTAGAGGCAATTAAAAAACACAATGAAACTTGTGCTGCACGTGCAACATATCGTAGATGCAAATAAAATTTATTGTGAAGATTACACGTTGGGGATTTTGAACAGTTTGTATTCAGTCGCACCGTGCGTACCACACATATTTGCTTTAGTATGTCGGGGAGGACTTGTCGAGCTGCTAAAAGGACATAAAAGAAATTGTCCTTATGCAAACTGTTCCTGCCCTAAATGTGCAAGTCACGAGCACCTCCTCGCACTTCGAAATGAGGACAAGGGAAAACGCTGGCGCACTAACCTGACGCAGTCCTGCACAGCAAAGAAAGCAGAAGACCACCAAGCTATACGGTTTCCAGAAATGACCGCTCAACTGGATAGTGAACCTATGTTTGCTCTGAAGGTGGCAAATTTTGAAGCAGCAAAGAAGGCAATGGAGAAAAGCAAGCCAAAGTCAGAGCAATGGAAAGGTAAACATGTTTACAACGACTAACTATCCCGACTTAAAATTAAGGCGTTGAGTATTTCAAGGGGAATTTTGATCTTCTAGAGGACCTTGTCACTATTTTACTCCGGTACCGATACAAATTCAAGCTTTGTAACGGAGGGGTACATTGGGGTTTGCGGGATTACGGTTCTGAGCGATTTTTCTTACGGTTTTACGGTATTTTCGATTCACAACTGCGGGATTGCGGTTTCATCCAGTACGACGGTACGCGTTATTTTAACATTTTGAGCAGGTGTGTTCGGTAAAATGTCTAATTTTGTACGGTATTTCGGTGAGGGAACTTTCCTTACAATGTTAGTAAGAGAAGGAATTTGGCGCAAGTTTCAGTGCGGTTTTCGGTAACCTGCCATCAGGCGAATTATTTCGCGCTCTCATTTACTCTCTGTCTTTTTGTGGTCGCGCGAAAAATCCCGTAAGAGAATGTAAGGAGCGTGAAAATTTGGCCTGATCGCAGGTTAGGTTTTCGGTATTTGAGAGGATATCTTGCGGTTTTACGGCACGGTTTTGGAGACCCCCAGTGTTCCCTCAGTAAAAGAAATGAGTAAACGGCATGTAAATAGGCTATAGCCCAGCCTATTTTTATTTGCATACTTGTCTGTGTTCAAAATAGCTAGTTTTAATATTGTCTGTGTAAGATTAGACCTATTTCCCTATTATAAAATTGAAAAATATTGTAATTTAATTACAATTTCAGCTAAACAACAGGAGCATCTTGAGAAACACCGGCACCTATACAACAGCATTAATTCGTATTCACAAGAAATCGTCGCCACAGTGAAAGACGTCAACCCGGTGACCGTGTTAAAAACGGCAATTCAGTTGCACCAAAGACAGCCCAGACGAGAGAGACACCTCGGTGCGTCAAGCACTGCGACAGTCACTACTTTCTCCCCAACGGCTCAAGCGCGTCCGTCCCCTTCGCCAGTTGTTCCGACTCAGCAGCACTTTACTCAGAAGTTGGAAAACTTGAAAAAGGTCTTGCCATTCGCAAATGAGGTAAAATTAGCCTCCCTTCTTGCTCGAGCACAAGGGGATATGGATGCAGTCGTTCAAGAAATCTTGGACTCGTCTAACGATCCGGAAGTTGAGCACACTCACGATGCAGCAGGTGAAGCGGAGAATCTAAGAATCATCGACCTTACAGGCCCGGACGATGACGAGAAATGCTTCACCGAAACCACCACGGCAAAATCCGCAGAAAGAATCAAGCAACTGGCGAGCATGCCAGTTGAAACAGCAGCATTGAGAGATATTATCAAGACCGTCGAAGAAAACGATGCAGCGAAAGCTAATTTTAATTTATATTCTTTTCATAAGCCAGAGAAAAGTGCAACAAATGTAAATGTTTTCAAAAGTATGGAAGAGAATAGATATTCGCAACAACTCTCGACCATGCAGCATCTAAACCCGCGTGAGTGCCCTTACTGCTTTAAAAGTATTTCCACTGACCAACAAGGCAGTTTTTGTAACTTCTGTGGAGGAATTTTCCCAAAAAATTACACGAGGTGGTAAAAATTAATGTCGCAACAAGTATCATATACATGTGCATTTCCGCTGTCGTAACATGACTCGAGAATCAGTAATAAAGGAAAAATAAACCACACGTTCACTGTATATTTGTGCTTGTCCATTTTGTGTTGTTTTTCTTGTGTTTTGATTTAGACTAATCTCGTTTTGGGAATAGAAGCTAATAGACCTCAGCCGTCCCTTGACTAGCAGCAACTAATTTGGCGTAACAGTATATACTTGTACAGTAACTGTTTCACGGTCCGAGGAAAATCGCTCTATATTGTGTATTATATATCAAATATTATGAACGTAAACATAGTGCTTACCAAACTCTGAACCATTTTTTGGACACATGTTGTCATTCGTATCTCCTCTTGATTCTTCTAAACTCGATTTGTTTTGTCCTAGGCTAATTTCAAATGATCCTGCCCTTAACATCTTTCTGGTTTGTTGCAAGAAACCCAGATAATCTAATATTGCGAGTAAAGATAAAATTCCAATTGCATATGTACAGAACATTAATATCTTCAGAGTCTTCAATTTTGCCATTATTCCTTGCAAAGGACAAATATAGCTTCTCAGAAATGTCAGGATCGACAAACTTTGGTACCTGCAGAAAGCGAAAAGTGAAAAAAAAATTAGTAAAAGATCACCAACTTCTCTCGTTGCTCAATTGCAAATCCGCAAATCTGATTGACCAGTCGTCTTTCTCAGTTTTTAAACAATAATGTTTCTGTCGAAAGAGTATCACCTGATAGTTGCCCGCGGAAATAACTTGATGTTCCTATTGTAAATATTATGCTTTGAGAAAAATTTCAGGTCACAGAATGGTATCTAGAAAGACAACAACGAAACGAGAACTCCACTGGAGTCGTAGAGTCGCTCTGAAACGGTCAAATACGCCACATACACTGACAGTCAGTCACGACTGCAAGGTGACAATTGTACTTTTTATGTTTATTTCCAACTCCTAAAGCCGTCTGGTAAGCCCCAATAGTGATCAGCATCAGATTTCTTCTAATCATATCAGTGCATTTATAACACAGAAAGGTCATGAGAAGTGGGAAACGATGACCAAAGTTGAATAGTCTGGATGTGTTAACAAGTTCTGCCAATTAGTACTCAAATACATGTATGAAGACCAGTAAGGAGAATTTGAATAATGATGTCGGGGCCTAAAGGGTAAGTTTCAATGACACAACCAATGTCTTCTCATAACATATTCGTAAAGCACAGAACAGACTCCATTGTGAAGAAGAACAAAAGAAAAAGGAAACTTTGAAAAACGAACTTAATCTCACGACAACATTATGCCACCCTACTCACGTTCTGTTCACTTGCAAATGCGGTAAGACATTCGTGGGTAGCAGTGAACTGTTGCCGTATGACGTCTTAGTTTTCACAGAGTTACCCGCTCATGGGCTCTTGGCGTTAGATGCCATGTGTCCATGAACTGGCGTGCGTTGTAGCGGAAAAAAAACTTCAGCTATATAACATTTTTATTTCGAATTTTTGATAGTTGTTGTTTGAGAATTGTGAAGCCATATTGACTTCTCGCGAGTAAAATTATTCAGAAAATGACTGAAGGGAAAGCGGAATTACTTGGAGTTAATGGTAAGTTCGAGTTATCAAGGGTAAAATAACAGCATGTAAATGAAATGAAGCAGTCCAGAGGAAATTGATTTTGTTATTCAAAGCGTCAAAAAAAGTACAAGAAAAGCAACATGAAAGGGAGGTGGGCCCTATATAACATAACAACCAGTTTGTTGCCAGGAAGACAACAATTGCTTCGTATTTGTAATGACGCACTTGCTCCAAAAAAAGCAAAATAAATCTGAATCAAAGGCGCCCTTGGGCGACGCTGGTTTCAAATTTATGACAACTAATTATTTCTAAATCTTTAATTAATATAAAAACTTTGAATGCACACAACACACAACTAAAAATGGAACACAGTCGGTACTTCTTATTGTCGGATCTCGTTTTGTTGAGATGCTCGTACCAGACGTCACTGTAACGTGTGAATAAACTATTTTGATTGCAAGGCTGGCATTACGGCAAAAGGGCACTATTTCAATTAGTCCGCGCTAAAGAGAGGCTTATCTCATACAGAAAGGTAGAATTTTATCACCGGACGGGCGAGTTAAACCCGTGTAATGAAGTGGCGGCTATCTCTACAAACAGGAACACGGAATTGTAGAACGGGGAACGGGAACGGGGAATAAGGAATGGAGAACGGGGCATCTCTAAAATAGGGAATCTCTAAAACGGGGAATCTCTAAACTAGGGAATCTCTAAAATGGGGAATCTCTAAAAAAAGGAATCTGTTAAGCGGGGAATCTCTAAAATAGGGAATCTCTAAAACGGGGAGTCTCTAAAATAAGGAATCTCTAAAATAAGGAATCTCTAAAATGGGGAATCTCTAAAATAGGGAATCTCTAATACGGGAAATCTCTAAAATAGGGAATCTCGAAAACGGGGAATTTCTAAAATAGAGAATCTCTAATATGGAGAATCTCTAAAATAGGGAATCTCTAAAATACCCGGTTATAGGCTTTTGGCGTTAGATGTCATGTGTCCATGAACTGGCGTGCGTTGTAGCGGAAAAAACGTCAGCTATCGTGACATTTTTATTTCTAATTTAGGGTAGTTTTTGTTTGAGAATTTTGAAGCCATATCGACTTATCACGGGTACAATTATTCCGAAAATAACTAAAGGGAAAGGGGAATTAGTTGGAGTTAATGGTGGGTTCGATTTATCGGGGGTAAAATTACAGCATATAAATGAAGCAGTCCAGGGGAAATTGATTTTGTTATTCAAAGCGTCAAAAAAAGCTAGTACAATAAAAGCAACCTGAAAGGGAGTTTAAGAGGTGGGCCCTATGTAATAAGCTCCTTTTCAAAATAGGGGAAAATCCTATAACAATACTTTACAAATATGGTAAAAAAAACTGAGAAAGATTTGTGGTGGTTGTTGTTTGAGAGTTTTTTAGCCATATCGAGTTGCCGACGGTTAAACTATTCAGAAAATAACTATTTCTTCGAGTTAGTATCAGTTAACTTTTCCCCTAGCTATCAGTGCCTATGACTGATTATTTGCAAACACTTTTACACGAAACAAAGTTACTCACCAGCTGTCAAATTTCAAGCGTTTCTCGATGTACTTTATAACAGCCGTTTACAAAAAGGAATGATGTCCTTTTATGTTATGGAATAAAAGAATATTCAGCAGCCCAGCAAGGCAACATTCTTGACTTAACATAACAACCTGTTTGTTGCTAGGAAGACAACAGTTGCTTCGTACTTGCAATGACCCACTTGGTTAAAAAAAAAGCAAAATAAATCAGAATGAAAGGCGCCCTTGGGCGACGCTGATTTCAAATTTAATACCACTAATTATTTCTAAATCTTTAATTAATGTAAAAACTTTGAAGGCAGGGAACCACACAACTCGAAATAAAACCCAGCCGGTACTTCTTATTGCCGGATCTCGTTTTGTTGAGATGCTCGTACCAGACGTCACTGTAACGTGTGAATAAAACTATGTAAACTATACAACAAATAAACGTCTGAGGGGCTTATTTACAATTCCCTCTTTGATACCCGGCGTTTATTAGGGGCCCAGCGTTTAATCGAGAAAATACGGTATACTAGTAACCATTAACTCTTTTTGTTTACGTTAAAATTTAAACATTAGAGCCGATATATCCTTCAGTTTAGCAGTTGTACTAGTTGAAATATTGGCCTGATTAATAAAAGTACCCTTTTGCCGTAGTGCCAGCCTTGCAATCAAAATAGATTAATTAATGTTGACAGGCCAAACGCGACATCCTATTGATCGAGATGTTGCATCTTTGACCTCCAGGGTCTATCTCTTACGAGTATGTCTTTAAATATTTGTCTAAGGAATGGTTGATTTTCTAAGATTAGTCACAAAAGGGCGGTATTCTGTAACGAACGATAATATTTTCTTGTGCGTGTTTGCTTTCTTTTGCAAGGCTGGCATCCTTTCGTGGTGCCTTATTTCTGCGATTGTCTCATCTATTAGGTTATCGGGATATTCTGGCAGAATCAGAATCAAAGGCCCCCTTGGGCGACGCTCGTGTCAAACTTATTACAACTAATTATTTCTAAATCTTTAATTAATGTAGAAACTTTGAATCCAGGGAACCACACAACTCAAAACAGAACTCAGTCGGTACTTCTTATTGCCGGATCTCGTTTTGTTGAGATGTTCGTACCAGACGTCACTGTAACGTGTGAATAAACTATTTTGATTGCAAGGCTGGCACTACGGCAAAAGGGGCACTTTTAATCAGGCCAATATTTCAATTAGTCTGCACTAAAGAGAGGCTTACCTCAGAGAGAGAGGTAGAATTTTATCACCGGAGGGCCAGTGAACAGTGGCGGCTATCTCTAAATTCAGGAACGGGGAATGGGGAATGGGGAATGAGGAACGAGGAACGGGGAAGAAGGAATGGGGAACGGAGGATCTCTAAATAGGAAACAGCTAAAACAGGGAATCTCTCAAATAGGGAATCTCTAAAATAGGGAATCTCTTAAACCGGGAATCTCTAAAATAGGGAATCTCCAAAAAAGGCAATCTCTAAAACGGGGAATCTCTAAAATAGGGAATCTCTAAAACGATACAGAGATCGGCAGATGATAGTGAAGCAGGGGAAGAATAGCTACTGAAAAAGTCTAGCTAAGCAAAGTATAATTTTTGCCTAAAATTATAAGCGTTAAGTCTGCGATTTAAAGCAGCTCTTAAATTAGTATTGTTTTACAAAGTATTATGAGACTCTGATTGGCAAATCGATATCACTCCTGGATACCACAAAAAATGCTAATTAAGATCCAAACTAAGCTTGTACCTCAGTCCAAAATACAATGCCTTTGCCCTACTTGTATCAAGGAAAAAGACCAACCACATACCAGAAACTGAACTCCGTTGAAGAAAAACCTTACCTGGTTGCAGTATTTTCGAAACTCCATTGTTTCTAATAAAGATTTTCATGCACATTTCCCTTTGGTAGACGTTCCTGCTCTCCATCACATACGTTTCGAATCCTCGTTTAGGCCAAGAATCGTTGACTTGTAAATATTTGTACAGTGGTATAAACAGTAACCTAAAATCCATGCCCCCACCGCTTTCGAAAACATGATATTTGTGAACGAACGCTGCGAACGTTTGCAAACATTTAGAGATAAGTTGTTTTCACACAGGCTCACACAATTTCTTTGATTTTTTGCATGTACTCTTATATGCCTGAAAGAGTTTTACGAGGGAGATTAAAAAAATTCTGTCGGACGGCAGAAAAGTTAAAGGTAAACTCGAAAAAAAGTGTTTTTGCTGAAAGTTTCCGATAGAATTTTCTTAAACTCAATCCTTAGGTAGCTTACTAGAATCAAAGGCTGTATGCAAAATTTAGAGAAATTTCACAGTCAAATTTTCAAGCAAACTCAGGATATCTCTATTTTATGGTTATACTTCGAAACCCAACTGCGTTGCTATGGCAACAAATTTCTTGAGAAATCTACAAGAAATGACAATTTGATATTATAATTTGTTTGTGGCAAAATCTGATCATTTTTTTAATATATATATTTATTGAATATAGAATGCAAGACATAAAGAAACTACAAATAAACTTTACATGCCTACGCACTAATTTACATAATTACTTAAATACTTACACATTTACGTATTTACATATACATATTCTGTTGACCACTACAGCACGATAAAACATTAAACTACACTCTACATTATACCTATACAATGCTATGCCACCTGAAGATTACAAAAAGCAATACCCGTCGTTTAACTCGTCGCGGAGGTGATAGCTACTGCTCCATTAGTGAAATGAAGGGTTCCCATTTTTTATTGTGAGGGTATAGTTTGTTGTTTTTCCTCGCAATGAAACGCTCGATTTGGTATGTTTTCTTACATTTTGTTAGTAGTATGGGAATAGAGAGGGAGGTTTTATTTAACTTAGAAGATGAAGTATTTGCTCTCGAGAATAATGTAATTAACTAAAATACTGTTGTTCTTAGGGTGAAAAAGGCCAAAAATAGCATTTTTAATATCAAAAGAACCAGAAGTTATCTTTTGCGATTTGAGGATGGTGTTTAGTTCCTTCCAGAAAAAGCGTACCCATTCACAGAAAAAGAAAAAGTGTTCCAACGTCTCTATTTCTTTACCACAGAAATAACATAGCGGAGAATCGACTATTCTAAATTTGAAAAGCATGTCATTTGTATAACAGATCCTATGAAGTATTTTGTAATGGAATTCCCTTAACTTGGTGTCTAGTGTTGCTTTGGAGGGTAGTGAATATATTCTTTCCCAGTCTAAATGAAAGGTCTCCGTGTTGAAAGCTTCGTTGTATTTTTTCATGGCTGTTGGTTTCGTAGAGATTTTAGAAATAAGCCTTTCATACAGTGATCTCGATTGCAGCTTTTCTACATCTACCTTTTCCCCTTCAAGATGTAATGAGAAACTGCTCAGGTCTACATGCTGTGTATTTGAGACAACAGCTGTTTTATTTACTTTTAACGCTCTGTGCCATTCCTGTGGAAGGGCACTGTGGAGGGTAAAAGTAAATAATGATCAATAGGTGAGAGATTTGAACGTAGAGGTTCCTTAAACCCTTTAAACACGCCATTAGTGCCATAGAGGTCACTAATTGTTACCAGACCCGAATCAATTAACTTTTGGTTGTAGACTGAACAAGAATTAACAGGGGCGTAGCTACCTGTACGCACGTACGCACGTGCGTACCTGAAAAACGCCACAAAAGTAAATAAACATATAAATAAATAAACAAATAAAAAATAATAAAAGAGTGATTATTGAATAAAACCTCAATCACTTTAATGCTGACGTTCATTGTCTTTCGTGTAGCTGCCCTTGATCGCGATCAATACAGGCCCGTAACAGGGGGAGGGGCAGAGGGGGCTCGACACCCCCCCCCCCCCAAGTTTTTGGAAGAGAAGTTAAAAAAAAACGTTACAATTAATGTCCCAAACAATACATAATTAAAACAAATTAATGTGCAACAAATGGTCTTGAATTCTGATGCTAATAAAAGTGTCCTTTATAATTTCACAACCTTTAGTAGGGTTCTACAACCGTTGAGTTGAGTTACTAGCCATCGGGCAAGTGGGCTTCAAAAATCTACTAGCCCACCACACAGTCGACCAGGTTCCTCGCCAATGTCTTTCTTCACCCATATCACCTTTACGTTGGCAGTATAGCTTAAGACTGTGAAGGACCTTCAGACCTTTAATAGCTAAGCGACTGCTGTGTATTTGCTGCAAGCTTTAACCCCACTGTTGTAACACAAGTCTTAGGAACAAAATTATATTTATCTCACCAATCGACTGACAAAGGCGACGTAAACGTTTACGATAGTTAGGTAAAACAGGTCCGAAATTCGTAACTTAGCTGTCAAAATGTTTGAATTTTAACAAACCTTGTAACTGCAAGAATACTTTTTAAACTGCTGATGCTTTAGATGTTGCCAACAACTTTGTCGGCGAAAAAGCAAACAGGAAGCAACTTTTTGGCCAAATTTTCAGCGAACGATGTCCCCATAAAGGGTTTTTTTTTTGACGAAATCGACTCAAACTGTGGCATTGTGAACAGTTTTAGTTTCTATCTGGCATGAATTTTTTTAATGCCTTATGACCTATTTGTTAACGTCTGTATTTTGACTGCAAGCCAAAGTGCATACTCTTTCAAACACGCATCGCGACAAGAGTTTGATCATAGATTTCATTTTGTCGCTGCGAAGACAAAGCGAAAACAAAGCGCTTTCGCAAACGACGAAATCTCATTACAAGCTAAATAGTTTAATTCTAATGCTAGTGCTCCAGGTGTAAACTTCTCGTAGCTTCGAAAGAGATGGAAATAGACTACTGCACAGACACACGCTTAATGAGCTAAGTGAAGGAGGAGACAATAAAGCTTGGGGGCCGCATTCGTTTATCCTCAAGTGGGATTTCGTGATAACGACTGTGATTTTGCAGCACTTGTTTGAATGTACCCATCGATCATTGCTATACCATCAGGTAAGCATAGCTACTTTGCGTCCATTTCTAATTACGTGGTAGCTAACAAAATAATCACCGAAGAGCTTACTATAGCTTCGTGGAGAATAAAATGCGTTACGATGCCAATAACGGTAAAATGGGTGTAGAGTTCTGAATAAGATCTGGTGATAGCATCCAAGGAAGACGAGGATGTCTGGGACGCGCTGCTAGAGAAGGCCACGGAGATTTCTGCTTTATACAACATCGATTCAAGTATTCCTAGAAGAACAGGAAGGCGGCAACACCGTGCCAACGTTGAAGCAGGTACATCTTCCTAATATCTGAAGTCAACAAGTTGCTAGTGAAACCCTTACAGGGCTTCCAGGCACACAACTAGTTCCTGGTACTTTTTGATAACACCTTTACATTAGCTAGTACGAATGAGAGTCTCACTCACTTTTTTACATAAATTTTTGATATTCAATTTTAATTTCAGAAAAAGGGGTGGGAAACATAATAGCCACTATGGAGAAGACATGTACATGTCTCTGGATGATTTCAAACGAGAGGTCACTCGGTGGCGTCATCTGTGGCGGATGAGTAAAGATGGCAATCTCCAAACCTTGGTCGAAACGCTGGACTACACCAATGTAGAATTGTACCCAGGAATTTATGTAGTCATGACAACGCTTCTGACATATCCAGTGTCAACTTGCGCCGTAGAAGTGGCATGAAGAGGCTCCAAATGGCACTTTGGAGCACAATGTCTGATGAAAGATTGCCTTCATTAGCGGTCCTTCATGTACATAAACATAAGGAAGTTATCTCAGAGTTTGCTGGGAAGAAAGATCGAAGACTATCCCTGTGCTTATAAACATTGCAACTTGTAACACCCATAGGTCATTTTACCTAGTTTCAGAAGCTCCTTATTCGGTTCTTAATAACGTTGTGTACTGATCGCCTAAAAACATTTGTAAGAAGGATGAAACTTAGTGAAACATCGGCAGGCTATCTTATTATAGGTACATTGTGCACTAGTTGAATAAGTCAACGAAAAAAAAAAGTATGTGACGCGCAATAATAACAGCATTCAATTGCGAAACACTGAGATACTACTTCCTTGCATTGCACTGCTGATAATAAACAACTGGAGGACCCTAGCACTAATCATTAAAGTGCTACTATGATCACAAAATCACTTTTATTTTTTCTTCGGATTTTGAAACTATGTTTGTTAAACACTCCCCAAGCGAAATTATAAGCGTTAATTTTGAGAAGAAGACCGTTAATTTAAACTGCAATTTTCCGGTTTAATGGTCCGCCATTATTACACCAGAAAGGATACAATGACGTCATACACTCAAGAGCTGTAAAATGTAGTATGTGAACGCGGCTTACAAATTATGCAAAACACGAGTTTGAGAGTGTGAAAGCTCAAGACTCCCGTGCTGCATACTAAATAAGGCACTTTCACACACACTGCATTCTACATCTCTTGAGTGTATGACGTCATTGTATCCTTTCTGGTGTAATAATGGCGGACCATTAAAACGGAAAATTGCAGTTTAAATTAACGGTCTTCTTCTCAAAATTAAGGCTTATAATTTCGCTTGGGGAGGTGTTTAATAAACATAGTTTCGAAATCCGAAGAAAAAATAAAAGTGATTTTTTTGATCATAGTAGCACTTTAAGGTGGCTGAACACAGTTTTGGTTCATACCATTCATTAAATAATTGTGTCAGAAAGGTACCAGCTAAGAAGCTAAAACTTGGCAGGGAACAACTACAAGGGACACCGTTTTGTATCTTGAGGTTGTTTTGTAGATTATGCCCGTTTCCATGGCAACACGGTGTGATTCAAAACAACGTTAAAACTTCACTTTTCCTTAGTTTGCAAAAGATCTAGTCATTAATTTTTTTCACGAGTTTGCACACAGCTTGCAACAAGCAATTCTTACCGTTTAAAATCAATTCCCCAGACTTTCAACAGACAGCTTTTTAAATATTTAAGAAAATCGATTTTAGTCTCTCTTTCATCATATCGCAGAAATCCTTTGCTCGACTTTCATTTTGAACCTTTTATCGATTGAGATGCTATTTCAAAAGAAATCCTGCCAAATCTGGTCAAATTCTAATAACCAGATTATGAGAAATCGAGATTTGTTTACACTGTGACGAAAGGTCAAAAACACGACCACTCTCGCATTTTTTCGGAAGTACGCATGCGCAGCAATGAACTGGTTTCTCGGTGGATTCCCCGTCCTCGTGTTGTTTCTTTCGACCTAAAAATTGCGTAGAGTTCGTTGCGCTCAAAACTTGTTACGACAGAATCATGTTCTACTGACGGTTAATCCAGTTAAGAAGAACTTACCGGAGGATTATTTCAGTCTAGAGTCCTTTGAAGTGATTTAAAATCAAGTTAAGGGCAAGCGAATCGGTGGTTCCACGAACGCGACGAGCGGATGTATTTGTTGTAGTCGGCGGGTTCGCTAAAATCGCCAGAAGCCCTTGTTCACCATATGCTTCAAACAACCGTTCCAGATCGTTGTAGCCGATGCCAGAGTCGGCTAGTTTCTTCGCCAGGGACTTTTTCATTACTCCTTTGTGTGGTTGATCACTTATTACTTCGTCAAATGACTTCAGCAGAGTGTTACTGTTATCCAGGTAGTTCATTTCTTCGATGGCTGATTTCAACTCCACTGTGTTGCTGTTGTTGACAATTGTAGAACGAGACAAGCGAAGGGAAGACTTAAAAAGGATTTTGTTCAGCGCTTTCGCGTCCTCAAGAGCGTCGTGACCTTAAAGTCAGAGGCAAACAGGTGTTTGTAGACTGCTGCTTGATTGGTTTTGATGTAGGAGCCATCGTCCATTTTTAACGCCTCTTGTTTGTCTTTGATGAGATTGCGAATCAGGACAAGACTGTCAGCAAAGCAAACATGTACCTCCATCAGTTTTTGTATGAGCTGTGGTGAGTACTGATGAAATGTTCTGAGTAGAACAGGAGTGTCAAAGGTGGCAGAGTTGTGACCGATGAGAATAATTTTTTTCGAACCATCCTGCAAAGCTCCAAGGAAATCGACAAACGACTGAAGACACTCTTTGAACGACACAGTTTTAACAGGAATGCCTTCTCGATGGAGAAACTTCTTCCCACCAACGGATGTTGTTTGAAATTTATTTATTCTACTGGCGTGAGGAGAAATTTCTCTTGTCGGCACGGTGAATCTGGAGAAAGTTTCTCCTCGCTCTGTCTCGGCTGCTAGTTGAATTATTTCTGCTTGTATTCCCCCGCAGCTTGTTTCCGTGTCAAATATTACAAACTCGAACTTTTCAACGCCAGTTTCGTCGTCAGGGCATGTAATGTATTTTTTTGGAGGTCGTTCACGGAAAGTGGGGACAACTTTTTCAAAGTCTTTCATTTCTTGTGGTGTGGCAATTGCTTTTTGTAGCAAATCAGGGTCAAGGGTCAGTGTAATGCCACTCTCGTAGCTCAAACTCTCTTTATTCAACTGAGATTTGTTTCTTGCTTTCCTTTTGAAATAGTTTTGCCTTCTTTGTTTTTTGAATTCAACACTTGACTTCCGTTTTTGTTGTGACGCCCGCTCATTGTCTATCAGTGCTATTTTTTGTTCAGTAATTTTTCCAGGCTCTATATCAACACATCGTAAGGTGTCTGCCAGGTACTGTTTTCCAAGGTTTGTCTGGGCAACAGCCGCAGCAACTCGTTGATCAGCGCTTTCACTCCCTCCATAAAACCTTATTTTGGGGGCCTTAGAACCAACTGTGCTATTTAAACTTTCATTACTCTGTGAAGAAGCATTTTCCACAAGTTTGTTTACTACAGTGTCACTTGAGTAGACTTGAAACAAATTTGTTAAATTTTTCTTCAAATTTTCTCCCTTCAAGTCTTTCCCATTTGGAAGATCCTTGTGTGAATAGGATTCTGGATTTTGCAGCCACATGCAGCAGCTCAATTTGTTTTCTTGGCATTTTTTATGATCACCAAAGGCATGGGGTACAATAGCCACGAGTGATGTTTTCATTTTTTCTGGTTCCCCTTTGTTTTGGCTTAAACAATAGCTAAAACATTTTCTAAAATAATCAATAACTTTCTGTGACAAAACAGATTCTCCTGCTGAATTTTCTTTCTTGGAGCTAATTTTGTACAGGTGACTCACAAGTGTTCTTGTTGCGTGACTGCTGTCAGACCATTTCTCAACAGCATAGCTAACTTCCTCACGTATCCTAGCAATTGTGGAGCTGTCATCATCTCCAATGAAAACAGAATATTTCACACCATGTTTAGGGGCTTCCTTGAAAAGTCTGACTCCAACCTCAGCTTCCATTGATTTTGATGAGCCCTTGTGGTTCTGACGGCAGTCATGATGAGAAGGTTTCTCACCTTTTGCCTGAGCAGCTTCGCAAATACGGCATAATTTATTAGCACATGAAAAGTCAACAACTTTCTTTGTTTTTGACCCCATGATTACCCCATGTCCTGTCAGTGAGTCATTTGCCCTTCCTCGTTTCAACCATTCAATATCATACGAGACAGAAATGGGCATCAGGCCATCAGGGTCAGGGGTTCCCCCATTAGCTTTTTCGATTTGAATCTCATTTTCCAAAACCATCTGGCAAGAATTGTTAGCAACCTCTTCAATTGCAAGCCCAATTTCCCTCTCCCGTCTTTTGTAAGCAGATTGATTAATTGTAGGGACATTCAAAGAAGTAAGAAAGTTATTGACATGTGTATATCCTATGCCACTGTCAATAGCGCCAAGAGCAATTCTTGTGTTGATGTTGTAAGCTCCAGGACCCCTTTTGCCACTGCGGTGCTGTCTGGAAGTACAAATTTGGTTTGACTTCCCACATTTGTGGCATACCACTGAAATTAGACTGGCACAACCTTCTTTTTTCTCTTTTACTGCATCAGCAATAGATAGGGGTCCTAGGAAAAGGGGATAAGACTAAAATTAATTATCAAAAAAGATTTGTTAAAAACCTTGTTTCAGTCAAGGTGAATGTCAGTTTTTTTTTTAATTATTACCAGAGTTGCAGTGCTGGCATGATTTTAGAGACTGTTGGAAGAATCCAAGGTCAATAATCCTATACCCAGACAGTTCCACTGGTTTGTAATAATTGTTAACTTCTTTCTCATTTTCCGAAGGAACGTTCTGTTGAAAAAAAGTAGTAAAAATTAAATATGACTATGAAATGAGCTCCCCCTCCCTCCCTCCCTCCCTCCCTCCCTCCCTCCCTCCCTCCCTCCCTCCCTCCCTCCCTCCCTCCCTCCAAGGAAAGAACAATCGTTCAGTTGCTAGTCATCTCTTGGAGAGAGTGACAACTGTAATAAGCGCAAGGTCATTGCAACGACAACAAAAATAAGAGTAACAAATCTAAAGGCAACGTGTTGCATAGTTTCAACCTACCAATTTGTCCGCGAAACTCTGTGGTTCCTGTCTTTTACGGAGTTGATGTGCCTCGGCTATGACAGCTAACGGGCTGTTTTCATTGTTTTCGTCTTGAAACAACCGACGTTTGCATAGTTCAGCTCTGGCGGCTTGAGTCATTTTCTTTCGCTTTGCAGTTCGAGATGTTCGCGCCATGAAGAAGGGTTGTTTTGTGCCCTTAGTCGGAGGCGTAGAATTCCCTTTGTCGTCATCTCCACAGAAAGCAGCAGGAGCAAGTATTAAAGAGAGAAGAAAGCTAGTCACGGGTAGACTGAAGAAAATATTAGAATTTCGGTTCTTGTTTTGAAACTTTTCGCCACGCGAATGGTCATCCGTATCAGGATTTATACCGGAGAAAAGGCTGTAATTCGCCGTCTGGCTCGACCGTTTGTTGCACAGTAGCCCGGTAAACTCGTTCCTGCTTAGCAATTTACCCCATTTTGGGAAAAGGCGAAACTGAAAACCATGTCTTACTATTTGACGGGAACACGAATAAAATAATCTCGCCGCCATGTTTGTTTACATGTTTTAAAACCCGCGCCATCGTGCTTAACACCGCTGACCGCCGGAGAAACTGTGTTCGGCCACCTTAAGGTGTCTGAACAAAGTTTGCGTGCGCTCTACGATTTGTGCTGCTGACGTGAATTAGCGCGCACACAAAGCTTTCAGAAAAACAAACATGGCCCCTGTACATCGATCATTTTATTTTGTTCAGTCAAGATTGCGTAAGTGTGTTTTTCCGTCTTAACAATAACACAGTTTGTTATGTGTGAAACGTTTGTTTTTTAGTGTATTAAAGGTAATACTATTGGAAAATACCCTGCCTTTCTGGGATTGTTCAAATGGATCGAGAAAGATTGAGAACCCTGTCAAGTGCAACGCATGCGCAGTTAACAGGAAAATTGTGACTGCATGGCCAGTTAGTGGAAACGCACTGATTTCTACAGAATCGCTCGTTAGAATTTCATGAAATTTGGTAGAAAAATAGTTCAGAGTACGCTTAACTCGCTTGCAAACAAAATTTGAAATCTGACAGAGGACATGTTCAGAAAACGGTAAAATGCAGTACACAAAATTACAGAAGATCTCTCTGTCAAAACGTCACGAGACCAGTGTCAGAAGGCCAGTATTTTTCTGAGTTTTCTAGAGACAAATGATGGAAAAGATCTAACGACTGAATTTTCCGACAATAAATCAAAACCATTATTTAATGCTGGTTTATTAACAGCTGTGTTGCCATGGAAACGGTAATTAGTCCAGTAAAACATATCAAAATATAATTTTTTTAGTTGAACTTGCATCTTGCCAATTTTGGCCGCCCAACTGCCAGTGGGTTGAAAATAACGATGAATAACGCATAAGTACGAGAAAACTGTGTTCGGCCACCTTAAATGAAATGGGGGGGGGGGGTAATTTCTCCCTACTGAATTTGGAAAAATGTGCGTACGTCTGAAAAAATCCTGGCTACGCCCCTGATTAATGCAGATAAATCTGTTGTTCCACAAGATCTGATATGATATCTCGGAGGGTGAGGATGGGTTGTTGTCAGTTAGTGACGCCCATGACAAGATGCATTCTTTGTAGAAATCTGGGAGGGATATTGATAGTTTCGAGTAATCAAAGTTGCAGTGGAATAAAAATTTTCCTCCCACCTTCCTCAAGTAAAAATCCAGAAAAAACTTCCAGCTAGCCGCGCTAGGGGATAGATATCTCTTAATACAGATTATTCTTTTGGTAGAAATCATTGACTCTACATTAGGCATTTTTAGCCCACCTTTTTCAATGGGGCTTATTAAAACCGTGCCTTCACCTTGTCTTTGCCTTTCCAAACAAAAGAGTGTAATAGGGTGTTTATTTTTTTAATGAATTCTTTTCTATTTGACATGAGCGTAAGCCTATATAAAATCTTCGGTAAGGCAAAGGATTTGATGATTTGTACTTTTCCAAGTAATGTGAGTCCTCTCCAACCCCAGCCTCTTAAGAACTTTCTTATAGATTTCTCGGTTGATTCAAAATTCAATTTGTAAAAAAGTGAACGGTTATAGGTAAAGTGCACCCCCAAGATTCTCAAGGACTTTTTGATTTCAGTTACTTCAAGTTCTGAGCTGGATGCTTCCATATTTCCGAGTAGAAGGACCTCCGTTCTATCATGATTGATCTTCAATCCGGAGTATGTACCGAATAATTTGATAACATTAAGAAGAGTACGGTAGGACGGTTTGTCGCAGACAAATGATGTCACATCGTCGGCAAATGTAACTAATTTAATTTTGTTGCGGTCCACTATAATACCCCTTATTCGATCGTTGTTGCGGATAGAAATTGCTAGTAATTCAAGAACTAAGATAAAAAGACATGGGGAGAGCGGGTCGCCCTGGCGAACCCCCCGTGTAACGTTGAAGGGAGAAGTAAAGTAACCATTGTTCACCACACTGCTCGTTATATTCTTATAAAACGTCTTGATCCATGCTATAAAAGAGGCGCCAAAGCGAAGGATTCGAGCGATTTGAAGAGGAAGTCCCGACTTAATGAGTCAAAGGCTTTCTCAAAGTCTATAGCGGTCAATATACCTTGATACCCTTTCAATTCCGTAAAATCCAAAACATCATTTATTGTTCGAACTGCGTCCAAAATCGTTCGTCCTTTTACGAAAGCATTTTGGTTGTGATGGATAATATATGGTAAAACTTTCTCTAATCTTTTTGCGATAGCTTTCGAGCCGATTTTTACATCAACGTTAACAAGAGATATCGGTCTCCAGTTTTTAATCAATCTTCTATCCCTGTCCTTCTTCTCGATTAGAGTTATAACAGCTTCTTTCTGCGAGTTGATAATTCTCCGTGAATGTAAGAGTAATTTAATGAGTCAACTAACCGACCACAAATTATCATTCAATAACCGACCACAAATTATCATTCGACCACCGTTGCTTCTTTATCGAGGACGGTTGCATTCGTGCTCGGTTTGTCAAAATCAAATCGAGCACGGTTTACATTTAATTCGACCTCGACTTAATTCGACTGCGTGGGAGGCTATGGGGGGGGGGGGAGATGAGAGGGATCCATTATGTAAGAAAAAAAGCAAAGAGATGCTCCATTAATATCGAAGAGAAAGGAAAGGGGATGTATTTGAGTTGTGTATTCCCGCTGCATCGAAAATTTGGTTGTGATTCTCGTCACGTTGCCGTAACTATTTAACGATGTTATTCTGCACCACTCAGTGAAATTACTATCCAGATTTAAAAGCATGAAAATAATATTCGTGGTAAGAAATAAATAAAAATAAATGATAAAAATTCTCCTCGTGTTGCGTCTGGAAAGACAGCAAGCAGGTTAGTCTTGTTCTCAGGTTCCTCTTCTCATAAATAGAAAGGAGCCTGGGGACTACGTTACTCTCTCACAATGAACAATGGTGAAAGCCGTAAAGTTGAAAAGCACCCATAATTCGGCAGAAATACATTGGTTTTGAAATATTCCCAGGGAACAAGGATGCCAAACCAAGAGGTAAGAACTTTTCTGGATTCTTTGATAACTTAAGTATTTACATGACCTTCCACCGACTTCTCTAAAATTAATCTTTATGAAACTCTTGCAAACAAACAAACACAGTCACGTAGAGTAAAGCTTAGTCATAGAACTTTTATTTCTTTAGTAATACGGTATACCAACATAATGGTAAGGCCTATTTTGTTACGTAAACACCGTTTTTATTCTTTCTCTCGTTTTTCTTTTTCTCTAAAATTCAAAACTAATGTACCGGTCAAATTGAAGCTTCGACATCTCCCCTGGCTATACCCCGGGCATTATTTGACTGTGATTCTTGCCCGGGAAGGGAAGAATTCGAACGTTGCCTTGAAAGGGTGGGGAATTCGAACCAGATTTATCTCTTGTTCTAGCGTAATACGCCCAAGAGTTTTTTCGGTTTTTGAAAGGTTTGACGGATTTCCAAGATAGAATTTCGCCTTTTTTAGTGAATAACTCTTTTAAAAGGGTCTTTTAAAGAATTTTGAAGGTATCATTACGACAGATCTCCAGGGGAGCATTTGAACAGCCTCAGTTTTTGAACTAGCCAATCTTCAAAAGTTCAAATGCTCCCCTGGGGGGGGGGAGGGGGCAGTGTTGCAGTGTTGAAGCTTCAATTTGACTGGTACATAAATTATGACTGAAATTCACGTTCTAGGTAACCTTTTTAATTACTATAAAATCGGTTGAGCTTACTGTTGTACATCTTACAGTATGTACGATGTTATTCAACAACTACCGCAAACATATACAAGATAGAGAGCACCTTTATAATACCCGGCCACTTATTTTTATATCTCCTAATGCTTTAAAGAATGAGACACATGAAAACAATAATTGTTCATTTTGTTATTATTGCTATTCAATGATTTGGAAATAGGTGGTCGGGCGCTCTTAAGTTTGGCCCAAGATAACTGCGAAAAACTGAGCAAGTTTTCTTTTGGTACGGCCTATAACTATCACAGCTTAATTATGTGTACCAAAGAAATCACAAGATATTCTCTTGTCAAAAAAGAATGTACATATAAATAGATTTAAAAAAATAATAATTTGTTTGTAACCAACAAGTCGAATAAAACTACCCAAAAAACGGTAGTTAGGAAAACAAACTTCAACATATTTGTTAGGCTGTTCATATAAATTTTTAATTGTTTCCCATCATCCTCTCTCATCAAATTGAGTAGATAAGCTGGTTAAAAAAATTTGAGAAACAAACATCGACAAAATGTTAAAAAGCCTCACCCTGATTTTATCTGCCAATGACTGCCATCTGAAGTGTCTTCCAATAGGTCAGTATAAAAAAAAATGGGCCAGTCAGACAATGGGAAATGAAATGTTTTGTGGTGATGGCCTTATTGTTAATGTCATGATAAATTAATTTATTAATTTTCACTCTAATTCCTGTTCTCTCTTTTTCTTTTCTCTTCTGTCTTTCCTTGACCTTTGTTCCTTTCTTTTCCATTTTCTTTTTGTGGTATCCTCTGTTTTGGAAGTAAACAAACAACAGTGCAGACAGTGTTAATGTCTTTGTTTTATAATTTAAGTTAATCAAAAGAGCTATTGGGGTAGACCTGTATACATTTTATTAGCCTCTGAAGTACAAGCATTGGCCTTGCTGGTTCTTCCCCTTCCCCTTCCCAGGATTCCAATTTTTGTTACATTTTAATATCTTTCCCCTAAAATTATGCAGCAGAGTTGTCGTTAAGGGTTCTACAGCTGAGTGCGGACCCTAGTGTTACATATGAACCCTGCTTGGGAAATATATCAAAAAAATCTACAGGTACAATGTAGTTAGCAGTCTAAGGAATAATCGTACATCCAGGTACTGAAAGGACAGGTGGTGGGTCTATTCCCCTCATCTCAAAGCCACATGAATTGTCACAGCTGTTTGTGCTGTACATGGGAATAATCAGATTTATTTTCAATTGGTTCTTCACAACTACAGAACATGTTCCTGTTCAATCAGCTGTTTTGCTTCCTAAAAATATTCTTTCCAACAGTTGACAAAACTTGCCAGGCAACCCAACTGAAAGTCCTTAAGAAGTTGTGGAAAGTGCCTCTGCATTTGTAGTCTACCATGCATGCACATGATTACTGCTAAACATACTGTACCTGAAGCTGTTGATTTATCAGAAGCAGATTGTGTTTCTTTCTGTGTTTCCACTGGGCCAGGTTGTCTTGTTGGGTTCTTGTCATTTCTATCTGGCCTGCTTTCATCATCAGTGCGGCATTCTTTCCAGGATTGTTGGCACCATCAACTTTCTGTCCTTTGCTGGCATCATTAAACTTCCTAGCATCTTTGTCAGGGCTCTCTGTCTGCTGTTTGGTTGCCCTAGTGGTGTCTTTCTGGGTATCTATGGTTTTCAAAAATGGAAACTTGTGAGTTTATGAATTTACAATTGAAAGGGAATCATAGCAATCCCTTGAACAAAAAAGAAGGAAATATGGTTATTGTAACATTAATTTCTTTTTTTTGTTGTTTCAACAATCCATTTTTAGAATGAAGAATGAAACAGTCAAAACAACACTTGTTGCAATATTTTTTTTACCGTCTAGCCATGCACAGTTGACATGTAGCTGAACATACCTGTAGCTGTTGATTTATCCCAAGCATTTTCCTTTTCTTTCTGTTTATCCACTGGGCCTGGTTGACCTGCTTGGTTCTCGTTGTCTTTATCTGGTCTCCCTTCATCATCTCTGGCATTCTTTCCGGGAATGTTGGCGTCGTCAACTTTTTGTCGTTTCCTGGCATCATTAGACTGCCTGGCATCCTTGTCAGAGCTTTCTGTCTTCTGTTTGTTTGCTCGACTGGTGTCTCTCTTGGCATCTAATTTTTTTTTTTTTTTTTTTTACAAAAAGAAACTTGTGAGTTCATTTATAGTTCAAATGGAATAGCAGTCCCTTGAAGAAATAAGAAGGGAATATGGTTATTGTAACATTCATTTCTTTTTTTCATTTCAAGAACCCGTTTTTGGAATAAACAATGAAACAGTCAAAACAAGACTTGTTGCAATATTTTTGTTTACCGTCTAGCTGTGCACAGTTGACATGTTGTGTAGCTGTTGATTTATCACAAGTATTTTCCTTTTCTTTCTGTTTATCCACTGGGCCAGGTTGACCTGCTTGGTTCTCCTTGTTTCCATCTGGCCCGCTTTCATCATATTTGGCTTTCTTTCCAGAGTTGTCAGTGCCATCAGCTTTTTGTCGGTTACTAGTATCATTAGACTGGCTGGTATCCTTGACCAAGCTTTCTGTCTGCTTAATACGTTTTCCTGACTTGTGTCTTTCTGGGCATGATCTGTGTTTTAAAGAATTGAAACTCATCAGTTTATTTTTGAATAGCATTGCCTTGTAGAAATGAAAAGTGAAATCAATGTGATTATTGCAACCATTCATTATAAACATGTTTGCCTGGTGGTCAGTGATTGTTACAACAGTCAAATGTTTGTCGGGGGGGGCAATGCATACTTGTATGTTCAGAGAATATTTGTATTGCAGGCTAACCGTGGGGAGGAACATACTGAAGTTGTTGATTTATCCAAAGCAGATTGTGTTGCTTTCTGTTTTACCACTAGGCCAGGTTGACTGGTTTGGCTATTTTCATTTCGATCTGTCATGTTTTGATGATCTGCGGCATTCATTTCAGACTTGTTGGTGCCATCAACTTGCTGTGTTTCACTGGCATCATTTGACAGTCTGGCATCTATGTTTTTCACAAAATGAAACTTGTTAGTTAATATTCATGCATTCCCTTCAGGGTAAATAAATATGCTAAAATTTTGATGGGTTCTTTTCATGTTACCTGCGCATTGGAATTTAACATGATTTCTAATTTACACATCATGTCTTCAAGTGGAAATATACAAAGTTTCTTTACCACATTTCGTTCGATAATTTGAAACATGACTGTGACACCCCTGAGCCGTCAAATACATGAACTGCTAACTGTATGTACTAACACTCAGGTGCAGTGTACAAGTATTTTTATTTGCTTACCCTCCCGTGTTTGAGAAAAGTCCTCTTCTGCTTCTCCAACATTTCCTCTGAATGTGACCTGAAAAAAAAAGAGAGCAGAGGGGAGGTATGCTACCCAGGTGAGAGTTCGCCTGGGTAAAATACCTCCCTTGCCAAGCCAAGGAAAACACACTCAGTGTTAATTCCCTGCTAACAGAGAGTCTTTTCATTATGTCATAATAATAGAATTAAGATAGATCTGGTGGTCAGAGATTCTTCCTTCACTTTCTACAGGTAATGTAAAGTACTACTGGCTGTTACCTAATAGTCTGTCTCTTATATAAGTATGTCACCTAGGTCACAAGTCTGTTATTTGTTAAGGTTATGCTCCTTAGAACCTGAAAGCAAAGATCCTCGCTCACGAAGAGCGTGGACACAGAGGACTTGGCTCAATTAGGAACCCAGTAGGCTAAGGTTATGCTCCTAAGAACCTGGAGGCAAAGACCCTCGCTCACGAAGAGCATGGACACAGAGGACCTGGCTCAATTAGGAACCCAGTTGGCTGAGGTTATGTTCCTAAGAACCTGGAGGCAAAGATCCCCGCTCCTGAAGAGTGTGGACACAGAGGACCTGGCTCAATTAGGAACCCAGTCAGCTAAGGTTATGCTCCTAAGAACCTGGAGGCAAAGATCCCCGCTTACAAAGAGCGTGGACACAGAGGACCTGGATCAATTAGGAACCGAGTCGGCTAAGGTTATGCTCCTAAGAACCCGGAGGCAAAGATCCCCGCTCACGAAGAGCATGGACACAGAGGACCTGGCTCAATTAGGAACCCAGTAGGCTAAGGTTATGCTCCTAAGAACCTGGAGGCAAAGATCCTCGCTCACAAAGAACGTGGACACAGAGGACCTGGCTCAGTTAGGAACCCAGTCAGCTAAGGTTATATTCCTAAGAACCTGGAGGCAAAGATCCCCGCTCACGAAGAGCATGGACACAGAGGACCTGGCTCAATTAGGAACCCAGTGGGCTAAGGTTATGCTCCTAAGAACCTGGAGGCAAAGATCCTCGCTCACGAAGAGCGTGGACGCAGAGGACCTGGCTCAATTAGGAAGTGTATTGGTCCATCCCTCAATAACCATAGCAAAAAAACTTGTGGCTCTCCAAATTAATTTTATTTAAGTTATATTCACTTGTTTATTTGTTATTTATGTTTATTTTTTGTTTGTTTAATGTGGTATTTATTTGTTTAAGTTTTATTGTTTTTTTCTTAATCTTATTCTTAGTTTTTTTTTTTGAAATGTTTAATTTATGGTTTAAAACAAGCAGCCATCAGTTTTACATTACTTAATTACTTTTCTACCCATTTTTGTTTCCCTTTCAACCAACATTCACACCCCTTACCTCAGACATGTTGAACTCTGCCATTTCTGTCTCATCCTGCATGATAACCAAACAACCAATTTAATTACCTTATTACATAAATATTATATTGGAATGGAAGAGGGGTTCAGATAGGGAAGAATGGTGGGTTGGGCTCAAAGATACAGTGTGTGACTACCTTTTAAAAGGTTTCAGCATGTGCTCACTTTTATCATGTTAATTGAAACATTATTTTTCACCCTGGTAAGGTTTGGTGGGGCAATATCCCTATAGGTTTTCCCATTATTAGTAAAATACTAACCCATTCACAAATGTTGAGAACTTCATCAGATCCAAGTGGATCAGTGTGCCATACAGTGGTGGCCCCTCTTTGTAAATATGTAAAATACAGGGGCATTCCAGGTAATGAACCTGCCCAGTCATATACTTCCTACCAATGATTAAAGCACACATTAAGATTAATATCATAGATATTGACCAAGTACAAGCTCGTTAACCACTTATTTTCCTTATTAATTTTTAATTTGCCAAAGGATAATATAAGCTTGAAATATTGATTATTGTACGCGATTTGTTTTCCTACCTAGAATAAGGCAGTTTTGTCAAATGCCCGCTGTAGTTTTTCACCTGATAGGGTGCGGATAAATATTTTTGTGCCTCCTCCTGGTTCAGGAGGAAGGCGTCTTTTTCGTGCCTGCCTTATCTGCCAGACAAAAGATAAGTTCACAATTATAGTACACTGTTCAGTGTGTCAATCATGGTATTGTGAATTTAATCATGAAGGGATGGGGTGGGGTCGAAGATCTGAGATATCAGAGACTACGGTACTTATTCAACTTTCTTGTCACCGCTGCTAGTGGTTTCCCTTGTAAAAATGGTACCGGGATCTTGGCGGGATCTTGCCAAGATCCCGCCAAGATTCCCGCCGGGATCCCGCCGAGATTTTGGCCGCCGGGATTCCCGGTTCCCGCCGGGATTCTTACCGGGATTCTTGGCGGGAAGGCGGGATTCCCGGCGGCCAAAATCTCGGCGGGATCCCGGCGGGAATCTTGCCGGGATTCTTGGCGGGAGGCGAGATTCCCGGCGGCCAAAATCTCGGCGGGATCCCGGCGGGAATCTTGCCGGGATTCTTGGCGGGAGACGGGATTCCCTGCGGCCAAAATCTCGGCAGGATCCCGATGGGAATCTTGCCGGGATTCTTGGCGGGAAGCGGGATCCCGGCGGCCAAAATCTCGGCAGGATCCCGGCGGGAGTCTTGCCGGGATTCTTGGCGGGCAACCGGATATCTCGGTGGGAGTGTTGCCGGGATTTGCGACGGGAAACAAAATTCCTTGCGGTCAAAATCTCCGGGGGTCCTGTCTGGAATCTTGCCGGGATTCGCGATGAGAACCATAATTAACATTAATCAAACTACTAGACGCTGACAAAACTATGTCGTATATTGCAGTCCCAAGTATTGTTGACATGATTGTTATCAGCCTTGCACGTGTTTCTTAATTTAATTATCCCTTATGTGGTACTATTTCCATGTGACAATAACGAGAAGACAAAGAATAGTTCACGTGCATGTGATGTTACTTCAGCGCGCCGAATTTAACGTTGTTGATTGATTTCCACATTCCACATGAAAGCCTCGTGGTGCCAGGAGCGTTGCTGGTGGAAGGAGGCAAGTGTCTTTCTTATTTATTTGCTGTGAAATCCGTAGCATCTGCAGGATAATAACCAACGAACAGGAAGAGTTTGATGGTGTTTTGAGCATTTTTGTGTTTGTTCGCACTTGCATTTTATACTCTCAAATGTAAACTATATGTGTTCGCGGTTCAGAGAGATCGATTTATTTGTAGTCAAGACAAAGCATGGAATAGCGGCCGTGCAGAAACTCAGGCTTGTTCATGATCATCTAAGAAAGGAACAGTGTGCTGGACGAGAATTTGTCAGTGGAAATTTAAATGCTGAGTGAAAGAAACGTGTGAAATCTGAAGTATCTGGCAACGCAGTTTTGCGAAGCACCTTTTACAATTGTCATCAGAGGAACAAATATTGTTTGGTACTCCAAAGTATTCAGAATTTCACAGAACCGCCCCATTGGAGGAGACAGGTGGAAAGGCTTGGGTTTTATTTTATAACATGCACACCGTTTCAGATTTTGCGAAGCACCTTTTACAATTGTCATCAGAGGAACAAATATTGTTTGGTACTCCAAAGTATTCAGAATTTCACAGAACCGCCCCATTGGAGGAGACAGGTGGAAAGGCTTGGGTTTTATTTTATAACATGCACACCGTTTCAGATTTAAGGTTAATCTACATCGTTATTTCAAGATTACTCTCTCTTTAATAAACTAAGTGTATTAAATTTTGTTGACGCGTTCTGCCTGAACATACGTGCAGGGTCTGTAATTGGGCGAAGCTTATGCAAAACACAAATTAAATCGCCAAATACTAGCAAATGTGGGGAATTTGTTGAAAACATCTGCGCCGCTTGCATTGCGCTTCAACTTGTTTATAAATGTAAACACTGAAATATGATCTGCAGGGATGACCAGGGATGACCATCTGTTTTTGTACAACCCTAAGAATCCAATAAATTGTATCTAGTAAATAATCCCATTATTTTCCTTTGTCTTTGTGCTTTATTTTGGATAGTTCAACTGAAAACAGAATGTGCGAGGACTTTTTAAATGAAAACTATGTACATCTAATTAGACTGTCTCAATTTGTTATGGAATTTATCTTGCGTAGTTCTTCCTCAACTATTCGCCTTGGAAAAGAATGCAAAAGGAGAACACGTTATGGAGAATAAAAAGGTGAAACCGACGACACCGAACAAAGAAAAATAGAATTCAAGGGGTTACAAACAAACTATACTTCCCGGTAACTTGAAGCCTCAGTTAATCGAACCTCCCGCCAACTTTATAACTCGAGGTGAACGCTTTTTTCTCTTCACAACATTGCCTTCAGAATTTTGTCCTGGATAAGTGACAAACCTTCAAATACCTCGAACCTTTTTTATTTTCCTTAAAGGTTCGAGTAAAGAAACTGAACGAGAAAAATGACAATGTAAAAATAAAGTGTTTGTTTTGTGGCGTCTTCTCGTCTTGCAGAAATTGGCTGCTCGCCAAACTGTGGTCACGCAAGTCACGATTTTTTTGTCATGTAGTTTAAAGCTCGTGAAATTGTCGATCGCAAATTGTTTATATATTGTTGTTTTTTTGCATCTAAAACCATTTAACAAGGAACCATTTTCAGTATTAGATTCTGCAACTTGCCGCAAATTCTGAAATTTGTCAGACTTGTCACCTGGCTGTTCTGTTCGCTATCGGGGTAAATTGTGTCAAGTTTACGCAAATCTGGAGAAGACGGCGAAAATTAAGCTTACTTTTTGAACTCACAAAATGAATGCTTAAGTAATGTCTAAGAGCAAATTAGTTACCGGTAAGTAAGTTTATTTATACCATCCTCACACACTTTTATAGGTAAGACAAGCTTTTTTTCAGTGTGGATTTTTTCACACAAAGGAGCCTCTTTCTGTGAAAGACCCGCCAATAGTCAGTTCACTTGACTGAAATCAACATCACCAATTAAAATAAATTAAAGGTTAACAGTCGACGACATCTAAAAGGGTTCTTTCAGCGAAAAAAAAAACATAAGGCAACGAAAAGCAGTACACGCTGACGCTTTTGAGTGAAATATAAAAGTGAAACTCACTGACCTTTTCCTCACATGTTGAATGCTTGGAGCGACCAGACTCGTCGAAGGAAAGAAACCCAGTTGAGTTAAGCGGCTTCCATCGCGGCAAATTAGTAAGCTGTAGAGACTATAGACGTCCTTTGGAAATTTTTGAAAGCATTTAACTCGATTGTTCATTCCTCAAATGTAGCTTTGTCCACAATATCTACTCATCCTTTGTTTATGTTCATTCTCAGTACAACTTTAGTGTGGCATGTTTAGCTGGGTTTAGCATGCCGGCCGTTCTCTCGTTGACAACAGTTTCTTGAGTTTCTTGCAAAACGTTCTCTTGCTTCAAACTTGACAGAACCATGTTGTTTTCGGTAAAAATAATAAGTTAAACGTTTCAATTTTCTCCTGTACATACAATGAAAAGAAGCCATTTTCAACTTGTTTTGTGGAAAAGTTCTCGCATTTTTTGGATTACGCGAGCAGCGCTCGCCGATGGCGTGATTGAATCAACCAATCACATTGTTCCATTAACGCAATGGCGGGAGTCAAGGCGGGATTTTTTGGCGCGACAACGGTATTAGGTACATGGCCTGCAAGCAGCGAAAAAAGTTAAATTCAGAACGACAACATATTAGTCACAGGAAACAGTATATTTAAAAACCCTTGCTTAACTCTTCCGTGGTGGCTTATAAAGAAAGTCCAACAAAGAGATGGCATGACATCACCTAGACAGAAGTAGTCATTTAAAATACAGGGATGCGAAAACGAAGTCCTCTGCATAAAAGGTAAGCTTAAGTGACAACAAATAGACATCAGTGGTCTGATAAAATGAAATGACTTGTAAAACAGAGCCGATCAGAGCCAGCAGCGTTTCTGATCGTTGTTATTTTGGTAGATGTCGCACGTAGCGGCAAAGCTACAAAACCGGACAACCGTTAACATTGTTCTTCGTCGATTGTTATTTTCAGTTATATCGAGAACCCGGAATGATTCTCCTTACGGATGCAGCACTGCGTTAATTGTCACTTTAATCCCGTTTGAAGATTATAAACTTTTGAAGATTAATAGAGTTCGGGATTAATGACCATCGTCTTTACAATCTCGCACAACGTGCCAGCGCGAACTCCCGCACGATGATCGCCCTATTTTTTATTCATCAACATAACGAGCCATACAAGATCGCTGTTTGAAACGCACTCTGATAAAAATATCAGTTGCAACAGACCTCGCTAAAGTTTGCTCGGGCTTTACATACCACAACTTGTAATATTTTTTCTGAAGTCTCATCACGGTCAGTTTTGAATCTGCGCATCTTGCCAAGATCGTAGCTGTCTTGCCGAGATTACGGTTGTCTTGGCGGGATCACCGATGTCTTGGCAAGATCACGCCGGGGACCGAAACTCTCGCCGGGATTCTTGCCAAGATCCCGGCCAAGATTTTTTCTTGCCAAGATCCCGTTAGAATCCCGGCGGGGAAATTCCGTTTCCCGGCAAGATTTTTCATTTCCCGGCAAGATCCCGGTAGGAAGCGGGATTCTTGGCGGGATCCCGGCCGGTAGCCATTTTACAAGGGTTGAACCTTTCCTTTTTTTCTATCCAGGATATAACTACTTTTAACATCTTAACATTTATTGATGTATCAACCATAAAATTATGCACTGTAGGCAATTGTTCTATGGCTTGGGTGTAACAATTTTTTTTTCAGGCTTTACAATAAAAGAACTTAGACATGCACGCAAATGGTAACTGTCTACTGAGTAAACAACACAGCCTTCAGACCCAGTGATTTGTTGTGTCATCAGTGTCCACTTTCTATAAAATTAATGAAGGCCTTGACTTGGCACTTTAGTCATGCGCTTGACTTGACTTAACTTGTTTGTGGGTGGTTCAGCTGTGTATATATACAGGGTATAGTAATGCTATAATGTGCTCTCTGCTGATTATTTCACTAACCTTCTCTGCCCTTTCATCCATCTTTTTTTTCTCTGCATCTACATGTAACATTTCCTGTTGCTGAGAGAAATTTGTTTCCTTTCTAAGGCCTCACAAGAACTTTTTTTTCATTCATTTGATGATCTTCAAATGTTTACATACAATTGAAACTGTACTGATCATAGAGCTCTAGTTGCTTAAGATGAAATCTTTCTGTTATACTTACTTGAGGTCTGTGACGATTACACGCATCCTCTTCGAGGAGGCCTTGATTTGGCACTTAAGTCATTAGCTTGACTTGAATTCACTTGTTTGTGAGTGGTTCAACTATATTATATTAAAGAGTATTTGCATAACGATATTATATTGTGCTCTCTGATTATTATTTCACTCACCTCACCTCACCTCCTCCTGATTTTCTTCCTGTGCATGTAACAATTGCTGCTGTGAATTAAGAGAGATTTGTGTCTTTTGTAATGCTTCACAAAAGCCGTATTGAGATTAATTTTGATGTTCACGTGGACATCATCACATCATAGCTAGTTGCGTATGAAACCTTTTTAAATAATTTCGGTGAGTGTCCTCTGAACAGTTCAGTGCAGAGCCCCCCAGTGATCTGTCATCTCGTTTAAATTACATTTAATTAAATTAATGAATTATTTTGATCAATCAACTATATACTAGATATATGTCATTTTTAGCTAGTTTTCCTCAATTATTTATAAACTTTTTCTTGGTTTTGTAGCTTAAGCTTTTTTTAGTTTTTTTTTTTTGTTTTTTCTGTCAAACACTTGCATCATGAGCCCCTGGCTCAGGGGATTGGGCAGCCACTTCCTGTGTTCCTGCATTAAATAAATTATCCTTATCTTTATTAGATCCACCTCCTACAAATGTGTGAACACTTTGGTTTGGCTTTCTTGGTCATTTTCTTGTGTATCAACTGCTATATACTGTGCACCCAGTGTTGTGGTTATAAGCTGCTTCATGTTAATGACTTCCTAACCTTTTCTGCAGCCTCCTTTTGCATTGCTTCATGCAAGTCCCTGTCCTGCCTTGCTTGTTCATCCTGCCAACTGGAATGTTCAGCTCTGACAAGAAAAAAATTGAGACACGGTCGGTGATTTATTACTTCACATGTCATCACACAATCTTTCTTTTTCATTTTGTAATCTTACTGTTTGAAAATCCAAGACTGTAAAACACCAGTCTTGCTTTGTGTTGTCTACCTTTGATCAATAAGGGCACTGATGAGGTTTCTTGCCCTCTCCATTATTCTTTCTGTGACCACTTCATCCATGTCAGTATCTGTATGTATTTATAAGAAAAGGTACCTCGTGGGTAGTTTGAATTTACAATATTTCACATCCATAATCATACCTATAACTGCAATAATTTTCTTTTTTGATAAATTACAAAATTATAGATTTAACACAATCATGTTGTAAGATGTTGTTAAGATAACTTGGATTATGCCCCCTTTTTTGCGAGTAGTTTATAACTAACCTGAGGATTGATGTTTAAAAAATAATATGGATTATTTTATATGAATACTCCAAACCAATAATAGCAAAAGTTGCAGATCAATATTATTGATTTGCTCTTACCTATAAATTGCCCAATAAAAGTATGGTTTCTGGTTGTGGTAGGACACAAGAAAATTATTCTTTCTGTGTAGTTGTCCCCGCCATACATGTCGATAACTGAAATGCAGATAAACCATATATATTTATTTAAACTAACTGACTGTTTTATGAGTTATCAAAATTGTGTACACTTATCAATAATAAATAGCTTTTAATAGACTGCAAGTAATTTTTTATTTCTTGTAGATCTATTATGCCATTTCAGTCTGTATTTTATGCAGGGTGAGTGTAGGTTTAAGTAATTGTCTGGGTGGGAGTGTTACAAAAAAAAAATAATGTGACAGTCATGCATGAAGATCACAACACACTAGTTTTAGCAGTCACCTGAAGAATGTGAATGTGAAGTGAGTTACAACTGTCTTTTACCTTTTTGCCCTTCACAGGAGGATATCTCTGCTGTCCAAAAGAACCAGAAATCCTCACGGGTCAGTTGGTTAACCCTGTGTAGCACCCTTCAATGTGATGACAGAGAGGTATGAGTAACATTACAGTCGATTTCTAATACTGTGTGGCACTTAATCTTTAAGGGAGTTTATTTTTGCAGGTACTAATTTTTGGGATTGGAAAAGAGGGAGTTTTTCTTGTTTCGACTTTTGCGATTTTCTGGAAGTCGCGTTCAAATGGAACCGATAACATTTTCAGTTTTTTATTTGAGTATATGAAATACAGATTATACAACATGAACGTCACTCTATTACACTACAATGGATCAACAATAACTAGGGTACCACTTGATGTATTATCCACCGAGTTTATCTATGGCATTTTCTCCTTAAACCAGACAAAGTATTTTTGTATATAATTTCTACAGTAGAGTAAATATTTGTGGAAAAAAAATTGCGATAATTTTATTTTGTACGTGTGGAAAAAAACATAAAGTGACAGACCCCAGAAAAATTTAGTGCCAAACAGTAAGTAAAGCTGACTTTTTATGAGTAAAGTTGACTTTTGTGCAACACAATACATTGTGTCTATAGTGCTAGGTGCATTAATTACATAGTTGTTGCATGTTTCAGAGTAGCAGCTTTATTTCCTGTTTCATCAGTTTTTGGATGTTAATTCTAAAATCAGACATCACGATGTCTTCTGATTTTATATCCACACAAGATTGAAGAAGGCTTAAAAATATATCATTTCACAAGTTTCCAGCCGGGTGGCATCTTTCGTTTTGCAAACACGTACAGCATCTTGAATTTCTGGCTTTTCTCCCTACAGCTAAATGTGACACACCAACATGGCATCAGTGACAAAGGTTTCTCTTATGCAAGAATTGAAGGGACTCTCCTTGCGATTTTTAGTAGTTTGGACAGTTAAAACATTAGGAGGGAAATTAAGGTGAATGTATAGTAGTTCACAAAGGAAAAGAGCAGAAGTGCTCAGGCAGCCGCCATGTTGGTGTCCCTCGGAGGGACGTCAACATGGTGTTTCCATACTGAGCTCTATAAATTTCAGTCGAACGTTTTGGCAAATAACTCAGCAAAGGAATACCGTACAGATCGGAGGCTTGGCGAAGTTGTTTCCTTGTTAATGTTATACAAAGTTTCAAATTATCGGCTTCTTTCAATAATTAAGTGGTTTTGATTTTTTTTCTTATGGTGTGACAGATGAAAACCGAGAATAATTTAATCTGATTACCTCAATATGTCTTTCCTTTTTTGGTCGTTTGTGGTCGTTCTTTTGTTCAGAAGAACGACCACAATGCCTCTTCCGCTCTCACGAGCCTGCCAGCATAACTGAAACAAGAAAAGAGGTACGGTTGAATTATGGGTAGTAAGTGTTTACCAGTATTTCATTATAAAAACTTACAAGACCAGTATCTTGCTAGTTATTTTATTTTTAAAATAATTATTTTGTCCACGGCTACACAAAGAACTACCTTCTAGGGCTATCATTTCTATTAGGGGACTCCCGCTATGTAGGGAAAAAAAAACAGAGAAAAACTGTCTGAATGCACGCGCAAAAAATGACGAGCGACAAATTTGATGATGAGCGTTTATTAGTGACTGCTTCTAGCCACTGCTTTATTTGTTGTTTTTTTCATCATCTCACATACAATGCAAGGCATCAAAAAAGTATATATACATTTTTCTTGCACACAGTCCATTTACGGCAGGTATAATCTGTTATTATTTTAATTAAGACTGACATTACCTCTTCAAAAGTATGACTTAAAAGTGGTGGCACTGAAATGTTTGACTCAGTGCAAGCATCTTGAAGAAGCTGCAAGCATGTTGCCACCTCATCTGATCTTGATACTTCATTAATTCCTACAAGTAAGTTTCACATCATTAGCTATTCACTCCAACAGACATTAAAATAATTATACTATCAATCTCTGACCACCAGGAAAAGATACATGTATTTGGTCATGCCTGAGGTGGCCAGACTTATTGAACAGGACTTTTCTAACTGATAATTAACATCAGGTCACCTGAATTAACTTATAATAATATGTACATGTATTTACTGGCAAGTGCAAGTACATGTGTGTATTACCCCAACATCAATATTGTTGCTGAAAAAATGCTATTCTGTAGGGGTGTAAAAAAAATGTTTTAGTAACTTGTTCTAACATTGTTCAAGACAAGACAAGTGACTTTGGCACAGGGTTACATGATTGTACATACCTCCCAAGCCATACGCTGACAGGTCCTGAGAAACAGTCCTTGCTGTTAAGAGAAATATTTTTTGTTAAAATGACTTGTCAGTTTGAATTTGTATTCTCTTTTGGTGTTTAGCAAATTAAGGCCATTGTGGGTTTTTGTTCACTTGATGGTCATCTAAATTTTCACATACTATACAATCTCTCATGGTCATGACCTGCATCTAGGGATCAAGTACAACCGGCTGCTTATGAGAAGTTTTTAATTGTTGGTGTAAGTTGTTATTTGAACAATACATGTCACTAAATGATTCCTATGAAACATGTATAATGTTCTGTCATGACCTGACTGCATAACCACCCCTGATTCCTTCACCGTGAAATGGTGTGCCACGGAAACCTACACAAGGAAAAAAATTATAGAACTAAATTTTAAACTTGGTGAGGACAAAATAACTTTTTAACTATCGGCAAAGTAACATTTGCTAGTTAAGAAATGTAATAATTAGTGAGGACAATATGCAATATGTATTACCATCCTTTTTTTAATTTAACACTCACTAATGTTTACCTGTTGAATATGCCACTGATGTTTGTGGCCTGGTAATTGTCGATGTCCTTGCTGGTCTTCCAGTTCTTGCTGGTCTTGATGGTCTTGCTGGTACAGCTGTATTTAGAAATTTAGTCAGGCAGGTAAGGTTAAGGTGATTTCTTTAACAAAATAAGAAGGCTGGTGTAATAAAAATTGTTTGAAACTTTGCACAGTTATGATTAGACATATAGTACATTAAAAATATTTTAAAAAGAGGGGTTTCCCCTGTCTGATTTTGTGCTAAAGGGCTGTAGTTTATACATGGGTGTAGGTACTTTGCCAGCTTTCAACAAAATATTAAAGACCTATCCTTGTAACAGAGACACCCATTACTTCTATTAACAAAGTTAATATTTCTCTGAACAGGCCAGCTTGCAAAGAAAACCTATCAAGTTCTGAACGCACTCTCTAATCACGCAAAAAATGGTACGCATAAAGGATGCGCAAATGCAATGGAAGAAATAGTGTTTAGACAGGATGCACTCGTCACATATAGTGGTTTTCAGAGAGGTAAACTAGCCTCTTGTTTAGTACGTGACCTGTGGGATGATGCTAGGAAGCTTCTGTGAGCATTTTCTACACAATTTAAGGTGGTCATAATGGATGAACTGCTGACTTGTTTTATGCCTCTGTAGATATTGGGTCAGATATTTTTCTTACATTTAAGGCCTTTCATTGTAATTGTGCCAGATGGCAGCTGTTGCTTCTTTGCGTGATCTACTCTACTCTGTCCAACAGTTTTTCTTTAGAAGCTGTTGAGCTAGAGGGTCCTGAAGTGGGTGGGGGGACCAAATCCCATTTCCCAACCCAAATTTTGCCCAAACTCAGGTAAATTAAGGCATGGGCCCCAATTATTCACTCAAAAAATGGAGGGGGTGGTCTATCTTTGAACGCTTTTGCATTAGAAAGCTGAAACCTTGCCAGTTACATACGCTGATAGTTTGTGTTGATTTCGTTCTTTTTAAATTATGGAAATTTATCACGTGACCTTACACGGCCAGAAAGTACTAAACAATGTTCAAGCAAAAATGGCGACACTTTTTATTGTGAGTTATTAAACCAGACTGGTATAAAACAATATTTAATGTAAGCATCTACAAAACTGTGCTTGGCATCTTTTGAATTTGTAAATAATTTAGAAAATAAAAGGTTTTTTCGATTAGTACCCAGTCCCCCAGGGCATTTTTATCCCTACTTCACGCCTTTGCTTTTATTTATCTTAAAAAGGCCAAGCACAGAAGTGATATATTAAACGGCCTTAATATTATGGAACTAGTAAATAAATTAAGGACACAAGAAAAAGTGTTGCCATTTTCAGAAAGACTTTTTTCAGGTGATGGAAGTCACGTGACCTAATTTGCATACTTTAAAAGTGCGAAATTGCCACAAACTAGCATTGTAAGTATCTGGCAAAGTTTTATTTTGTCTATGTCCAAAGCGTTTAGAGATAGACCACCCCCCTCACTTTTTAAGAGAAAAATTGAGGGCCCATGCCTTAATTTACTTGAGAAGCCCAGTTCCCAGTCCAATTTTTACAAATCCCATTCGCAGTGCCACAAATCCCCAGTGCATCTTGCTTTTTTTTTTTTGGCTCTTTCCTTTTCTTTCATCTTTCCCCGACCAGAGAGCCTGTTCACTGGCTAATGTCTTCAAAGATTGCACCTCTTTTGCCTTTCTTGAACAACTCTGCACATACTTCAAAACCTCAAAAATCATATCAACTCCTTCACGAACTGAACGTTTCAGTTCTAGTACAGGCTTCTTTCTGAAATGAACCAGATCCTGAGTCTGCAACGTATATAATTTGATCACCTTCCACACAAATTCCAATTGGTTGACACAGATTTGGGTGTGACTCCGAACCATCACTATCCCCTTTGTTGCTCCAGCAATCACAGAGAGCACTCCAGATTTGAACAACCTGACACAGTGATCTTCACAAAACACATATGATCTCCAAGCCAGTAAATGCAGTTTAAAGTCAACGCTAAAATCAGATAGCAATTACATCGGTTTGACATCTGCTGTTTTTCAAACATTTTTAGGTCGTCAGGGCTACTTTGTTGCATTTTTAGACACTGAGGGACTTAACAAGAGTTTCAAATAATCTGTAGATTCTATAGGACATCATTCCCATTTCCATTATACGCTACTTTTTTCCCTGTTCCAGTCGCCAGATCCCAACCCCAGTGCCATAAATCCCATTCCCCTCCCCCCCCCCCCTTCATTTTCTCCTATTTTACCCCTTCAGGCAGTGCCAGGGCCCTCGATCTACGGACTGTCAGGGCCCTCGATCTAGTTCAGGACTTTTGCAGCTAAGTAACTCATCATGTGTAGAGATTGAAACAAATCGCTAGTCATATCACTACCTATATATTGAGGTTGTTGTTCAGCAAGCAGAGCATTAAGCTTTTCAGTAAGTACTAATAAACTCACGTTCGTGTAGTTTATATTTCAGGTCAGTTAAAACACTCAATATTCTGTCAGTTATTTACTTTTTCCCTTTTCAGTCATATCACTGCTTAGTGTTAGAATTTTGTGTTGTGTTTTTAGGAGGGAAGCTGCGATGCATTTATGCGGGTTTCATCTCAGTTTAACAAATTATACACATATTATAACTGAAATAAAACTTTATGCATCCCTCCCCTCTCTTGAATGACTTATTTTCCCGTAATCCCCGCTAACCATGCATTGATTTCACTTTACGCCGCCCTTCTGGTTTTTCAGCTCCTTCCTCCGCCCCCCTGACTAAGTGCAGTCCATAAGATGTTTCCCTTCATCGGATCATTTTGGAACATCAGAGCTCGAACATCCTTGTGGCAAATGAAAAGAGCAATTCTATCCCCAGTCTTATGCTCAAACCTGTTACCATCTGGCCTCTTCTAGATTTACGATCTCTTCATACATCAAGTGAAATAAAGCGTCCCCTTCAAGGCGTCTCCCATGTGAGAGAACATTAAAGGGGCATTCTCTTTGTTAGGTCTTGTGTTGACCAATTTTGCGAAAACTGTGCACCTGATCAGCTGATTTGGTCACTGCATTTCCTCCTTGGCCTTATTAGCCACACCCGCAGGATGGTGTAGGACGCGTCATCCACCATCATCCGACTTCGAAAACTGGGCCGTTTGCTTTTTAATCGATTGTGAAAATGAGGTGAAATCCACCAGGAACAAGGTTTGGTCGAACCCGGTACAATAAAATACATGACAATACCATACAATAGACACGATACTTTAAACATAGAAATGCTTGCGGGGCCGTGTTCTATCTAATCAGTACATACTACTGCTAAAATTAATGAGACATACAGCTTGGATTTTTGCTAATAAAACAAAACGCTTTATTTCGCTAATCTTCACCACAATTCAGTGCAGTATTCCAGTGCATTTGCCAAGTCATTTAAGCAGACAATAACCTGCGCACAAAAGAGAAATATTGGCTTAGCGGGGAGTGGCGATAAAAATTAGAAAACAAAAATGAAACGGCCTCGTTTCACTTCTTTTGTCTTCGCCATCAATATTTTTTTAGCGCTAAATTATACAAAATTCGGGCTTTTGATTTCAGCTCTCTATTTGAATTATATATAAAGAAAATCTATGCAGGGCTTATGTACTAAAATAGTGGAATTAAATATTAATTGAGTTTAATGGGGAGTGGTACGGTACGCTAGGATCAGGTTTCCAGTTGTACTTTCATTATCTTCGCTCGGTCACCGTTCGTTACGGTCGAATCACGTAAATCGTATTTTCTTTTCTCATTTCGTTTGGAAAAGACATGTCTTCGCGACGGAAAAATAAGCGCACTTCTCCTTGCCCCGGATGTCATCTCCCGAAAGCAGAACACGGTTTTGGGACAATGCACAAAAATTGTAATCGCCCTGATGTTAGCGACTCGGAGAATAGCATGGAAGAAATCGGCGCCGCTGCCCCGTCGCCCTCGTCAAAGTCAAAGTCTCCACCAAGTCAAGCCAATGCCGAGCTTCTCCAGGCCGTAAGGGCACTCTCCGATCAAGTGGGCGCCTTACAGATCGAGCAGAAATCTCTTCGCGAGATGGTGGAGAAAAAAGGGGGCGGATCCCCAAACAAGGACACGAGCGCCACAACATCGCAAGATCCACCTTCAGACACAGGTAACGTTCAGCCTATTAAACCTTGAGTATATATAGATCTTACCACACTTCTCCCTCGGGTAAAGACTGAAAAGTCTTCCGAGGCCGGATCTGGAGATGCCAAGCGCAAAGTGACCATCGAATCCTTCGATCTATGGCTCGAAGCGTGGTCTGTCTACGAGGAAAAGCTTATGGTGGCTAACCCGATCGATATATCGAGCTCGCTCACTACAGAAGCATCATTCAAAAAGCCAACCGTAAATTCCAGTTTACTGCCGTCTACGACTACGACGTGCAATCCATTTAACAGAATTTCCAAAAAAAGTGTGAGCATTATCTCTTTGGCGCGTCACGTTTACACGCGGAAAACAAATTAAGCGCGCTCTCGTGAGGCCCTGATCGGAAAGACAAACCCCTCGTAGTCTATTTCCCCTCAGGGATAGTTGAGGACAACGAGCAGGCGAGGGAGTGCGAAATCGCCTGCAGCGTTGATACGCTCGTGTCGAGTTGCTAGCGGCTCGACACGCGCGTTATGTTTGCGCTCGCTCGCAACTTCACACCTGCTGACAACAAAAGCCTTTTGCTCGCAACTTTTCGGCTCGGGTGTCACCGAGCCACGTATCTTCTGCGACATTGGAACTAAGATCGTATTCTAGTTCGTTTTCATATCTTTCTTATTACTTTATCTATACCGGAGATACTTTTCGCTTGAAAAGGTACTTACGAGGAAGCAGAAAAGCATTACAAGCAGTGTCCGAAATTGCCTGTCAAATGCCTAAATGAAGATTGTCAACACGTGGAAGCTCGATCAGAGCAGAGGAAGCACGCTGCGACGTGTGTGAAGCGAAAGATCCCATGTCCAGATTGTAACAAATCTGTGACATGGGATTCACTGGACAGCCACCGCAATTCGCTCTACTTGCATGCAGATATTCAGTGCCCACTAGAATGTGAGACAACATTACCACGGTATGTTATTTTATCGCAAAGTGTCTATTTCCCGCGAGTTTACCACCAGGGTGGGGGGGGGGACTAAAAAAATGGGCTAGCGACGGATTCAGAGTGGAAATCGGAAGCGTACAGCGTTATGATTTAGTGAAAATCAAACAGCGGAGTCGTAAGTAAACCTTCCGATTGCGCTTAAGATCAGTAGGATACGATCTAGTAGAAACCAAACAGTCGGATTGTAAGCATACATTTTGTACCCGGAGAGCCTAAAGACAAGCCTTGTTCAAGCACAGTAAACTTGTTTTAACGAATGCAAAATATAATGTATACCCGATCAGTTGGTTGAAAAACCGTGCCACTATCTACAAGGATTGGGTGTGTACTCAATGTCACCTGTTCAAGCTCTATACCTATGACTACGGCTAACTACGGGAGTTTCTAATATCTATGCTCTGTTATAGAAGCCACATCAATCTGCACCTTCACGCATGTCAAAACAGGGCAATGGAGTGTAAAGTACCTGGATGCAAGCGGATGGTGCTGAGGAGAGACTATGGGTCCCACATACTGGATGCAGCGCAATCGCACCACACCCTACAAGATGCTGCAATACAGCTTCTTCGTAGGGTGATCAACGATAAGGTAACTTTACCTTCCATCGCACTGCTAGCAGTTTCACCCAATTTGTTTTACCTTGCCATTATAACTGTCGTCGCAAACGCAGGTAACGCGCATCCAATACTCAACACAATTTATTTCCAAAAGGGATACGAAGGATTCGAAGGATACGAAGGATACGATAACTGAAACAAAAATTACAATAGGAAATGAACATAAACTAACTATAAACAACTGACAAGGAAGGTACAGAAAAAGACAAAACCGAAAAAGACGACGAAACTTACAAGACGAATGTGACGATAAAGACGAAAACAATCCTTCGGCTACGACAACGAAAATGGAAACTTGAATTAACAAACTGATTTGAACTGAACAAACTAGCACACTGCCGAAAATTAAGCTGCGAGACTATATATACAATATGTAAAATAAAACTAACAAGTAAACAAAAACCCTAAAAGCAAAAGACGCTAATCAAGGAAAGGGAACAAAAGAGTAACGAAAAAAAACGAAAAATTCTGGCACCTTCAATAACAAGGAAATGTTTAAATTTGCTCTTAAGGGTAAATGTTCTCAGTAATGTGAGCTTTTGATCTTTTATTTAACAGAAATGCGATACCGAACACACCCCTGAAAAAGAGGAAAAAGTGATCTCTTTCTCCTGGGAAATTTACGATTTCCCGGACCAGATTGCCAAGCAGAATATTAGCCACGAGCCAATAACTAGTCCGCTGTTCAGTCATGCTGGACACAAGTGGAGAGGTATATTGACAACGGACAAACATCTGTTTTTGCAGTTGGTGTCTGCATCACAGCCAGTTTACGTAAAAATAAGGTGAGATATATAAAAAAATTATTAAAATATCTTTTTTCCGGAATTAAAAAAAAGGCTCTAGATAACGTAAGAAAAACGCCAAACGTGCTTTGTTATCATGAACATTGTCTTCAACTAGTTTTTAACGTCATTTAACAACAATTTGTTTCTTCACTTAGGATTGTGATGATGCCAGGTGAAGAAAGTGAGACCGTCTTAAGTCTCGATGAGCAAAGTATAGAGGAAGGAGAAATGTGGGGCAGGGCAATGAAAGACATCAACAGATGGGTCGATGCAAGTGGGCGAATTAAAATAAAATTTATTATTTATTTTCTTGGAGTTTTTTAATAATTTACAATGACAATTTTGTACATCAATTGGGATTTTGTGGCGACAATACTGCAATAGATCGAAGGCTTGTTAAAAAAAAAAATATGTAGGCGGATCATTGTTTATAGTTTTTGTTCTCATCAACATACGCTTCTCGTTTTCTAATCAAGTCACAAAAATGTTACTTCAGAATATATAGCACAATTACCTTTCTTCGAAAATTTCGGTTTGAAATACCAAATATTCTTTGCCACCCAGAAATTATGCATTTTCTGTTGGCTGGTGTTACCTAAAGCATTACATGCAATGTATTTTCCGTCTGGGAGGAATTTAGGCGATCAACATTTAGTTCGTCTGGTTGTGCTTTTCGTAGTTCATCTTGCACAAAGACGGACACATGACAGATTGTCCTTCGAGTCGAAAAAATACACCATAGACTGCGAGTGGTCGCTAATTTTGGAGATGGCGATTATGGGGCGGGCGAAATACACACGCACGCACGCACGCACAACAATTCGCCCAAATTCGGTGCTTCCCTCGCGTCGCGTCTCCTCGAAATTTCGCGCGCGCGTGCGTGTTTATTTCGCCCGCCCAATAATCGCCATCAACAAAATTAGAGACTACTCGCAGTCTAAATACACCCATGGACGGATGCTCCGTCTTTATACCAGACGAACAACGAAAAGGATAACCAGACGAAATAAACATTGTTTGCTTAAGTTCATCCCAGACGGATAGTATAAAACCGGCCGATTCATTTTCACCCAACACTGTTCATGTAATGCAGTATTGCCATCTCATAATCGCGTTGATATAACGTTTTGTATCACGATTCAATCGTTTTACGCGGGAGGTTGTTCTGTAGAAAAATTATCAAAATGGACCTTCCTTTCTATAAATGGTATCTCTATGCTGTTTTCTTATGTGTCAGACGTCGACAAAACAATGTTCAATAAGAAGTTAAATTGACGTCACAAACGCAATCGAAACTGAGTCGAAACTGAGAATCGTGGGGAAAATTTTCCAGACGTTTGCCCATCTGTGTCTTTCGTGGCCAAACAATCTCTGACGTGTAATGTACCCTTAGGGGGCATCGGTATGCGTTCTTGTTATTTTCAAATAAACTAGTTTCTGTGTAGATTGGTTTTTGTACTGATAGGAGAATTTCTATATGACAGCTTTAGCTCTTACTAATGAGATTTGCTCAGTTTTTCGCAGTTGTCTTGGACTAAACTTTTGAGTACCCGGATACTATTTGCATGTTATTGAATAACAATTGTTCGTTTAATTTGTTTTTTATAACCCTCGTTCTTTAAAGCATTGTGAGATATGTAAATAGGAAGCCGGATATTTTCAAGTTGCTTCTTGTCTTGTTAATTTTATATCGTTCGTCAGTAATTATATGGCTAAGGTTTTAAACAAGTAATAACACAATTAAGTGAAGTGTTTTGTTTCTATACGTTAGGCAAAGTAGAAGATCTTTATCTAGTAAATAAGTTTAAGATTTCTGCTTTTTTAAAAGTATTTTAGAAGCTAAAGAAAACATTCATGGTCAGTCACATTATAATTAGTTTTGAATTTTAGAGAAAAATAAGTGACTGTTTACTTTACAAAATATGTCTTAAAATTAGGTTTGTATAATAGTAACGAAAAATAGCACCTTGACAAGGCTTTACATGATTGTGTTAGTTTTTGTTGTTGTTGTTGTTTCTTTGATTGTTTGCTGGCAAGAGTTTCATTAAGTGAAATCTTAGAGAAGTCAGGGGAGAGTCGTGTAAATACAATAGTTATCGAGAAACCGAAAAATGTTCTCGTCTCTTGCTTTCCTTGGCAAGTCTTTATGTCTTCTGCTTGCCTTGCAGTTTCTTCCATTCACTCAATTTCCCAATTCTTGCTTCCAGAGCAAAGACAGTTAAGTCGTTCCCAGGTTCCTTTATATAGAACGATGCCAACCTGGCTGCCGTCTTTTCCAGACGCAGCGAATGCCCAACCCCCATTTTCTCCAATGTCCGCAACAGGAACGTACAACTAAGAAATATGTGTACATCCTCTTTCTACTAGGTATTCTTGCGATATTAATAATGGGACTTCCTTGAAAAAATAATTTACCTCCGAACTCCCCGGCTACCCCATCGAGTTGGATAATAAACTTACTCGATCTGAAAATTCGTGCTCGATTTCCACAAACCGAGCACGAATGCAATTGAGCTCGATTCAGTACTTGAACCGAGCACGAATGCAATCGAGGTCGAATTAATTTAAATGTGGACCGTGCTCGATTTGATTTCGACAAACCGAGCACGAATGCTATCGTCCTCGATTAAAAAAGCAACCGTGGTCGAATGATAACTTGTACTCGGTTATTGTTATTCGTACTTGGTTGCCCAGAAACGAAAAGTGATCCAATATTTTAACTCCCAAATATAATGCATCGAAAAAAACAAGAACCCTTTCGAGCCACCTTAAATTAAACTAACAGTTCAAATGTGAAAAAAATTAAAATGCCTCATCATTCAAGGTTGTTTTGCTCTTGGTTAACTTTACCGACTACGTACCACACAATAGACAGGCTTGAATGCCAATAGTTGACAAAGAAGGTACACTTCTGACATTTTGAGACAATTATTATGTGTACATTTGAAGTTGAAGCATCAGTGATTGTATGTTAAAACAGGTTTTATGACTGCGTAGGCAATTAAACAGACACAAACATTTGTAAGGTGGAAATGAATTCCAACCAAAATCATTCACTAAAGAAGGCTGTGTTAGGTAGGGATGGATGGGCATTGGTCTTCATCATAGTGTGAAATAGCCATAGAATTTAAGAAGATCATTAGACTTAAGTCAGAAGTGATTTTTTTCAAGTGGGTTAATATCCCTCTTCCCTATATGGATCCTTAAAAATTATTCTATTTTTTAGAAGTTATCCCTTCTACACAAACACGAATAATTAAGATATCTAGCAGAACCTACAAAGGATGACCCCCTATTTCTTTAATAAAAAAGACCCCCCCTCTCCTCTAACCACTCTAAAATACCCTTGAGCCCCCTATCTTCCCCCCCCCCCCTTCCATAGATAATGACCTGTCCCTAAGTTTATTATCACCTTGACGTTCCGTCAGTAGCGAACTTTCTTCAGCTGTATACTTTCCACGGCGGGGTTTTTCCTCTCAGCTCAGCGTTTCACTTGCTCGCCGATCCAGAACAACTAACAGATTTTTGCAGGTAGCCTTCCCGAAGTGTTTACGCTCTATACTCGTCGGCCTTCATTTTTCTTAAACAGAGACTACACAGCCGTTATTTGGGTTGTCAGGAAGGAGCATTGTGTGATGACCCAAATGCATAGGAGACTACATTGACCAGTTTCCTAAAACTAGAAATTGTGGTGCCGACATCACCTGCATGCAGACATGAATTATTCCTCCCGATAATTCGTATATATAGGCAGGCTACGTACGTGAAATTGATTTTTGTTTCTTTTTCGTCTTGCTGATTTGTTTCGTTTAATTCCTTTTTCGTTTTGTTTCGTTCCACCCGATTCCATATTCGCAGTTAAATAACTTACAGTTTCTTTACAAATTAATGGAAGCGCAGCTTAAAGATCCGAACTTGATTTGGGAAGTTACCTTATGCTTTACGCTCCAGGTTACCGAATGAGTCGATCTGCTCAAATAAGCCAAACAGACTCTGGCGATTACAGTAAATACGTTTTTCGCGTGCATATATAAGTCTCACAGATGCTTCCCTGGCTCCACAGGCCTGTTGAGTATAGATAGGTATATCAACCGCATCGCAGCGGTTGGAAGTAATTTATTAGTGCGCCTTTCAGCGCCTATGTCTAGGATTGAACTCTGTAACGAATTTCGCGATTTTTCGCAACGTTACGATTTTTTGTTTCAAAATAGTGAGATTAACAAATGATTTTAATGACGCGAACTCTGAAATTCACAATCCAACTGATGACTCCTTTCACTGCGACAATTATAGTTACTATCGATCTCAGACGTTTTTTGAGGGGGAATTATTTTAGGAATTAAACAGTTAACTTTGTATGGACCACTGTAACAAAATAAAAGTACCGGATCCTGTAGTAAAGGAGCTAATCAGCAAAAATAAAGAACCAAATACGATAAAAAAGCAATGCTGATTCAATGTAGGGAAACTGAGTGTATATTTTAACCAATATTTCAAAAGGCACAGCCTTTCTTCTTCAGGGTCTTACAGAGAATGACTCTAAGGGCAAAAACGTTACAATTTAAACTAAGGGTAACTATACAGTATGATACTAGAATAACAGCATATAACAGCATTTATTAAAAACTGGACTAGGTATAATGGATTTCTAGCATTTTGATTGGCTGAACGGAGCTAGGCCATCAGCTCACATACCTGCTGCCACCAAATATGGTCAATGAACATTCAACAACAAACTGAGCTGAAAGTTGTTTCCTCGCAAGCAACCCGGCGAGAAAAATGGACGCAAAAAATCACTTGGCAGCGAATTTAAATTAAGCAGAAATTGCAACAACATCACTAAGGCACAAATCAAAAATGTTCTGTGGTGATTGATTTCTTAACACAACAAGAAACTGTGCAGAAATAGAAATTTAAGCATTGTGTTTACAATTAATTTCTTTCATCGATCGTCACATTGATCATTAAAATTGAACAAACGGTAGGTTTTATCAGGAAGGCTTTCCACTTCAAAATATCAAGGCAAGACATCAAATAAAACACAGTGAAGTGGGGCAGAAGCATTTAATAAAAACTATCACACATTCATGGCGAGTCGGTGAGAAAATCATGAAGCAATCTAAACAAGTACTAAGCAAACTACCAAGAAGGAAGGAAGGGCGAAATTTTTTTCGGCTATAACACGCAAAAAATTGACGCTGGTTTACCTGCACTCGTTGTAGCTCTGTGTTCCAACAGGTCCAAATGTTCAGACAGAAATGGGATGCCATGTAAACGGAGTTGAATCGCTTTCCCAGCTGTTTGAGTGTTTTTTTTACCATTCCGTCCGCAACCTCTGAACCGAGAACAACTGCGCTTTGTGCTTTGCGTTTAACAAACTATGATGGTGAATTCTAATGTTCCTCGCTACAGTAATCTTGCTTCTGAGCTGCATAGAAATTACCTCTTCAAGTTCAACTCCAGCAGCTAATATGGTGAAATCGTACAGCCTTAATCCGCTTTGAACGATGATTACAACAATGTTTCAGGAAAAATCAAACACGTACCATATTTCAGAGCCAATAATTAGAAGATTTTTTCCCCAAAACTTGTGCCACTTCGTTCACTTTCGAGCAGTTTCAGTGATCCATTCAGCTTTGCAATGAAACGCTGCAACACTTCCCAAGGTTTTGGCGCCTTTTTCATTCAGTCATGTGATCGATGCTTATTCCCTTTATATCTCTTGTATCCCTTTTCTCTTTTTTCCCTTTCTTTCTTGACTTTTTTTTTTATAGTGGTTAAGTTTTTAATAAAACAATTATTCTACTCGGACCTGCTGGATATCAAATGATTATAAGCAACCCGGCGAGAAAAATGGACGCAAAAAATCACTTGGCAGCGAATTTAAATTAAGCAGAAATTGCAACAGCGTCACTAAGGCACAAAAATAAAACAATTATTCTACTCGGACTTGCTGGATATCAAATGATTAATATATAGATTTAGCCAAGCCTAAAAGCGGAGCCCCCCTTTTTGTTTTGTCAGTTTTTTGCTTTTGTTTTTTGTTTTGTTTTTACTGGCAGTTATTAATTTGTGAAAATACTCTCATCCAAGTCGTTTTATTAAAAAAAAAGAACAACAACAACAAAGAAAAAAAAGGAGAAAAATTCTTGCTCAGGCTGAATGCGATCCCGGCTCGTCGGCGTGAGATGCCGGTAACTAGTCTACTAGGCCATGGGCGTTTCACATTGTTTAGGTAGTTAATTTTAATACTTATTTCTTTCTTCGTGACAAGCTGCCTATCAGCATGAAAATGCTGGTGTTTTTCCTGGCAAAATGTGTTCGAAACGCCATAAAAACCATGGTTGTGGACAGAGAAAACCAAAAAGCACTAGCTCTGCTATATTTGGCGTCGAAACCGCTGCGAAAAGCTGCGAACTCAAGCGGTGTGCCGACCGAGTTTGAACAGAACCGACGAGGCAAATTTGAACTTTTTGCCTGAACTTTATCGCCGAATTTCTTTCGCCTAGATTGAACTTTTCCCCATCCACCAAAAAGACAACTGAGTGTTCTTTTGAACTTTTTTTTTCCATTAACAAATTTGTTTTTGACTTTTGTTGTCTTTGCTTGTTTTGCTACAAAGCGGGTCAACATGCGATTTCGCGCCGAAAACACACGGGATTCAGCACAGGGTTATATCCAGTGTAGGAAGTGTATTGGTAGCCCTGTGGTGCGGACGGACGGACGTACGGATGTACGGATGTACGGACGTACGGATGTACATGTGAGTCAGGTTTAAAAAAGCATAAACACTTTTCAATCGGTCAACTTAAACCTTTATTGTTTTATTGTTTCTGAGCAAACTCAAACGGCACAGCAAACTAATTAAAACTGCCTTTATATACCTCCAGGGATTATACGGACCGGTGATTACTGTAGCTTAAAGTTGTAGCAGAAGTTCCGAACGAGTTAAAGGAACTGTGTCACGGATTTAAGACAAATTTAGGCATGTGAAAATGGCCACTAAATTGGTCACTTAAAATAGTGAAGGAACATAATTTCAATAACAAAGCAAATGCAAAAGGAGGAACGGATGGACAGAAATTGAAGAATATTGAAACGGATTGCGATATGGGCTTTGAAATACTGTTAGAAAACACGAAGGATGAAAAACCAGGAAAAGTGTCATATTTCATCTCTCCTATTTAAGCCTAGAGGTTCCAAGGTTTGACCTCTATCGATGAGGTATGCCTCTCTAGCTTTTCGTACACTGTCACGGTTATATTTCATGAGTTCAAGAGGAGTAAGTTGCATGTCCTTTGCATTATGGTCGTTAGAAAGAAAATGTTCTGAGACTGGAGTAGGTTTAGAACTGTTAGGTTGTTTGTCAACAGGTTTACGATGTTCGTTGAAGCGGTCGTTAAGTCGTCGTTTGGTTTCTCCTATGTATTGTTTGTGACAGCAATTGCATCTTACCATGTAAATAAGGTTTTTGAGTTACAGTCAATGTGATGATGAATAGGTCTTGTTTGGCCCGTAGAATAAAATGTATAGCTAGTGAGCCCTTCTGTTATATAGTTGCATGTCAAGCAGTTGTGTCCTCATCGAAACTAAGATTATTACTACTGTGGAAGGCAACGAGAGGAGCAGGGGAACGGGGAGTAGGGAGATGAGGACACGATGTTGAGGTGTTTGTGAATAATGGATGATACAGAACGAAGGGCTGGATTATAGGTGATAACAAGGGGTACCCGTTTGGGCTGGTTTCTTTGGAAGTGTCTTTGGAAGCGAGTGCTTCGGTACGTGTGATGTTGTGAACACACACAACGTTTTTAAGTTGTCGACAACTTTTTGTTGTCGACAACTAAATGTCTAGTCTGTGGAGGCCCTTAAATCACGAAATGCTTCCCAAAACTTAACACTGCATAAGTCAAACCGACATCTCTGGACTCCGGAGTGTCTTCTTTTACCTGTCGACAATCTCACTCAGCCTCTCCCTGGCTGAGGGCAATTTTGTCGTCAAAACGTGGCTCGCAAAGATCCATGTGTGCACTTCAAATGAAAACGCATACCAGGAAAGGCGAGTTTCATATTTAGGAGGGGTTTTCGACGGCTTAAAATAGGATCTGGAACCCACAAGAAAGATCAGAGGTAGGCCAAAGACCCAAGAGTACACCTTTGAAGTTTAATGGCGATTCGTTTATTGTGATAGAATTTATCGAACTTCAAGTGAGGTGCAGTGTCAACCTGTTTCCTGCCTTTAATTAATTCTAAACGTTCAGCAAACACAAAAAATAAAAACGTCAATTTCTCACACAAAAAGCTTCAAACCAGCCCAGGAAGTCCTCAAGTAATGACCAATACAACAAAGAAATAAGGCAAATTATTTTCATTTCGAACTCGTTCTTATTTGTGGCAATTTAAGATGTTTTATAGCATTTCCATACAAACTCTTAAATATTGCCGATATCATTATTACGCATAGCGTGGAAAAAACAGTCTAATCAAAGCGCAGCTCTCAACATTAGCTTGGGCTGCCTGTGGTTTCGCCGGCTCACGTGACAATGCACGTAGAGGAAACACTAACTTAAATAATTCAACAACATTCCACATCATTTAACAGGATGGCTAAACGTGTTCAATAAGTAAAATTTAACTTTTTGCAGTTAGGCTAAGTGTACATTGCAAATTTTCAAACTAAGCAAAACATGTTGATCGTTCGACTTCATCACGTGCGAATCCTACAGGCCTTACGGAATGACTTATAAAAAGATACTTAATTACTTAAACTATCTCCGAGAAAAGGAAGAAAGCTCTATAGTCAAACAATCTTTAAAAATATCTATTGACCTTCATTATAACGGTCATAATAGTTTTTACTCTAGTCACATGAAAATGACTGACTATTATAATTTCTGTGACTTTAATTGTAATTCATTGAATGAAGGTAAAATCAAACAATATGTAGATCTCATGAAAAAGAAATACATTGTCGTAAAAAAGGTGGTTATTGTTCATCGTGGTGAATACAGTTAAATAATAAAGTGTATATCGTTTGTCTCACGATGTGGTCGCTTGAGTTGTAGATCGCGACGTTTCAACTGCTTACTGCTAGTCTTCATCAGGCGATGAGGTCGACTGGTTGTGCGTCACCATATGAATCACGATGATCGGCTGTGATTGGTGTGTTTCGATCGTCATTGTTCCGCTGTGAAGTTGTTTCCCGAAAGGTCCAATTTGAAGTTGTTCCCTCGGCGGTTCGCTGATGTACCGGTCTCCTGTTGTGTTTCTTGATCGTTGGTATCCACGCTTCAGGAATTTCAATTCCGTTGTCCCTATTGATGTTATCAGGGTGAAGTCTTATGTAGATAGCTTCCTTGACCCTACGGGTGTACCAGTGTGAGCCTCGATCAATAAACGTTACCTAGTTCCAAAGCGGGTGGTGACCGGTCTTGTTGGCGTGCTCAGAAACGGCGGAGGTATGGGTACGGGTGAGTCGTATATCCCTGTCATGTTCTTTGATCCTCTCCTGCATAGATCTTCCTGTTTCGCCAATGTAGACGTTTCCGCATTCACAGGGAATCCTGTAGACTACGCCGTCTTGTTTAGCCGGATCGACGGTGCCCTTTGGTCGCACTAAATGTGACCTAAGTGTCGTGTCGGACTTAAACACGGCGCGAATACCTTGTTGTTGTAGGCAGCGGCGAAGAGGTTCTGATACTCCTTTGATATACGGCAAAACCGCGGTGGACTTAAACTCTGTCTCAGGCTCTACCCTAGCGGCTGCTTTTCTTGTCCTGGTGAGCTTCTGCACGAAAGAGGACGGATAACCGTTAGAAACAAGGACAGATGACAGATGTTTCTTCTCCTCAGAGATGACTGATGGCTTGGTCACGAGGCGCTTCACCCGGTCGTACAGACACTTAACAATACTGCGTTTTTCGATTGGGGGTGGTGCGAATCATACGTCAAGTACTGATCAGTGTGAGTTGGTTTTCTGTAGACGCTGGTTGTAAGGCGTTCGTCCGGTTCTCTAGAAACTGACGCGTCGAGGAAGGCGATCTTACTCTCTTTCTCGGTTTCCATGGTAAAGCGGATGGTGGGTTGCTGACTGTTGAGATGGTGTAAGAATCTGTCAACATTACCGCGATCAAGGATGGTGAACGTGTCATCAACGTAGCGCTTCCAGATCTTGGGCTTGTAGGGTGCGGACTCTATTGCTTGTTCTTCAAACGCCTCCATGTAGAGGTTAGCAATAACCGCGGAAACCGGGCTCCCCATGGCTGCACTTTCTTGTTGTTCGTGAATCGATCCGTTATACTCGGGAAGTAGTGAAGTACTGAGTTGCCTGTTATGTCCCTTAACAGGCAACTCAGATTTCACGGTGACCAACTCAGCTCACTTCGCATCCATCATCAGCAGTGAGAAGATTCAAGACAACGAGATCATGGTGTCCTTTGACGTAGAGTCACTATTCACCGACGTTCCAATTGAAGGTGCCGTACAAGCCGCGCGACGAAAGCTGGAAAGCGACCCCGCCCTTGCAGACCGTACGACGCTAACACCTGCTGAGATTACGGACCTCTTGGATTTCGTATTAAGATCCACATACCACTTCGATGTGGTCGCGATCTACACCTCAAGCGACCACATCGTGAGACAAACGATATACACTTTATTATTTAAAAGAAATGTATTTCTTATTGGAATCAAACTCTTCAACATTCGCAAAAACTTAGTTTTTATTACACATTCAAAAAGAATTATAGCCTTTCTGCCTACCTAGATCGAAGAAGAAAGAACCCATCTAGAAAATCATTAGTAAAACTGAGAATTAGCAGTCATAAACTTCGGATTGATACGACAAAATACCTCGTGATGAGAGGTTATGTAGGCTCTGCAATTGTAACAAAATTGAAGATGAAACTCATTTTTTACTGGATTGTCCGAGCTATTCTTCGATAAGAGACAGGTTCTTTTCTAAAATAGAACCTAAAATCCCATTTCTACGGCTATTATCACATGAGACCTTATTGTCACATCTTATGAATTGTACTGATTATTTTATAAATATTCAATTAATTTCATTCATCTCGTCATGCTTTGAACAGAGAGACAAACTAGTTACAATGGCTACCTCTCTGAATGGTTAAAAATAAGAAATGGTTGTAATCTCTTTAGTTCTTTTAATTAATTAAGTAATTAATAATTAAATTTAAGTGGCTTTTGCAATACTGTAATACTTTGTTATAGTCATGCAAATAAAGCTTGTTGTTGTTGACTTGTCTGTAATTCACATATAGTGGACTTTTACTCTCGAATCAAAACTCCACTGTAGAAAAACCTCAGCAACTTAAATTAAGCGTGTTATTTACCTGTCCCGCCGGTCTATGTGATATATTCACCTGGTATCGCCCCGAGGGCGTATCACGTACTCCCTCGCTCCAGGTAAATAACCCTTACATAGCACACTAGTGGCACAAGGTATATAGCGTTAATTGATCTGCACCAGCTATACAAGAGACTCTGAAGAAGAACAAGGAAAGCGGTTGAGCTTAATTAGTAGTGAGGTTCTGATTGCATGAGCCGGGATGGACCGGGTAGCCAGGACGACTCGGCTTGCCGAGATGAGTTTCAGCGCGAAGTTACACCCGACGTAACCAATCGAAACAATCCGAACGAAAAATCAGTCGAACTCAATCGAACTCCAATCGTTCGATTGTTTTTCAATTGGTTCGGCAATCGAACATAATCGAACAAGAACTTTTCGGTGAGTTCGATTGCCGAACTCTCGAGTTCGATTTCCGAACTTAATAGAACCAATCGAACTCAATCGACGCGATTAGTTTGATTTCGTTCGATTGTAAAACGACATAAATATCGAATTATAAAACAGAGAAATTTCCCTCATAGCCATGTGAGTCAGGTTTAAAAAAGCATAAACACTTTTCAATCAGTCAACTTAAACCTTTATTGTTTTATTGTTTCTGAGCAAACTCAAACGGCACAGCAAACTAATTAAAACTGCCTTTATAGACCTCCAGGGATTATACGGACCGGTGATTACTGTAGCTTAAAGTTGTAGCAGAAGTTCCGAACGAGTTAAAGGAACTGTGTCACGGATTTAAGACAAATTTAGGCATGTGAAAATGGCCACTAAATTGGTCACTTAAAATAGTGAAGGAACATAATTTCAATAACAAAGCAAATGCAAAAGGAGGAACGGATGGACAGAAATTGAAGAATATTGAAACGGATTGCGATATGGGCTTTGAAATACTGTTAGGCTGAACAGTTCTCAAAGTTAATCTCGTTTGCTGGTTAAGTATACGAAGGAAAATTTTATAAGGTATTTTGCCTACACATAATGACAGACAGCGGTAAACGGTGGAATCGGGCTTTCCCTAGCTGACCTCGGTCGTTTTCGTCGAGTACCTATAGGGCTGGTCCTCGATCTCCTCTTTTCCTTCTAACAATGTACTTCTCTTCAACACTGACGTTGAAAGAGCACTCGTGATAGCCTTTGACAACCACTTCGAAAATTGTGAGTTTCACTTGCGACATGTTTTTCGTGTAGCTTATTTAACTGCAACGCACTGTTTAAAACCAAATGAAACCGGTTTGGAATGACAAAGCGCAGGCCAAGGACAAAGCTCTATTGGTCTAGTGTTGATTCTGTTCGATTAAAGAAGTGCTCGATTTTCGAACGTTCGATTGTGTTCGATTGGCAAAACGTCGGGTGAGTTCGATTATGTTCGATTGCCGAACCCAATCCAAATCAATCGAACGATTGAAGTTCGATTGAGTTCGATTACCGAACGTTCGATTGGTTACATCGGGGTTACATGAGGCAAGCCTGTCAGTCATGGTCTAAATTTAGGGGCCGTTTACATTGGAGGTTTCAGCCCAGCATGACTTCCATCCCGGGATAATCTCGGAACATTAAAGAGAATCTGCGAAAATTCACCTCTTTCACCTGGTTGTCAACCCAATTGACCGATCTCTTTTTCCGCATCTAAACAATAATGTTTTTGTGGAAGGGGTTGTCACCTGATAGTTGGCCTCGGAAGTTCGATGGTCAGACAACAAACATTATGCTACTTTTTAGAAAGCTAACATAGCACTGCCCTTTAATTTATTTACTTTCCGATTTACTAGGCATGCTTCTTAAATCGTTTATTTGTACAATAAAAGTTAGTGAGGAATAAAAACGGGACCCTTTTGAATTTGTCTAATGGGACCGAGCTATCCAGAAGACTGCCTTAATTAAGTTAATGCAAACAATAAAATTCACCGTCTTGTATTCGCGTTCTCCAGAAAACCTTAAATTACTAGTCATTTTTGTAGTACAGGTGACTGCAAAGGAATGAACGAGTTTGCAATGCAGAGCCATAGGTTTTCTTGTCAAAACTGCCATTCTTCTCATGATTACTTTTCCGCCTAATTGGGTTTCGCCTGCTCAGCCAAATGTTTCTTTTTCGGGTTCCTCATGTTAGCTAATGTGGATTTTCCACCAATATATCATTTTCCATAGCTTCCGTTACATTAGTGGTCACCAGGGTATAGAGTCGATGTTCTGTCAGCTTTTGTACAGTATACTTCAAAGAATTAAGTCCATCGTGATCACTGTTTGCGGTAGATCGTCGTATTCTTTTATACCTATTAGAATCCCAAAAAGCCATTGTAAAAGCACTGTTTTTTTTTTAACTTGAAAAGTATCGGGTGAGAAGGTATTAATAGGGAGCTTAAGCAGTGACGACGACGACGACGACGACGACGACGACGACGGCAACGAGAACGCCGCTTTGAAACAGAAATCCTGGTTATTTGATCTACTTTGTGATTATTCCAACTTGTTCAACTTGTATAATGTGACTGAATTATTCAAGAATTGAAGTGGTAAGAACAGCAACCAACTTGAGGAAGAAAAAGAGAAAACCACTGTCATGTGTTCACATTTTCCACAAAACTTTGAATTTGCATGGTCATTGCACGTCGTTGTTTTGCGGAGGACGGCAAAGAAATGTAACAAACTGTATTAACGCACGTGCAGAGTTTTTGTTTACTAATTAAACCTTTTTTTGGTGCCGTTTTCGATGCTGTCGTCGGCGTGCATGCTTAAGCTCCTAATGATTTGTAGCGGGGTGCGAAATCCAATCCCAAGTCCTTGCACAACCTGCTAAAGACGCTGTTACAATAGGCAAAGATTCGTGCAACTTGTATCGTAAAAAATAAAAACCGTGTGTTCCGTTGCGGTGCTGCAAGACAAGTTGCTCGACTGTTATACCAGGCAATGTTTTAACTTGTCTTGCTCTCGAAGGTAACAAACAGCGCGGGGGACTGGCACGAGGTTACATGCGCCAATAAGGGCAACATGTTACACTACGCAACGCTTGAAAATTCGTTGAGCGTTGCAAGAATCGTCGTGAAAAGTAGAGTTCTACTTCGCTCAGCGATTGCGGTAAAAAACCAAACGCGAGAAATGTTTGTTGCAGGATATGCCACCCTAGGCAATTTTTCACGCCGCTTGTGCCTCAACAAAATTGCGAAACCAGTTGCACGAAACATTGCCTAGTGTAACAGCGCCTTAAGTTTTCAGAGAAGCTTATGTCCTGTGGCCGCTAGGGTACCCATGAAGACTGACTGGAACACTGAAGAACGGGGCTCTGGTGGGGCCACAAAAGCTGATACTCTACGTTATGAATTTAAGGCCGCTTTCCTTCCAGTTGTTCCATTTTCATATTTAATTGATTCAGATTGTTTAGATCCTTGTGCCAGTAGAGAAAACATCTGCAAACAGATTACTTCATGTTTTCATGGTTGGAGAACATCTAAGTATCTAAGTGGACCAGATTTAGAAACCAATCTAAACCATGCACCACTTTGCATGCACGTATCACTTTGCATGCATGTATCCTTTTAAATATCGATTCAAATCTAAATGAAATGAAAAGTCGATTCAGTTTTGACGGCAAAATGCGGATTTAGATCGACTGAAAGGAACACAACCTAATGGCTTACTAAAACCAAAACTTATTGGCAAGATGCGTCGCTTGATGCCATTTACTTTAGAAAAATTGGTTTCTTCCGTATCATAATAAAAGAACAAAACATGATGATATACAAAATGCAAAATGTCAAATGTAGCACAATAAAGCTCAAATTTTTTCATTTTAACAAAGAATGGGGAGGACACAAAGTGCCCCCTGCTTAACTCCGAGATTATTAAAGCTTTGGCAACAAAACTTCGATCATATATATCTAATACATCCAAAAATGTGTTCTTTCAAGTCCTTAGCTTGACCTGATGACGTCACTCGACTTGGAAATTGGGTATGATCTTCAAACACGGCGGCCACCCTAGATCCGACATCTTGGATTTCTTGCTTTTTCTAAAGCTCTCAAAAACCATCAAAATTGGCCAAAAAGCAATTAACATCAACAGAAAAAAAAAGAACACTCACTTTGTGCACACTCTCCATCCCACTCCCCCGGGCAAGGAAAATGAAACATTCGGAAAACACTGAGTAAAAATAGGTTGCCTTAGCAACATCAACTTTTCTGATAATTTCCGATAAGTTTTAGCAAAATTCACAAGGATTGGTGGGTTGTCTTTAGACATTAAAAAATTTGATCGTTCAAAGACAGTTTAAGCACTTTTTGTCCCACCTCCAGGCTAAATAGGGTTTTTTGCTTATTAAAAGAAGCGAAACGTAACCACCCCCACCCTCCCCCCCCACCCCAACTGCGAAAGGCACATGACCCCCAAGTGTGAGTGAAACACTTAATAACCTACCGTAAACGCACAGGTGGTATTGCTCCAACAGTGTGAAATATTTTTACCATTTTGTACCTCCCTTTCTCCATAGACGGTCTGGTGAGATTCATGCCGTGTTTCATTATTCTAAGTGAGAGAACACACAGCATCTTTCAATAACAGAAGCAACCCGATATCTCGAATTTTCAAGAAAACACAAAATTGTTCCCAATAATGGGGAACATAAACGCGTTCAAGGAACGAAAGCTGAATGAGTTAGTCATTCAAGATTAATATTGCCGAAAAAAAACAAATCTTAGATTGCTCCAACCAAAAAAAACCCTGCGAACGAGACTGCCATAAAACTACTCGAAGTTCTTTAACATCATTTTGTAGATTTAGAGTCGGTTTGAAAGGACTTGAATCAGCAGAAAGACTGTTAATGTTTTTTCTTCACTGGAGGCGATATCAAACCCCATGGTAAAGCTGCTACTGACCGCCCCTAACTTGTGTTCCACCTCACAAGGCAACAAGGACCCATCAAGATCCTTTTCGTAGACGTCTACTTTTGTAGTACGGCCAAGTGTAAGGTTAGCGTGCTTTCAGACTGGACGCTTTCTTTAAGAATATATCTTTCTTTTTAAAAGGCCATGAGGATCTTACTTATTTCTGCTCCCCTTAAATTTTGTAAGGTACTGGTAGGGAGAACTTTCTTAAACATCAAGACCTTACATTTCTGGCGATCATTTTCTTTATTCTCATAACCTGTATGCTTGATCAAGTAGTGATAGCAACATGGCCGCTGGTTCCTCGTATGCTCGATTTTCAATACCTTCTTACTCATCAGCAAAAGAAAAAGACCTGAAGAGATTACTTTAAACTCGATGGCGCATATTGAAGAAATCGGAGAGCTTGAAGGTAAGAAATCCCTCTTTGAGGGCATAAACTTAATTTCCAAGCTACATTTCAAAGTTACATTTATTTCTTCATTCCGCAGTTCAAATATATGATTTCATATATTCATAATTTCATCTTCATCTTTCCCGGGTATATTACGAACCAATTTAATGACCAGCTCCCAGTTGGCTTGTTAGCTCAATTGGTTAGAACGCTGCACCGGTATCGCAGAGGTCAGGGTTCGAATCCCGGCAAGCCTGATTTTTTCAGGCTTCCTTTCGCAACTGCATAAGTTGCGTTAATAACTGCGAGGATCTTCTTTACATTTATTTCTTCATTCCGCAGTTCAAATATATGATTTCATATATTCATAATTTCATCTAAGGAGATTTGGAAGGAAATCCGGCGACTTTCACTTCAACGGTAGAGTAAATTACATATTTGATTGTGGATTTACATTGTGAGAATTGTTTAATTGAGCGACTTTCCATGTTTACGGTAATTTTCTTGAAATGTTTGAAAAACCTGTTCAAAATGTCCCTGAAATTACCTTGTAGTTCCCGCTTCGAAAGGAAACGAATTGTTTGCGAGTATAACTTCACTCGAGGGGAAAATTAATTGAATACATTTTGATTTCCTGGACAAACAAGTGCTTAATATGTGAATGAAATTTCATGTTTGTGAAGGTTTCTGGTCCCTTTTCTGCGTTTATTCATTCTCCTTTTGAGGTTTAGTGCGTAGTTTTAATTTCAATGTTTTTCTTTGAGCAATTCTTTTTTCCGCATTTGGTGTATTTTACAAATACTCTTCTTGAAGCTAATAAGCTTTCGAAAGAGCTGTCGGTGAAAGTTGTGCTTAAGTCTTCTCTTTGAAGAAATATAAGTCAACTTACTGTTTCCTCAGCGGCTCGCATGTTTTCCCTTGCTGTTTTTCACCTTTTGGCGAATAACTGCACAGCTAAAATGTACTGTATTTTACGGGCCAATGACGAAAGAGAGGTTTCAATTTCGTCTTTAAAATCCACAAATACACTCCAATTTCTTCAAATTTAAGAGTGTTAAGAGGACCAGGATAAAAAGGCAGAACAATTCACGAGTAGAAAAAGAATTTTTTTTGATAGCAAGACCTTTCTCTCTTTTTGAATGCTTTCAAAATGAAAGTCACTCAAGTGTTTTTATATTTATTATTCATATAAAGACACTGTATAGAGGACAACGTTGAGACAAACTACCTTTTTTATATTTAACCAGTGTCTCACCTAACGCAAAACCGACAGCAGTTTCAGTCAGACACTCGCGAGCAGTATTGTTTTCTGATCTTTTGCGGTAAAATGAACTTATCGTTCCTATTTTTAAGGTGCATGTTGACCTTTCCAGGTGTAGTATTTTCTTTTACAGGGAAGGGAGACTTATCTAAGGCTGATATCTGATGACAAACCGGCTTTCCCTTTGTAATTATTTTGTCCTTGAGAGATTAGAAAAAGTAAACAAACTGTGAAGCAACTTCATGGGAAAAAAACCAACAAACAAAAACGGCATCTAGTAACCCCACCGAAGGTCTATAAAAATTAAAAGAAACCTGCTTCCTCTCGGTCTCGGAAATTGTCAGTAGCAACGCTGAAGCAGACGAGTAGCCGATTTTGCATAAACGCCACTGAGAATTCTCGATAAGGTCAGGCAAGTATAAGGTTAACTGGAAAAAGCATTTTTGCATTTGGAGTTGACGATTTATTCCCGCTAGGAAATCTTGTCTTGAGGAGTTGCGTATGATGCGTAATTAGCGACTTCAATGAGAGTATTTTAAGAGATATTAAATTAAGTACTAGCGAAAAAAAAAAGAATGTGGAACTCCGCTTTTAGGCTTGGCCAAATCTATATAGTATTGTATGGAGAAATTAGATCTTATCACTGTCACAAGAAAAAAAGGTACTGAGAGCGAGACGTTGAGACTCCCCTTATCTCCCATACCAAGTGCAAAAGTAAAAATTGTGGAAGACTGTTTTCGTAGTCGTAAAAGTTAATTACCTTTTATACAAGGCGTCGTCTTCTCCTCCCCATCCCCAAAATATATTTGACAATCCATTGACGAGTTCAAAGTGTTCCCTTGAAAAGGAACATACTCCTCCAAAGAACTTCTTGTAAGGCAACCTGTCGATAAAAAAAGATAATTGACACAGGCAGTAAAGAGCGTCCAAGCCGAGTCGATTATTTCTTTTGTCTTTGACAGCTGAATATACTTCTTTTTTTTTGCCTGGGTAATATTTATGTTATAACAAGGATAAGGATAAGGATAAGGATAATTTATTTAACGTCAGGAACACAGGGAGTGGTTGCCCAATCTCCCGAGCCAGGGTCTCATGATACAAGTGTTTCACAAAAGAAAATCTCTGAGAAAAGCTAGCTACTGAAAAAACCAAGAACAAACTAATACAACTAGTTAGTTAATTACAGCTAAAAATTAAGTTTATCTATATAGTTAATTGATCAAGCTAGAAGGTAATTAATTTAATTAAAAGGTATGATTTATGTAAAAAGAATGTATACACATTGGATCAGTGTGTTTAAATAGGATAACCTCAAAGGCAATTACTGCATTGGCAGCCGATAAAATTCAACTTGTTTAAATGTTTGCGAAACGATGACACATTAGGTGCGTTCTTTACAACTAATGGCAGCTGGTTCCAGATACGGGAAATAATGTACGTATACCAACCATGAAAGAATCTACTATTATAAGAAGTTTGTTTAACGTTTAGCCCTCTACTTCTAAGATTGTATGATGACCATAACAACATTATTATCTTTTAAAATAATTATAAGTGACCAATTATCTATTGTCGTCCGCTGATCGATTCTTAAGTTGCTTGTAGAAGTTTAACCACGTTCTAGTAAGAGTGCATTTAAAGAATAGAGGATGAATTTAAGGTTTCAACCGAGCACACGCCGGCTCGATCGGTATCGGGCAACACGAATTCCGTATCACGGACATCACTCAACAAAACTGAACGGTTACGATTATTTGCAAAAGAAGGCACAGTACTGAGACCCAGCTATCTTGAGCCCCGGCTATCTTAAATCCCCGCTATCTTTCTTGAGCCTCGCCTAACTTGTATCCCCCTTTATTTTGACACCCGGCTATCTCGTATCCCCGCTATCTCGACCCAGGGGTACTCCCTATAGTGGCCAATACGGGTGGGGGTGGCACCGGAAAGGGGTGCCCTTTCTAAGCTCACGGCATGCTAAAGGGTAAGGAAAATCGTCATTTTAGTTGATGAAAGGGGCACAAAATCCGCTGCAAAGTGAAGGAGATGGCAGCTAAAGCTAAGTTTATAAAAGGATGCCAAGTTGTGGCAGAAACACCGATGGAAAGAGCACGAAACACATGAAAACATGCGGCTTTCGAGCAACTGAACCAGAACATCTGAACAACCGGGAAAAATGTGGCGATCATAGCAGATTATATTGTTTTGGCTCGTGCCTGAGGTTTAAGAAAGGGGTGCATTTTGCTCTAGGTATATGACAGGGATGCCATTTTGCTAAAACGTAGTACGTTTAAGGTTAAGGGATTAAGCTTACCCTTTGAGTATCCCCTCCCCGGGATCTCAAGAGCCGACAATCTTGAACACGCGTTTCCATTGGTGACGTTGTCCACTTATTTACTAACTACTTACTATTTGCTGCTAGTTTTGTCAGCTTAAAAAGTCGGTCTCCTCTGCATTTCATGCAATGCTTTCTCACAAACTCTACGCCAAGTAAATACTTTACGTCGATAAAAGTTTCAAGGATTCAAACACATACACTCATTCTACACATGCTGCCTTGCAAGGCACACCCATCAATAGCATGATACTCGCCTGTAATGGTATTTATCTGCACAAGCAATGAGATGTCGGGGTGATGTGGGACAGCTGTAATCGTTACGATCATCTTCCGGTAAGAAGTCCACATCGTGAAATATGAAGCATGTATACTGGTCAAACTTCAGTGCTTCTTTATAGCCAATGTTTAGCAGAATACCACGGTTAAATAGCTCATTACCTGCCTGTTAATAAAGAGGTAGCATTAGTTTCCTTAACGAGTACTTGACTCAAATCAGCAGAGGCTTTCTTTCGCAGCGGGGGGGTGGGGGTGGGGAGGGAGGGAGGACTATTGCTTTTCTCATTGATTTTTTAACCCTTTTCAGCCCGGACGGTTTTTTTTTCTTTTCTTTTTGAGACTGCCTGTCAAAATATGATTGCCATAGAAAATGGTATTTGATCAAAAGTCACAAAGTTTGGGAACTTTTGCTTGCAAATTGAAAAAGTTATAAACGTTCAAAGTCAGCTCGGGTACTTCCCTCAGGTAGAATATGGTTAAAACAAAGGAATTTTGTTCCTTGGGCATATAAGCGTATTAGTAATAGACCACGGCAGGTGTCTACTAATAACTTTTATAGTATATCTATGGATGGTATATCTATTACCAAAAGGAAACCTTTAGCTTGTCAACTGATTGTAATACAGGATTTTAGTGTTCCTGATTACCATAAACTCTGCAATGCTTGACTGGGGCAACTTTTTCGCCCTCTCAAAGCATACCTGTTCGATAACAAAGATCCTGTAATCCAAATTCTGTTTCTTCAAGAAGGGGTGCATGTGACGAACAAAGATTGAGAGCTGCTCACTACGATTGCGATAAGGAACGATTATGGCCATCTGAGGAGAAAGATCAATGATGATCAATTGTCAATTGTCAGCTATCAATTATCAATGAGAGTGAATATATGAGAAAATAATATTTGTGAACTGCCGATGAAATAAAGAAATGATGATGACCCTCGCAGTTTCAACTTACGCAGTTGAGAAAAGAACAACTTGAGAAAATTCAGGCTTGAACGGGATTCGAGCACATGACCTCTGGATAGCGGTACAGCGCTCTCACCAAATCCCGTAGATGGTGAATTTAATGAGAGTGAATATATGAAATAATCATAAATGTGAACAGCGGATGAAAAAAAAAAAAAGAAATGATGATGACCCTCGCAGTTTTCTTTATAAATTATCAGTTACAAAGTAGTCTATCAACTGCTGCGCAAAAATCAGTCAACGGTATACCGGTATTAAATGATGAACAAGGTGTTGGTTTCCCTTGTTCATTGGAGTTTGCTTTGCTAACTGGCAACACTTAAGTAGTACTCGTATTCAAACCATAGGGCCAAGAACAGAACAACAGAAATTCGCATGAATAAACTATAAAACTAAATTCAAATTTGGCGTTAATCCGTGAATAAGTTAAGCCAGCTTTCCAGACACGAGGCGCTTTCCATTTAGCCATAAATTTCGGTTTGAAATCCTGGAAGCTTCCAGTGTCAAATAGAAAGGCTTTTTCCATCCAGGCATAGAGCCTCGTTTTCACTTTCAAACTTGAAATCGATGGCGCAGAAAGCCAGCAATATGGATGTTGCACTGCCACTCCATTCTGACATTGTGGACAATTTTGACGAGGAAAATCTTAACTTTTCGAGTAGTGGGAATTATTTTGTCTTGTTTCGATGGCAGCTACTCGTTGCTGTTCTGCCAGAAGAACAGAATTGAGTCTAATTAAAAAATCGACGTCAGTTTTTTATGCGTCTGTCCTCTTATTGATGATAAATTTCGTCAAAACATTGTCAGTTTGCAGCGGAAGCAACAGAAATGGAAACTTTGCGCAAATGGAACGGTAATTTCCACTCCAACCGGTTAGAACGAAGAAGAAAGTGGTGTAACTCGAAAGGCTCTCCGATTGTTCCGGAAAATGTCCAGTGGAATGAGGCGCACCATTTGTATTCCAACCGGTTTTACCGAAATTTTTGCTAAATGGAAAGCGCCCCCAGTTATTTAAAAGTTCTGACGTGCTGGTATCTGGCTGATAAAGGGTTTCGTGAACTAACATCTCACCTTAACCCTTGCTTGGCAATCAGTTGGCTTCCAAAGGCCTCCATTTTTGACCCAGCCATTGAACTCAGCGGACATTTCCTTTTCGAGATCGTGCATTTTAGGAACTGTTTGGTCGATATATATAGGACCAACTGCCAAAGAAAATCAAGGATCAAGCACAGGGTTAGACCTTAAAGAACAGTTTTAATAGCGGAGCTATTTTTAGTCAAGTAGAGACTTCATCTAAGGGTCACGAAGTGTCCCCATCAGTAACATTTTAACAGCCAAGTTTCCACGATGTTAGCCCATGAGCATTTTAATAAACGCCTCCTCACAAAGTTGGAATGTGAGCTCACGAGTATACAGTTTCATCTAATCAGCGGTTACCCACTCCCCGCCTCCTTTAAAGCCCATGTTAAGACTCTATGTTGACATGAGAAAATGTATTATTCAATAGCCCCCCATCCCCCCCCTCTCTTTTAAAACTAGCAAGGAAACCCGTCGCAAAGGTTTCTGACAATCCCAATATTCACCTCAACACCTGTTAATTAAGCTGTTAATTAAGCTTGCCAGTTGCCATATTTTGGTATTAGCAGATAATGTAGCTTGCCTTATACATTAAAGACTGTGCGAATGGGCTGCTATTGTCCAGGGGCAAGTTGTTTTTCGCGGTGACGCCCCTTCTACAAAAAATTCTGTTGGACGACAAAGAGACGTGAAGCTCCTGTATGCCACTGTGTATGCGTACTTTAACTGACTGTGCCAGTCTACTTAACTCCATGACAGAATCTAGCTGTGTTTTCCTCCGTGTGACAACAGAACGAGGTTTTGTGCTACAAGTCTCAACTGAACTTTAAATGGTTACAAGCCTAAAATGTTCAGAGACGCATTTCATGACTCACGGAAGTGAAAGGACGGCATTCTCGGGGATAAACTGTTAAATCAGGACATAAATAATTTATAGTAAATATATTATATATTGTGTATTATATATCAAATATTATGAACGTAAACAGAGTGCTTACCAAACTCTGAACCATTTTTTGGACACACGTTGTCATTCGTATCTCCTCTTGATTCTTCTAAACTCGATTTGTTTTGTCCTAGGTTAATTTCAAATGATCCTGCCCTTAACAGCTTTTTGGTTTGTTGCAAGAAACCCACATAACCTAACATTGCGAGTAAAGATACAATTCCAGTTGCATATGTACAGAACAATAATATCTTCACAGTCTTCAATTTTTCCATTATTCCTTGCAAAGGATAAATATAGCTTCTCAGAAATGTCACGATCGACAAACTTTGGTACCTGCAGAAAACGAAAAGTGAAAAAAAAATTAGTAAAAAGTCACCAACTTCGCTCGTAGGCTCAGTCTCCAGCCGTGAGTGTCTCGATGCGCCCGCGATTCTCGCCACTTTCACGGCTGGGTGCACGGTTTCAGGGGGCTTGTCTCTGATTGGTCAGTCTAAACAACAACCAAACCGGCCAGAACGTCATGGTAGCCCACATATAGGGCAAGAACGTCATGCTAGCCCACATATAAGGCACTAATGTGAAGGTAAGTGAGTACAAGTGAAGGGAAGTGAGTACAAATGAGGGAAAGTGAGTACAAGTGAAGGAAAGTGTGTGTTAGTGGAGGTAGGTGCGTTAATCAGTTGGTGTATATATTCATATAGGATTGTAACTTTATTAGTGCCTTATATGTGGGCTAGCATGACGTTCTTGCCACCAAACCCGTGCGCCCAGCCGTGAAGGTGGCGAGAATCGCGGGCGCATCGAGACATTCACGGCTGGAGAATGAGCCTACTTCGCTCGTTGCTAAATTGCAAATCCGCAAATCTGATTGACCAATCGTCTTTCTCAGTTTTTAAACAATAATGTTTCTGTCGAAAGAGTATCACCTGATAGTTGCCCGCAAAAATAATTTGATCTTCCTATCGCAAATATTATGCTTTAAGAAAATTTTCAGTTCACAGAATGGTATATAGAGAGACAACAACGAAACGAGAACTCAGTCACGACTGCGAGGTGACAATTGTACTTTTTATTTTTATTTCCAACTCCTAAAGCCGTCTGGTAAGCCCCAATAGTGATCAGCATCAGATTTCTCCTAATCATATCAGTGTATTTATAACACAGAAAGGTCATGCGAATTAGGAAAATGATGACCAAAGATGGTCTGGATGTCTTAACAAGTTCTCCCAATTAGTATTCAATGACGTGTATGAAGACCAGTAAGGAGAATTTGAATAATGATGCCGGGGCCTAAAGAGTTAGTTTCAATGACACGACCAATTTCTTCTCGTAACATATTCGTAAAGCACAGAACAGACTCCATTGTGGAGAAGAACAAAAGAAAAAGGAAACTTTGAAAAATGCACTGAATCTCACGACAACATTATGCCACCCTACTCACGTTCTGTTCACTTGCAAATGTGGTCAGACATTCGCGGGTAGCAGTGAACTGTTGCCGTCTGACGTCTTAGTTTTCACAGAGTTACCCGCTCTTGGGCTCTTGGCGTTAGATGTCATGTGTCCATGAACTGGCGCGCGTTGTAGCGGAAAAAAAAACGTCAGCTATATAACATTTTTATTTCTAAGTTATGGTAGTTGTTGTTTGAGAATTGGGAAGCCATATTGACTTATCGCGGGCAAGATGATTCAGAAAATGACTGAAGGGAAAGCGGAATTACTTGGAGTTAATGGTAAGTTCGAGTTATCAAGGGTAAGATAACAGCATATGAATGAAATGAAGAAGTCCAGGGGAAATTGATTTTGTTATTCAAAGCGTCAAAAAGATCGAGTACAAGAAAAGCAACCTGAAAGGGAGGTGGGCCTTATGTAACATAACAACCAGTTTGTTGCCAGGAAGACAACAATTGCTTCGTACTTGTAATGACTAATGACCCACTAGGTCCAAAAACAGCAAAATAAATCTGAATCAAAGGTGCCCTTGGGCGACGCTGGTTTCAAATTTATTACAACTAATTATTTCTAAATCTTTAATTAATGTAAAAACTTTGAATGCAAGGAACCACACAACTGAAAATGGAACACAGTCAGTACTTCTTATTGCCGGATCTCGTTTTGTTGAGATGATCGTACCAGATGTCACTGTAACGTGTGAATAAACTGTTTTGATTGCAAGGGACACTTTTAATCAGGGCACTTTTAATCAGGCCAATATTTCAATTAGTCCTCGCTAAAGAGAGGCTTATCTCATAGAGAAAGGTAGAATTGTATCACTGGACGGGCCAATTAAACCCGTGTAATGAACAGTGGCGGCTATCTCTAGAAACGGGAACGGGGAATAAGGAATGGAGAACGGGGCATCTCTAAAATAGGGAATCTCTAACACGGGGAATCTCTAAAATAGGGAGTCTCTAAAATGGGGAATCTCTAAAAAAGGGAATCTCTAAAGCGGGGAATCTCTAAAATAGGGAACCTCTAAAACGGGAAATCTCTAAAATAGGAAATCTCTAAAACGGGGAATCTCTAAAATAGGGAATATCTAATATGGAGAATCTCTAAAATATCCGGTCATGGGGTTTGGGCGTTAGATGTCATGTGTCAAGAACTGGCGCGCGTTGTAGCGGAAAAAACGTCAGCTATCATAACATTTTTATTTCTAACTTAGGGTAGTTTTTGTTTGAGAATTTTGAAGCCATATCGACTTATCACGGGTAAAATTATTCAGAAAATGACTAAAGGGAAAGGGGAATGGTGGGTTCGATTTATCGGGGGTAAAATTACAGCATATAAATGAAGCAGTTCAGGGGAAATTGATTTTGTTATTCAAAGCGTCAAAAAAAGTACACTAAAGGCAACCTGAAAGGGAGTTTACGAAATGGGCCCTACGTAATAAGCTCCTTTTCAAAATAGGGGAAAATCCTATAACAATAATTTACAAATATGGTAAAAAAAAATGAGAAAAATTGGTAGTGGTAGTTGTTTGAGACTTTTTTAGCCATATCGAGTTATCGATGGTTAAATTATTCAGAAAATGACTATTTCTTCGAGTTAGTATCAGTTAAAATTTTCCCCTGACTGATTATTTACAAACGCTTTTACACGAAACAAAGTTACTTACCAGGTGTCAAATTTCAAGCGTTTCTCGATGTACTTTATAACAGCCGTTTACAAAAAAGAATGATGTCCTTTTATGTTATGGAATAAAAGAATATTCAGCAGCCCAGCAAGGCAACATTCTTGACTTAACATAACAACCTGTTTGTTGCGAGGAAGACTACAGTTGCTTTGTTGTTAAAAAAAAAACCCAAAATAAATCAGAATCAAAGGCGCCCTTGGGCGACGCTGGTTTCAAATTTAATACCACTAATTATTTTTATATCTTTAACCCTATTTAGCCTCGAGGGGGCACATTGGCGGGTTTGTGACGCCATTATGACGTCATGACACGTCATAATACCAATCTGTTAAGCTAATGACGTACTAAATACATGCCACTTTTCATCACAAGAACGTTAATACTTTTCGAGATCTGTAGGGGGGCACTTTGTGCCCCCCCGGCTCAAAAACTCAAAAAGAGCCCAGGCGAAATAGGGTTAATTAATGATTAATGTAAAAACTTTGAAAGCAGCGAACCACACAACTCGAAATAAAACCCAGCCGGTACTTCTTATTGCGGGATCTCGTTTTGTTGAGATGCTCGTACCAGACGTCACTGTAACGTGTGAATAAACTATTCTGATTGCAAGGCTGGCACTACGGCAAAAGTACACTTTCAATCAGGCCAATATTTCAATTAGGCCGTGCTAACGAGAGCCTTACCTCATAGAGATAGGTAAAATTTTATCACTGGATGGTTTAAACCGGGCGTAATGCGGAACACTGACCATTTTGTTAATACGCAATATCTATCAGTCCGTCTGCGCCGTTTGTAACATTAATGTCACATTTTTATGTATCTTTTGCATATTATTTTAACCTGTTAGTTATTTCACTTGAATTTATTATCGTATACGCTGTTACAAACATTTTTGCCATGTACCGTATTTTCTCATTTAAACGCCCCGTCGTTTATTTCAAACTTGGCATGGTCAGGGACCCGGCGTTTGTTTGAATCAGCAGTTTACTTGGTTTCGCCCTTTCTTAATTAAGAAAGGATTATTATTTGTCTTTCTTCGCAGCCGTATATTTTGCCCTTAAATCGTAAGTTTATTATACAACAAATAAACGTCTGAGGGGCTTATTTACAATTCCCTCTTTGATACCCGGCGTTTAATCGAGAAAATACGGTATACTAGTAGCCATTAACCCTTTTTGTTTACGTTAAATTTAAACATTAGAGCCGATATATCCTTCAGTTTAGCAGTTGTACTAGTTGAAATATTGGCCTGATTAATAAAAGTACCCTTTTGCCGTAGTGCCAGCCTTGCAATCAAAATAGACTAATTAATGTTGACAGGCCAAAGGCGACATCTTATTGATCGAGATGTTGCATCTTTGACCTCCAGGGTCTATCTCGTACGAGTATGTCTTTAAATATTTGTCTAAGGAATGGTTGATTTTCCAAGAAATGCCTTTTACTCAGTTTTAAGATTAGTCACAGTAACGAACAGTAATATTTTCTTGTGCGTGTTTGCTTTCTTTTGCAAGGCTGGCATCCTTTCGTGATGCCTTATTTCTGCAATTGTTTTATCTATTAGGTTATCGGGATATTCTGGCAGAATCAGAATCGAAGGCCCCCTTGGGCGACGCTCGTGTCAAACTTATTACAGCTAATTATTTCTAAATCTTTAATTAATGTAGATACTTTGAATGCAGGGAACCACACAACTAAAAATAGAATTCGTTTTGTTGAGATGCTCGTACCAGACGTCACTGTAACGTGTGAATAAACTATTTTGATTGCAAGGCTGGCACTACGGCAAAAGGGCACTTTTAATCAGGCCAATATTTCAATTAGTCCGCACTAAAGAGAGGCTTACCTCATAGAGAGAGGTACAATTTTATCACCGGACGGGCCAGTGAACAGTGGCGGCTATCTCTAAAAGCGGCAACGGGGAATCGAGGAACGGGGAATGGGGAACGGGGAAGAAGGAATGGGGAACGGGGAAGAAGGAATGGGGAACGGAGGATCTCTAAAATAGGGAACAGCTAAAACGGGGAATCTCTAAAATATTGAATCTCTAAAATAGGGAATCTCTAAAATAGGGAATCTCTTAAATGGGGAATGTTTAAAATAAGGAATCTCTTAAACGGGGAATCTCTAAAATAGGGAATCACTAAATTAGGGAATCTCTAAAACGATACTGATGACCGGCAGATGATAGTGAAGCAGGGGAAGAATAGCATACTGAAAAAATCTAGCTAAACAAAGCATAATTTTTGCCTAAAATTATAGGCGTAAGTCTGCGATTTAAAGCAGCTCTTAAATTAGTATTGTTTTATAAAGTATTATGAGACTCTGATTGGCAAATTGATATCACTCCTGGATATCAAAAAAAAAACGCTTATTAAGATCCAAACTAAGCTTTTACCTCAGTCCAAAATACAATACCTTTGCCCTACTTGTATGAAGGAAAAAGGGATCATGTGTACTAAAGACACCCGTGATCGAGTGTCGATCGATACCAGCGACCGACACCTCGATCGACACGCGATCGACACTCGATCGACACTCGTTTGACATATCGGTCGCCACTCGGTCGACAGTCGGTCGACATGTCGACCGATACATGGTCGCACTCGACCAACAACGGGCGATAGTCGGTCGAGTGTCGACCGACTTATGTGTCAGGCGATAGTCTCCTTAGCGTGAGTGCTAGTCGGTCGATACGTTGTCGGCTCAGCCGATACTCTACTGACGCTCGGCTGACACTCGATCCGTCGACACTCGGTCGACATTCAAGAATTTAAAAAGGTCTGTAATATTCTTCTGGACAGCTGATCACCGGTCTGTCAGTAATAAAGAGGTTAAGTTTAAATGAATTTGCTCGCTGAGTCGAGATTTAGTGTCCGTTGTCCGTATTAGAGAGGGTCCGTATTATAGAGGTTATTTTTTAAAAAAAGGAAGATATGAGAATTTTATCGAAACATAGGAAACTGTCCGTATTGGAGAGGTCTCCGTGCCGACCGTACCGAGAGGTTCGATTGTACTGACCTGATCTTTTCTCATTAATCATACTCGTTAAGAGAAAGAAAAAAAACTATAAAATTCCTAATCCATTAAGTAACAACACAGGCATGGAATATGTTTAATAAATTAACATTCACGTCCTTTTTCTCGCGAAAATGCCGTGTTTTCACCAAAGAGGTTGTGGAAGTGGTTATTGGAAAAGAAACGTTTCGCATCTTTCTGGCCATTGGCTGTTAGAAGCGAGACGTTTTGCATCTTTCGCCACAATAATGTATATGTTGTGGGCTTGGAAGCGAGACGTTTCGCTTCTTGTTACCCACTGGCTATTGGAAGCGAAACGTTTCGCTTCGTTCTGCCGATTGACTGTTGGAAGACTGTTCGCATATTTTGCCCTAATAATGTATATATATTGTGTGCGGGGAAGCGAGACGTTTTGCTTCTCGTTGCGCATCGGCTATTAGAAGCGAAACGTTTCGCTCCTTTCTCCTGAATATAAAGATATAGATAGAAACTTTATTAAAGTGTCAAAACCCTATAGCGTGGTAAAATCCCATACTAATTTGGGGGCACAAAATAACTACATGGAGATCATTGAATAAAAAAAATGGAAATAGAATAAGCAATGAATATATTGTGGGTGCGGAGGCGAGACGTTTCGGTTCCATTCGCCATTAGCAGTGGAAGCAGAACGTTTCGCTTCCACCCGCAGAATAATGGAACGCACGACTCGCTTCAAAAATCACATAATGTTCGAAGGAATTGTTTCGCATATTATGTTAAATACCGCTTTCCCTTTTATTTTGCTCGCACAGTAAATCTGAAAAATAGTACACCAGAATTCGTTGGTTTGTAGATCTTACACTAGCTGACGGCGTGTTTGACAAAATACCGCCGTTTGAGGTGGGATACTGTGAAGAACACGTCACCGACATACCACCGAAATATCACTGACAGACGACCGACATGCTACTGACAGCCGACCATAAGGTAGCGATTGATATGTCGACCGACATCGAACGTGTGGTCACCGCTAGTATCGATTGACACTCGATGGCGTGTCAGCGAAAATTAAAAGTCTGTAGGCCGACTGTCGACCGAGTGGCGACCGATATGTCGACCGAGTGTCGATCGAGTGTCGATCGCGTGTCGATCGAGGTGTCGGTCGCTGGTATCGATCGACACTCGATCGCAGTGTCTGTAGTACACATGATCCAAAAGTACACATGATCCTCAAAGACCAACCACATAAGCAGAAGGAAAAAGGAAAACACCAGAAAGGCAAGGAATAGAAAAAAGAAAAAAGATGAATCTGCTGTACAAAGCCTGATGCTAATAAAACGTGTGACAAATTCACATTTAGGGCCCTTTGTTTACCTCATGGCTATTCCACTATCATAAACGGCCAGCATGCATAATGTCACGAGGAAATCAATGTCGATGAATTACAAAGCTTAAGGTGGCTCGAAATAGTTTTGTTGGGCGCGTGCAGACTGGGTTCCAATTTACCCGTGAGACTAAAAACAAACAAACAAACAAACAAAAATGACGTCGCGCTCTCGTCTGGATTTAATATTTTGCGCCGATCTTTTAAAAGCTGCGTATTGGCAAGGCTCACTTACTTGGTTCTGTCAAGAAGGGAACTAAAAACGACTGAAACTTAGGTGACAATTCACTTGAATCGTGTCCTATTAAGTGATAGTGCGATAGTTTGGTGGCAATACGTTTTTTTTTCGTTCGTCAATACAGCTGCATATAAAGCGCAGTAAGCTTATATTCAGAGGCTGTGCAACTGAACTGTGCTAGAGAGGACGGAGACTTCTAAACTCTATCATCTCCCGTGAAATCGTATAAAGTGCCCTAGAATAGTCGCCTTTTTACCAAGTTTTTTTCACTGGCTGTTTTCACCACGGAAGCCTTTTCTACGTCCAGGTCGCAGGAAAAAAGTCTGGCACCGTTTCCGTGCCGGGGCAAATTTTTCGCGAACTCGAAAAAAGACTAAAAACACACACACACGTTTACGGTGTTGTTAACAAAAACAGTGTAGACTATAGGAAAAGGTTTTTATTATCTTCACATCATGAAATAATAGGGAAAGAATTCAAGAGAAAAAATTAGTGTAGCAAACCTTGCAGCCAGCGAAAAAAAGCCTTGTGAAACAGAGCTCATCAAAGAGAGTTATTCATGTCGAAATGTGACTAACCAGCCGCTACAGAGAAAATATTGCAAACAATCAGGTGAAAGATTTGCTTTCTATTTTGCTGAAGTGGTAGTTTCAATCTCAGTTTCATCATAAATCTATTTACTTGCGAAACAAAATTAAAAAGCGTACAAGAGAATTTCAAAACAGTTCACTGCACGCTATATTTTTATCAGCAGTCGGCTCGCTGAAAACAAGTTAGTTTTTTTCAAGTTGGTTTTCTGGGAAATACTTCATATTCCAGATAAAAGAAGTGCTCTCTTATTTGCTTAATTAAATGATAGTGCAATAGTTTGGTGGCAATACGTTTTGTTTTCGTAATGCAAAGAAAAACCCAGCTGCCTGTAGAATAATCTTAAAACATTTATCGCGCGCTATGTTTTGTAAATTCCTTTGCTACGGAATACTCCAAACGTTCGGATAAAAGAAGTGGTTTCTATCTTGCCGAACTGGTAATATTGATAATTGGACGGTTGTTGGTTTTTTCCTGGGGCGAAAACAATTCTTCAAACCTTCGAAGCAGTTATTTAAATTGAGTTTTGATCGACAGTCGAATGAGTTTCATCAACAGAAAATTCTTGACAAAATTGACACTTATCAAAGATCATCAAAGGTAGTTTTGTCCTCGTTTGAATACAGACCTCTACATAAGGGACTTCTTCAAGGTATTGTTTTTATGTCGGAAATGTTGTCTTTTTGTTAATTCTGTCCTTATGCTCCGGTAAAACGTGACATATATTGCCAAAGTGGTGTCCATGTACGCGTAGCTCAATCCTGAACCGGTGAGGGTAAAAGGCGGAATGAGTTTGCGGAATGGCATGTGGCATGACTTGCGGAATGGCATAATTATACTTGCGGAATGGCATAATTATGCCGAATGTAATTTTTTAAAAATAAATTATACTAAAAAAGCGCGCCAATTTTTCAAGAGAAGCCGCATTGTTAAGTACCGCGGGCTCAAACATGATAAAAAATCAAGCATCGATCGCGTCTTGATTTGATTTTCACGTATGGTGTTCTAATTCACGGATTCGACGAAAAGAGTTTGGCGGCCAATGCTAAGGCTTTCCGCTTCTGTGGACGGTTTATCACTTTTAGTCAGAGCCATACAATGCCTCGGATACAACTTGGTCCACTTCGTGCTACTACATGTTTGACCAAAACATCGAGACGGAAAGTCAAGTTTTGGCGGATGTCATCTCAGCCTCGGTAGTGAGCACTCGGTTGTATCCAGTCTCAAGCATATCTACTTGTCCTTATCCACCACGGGTTAAACGATCGATGGAGTAAAGTACAGTACATATTTACGAGGCGTATTTGTTTCATTAAAAGTCTGTTCCTGTCTATTATCCTTTCTTTTGGAAAGTCTTCTTCTCAGCCGCTCGGACTGAAATCACGCAACGCTCCCAGGTTCGGGCTGCGAAGGAGACTTGCTTTTCGCCCGCCATTTAGACTGCGAGTAGTCTCTAATTTTGGCGATGCCGATTGTGGGGCGGGCAAAATACACACGCGCGCGCGCGAAATTTCGAGGAGACGCGACGCGAAGGCTCCCTTCGCGCCGCGTCTCCTCGAACTTTCGCGCGCGTGCGTGTGTATTTTGGCCGCCCCACAATCACAATCGCCAAAATTAGAGACTACTCGCAGTCTACCCGCCATTACGAAGACTATAAAAACTCAATGGAAGACATGAACATGTTTTACGACGTGGTTCAATTTCATTATATGTACTGTTATTATTTTCCTGTTTAATCAGGTTCTATACTTGTGTATGATTCCTTAAAAACAAACAATGAAGGGCATCATTGCCCCCCGGGTGCATATAGTAGGTGTGTCGCTGTGAAGGGGGGGGCACTCCCATACACAATTGAAGGAAGGATTCTATGTAACAAACTTTTAACTCAACTATTTTATTCACTGTGGTCATGGCGACCTAAAAAACTGAATCGCTCCCATCTTACAACAATATTTCTTTTTTTGTTGTTGTTTAATAACGGCAACTAAAGAAGCTTGGCAAATGTATAATCTAACTTCCATGGAAAAAACTGAATTGCTCTTGTCTTACAATTTCTAAGCCACGGTATAAAAACTTGTACGTTAGTTTGTTTTGATTTTTTTCTAAGTACTTTAACAAATGTATAATCTTAACACAAATGTAGGGGGAGGGGGTGGCTGACATAAAAAAACTGGATTTCTCACATCTTACAAACAATTTCTTAGCCACTCTTGGGGAAAATGAAGTATAACAGCTTGTACATGTAACGTAATTTGTTTCCCCGCACTCTATTTTGATTGTTTCTTTTCTTTCTCATTCAACAACAGTAACCCAATGCCCGATTCCCTCTATGGCACACGCCTACAGGGAATTATGGTAATTGCATTTATCATTGCTTAGTCTCGCGCATGGTTTGATGAATACAATTGCCGTGATTCCCTGCAGGTGTGCGCCATAGTGGGAATTACCTCAGGCATTACCTCAACAAATGTATACCTATCTAACAACACTTAAATCTGGGGGGGGGGGGTGCAGGCTGAGATATAAAAAAACTGGAATGCTCACATCTTAGAAACAATTTCTTAGAAACTCACTGCATGTTTTATCTAAATCTAGATCCTGAAGGGGGGTTCCATATAAAAAGAATGATGAACTTGTTGTAACACTTCAAAAAGGTACCAAAATAAAAATTAATGATGAGTCACACTTGTTGTAAAACCTCAAAAAGGTATCAAAATAGAATTTAGAAATTATTAAGCAGTTTCTCGATTTTTATCATTGATTATGCTTTCATTTAAAATTTTGGATACAGTGACTCTCTCTTAAATACCACAATGGTACATTCCCAACATAAAGCTGCATTTTTTACTGCCAACAAGGACAAGCATTTCCATCTCTTTTATACAAACAACCCATCCCCTGGGCTTCAACAAAACCTATCTAACATGCTTGAGTAAGCATGGAGTTAAAGGCAAAAACAAACCTAACATGCTCAAGTTGGCAAGAAGTCAAAGTAGTCCTAATAAGTTCAACAACAGTAACAGGAACAACAATAAAGTGTCAGAAGTAAAAATCCCCCAAAATTAAGTAGGAGCAAGGAGATTAAGACCCTGCACATGCGTGGTTCCCTCTTACAGGGAAGGCAGACCTTTTTTCAATTGGAGAGACTGACTAGTGTCTTGAAGTGGGTGGGTGGGTTGGGGGGGGGGGCTAAGGTAACTCTTTTCTTAGAAAGTTCTTTTTTTTGTAGATTTTGGGGGGTAAAACCCCCAGCCCCCACCTCCTGGCTCAGCTTTCCCTGTCGCAGCTTGAGCTTGTAATTCTAGGTTTTAAATGCAAAAAAAAAAAGAAATATAGCAACTGTAAAAAGAAAAAAGCCTAGTTTTATGACACATTGTCATTCCAAAAATAAGTCCAACTCTAAAACGAGCTGAAGCTTATGCTACTCACGGAGAGCATCCCCCAAAATTAAGTAGGAGCAAGGAGATTAAGACCCTGCACATGCTTGGTTCCCTCTTACAGGGAAGGCAGACCTTTTTTCAATTGGAGAGACTGACTAGTGTCTTGAAGTGGGTGGGTGGGTTGGGGGGGGGGGGGCTAAGGTAACTCTTTTCTTAGAAAGTTCTTTTTTTTTGTAAATTTTGGGGGGTAAAACCCCCAGCCCCCACCTCCTGGATCCGCTTTCCCTGTCGCAGCTTAAGCTTGTAATTCTAGGTTTTAAATGCAAAAAAAAGAAATATAGCAACTTTAAAAAGAAAAAAGCCTAGTTTTATGACACATTGTCATTCCAAAAATAAGTCCAACTCTAAAACGAGCTGAAGCTTATGCTGCTCACGCGAGCATTCTGCACCACTGACACATCTACCAAAGAGGTGTTGAAGTAGGGGTGCCTGTTTAATAAGCAAGCTTTTCTTGCATGGTAATAAAAAGCTCTTTCTTTGTTGATAGTGTACTTTACGGACTCAAAAGGGTTACCAGTTGGGTACTGGTATCTCTCCATATGCTGGAGTACCAAATTCTTTGGTGAATTTTTTTCAATCAATCCACCACAGCCTGTACACCTCTTAATGTTCCCATGTTGGAAAATCAAAAGGAATGGATTGCCATTGTGAAAGGGCTGTATACTGAATGGAGTACCATGATGTGTCTGGGTACTGTTGTATCCCTGGAGAGGCTGTGTGCATGTTGAGGTGTGTAGTGACTGGTAGACCGCAGACTGCCCAGCTGTTGGTTGTTGAGTGACTGTCATGTACTGTGAGTGTACTGTACTGTACTGCACTATACTGTACTATACTGTACTGCACTATACTGTACTGTACTGCACTATACTGTACTGTACTGTACTGTACTGTACTGTACTGTACTGTACTGTACTGTACTGTACTGTACTGTACTGTACTGTACTGTGCTGTACTGTGCTGTACTGCACTATACTGCACTATACTGCACTATACTGTACTGAACTGTACTGTACTGTACTGTACTGTACTGTACTGTACTGTACTGTAGTGTACTGTAGTGTACTGTAGTGTACTGTAGTGTACTGTAGTGTACTGTACTGTACTGTACTGTACTGTACTGTACTGTACCGTACTGTACTGTACTTTGCTGTACTGTACTGTACTGTACTGTACTGTACTGTACTTTACTGTACTATACTGTACTGTATTGTACATTGCACTGTACTGTACTGTACTGTTCTGTACCGTACTGTACTGTACTGTACTGTACTGTGCTGTACTGTGTTGTACTGTACTGTACTGTACTGCACTATACTGCACTATACTGTACTATACTGTACTGTACTGTACTGTACTGTACTGTACTGTACTATACTGTACTGTACTGTACTGTAGACCGCAGACTGCCCAGCTGTTGGTTGTTGAGTGACTGTCATGTACTGTGAGTGTACTGTACTGTACTGCACTATACTGTACTATACTGTACTGCACTATACTGTACTGTACTGTACTGTACTGTACTGTAGTGTACTGTAGTGTACTGTAGTGTACTGTAGTGTACTGTAGTGTACTGTAGTGTACTGTACTGTACTGTACCGTACTGTACTGTACTGTACTGTACTGTACTGTACTGTACTGTACTGTACTGTACTGTACTTTACTGTACTATACTGTACTGTATTGGAAAATCAAAAGGAATGGATTGCCATTGTGAAAGGGCTGTATACTGAATGGAGTACCATGATGTGTCTGGGTACTGTTGTATCCCTGGAGAGGCTGTGTGCATGTTGAGGTGTGTAGTGACTGGTAGACCACAGACTGCCCAGCTGTTGGTTGTTGAGTGCTGTCATGTACTGTGAGTGTACTGTACTGTACTGCACTATACTGTACTGTACTGTACTGTACTGTACTGTGCTGTACTGTACTGTACTGCACTATACTGTACTGTACTGTACTGTACTGTACTGTAGTGTACTGTAGTGTACTGTAGTGTACTGTAGTGTACTGTAGTGTACTGTAGTGAACTGTACTGTACTGTACTGTACTGTACTGTACTGTACCGTACTGTACTGTACCGTACTGTACTGTACTTTACTGTACTGTACTGTACTTTACTGTAATGTACTGTACTTTACTGTACTATACTGTACTGTATTGTACATTGCACTGTACTGTACTGTACTGTATTGTACATTGCACTATACTGTACTGCACTATACTGTACTGCACTATACTGTACTGTACTGTTCTGTACCGTACTGTACTGTACTGTACTGTACTGTACTGTACTGTACTGTGCTGTACTGTGTTGTACTGTACTGTACTGTACTGCACTATACTGCACTATACTGTACTATACTGTACTGTACTGTACTGTACTGTACTCTACTGTACTGTACTGTACTGTACTGTACTGTACTGTACTGTACTGTTCTGTACCGTACTGTACTGTGGTGTACTGTACTTTACTGTACTGTACTTTACTGTACTGTACTTTACTGTACTGTACTGTACTGCACTATACTGTACTGTACTGTACTGTACTGTACTGTACTGTACTGTACCTTACTGTACTGTACTGCACTATACTGTACTATGCTGTTCTGTACCGTACTGTACTGTGGTGTACTGTACTGTACTGTACTGTACTTTACTGTACTGTACTGTACTGCACTATACTGTACTGTACTGTACTGTACTGTACTGTACTGTACTGTACTGTACTGTACCTTACTGTACTGTACTGCACTATACTGTACTATGCTGTACTGTACTGTAGTGTACTGTAGTGTACTGTACTGTACTGTACTGTAGTGTAGTGTAGTGTACTGTACTGTACTGTACTGTACTATACTGTACTGTACTGTACTGTACCGTACCGTACCGTACCGTACTGTACTGTACTGTACTGTACTGTACTGTACTGTACTGCACTATACTGTACTGTACTGTACTGTACTGTACTGTGCTGTACTGTACTGTACTGTACTGTACTGTACTGTACTGCACTATACTGTACTATACTGTGCTGTGCTGTACTGTCGTGTACTGTACTGTACTGTAGTGTACTGTACTATACTGTACTGTACTGTACTTTACTGTACTGTACTGCACTATACTGTACTATACTGTACTGTACTGTACTGTACTTTATTATTCAACTGCATTCAAAGTACTGTACTGTACTGTACTGTACTGTACAGTATGCTGCCCAGGTTTGTACGGGCCCAGTTTTCGTACAAAAAGAACTTTATTTGATTATTTTCGTCGGCCGTTTAAATCTTCGTCAACCGAAGAATTCCAAAAGTAAAAGAAACATTTCAGCTATAAATTGCCGGTTTTGCCGGGCTTTTTGACGAAGAAGCCGGTCAGTGCGGACAATTTCTTTCGAGGTCAGTAAAAGGTTAGCGGCTAATATTTGCACTTTTCACTGCACAGTAAAGGTATTGTAGATTAACAAACAGCCCGTTTTGTTGGTAATTTTGCAATGAACTTCGTAATTTTTGGACAGATGATAGATAAAAGATGAAAGTAAATGGAAAAACTTTCAACGCCAGCTTAAATTTAACTGCTCCTGAATTTTAGCGGTGAGAACCTTCGCATACATTTCGACCTACTGTGCCAGTTTTCGTACACTTAGCTGCGCCTTTCTCAAAACCTATTTTTAAATAAGTTAAAGAACTGAATTTTAAACTTTACTGTTCGAAAACTAACAAGTCGCAAGTGCAGCAAAGATTACACAACAATCCTTGCAAAGTACGATACACTACATGTGTTTGTTGTGGTATAACAGCGACGCTTTACATCCAGGTCATGCAAAGTTCACGAATATTTAATAAACTTAATCCCATGCAAACAATCTAAATCGTTAAATAATTAACTAAGGTAGATGTCTATGCATAGAATGTTGACATACACCTTGAAATATCGTTAGTTTACCGGTTTTACCCATTTTTTCACTCCGTTGCGATTCTAATAAACATTTACAAAAGTAGGTAAGAAAAGCAAGCGTAAGCGGAAACGGAAGTAAAGCGTTTGCTATTCTAAAGGCGTAAGCGAAAACGGAAGGAAAACGTCGAATCTTATACAGGCCTTTTCTTAACAGTTGTAATACGCAGAATAGTAACCTGTCAACTACCTTTACCAAGGCAGTAAATGACGTACGAGACAGTGGATTGAGCGTAAGAAAAGCCTCCCAAAAGTGAGGGACAAAAAAATCAACACTGCAGGATCGATTAAACATCCACCCCCCGAATAACCATTTGCTTTGTACACCAAATGATTGGTCGCTAAGCCCATATTTATTCACAAATCGAAGAGAAAACACGATAAGCACTCAGCAGGGTGGCTGACACATCACTTTGCGTCTAGCGTTTTCGTGGAGAAATGTTGTTTTGTCGATGTACGAAAACTGGGCCAGGTGTACGAAGACTGGGCAACTTAGGAGTTTTGGGGGAAATGGCATAATTTTGAACATACGTCGATCAAGCGGCCAATCGTTTTATATATTGAAGGTAAGTAAATGGGGTATCTGTAAAAGAAATTTCAGAAATTTCCTTCTCACAGACGAAAAGATATAGCGATTACAAACTAAAGTGTACGAAAACTGGGCAACACACTGTACTGTACTGTACTGTGCTGTAGTGTACTGTACTATACTGTACTGTACTGTACTGTACTGTACTGTACTGTACTGTACTGTACTGTACTGTACTGTACTGTACTGTACTGTACTGTACTGTGCTGTACTTTACTGTACTGTACTGTACTGTACTGTACTGTACTGTACTTTATTATTCAACTGCATTCAGTAGAGTACAAATAACACCCAAAACAAGTATAAATAATCCCACGGTATCAATACTCCAGAAGACCGGTTTGACAGGTTTTCTACAAATGTCTCGTCAGGCATCAGGCTTACAAGGTGAACGATGAAAAAATGGCCGAAAAGCTCTTTTTTCCCGAAGAAAACAATGAATGCTTACCAAATCTTGAGGTTTTTAACGAAAACGAGTTCCTAGAGACAGCAATGACCTAGACGACAGTGAAATTTCTTTATTTATTGAAGAAAATCGAAAAGTGAATACAACAAAAAAGACAAACTGACCTCAATGTGTGGAAACGATGGTACGAGTCCGTTAAAGAAACAAGGGCCATTGAAGAAATTCCCGCCGAGGAACTTAACAATCGTTTATGTCATTTGTTTGTCAGGAAACGGAACCATCTTTTCTCAGGAACTGTCTTCAACAAATGCACAATTGTTGTCGGTCAGAAATCTCCACCGCTATCTCTTCCAACGCATGGTTATTGATTCGCACGAAGATGACTGAGCTTGAAGCGCGTTTGGATTGTTAACAAGTTGCTGTTTAACTTTGTTTGACTTGACTTTCGAGTTCTGTTTGTTCTGTCGAGTTCTGTCTCTTCGTAGTTTTACTCGGTGACCAAGAACATTGTTGTTAATCTAATCAGGTAAAGCCGAAAATAATTCAGTTTTGCCTTATTCCGTCTTTGTTTTCCTTGCAAGGTTGAACTAAAATCACGACCCTTTGCTCGATTGACAGGTTTGACAAGTTTTCGTTTTTTGACCAATCAACAACAACCTCAGATCAACCGCGCGAAACTCACTCGCTGCTCAGAAGTCACGGTAGTTTGTCAGGTAACTCCGACAGTTTACTCGTCTCTTGTATTTTGACTCCCCCTACGGGCTCGCCAAAATACGGCGTGACTCGTAAAAATATCCCACGATACTACACACTAAACCGTCTAATAAGATATATGTACTGTACTGTACTGTACTGTACTGTACTGTACTGTACTTTATTATATAAGTACTGAATTATACTCTAGACAAAGCCGTTGTTGTTCAGTGGCGCTGTTATTCACGGCTGTCAAATCAGCATTTCTGCTAACAGCCTTAATCAATCTCCAACCTTGGCAACTTCAACCGAGGAAAAGACATCTTCAAAAAGGTACAAAAGGTTATAAGTCCTTAAATCTGATTTAGATTAGAAAGCTAAGTCCTTTCAAATGTCAAGTTTTTATTAACAACTGTCACCGCAAAAAAACTTGTTTTAGCAAATTCAGCTTCGACCATTGAGCTTATGTAAGTTTTATTTGTTTTAAACAGACTCACTTGAGCTTAGAACTGTTTTGAAGTAATGTTTCACGTTTAAATATTATTTTGTCCGCCAAAGTTGTTGACTGTTAAATTGACTCGTTTATCTTATAATTCAGGACGTGTAAGCTGGTATTGAGGCAATCATTATAAATAAAGGCATGTTTGTTTGCTTTCGCGATTTGTAGAACTTGTGTCTTCATTTAAAAGCAATTCAAATATTGTAATATTAATATATTTCAGTACTTATATAAGAAACAAATTACATCATGGTTAGTTCTCTCCCTCGCTGCACTCGCTCGTTCGTTTGTGATTCTTCACAACTCGTGAATAAAAATCGTACGCGCTTATCAAACATGAAGTAAACTATATGTACTGTACTGTACTATACTGTACTGTACTGTACCGTACCGTACTGTACCGTACTGTACTGTACTGTACTTTACTGTACTGTACTGTACTGTACTGTACTGTACTGTACTGTACCGTACCGTACCGTACCGTACCGTACTGTACTGTACTGTACTGTACTGTACTGTACTGCACTGTACTGCACTGTACTGTACTGTACTGTACTGCACTGTACTGTACTGTACTGTACTGTACTGTACTGTACTGTACTGTACTGTACTGTACTGTACTGTACTGTACTGTACTGTACTGAACTGTACTGCACTGTGAAACTTTTGATTACCTTTGATATAAGTCATCATCTTCTCCTCCCCATCCCCAATAAATGTTTGAAAATCCATTAACGAGTTGAAAGTGTTCTCTTGAAAGGGACTCCACCCCTCCAAATATAGTTTTATATGGCAATCTGCAAAAGAGAAATATTTTGAAATAAAACTTTCAATTCCAGTGTTATTTAGATACAGGTATATTGAACAATTGTTTTCAAAGGGTAAAGAACAAATTACACGAGTACAGCGAGTGCAACTTGTGTAATGCAGATGCAAGGGCAAAATATGAAGAAAAAAAGGGCCCATCTTTTTCAAGTGTAGTTGAAAACCAATTCCAGCTGCGGAAATCCGCAGCCTTCGCCACCGGAGCATTCTTCTACTGACACGCTAACATCTTTTCAAACTTGGAACAAAACTGAACATTTCAAATGTTATTCTTTTGTTACTACTTTCAAATTAATGATGTATAATATCGAAGACCTTTTTAACTGTTAATGTTTAGTTTTGGGAACTGAATTGAAATATCAATTTATTTTCTATTCACTTATTTAATTTGTTACTATTTTATTTGCCTCTGTAAGACCCGGCTTAAACGTCGAACTTTACATGTGTAAAGTTGTACAAATTAATGATGTATAATATTTAGGACCTTTTTAACTGTTAATGTTTAGTTTTGGGAACTGAATTGAAATATCAATTTATTTTCTTTTCACTTATTTAATTTGTTATTATTTTATTTGCCTCTGTAAGACCCGGTTTAAACGTCGAACTTTACATGTGTTGAACCTAAATGCAAGTTAGCAAAAACAATAACTTTTGCTCATTTGCATGTGAAGTTCGACGTTTAAACCGTGCCTAAGGAATTGTTACCCCTAATTTTCTTTGTGATTCCCCCGCCTCGAATAGCTTATTCAGCTACTTGTAGATGGCAACTAGTTAAGTTATTTTAATTTTTCTTGCAAGGTTTGTTGTTGTTATTGTTTTTTATGCAACTGTTAAACTCTTGCCTTCTAGGTGACACGGTTCCCTTTAAATACTGGAAATGTTGAGGACCTTGGCAACTCCCTGACCTTCTCTTTCATCTCCTCCATTTCTGTGCTAGGAGACCCTATAAGTAAGATATTCATAAGATACTTGCCGATAAAGAAACATGTCAACAGCAGCTGACAAATGTCTAGGTGACGTGGGACAGCTGTATTCATTACGATCATCTTCTGGTATCAAATCCACATCGTGAAAAATGAAGCATTCATACTGGTCAAACTTCAGTGCTTCTTTATAACCAATGTTCAGTAGAATTGCACGGTTAAATGGATCATTGCCTGTCTGTTGACAAAAACAGACAATAGATTAGTTACATTGTGGGTAAATAATCAACCCAACAAAATTGTGAAGTTAGCGAAGAAATGTTGAGCCCTCTGGAAGTTATAAATGCAATTATTCCAAGAATGGTGTCGTGAATAGGTCTATAGTGCGCTAAAGATATTGACTGTGTAATAGCTGTTTTATTAATAGATTCTTTTTCGCAATTCGCGCTCGTTCAAAGACGAGAGCAAGCGAAGTGTCGAGCTTTCAGATGTACCACGACTCTCATAACTCTACAAATGTCTATTCTTGACCCACCTGTTCTATAACAAAGATCCTGTAATCCAGATTCTGTCTCTTTAGCATTGGGTGCATGTGACGAACAAAGATTGACAGCTGCTCATAACGATTGCGAAATGGAATTATTAGCGCCATCTGATGAGAGAGGTTGTAAATCAATTGTCGATCTCTTACAATAGTGGAGATTTTTCAGGTATCCTGGCAGTTGAATATGCCCGGCCGACTGTAGATGTTAAACGACAAAATACTGAAACCGCAGTCTATTCCCCCCAAAGTAAATGAGCGACATATATTGTTTTTGCAACCTTGCATTAGGTTCGGCGCATGAAAAGTTTCAGCGTTTGAAATATGCCTAGGCTATCCAGATTATTTGTAGTCATTCCACTCATTAAAAATGCACGTGGAACACAAAACCCCTGAAATATTTACATGGCCGAAAAACGGGACCTGTCTTTCAAATCCGACAAGTGATTGTAAAGGACGATTTGAACTCGGGCCTCCAGATGACAAGTAAGCACCCTAACCACGAGGCGGCGACGTTAAAAAAAACTGTTTGCTGTATCATCTATGATCACCTATCAAAGAAAGGTGGGTGCCCCCGGGGGAGAGGGGTACTCTCAACTATGCTGGGACATGCCGCTGGACAGGGTACGGTTTGTCGCCTCTCTGTCCTGAACAGGGTTTCACTGCGGTCAAGCGCAAAAAGCTAGGTCACTTCCGGTCTTTCAGAGCCTTGAAGTTTGAATCAGTTTAAAAGTTTACGAGCGCGAAATTGTATGAAAACGATGCAGAACATGTTCCGGCAAACCGAATTTCACGCCGGCAAACCTTGTGCATGACAGTTACTTCATATCCAACACATACTCAACGTAAAAAGATTACGTTTTCAGAAACGGCGGTAAGTTTTGCGGTTAAAGTGAAACTTTCCACATTTGTCTGTATTTTCTTTTGTAAAAGTATGACAGGAACTGCGCACGCATCTTGCGTTTGACCGCTGTGAGGAACAGTGTATATAATTTTACGCCAGTCTGTCCTAAACAGGGTATGGTTGCACGACGACAGTCTTGCAACCAAAGGAGAAGAGAAGAGAGTGTGTATTTTGTAATTTCTCCTAAACAGGGACCTATAATGGAGGGTGTTGTCCTAAACAGGGTTGGAATTTTAGGGTTTGTCCTAAACAGGGTCAGGGATTCAGACCCTCAGCGGCACTCCTACACCCAAACATGAGTCAAGCGCCCCACCCCCGGGGAGGTGCGTGGTTCGAGGCTTTGTGTTACATTGCTGTATCATGGATTCATTAGCCAAGAAAGTTCACTCCAAGGGCTTTTTTTTTTTTCACTATTAACAAAGTGTGTCTACGGTCTAGGAGCAGCATTCCATCGGGGTAGGAGTGGTAATGTTTTCGTCCCTTCGTATTACGGAATCCGGATCTATACGCCTGCAACCATAAGCCACTAGGTTCGTTCAGTCCGTTGGATTGGCCTCCGACTTAGGTAAAAAGTTTCAACTTCGCACACGGTCCTCACGTTTGGGAAGAAAATGCCAGATGTTAACGTTGTTAATGTAATGTGTTTCACTTCCCCGCCGACGATGCACCACGATTCATTTAGAAACTAAACGCTTTATTTCTTTAGACATTTCGTTGCTTAATTATCTCCGAAAAATACGTGGTTACTCACAATTTTCCATTTGGATTTCAATAGCCCTTACTAAGATCTACTTTTCCCGCGTAGTCATAAATTGTGTGTTACCTCCGTGTTCTGAGGCACCCCCTTGTAGTATGCAGATCAATGAATATTGGCAGGTACCCATTGGTACACATGAGTACAGACGGAAAATGTGGAGTAAATATTCTTGTGTAGAAGATGCACAACAATGCATAGACCAACCTAGCCTCGAATCAGCTACTCTCGGAACGTCCCTATCGAATGTCCGACGCTCTAACTAGAACACCATTGCTTTTCCACTGACACCACTTTTAACCTTTATCTTAAATCCGACGTGTTAACAACTCCCATTTCTTAACATAAACTGCCTGACGCAAGAAAAAGTCTTGTACACCTCACCTTAATCCTCCCTTGGCATTCATTTGGCTTCCAGCTTCCTCCTTTACTGACCCAGCCATTAAACTCAATGGACATTTCCTTTTCGACATCTTCCATTTTAGGAACTGATTGGTCGACATACAAAGGTCCAACTGCCAAAGACAAGTCACGGATCAAGCACAGGGAGGACCATTATTTTATGGAGAATTTATGGGAAGATCACCGGATACCCGTGACCCCCCAGGCTAAACAAAAGGACCTTTCCAATATGTGAAGCCACGGGGCCACAGATGATAATCACTCATTACTTGAAGAGCCAAGAAAGAGGAAATAGCAGGGGCAACTTTCTGATTTTCAGTCTTTATATTTCTCTCTAAAAGAAGCCTTACCTACCCTCGCTTTTATGTTATGGGATAAGACATTAGTCTGTACCTTTAACTAACCAGAGTAACCCATTCAGCCACTTGACTGGTCCCTCGAGGGGCCCCGGCACTAAATGTAAACTACAGCAGTTTAATAATTCGCCATAAAATATGAATATATACTATTAAAATTATATTAATATTATATTATTATACTATTAATTTTTATGGTTGGAAATGTAATTAACGTTGTGCCAATGAACATAAGTATACGATTAACTGTACGAGACAACTTACTAACCTAAAAATACTTTTGAAACGAGTTCAACGAAGACTTGTGCGCCACCATTGACACATTGACTCTTCTAATGCAAACAAACTGCTCACGTCTTACGCTTCAATCGCTTTGTGCAAAACAATAAACCCACCAAAGGAAAGTGCTGCCCAATGGCTTTCATTATTTTTTCATTTCATCCAGACAGCAAAATGATACGGGAACGTATCTCATGACCAAACGTTCAACTCTTGGAATTGAAATTGTTGAGAAATTCCCGGGAATAATTTGTTTGGCCACACATATATTGTTAGTGCAGTTATCAGATATGAATATGAAAAAGTGCTTACCTAGCTCTGAGCCGTTTTTGGGACATACCGGTAAGGGTCCATTCCTTTCATCTCTTGATTCATTAAAATTCGTTCCGTTTAGTCCCAAGTTAGTTTCTACTGTCACTTGCTTATTTGAAGCACTTATGGGAGACAAATCCGAATGCCAAGTGTCATTCGACGAGGAAGTTTGTTTCTCATCATATCCAGTTATTAACAAAGTCATATATTTTGAAAATCCCACAGAATACTTTAACATCGCGACGAACGATAAAATAGCCATTACGAACGTACAGAGCATTAATATCCTAACAGTGCCTAACGTTGCCATTCTTCTATGTAATCTCGAGTATCGTTATCAGGCGTCTCACGATCGACATAAATTGGTACCTGCACAAAGAAACAGAAATACAGTTCAACTCTAGCCTGGCCACACTGTGGGTAAGTATTAAAGGAGCTACGTCACGGATAACGCATCTTGAAAAAACTGGCAAGTTTTTTCAAGTTTGTCATTCGTAATCCTTCTTAATCTCCCTCAATTGCAACCATCCTTGTTCAGTTTTGGTTTATTTTTACTTCTTTGGTGTTTTTCTACCTTAGGAAACGATTATTTTGAAATTCTCTTCAATAAGAAAATAATTTTGTCAGATCAGAAAAATGGATGTAAATACCGTGACATAGTTCCTTTAAGTATATAGTTTTGTTGCTGTTTGTTGACGAATTTTTAAACCAGTTGAACTTGTACTAGTTGTTCCAGGATTGTACCAATTGCAGCACGTTTTAAAGAGAGTACAGTATTGCAGCGATTGTACCAGCAGTGTACCAGTAATGCCAGTGTTGTACCAATTGTACCACCATTGTACCAGTAGCTCTAGTATATTGTACAAAACATACCAATACTTGCACCAGTAGTTTCAGAATTATGAGAACTGAACCACCCGTACTAACTGATATAGATTTAGCCGAGCCTAAAATCGGAGCTCCACGTCTCTCTTTCATCCTAATTGGCCCGTAAAATACGGTAAATTTTAGTTGTGCAGTTATTCCCCAAGAGGTGAAAAACAGGAAAGGAAAACATGCGGACCGCTGAGGAAACTGTGAGCTGACTTATTTTTCATCAAAGAGAAGACTTCAGTACGACTTTCACCGACAGCTCTTCTTGTAGCATTCTTTCGAAAGCTAGCTTATAGAGTTCAAGAAGAGTACCTATAAAACTACAATTGCGAAAGAAAACCCACTTAAAGACTTTTCCATGCAAATACACATTTCTCACTGATTCCAATGCATCCCTCTGGCTGCTTAGTTCTGTTAACCATGAAACATTTCTCGAAATCTATCTTGCTAAAATAAAAAATATTTTCCCGGCATCAAACCGTTTACTGGCAAAAATTCTCCAAAAAATGTTTTCGGAAACTTTCAAGCACACGTATAATTATCAGGAGAAAATGGCACAAGTTTTTCAACCGCGAAGTATTAATCGGGCGCTTTCAAGAATACACCCTGAACTATTAAATTTTAGGAAGGTTTTAGAGTCTCATTTTAGACAAAATACATGTAGACTTAAACCGAGAAATGCTTTGCTTATAGTTACTTAAATAAAGATTTCATTTCGATCTGTAACTAAACACACACTGAAATGGCTTACCGGTTTAACAAAAAACAAAACGATCACGAAAACATGCCACACTGAACTCACTCACTGAAACGGCGAGTCTAAGTTTAGTAGCTAAATTGGGACAGAAATGTCATTCACTTCATATGGAGAAGCTAAAAAATATAACAATATAAGGAAGATAAAATATTCCACAACTGAACAAAAAACATAAGGAGCTTTACACTAAGACTATAAACTTAAAAATGACGACAGAGCGACTCTTCAGGTGTTGAATACTAAATAAATACGATAAATACGAATTAGTCAAAACAACCCAATACGCGTCGCCGATGAAAAACAACCTACATTGAAAAAACAACACAGACTCAGTCTAGAACTAGTCACGTTTTCCACTTTTCGAATAAAATACAGTAGAATTCCTCTAAGAAAAATATTGAAAATTACGCACTAAAGTTCAAAAGGAAATTGAGCTTAATTAAGCTTAAGTTAACTGAAGCCTAAATATCAGATTGCTCACTAATGAAAATTCCTTTGATGCATAAACACAGAAAAAGGACAAGAAACCTTCAAAAACATGAAATGGCATTCACATACGAAGCATTCGTTTGCCTAGGAAAGCAAACTGCATTCAATTTTCCCCTCGAGTGAAGTTACTCGCAAGCCGGCAAACGGGAACTACGAGCTATTTTTAAACAAGTTTTTAAAACATTTCAAGAAAATTACCGTAATTTACTAAACATGTAAAGTCGCTCAATTAAACAATTTTTACAATGTAAATCCACACTCAAATCTATAATTCACTTTACCACTGAACTGAAAGAAGGCCTTGAAATCTAAACAAAAGTCGCCGGGTTCTTTCCAGATCTCCGTAGCTTTGAAAAAAACAAGTATGTCCGCGAACAAGGATTTCTTGCCTTCAAGCTCTCCAGTATCTTCTATATGCGCCATCGAGATCATAGCAATCCTCTTCCTTTTCGTGATGAACTGCTACAAGTCTTCATTCCAAGAATGTATTACAATTATCGTATTGAAAGACGACCGTACGACGAACCAGCCGCCATGTTGTTTACTTCAGCTACAAGAAAAATTGTCATTCCACCTCCCCCGGTCAGGCTGTCTTGGGACTCCTGTCACCCTCCCCCAGAGTCTGTACGGACGGACGGACGTACGCTGACGTCAGAACCAAAATTTTTCGGATCAACAGGTTACCAAATTTTCTTACCCATGGTGCTCCGCGAGCTCCGCTAATATTGTACCAAAATGTACCGATGTTGTACTATTGTAATTGCTAATTGTACCAGGACCAAATGTCCTAAGACTTGCACCAATTGTACCAACTGAACTATTATTGTACCAATTGTACCAGCAGTTGTATCAGCTGTACCTGTATTATCCAAGCTGTTCCAAAATTGAACCAATTGAACCAAAATAATCGTGCAAATTATACCGGAACTGTACCAATTGGACCAGTATTGTACCAGTTGAAGGGGAACTGTATAAGTTGTACCAGAGTTTTCAGTGCTTGTTAAACCAGCATTAACCATGAACTGTATCAATTAAGTTTGCAAATGTACCAGATTTGTACAAGTTGTACCAAATTTCAAACGAATTTTACCAGCCCCGGCATTGCACCAATTGCATTAGTTTTGTACCAGTTGTTGCCGAATTGTACAATTTTACCTGAGTTGTACCATGTTGTACAAGTATTTTGCCAATTGTACCAGCACTGGCACTGATTGCACCAGAATTGTACCGAAATTGTACCAGAGTTGTACCAAAATTGTACCACAGGGATTTTTACCAGCATAATACAAATTGTATTAGCATTGTACTTATTGTACCAGACTTGGACTAGTCGTATCAGCATTACATCAACTTTGTTAAAATTGTACATAAACGCGAGGTGTACGTTTCTCGACAGGCGTACAGCATTGAGCAAAATAAATGTGTGAACCACACACATTTGGTTGCATCTTGTCGACAAAATAGTACTCAGCCAGAGATAAGTCGGCGTCCTTGGGGTTGAATGACTTAGTATGAGCCCCGAAATTTCCCGCAAGTCGACATTTGAATAATAATTTTGGAAACAAAAGAATCGGCTGTTCCCAACATCCGCATCGACGACGGATCCACATTTAGTCAATTTATATATACATATATATTTTTTTTCGCGTTGGTCGTTTGTTGAAAAACAGTGCAATCACCAACCCTTGGCTGGTTTTCATGTGTGCATGTTTAGCATTCTAGCAAACAACGCTCGTGTGTTGGCAAAAACGGACACCACGAGACATATTGGGATTTCATTTATTGCACATTGGACAGGAGACATAAATAGTTATTTTCGCGTAAAAGAAAGGAACGATTCTCACAGCTGTGGCCTAACTCGATCCCGAGCAGCTCGTTTCTTTGCCCCCCTACCTTTCTATTTCCGGGTTGTCCTGCAATGACGAAATTCGCTTTACGTTATGAAATAACACTTTAAACGGTGGTAAGAGAGCGAGGCGCACCATTAATTTGTGCGATGCGCTAGTTATGGTTCAAGGGCAGATAGCCAAGGCGGGAAATGGATGAAACGAGTTATAGTTTACTGAATGTCTTGTTAACTTGTGCTTGCGCATTCGCTCTCCCAGTACCGCGTCTAAACCCCCCCTGTTGTCCTACCGAAGGAAAACACAATAATTTGTTGACAATTTTGTCGACAAGTTCTGTGGTAATGTTCCTTTTACAAATTATCCTAAGAGAAAGTATAGCTCACCTTCCCTAACTTTGAGGCAATGGAGCAAGAAGACTCTTGGAGCATTCTCTTATTCACAAATTGCAGTTTTACGGCAATCTGTGGAAGAAGTGTAGCTGATGTTTTATACTCATGCAATAACAACAGGCTCTATGTTGTGAAGAGGAAATGAAATCAAAGAATGTAACATACATAATCATGTCATAATATTAGACACGTTTGTCAGATTAATGTGAGTTGGTGACATCCATTAATTTTTTAATAGTGGAATGTCCATCACTATATGGCAGTGTTAAAGTAAAGTGGCGAAAAAAATTGCTCTCTCTCTCTCTCTCTGCAGCCACGACGACATCTTAAAGCGAAAGTTGTTGCTGCATAGTGGACGCAAAGAAATGTACAAAAATGTGACACTCGTGGAGAGTCATTGTTTTGATGATAATTTAACTATTGTTTTTAGTGACATTCTCGTTCATCGCCAATTATAATGCTTTATTGGAGGTAAGAAAACAAAGGATAAAATATAGTCTGATTAATTAAGGAGGCTCGCAACAGTTTTATTGGCCTTGGAGTGTATCTTTTGAAGTCAAAATTTCGAATAGAAGGTAAACTTCGATTTCCTTAATTACGAACTTTTTGGCTGATTTGTGCTGCATTTTAGCAGTTTTTAAATACAAATATCTTAAAAACGCAGCCACCTAGAAAGCTCAATTTACATTCAGAATGTTTTGATATCATAAAAGATCCTTCAACTGAAAAGGGAAAGTGTTAAGCTTTATCTTTTTTGAAATATTGGAGAAAATTGCAGGAATGACCAAAATCAGCCCGTAAAAAATGAATCATGATTTACATGAAAACGCTCTTACAGATTTTCCCCTAATTTCGCATACAAGTTGTGTAGGTTGAGTAGTTTAAATAGCTCAAGTTTCGTCACAAAGTGTCTGACTAGTTTTCGAGATATTCGACATTATTTAAAATAGGGGGTTGTCCATTACCTTTGCTATGGTGACAGCTGTTGCTAGAAAACCAGCGAGAAATAAACTTTGATCATATGTTGAAAAGGTGGTGTAGTATCAAGGAAATCGAAGGTTACCTTCTATGCGAAATTTTGACTTCAAAAGATACACTCCAAGGCCAAAAAAACTGTTGCGAGCCTCCTTAAGCGCCAGACAAACGGATACGACATTTCCATTCAATTCAACATGTTACAAACGTTTGGCCGCCTTTTAGAATGATAGTGTATGGTGGTGAATGATGCTGGACGGCGTTGAAAGGAATTTGATTGGCAGAACTGTTGAATTCAACGGTGTTGTGCGTTGTTGAATGGAAATGTTGCATCACTTGCCTGGGGCCTAAATTGCCACGATATTAGTACAGCAGACCTTAAAGAGTCAGATATATCCCGGTAGTAGTAATTCACTCATTAATAAAAGCATTTGCAAGAAACTGGCCTGCAGCCCCTGACAACAGAATTCGCTTAAATTGCTACCACAGGGCAACCAGGCTAGCGAAAAGTGAGCGGGAAAATACAAGGACTTGTGGCTTGTAAACTTTAGCGGCTGCTTGTTGTCATTTTCTCTCGTTCGCTTACAAGGCCAGTTAAAAAGGCCCATCAAATCCTTTTCAGTTTGCCGTTGAGTGGTCTGTTCATGAGTGTGGGATCCTGTGACCATGAATGAAAATTGATTTGAGTGCTGTGATCCCCGGATACCGCATCACGTGGCACCCCTTCTAAATTTGTTTTATATGCTCTCAAGGACATGTATGCCAGATGTGATGCTTTTACGCCATTTGTCACGATTTTCGTAATTTTCGACGCTAACTGACAAATTTATTAGAACACACGTCACAGATTTTTACTTAATAGGTAAATTGATTAGGCCTCGGACAAAAGGATTCAACACCGTTCGACATTTAACAATTATCCTGCGAAATCGCGCGGAATATCACCTGATACTTAGCCGACGAGGCCGTAGGCCGAGTTGGCTAAATCAGGGGATATTCCGCAAGATTGAGCAGGATAACTGTTTTATTATTCAACAAATTCCCATCGACTACCATTTTCAGAACGAGAAAAATTACGGCTCTATGATGAAAACGCTAAAAGCTAGCAACACATAAGCTTAATAAAAATCAAAACAGAACTTCAAGAAACCGAAGTTTACTACCGTTCACTTAAAAAGACTTATTTACAAACTCATGTTTGGAAATGACAAGACAAAGTAAAAAAAATATTGCTATCTTACCGAGAATAAGTCCTCTTCCTGTGAATTAAAGTCTTTTCAACTTTAGTCTTTACAACTTTCCGTGAGCAAGACTTAGTGTGCTGCTTCATTCGCAATAGCATTTTCTTGGTTGAGTTCTCACTATGAAAATTCCAAGTCAACCTCTGGAAATCTTTGTGAGCTGAAGCAAATACTTGTTGACTTTTTGAGAGCATTTAATCGTGGAAAGTTTCTTCCAGGGAGTTAAAATTTCCGGAGAACACTGCTAAAACTGCCTCGCTTTTCAAAATGGCCGCCAAACAAGCAATGAAAGAAAATCTGCAGGGCACTTCCAAATATGGTCATTTACGTATATCGCAGGATATCTGTCATGTACAGATGACAGATCTTGAGGGCTTCCTTGCCATATATAGGCATAGTGACAATTTCTTGAATAATAATGTTGAATATCAACATACATGTTCACCTAACTGTTCTTCATGTACCGTAGTACCCCGCTAACTCGATCTCAGTCCCCCGCTAACTCGATCTCAGTCCCATTCCCCTTGGATTTGACCCCACTGTTCAGTCATTTTTACTCGGTTAACTCGAACTAGGATAACTCGAATTCCCCGCTAACTCGAACTAAATTTCGTTTCCCTTGATCAAAATTTACCCCGAAAACTTGAATTCTGGTTCTTGCAACTCACCACGGATGCCCATTGAAATATCCCGTTAGCTCTTCTTGTCGTGTAATCGATAAAAACACTAAAACTAACACTATACAGCTATTTGATTTTAATTAGTGCAACGAACAGATCACGTATTGGGCATTTATTTCCCGATCTTAAGATCTTGAGTGTGACTGAGTTTCATTCATAGTAATGTATTATTTTAAGAATGCATAATCGTGAAACAGTTTCTGACCGGATAAGTTTAATTTGCACCGTACTGTGTAGTGAAGTGCTGCGCTGAAACTATCGAATATTAACCTGGCAAATTGAACATTCAATCGACCCCGATAACTCAAACCCCCGCTAACTCGAACTGTTTTTCGTTTCCCTTCATAGTTCGAGTTACCAGGGTTCAGCTGTATTTCTTATCGTATTAATTGAGAAAATTTGATCATACATCAAGACATTTTATCTTTGATGATCATTTTCCTTATTCTCTTGACCTGTATGTTCCATTATTTGAGGCCTAAAGGGTCAACACAAATTTGTTTCACGATGTTGAAAGCGGATTCGCACAGGGTGGCCAAAACGCCTTTAACATGCTTTACAACATAGAGGGCAAAATTACTGATTGCTGATTGGTTAAGACAGAGGGCATTTTTCTTAATTTTCTGTCTAACGAGGGCAAAATTACTGACTCCTGATTGGCCAAGCGCCAAAATTACTCGCATTTCACTGGCTGAGCGCGAGAGCGCGTCATTTGCTTTTGTCAGCGTCTTGAATCGAAAAGTGGATTTTGAGTTGTTCAACACAAATGGCTTCAGCGTTTGACTATTAACCGGGTTGGTTGGCACAAATGGTGTGGAAATCGGGTGATAGCTCAAAGAGAAATTTCAAAGGGTGAACATGAATGTTTTACGGGAAACAGCAAATGGTTATTTGTTTTAAAACTACTGAAAACCAGTTCATTGAGGGAAAAAAGCTTTGCAACTCAGGTAAATAAAATTTACTTAGTTTGAGTTTGAAGTGTGTTTTGTCAACAAAGAAGAATTGTATTGACCTGTTAAGATGAACATATGCATAATAGACAGTCTTTTTTGTTCTCTACAATGAGCAGCAGTCAAACTGCTTTTGTGGTGAATTGTTTACGAGCGGGTACTTTTATTCTGGGCGTCTGCTGGTGGTGCTTCGACATACATGGAAAGTTTTGCGAAAATTTTGCCCTCTGTGTTATAAACACGTAATCGCATTGAGTCCTCGTAGAATTAGGGATAAATTTTCACTTGTATTTTTAAAGAGCAATTTTGTGAAAACTGAAAATACGCGTGAAAATTTATCCTAATTAGGCTTAATTCTGTTGGGCCTTATACAATTACATATACGCATTCGACAACGTCGAACGGTGTTGAATTGCAATGATGAGCTACGTGTTCGTGCGAAAAGCACTCGCCATTGTTTTTTCCGTTATGGAATATATTTCATACTGGTTTCTAAAAGAAAATGGCCTAAAAAATTCTTAAATGTGTTGAATGGATCAAAACACATCGCGTTTTGAATGCGGAATTCCTCATTGTTTAGCTCAGTATTAATATTAAGCCCGAAGAAAACGGATTCAATACCATTCAACAATTTTTGAACACAACTTTGTTTTATGATGTTAAAAGGTGGCCAAACGAATTCAGCTTCCCTCAATACGTTTCAATTTGACATGTTGAACGCGTTTAGCCATGCATCCTGTGGTGGCTCCATACAGTTTCTCATCACTTTCAAAAGACAAATATACTTAAATTTTTTGACGATTTTCAGGACATTGATTCACATTTCACCAGAGAAAAGTTACAAAAGCAACTAGCCTAGGCTTTATACTTTTCAAAAAAGTCACTGGCCCGTTTCCATGGCAACCACTGATATAGTTGTTTGGCTTATTTTTAAAAATTACCTAGTTTCTTCACGTGATTTCTTGGTTTTTACAGGGTAAATTTTCGCTATTTTTGTTGTAAAGCTGTTGTCATCTGAAAAGTCTCAGCTGGCGAAGCTGTGAGAAATTTTTACATAAGTTTTGCCGGAATAGTAAATTTTCGTTTTTGACGATTAATGCACAAGTGCATGTACAAAAATTGTTCTTACTTTATTATGACTGAAAAACAGAAAAATCCTCCAAATGTTCCAATTCTAAAAACAAAATCACCGAGTGGGACGCGCACAGTAAGCGTTTGAAAAGCCTGAAAACCCACCTTTTTTTCGTGACGTCACGAAAATAAAAATTCTTCAAGTTACCGGGTTGCGCATGCTCATGATTCGTTTGCGTGGACGAGCGTTGGAACGAGCGTGGACAGCACGCAGGTAAGCGGTAGAAAAGCTTTTCCAGAGCTTTTTTTTCTAAAGAAAGACATTTTTCTGGACAACTGTTTTCCTTTACTGTAAAGGCTCCGATGTGACCAAAAAATTCGCAAAAATAAAGAAAGAAATAAACAAGCAAATAAAAAAAGAAAAGTGATAAAGATTCGCGATATTAAAACTTGAACGAAGCCGCCACTTTATTGCCAGCAGAAATACTTTTCCTTTTTCAGAACGCGGAATCATTAAACCACTTTAAGTTTCATTTTTAACATCAGCTGATTACAACTGATTTTTAAGAAAGAACTAAAGCAGTCATTTTAACTCTTTAATAGAACAGTGTCGTTTTGGTACGCTACCCAAGAAACCAAGAGTGGATAAGGGGTAAGACAGCTACTCCCCCATATATGCCCTACCCCCATCCTAATCCCTCTTAAGTTATTTTTAGTAACAAATAGTTGGAAATTCAAATTTCAAATAACTTATATATTTAGTTTTAAAGCAATTACCCTGAATTTTCGAGGCAATATATAACTCGTCATTCTGTAAAATTTTATGATTTTAATTTTTCTGATTTTGACATTTTTTGCCTGCAAAATGACCTCACAAAGTTGGCGCCAAATTGTGCTTTTAGTATTATGGGACATCCTATATTGGTTTGTGGATGACCTTGTTACACAGATCTCAAAACTGAAAAAAAGTACATCTGAAGGAGAACAACGTTTATCGTCATTGGTTGTAAGGGACCGATTACATGAGCCGGGCTGGACCGTGTAGCCAGGATGACTCGGTTTGCCGAGATGAGTTTCAGCGAGAAGTTACCGTCGTTTTCATCTAAGCGTGGACACGTGGAGAAAAAACATGTTTTAATTAGAAATCAAACGTGGCATGTTTGGCCGCCAAGCATTTGAAGTTTGACAGCCGTTAAACTTGCATTCCTACGTGCGTGATCGGGTTTCAATGCCAAAATTTGCATAAATATTCCCAAAAGGTCAACATGTTTTCTCATGTGCCGGTTAATATTCCCGAATATGGAAGGTCTTCTTCGTTTTCTCGACTCCCGCCATTTTAGCGAGACCTGCTCTAACAGCCTTCAAACTTCAAAGGTTTGGCGGCCATACATGTTACCCTTACACGCAATTAGAGCATGTTTTTCCGTCATGTGTCCATGCTTAGATGAAAACGACGGTACACGAGGCAAGCCTGCCAGTTATAGTCTAAGGGGCTGTTTACATGGAGGGAGGAAGATCCTAGCGCTAGGAAGATCCTAGAAGGCGAATCATCCTAGCACCATATGTTTTCTGTATTCAGTTTACATGCAAAATATTGTACTTGGCCCTAGCGCTAGGATCTTCCTAGCACTAGGATCTTCCTAGCTGAGAGATAGGAAGATCCTAGCGCTAGGGAGATCCTAGCACCATGTAAACTGCCTTCGCTCGGAAGATCCTGGTACTAGGGACAGAAAAACAAATATGACGGCAGCCGGGCGCTCAGCTGCTAAATACCGACAGTTTTATTTGATTTCAGGGCAACCACCCCAACCGAAATTTTTGCATGTAAACCAAATGAAAATTTGTTTCGCCTTCTAGGATCTTCCTAGTGCTAGGATCTTCCTCCCTCCATGTAAACAGCCCCTAAATTTAGGGCCCGTTTACATTGGAGTTTTCACCCCATCATGACTTCCATCCCGGGATAATCTCGGAACATTAAAAAGAATTCGCAAAAATTCTACTCTTTCACCTAGTTGTCAATTGCGAATCCGCAAATTTAATTGACCGATCTCTCTTTCCGCATTTAAACGATAACGTTTCCGTGGAAGGGATTATTGCCTGAGAGTTGGCTGCGGAAGTTCAATCTTCACATAAAAAAATATTATGCTACTTTTCAGAAAGTTAACATAGCACTGCCCTTTAATTTATTTACTTCCCGATTTACTAGGCATGCTTCTTTTAAAAATCGTTTATTTGTACAATAAAAGTGAGGAATAAAAACGGGACCCTTTTGAATTTGCCTAATGGGACCAAACTATCCAGCTAAATTATCTATCTATCCAGCTAAATTCTCAGAGACTGTTTTAATTAAGTTAAAGTAAACAATATAATTCGCCGTCTTGTATTCGCGTTCTCCATAAAACCTTAAGGTTATTGCCCTGTATTGCATTGTGCATCCTTACTGCGCACGATTTGTTGCGTCATTAGCGCGCGCTCACAGCGCGTGCACGTCCAGGGAGTAATAGATTTCCTATGAGGCTAAGCTCACCAGAGAAAAGAAAAGTTATTTACTCTTAAACAAGCATGGTGACCTATCTTTTTTTCCACTTATTTTTGACCTAACGTTCATCCTCTTTTTGTTCAAAGAGTTAGAAAAAAAACATGTTCGAAAAGGAAATTATTACTAGAAACGTGTTACTCATGGAGATGACGACCTCGAGATCACGCACGTGAGGAAGGTTTTAAGGTGATTCCATTCAATTGCATTGCGCATCCTTTCTGCGCATCATTTTTTGCGTGATAAGCGCGCGCACGAGCGCGCGCGCATTCGGAACTTGATAGGTTTTCTATGGAAGCTGAGCTGTTCAGAGAAATAAATGGTCGTTTTCTTCCAAACGAACTCGGTGACCCCACTTTTTTTATTCCATTTTTAAGGAAAATACGACTTTACATGATATATTCAAATTTGAAGAACTTTTCATTATTCAATTTTGAAATATTCCGGTTGATTCACTATTACAGCCAGATTTAAGGAGTTTCACTGGAACCGTGCGGACGCTCGATTTGCCTATTATTTCAAATTAGTTTCATTGTTACGGCAATTTTAAGACGTTTTACTGTAACAATGTACTTCTATCATAAGAATAATGCTTATATTTCATTGCTAGTTATACCTTTGTTGAAGTAATGGGTGTCTCTAGTACAAGGATAGGTTTTTTTAATATTGCTGTCTAAAGATAGCAAAGTACCTATATACTACAGCCCCGTAGCGTGAAATCAGACACGGTGACCCCCTCTTTTTATTTTATTTTTTTAATGTACTAGGTATAATTAGTAACTGTGCAAAGTTTCAACAAATTCTCATTACAACTTCTTTTTCGATGGAATCACCTTAAGTCAATTTCGTCTTATGCTTCGAGCATCTGCCATAAAACATCTATTAAATTGTTCCTTGTTATCGATATTTTACATCTAGTACATTGTTTCAAGATTTGCTTTAATTTGTGCTTCCTGTTCCTGTGGAAAGTAGGGTAAACTGATCAAATAAACATGTGTTCGTTAGGCGAATTGCATGGAATTATGGGGTAACTTGAGACGATCGGATATCTCGTAAACGGACATGGGGACCTATTCTTTTTATTTTATATTTCAAAACATTGCACGATAGATAACAACTTGTGAGAGTTTGACAAAAATCGTACGTTAAATTTTATTTTGGGGGAATGACCTTAAATTATTCATTGAACGAGTTTCCAATGCAGAGCCATAGGTTTTCTTGTCACAACTGCCATTCTCGTCATGATGACTTTTCCGCCTAATTGGGTTTCGCCTGCTCAGCCAAATGTTTCTTTTTCGGGTTCCTCATGTTAGCTAATGTGGATTTTTCCACCAATTTATCATTTCCCATAGCTTCCGTTACATCAGCGGTCACCAGGGTATAGAGTCGATGTTCTGTCAGCTTTTGTACAGTATACTTCAAAGAATTAAGTCCATCGTGATCACTGTTTGCGGTAGATCCTTGTATTCTTTTATTCCTGTTAGAATCCCAAAAAGCCATTGTAAAAACACTGTTTTTTTAACTTTAAAAGTATCGGGTGAGAAGGTATTAATAGGGAGCTTAAGCAGTGACGACGACGACGACGACGACGACGACGACGACGACGACGACGACGGCAACGAGAACGCCGCTTTAAAACAGAAATCCTGGTTATTTGATCTACTTTGTGATTATTCCAACTTGTTCAACTTGTGTAATGTGACTGAATTATTCAAGAATTGAAGTGGTAAGGACAGCAACCAAATTGAGGAAGAAAAAGAGAAAACCCATTGTCTTGTGTTCATATTCTCCACAAAACTTTGAATTTGGTCATTGCACGTCGTTGTTTTGCGGAGGACGGCAAAGAAATGTAACAAACTGTATTAACGCACGTGCAGAGTTTTTGTTTTACTAATTAAACCTTTTGTTTGCAATTGGTGCCGTTTTCGATGCTGTCGTCGTCGTGCATGCTTAAGCTCCTAATGATTTGTAGTGGGGTGCGAAATCCAATCCCAAGTCCTTGCACAACCTGCTTAAGGCGCTGTTACACTAGGCAAAGATTCGTGCAACTTGTATCGTAAAAAATAAAAACCGTGTGTTGCGGTGCGGTGCTGCAAGACAAGTTGCTCGAGTGTTATACCAGGCAATGTTTTAACTTGTCTCGCTCTCGAAGGTAACAAACAGTGCGGGGGACTGGCACGAGGTTACATGCGCCAATAGGGGCAACATGTTACACTACCCAACGCTTGAAAAATTCGTTGAGCGTTGCAAGAATCGTCGTGAAAAGTAGAGTTCAACTTCGCTCAGCGATTGCGGTAAAAAACCAAACGCGAGAAATGTTTGTTGCAGGATATATACTAGGCAATTTTTCACGCAGCTTGTGCCTCAACAAAATTGCGAAACCAGTTGCAAGAAACATTGCCTAGTGTAACAGCGCCTTAAGTTTTCAGAGAAGCTTATGTCCTGTGGCTGCTAGGGTACCCATGAAGACTGACTGGAACACTGAAGAACAGGGCTCTGGTGAGGCCACAAAAGCTGATACTCTACGTTATGAATTTAAGGCCGCTTTCCTTCCAGTTGTTCCATTTTCATATTTAATTGATTCAGATTGTTTAGATCTTTGTGCCAGTAGAACAAACATCTGCAAACAGATTACTTCATGTTTTCATGGTTGGGGAACATCTAAGTATCTAAATGGACCAGATTTAGAAACCAATCTAAACCATGCACCACTTTGCATGAAATGAAAAGTCGATTCAGTTTTGGCGGCAAAATGAGGATTTAGATCGACTGAAAGGAACACAACCTAATGGCTTTCTAAAACCAAAACTTATTAGCAAGATGCGTCGCTTGATGCCATTTACTTTAGAAAAATTGGTTTCTTCCATATCATAATAAAAGAACAAAACATGATGATATACAAAATGCAAAATGTCAAATGTAGCACAATAAAGCTCAAATTTTTTCATTTTAACAAAGAATAGGGAGGACACAAAGTGCCCCCTGCTTAACTCCGAGATTATTAAAGCTTTGGCAACAAAACTTCGATCATATATATCTAATACATCCAAAAATGTGTTCTTTTAAGTCCTTAGCTTGACCTGATGACGTCACTCGACTTGGAAATTGAGTATGATCTTCAATCACGGCGGCCACCCTAGATCCGTCATCTTGGATTTCTTGCTTTTTCCAAAGCTCTCAAAAACCATCAAAATTGGCCAAAAAGCAATTAACAACAACAGAAAAAAAAAAAGAACACTCACGTTGTGCACACTCTCCATCCCACTCCCCCGGGCAAGGAAAATGAAACATTCGGAAAACACCGAGTGAAAATAGGTTGCCTTAGCAACATCAACTTTTCTGATAATTGCCGATAAGTTTTAGCAAAATTCACAAGGTTTGGTGGGTTTTCTTTAAACATTAAAAAATTCTATCGTTCAAAGTCAGTTTAAGCACTTTTTGTCCCACCTCCAGGCTAAATAGGGTTTTTTGCTTATTAAAAGAAGCGAAACGTAACCACCACCAAACCCCCCCCCCGCCCCAACTGCGAAAGGCACATGACCCCCAAGTGTGAGTGAAATACTTAATAACCTACCGTAAAGGCACAGGTGGTCTGGCTCCAACAGTGTGAAATATTTTTACCATTTTGTACCTCCCTTTCTCCATAGACGGTCTGGTGAGATTCATGCCGTGTTTCATTATTCTAAGTGAGAGAACACACAGCATCTTTCAATAACAGAAGCAACCCGATATCTCGAATTTTCAAGAAAACACAAAATTGTTCCCAATAATGGGGAACATAAACGCATTCAAGGAACGGAAGCTGAATGAGTTAGTCATTCAAGATTAATATTGCCGAAAAAAAACAAATCTTAGATTGCTCCAACCAAAAAACCCTGCGAACGAGACTGCCATAAAACTAACATGATCCACGGGAAACCTACACGCTTTATGGGTGCAAAAAAACACGAAAAGTTACTCGAAGTTCTTTAACATCATTTTGTAGATTTAGAGTCGGTTTGAAAGGGCTTGAATCAGCAGAAAGACTGTTAATGTTTTTTCTTCACTGGAGGCGATATCAAACCCCATGGTAAAGCTGCTACTGACTGCCCCTAACTTGTGTTCCACCTCACAATAATGCAACAAGGACCCATCAAGATCCTTTTCGTAGACGTCTACTTTTGTAGTACGGCCAAGTGTAAGGTTAGCGTGCTTTCAAACTGGACGCTTTCTTTAAGAATATATCTTTCTTTTTAAAAGGCCATGAGGATCTTACTTATTTCTGCTCCCCTTAAATTTTGTAAGGTACTGGTAGGGAGAACTTTGTTAACATCAAGACCTTACATTTCTGGCGATCATTTTCTTTATTCTCATAACGTGTATGCTTGATCAAGTAGTGATAGCAACATGGCCGGTGGTTCCTCGTATGCTCGATTTTCAATACATTCTTGCTCATCAGCAAAAGAAAAAGACCTGAAGAGATTGCTTTGAACTCGATGGCGCATATTCACTACTCCGCCCCCATTACGACTCCATCGCGGTTTATTTGTGTCTTTCTGAAATGGGTAATACCGCTGGAAATTGTAGCCTGAAGGCTCCATTTATTCCTATGGGTATAAGTTTCGGCAGCCACCGAAAACGTGGCGCACAACTTCGGTTTCTTTCGTTTCAAAAAAGGTGAAATATTTTGGAAGACGCCGCCCAAGTGACTTCAAAAGACCGGAACAATAGCGCAATTAAGAGCCAGTCTACCTTAGATCCTCATATCCATTTTTGTTGGAGAAATAGATTTCGCTTGTGATTCCTCCCTCAACTTCCCTTGGCAAGTAAGATACAAATATGGAATTAGATCGATGAAATTCTTCTTCTTAATAAAATTATGGCACAACCTTTTCGAACCCCTTAATGGCCTCGAAAATCAGCGGCCAGATAGTGAATTTTGACAAAGTTGCAGCTATTTGTTCTGGACAAAACAGCTCGTTCGAAACATTCAAATTCGCTAGTTATAGACTATGACCCTTTACCTTTATAACAACGTAGATTATATTCATAATCTCTCATTAGCGTAAGAAAACTAAGGATACAAAGTTTATCCACTTTTGACACCTATCGCAACATGCGATTTTACCCAAATTCAGGCGAATAAATCACAAAAGTGGTTCGTACTCACAGGATTTCCTGCAAATCAGTGGAAAGTCCTATCTGCCAGCTACTTAATTCTGTTAAAAGATTTGGCCGTCATCCAGTTTTCGTCCGCACGAGACAGCTGAAAGTTGTGCTGCTCAGCTAACATCGCCATATTTCCATTGTAAATGCTGCGATCTAATGTCGCTAACATAACACAAAATAAATGACGCATCACCGCATAATTGTTCCAGCAACGAATCTCAAAGTTCCCAACCAATGTCAACTGAATGGAATGCATGGAAGAGTTTGATTAGAGCAGTCATGAAGCAAGATCAGGATATATCAGTGAAGGGAGTTCGCTGTCCGCCATGTTTTTCCAAACCGCTGACCGGACTGTTTATCGGCTCACAAATAGTCTAACGTCTGCCGCAAGAACACTCAGCGATCATTGACGCCAGTTTTTCTACAAGTACATGTTTTCTATCTTTCGACTGAAAAGAAATTTCGAAATGTTTGCAAACTGATTTGAGCATTTCAACATTAAAAGAGCTGAGCTTTTCTTTCCGGTACAAATCGCAGAGATTATAAGCATCGTAGTGAATTGGATGCTGGACTGATAGGTTTTGGTAAACTTCATCCACTTGTTGTAACCACTCTTCTTCTTGTACAACGTCCTCCCGCGCTGACTGAATGTCATTTCCTTCGTCACAATATCGTCGCACTGCTTGTTTCATGGGACAGATGATACGGTCACAAAGGTCCTTTCCATGCTGTGGCTCTGAAAAGTCGTACCTTTCTACAACAACTCCAGTTCTTTGGTTAATATCGTTAATGCTAGCCATCAGCAAGTTGATATGGTAACACCCGGCCTCGTCAGATCGTATGTAAGCTTTACTAAGGGAGGGGTTTCCTGTCTTGAGCGTGAATAGGAGATTTTCTAGGATAGAAGCAATAGCAGTTCTTCTGCTTGCCCTGTTTTGACAACAACACTGCTGACATGCCAGCTCAAACCCCTCTTACCAAACCATTCTGATTGTTTCTCTCTATACTTTTGACACTGAAACGTCATGGCCCAGTCCATTGTTATCAGTGCTGATGTTTCATCGAGTGACTCAAAACATCTTGTTTGGCTAAATCTTGGTTTTCCGATCGCCAAATATGTGCTTTCCAGTCAAATATATGATTCTTTGCTTGGAAAAAGTCATAATAATGTCTTCTTGTTGTTCCTGGCTGTAAAAGGATATAGTTTGGTTTTCATTCTTTACGGCCGAAACTTCAATTTCGTGCACAGCTGATTTCAGGTTCTAGCACATATCACACTGTAGATTGTGCCAATGCTCACAATCATGTTTGAATGCCTCGTCATTCGCATCGCTGAGAGCAAACACTCTACAGTGATCTGCGCATGGACTAGATTCGGCTTTGCAGTAAACTTTGTAATCTGTTTTAAGACACCTCTTGGCTTGGTCAAGCTTCTTCTTGGTATTTGCACCCCATTCTGGACTTGCTTGGGCCTTTTGGAACTCCTCAACCCTGGAGGGGGGGGACTCCCATATGAAAGTGACGGGGATGCTCGTCGTCTCGCTTAGGAGTGTAAATTGCAGATTTTGGTCTCGCTTAGTGTTCACAGGACGGACAGCCAATATTTTTACCTGTACAGGTATCGCTTAGGGTTGTGCTTGAAGAAATATCTATATGAAAAAACGAAACGCCGTCAATCCTTAGCGTCAATCTTAAGCACAAGTAAAAATCACTGTAACTTTTATTTGGTCGTCTGTTTTGGCGTGGTCTCCTTTAGGGTTCAAATAACGCGTGAGCCACGCCCAGATTGGTCTCCTTTAGGGGTTTAATTCTAATTTTCCTACGAGCATCCCCGTCAGTTTCATATGGGAGTCACCCCTTCCCGGGCTCCTCAATCACTCAGTCTTTCAAGAGTTTCAAAAGCTGCCATTCCATCTGCAGCTACGTTATCAAGACCTTTGAGAGCTTTTCTTTGAGATGCTTCGCGCACTTCAGTGATGCGTTGGAGCGTTACACGACTCAAAGGATCAAAGTCCTCTTCTTGGCAAACACTTGCAGGCATTGAGCAATCATTGTGGACCTGGCAACAGTTCGAATGACGTTGCGCATTACAAGCTTTTCTCCGCTATCAAGCGTAAGTGAGCGAGTTGCATAAGAAACCACTTGATAGAAATATGGTCTGTTTATGAATTCCAAAAAATTGTTGACTTCGACTGTATCAAGCCTGACTTGTGCTTTCTGTGCTTTTTAGTCCATGATAAGATGTATTATCTAGATATGTAAGATGGAAGACTTAGGCTTAAATAGATTTTCCATACAACGTAAAAGACCCATTTCGAAACCCACATTCACAAACAGCCTCCCATGACATCATAAAACCAAGGCTTGCAAAATATATTATCTTGCGATGGGTTCTTTTTCACATTCTGATGAATCGACGTCCAAACGTGCCTTGCTTTGTACAAGTTGTGCATGTCTTTTCCAACAGTTAGAGCAAATTGCTGTTGGCGAAGATAATGGATATTTCCTCTTGTTAGAAAAATATGTATACGTCTTTATAAGTATTTATAAAATATATTATTATTAGGATTCATAGCCCGAGAACTGGTGACAGTAGGAATGCGCCGAACTGGGAAGGTGGCTATTTCCCCTACCATCCACACCTCCCCCCATCCTTCTTCTCTCCATCAGGAAAACTGTTCTCATGGTAATAGGCACCGGAAAATGACCTTTCCTCCGTTTTCGTATTGATTAAGGTAGCCTGAATTTACAGTTGAATGTGTAGTTGAAGGACAAAACCAGGATAAGCACTACCAAAAGTACTTACATCTCATATACAAAGACAAGGGCGGTAGGTACGATAGTCTCGCAATGAAAAATGTAAACTCAATCCGCTGTTCCAATAAAAATGCTGCAAATGGAATCTAAGAGTAAAACTGTCACCAAATATCCTTTAAGAAACACAAAAAATATTTCCTTGGGATTCCGTGTCATAATTTCCATACCCTTAATTCAGTTAAAACACTGTAAATTAAATTAACTCACTATAAATAAATCCATAACTAAGTAATGCAACTCACAGGCTATCTTTTCCCTTGTGTTCCTTCTAAAGAACTTCCCTTTATTTTCTTAATCTTATTCTTCTCGAAAAACTTCAGTTTAAAAAAACATTCAGAGCCGTTGCAACAAGTGTTTTGGGAGCCCATTTCGTGTCGTGACATTCTTGAATTTTGCTGAAAAAAAATTGGTTAACATGACAAAATATTTCATCCAGCTCTTATTTTTATATGGATTTTCTTTTTTTCATTTTCGCTTTTCGTTGTAAAAGCTGCTTTGATGATCGGGTGACAAAAAGAAAAAAATTCTCACGCGACCCCACTTGCACAAGTGTAATAAACATCGTCTGTATCTCTTGCGCCATCTCCCAGCTCAGAGGATTCTTACAATGCAGGGCAATTTTCCGTCCTTCGTGATTAGGATATTGACACGTCTTTAGTGGTCTCCAGTATTGCGCTAGATCATGACGGTGTTTCGGGCAAATTGTTAACTTTTTTATTTCGTCCAATGGAAGATTAAATTTCCCCACCCTGGCCAATATTAATTCATACTCTGTTACTTTTGTGCGTGACAGGTGACAACTTTTTAAATGATTCCTAACTTCAGCAACGCACTCGGTGTGTGCAAGGTGTATCACGTCTTCTTTTCAGCGTGATTCTAAACAAATTATGTTTCCTTTTCCAATGAACGAACATGCGGTCGGTCTTGTCACTGCTCTCGCCATGGCTATTGCTTGAGGCAATATTTACATTGACAGTATGCTGTGCTGCGATGCACGTGGTCAGCGGCGTCAAAGGAACATCTTGCGATTTTCAACGGATGACAACTTGCTCGTTTTCCATCAAAATTCGATACAAATTGCCCCGCTTTACCGACAATTACGCAAAATCTAGTTATATTGGTTGTTTCTTGACCAACTAATGGCATTTCTAGGTCGTACAAGAGACGATACCATTGCTTTGTCCCCGACACTAGATCGTAGCGTTTACGATGGAAATATGGCGGCTTAAGCTGAGTTGCACAACTTTCAGCTGTCTCGTGCGGACGAAAACTGGATGACGGCCAAATCTTTTAACAGAATTAAGTAGCTGGCAGATAGAACTTTCCACTGATATGCAGGTAATCCTGTGAGTACGAACCACTTTTGTGATTTATTCGCCTGAATTTGGGTAAAATCGCATGTTGCGATAGGTGTCCAAAGTAGATAAACTTTGTATCCTTAGTTTTCTTATACTAATGAAAGATTATGAATGCAATTTACGTTGTTATTAAGGTAAAGGGTCATTGTTTATAACTAGCGAATTTGAATGTTTCGAACGAGCTGTTTTGTCCAGAACGAAAAGCTGCAAGTTTGCCAAAATTCATCATCTGGCCGCTGAGTTTCGAGGCCAGCGAGGGTCTTTAGAAGATTGTGCCAGAATTTTTTTAAGAAGAATAATTTCTTCCATCTAATTCCATATTTGTTACTTACTTGCCAAGGGAAGTTAAAGGAATAATTATGAGTGAATTCTATTTCTCAAACAAAAATGGATATGAGGATCTAAGGGAGACTGGCTCTTAAGCAACCTTGAGCGAACGGAGCTGTGAACGTATCCCTTTGTTCTTGACTTGTGTGATTGAACTTCTGATAACCACTACAGACATTTTGAAGATTTAAGTCGTTCGCAATGTATCTTTAGCTTTTATTTTTTTATATTAGTAAGGAGCGTGTTGAGAGCTTTAAAAAGAGATCTTGAACGAGTTGTTTGATCGTTGTAGGCGAATTTGGTTTTGTTTTTTCCGAGCGCGGAGCGGCGGTATCAATTTACAGAGTTAATTATGCGTAGCCATATTCCAAAGCATGTTGATAATTGTTTTTGCCCAGATCACTTTTTATAAATTTAAACTCTTCCTTTTGTTGCTGGAATTTTATTCAAGCTTTCTATGTGCACACAAAGCGTTATTAATCGAGAATTTATTTCCTTGGTCTATCTAAGCCAAGTTTATGCGTGTCGAAGCGTTGTCGTCTGTTCCCCGCAGATTAAATACAAGAGATTTGATTTTTTGATTTTTCCGCACAACAAAGCGAGTGAACCTTGATTTATAATATTGTGAACACGGGGAACTCTATAAGTTTTATTTACCTAGCCTTCGTTGACGATTTAAACGATGCGTGTTAAATGTGAAACCGTGCTACACGCGAGTAAGCCTTTTGCCGAAATTTTATAATTTTCGCGAAGCTTTCAAAATATAATCTTTCAGTAGCTTAGCTTTATCGTGTGTCACGCGTACGCCAAGCTTTTGGTTTACATTAAACAATTATTTACCAATTGAAAAGCATTTGTTAAGGTTTTGATTCGACCGAGTGCGCTTAAAATAAACTACTTCTTGGCTTTGTTATGTAAATACAGCCATGTTGTCATAAAAAGTGCAAGCATTCGCTTGTGACTTCACTTGGTTAACAGAAATCATTCGCGAGCTTGCTTTGCTTTGCGCGCGTCCACTCCCGGCACTCGCTCTAAAAAAGTTTGCGGTTTTTTAGTAAGTCAATCATTAGGGGTGGCGAATGGTAAAATCCGAGACTCGCCGAGACGCCCAGACCCTTGTTTGAAATCCGAGACCGAGACTTAAAAGCTTTTAGATAATCCGAGCCCGAGACTTTATTACGCAAAAATCCGAGCCGGAGACGTAGCTAGACTACATGATATCAAGTGTTCTTGGTAGCTAGAAATTAGAACGCATTTCCTGTATTAACTTTTAGCGTTATTTGCACCAATAGCAGTCGCAGATAGACGCCAACTATTAGCTACTATTTAGTTATGGATTAACTTTTCGACCTTTTTACGGCCTATTGCGACCCGACATTCAACTATTCAATGTCACGCGTTCTGTCAAATGCTTTGTGTCACGGCAGCTTCCCGTTTCCGGTCAAGTATCAGTTACATTCAGCTACAAGCTTATCGAGTCTTTATCGGAGCTCGTCAGATTTGTCAGTGTTTGCTTTTGTGGACGGCTGCCACTCGTTATGAACGAAGAGGATAAAGAGGGGGCGAAGGACAAGCAGCGGCGAAAGCGCAAACGTAAGTAACTTAAGTAATAACAGCTAATATAATAGAGTTTAAAGTTACATGATCACAGAGGTCGCCCGGGGTCCTACAATGCTTGTGTTTTGGTATTGCCCTTAAAAGATGTATATTGAATAGCTTTAGCTTAGCTTTGGCTAGCTTAAACAATAGATTATGCATATCTGTTCAATTGCGTGTTTCCAGCTGAACATTTTGAAAGGTTTTTAGATGTCGTTTCTTAGTCTTGCACTTCATTGTTTTTTGCCTACCACGCTGCAAATCTGGAAATAATCCAGAGAGCCTGGAATTGTACCTAACATGTAACCGTCTACCGTACAACTAAGTGATGCATTAACCGAATAGCTTTTATTCCGTAATGTCATTATTCACGCCGCGCCGAAAGAAAAGTTGTCGGAACTGAATCATAGTAGCTTATATATAGTCTTTGCAACTCCAGGATCTGTCCTGTAAACACGTATAGCTTGTAAACTGTCTCCGGCTTTCTCAATCGCGTGAGAATTCTGACTGGAAATATTTTCGTGAGACGCTGGGTTTAGTTTTAGTTATGCTTTTAGAACATGACTGAAGGTATGTTAAAACGTACGTTCTCGGAACTTGCAAACCTTTTACGAGTATTCCATCTTTTTAAAGAAATGCCAAACGGTTCTGAAAATACTTCAGGTTTTCAGTAGTTTAGACACTTAGTCTACACTTAAAAACATTTATGGTCTTTATGAATTTTGCAGTAGATTATGTATCAGTCAAATCCAAGAGCGCCCATCCCCCGGTCATACCCTGCGCATTTGAAGCTATTTTACTCGAGGCTTGAAGCTCTTGACTTGAAGCTATTTGACTGCTTTAATAGTAGGAAATTTGACGCAAAACTTCGCCCGCCAGGTCGGGCATTTGACTATAGGAGAAACGTTAGACAGCGGTCTCAAGACTCTCAAACTAAAGGATTTCGTTCCAATTCAGTACGAATCAGTTACGAATGAAATTTTCGATTCCACCTCTGTTTTTGCTACAGAATCTTTTTGCTTGTCTTTTATCGACACTGAAACATTTAAGTGTGGATTCGTCGTCAGAAGAGAGTTTTCTCTTAATGTGTTATCAATAAGTGTTACCAGGAACCTTTCGCAGATGACGTATTTCTCGAAAGAGCGATTTCATTGGCAAGCTACACGAGTTATAAGGAGCAAAAGTACCGGACATCGACGTTTTCGTCGTTTTGTTGTAGTTTATCCTTTTGTCTTTAAAATCCGACAAGGTGGGGAATTCGACGCTCTGTGAAGCCCTAATCTGTGGGGCATTTAACCGTGTAAACTGCTAATATTAGTGGAGAATTTGACCAAAATTTTTCACAGAGTCAAACTTCCAGGACCTTGGTCGGATTTGGATGAAACATTACACTCTTATAGGATGCCCAGGCTCGCAACATTCGCCAAGTACATAACCACAATATAAGATAGATTAGAACATTATCAAGAAGCTTCAAGAGGTTTGAAAAAGACTTTAAAGGAACTGTGTCACGGATTTTAGCCATATTTAGGCATAGGGAATGGCCACCAGATTCAGTGAAATATAAAAACAACCGCATAAAACAGTGAAGGAACATTTCAATAACACAGTAATTTCAAAAGAAGGTACGGATGGCCAAAAGTGAAGAAGACTGAAACGGATTGCGATATAGGCTTTTGAAATACTGTTAGGCTGAACAGTTGTCAAAGTTAATCTTGATGTTTCTAACGAGAAGTTATAACCTCCGTGAGACACATTTGGTTGTAATGAAGCTATGGTTTCGTCACTTAGAACCATAGAGGTAATTTCTTTGCAAACATTAAGTTTCATAGCAAGTAATTGACAAAACTTAATAAAATAAACTTAACTCTGCCGTGACACAGTCCCTTTAAATGGCTTGGCAGTACCAAACAAAAATAGAACATTACAAGGGGTTTGAATAAGGCTTTCGCCCGTTGTATGGTCACTGTCTCAAATTGACGAAATGCTCGGCATTCAGTAGTGAAAGCGATGACGACGACGTCTCTCGCAGAAATGAAGGCAGTGTGAAAGATTCCGAATCCTGTCTCCCTTTATTTCTTGGTAAAGGATCCACCCTTCTGGTGTCACACGATCGTAGGGCTTCAGGAATGTTTTTGCTTGGAATGTTGGCGCAGGATTGGAGGCCACACCAACCAAGTGATGCAGCAAAACTGCATATATACTCACCAGATTCAGAGGACTGTTTGCTGTTTCACTATGAGTTTACCAGTATGGTCAAGTTGGATCAAGTTGTATGTGAGCTAACAGTCGACGACTCCATCAGTTAGGTTGAAGATGACTTTCATTTGGAGATCGGTGAAGTTATTTATCATCAGTGTGTGACAGAATTAAGCCAAATTCCCACAAAAGAATTCACGACAGAAATGACAGTCGAAGAAGACAATGGTGTTATTACCTCCAGAGGGCGATCTCTAAGACTTCCACACTGATATCGCCAGTAATGTACCGGTCAAATTGAAGCTTCAACATCCCTCCCGGGCATACCTCGGGCATTTGACTGTCCATTGTGCCCGGGAAGGGGGGAATTTGAACGCTGCTTTGCCAGGGCGGGGAATTTGAAGCGGATTTATCTCTTGCTCTGGCGTAATGTTCCCTTGAGATTTTTCGGTTTTTTGCAAGGTTTGACGGATTGACAAGATAAAATTTCGCCTTTGTTAGTGAATAACTCAATTTGAAGGTGTTACCACCGCAAATCTCCCTCTGAAAAGTGTGAACAGTGTTTCATTGAAGACGAAATTTGTCTTTGAGGAGAGGTATTTCAGTACTAATTGGTGGGGCATTTGAACGACTTTTTTGCCCCGAGGAGAGGGAATTTGAACAAGCCAACCCGGGGGGGGGGAGTGTTGAAGCTTCGAATTGACTGGTACATAACATGTGACGTGAAAGTAAAGTCTTCATGTGCCAAGTGGCTTAACTGAAACGCCTTGGAGAATTTGCTACTTCCCCCGTGAATGGAATATCAGTTCATCGCAGGTTGCCGCCCATCACTTTTTGTATTTTCCTGACAGATCACCGCTACCGCCGTGACTTATTTATATTCCAGTGTTGAGAGAGTCCCTGTGAGAGCTAGTGAAGTGTCTTACCCAAGAACACAACATAGCACAAGACTAACGAGCGTGAAGTACTACAAAGATCGAAAGATCACAAAACATCGGACTAACACGGTAAGAAAAAAACAAAATGATTTTAAGTTTGTATTTTAAGAGTATCGATACGACAAGAGTTTAAAATTCTACACCGTGAGTAATCTACACCTATGCGTAATCTTTGCCTGAATATACCGGCGTGTCACGCCAGTATATTCCAAATACTCCGAATACTCCTGATAAGCTCACTTTGAAGCAATTTCAATATGGCGTCTGAAACTTCATGACAAGTGTATTGTTGTCAGCCGAAACTTGATCAAATGAGCATGCGTGCCATTTGAGACAACCATTTCTCTCCTCGGGCCTTCCTTCGAAAGACCGAGTAGAGTAAACAATGTAACGAGCGGGCTGTGCGACACTGACTTTCCTCGCTCACAACGATACGTTTTGATCGAGACCCTCGGCTGAAATAAAAAATCCAAGACTACGAGACCTTGCGGCCAAAAATTCGAGACTCCGAGACACAAAGAACACAAAAAAACGAGACTTCGTGACTCATCAAAAAGGCTTCCGAGATTTCGAGATCAGACCAAAATTTTCCGAGACCCAGGATTTTCTGGGTACCATTCGCCACCCCTAATCATTCCACGCATTTAATAAAAGGCATAGAAAATAAAATCAGTCAAGCAGATTCCCAGGAGATTTTATTCAGTATGTTAACAAAAGAAATACATCTCACCTACATCAAAGAGGTTGCGCTCTTCACGATCTTCGGAAGCATGCCGGCTTGTCGGCAAATAGATCGGAATGAATAAGCAATGACTTTAAACAATAGCTTGAATATATGAATGCTTAATAACCTCAAAATTTGAGGTACACACTTAAACCGCTGTGAAGTTGAAGAAGAAATCGGAGAGCTTGAAGGCAAGAAATCCCTGTTCGAGGACATAAACTTAATTTCAAAGCTAAGGAGATTTGGAAGGAAACCCGGCGACTTTCACTTCAACGGTAGAGTAAATTACATATTTGATTGTGGATTTACATTGTGAGAATTGTTTAATTGAGCGACTTTCCATGTTTACGGTAATTTTCTTGAAATGTTTGAAAAACAAAATGTCCTTGAAATTACCTTGTAGTTCCCGCTTCGAAAGGAAACGAATTGGTGGCGAGTATAACTTCACTCGAGGGGAAAATTAATTGAATACATTTTGATTTCCTGGACAAACAAGTGCTTAATATGTGAATGAAATTTCATGTTTGTGAAGGTTTCTGGTCCCTTTTCTGCGTTTATTCATTCTCCTTTTGAAGTTTAGTGCGTAGTTTTAATTTCAATGTTTTTCTTTGAGCAATTCTTTTTTCCGCATTTGGTGTATTTTACAAATACTCTTCTTGAAGCTAATAAGCTTTCGAAAGAGCTGTCGGTGAAAGTTGTGCTTAAGTCTTCTCTTTGAAGAAATATAAGTCAACTTACTGTTTCCTCAGCGGCTCGCATGTTTTCCCTTGCTGTTTTTCACCTTTTGGCGAATAACTGCACAGCTAAAATGTACTGTATTTTACGGGCCAATGACGAAAGAGAGGTTTCAATTTCGTCTTTAAAATCCACAAATACACTCCAATTTCTTCAAATTTAAGAGTGTTAAGAGGACCAGGATAAAAAGGCAGAACAATTCACGAGTAGAAAAAGAATTTTTTTTGATAGCAAGACCTTTCTCTCTTTTTGAATGCTTTCAAAATGAAAGTCACTCAAGTGTTTTTATATTTATTATTCATATAAAGACACTGTATAGAGGACAACGTTGAGACAAACTACCTTTTTTATATTTAACCAGTGTCTCACCTAACGCAAAACCGACAGCAGTTTCAGTCAGACACTCGCGAGCAGTATTGTTTTCTGATCTTTTGCGGTAAAATGAACTTATCGTTCCTATTTTTAAGGTGCATGTTGACCTTTCCAGGTGTAGTATTTTCTTTTACAGGGAAGGGAGACTTATCTAAGGCTGATATCTGATGACAAACCGGCTTTCCCTTTGTAATTATTTTGTCCTTGAGAGATTAGAAAAAGTAAACAAACTGTGAAGCAACTTCATGGGAAAAAAAACCAACAAACAAAAACGGCATCTAGTAACCCCGCCGAAGGTCTATAAAAATTAAAAGAAACCTGCTTCCTCTCGGTCTCGGAAATTGTCAGTAGCAACGCTGAAGCAGACGAGTAGCCGATTTTGCATAAACGCCACTGAGAATTCTCGATAAGGTCAGGCAAGTATAAGGTTAACTGGAAAAAGCATTTTTGCATTTGGAGTTGACGATTTATTCCCGCTAGGAAATCTTGTCTTGAGGAGTTGCGTATGATGCGTAATTAGCGACTTCAATGAGAGTATTTTAAGAGATATTAAATTAAGTACTAGCGAAAAAAAAAAGAATGTGGAACTCCGCTTTTAGGCTTGGCCAAATCTATATAGTATTGTATGGAGAAATTAGATCTTATCACTGTCACAGGAAAAAAAGGTACTGAGAGCGAGACGTTGAGACTCCCCTTATCTCCCATACCAAGTGCAAAAGTAAAAATTGTGGAAGACTGTTTTCGTAGTCGTAAAAGTTAATTACCTTTTATACAAGGCGTCGTCTTCTCCTCCCCATCCCCAAAATATATTTGACGATCCATTGACGAGTTCAAAGTGTTCCCTTGAAAAGGAACATACTCCTCCAAAGAACTTCTTGTAAGGCAACCTGTCGATAAAAAGAGATAATTGACACAGGCAGTAAAGAGCGTCCAAGCCGAGTCGATTATTTCTTTTGTCTTTGACAGCTGAATATACTTCTTTTTTTTTGCCTGGGTAATATTTATGTTATAACAAGGATAAGGATAAGGATAAGGATAATTTATTTAACGTCAGGAACACAGGGAGTGGTTGCCCAATCTCCCGAGCCAGGGTCTCATGATACAAAAGAAAATCTCTGAGAAAAGCTAGCTACTGAAAAAACCAAGAACAAACTAATACAACTAGTTAGTTAATTACAGCTAAAAATTAAGTTTATCTATATAGTTAATTGATCAAGCTAGAAGGTAATTAATTTAATTAAAAGGTATGATTTATGTAAAAAGAATGTATACACATTGGATCAGTGTGTTTAAATAGGATAACCTCAAAGGCAATTACTGCATTGGCAGCCGATAAAATTCAACTTGTTTAAATGTTTGCGAAACGATGACACATTAGGTGCGTTCTTTACAACTAATGGCAGCTGGTTCCAGATACGGGAAATAATGTACGTATACCAACCATGAAAGAATCTACTATTATAAGAAGTTTGTTTAACGTTTAGCCCTCTACTTCTAAGATTGTATGATGACCATAACAACATTATTATCTTTTAAAATAATTATAAGTGACCAATTATCTATTGTCGTCCGCTGATCGATTCTTAAGTTGCTTGTAGAAGTTTAACCACGTTCTAGTAAGAGTGCATTTAAAGAATAGAGGATGAATTTAAGGTTTCAACCGAGCACACGCCGGCTCGATCGGTATCGGGCAACACGAATTCCGTATCACGGACATCACTCAACAAAACTGAACGGTTACGATTATTTGCAAAAGAAGGCACAGTACTGAGACCCAGCTATCTTGAGCCCCGGCTATCTTAAATCCCCGCTATCTTTCTTGAGCCTCGCCTAACTCGTATCCCCCTTTATTTTGACACCCGGCTATCTCGTATCCCCGCTATCTCGACCCAGGGGTACTCCCTATAGTGGCCAATACGGGTGGGGGTGGCACCGGAAAGGGGTGCCCTTTCTAAGCTCACGGCATGCTAAAGGGTAAGGAAAATCGTCATTTTAGTTGATGAAAGGGGCACAAAATCCGCTGCAAAGTGAAGGAGATGGCAGCTAAAGCTAACTTTATAAAAGGATGCCAAGTTGTGGCAGAAACACCGATGGAAAGAGCACGAAACACATGAAAACATGCGGCTTTCGAGCAACTGAACCAGAACATCTGAACAACCGGGAAAAATGTGGCGATCATAGCAGATTATATTGTTTTGGCTCGTGCCTGAGGTTTAAGAAAGGGGTGCATTTTGCTCTAGGTATATGACAGGGATGCCATTTTGCTAAAACTTAGTACGTTTAAGGTTAATGGATTAAGCTTACCCTTTGAGTATCCCCTCCCCGGGATCTCAAGAGCCGACAATCTTGAACACGCGTTTCCATTGGTGACGTTGTCCACTTATTTACTAACTACTTACTATTTGCTGCTAGTTTTGTCAGCTTAAAAAGTCGGTCTCCTCTGCATTTCATGCAATGCTTTCTCACAAACTCTACGCCAAGTAAATACTTTACGTCGATAAAAGTTTCAAGGATTCAAACACATACACTCATTCTACACATGCTGCCTTGCAAGGCACACCCATCAATAGCATGATACTCGCCTGTAATGGTATTTATCTGCACAAGCAATGAGATGTCTGGGTGATGTGGGACAGCTGTAATCGTTACGATCATCTTCCGGTAAGAAGTCCACATCGTGAAATATGAAGCATGTATACTGGTCAAACTTCAGTGCTTCTTTATAGCCAATGTTTAGCAGAATACCACGGTTAAATAGCTCATTACCTGCCTGTTAATAAAGAGGTAGCATTAGTTTCCTTAACGAGTACTTGACTCAAATCAGCAGAGGCTTTCTTTCGCAGCGGGGGGGGGTGGGGGTGGGGAGGGAGGACTATTGCTTTTCTCATTGATTTTTTAACCCTTTTCAGCCCGGACGGTTTTTTTTTCTTTTCTTTTTGAGACTGCCTGTCAAAATATGATTGCCATAGAAAATGGTATTTGATCAAAAGTCACAAAGTTTGGGAGCTTTTGCTTGCAAATTGAAAAAGTTATAAACGTTCAAAGTCAGCTCGGGCACTTCCCTCAGGTAGAATATGGTTAAAACAAAGGAATTTTGTTCCTTGGGCATATAAGCGTATTAGTAATAGACCACGGCAGGTGTCTACTAATAACTTTTATAGTATATCTATGGATGGTATATCTATTACCAAAAGGAAACCTTTAGCTTGTCAACTGATTGTAATACAGGATTTTAGTGTTCCTGATTACCATAAACTCTGCAATGCTTGACTGGAGAAACTTTTTCGCCCTCTCAAAGCATACCTGTTCGATAACAAAGATCCTGTAATCCAAATTCTGTTTCTTCAAGAAGGGGTGCATGTGACGAACAAAGATTGAGAGCTGCTCACTACGATTGCGATAAGGAACGATTATGGCCATCTGAGGAGAAAGATCAATGATGATCAATTGTCAATTGTCAGCTATCAATTATCAATGAGAGTGAATATATGAGAAAATAATATTTGTGAACTGCCGATGAAATAAAGAAATGATGATGACCCTCGCAGTTTCAACTTACGCAGTTGAGAAAAGAACAACTTGAGAAAATTCAGGCTTGAACGGGATTCGAGCACATGACCTCTGGATAGCGGTACAGCGCTCTCACCAAATCCCGTAGATGGTGAATTTAATGAGAGTGAATATATGAAATAATCATAAATGTGAACAGCGGATGAAAAAAAAAAAAAAGAAATGATGATGACCCTCGCAGTTTTCTTTATAAATTATCAATTACAAAGTAGTCTATCAACTGCTGCGCAAAAATCAGTCAACGGTATACCGGTATTAAATGATGAACAAGGTGTTGGTTTCCCTTGTTCATTGGAGTTTGCTTTGCTAACTGGCAACGCTTTAGTAGTACTCGTACTCAAACCATAGGGCCAAGAACAGAACAACAGAAATTCGCATGAATAAACTATAAAACTAAATTCAAATTTGGCGTTAATCCGTGAATAAGTTAAGCCAGCTTTCCAGACACGAGGCGCTTTCCATTTAGCCATAAATTTCGGTTTGAAATCCTGGAAGCTTCCAGTGTCAAATAGAAAGGCTTTTTCCATCCAGGCATAGAGCCTCGTTTTCACTTTCAAACTTGAAATCGATGGCGCAGAAAGCCAACAATATGGATGTTGCACTGCCACTCCATTCTGACATTGTGGACAATTTTGACGAGGAAAACCTTAACTTTTCGAGTAGTGGAAATTATTTTGACTTGTTTCGATAGCAGCTACTCGTTGCTGTTCTGCCAGAAGAACAGAATTGATTATAATTAAAAAATCGACGTCAGTTTTTTATGCGTCTGTCCTCTTATTGATGATAAATTTCGTCATAACATTGTCAGTTTGCAGCGGAAGCAACAGAAATGGAAACTTTGTGCAAATGGAACGCTACTTTCCACTCGAACCGGTTAGAACGAAGAAGAAAGTGGTGTAACTCGAAAGGCTCTCCGATTGTTCCGGAAAATGTCCAGTGGAATGAAGCGCACCATTTGTATTCCAACCGGTTTTACCGAAATTTTTGCTAAATGGAAAGCGCCCACAGTTATTTAAGAGTTCTGACGTGCTGGTATCTGGCTGGGGTTTCGTGAGCTAACATCTCACCTTAACCCTTGCTTGGCAATCAGTTGGCTTCCAGCGGCCTCCATTTTTGACCCAGCCATTGAACTCAGCGGACATTTCCTTTTCGAGATCGTGCATTTTAGGAACTGTTTGGTCGATATATATAGGACCAACTGCCAAAGAAAATCAAGGATCAAGCACAGGGTTAGACCTTAAAGAACAGTTTTAATAGCGGAGCTAGCTTGCGCCGGGGCTTAAGACCCACGGGGCGGAGCTCCATACTCAAGAAATGTGTATGTCTATGCGAGTGAATTTTCATGGTCATGAACGTAGGACGTTGCACTATTCTCAAATGTAAAAAAAATACTCAACAATTGTCCCCATCAAAAATATTCAAATACATCTCACCCCACCCCTCACACGTTTGCTGGCTACCCACAGCCCAAAGGCATGTGACGTAATCTGGTCAGCAGTTACCTATCCTCCCAAGAAGTAGGCTGACATGTCATGTAAGCGCCACACTGTGTCCTTATCAGTTGTATTCCAATAAACATCTTACTACCCAAATCTTGGATTGTTAGCCCAAGAACACACGACATCATCTGGTCAACGATCACACACCATTTTTAGTCAAGTAGAGACTTCATCTAAGGGTCACGAAGTGTCCCCATCAGTAACATTTCAACAGCCAAGTTTCCACGATGTCAGCCCATGAGCATTTTAATAAACGCCTCCTCACAAAGTTGGAATGTGAGCTCACGAGTATACAATTTCATCTAATCAGCGGTTACCCACTCCCCTCCTCCTTTAAAGCCCATGTTAAGACTCTATGTTGACATGAGAAAATGTATTATTCAATAGCCCCCCATCCCCCCCTCTCTTTTAAAACTAGCAAGGAAACCCGTCGCAAAGGTTTTTGACAATCCCAATATTCACCTCAATACCTAGGAGCTTCGCTGTTAATTAAGCTTGCCAGTTGCTATATTATGGTATTAGCAGATAATGTAGCGTGCCTTATACATTAAAGACTGTGCGAATGGACTGCTATTGTCCAGGGGCAACTTGTTTTTCGCGGTGACGCCCCTTCTACAAAAAATTCTGCTGGACGACAAGGAGACGTGAAGCTCCTGTATGCCACTGTGTATGCGTACTTTAACTGACTGTGCCAGTCTACTTAACTCCATGACAGAATCTAGCTGTGTTTTCCTCCGTGTGACAACAGAACGAGATTTTGTGCTACAAGTCTCAACTGAACTTTAAATGGTTACAAGCCTAAAATGTTCAGAGACGCATTTCATGACTCACGGAAGTGAAAGGACGGCATTCTCGGGGATAAACTGTTAAATCAGGACATAAATAATTTATAGTAAATATATTATATATTGTGTATTATATATCAAATATTATGAACGTAAACAGAGTGCTTACCAAACTCTGAACCATTTTTTGGACATACGTTGTCATTCGTATCTCCTCTTGATTCTTCAAAACTCAATTTGTTTTGTCCTAGGCTAATTTCAAATGATCCTGCCCTCAACAGCTTTTTGGTTTGTTGCAAGAAACCCACATAACCTAACATTGCGAGTAAAGATACAATTCCAGTTGCATATGTACAGAACATTAATATCTTCACAGTCTTCAATTTTGCCATTATTCCTTGCAAAGGACAAATATAGCTTCTCAGAAATGTCACGATCGACAAACTTTGGTACCTGCAGAAAACGAAAAGTGAAAAAAAAATTAGTAAAAAATCACCAACTTCGCTTGTAGGCTCAGTCTCCAGCCGTGAGTGTCTCGATGCGCCCGCGATTCTCGCCACTTTCACGGCGGGGCCAAACCACCCCCCAAATGGGTCATTTAGACTAATTTTGCTTCTTTTTCATATTTCTTTTCCAAACTTGGCAAAAAACCTTGGGTTGTCGCCCAATTTATTTTAAGTATGAGAATGACTTAAAAAACCAAATTGTGACGTCATAATGGCTGACGTCACAAAACGAGTTAACTGAAAATTTCAAATTTGAAATAAAAAGTTATGTCATCTGAAAGAACTTGGCAAGGGGAGTAAAATGCTGAAAACCGTACCTCGCTAAGACAAACGTATCTTGAGTTATGGCAATTTAAAGACATTTAAAGTGTGCCCCCCGGAACCATACTTTTCTTCTAAAAACAACCCTGTTGATCTATTTTGTACAGTTTTTTTCCATGCAAGCTAATAATCTGGTAAAATGGACTTCTTGTTGTTCCAAAAAATCGTATCATTTTAGATTTTAAGTTTTCGGCTTGAAAACGATAATATTAGCAAGAGCATAATTGATCACGTGACACTTAATTACGTCACAAAACTGGTTTGGGGGCTCTAGCTCTGGCAGGAAAAAAATTTTCCGAGTTTTTCTTTTTCATTTAGCTTCCGTCATTTAAGACATCTTATCTGCAACTTAAATGGTGTCGTTGACGCAACAAAACAACACTTAAATTCAAACGTATTACACAAGGGGGGGACCCTATTTTGAGACTGTGAAATTTTCAAAATCTAAAATGCCATATCTCATCCATTATTTATCACATCGACAAACGGTTTTCAGCATTCAACTCCTCTTGACGTGTTCTTTCTAAAACACCAGAAAAAATTTAGAAATTCTAAAATTTTATTTTAGAGAATAATATGACGTCACCAATTATGACGTCATAATTTGACATTTGGCATCACCATTCATGTCAAATTGTTTGGCACAAAGACCCATATCAAATTACCAAGTTTGGTAAAGAAATGATGAAAAGTAACAAAATTATTAAAAATTAATCAAAAAACGGGACATTTCATGACCCATTTGGGGGGTGGTTTGGCCCCACCGTGTTCACGGCTGGGCGCACGGTTTTAGGGGGCTTGTCTCTGATTGGTCAGTCTAAACAACAACCAAACCGGCCAGAACGTCATGGTAGGTGTGAAGGTAAGTGAGTACAAGTGAAGGGAAGTGAGTAGAAATGAAGGAAAGTGAGTACAAATGAGGGAAAGTGAGTACAAGTGAAGAAAAGTGTGTGTTAGTGGAGGTAGGTGCGTTAATCAGTTGATGTATATATTCATATAGGATTGTAACTTTATTAGTGCCTTATATGTGGGCTAGCATGACGTTCTTGCCACCAAACCCGTGCGCCCAGCGGTGAAGGTGGCGAGAATCGCGGGTGCATCGAGACATTCACGGCTGGAGAATGAGCCTACTTCGCTTGTTGCTAAATTGCAAATCCGCAAATCTGATTGACCAATCGTCTTTCTCAGTTTTTAAACAATAATGTTTCTGTCGAAAGAGTATCACCTGAAAGTTGCCCGCAAAAATAATTTGATCTTCCTATCGCAAATATTATGCTTTAAGAAAATTTTAAAATTTTTCAGTTCACAGAATGGTATATAGAGAGACAACAACGAAACGAGAACTCAGTCACGACTGCGACGTGACAATTTTACTTTTTATTTTTATTTCCAACTCCTAAAGCCGTCTGGTAAGCCCCAATAGTGATCAGCATCAGATTTCTCCTAATCATATCAGTGCATTTATAACACAGAAAGGTCATGCGAATTAGGAAAATGATGACCAAAGATGAATGGTCTGGATGTCTTAACAAGTTCTGCCAATTAGTACTCAATGACGTGTATGAAGGCCAGTAAGGAGAATTTAAATAATGATGCCGGGGCCTAAAGAATTAGTTTCAATGACACGACCAATCTCTTCTCGTAACATATTCGTAAAGCACAGGACAGACTCCATTGTGGAGAAGAACAAAAGAAAAAGGAAACTTTGAAAAACGCACTGAATCTCACGACAACATTATGCCACCCTACTCACGCTCTGTTCACTTGCAAATGTGGTCAGACATTCGCGGGTAGCACTGAATTGTTGCCGTCTGACGTCTTAGTTTTCACAGAGTTACCCGCTCATGGGCTCTTGGCGTTAGATGTCATGTGTCCGTGAACTGGCGCGCGTTGTAGCGGAAAAAAAACTTCGGCTATATAACATTTTTATTTCTAATTCATGGTAGTTGTTGTTTGAGAATTGTGAAGCCATATTGACTTATCGCGGATAAGATTATTACAACTAATTATTTCTTGATCTTTAATTAATATAAAAACTTTGAATGCACACAACACACAACTCAAAATGGAACACAATCGGTACTTCTTATTGCCGGATCTCGTTTTGTTGAGATGCTCGTACCAGACGTCACTGTAACGTGTGAATAAACTATTTTGATTGCAAGGCTGGCATTACGGCAAAAGGGCACTTTTAATCAGGCCAATATTTCAATTAGTCCGCGCTAAAGAGAGGCTTATCTCATAGAGAAAGGTAGAATTTTATCACCGGACGGGCGAGTTAAACCCGTGTAATGAACAGTGGGGGCTATCTCTACAAACAGGAACGCAGAATTGTAGAACGGGGAACGGGGAATGAGGAATGGAGAACGGGGCATCTCTAAAATAGGGAATTTCTAAAACGGGGAATCTCTAAAATAGGGAATCTCTAAAATGGGGAATCTCTAAAAAAGGGAATCTGTAAAGAGGGGAATCTCTAAAATAGGGAATCTCTAAAACAGGGATTCTCTAAAATAAGGAAACTCTAAAATAAGGAATCTCTAAAATGGGTAATCTCTAAAATAGGGAATCTCTAAAACGGGAAATCTCTAAAATAGAGAATCTCTAGTGTGGAGAATCTCTAAAATAGGGAATCTCTAAAATACCCGGTCATAGGCTTTTGGCGTTAGATGTCATGTGTCCATGAACTGGCGTGCGTTGTAGCGGAAAAAACGTCAGCTATCATGACATTTTTATTTCTAATCTAGGGTAGTTTTTGTTTGAGAATTTTGAAGCCATATTGACTTATCGCGGGTACAATTATTCCGAAAATAACTAAAGGGAAAGGGGAATTACTTTTTTGTTTCCTTTTTTTTAACAAAAGAACTAGTTTACAAGACTAACACAATGCATAACCACACGAGCTAATTTACAGAACTAATACTACACTTACAAAAGAAGGACTTAATTACAACTGAACTAATATAACACCTTAGGGGAATTACTTGGAGTTAATGGTGGGTTCGATTTATCGGGGGTAAAATTACAGCATATAAATGAAGCAGTAGGGGAAATTGATTTTGTTATTCAAAGCGTCAAAAAAGCTAGTACAATAAAAGCAACCTGAAAGGGAGTTTAAGAGGTGGGCCCTATGTAATAAGCTCCTTTTCAAAATAGGGGAAAATCCTATGACAATACTTTACAAATATGGTATAAAAACTGAGAAAGATTTGTGGTGGTTGTTGTTTGAGACTTTCTTAGCCATATCGAGTTACCGACGGTTAAGCTATTCAGAAAATGACTATTTCTTCGAATTAGTATCAGTTAACTTTTCCCCTAGCTATCAGTGCCTATGACCGATTATTTGCAAACGCTTTTACACGAAACAAAGTTACTTACCAGCTGTCAAATTTCAAGCGTTTCTCGATGCACTTTATAACAGCCGTTTACAAAAAAGAATGATGTGCTTTTATGTTATGGAATAAAAGAATATTCAGCAGCCCAGCAAGGCAACATTCTTGACTTAACATAACAACCTGTTTGTTGCTAGGAAGACAACAGTTGCTTGGTACTTGCAATGACCCACTTGGTTAAAAAAAAACGCGAAATAAATCAGAATCAAAGGCGCCCTTGGGCGACGCTGGTTTCAAATTTAATACACTAATTATTTCTAAATCTTTAATAAATGCAAAGAATTTGAAGGCAGGGAACCACACAACTCGAAATAAAACCCAGCCGGTACTTCTTATTGCCGGATCTCGTTTTGTTGAGATGCTCGCACCAGACGTCACTGTAACGTGTGAATAAAACTATGTAAACTATACAACAAATAAACGTCTCGCTCGTTGCTAAGTTGCAAATCCGCAAATCTGATTGACCAATCGTCTTTCTCAGTTTTTAAACAATAATGTTTCTGTCGAAAGAGTATCACCTGAAAGTTGCCCGCAAAAATAATTTGATCTTCCTATCGCAAATATTATGCTTTAAGAAAATTTTTCAGTTCACAGAATGGTATATAGAGAGACAACAACGAAACGAGAACTCAGTCACGACTGCGACGTGACAATTTTACTTTTTATTTTTATTTCCAACTCCTAAAGCCGTCTGGTAAGCACCAATAGTGATCAGCATCAGATTTCTCCTAATCATATCAGTGCATTTATAACACAGAAAGGTCATGCGAATTAGGAAAATGATGACCAAAGATGAATGGTCTGGATGTCTTAACAAGTTCTGCCAATTAGTACTCAGTGACGTGTATGAAGGCCAGTAAGGAGAATTTGAATAATGATGCCGGGGCCTAAAGAGTTAGTTTCAATGACACGACCAATCTCTTCTCGTAACATATTCGTAAAGCACAGAACAGACTCCATTGTGGAGAAGAACAAAAGAAAAAGGAAACTTTGAAAAACGCACTGAATCTCACGACAACATTATGCCACCCTACTCACGCTCTGTTCACTTGCAAATGTGGTCAGACATTCGCGGGTAGCACTGAATTGTTGCCGTCTGACGTCTTAGTTTTCACAGAGTTACCCGCTCATGGGCTCTTGGCGTTAGATGTCATGTGTCCGTGAACTGGCGCGCGTTGTAGCGGAAAAAAAACTTCAGCTATATAACATTTTTATTTCTAATTCATGGTAGTTGTTGTTTGAGAATTGTGAAGCCATATTCACTTATTGCGGATAAGATTATTACAACTAATTATTTCTAAATCTTTAATTAATATAAAAACTTTGAATGCACACAACACACAACTCAAAATGGAACACAGTCGGTACTTCTTATTGCCGGATCTCGTTTTGTTGAGATGCTCGTACCAGACGTCACTGTAACGTGTGAATAAACTATTTTGATTGCAAGGCTGGCATTACGGCAAAAGGGCACTTTTAATCAGGCCAATATTTCAATTAGTCCGCGCTAAAGAGAGGCTTATCTCATAGAGAAAGGTAGAATTTTATCACCGGACGGGCGAGTTAAACCCGTGTAATGAACAGTGGGGGCTATCTCTACAAACAGGAACGCAGAATTGTAGAACGGGGAACGGGGAATGAGGAATGGAGAACGGGGCATCTCTAAAATAGGGAATTTCTAAAACGGGGAATCTCTAAAATAGGGAATCTCTAAAATGGGGAATCTCTAAAAAAGGGAATCTGTAAAGCGGGGAATCTCTAAAATAGGGAATCTCTAAAACAGGGATTCTCTAAAATAAGGAAACTCTAAAATAAGGAATCTCTAAAATGGGGAATCTCTAAAATAGGGAACTCTAAAACGGGAAATCTCTAAAATAGGGAATCTCGAAAACGGGGAAGTTCTAAAATAGAGAATCTCTAGTATGGAGAATCTCTAAAATAGGCAATCTCTAAAATACCCGGTCATAGGCTTTTGGCGTTAGATGTCATGTGTCCATGAACTGGCGTGCGTTGTAGCGGAAAAAACGTCAGCTATCATGACATTTTTATTTCTAATCTAGGGTAGTTTTTGTTTGAGAATTTTGAAGCCATATTGACTTATCGCGGGTACAATTATTCCGAAAATAACTAAAGGGAAAGGGGAATTACTTTTTTTTTTCCTTTTTTTTAACAAAAGAACTAGTTTACAAGACTAATACAATGCATAACCACACGAGCTAATTTACAGAACTAATACTACACTTACAAAAGAAGGACTTAGGGGAATTACTTGGAGTTAATGGTGGGTTCGATTTATCGGGGGTAAAATTACAGCATATAAATGAAGCAGTAGGGGAAATTGATTTTGTTATTCAAAGTGCCAAAAAAGCTAGTGCAATAAAAGCAACCTGAAAGGGAGTTTAAGAGGTGGGCCCTATGTAATAAGCTCCTTTTCAAAATAGGGGAAAATCCTATAACAATACTTTACAAATATGGTTAAAAAACGGAGAAAGATTTGTGGTGGTTGTTGTTTGAGACTTTTTTAGCCATATCGAGTTACCGACGGTTAAGCTATTCAGAAAATGACTATTTCTTCGAATTAGTATCAGTTAACTTTTCCCCTAGCTATCAGTGCCTATGACCGATTATTTGCAAACGCTTTTACACGAAACAAAGTTACTTACCAGCTGTCAAATTTCAAGCGTTTCTCCATGCACTTTATAACAGCCGTTTACAAAAAAGAATGATGTGCTTTTATGTTATGGAATAAAAGAATATTCAGCAGCCCAGCAAGGCAACATTCTTGACTTAACATAACAACCTGTTTGTTGCTAGGAAGACAACAGTTGCTTGGTACTTGCAATGACCCACTTGGTTAAAAAAAAACGCAAAATAAATCAGAATCAAAGGCGCCCTTGGGCGACGCTGGTTTCAAATTTAATACACTAATTATTTCTAAATCTTTAATAAATGCAAAGAATTTGAAGGCAGGGAACCACACAACTCGAAATAAAACCCAGCCGGTACTTCTTATTGCCGGATCTCGTTTTGTTGAGATGCTCGCACCAGACGTCACTGTAACGTGTGAATAAAACTATGTAAACTATACAACAAATAAACGTCTCGCTCGTTGCTAAGTTGCAAATCCGCAAATCTGATTGACCAATCGTCTTTCTCAGTTTTTAAACAATAATGTTTCTGTCGAAAGAGTATCACCTGAAAGTTGCCCGCAAAAATAATTTGATCTTCCTATCGCAAATATTATGCTTTAAGAAAATTTTTCAGTTCACAGAATGGTATATAGAGAGACAACAACGAAACGAGAACTCAGTCACGACTGCGACGTGACAATTTTACTTTTTATTTTTATTTCCAACTCCTAAAGCCGTCTGGTAAGCACCAATAGTGATCAGCATCAGATTTCTCCTAATCATATCAGTGCATTTATAACACAGAAAGGTCATGCGAATTAGGAAAATGATGACCAAAGATGAATGGTCTGGATGTCTTAACAAGTTCTGCCAATTAGTACTCAGTGACGTGTATGAAGGCCAGTAAGGAGAATTTGAATAATGATGCCGGGGCCTAAAGAGTTAGTTTCAATGACACGACCAATCTCTTCTCGTAACATATTCGTAAAGCACAGAACAGACTCCATTGTGGAGAAGAACAAAAGAAAAAGGAAACTTTGAAAAACGCACTGAATCTCACGACAACATTATGCCACCCTACTCACGCTCTGTTCACTTGCAAATGTGGTCAGACATTCGCGGGTAGCACTGAATTGTTGCCGTCTGACGTCTTAGTTTTCACAGAGTTACCCGCTCATGGGCTCTTGGCGTTAGATGTCATGTGTCCGTGAACTGGCGCGCGTTGTAGCGGAAAAAAAACTTCGGCTATATAACATTTTTATTTCTAATTCATGGTAGTTGTTGTTTGAGAATTGTGAAGCCATATTGACTTATCGCGGATAAGATTATTACAACTAATTATTTCTTGATCTTTAATTAATATAAAAACTTTGAATGCACACAACACACAACTCAAAATGGAACACAATCGGTACTTCTTATTGCCGGATCTCGTTTTGTTGAGATGCTCGTACCAGACGTCACTGTAACGTGTGAATAAACTATTTTGATTGCAAGGCTGGCATTACGGCAAAAGGGCACTTTTAATCAGGCCAATATTTCAATTAGTCCGCGCTAAAGAGAGGCTTATCTCATAGAGAAAGGTAGAATTTTATCACCGGACGGGCGAGTTAAACCCGTGTAATGAACAGTGGCCGCTATCTCTACAAACAGGAACGCAGAATTGTAGAACGGGGAACGGGGAATGAGGAATGGAGAACGGGGCATCTCTAAAATAGGGAATTTCTAAAACGGGGAATCTCTAAAATAGGGAATCTCTAAAATGGGGAATCTCTAAAAAAGGGAATCTGTAAAGAGGGGAATCTCTAAAATAGGGAATCTCTAAAACAGGGATTCTCTAAAATAAGGAAACTCTAAAATAAGGAATCTCTAAAATGGGTAATCTCTAAAATAGGGAATCTCTAAAACGGGAAATCTCTAAAATAGAGAATCTCTAGTGTGGAGAATCTCTAAAATAGGGAATCTCTAAAATACCCGGTCATAGGCTTTTGGCGTTAGATGTCATGTGTCCATGAACTGGCGTGCGTTGTAGCGGAAAAAACGTCAGCTATCATGACATTTTTATTTCTAATCTAGGGTAGTTTTTGTTTGAGAATTTTGAAGCCATATTGACTTATCGCGGGTACAATTATTCCGAAAATAACTAAAGGGAAAGGGGAATTACTTTTTTGTTTCCTTTTTTTTAACAAAAGAACTAGTTTACAAGACTAACACAATGCATAACCACACGAGCTAATTTACAGAACTAATACTACACTTACAAAAGAAGGACTTAATTACAACTGAACTAATATAACACCTTAGGGGAATTACTTGGAGTTAATGGTGGGTTCGATTTATCGGGGGTAAAATTACAGCATATAAATGAAGCAGTAGGGGAAATTGATTTTGTTATTCAAAGCGTCAAAAAAGCTAGTACAATAAAAGCAACCTGAAAGGGAGTTTAAGAGGTGGGCCCTATGTAATAAGCTCCTTTTCAAAATAGGGGAAAATCCTATGACAATACTTTACAAATATGGTAAAAAAACGGAGAAAGATTTGTGGTGGTTGTTGTTTGAGACTTTTTTAGCCATATCGAGTTACCGACGGTTAAGCTATTCAGAAAATGACTATTTCTTCGAATTAGTATCAGTTAACTTTTCCCCTAGCTATCAGTGCCTATGACCGATTATTTGCAAACGCTTTTACACGAAACAAAGTCACTTACCAGCTGTCAAATTTCAAGCGTTTCTCGATGCACTTTATAACAGCCGTTTACAAAAAAGAATGATGTGCTTTTATGTTATGGAATAAAAGAATATTCAGCAGCCCAGCAAGGCAACATTCTTGACTTAACATAACAACCTGTTTGTTGCTAGGAAGACAACAGTTGCTTGGTACTTGCAATGACCCACTTGGTTAAAAAAAAACGCAAAATAAATCAGAATCAAAGGCGCCCTTGGGCGACGCTGGTTTCAAATTTAATACACTAATTATTTCTAAATCTTTAATAAATGCAAAGAATTTGAAGGCAGGGAACCACACAACTCGAAATAAAACCCAGCCGGTACTTCTTATTGCCGGATCTCGTTTTGTTGAGATGCTCGCACCAGACGTCACTGTAACGTGTGAATAAAACTATGTAAACTATACAACAAATAAACGTCTCGCTCGTTGCTAAGTTGCAAATCCGCAAATCTGATTGACCAATCGTCTTTCTCAGTTTTTAAACAATAATGTTTCTGTCGAAAGAGTATCACCTGAAAGTTGCCCGCAAAAATAATTTGATCTTCCTATCGCAAATATTATGCTTTAAGAAAATTTTTCAGTTCACAGAATGGTATATAGAGAGACAACAACGAAACGAGAACTCAGTCACGACTGCGACGTGACAATTTTACTTTTTATTTTTATTTCCAACTCCTAAAGCCGTCTGGTAAGCACCAATAGTGATCAGCATCAGATTTCTCCTAATCATATCAGTGCATTTATAACACAGAAAGGTCATGCGAATTAGGAAAATGATGACCAAAGATGAATGGTCTGGATGTCTTAACAAGTTCTGCCAATTAGTACTCAGTGACGTGTATGAAGGCCAGTAAGGAGAATTTGAATAATGATGCCGGGGCCTAAAGAGTTAGTTTCAATGACACGACCAATCTCTTCTCGTAACATATTCGTAAAGCACAGGACAGACTCCATTGTGGAGAAGAACAAAAGAAAAAGGAAACTTTGAAAAACGCACTGAATCTCACGACAACATTATGCCACCCTACTCACGCTCTGTTCACTTGCAAATGTGGTCAGACATTCGCGGGTAGCACTGAATTGTTGCCGTCTGACGTCTTAGTTTTCACAGAGTTACCCGCTCATGGGCTCTTGGCGTTAGATGTCATGTGTCCGTGAACTGGCGCGCGTTGTAGCGGAAAAAAAACTTCAGCTATATAACATTTTTATTTCTAATTCATGGTAGTTGTTGTTTGAGAATTGTGAAGCCATATTCACTTATTGCGGATAAGATTATTACAACTAATTATTTCTAAATCTTTAATTAATATAAAAACTTTGAATGCACACAACACACAACTCAAAATGGAACACAGTCGGTACTTCTTATTGCCGGATCTCGTTTTGTTGAGATGCTCGTACCAGACGTCACTGTAACGTGTGAATAAACTATTTTGATTGCAAGGCTGGCATTACGGCAAAAGGGCACTTTTAATCAGGCCAATATTTCAATTAGTCCGCGCTAAAGAGAGGCTTATCTCATAGAGAAAGGTAGAATTTTATCACCGGACGGGCGAGTTAAACCCGTGTAATGAACAGTGGCCGCTATCTCTACAAACAGGAACGCAGAATTGTAGAACGGGGAACGGGGAATGAGGAATGGAGAACGGGGCATCTCTAAAATAGGGAATTTCTAAAACGGGGAATCTCTAAAATAGGGAATCTCTAAAATGGGGAATCTCTAAAAAAGGGAATCTGTAAAGCGGGGAATCTCTAAAATAGGGACTCTCTAAAACAGGGATTCTCTAAAATAAGGAAACTCTAAAATAAGGAATCTCTAAAATGGGGAATCTCTAAAATAGGGAACTCTAAAACGGGAAATCTCTAAAATAGGGAATCTCGAAAACGGGGAAGTTCTAAAATAGAGAATCTCTAGTATGGAGAATCTCTAAAATAGGCAATCTCTAAAATACCCGGTCATAGGCTTTTGGCGTTAGATGTCATGTGTCCATGAACTGGCGTGCGTTGTAGCGGAAAAAACGTCAGCTATCATGACATTTTTATTTCTAATCTAGGGTAGTTTTTGTTTGAGAATTTTGAAGCCATATTGACTTATCGCGGGTACAATTATTCCGAAAATAACTAAAGGGAAAGGGGAATTACTTTTTTTTTTCCTTTTTTTTAACAAAAGAACTAGTTTACAAGACTAATACAATGCATAACCACACGAGCTAATTTACAGAACTAATACTACACTTACAAAAGAAGGACTTAGGGGAATTACTTGGAGTTAATGGTGGGTTCGATTTATCGGGGGTAAAATTACAGCATATAAATGAAGCAGTAGGGGAAATTGATTTTGTTATTCAAAGCGCCAAAAAAGCTAGTACAATAAAAGCAACCTGAAAGGGAGTTTAAGGGGTGGGCCCTATGTAATAAGCTCCTTTTCAAAATAGGGGAAAATCCTATAACAATACTTTACAAATATGGTTAAAAAACGGAGAAAGATTTGTGGTGGTTGTTGTTTGAGACTTTTTTAGCCATATCGAGTTACCGACGGTTAAGCTATTCAGAAAATGACTATTTCTTCGAATTAGTATCAGTTAACTTTTCCCCTAGCTATCAGTGCCTATGACCGATTATTTGCAAACGCTTTTACACGAAACAAAGTTACTTACCAGCTGTCAAATTTCAAGCGTTTCTCGATGCACTTTATAACAGCCGTTTACAAAAAAGAATGATGTGCTTTTAGCGGAACTCCTTTGCGGCCGAAGGCCGCAAAAGTGGAGCCCCATACCCATACTAAGAGGTATGCTGGTGATTTTTTATGGTCATGGCAAGCGGAATGGCTCGCGGGCGCGTGCGCCATACATACGTCCGTACATCGCATTTCATGACATTCTTACATGAGGCAATTTTCCCTGGAAGAGCAGAGACGAAGGAAAAGAGAAGGAGATAGAGATCAACAACGGGAAAGGATGAGAAACGCCACTGAAGAACAGCGTCAAGCACCCGGTCAAGCAGAGCGGAAACGAAAACGAGAAAGACGAAGGAACAGTACAGCAGAGAGATAAAGGCAACTAGAAATAAGACGGAACGGTACTGAAGAACAACGCCAGAGGAAAACTGAGAGACGCCGACAGAGAACTGTAAACATGTCGGGTACAGTTTTCTTGATTTTTATCTATTTGTGATTGGAAATAATTTTGTACCACCGAATAATTTACGTCTACGTTTTTGTTTTTTATTCTACAGATCATCAAGGGGAAAGAAGTCGTAATAGAGAGAGAACGGAGAAGAAATTTACGCCAAGGACAGCATGAAGTTACAAGGTGTTCAAAAAGGTAAAATCAATTTCCGTGCTTTAGCAAAGTTTGTTTAACAAAAAAAATGTACTGTTACAAAAGGGAACTTTTCGTCAAAACTTAAACCGCACCTTTTACGGTATGTCATTTAATACTACTCGTAGAAAGTGAAAAAAAGAGGAAAAGAAACAAAACAAAACAAAACGAAAAAAGGGAACACAATTTGAGGGGGTAGTGCAAAGGTGATGGTATCATATTACAAGATTTCACAATACGGCCGCGCGCGTGACTGAGTGAGAACGAGAACACAATACCTTTTCAGCGTTAGAAATGAAAAGATAGGCTAAAGAAACTCGACTGCCGGTCCCGAATGCCTGTTAAGTGGAATATGAATGTCTTTATTGAGGAGAAATATGGATTGCTTTGGCCCGATGCTTTAATTGAACCAGCGTGAAGATCTGATTGCTGAGTTTCCCGGGTGAGTTTCTCGGAATTTTTCAATCATTTCACAGAATATTACGGTATGGGGAATTCGCTTTTATTTAGAAGGATCCCACTATCTCAACTCGCTTATCTCCAATTCCCCGTCATCTCGAACAAAGAGAAATTTGTCTTGGCTTTGGTCATAAATATAATATTTCCAGTTATTTACTTTTACGACGATAACCCGCTTTTCTCAACTTTGAAGAATACCAGTGTCTTTTGTTTTCACGGAGCAAAGTGTAGCCAGGCAAAGGAGGAAACAGCTTATGAAAGCATGCAATGAAGTAAAAGGCGAAAACAAGTACCAACGCGAATCGTCAAGATGTTAACTCATTGACTAACAAAAGAATAACAAAACAGGACATAACTGATATATGCCTCGTTCTTTTAAACTCTGAATCCAGTCATTGTTTACAATATCCTCGGCAAAACCCCTACCAAAATCCATGCAAGTAACGAATCGACGAAAAAGCACATCCTCATTTATGTATCTACTGAAGTAGGTCTTAAATATTTTTTAACCCTTATTCTGATTTCTGAATTGTTTGCTTGAATTTCAATAATTTTATTTGGCTTCACTTAAGCTCAAGACTTAAGCTTGTGTGTAAATTAATTTTGTTTATCACTTATGAATTGTTTTCTTGAATTTCAATAATTTTATTTGGCTTCACTTAAGCTCAAGACTTAAGCTTATGTGTGAATTAATTTTGTTTATCACTTATGAATTGTTCGCTTGAATTTCAATAATTTTATTGGGCTTCACTTAAGCTCAAGACTTAAGCTTATGTGTGAATTAATTTTGTTTATCACTTATGAATTGTTTGCTTGAATTTCAATAATTTTATTTGGCTTCACTTAAGCTCAAGTTAAGCTTACATGTGTATGTGTGAATTTTTTTTGTTTATCACTCAATATTATGCATGGTTCAATTCTACCTGTTACCATCCTCCCCCTCCCCGGGCCTACCCCCCGGGATTTGCAATTTTTTTCTCACTTGGCAGTCTATTCCCCACCCCCGGGCACACAGAAAGAGACGATTCCCCACCTCCGGGACTCCTCATCGACCACGAATACGTTGTTTTGTGTACAAAACCTAAATGACGATATTGATTTCCGTACAATAGCAAAATCAGACGTTTTGACAAGAACTTAAATGCTTTTCTAGAGTGTATTGAAAAAAGGACACTACATGCATAATATAATAAAAACATGAACAGAAAACTGAAGAAAAAAACTCTACCTGCACTGGCGTACGGCTGGCAAGTAAAGAAATTTTCTTCGCCACATGTTTTATTCTAAATATAGCACATACGCACAAGAGGCCCATGAACAAATTGATGGCAGCATTTAAAGGAGTTTTTCTTACCTTGTTTCATAAGAACACTGGACTGAAATCTTTGTTTAACATAAAACTGTGCATCCGTTTTGATATAGAGTCTATTTAAGTGGTCTTATTATAAATATAAACACACTGAAGAAATATTTCTTTGTTTGTGACGACCACCATTCATTCGAGTATGCATCAAACGCACATTCTTTCAACAATTTATAATAAACGTACCGTCGAACACAGATTTTAATTTTGAGAGATTACTCTTCTCTAAACAGTCTGCTACAAATACTAGAGATTTTCACTGGAAATAGGCTCCACGCGGTCCGGGGCCATCATATCAACTGAGAAGTGACGTACTTTACAAGAACAACAAGAAGTTATTTTCGATTTGCCCCCCTCCCCGACTCCCCGGGACAAGACCACTTCAAACAATTCCCCACCCCCAGGCTCGAAGGGCTGGACTTGTCCCCGGGGTTGCCTGGTGGGGGGATGGTAACAGGTAAAATTGAACCATGCATTAGTTCAGAAGGCGACTGCAATTTGCCATTTTTTTTTCGATCTCAGTTAACCTACATGTATGAAATAAAAGCACTGCATTGTGGAAAGTGCTTCTTACTATTTGTCACTCATAATGGAATGTTCATGTTTTAGAAAGTTTAAATAATTACTGCATGCATTTTTTGGTTTTCCCAAAAATCATTGTATTCCCAAGGGGGGGGGATCCAGATGTAAGCAAAGGATTTTTTTATGCAATTGACATATTTGTACTGATGTACAAATTCGATCTGGACACAGTGGAAGAAGAGCCACCCAGTGGATCCACTGCTAATTCCTATTTATTTATTTTATTTTATTTATTTGATGTGTTTTTGCTTCCTAAAGGCAATCTGGCTTGTTTAACTGACAATTGTCTGCTGGGATTAGTTAGAACATGTTTGATTAATTGCAATTGGCTCTTTACTGAGTTAAGCAAAGGAGACTGGAGATGATTGAACATCCAGTAAACTTAAATGAGGTCCTGCCATTTTGTTGCTCATTCGATCGATTGATATTCAAGTGCTTTACCTTACCTGTATTACCCAATGAACCGTGCAAAGGGGGGAAGACAATTACATGTAACCACTTTTTAGACAAATGGCTAAAAGAGTTTGGATAGCTGCAAATGAGGGGTTCAGGCGATGATTTATTAAATAAGATTTTACTGTTAGATCAGTAAAATATTGTTAATGGAACGTGACACTCATTCTCAGTGAGCCTTTCATGGCGCGTTCGCTATCAATAGAACTACTATGCAGTTGGGATCCCAAGGTCGCTAAATCAATAGCTCCGTTGTAGCTAGACCTACAACATTATGGCTTTGTTTCTAGTTAGCTTTTCGTACGATTTATTGCATTGGTCGATAGCATTAAGGACCTATTCATAACTAAGATAGTACACGTGTAAGGCCAAGCTGTTGTATAGTACAGCCTTAACTACTGGCTACGTTAGCAGACACTGTCTAGATATAAAAGCTTAAGCAACCTGTTCAAGGTTCAATTTGTACTTCTCTTGTGCAGTGCAGCCAGTGTTTTGTCAATTTAGCAAATTTGTTTACCATGGTTCGTCCTCGTTCTATGTCGTCCGGCAAACGCACCTCCGCTCAACGCGAAAATCTGTCGGCTCTCTCCAGTGAGGTCTTGAAGCTTCGCCTCCAAGCGCTGAATCTGCCCATCACCGGTTCCCGAGGGCAGCTCCTCGCCAGGCTCAAAAAGGCCTTGCCTGGGAACACCAGCAAAACGTCGCTGCGCACCCAGAAGAAGACATCGCTGGGTACAAAGGCTGCACAAACTCGTCACCGTCGCGTCAATCAGGCCGCAGACCGCCAGCAATCTGTCCAAACGGCAAACCGTGCATCATCGCGTGCAGAGCCGCACGAAGCCGAACAAGAGGACAACGCCCTCTCGGACGAAGCTTCGTCGTCCTCAATCGACGAAATGTTCGAAAGGGACGAACCAGAGTCACCTGCCTCCCAGTCGCAGACGACACTGAGTTCAGCACAGCGTGCCGCCATCCAGGAGATAGTTGCGGAGTCGATCAGCAACGCTTTGGTCGCCTTGCGAGCGCCGGAAAGCGGTCCTGTTTCGCCTCAAGCCGATCAGCACCCACGTACCCCCGGAATGGCCTCCCCTCTGGGTCTTTCAAGGCCAGTGGAACGTAATTTGGAGGAGAAGATACTCCGCGGTGAGTACGTTGATCTCGCTTTACTGTTACCGGACAATATTTATCAGACCCAGGCCCCCGAGCTTCAGCTCAGATTAGACGACTCGGCCCTAGGTCCCATGGGTTCCCCGGTCACCATGGTTAGGAAGCGGAAACCAGTGATAGACACCTTCCAAAAATGGCTAGATGCCTACATGGCATATATGCTGGTGATCGTTGCAGCATACCCTCGAAGGGCGCTCGAACTAATTAAGTACCAGCAAATTATCAGTCGCGCAATAACCAAATTTAAAGGCATGGCTTGGCTTTCCTATGACCAACAGTTTCGTAGGCGTGCGGCTTACGACTTGTCTATTAGCTGGGACACGATAGATCTAGAACTTTGGACCGTGACTTTCTCGGGTTTAGCTAAGCCCCACTGCAATTTCTGCTCAAGTCCGTACCATATTCAAGACGACTGTCCTTCCGCTGAACCCCACAGAAAGCCTCGCCGTACCCAGACACTCTGCTTCGACTTCAACAAGTCCTCCAGCTGCAAGCGCCGCAACTGCAACTACCCGCATGTGTGCCGCCGCTGTTATTCCAGCAGTCACTCCGCCCTATCCTGCCCACAGCAACCACCCAGCAACACAGGTGCCTCCAAGTCTTCTCCATCCAGCGAGCGTGGCAAAAAGTAAAGTAGGACAACTAAGGCGCCATTTGAAGCCACAAGTATCCACACCTATTGACATTTATCGCTTAGAGTTAGAATTAGCGAATCACCCAGATCGTAACTTTGTTTCTAATTTGCTTAGCACGCTTAAGGAAGGAGCACACATTGGTTATTCGGGTCCTCGTTCATCCCGGGTTTCCCCCAACCTTATCTCAGCCACTCAGCATCCCGATGTAGTTACCTTGAATTTGCAGAAGGAGGTTACACTTGGCCGGGTAGCAGGGCCCTACCCGTCACCCCCCCTACCTAATTTTCAATGCCATCCTGTGGGTGTAGTCCCCAAAAAGCACTCAACCGAATGGCGCACCATATACCACCTCTCCTATCCTCCAGGGGACAGCATAAACGACCATATTCCCAAGGACCCCTTTTCCCTAAGTTATGTGCGGGTGGACGATGCTATTCATATTCTCCAGTCTCTGGGAAAGGGAGCCTTCATGGCGAAAACGGACCTCAAATCGGCCTTTCGCTTGATACCAATCCACCCTAACGACTGGAGCTTGCTGGGCATTTACTGGCAATCCCAGTACTATGTGGATATGTACTTACCCTTTGGGGTCCGGTCCGGTCCATTCCTGTTTAACCTATTGTCGGATGGGCTAGAGTGGATACTTAAACATAACTACGGCCTCCAGTATGTTATTCATATTCTAGACGACTTCTTTATCGCGGAACGTACAAAATTATCTTGTCTTTCTAGCTTTAGCACTCTCCTCAGGGTTTTTATGTCACTTAAAGCCCCTGTGGTAGCATCTAAAACCATTGGCCCCTCTCAAGTTGTTGAATTTATGGGCATTGTCCTCGATAGTGTGCGCATGGAAGCCCGCCTCCCCCAGGACAAACTAACTAGGATAAATGAGCTTCTAACATCCTTCAAGAAACGCCGCTCCGTGCGCTTGGTAGAGCTTCAATCTCTGATTGGCACTCTCCAGTTCGCATGCAAGGTGGTAGTCCCAGGAAGAACCTTCCTTCAGCGCGCGATAAATCTAACTAGGGGAGTCCCCAGTCGTTTTCACCACGTGAGGCTTAACAGGGAGTTCTTCAAGGATCTTGATATGTGGACGGTTTTCCTCACGAAATGGAACGGGCGTTCCTTTTTTCTTGAGTCTTCCACCACCCCAGCCCCTGACTTAGAGCTCTATACTGATGCCGCTAGCACCATAGGCTTTGGCGGTTTTCTCCAGGGAAAGTGGTTCCAGGGTCACTGGCCGCCCCACATGCGCTTAAACAAGGATCGGGGAATCAGTATCGAGTGGCAGGAACTGTTCCCCATTGTTGTCGCCTGCGCAATTTGGCACCCATTTTTCACGGGGAAACGCCTACAGTTTTGGTGCGACAATGAATCTGTAGTCGCTATTATCAATTCTGGGCACTCCAAGGCACCCCGTGTTATGGATTTGGTCAGATTTTTGGTTCTTATTTCAATGAAACATAATTTCTTGGTCCGGGCTTGCCACGTTTCAGGCGTTTCAAACGATATTGCTGATGCGCTCTCCCGCTTTCAGATGCAGCGTTTTCGGGCTCTCGCTCCCGACGCAGATCAGAACCCTTGTACCATCCCGCCTTCATTAATGACCCTTTGAGGGAGGAGGTCTTAACCTACGCTAACTGGGGCCTTGCCAAGAACACAAACAGAGCCTACAGCTGTGGGGAAAAGCGTTTCCTAACCTTTTGCCTGATGAATCGTCTCCTAAGTCCATCTGGGGATGTGCTACCTGCCTCCGAAGGGACTCTAGTTTATTTTGCATCCTACTTAGCAAGGACGGTCCGCCATGGCACTATAAAACTTTATTTAGCGGCGGTTCGCAATCTCCACATTACTGCGGGGTACAGCGACCCTCTTAAGGGCAAGCTACTATTGCGTAAAGTTTTACGGGGCATACTTCGTTTCCAAGGCGATAGGCACATTCGCCGTCAACCAGTTACACCTCAGGTGCTTTTAGCCATTCGTCCCGTTTTGCAGTCTTGGCTTAGTCCCCGGGATTTTGCTATGATTTGGGCTGGCTTTACTTTAGCATTTTTTGGCTTCCTTCGTTGTAGCGAGTTTACCTACTCAGGGGTACGCAAGTATAGGCCGAACTTCGATCTTTCTACTAATTGCATTACCTTTCACCCCAATCTGGCATGCTCACAGTTTATGACGGTTCAGGTCAAATCGTCCAAAACCGACGTCTTTAGGCAGGGTCATTCCCTCACAATAGCTCGTACTGGGTCCAGCATTTGTGCAGTCACGGCCATGCAGGAATACTTTCTCTTAGGTAGGCCACCACCGGGTCCTCTCTTGCTCTTCCAATCGGGTCACTATCTCACCCGAGGGGTCGTTTCGCACCTTCTTCGAGATAGTGCCAGGGCTGCGGGTCTCCCCTTTGAGAGCCTCAAGGGCCACAGCTTTCGCATAGGGGCAGCCTCAGCTGCGGCTGCTGCTGGTTTGCCAGATTGGCTTATTAAAGTACTAGGTCGCTGGTCTTCCGACTGTTACCAGCTTTACATTAGAACCCCGCAAGCGGTTTTACACTCGGTTGCACCTAAGATGGCTACTGTTTCGGATTACTTTTCTACAAACTGAACGTAATTTTCTTTTTCTGCTTGGGGGGATGCATTGCTTTGCATGCATCTGTGGCGGTTAAGTCTGCGCAGCGACTTCCCCCAAGCTTGTCGGCTTCGTTGCCTTTATGCATCGCCTGCTAACCAATACTCTTGTCCGATCCAGCACGTGCTGTCTAGCATTCAGCTCGTAGTGCTGGGGAGATAAGTGAGGTGTTTTTGTCACGCAAATCGGAAGTCGCAATAGACTAACCAACTGCAAGGCAGTGTTCCCCTCAATATCGCCATCCTGAGAGTGTTTTACTTTGTTTCGCGTGTCACGCGCTCGTTTATAGCCTATTGCAGTTGCGCTACGTTCCTCAGGAACAGTGACATTAAATAAGATTTTACTGTTAGATCAGTAAAATATTGTTAATGGAACGTGACACTCATTCTCAGTGAGCCTTTCATGGCGCGTTCGCTATCAATAGAACTACTATGCAGTTGGGATCCCAAGGTCGCTAAATCAATAGCTCCGTTGTAGCTAGACCTACAACATTATGGCTTTGTTTCTAGTTAGCTTTTCGTACGATTTATTGCATTGGTCGATAGCATTAAGGACCTATTCATAACTAAGATAGTACACGTGTAAGGCCAAGCTGTTGTATAGTACAGCCTTAACTACTGGCTACGTTAGCAGACACTGTCTAGATATAAAAGCTTAAGCAACCTGTTCAAGGTTCAATTTGTACTTCTCTTGTGCAGTGCAGCCAGTGTTTTGTCAATTTAGCAAATTTTTTCCCTCCCTCCCTCCCTTTCTTTGGAGATGGGTTGGCTATGTTATTTGTGCTTCAATAAACTAGGGTCACTCCTGCGTGGTGCGGTTAAGTCTGCGCAGCGACTTCCCCCAAGCTTGTCGGCTTCGTTGCCTTTATGCATCGCCTGCTAACCAATACTCTTGTCCGATCCAGCACGTGCTGTCTAGCATTCAGCTCGTAGTGCTGGGGAGATAAGTGAGGTGTTTTTGTCACGCAAATCGGAAGTCGCAATACACTAACCAACTGCAAGGCAGTGTTCCCCTCAATATCGCCATCCTGAGAGTGTTTTACTTTGTTTCGCGTGTCACGCGCTCGTTTATAGCCTATTGCAGTTGCGCTACGTTCCTCAGGAACAGTGACATTAATTATTTGTTAGGATTCCACAAAAGCTGGAAAGAAGAACACTTTCACGGGTGGATGCAAAAATTTCCAACAATGGGTCTTGTACGTCTCATGAATCAGGTGGATCACAAAAGTAAAGCAAAGTATAGCTTCGGCAACAACATTTCAAAGCGGGAAGTGACAATGCTAGCAAAGTGAATGACGACTCCCTTAATAATTGACATTGAGTATAATTACTATTCTGTTCACCCATTCTTTCTGTTCATTAATGTCACATTGGTCAAAAATTGCGTTGTGAATGCTTTAATAATGTATGTTACATACAATATTAGTTATTTGATGTTGTCAAAAGAAAAACAATGAAATTAATATTATTTTAAGGATGAAAGTAATTTGACAGGCGCTCGTTCTCATGAATTTTGCACTCCAAGAACTGAAAATTTTCTTCAATTGATGAACTTAGAGTTGAGGAGGGGAAAGAAAACAAAGATGCTCCAATGAAAGTCTAATTTATTTGAATTGTAACTACAGTGTACCTTTTATTTGCAGTCCTCTATCAAGCATTTAAGCCTCGACTTTTAGTGGCCCTGGTCAGTTTTAAATCGCCACTGGCGACTGGGCGACTGCCATTTTTTAGCCCTGAATGTTTTTTTTTTTTTTCACTGATCCTTTTTTTCTGTTCTAGGCATATATGCCAGCAGTGATCAGTGATGCAGCATTTTCTTACAGTGAAGTTAAGGTACGTGGAAGATATCAGTTAATATATAATTAGCCCAGCTTACGTATCTAATTGTTCAGTAAATTGAACTGGATTGAATGCAGTGATTGGGTTAATTTGGGTTCGGTAGTTGAACACAATTGAGGACCAAAACTATGCCTATATATACAGCTGTGTTTGATTCCATTCAATTTCTGAACCCAGTCAAACATAATTAAACAGTTTTAAAATCATTCAAGTATATAGATTTAGCCAAGCCTAAAAGTGGAGCTCCAATTTTTATTTGGCAATCCTATTATTCACAATGGAAAATAAAAATTGAACCAAGGATAAAATTGAACCACAACATTTACATGAGTGTGCCATCAAGACTTCCATTTGGGTGGCAATGAGAGCCTTTACATGACTGGACTTAAGGGAGGAGACTCTTAATCACCATATTGTTGCTGTGGGAAGTTCCTCAGAACCATCATATCTTGGAAACCCTATTACTTCCACAGATAAGCTGCTTGGCCACGTTTGTTTTATGGGAAAGGTTTTCAAGATTCTCAAGTCACAACCATATTCAGCATGTCATTTGACCTGAACAGAAAAAATGCTAAAACTCAAACAGCATACAGTTCTCGCTATTGTAAACATTGCGAACATTTAAAGATTATCAGGATGCAAAATTTTAAGCAACAGTTTCTAGAAATTTGCTTTATTATGAATATAAAAGTTGTGATGGCACAAGCACATATCTTTATACATTTTTGTGCTGTAGTTCTTCTATTCTTTGTAAAAACAGTAATTGCATGCTTCAGATTGTAAAGAAGGGTGGGGCGATTCGCAAAAAAGTCGGAACTTTACTAGTTTCCTCTTAGTTTTACTGATTTTCTTTTTAATGTGCAGTTGCATGGGACTGGCAGTAGCTATGCGTGCACAATGTTCAGTTGTGGAATTCATATGTTCTTCTTCATTACTTCACCAATATAGTGGCAGGAAACGCTGAAAACAGCGTATGACAGAATACCATCCACAAAAATCCCTAAGCAACAATGCGAGATTTGTAGTTAAGAATCTCCCCTCCTCAAGTTACAAAATCCTTTTTTCACGGTGATGTGAGATTTATCTGGATGGCAATATGGTTAATTACAGGGGGGTAACTTATTGCAGAATGAATCAAATAGTTACACCATGTTTACGTGATACCGGTATGAACTCACCCAGGTATGGCTTGCACTGTTACGAGATTTTGTGTTGTAATCATATAACAAATACAGAGAAGCAAGAGGGAACTGGGGTGAACTTGTAGCAGAATGAAAAGCATACAATGAACTGGTGTCATGCAAACACCCCCTCAGACTAAAGTTGAGCAGCTCTCAAGAATGTTTAACAACATCCTCAGATACCCAGGGGCAGTAAAACCCTGATTTCATTAAAACAGTGTAAACTCAGACTGGTGCAATTTTGTTTACATGAGACCAGTCTGAAATTCAGACTGGCACAAGTATTTACATGAGACCAACCATCTTGAAAAATACAGTTTACCTTACATCCACTTGGATTGCTTCAATGCCACTTATTTAAATGCACATGCTCAAAACTGAAAACAAATACCGTAAACTGCCACTTATAAGCCCACCTACTTACAAGCCCCCCCCCCGGCTATAGGCCCATCCACCTGTAAACAAAAAATACATCCGGTAATATGCCACCCCCCCCCCAGATATAAGCCCTCCTCTAGTTTTCCCTGTTTCCTTAATATTAAGCACTCTCACAGAAAACTGCAAAGATTAACTCTGAGCTTCTGTTTTGTTATGTTCCGGTTACGTTCGCGTTGTTGCAGTTTTGATTTTGTTGTTAAAATTGAAGTGAATTCGATTTATTGTGACATTTCAAAGGTTAATTACAAACTGGTACATTAAAAACGTATTTCGATCAACACTGCTGTGGCTCATTTTGTAACGTTTTTCTTATCCCGCTTATAAGCCCCCCCGGATATAAGCCCCTCCATTTATAAGCCCACCCAAAACCCCTCACAAAGTTGTATCAGCCTAGGGCTTATAAGCGGCAGTTTACAGTGTCTTAAAACATTTGGGGTAGTTTTTCATGCGAGCGTGCATGCTCAGTGCATGACACGGCATGACATAATGCCAATTTTGTGAATTGTGTGCGCAGTATGGATGCGCAGAAAAAAATTGCGCAAATATCCTTAGAACCTCCCTAAAGCCACGGGCTTACTTTTGGCAACTGAGGTAATTAAACTCTGCTTTGTTTCCCATACAGGTTTTTATTCCATCAACCTGATGTCAGAAAAAATATGGCAGTTTATTGTAAGGCTTTGGTTAATAAATTTGTACTCTTAGCTACATGTATGTTCCCAGGCAGACATTATCAATTGAAATAAAAAATTTTAAGAGCAGTTTTGAAATAAGGTTTTATATTTTTGTTTTTTTTTTTGGTAAATTTTGATGTTGGTGATTAGTTTGACTGTATCCACATACACTTCATGTTCCCTCAGTAACACATCCATACACCAGTAGCATTTTTTAGTTATTTGGGAGTAACCCTACCCCCCCCCCCCCCACGCACACACACAAGCACACACACAACTAACTTCCCAGGAATAATGATTCAGACTTATTTACTTGAATTCACTTGACAGGGAAAACTATTTCAAATGATGGATTCACCACAGTCTGATCCCCTCTTGTCAGTTCATTACATGACAGGTTTCTGACTATCCTGAAATGATTTATGAAGAGGCTTTTCTTTTTGTTTCTCTTTGCTACCAGATTATGACAATCAGTAACATTGCTCATTGGTGACATTAGATGCAGTGTAAAGGCTAATGATCAAACCAAAAACAAATTCAACCACAAGATTTACTACCATCACAGTCAGGGGTAGTAACATAGTGAGTCATAATCTGTGCATCAAATAAAGTCACTAGTGGTTACTGGACCATTTGTTATTCGCATTGGCAACACTGTTAGTCACAAATTTTTAATTGACTGATTGACCGATTTATCAACTAAGTGGTTGAGTGGTTGATTCATGACTGATGGGTACTTAAAGATATTGATTTTAATATAATAGTCCCTGGGCATCAATAAGAGTAAACAAGGTACATTGTTATTCCACTATAGCATCAGTTTATCATATAAGAGGGAAACACATACATGAGGGTATGAGTGTATTGCACTGTAGTGTCCCGGTTTCAAATCACTCATTGAATAAATCATTTAAAATGATAGGCAAATATTGTAGTGGAATAATAAATATCATTCAGTCGTATTACAGATAATGGTCAAGGACATTTTACCGGTACTCATTGCTCGCATTTTTCCTCGCTCTATACCACACAACTTATCTGTCAAACCACTGAATAAGGTGGAGGTATTTTTCAATTAGTACCTTGTCTATGCAATTTGACAACTCTGCAAAAATGTAAATAAATTAAACCGTAGACTTGTGGCAGAGAAAAGGCCGAGATAAGGTGAACAAAAATAATTATTGTGCCCAATATTTAAGTTTACAACCTAAAACTGGGGCTTATTTAGAATTTTGTAAAACAGGTTCATACCTGCCATCCATCCCCATTTAATGGGAATTGTCCCAATTTTGGAGTTTCAAAACCTAAAAAAATCGGGACATTCCGATTTTCCACGAAAAAAAAGACAATTTGGAACTGGATTATTAAAGATTGGCCTTCAATTGGTCTTTTTTTGACTTTTCTTTTGTTTTGTGCAATACATGTGGTGCTTGAGACCATTAAACAACACCTGAGAATTCTAATGCTAAGACAGTACAGTACAGGCAATATTTTTAAAAATTAATGCAAAAACCCTAGAGCATCCTAGACCCTGCTCAGTGTTGGGGGGCAGTGGGGGGGGGGGCAGGGCACTACCCCAGGTCTGGGGTGAGCATGGGGGGGGGTGGTCCCTATTTCTGATTTTATAAGGTTGCCAGGTATGCAGATTCTAATTTGATGAGAGGTGTATTTACTAATAATTACCTAAACTATAATATTGCTGTCAGGTACCACTTGAGATAATAATAATAATAATAATAATAATAATAATAATAATAACAATAATAATAATAAATAAAATAATAATAAATAAAATAAATACTAATAAATAAATAAATAAATAAAAATTGGAGTTCCGCTTTTAGGCTTGGCTAAATCTATATATTATGTTATGGAATAAAAGAATATTCAGCAGCCCAGCAAGGCAACATTCTTGACTTAACATAACAACCTGTTTGTTGCTAGGAAGACAACAGTTGCTTGGTACTTGCAATGACCCACTTGGTTAAAAAAAAAACGCAAAATAAATCAGAATCAAAGGCGCCCTTGGGCGACGCTGGTTTCAAATTTAATACCACTAATTATTTCTAAATCTTTAATTAATGCAAAGAATTTGAAGGCAGGGAACCACACAACTCGAAATAAAACCCAGCCGGTACTTCTTATTGCCGGATCTCGTTTTGTTGAGATGCTCGTACCAGACGTCACTGTAACGTGTGAATAAAACTATGTAAACTATACAACAAATAAACGTCTCGCTCGTTGCTAAATTGCAAATCCGCAAATTCTGATTGACCAATCGTCTTTCTCAGTTTTTAAACAATAATGTTTCTGTCGAAAGAGTATCACCTGAAAGTTGCCCGCAAAAATAATTTGATCTTCCTATCGCAAATATTATGCTTTAAGAAACATTTTCAGTTCACAGAATGGTATATAGAGAGACAACAACGAAACGAGAACTCAGTCACGACTGTGAGGTGACAATTGTACTTTTTATTTTTATTTCCAACTCCTAAAGCCGTCTGGTAAGCCCCAATAGTGATCAGCATCAGATTTCTCCTAATCATATCAGTGCATTTATAACACAGAAAGGTCATGCGAATTAGGAAAATGATGACCAAAGATGAATGGTCTGGATGTCTTAACAAGTTCTCCCAATTAGTACTCAGTGACGTGTACGAAGGCCAGTAAGGAGAATTTGAATAATGATGCCGGGGCCTAAAGAGTTAGTTTCAATGACACGACCAATCTCTTCTCGTAACATATTCGTAAAGCACAGAACAGACTCCATTGTGGAGAAGAACAAAAGAAAAAGGAAACTTTGAAAAATGCACTGAATCTCACGACAACATTATGTCACCCTACTCACGTTCTGTTCACTTGCAAATGTGGTCAGACATTCGCGGGTAGCAGTGAACTGTTGCCGTCTGACGTCTTAGTTTTCACAGAGTTACCCGCTCATGGGCTCTTGGCGTTAGATGTCATGTGTCCATGAACTGGCGCGCGTTGTAGCGGAAAAAAAACTTCAGCTATACAACATTTTTATTTCTAATTTATGGTAGTTGTTGTTTGAGAATTGTGAAGCCATATTGACTTATCGCGGGTAAGATGATTCAGAAAATGACTGAAGGGAAAGCGGAATTACTTGGAGTTAATGGTAAGTTCGAGTTATCAAGGGTAAGATAACAGCATATGAATGAAATGAAGCAGTCCAGGGGAAATTGATTTTGTTATTCAAAGCGTCAAAAAGAGAGGTGGGCCTTATGTAACATAACAACCAGTTTGTTGCCAGGAAGACAACAATTGCTTCGTACTTGTAATGACCCACTTGGTCCAAAAAAGGCAAAATAAATCAGAATCAAAGGTGCCCTTGGGCGACGCTGGTTTCAAATTTATTACAACTAATTATTTCTAAATCTTTAATTAATGTAAAAACTTTGAATGCAAGGAACCACACAACTCAAAATGGAACACAGTCGGTACTTCTTATTGCCGGATCTCGTTTTGTTGAGATGATCGTACCAGATGTCACTGTAACGTGTGAATAAACTGTTTTGATTGCAAGGGACACTTTTAATCAGGGCACTTTTAATCAGGCCAATATTTCAATTAGTCCTCGCTAAAGACAGGCTTATCTCATAGAGAAAGGTAGAATTGTATCACTGGACGGGCCAATTAAACCCGTGTAATGAACAGTGGCGGCTATCTCTACAAACGGGGACGGGGAATAAGGAATGGAGAACGGGGCATCTCTAAAATAGGGAATCTCTAACACGGGGAATCTCTAAAATAGGGAATCTCTAAAACGGGAAATCTCTAAAATAGGAAATCTCTAAAACGGGGAATCTCTAAAATAGGGAATCTCTAATATGGAGAATCTCTAAAATACCCGGTCATGGGCTTTGGGCGTTAGATGTCATGTGTCAAGAACTGGCGCGCGTTGTAGCGGAAAAAACGTCAGCTATCATAACATTTTTATTTCTAACTTAGGGTAGTTTTTGTTTGAGAATTTTGAAGCCATATCGACTAATCGCGGGTAAAATTATTCAGAAAATGATTAAAGGGAAAGGGGAATGGTGGGTTCGATTTATCGGGGGTAAAATTACAGCATATGAATGAAGCAGTCCAGGGGAAATTGATTTTGTTATTTAAAGCGTCAAAAAAAGTACACTAAAAGCAACCTGAAAGGGAGTTTAAGAGGTGGGCCCTATGTAATAAGCTCCTTTTCAAAATAGGGGAAAATCCTATAACAATAATTTACAAATATGGTAAAAAAAACTGAGAAAAATTGGTAGTGGTAGTTGTTTGAGACTTTTTTAGCCATATCGAGTTATCGATGGTTAAACTATTCAGAAAATGACTATTTCTTCGAGTTAGTATCAGTTTAAATTTTCCCCTGACTGATTATTTACAAACGCTTTTACACGAAACAACGTTACTTACCAGGTGTCAAATTTCAAGCGTTTCTCGATGTACTTTATAACAGCCGTTTACAAAAAAGAATGATGTCCTTTTATGTTATGGAATAAAAGAATATTCAGCAGCCCAACATTCTTGACTTAACTTAACCTGTTTGTTGCGAGGAAGACTACAGTTGCTTTGTTCTTGTAATGACCCACTTGGTTAAAAAAAACCCAAAATAAATCAGAATCAAAGGCGTCCTTGGGCGACGCTGGTTTCTGGGGGGGGGGGCACATTGTGCCCACGCTGTCTTTAACGAACTATAACTTTTAAACGGCTGGCCGAATAATCACCAAATCTCGTGACTTTTCCTAAAATTTATCAGAGAATATTTTCCTGTGTCAATGACGTGTCTATGATGATTGACGTTTCCATAGCAACCGTCTTCTCAGGAGAGTATTTTGACTATTTTCTGTCGTTTTTCAGTCTCTTTTTCAGTTTCTTACCCATAGTTTGTAAGAAAAAGATGATCCTTTGCTTTTTTGTGCTCATTTTGATTAAGTCTGTTTCCTAGAAAAAATTCACATATTTTTCGATGTCGTCATTGTCAACTGTATGACTGCAGGTTTGGGATCCAAGATGGCGGCCTCAAATTCAAAATGGCGGGTTTGTGACGCCATTATGACGTCATGACACGTCATAATACCAATCTGTTAAGCTAATGACGTACTAAATACATGCCACTTTTCATCACAAGAGCGATAATACTTTTCGAGATCTGTAGGGGGGCACTTTGTGCCCCCCCCGGCTCAAAAACTCAAAAAGAGCCCAGGCGAAATAGGGTTAATTAATAATTAATGTAAAAACTTTGAAAGCAGCGAACCACACAACTCGAAATAAAACCCAGCCGGTACTTCTTATTGCCGGATCTCGTTTTGTTGAGATGCTCGTACCAGACGTCACTGTAACGTGTGAATAAACTATTCTGATTGCAAGGCTGGCACTACGGCAAAAGTACACTTTCAATCAGGCCAATATTTCAATTAGGCCGTGCTAACGAGAGCCTTACCTCATAGAGATAGCTAAAATTTTATCACTGGATGTTTTAACCCTTCGTAATGAACACTGACCATTTTGTTAATACGCAATATATATCAGTCCGTCTGCGCCGTTTGTAACATTAATGTCACATTTTTATGTATCTTTTGCATATTATTTTAACCTTTTAGTTATTTCACTTGAATTTATTATCGTATACGCTGTTACAAACATTTTTGCCATGTACCGTATTTTCTCATTTAAACGCCCCGGCGTTTATTTCAAACTTGGCATGGTCAGGGACCCGGCGTTTGTTTGAATCAGCAGTTTACTTGGATTCGCCCTTTCTTAATTAAGAAAGGATTATTATTTGTCTTTCTTGGCAGTCGTATGTTGTGCCCTTAAATCTTAAGTTTATTATACAACAAATAAACGTCTGAGGGGCTTATTTACAATTCCCTCTTTGATACCCGGCATTTATTCGGGGCCCAGCGTTTAATCGAGAAAATACGGTATACTAGTAGCCATTAACCCTTTTTGTTTACGTTAAATTTAAACATTAGACCGACACCTCGATCGACACGCGTTCGACACTCGATCGTCACTCGGTAAAACGTGACATATATTGCCAAAGTGGTGTCAATGTACGCGTAGCTCAATCCTGAACTCCGTTGAAGAAAAACCCTGCCTGATTGCAGTATTTTCGAAACTCCATTGTTTCTAATATGGATTTTCAAGCACATTTCGCTTTGGTAGAAGTTCTTGCTCTCCATCGCATACGTTTCGAATCCTTGTTTAGGTTAAAAATCGTTGACTTGTATATAATTGTACAGTGGTATAAACAGTAACCTAAAATCCATCACCGCTTTCGAAAACATGATATTCGTGAACGAACGCTGCGAACGTTTGCAAACATTTAGAGATAAGTTGTTTTCACGGAGGCTCTTCAGGCAGACGATAAATCAAAACAAGTACAGAAAGCAGCCTGTCTTACCATTGTGAGCGAAGTGCCGATGAATTCATTTGAGATAGAATCAATCTGCACGAGGAGGAAAACATTCCGCTATATTTGGTGCCAACGATCCAATGAATTAAAAAGCAAATGATGTAATGTTCTTCCACAAGCACCGATCCACCCAAAACGTCACCTTTTCAAACGTAAAGAAAAGCAATAAGCGCGAAAGAAACGCCCAACGAAATAAACCTGTAATAAACAGATTTGAAACCACGTGCCGAGGGTGGCGTGACAATTTTTGCACATTTGCAATTGCCTGTCTTGTCGTGTCAAAATTTTCAAAATTTTGTAACTTGGGAAGAACATAATTCCGCTTCCGCTCGAAAAAAATTTCTTTGATTTTTTGCAGGTACTCTTATATGCCCAAAGAGTTTTTCAAGGGAGATTAAAAAAATTCTGTCGGACGGGAGAAAAGTTAAAGGTAAATTCGGAAAAAAGTGTTTTTGCTGAAAGTTTCCGACAGAATATTCTTAAACTCAATCCTTAGGTAGCTTACTAGAATCAAAGGCCGTATGCAACATTTAAAGAAATTTCACCGTCAAATTTTCAAGCAAACTCAGGATATCTCTATTTTATGGTCATACTTCGAAACCCAACTGCGCTGCTATGGCAACAAATTCCTTGAGGAATCTAAAAAAAGTTGACACTTTGATATTATCATTATTTTGTGGCAAAATGTGATCATGATTGGCCAACTCTAACCTAAATATTATAACTCCAAAATATAATGCGTCGAAAAAAACAAGAACCCTTTCGAGCCGCCTTAAATTAAACTACATGTAACACTTCAAATGTGAAAAAAATTAAAATGCCTCATCATGATCAGTCAAGGTTGTTTTGCTCTTGGTTAGCTTTACCGACTACATACGAACACCATGGACACAGGCTTGAATGCCAATAGTTGACAAAGAAGGTACACTTCTGACATTTTGAGACAATTGTTATGTGTACATTTGAAGTTGAAGCATCAGTGATAGTATGTTAAAACAGGTTTTATGGCTGCATAGGCAATTAAACAGACACAAACATTTGTAAGGTGGAAATGAATTCCAACTAAAATCATTCACTAAAGAAGGCCGTGTTAGGTTGGAGATGGATAGTTATTGGTCTTCATCATAGTGTGAAATAGGCGTAGAATTCAAGAAGACCATTAGACTTAAGTTAGAAGCGATTTTTTTCAACTGGGTTAATATCCCTCTTCCCTATAGGATCCTTAAAAATTATTCTATTTTTTAGAAGTTATCCCTTCTACACAAACACGAATAACTACGATATCTAGCAGAACCTACAAAGGATGACCCCCCTAATTCTTTAATTAAAAAAAGACCCCCCCAACTCCTCTAACCACTCTAAAATACCCTTGACCGCCCTATCTCCCCCCCTCCATAAATAATGACCGGTCCCTAAGTTGATTATCAACTTGACGTTCCGTCAGTAGTGAACAACTAACAGATTTTTACCGGTAGCCTTCCTGAAGTGTTTTAAAAGATCTATACTCGTCGGCCTTCATTTTCTTAAACAGAGCTTACGCAGCCGTTATTTGGGTTGTCAGGAAGGAGCGTTGCGTGATGACTCAAATGCATAGGAGACTACATTGACCAGTTTCCTAAAACTAGAAATTGTGGTGCCGACATCACCTGCATGTAGACATGAATTATTCCTTCCGATAATTCGTGTATATACGCAGGCTACGTACGTGAAATTAATTTCTGTTTCTTTTTCGTCTTTCTAATTTGTTTTGTTTAATTCCTTTTTCGGTTTGTTTCGTTCCATCCGATTCCATATTCGCAGTTAAACAATTAACAGTTTCTTTACAAACAAGAAAAGCCTCAGGGGCATTAGACCCCGCCGTTGTTCTCCCCCCCGGGGGGCGTAAAATATGATACGGTCACTCAAGATAAAAGCCCTTACCTGTGTAGCGAAAGACACGACGAGTATTTGTTTGGCCGAGCGAAAACTGGAGGTCTGGGGCAAGTGACCACCAAAAAACAAGAAAAGCCCCAGGGCCATTAGACCCCGCCGTTGTTCTCCCCCCCTCGGGGTGTAAAACATATTAAGGTCACTCAAGATACAATTCCTAGCCCGTGTAGCGAAAGACACGGCGAGTATTTGTCTGGCCGAGCGAAAACGGGAGTCTGGGGCAAGTGACCAAGAAAAAAAAAGGAAAATAATGAAAAAAATGGGTATTACTAGACCCCGTCCTGACGGCGGGGTAAAATAAAACAAAAAACAAGAAAAGCCCCAGGGGGCATTAACCCCGCCGTTGTTCTCTCTGCCCTTGGGGTCCAAAATATATTACGGCCAGGTAAAAGTTGGTGATTTATCGTATCTTTTACGTGCTTGCGATGATAATATAAATCAAGACACGACTTGCCTAATCACCCTGTTTTAGCGTGCGTGACGAAGAGCGTGATGAAATTATTATTTTGATCATAGTGTGACTCAGCCTGGCTTCGTAGCTCAGTTGGTAGAGCGACGGTGTTCTAATCCGGAGGTGGTGGGTTCGAATCCCGCCGGGGTCAAAGATTTTTCTTTTATCTTGGTTCTCATTTCTAATTTCTTCTTTAAGGCCTGTGACCGGGGGAAAATTATGGAGGGCAGTATTGCTCACTTCTTGGCACTCTATCATACACTTTACATCATGATATTACTAAGTTCATAGCGATCGCGAGTTCATGCCAACTTTCAAACTAAAGCTAAGCTCGCTAGTACATTCGTCCATGCTCTCGTCGAAGAAAAGTTAAGTCCATTCGAATTCCTTGTACTTTTCTACACAATTTTCCTTAAAGATTTTGGCGAAGCAAAGCAAAACTGCCAAAAAAAAAAATTTGCATTTGACTGTTGAATTATTCAACTTGGCGAAAGTAAGGGACTTCCCCGAATCGGCTTCTGTGTTTTCAGTGATCTGATGTTTACGTGCCAGGGCAAGTTAGGCGAATTCATGCCAGCTTCAAAGCTCGCTAGCACCTTCGTCCTTGCTCTCATTGAATAGAAGTCAACTCCACTGAATTTCTCGTACTTTTCTACACAACTTTCCCTAAAGATTTTGGCGAAGCAAGGCAAAACTGCCAAAAAAATGCTTGCATTTCACGGTTGAATTATTCAACTTGGCGAAAGCAAGGGACTTCCCCGAATCAGCTTCTGTGTTTCAGTGATGTAATGTTTACGTGCCAGGGCAAGTTTGGCGAATTCATGCCAGCTTCAAAGCTCGCTAGCACCTTCGTTCTTGCTTTCATCGAAGGGGTTTTCATGCCATTAAATCGCCAGTAATTTTCTACACCAACTTTCATGAAAATTCTGGCGAAATAACGCTAAACGAACCAAGATTACCGGTAAGTATTGTTTTGACCGAGCGGAGGTCTGGGGCAACTGACCACGACAAAAAAAAAAAACAACAAGAAAAGCCCCAGGGGGCATTAACCCCGCCGTTGTTCTCTCTGCCCTTGGGGTCCAAAATATATTACGGCCAGGTAAAAGTTGGTGATTTATCGTAGCTTTTACGTGCTTGCGGTGATAATATAAATCAAGGCACGACTTGCCTAATCATCCTGTTTTAGCGTGCGTGACGAAAAGCGTGATGAAACTATTATTTTGATCATAGCGTGACTCAGCCTGGCCTCGTAGCTCAGTTGGTTGAGCGACGGTGTTCTAATCCGGAGGTCGTGGGTTCGAATCCCGCCGGGGTCAAAGATTTTTCTTTTATCTTGGTTCTCATTTCTAATTTCTTACTTTTAAGGCCTGTGGTCGGGGGGAAATTATGGAGGGCAGTATTACTCACTTCTTGGCACTCATACATACATACTTTACATCATAAATTACTAAGCTCATAGCGATCACGAGTTCATGCCAGCTTTCAAACTTAAGCTCCCTAGTACATTCGTCTTTGCTCTCGTCGAAGAAATGTTAAATCCATTGAATTCCTTGTACTTTTCTACACAACTTTCCCTAAAGATTTTGGCGAAGCAAAGCAAAACTGCCAAAAAAATGCTTGCATTTGACTGTTGAATTATTCAACTTGGCGAAAGCAAGGACTTCCCCGAATCGGCTTCTGTGTTTCAGTGATGTAATGTTTACGCGCCACGGCAAGTTAGGCGAATTCATTCCAGCTTCAAAGCTCGCTAGCACCTTCGTTCCTACTTTCATTGGACCCCGCCGTTTTTCTCCTCCTCCCAGGGAGCAAAATATATTACGGTCACTCAAGATACGAGCTCAAGTGGTGTAAATTTTAAAGTTGATGATTTATCGTACCTGTGTTTGCTGCCATTTCCCCTTATGCGTCTGCTCCGCACCCTTCTCCCTGTGGTAACATGAATCCCTGATAGTATGAACCCCATCCCTCATTCCTTGGTCATCCACTTGTCCTAGCTTTCGCGAAGAAGAACGTGACGAAATATTTTGACCATAGCGTGACTCAGTTAAGTCACCTTTTTTTTAAATAAACGAACTGACATGTCAGCGTAATTCTAAATAGCAAGGGCACGGAAATTTTAATAGATTTCTTGATAAAAAACTCATTCTAAAATCTAAAGGAAACTGGTAGCTATGAAAAACCGTAAAAGTCTATTTTAGGCCGTGATTCGATGAGTGATTTGGCGCAAGCAAGTTTACTTCTCCGAATCGGCTTCTGTGTTTCAATGACGTAATGTTTATGTGCTACGGCACGTAGCCTGAATCACTGGCTTTCAAAGCTCGCTAGCACCTTCGTCCTTGCTCTCATTGAAGAGAAGTCAACTACATTGAATTTCTTGTACTTTTCTACACAACTTTCCCTAAAGATTTCGGCGAAGCAAAGCAAAACTGCCAAAAATATGCTTGCATTTCACTGTTGAATTTTTCAACTTGGCGAAAGCAAGGGACTTCCCCGGATCACCTTTTGTGTTTCAGTGATGTAATGTTTACGTGCCAGGGCAGGTTTGGCAAATTCATGCCAGCTTCAAAGCTCGCTAGCACCTTCGTTCTTGCTTTCATCGAAGGAATTTTCATGCCATTAAATCGCCGGTAATTTTCTAAACTAACTTTCATGAAAATTCTGGCGAATAAACGCTAAACGAACGCACATTACCGGCAAGTATTGTTTTGACCGAGCGGAGGTCTGGGGCAAGTGACCACGACGACAAAAAAAAAAAAAACGGAAATTACTAGACCCCGTCCTGACGGCGGGGTAAAAAAAAAAAAAAAAAGGAGTATTGCTAGACCCCGTCCTGACGGCGGGGTAAAAAGAAAGGAAAACGGGTATTACTAGACCCCGTCCTGACGGCGGGGTAAAAAACCACGGAAAAAAAATGGGTATTACTAGACCCCGTCCTGACGGCGGGGTAATTAATGGAAGCGCTGCTTAAAGATCCGAACTTGATTTGGGAAGTTACCTTATGCTTTACGCTTCAGGTTACCGAATGAGTCGATCTGCTCAAATAAGTCAAACAGACTCTGACGATTACAGTAAATACGTTTTTCGCGTGCATATCTAAGTCTCACAGATGCTTCCCTGGTTCCACAGGCCCGTTGAGTATAGATAGGTATATCAACCGCATCGCAGCGGTTGGAAGTAATTTATTAGTGCGCCTTTCAGCACCTATGTCTAGGATTGAACTCTGCAACGAATTTCGCGATTTTTCGCAACGTTACGATTTCTTGTTTCAAAATAGCGAGATTAACAAATGATTTTAATGACGCGAACTCTGAAATTCACAACCCAGCTGATGACCCCTTTCACTGCCGACAATTATAGTTACTATCGATCTCAGACGTTTTTTGAGGGGGAATTATTTTAGGAACCAATTAACTTTGCATGGACCACTGTAACAAAATAAAAGTGCCGGATCCTGTAGTAAAGGATCTAATCAGCAAAAAATAAAGAACCAAATGCGATAAAAAAAGCAATGCTGATTCAATGGTAGGGAAACTGAGTGTATATTGTAACCAATATTTCAAAAGGCATGGCCTTTCTTCTTCAGGATCTTACAGAGAATGACTCTAAGGGCAAAAACGTTGCAATTTAAATTAAGGGTACACAATATGATACTAGAATAACAACATATAACAGCCTTTATTAAAAACTGGACTAGGTATAATGGATTTCTAGCATTTTGATTGGCTGAACGGAGCTAGGCCATCACACATTCATGGCGAGTCGGTGAGAAAATCATGAAGCAATCTAAACAGGTACTAAACAAACTACCAAGAAGGAAGGAAGGGCGAAATTTTTTTCAGCTATAACACGCAAAATTGACGCCAGTTTACCTGCACTCGTTGTAGCTCTGCGTTCCAACAGGTCCAAATGTTCAGATAGAAATGGGATGCCATGTAAACGGAGTTGAATCGCTTTCCCAGTTGCTTGAGTGTTGTTTTTTACCATTCCGTCCGCAACCTCTGAACCGAGAACAACTGCACTTTGTGCTTTGCGTTTAACAAACTATGATGGTGAATTCTAATGTTCCTCGCTAAAGTAATCTTGCTTCTGAGTTGCATAGAAATTACCTCTTCAATTTCAAATTAGTTCTGTCTTCAACTCGATCAAACATGCACATTATGGATCCGTTGTGCCAACGGATTACAAACTTGTTCCGTTTGAACTCCAGCAGCTAATATGGTGAAATCGTACAGCTTTAATCCGCTTTGAACGATGATTACAATGACAATGTTTCAGGAAAAATCAAACACGTACCATATTTCAGAGCCAATAATTAGAAGATTTTTTCCCCAAAACTTGTGCCACTTCGTTCACTTTCGAGCAGTTTCATTGATCCATTCAACTTTGCAATGAAACGCTGCCACACTTCGCAAGGTTTTGGAGCCTTTTTCGTTCATTCATGTGATCGATTCTTATTCCCTTTATATCTCTTGTATCTCTTTTCTCTTTTTCCCCTTTCTTTCTTGACTTTTTTTTAAAATAGTGGTTAAGTTTTAATAAAACAATTATTCTACTTGGGCTTGCTGGATATCAAATGATTATAACAAACTCGGCGCTACGCACCTCGTTGGTTATCTATCGTTCGATATCCAGCGCGCCCTCGCAGAATAATTGTTAAATATTACAACATTAAAAAACTGGCGTAAAAACTAAAAACAAAAACGTTACGATTTGAAATTTATATTTAAAGAAGCTAATATTACAATGTTAAAAACCTGGCGTAAAAACGAAAAACGTTACGATTTAAAATTGGAAAAATATATAACATAAGCAGGATACATGATACTATTATAACACAAGCTTAAAGTGACAGGGATAACGACCAGCGGTTAACCTTAAATAAGTTGCAATTCGAAATAAGAGAGTGGAAAAATGCCAAACAAATGCCAAAAAAGAATACCAAACAAATACCCCCCCCCCCAAAAAAAAAAACGGAGGACGACAAACAGGAAAGAGTGTCATGTTTCATCTCTCCTATTTAAGTCTAGAGGTTCCAAGGTTTGACCTCTATCGATGAGGTATGCCTCTCTAGCTTTTCGTACACTGTCACGGTTAGATTTCATTAGTTCAAGAGGAATAAGTTGCATGTCGTTTGCATTATGGTCGTTAGAAAGAAAATGTTCTGAGACTGCAGTAGGTTGTTTGTCAACAGGTTTACGATGTTCGTTGAAGCGGTCCTTAAGTCGTCGTTTGGTTTCCACTATGTATTGTTTGTGACAGCAATTGCATCGTACCATGTAAATAAGGTTTTTAGAGTTACAGTCAAAGTGATGATGAATAGGTCTTGTTTGGCCCGTAGAATAAAATGTATAGCTAGTGAGCCCGAGCCACGGGGTTGGTTACCCACGAAGATTGGCGCTAACTATTAAATTACTAAGATTGTTACTACGGTGGAAAGCAACGAGAGGAGCAGGCGAGCGGGGAGATGAGGACACGATGCTGAGGTGTTTGTGAATAATGGATGATACAGAACAAAGGGCTGGATTATATGTGATAACAAGGGGTACCCGTTTGGGCTGGTTTCTTTGACAAGTGTCTTTGGAAGTGAGTGCTTCGATTCGGTAAGTGTAATGTTGTGAACACACGCAACGTTTGTTAGCTGTCGACAACAAAAAGTTGTCGACAACTAAATGTCTAGTCTGTGGAGGCCCTTAAATCACGAAATGCTTCCCAAAGCTTAACACTGCATAAGCCAAACCGACATCTCTGGACTCCGGAGTGTCCTCTTTTACCTGTCGACAATCTCACTCAGCCTCTCCCTGGCTGGCCTCTCCCTGAGGGCAATTTTGTCGTCGAAACGCTGCTCGCAAAGATTCGTGTGTGCACTTCAAATGAAAACGCATGGAACTCACGAGAAAGACCAGAGTTAGGCCAATTAGACCCAAGAATACACCTTTGAAGTTTAAGGTCGATTCGTTTTTTTGTGATGGAATTTATCGAACTTCGATTGAGGTGCAGTGTCAAACTGTTTCCTGCCTTTAATTAATTCTAAACGTTTAGCAAACGCGAAAAATAAAAGCGTCAATTTCTCCCCCAAAAAGCTTCAAACCAGCCCAGGAAGCCCTCAAATAATGACCAATATAACAAAGCAATAAGGCAAATTATTTTCATTTCGAACTCGTTCTTATTTGCGGCAATTTAAGATGTTTCCATACAAACTCTTAAATATTGCCGATGTCATTATTATGCACAGCGTGGAAAAACAATCTAATCTAAGCGCAGCTCTCAACGTTAGCTTGTCTATGTGATACATTCACCTGGTGTCGCCCCGAGGACGTATCACGTACTCCCTCGCTCCAGGTAAATAACCCTTACATAGCACACTAGTGGCACAAGGTATAAAGCGTTAATTGATCTGCACCAGCTATACAAGAGACTCTCAAGAAGAACAAGTTAAGCGGTTTAGCTTCATTAGTAGTAAGGTTCTGATTGCATGAGCCGGGCTGGACCGGGTAGCCAGGATGACTCGGTTTGCAGAGTTGAATTTCAGCGCGAAGCTACACCCGACATAACCAATCGAACCAATCCGAACGAAAAATCAATCGAACTCTATCGAACTCCAATCGTTCGATTGTTTTTCAATCAAAGTCGGCAATCGAACATAATCTAACAAGAACTTTTCGGTGAGTTCGATTACCGAACTCACGAGTTCGATTTCCGAACTTAATAGAACCAATCGAACTTAATCGACGCGATAAGTTCGATTTCGTTCGGTAGTGAAACGACATAAATATCGAATTATAAAACAGAGAGATTTCCCTCATAACCATGTGAGCCAGGTGCAAAAATACATCAACACTTTTCAATCAGTCAACTTAAACCTTTATTGTTTTATTGTTTCTGAGCAAACTTAAACGGCACAGCAAACTAAACTGTGTCACGGATTTAAGTCAAATTTAGGCATGTGAAAATGGCCACTAAGGGGCCGATTACATGAGGCGGGCTGGCCCGATTAGCCGGGCTGGCTCGGTTTGCCGGGATCTCGGCACGTCTGTGAAACATATTAAAAACCAACTTTGCGATTACATGGAAAAATCTCAGGCCGGCTAGCTGGGATCCCGGCATCGCGATGCCGGGATCTCGGCTAGCCGGGCTGAAAATTTACCATGTAATCGCGATTACCGGGCCAGCCCGGCTAGCCGGAACAACACTTTCTCGTCACTAAATTTCGCTTCAGAGCAAAATGGCTCACCAGAAGATCGATATTTCTCTTTCTATATAACACATGAAGGTTTATCAGACCATAAAGCTACGTAAAACTGAAAATAATACGCCAAAATACTGAATTGGCGAAAATAAAAACACTTGGTTCATGCTCTTTGATGTAGCCATCTTTTCACACGACAGCTTCTAAATTTAGCCGCAGGCCGCAGGCCGCTGGCTCACCTCATGTAATACCGGGCTGAGCAGTCATGTCGGTACACCGAGCCAGCCCTGCTAACCGGGCCAGCCCGGCTCATGTAATCGGCCCCTAAATTGGTCACTTAAAATAGTGAAGGAACATTATTTCAATAACAAAGCAAATGCAAAAGAAGGGACGGATGGAGAAAAATTGAAGAATATTGAAACGGATTGCGATATGGGGCTTCTAATAATAATAATTATTATAATTAAAAACAATATTATAATTATAATAAGAACCTTCCCAGCATGCTTTGCTCCTGAAAAATTTTTAATGTTAAATAATTCAGTTAACTTGTGGTCGAAGATGGCGCTGTGCCATGTGGTATTTACACTTACGTGAAAGTTATCCTTCATATCAATGTCAGAGTAATGACGTCATTAACCACGTGAATGTGGCAATAAAAGATGTTTTAGCTCACTGCAAGAACAGACTCCTATTAATTCCAAAGCAGATAACGTGCCCTGATGGTCATTGGAATGAGCAATTTGGAAATTGCCAGTTTACATCTGGCATTTGAAAGTTAAGGTGGCTCTGTACACTTGCATTTCCCAGGGGACAGTAAGGAGTCTGTAGCTAAGGCAGTTTAAGGTGGAGAGAAGCAAACTTCGGCTGTTTAATAGAACTCTACATGAAAGTAACGTCCATGACAGCCTTATTGTTGTGACGCCATCGGTCACGTGACCAGAGCACATGAAATATTTCAAATCACTTTAAACTTGCATTGAACTCAATATATCCGTAATTTCTCCCGGTCATATAACAGAAAAAATTGTAAGTTATTCAAAAACGACCGTTACTACTTTTTCGTTTGAAAAAAAACGAAATAAAAAATGAGCCTTAAACTTCTGATAATCCCCTGTTTTGTGAGGTTTTAATATAAATGTAAAAACGAATCAGCATATTTGGTTTCAGACTATGCTCTTTCCAACTACGTTAACAGTTTTTTTTTTTTTTGGAAAAATTCGTTTTCATATAGCTTAGGGATGTGAATTTGTATGCACGCGGAGTACTGGGCACCAAATGTGACGGATTGTTGAGGGAGACTGGTGCCCTTTTGAGGCGCGGTTGCACAGCTCCAACTGGAGAAAAATGGTTTGAAGAGATGTTTTCCTAGCTTTCTGGACTGTCAATCGTGTAAATTTCCACTTAAGAATTGTAAATAGTTTCTCAGAAAGTGGATAAGTCAAACAGTTTACAATGTCAGGTAAGACTTTTGTTGTGAAATACGCTTAGTTGAGCTTATTGTATCGGTTCAGTGAACAGCTTTTTAGAGCTTTTCCGATCGATCATTAGCTTATTGATAGTCCAGTGCTTAAATAATTTAATTTTCTTTTCCGTTTGTAAACAGCCGACAGATGTAGTTTTTGTTCACTCGACTGGGAATCATATGTTATTTGTTGGCCAAGTAAAAGGGCAACAAAGCATCCTTTTTGTTTTCAGTAAGCTTTAATTACATTGTTGCTGTTAAAATTAATATTTCAAACAGTTCTTGCTTAAAGGAAGAAATTTAGGCTATTCCCCAAATGTTGATATTGGCAGATAAGCTGAAATTCTTTTGTGTAGCATCATTTAAGTGTTGTTTACAACTCCCACTCGATTGTTAATTAGCTGGGCTTTTCTTGACTGCTTGCAAAATATTTATATATGTTAAACGTGTTGCGAGTGTTTGTTATATGTAACGTTCAAGAGCTCTACAGAATCTTGTCTTTTAAACAAAACTTTGGATTTTAGTTTAAGCATGTTTTGATGATCCTTTTTAATCTGTTTTAGGCATGTTATGTCAGCAGTGATCAGTGATGCAGCCTTTTCTTACAGTGAAGGTACGTGGAAGATATCAGTCATATAATTATCCCAACTTACATACCTAACTATTCAGTTAATTAAACTGGATTGATGCAGTGATCAGGTTAATTTGGGTTTGGTGTCGAACACCAAAAATATGCGTACTGCTGTGTTTGATTCCATTCAATTTCTGAACCCAGCAGTCGAACATAACTAAGCACAATGAAACAGTGTTAAAATAATTCCAGTATACCAGATATTTAAACCATCTGCCTTTTAGTGTGTGGAATTTGACCATGATCTGTTTTGTATTGTCAGGTAACCACATTAACGACTGAGTGACTAAAACAGCCTTTTCAGCCAAAGAAATTTGGCAATCCTATTGAAGTATTCACAAAGGAAAATAAAAGTTGCACCAAAGATAAAACCACTTAAGTTACAAAATCCATTTTTTCATGGTGATTTGATGTTTATTCTGGATGGCTAAATGGTTAAAACTTAGGGCAGAATGAATCAAACAGTTATACCATGTTTACGTGATACTGGTATGGGTCTCTGTACCAGAATGAGAATTTTGATCTGGTACCTCTACTGGGGTGAACTCACACAGGTATAGCTCACACTGTTATAAGAGATTATTATCATGCTCAAAACAGAAATCTCAGACTGGTCTGAACTCAATTCATGTTTGCGTAGTTCCCCAGTCTGATTTTAGACCATTGTGAGCCATTCGTATTAGTTCAGCAACGGTAATGAATCAAACTAGCCCGAGATGATAATTATGATAATTATACCGGCTTCACATTTCATATCGCCTTCATGTAAACAGAAGCAAGCGTTAGTATGGAGTTGATATGAAGATGAAATTGCATTGATATACAAAGTCTTAAGGTGTCTTGGAGCAGTAACATGCTTTTTCCGGTGAAATGACAGACGACCTGTAGTTCTGACCCTTAAAACTTTCCTGGGGGGCTACAATTAGAAAGGATAAATACTTCCGTGGATATTTTACTATTAGAGCTTAAAAACAGATCTTTACAGGTAATGAGCAATACTTTTACAAACAATATTGCAAATTTTTCAAGATTCCTTTGTCTATTGATTCCCAGAGGAGACTGAAGAGAAAGAAACCAAACCAAATATAGAGGTTTGTCTGTAAAGCCTTGGAGTCATGTTAGAATTTTGAGATATCTAACATGGGCTATTGGAAATTTGCTGGACTATGAACAAGATCTTTGACATGGCGATTCCATCCAGGTGACAAGTTGTGCTTGTTTTGCATCATGCCATGGTCCTTGCGAGCTACTCTGTTAAGCTAGCATATCTGTAAATATTTCTTTGGTTTCACCAAGAGATTTAAAACCTCCAAAAAGCCATGGGTTACTATTGGCAATTGGGATAATTAAAATTTGCTTTGTTTTCCTTTTCAGGTTTTTATTCCATCAACCTGATGTCAGGAAAATACATGCATGGCACTTTATTATAAGGCTTTGGTTGAGCAATGTGTACGCTGTGCTATATTCTCAGACAAACATTATTAATTCAAATAAAAATAATTGAAGAGCAGTTTTGAAATAAGGTTATGTATTTTGTGTCTTTCTCTGCTAAATACTTTGATGTCATTGATTAGTTTGCCTGTAAACACCTGCACCAGAAACTCGTTATGAGGTTCTGCATACACTTTATGTTCCCTCAGTACTACTAAGTGGTTAATGTGTGAGAATGAAATGAATCCTGGAGTACCTCTGAGAAGTAAAAGTAACTTGAAGCCACACCCAGAAAACAATACCTTGGTACCTTTTAGGGCTTTAGTTCAAAATATCTGATGAACACACCCATAACTTATATTTGGGAGTCCCCCCCCCCCCCATGCCCACCACCATCCTAGGAATTAAGATTCAGACCTCTTTGATTGAATTCACTTTATGGGGAAAACTATTTCAATTGACTGATTCACCACAGTCTGATCCCTTCTCGTCAGTTCACTGCCTGATAGGTTTCAGACTATTCTGAAATGATTTAGGAAGAGGTTTTCTTTTTGTTTTTCTTTGGCACCAGATTATGACAATTGGTAACAATGCTTAGTGGTGACATTCGATACAGTGTAAAGGCTAATAATCAAACCAAGAACAAAATTGAAATCACAACATTTACTTCCATCATGGTCTGGGGTAGTAACAGAGTGAGTCATAATCTGTGCATCAAATAAATTCACTAGTGATTACTGGACCATTTGTTATTCTCATTGGCAACACTTTTTGTCCGGATTGGTTAATTGATTGATTTTGATTTTTAATTGGCTGATTGATTGATTCATCAATCAAGTGGTTGAGTGGTTAATTGATTGACAGATTGGTAGTTAAATAGATGAATGAATTGATTCACCTGAGGCAAGGTGAACAAAAATTGTACCCACCCAATAATTAAGTTTAAGACCTACAGCAGTGGCTTATTTGAAATTTATAAAACAGGTTCTTATTTAATTAGAGGTGTATTACTAATAATTAACTAATAATTATAATATTGTTTTCCGGTCGCATTTGTAATAATAAAAATAATAATGATTTATTATTTCTAGAGCCCTATTTACAAGAATAGATCAATAGGGCTTTGCAAATTAAAATATTAAAAACTAATATTGAAAAAATTATTAAAAACTAATATTGATAGAAAGAATACTGTTAGGCTGAACAGTTTTCAAAGATATTTTGCCTACACATAGTGACAGACAGAGGTAAACGACGGAATCGGGCTTAAAACTCTCCCTTCAACTTTGTCGGTCAAGGGCCAAAGCACAGACACCAGTTCGCGTTGTAAATGCCCTAGCTGACCTCGGTCGTTTTCGTCGAGTACCTACAGGGCTGGTCTTCGATCTCCTCTTTTCCTTCTAACAATGTACTTCTCTCCAACACTGACGGCGAAAGAGCACTCGTGATAGCCTTTCACAACCACTTCGAAATTTGGGTTCCCATTATTTCACTTGCGACAAGTTTCCCGTGTACGCCCGGTGTACATGTACGTGGTTGAAATAGAAGCCTACACATAGCTTATTTGACTGCAACGCACTGTTTGAAACCAAATGAAACCGATTTGGAATGACAAAGCGCAGGCCAAGGACAAAGCGCTATTGGTCTAGAGTTCGATTCTGTTCGAGTGCTCGATTTCCGAACGTTCGATTGTGTTCGATTGGCAAAACGTCGGGTGAGTTCGATTATGTTCGATTGCCGAACCCAATCCAAATCAATCGAACGATTGAAGTTCGATTGAGTTCGATTACCGAACGTTCGATTGGTTACATCGGGGTTACATGAGGCAAGCCTGCCAGTCATGGTGTAAATTTAGGGCCTGTTTGCACTGGAGTTTTCACCCCAGCATGACTTCCATCCCGGGATGATCTCGGAACATTAAAAAGAATTCGCAAAAATTCTCCTCTTTCACCTGGTTGTCAATTGCGAAACCGCGAATTTAATTGGCCGATCTCTTTTTCCGCACCTAAACAATAATGTTTTTGTGGAAGGGGTTATCGCCTGATAGTTGGCCTCGGAAGTTCGATGTTCACATAACAAATATGCTACTTTTTAGAAAGTTAGCATAGCACTGCCCTTTAATTTATTTACTTTCCGAATTGCTAGGCATGCTTCTTAAATCGTTTATTTGTACGATAAAAGTCAGTGAGGAATAAAAACGGGACCCTTTTGAATTTGTCTACTGGGACCGAGCTATCCAGGAGACTGCCTTAATTAAGGTAATGTAAACAATAAAATTCACCGTCCTGTATTCGCGTTCTCCATAAAACCCTAAATTACTAGTCATTTTTGTAGTACAGGTGACTGCAAAGGAATGAACAAGTTTGCAATGCAGAGCCATAGGTTTTCTTGTCAAAACTGCCATTCTTCTCATGATTACTTTTCCGCCTAATTGGTTTTCGCCTGCTCAGCCAAATGTTTATTTTTCGAGTTCCCCATGTTAGCCAATGTGGATTTTTCCACGGATCTATCATATTCCAGAGCTTCAGTTACATCAGTGGTCACCAGGGTATAGAGTCGATGTTCTGTCAGCTTTTGTACAGTATACTTCAAAGAATTAAGTCCATCGTGATCACTGTTTGCAGTTGATCGTCGTATTCTTTGTAACCTGTTAGAATCCCAAAAAACTATTGTAGAAACACTGTTTTTTTATTGTTGTTGTGTTGTTTTTTTTCCTTTAAAAGTGTGGTGAAAAGGTATTAATAGGGAGCTTAAGCAGTGACGACGACGACGACGACGACGACGGCAACGAGAACGCCGCTTTAAAACAGAAACTGGTTATTTGATCTACTTTGTGATTATTCTAACTTGTTCAACTTGTATAATGTGACTGAATTATTCGAGAATTGAAGTGGTAAGGACCGCATTCAAGTTGAGGAAGAAAAAGAGAAAACCACTGTCATGTGTTCACATTCTGCACAAAACTTTAAATTTGGTCATTGCACGTCGTTGGTTTGCGGAGGACAGCAAAGAAATGTAACAAACTGTATAACGCACGTGCCGAGTTTTTGTTTCACTAATTAAACCTCTTGTTTGGTGCCGTTTTTGACGCTGTCGTCGTCGTGCTCTGTCAGCTGGGGCACATGCACAGTAGAGTCGGTTGAAACTAATTTGCATACAACTTGTCGCGGGAGTTTTGCGTTTCGGACACTGCTTCCGTCGTCGTGTCGATCGCACGTTCTCTTGCAAGCTCATGGAAACGGACTGTGTTGTCGTTGAAGGTGAGTCAAATGAGGTGAGTTTAGCCGCTTGTTTTCAGCCTCCTGAACTCAACGGTGATGTTTGAAAAAGTTGAGCCAACGATTTCAAAGTGCGTCTCATCAACTCGCGCATTCGCCTGGGGCGATATAGGCCCTTTACGCTCCCTAATGATTTGTATCGGGGTGCGAAATCCAATCCCAAGTCCTTGCACAACCTGCTAAAGGCGCTGTTACACTAGGCAAAGATTAGTGCAACTAGTATCGCAAAAAATAAAAACCTTGTGTCGCGTTGCGGTGCTGCGAGACAAGTTGCTCGAGTGTTATACCAGGCAATGTTTTAACTTGTATCGCTCTCGACGGTAAACAGCGCGGGGGACTGGCACGAGGTTGCATGCGCCAATAGGGGCAATTTCATTGGCTGATGTCAGAAAACGTTGCGACACACGTGACAGGAAACATGTTACACTACGCAACGCTTGAAAAGTAGAGTTCTACTTTTCGCAACGATTGCAGTAAAAAAGAAATGCGAGAAATGTTCGTTGCAGGATATGTTACACTAGACATTTTTTCACGCAACTGTGAAAACAAGTTGCGAAACAAGTTGCACGAAACATTGCCTAGTGTAACAGTGCCTTAAGGTTTCAGAAGAACTTATGTCCTGTGGCCGCTAGGGCTCCCATGAAGACTGTTTGGAACACTGAAGAACGGGGCTCTGGTGAAGCCACAAAAGTTGATACTCTACGTAATGAATTTAAGGCTGCCTTCCTTCCAGTTATTCCACTTTCATATTTAGTTCATGCAGATTGTTTAGATCTTTGTGCCAGTACAGCAAACATCTGCAAACAGATAACTTCATGTTTTCATGGTTGGATAACATCTAAGTATCTAAATGGACCAGATTTAGAAACCAATCTAAACCATGCACCACTTTGCATGCACGTATCACTTTGCATGCACCACTTTGCATGCATGTATCCTTCAAAGATCCATTCAAATCTAAAGGAAGTGAAAAAGCGACTCAGTTTTGACGGCAAAATGCGGATTTAGATCAACTGAAAGGAACACAACCTAATGGCTTACTAAAACCAAAACTTATTGGCAAGATGCATCGCTTGATACCATTTACTTTAGAAAAATTGGTTTCTTCCGTATCATAATAAAAGAACAAAACATGATGATATACAAAATGTCAAATGTAGCAACATAAAGTTTAAATTTTTCATTTTAACAAAGAATGGGGAGGACACAAAGTGCACCCGCTTAACTACAATATTATTGTTGCTTTGGCAACAAAACTTCGATCATATATATCTAATACATCTAAAAATGTTTTCTTTCAAGTCCGTAGCTTGACCTGATGACGTCACTTGACTAGGAAATTGGGTTATGATCTTCAAACACGGCGGCCACCCTAGATCCGTGATCTTGGATTTCTTGGTTTTTCCAAACTCTCAAAAACCAACTAAATTGGCCAAAAAGCAATTAACAACAAAAAGGAACACTGTGCACCCCCCCTTCCCCAGGCTAAATAGAGTTAAAGAAGGAAAATGAAACATTCGGAAAACACACTATGAAAATAGGTTGCCTTGGCAACATCAAATGTTCTGATAATTTCCGTTAGGTTTGAGGAAAATTCACAAGGTTTGGTGGCTTTTCCTTGAATATTAAAAAAGTTTAAGGTTTAAAGTTCTTTTTGTCTTATTTTCTAGTACTTTATTACTGTCCCCAATTAGTTTGTTGAAAGCTAAACGCCTCGACACTTAAGGTGTCTGAACACAGTTTGCGTGCGTTCTACGATTTGTACTGCTGACGTGAATTAGCGCGCGCACAAAGTTTCAAGAAAAACAAACATGGCGCCTGTACAGCGATCATTTTATTTTCAATTGTTCATTGAAGATTGTGCAAGTGTTATTTCCGGTTTAACAATCAAAATGTTTGTTTTTCAATGTATTAAAAGTAAAACTATTGGAAAATACCTTCCCTTTGTGGGATTGCTTGTGTGGATCCAGAAAGATCGAGCTGCTCAATGTAACGCATGCGCAGTTAACCAGAAAGTTGTGACTGCATGTTTTAGTGGAAATGCACTGATTTCTATGGAACCACTCGTTAGAATTTCATGACATTTGGTAGAATAATAGTTCAGAACCCCCATAACTCATCTACAAACAAAAATTGAAATCTGACAGAGGACATTTTCAGAAAACGTTAAAAAGCAAAACACAAAATTACAGAAAATCTCTCTGTCAAAATTTTACGAGACCAGTGTCAATAAGCCAGTATATTTCTGAGTTCTCTAGAAACAAATGATGGAAAAAATCTAACGACTGCATTTTCTGAAAATAAATCAAACCCATTATTTAATGCTGGTTTATTACTAGCTGTGTTGCCATGGAAACGGTGCTTAGTCCAATAACACATATCAAAATATAATCTTTGTTAGTTGAACTTGTATCTTGCCAATTTTGGCCACCCAACTGCCAGTAATTTGAAAATAATGATGAATAACGCGTAGGTACAAGAAAACTGTGTTCGGCCACCTTAAATAAAGTCTACTACTATTACTACTACTACTACTACTACTACTACTACTTCTACTACTACTACTACTACTACTACTACTACTACTACTACTACTACCACTACTACTAAAGTCAGTTTAAGCATTTTTTTCCCACATCCAGGCTAAATAGGGTTTATTGCTTATTATAATAAGCGAAACGTGACCCCCTCTCCCCAGCTGCGAAACGCACATGACCCTCAGCCACAAGTGAAATATTTAATAACCTACCGTAAACGCAAAGGTGGTTTTTTTCCAACGGTGTGAAATATTTTTACCATTTTGTACCTCCCTTTCTCTATAGACGGTCTGGTGAGATCCATGCCGTGTTTCCTTACTCTAAGTGAAAGAACACACAGCATCTTTCAATAACAGAAGGACCCCAATATCTCGAATTCCCAAAGAATTCCCAAGGAATTCGAGACACAAAATTGTTTAGGATAGTGGGGAACATGAACTCATTCAACGACCGAAAGCTGAATGAACTAGTTATTCAAGATTTATATAAAACAGCAACATCGTTCCCGTATTGTAGTGGGATAGAGGCGATTCTCCCCGAGTCTAAGATTACCTGACCGAAAAAACACTGCGAACGAGATTTCCGTAAAACTAAGTAAACATGATACACTGGAAACCCACACGTTTTCTGGGTGCACTCAAACGCTTTTGAAAGAGAAAATGTGCCTGAATGGCTTTTTTTTCAGATTTGGAGTCGGTTTGAATGGACTTGCCTCAGCGCAAAGGCTGTTGATGTTTTTTCTTCACTGGAGGCGATATTAAACGCCATGGTAAAACTGCCACTGACTGGACCTGACTTATATTCCACCTCACAATGCAGTTATTCTCATAACTGTACGTTTGGTCAAGAAGTTATTCGGTAGGAAGAAATCAGATGCTTGTCACCGTCACAAGGATTAATGGTGTTTGAAAATTTTAACACTCACCTTGTATCCAATACCATGTGCAAAAGTAAAAAATGTGAAACTGTTTTCATAATCGTAAAAGTTATTTACCTTCTATACAAGGCGTCGTCTTCTCCTCCCCATCCCCAAAATATGTTTGAAAGTCCATTAATGAGTTCAAAGTGTTCCCTTAAAAAGGAACATACTCCTCCAAAGTACTTCTTGTAAGGCAACCTGTTAATAAAAAAGATAATTGACAAAGGCAGTACAGAGCGTATCAATCAAAAGATGTCTTCCAAGCCGAGTCGATGGTTCTTTTGTCTTTAACAGCTGAATACGCTTATTTTTTCCCGCGGAATATTTATGTTATAACAGGCAATAACAACATTATTTTCTTTTAAAATGATAAAAAGTCGTCAGCTGATTGATGCTTATGTTGCTTGTGGAAGTTTAACCACGTTCTAGTAAGTGCGCATTTAAAGAGTGAGTGTGAAGCACACACCTGCTCGATCGGTATTCCGTATCACGCAAATAAAACTGAACGGTTACGATTACTTGCAAAAGAAGGTACAGTAGAACCAGCTACTTTTAGCGCCCGCTATATAGAATCCCCGCTATCTTGAGCTCCTGCTATCTCGTATCGTCCGCTATTTTGAGCCCCAGCTATCTCGTATCCCCCGCTATCTCCACCCGGGATCTCGAAAGCCAGCTATCTTGAATCCTCAGCTATCTCGAACTCACGCGCGTTTCCATGGTTGACGCTTCTCTCTTATTTACCGCTATTCACTATTTGTCGCCAGTTTTGTCACCTTGAAAGTCAGTTTGTCACTGCATTTCATGCAATGTTTTCTCTCAAACTCTACACCAAATAAATACTTTACATCGATAAAAGTGTTTCAAGCACACGGACCTCACTCTACATGTACTGCCTTGCAAGGCACACCCACCACTAGAGAACAGCATGATACTCACCTGTAATGGTATTTATCTGCACAAGCAATGAGATGTCTGGGTGATGCGGGACAGCTGTAATCGTTACGATCATCTTCCGGCAAGAAGTCCACATCGTGAAATATGAAGCATGTATACTGGTCAAATTTCAGTGCTTCTTTATAGCCAATGTTTAGCAGAATACCACGGTTAAATGGCCCATTGCCTCCCTGTTGATAAAGAGGTAACATTTTACAAAAAACCTAACACTTTCAAGTACTCTACAAGCCCTTAAGCTAATCCCCCTACCTCCTGAGAACATACACAACCAACAGAAAAGTGGAGCAATTATAACTACGCCTATTGCTTATTATTCTTGGTAAAATAACAAAAGTAGTCGATGCACCATGGTCCTAACCACACGTAAAGGCACACTATTGGTTTCCTTAACAAGTACTTGACTCAATTCAGCAGGGGCTTTCTTTCGGGGGGGAGGGGGTACTATTGTTTTGCCATTGTTTACTTAACCCTTTTCAGCCCGGACGTTTTTTCCGTTCCTGAGTCTGATGGGGGACAGATCCCCCTTCTTATCTCTGGGAGTATTGAGACTATGACAACGAAACGTTGACGTAAGAAAGAACGTTTCAAAGTGTTTCCATTAAGGTCACAAAAAATTACTTACGTCATTTGACGCGGGAATTATATCTGTTCATGATTTTGAAAATGGCGGCCATCTTGGATCCATAAGGTAAGAAAAAGCAGTAAAAGAAAACTCAAATGATAGTGACAAGTGAGCGAAATAAAGTTGAAATTTTTCATTTAAATAGTATAATTCCAAATTGTGAGACCACCAGTCAAAATATGGTCAGCATAGAAAGGTGATATTTGATCAACATTGATCATGAGCTCTTTTATTAACCGCCTTATTTTTATTTCATTAGAATAATAGTGTTAGTTCATGTAATGTAGCTTGCTTTTTACCATCAATTTTTGTAACATAGGATATGTGTGTTTATCTTCTGAAATAAAGACTTATTATTACTATTATTATTATTATTATTATTATTATTATTATTATTATTATTATTATGTCGCATCAAATTGTTTCGCGATAATTTTTAGGAAAATTCACAAAGTTTGGTAGCTTTTGTTTGCATATTGAAAACGTTAGCTTTTGTTGCATGTTGAAAACGTGCCAGAGCTGACAAAGTCAGCTCAGGCACCCCACTAAGGAACAATAAAGTTAAAACAAAGAAATTTTATTCCTTGCGCATATGAGCATATTAGCAATGGACCATGGCAGGTGCCTTCTAATGACTTTTATTGTATATCTACGGATACTATATCCTTTAGCAAATGGATACCTCTATCTTGTCAACTAATTGTAATACTGGATCTCGAGCTCGTAGTTTTAGTGTTGACCACCAAAAACTCTGCGATGTTTGACTGCAGAAACTTTGTCTTCCTCTAAAAGCATACCTGTTCGATTACAAAGATCCTGTAATCCAAATTCTGTTTCTTTAGGAAGGGGTGCATGTGACGGACAAAGATTGAGAGCTGCTCACTACGATTGCGATAAGGAACTATTATGGCCATCTGAAGAGGAAGATCAATCACCAATGATCAATTGTCAGTTGTCAGTTGTCAACTATTAATCATCAATGAGAGTGAATATATGAAATAATCATATATGTGAATTTCCGATGAAATAAAGAAATGATGGTGACCCTCGCAGTTTCAACTTAAGTTGAGTTGATAAAAGAACAACTTGAAAAAATTCAGGCTTGAACGGGATTCGATCCCATGAGCTATGCGATATCGGTGCAGCATGTTGTGTCTCGAACAGTGTGTCAGACATGGTAAGCAACACAACAAACTTTCCCTTTAATCAGACATGGCGGTTCAATACAAGCACGGCCCCGCATATGGCATGCGCGCGCATGTAACATGTGCTGGTCAACATGTGTGGCATAGCATCCCCCTCTCCCAATTACAAATAATCAAAAAGTCATAAGTTCAGTCTCTCTTGCGGCTTTCGCAGTCGAAGGGGATAACGTCTACGTGGTGTTGCTGGGCTGCTAGTTATGCCCTCCGTCTTGCTGCTTGAGGGGTTGCTAGGGGTGGTACTGATATCTTTGTCTGGGGTCACTGCTTCCTCGGAGCCACTACAAGTAGGAGTCTGTGGTACTCCTCGACTAGTCGATTGCAGAGTAGCCAGGGGTTGGCTGCGGCACTGGGTCATCCTTGTTAGGGTTCACCGTTATGGCAGACTCTCTGAGTTGATCGATATGTCGCCGCCAAACTGTATTGGGTGCGACTCTGACTTCGTAGGACAAGGGTCCAGAGTGGGCTGTGATGATTCTGGGCACCCACTTGTTTCCTCCACGATAGTCTCGGGCAACAACAGCTTGACCTACATCCAGTTTGCGGGTAGGGCTGTGACTTGATCTCAACTCTTGGTCCCGCTGTTTCTCTTCCACTCGCTTTCGTATGATGGGCTTCGGTACATCTAATCTTGTCCGGATGTTTCTTCCCATCAGGAGCATGGCCGGTGTCTCCCCTGCCATTGCATCTGGTGTTGGTCTGTAGGCCAGTAGGAAGTTAGCTAGCCTCTGAGAGAGAAGCTTCTTTTCAGTCATTGCCGCGCGAAGAGCTTATTTGAACGTTTGTACAAAACGTTCAGCCAATCCATTTGTAGCTGGGTGGTATGGGGCTGACTTTATGTGCTTGATACCATTACTTCTCATGAATGCTCTGAATTCATCTGCAATGAATTGTGATCCATCATCACTGACAAGCTGTTCGAGTAAGTCATGTGCGGTGAAAAGCATCCTCAGCTCCTCAATAATTCTGGTGGCGCTTGTCGAGGCCATCGGTATAACCTCAAGCCATTTAGAATGTGCATCTACGACAATCAGAAACATTGTTCCTAAGAACGGTCCCGCAAAATCAACATCGATACACTCCCAGGGACGTGCTGGCCACCCCTATGAGTGGAGCGGTGCAATTGTGAGATTGTTCTGGGTGAGTTGGCACCCTGTGCACTCTTTTGACAATTGTTCGATTGCGTTGTCTATTCCCGGTCACCATGCGTAGCTTCGGGCCAAGGCTTTCATTTTGACGACTCCAAGGTGGCCATCATGGAGTTCATCCAACACTTGTGTTTGGTGTTTTGGTGGGATTAGCACCCGTGAGCCACACATCAGGCAACCATCTTGTATGGTGAGCTCCTCTTTCCTTCTGTAGAATGGTTCCAGCTCCTTCTCACAGACCGCTGACCAGCCTTGCTTGGTGTGTTCCATCACACGTGAGAAAATCGGATCTCTGTGGCCTTGGGGCGTTAACGACTAAATCAACTTTCTCTTGAGTCTTGTGTAACCCGTCTTGAACCACTACATGTCCACAGTAAGTAATCTTCTTCTGGACGAATTCGCACTCCTCACGGTTTGCTCGTAGGCCATGTTCCTTCAGCCTCTCCAGTACTTCCTCCAGGTGGTCAGGGTGTTCTTGGTCATCCTTGCCTGTGATAATCATGTCCTCCAAGATGCAACTTGTTCCTCCTAGTCCATCTAAGACTTGATCGATTGCTCTCTGCCAAATTGCTGGTGCTGAAGTGATTCCGAATACATGGCGGTTGTATTGGTACAACCCTTGATGAGTGTTAACAGTCAAGTATTCTTGTGATTCTTCCTGCACTTCCATCGGACGATAAGCTTGTTTGACGTCAATATTGGTGAACGTTTGCCCTCCTGCCAATGTCGTCGATGCCCGGGAGTGGATACCCTTCAGTTTGCAGTTGAGGATTTAATGTGACCTTGTAGTCACCGCATATTCGCACGGTGAATTTGGTTTAACCACTGGCACAATAGGTGTTGGCCAGTCACTGAATTTGTCCTTGTGTAGTATTCCCTCTCTTTCCAGGCGTTTCAGCTCTACATCCACCTTCAGTTTCAAGACGTATGGGAAGGGCCTTGCTTTGCAGAACTTTGGTTGACTGCCTTCCTTCAACGTGAGTTTCGCTTTCGTTGACTTAAGTGTGCCAATGTCGACCTGAAACACTTCGCTGTATTTTTTGCTAGGAGTTCCTCTACCTTCCGCTGGGTGTCTTGTGTTGGCTTTTCTTTAGCACTAGTACAGACGGGTTTCCAGTCGAGTTGGATCTGGTGCAGCCAATCCCTTCCAAACAATGCAGGGCCTCGGGTTTTCACCACATACAATGTTAAGTCCTTGACCTGGTTGTTGTATTCCACACGAACATGTAGTTTGCCTTCCGGTGCTATCTTCTCTCCTGAGTACGTTTTCAAAATGGCTTCATTTGTGACCATGGATGTCTTTGAGAACATTTCCTTGTACGTCTGAACAGGTAGTGTGGATACCGCTGAACTGGTGTCCAGTTCCATCTTCAGAGTTCGGCCGTTAATCTTTGGTGTCACCCAGACAACGTCACTCACTGCTTGGTTAACATTGTTGACTTCTAGGGATCTGACCAAGCTGTCTTCATCAAGCTTATCAGCCATCTCAAAGGAATGTAATTCTAGTTCTCTTCCTTTGGACCTTCTCAACTGGTGGACTGTTGACCCTTTGCCGAACTGCAAACTCGCTGGATTTGCCCCACCTTTCCGCATTTTGGACAGGTTTCGTTCCTGAAGTAACACTCGGTTGATTCGTGTGCACTGGAACCACATCGATAACAGTGAGGCTTCGACTTGACATCCTCTTTCACCTTGTTTACCTTTTCGTTTTCCTTGGCCAATTTGTTTACTTCAGACTCTTTCTTCCCCTGCAGTTCTAGCGTGTCTTTCGCTGCCGCTTCCATCGCTAAGGCAATTTCCGTTGCCTTAGCCAATGACAAACTTGGTTCGGAGAGCAGACGCTTCTGGATAAGTTCATTGCGTAGTCCACACACAAGTCGATCCCTTAACGAGACATCTAAGTTTGTTCCGAACTCACAATACAGCGACAATTTCCTCAATTCAGCCAGGTAAGCACTTACGGTTTCACTTTCGAGTTGGTTTCTTCTGTGAAAACGGAATCGCTCTGCTATAAGCAGTGGTTTAGATGATAGATGTTGATGTAGGGTTTCCACGATATCCTTAAAAGAAAGGCTGGATGTCTTCGATGGGGCAAACCGATTTCGCAGTTATCCATACGTTTTATTTCCCATAGGGCTAAGTATCACTGCCACTCGTTTTTCACCTTTAATTTGGTTGGCGATGAAGTATTGTTCCACTCGTTAACCGTAGGCGTTCCAGTCGTCGCTAGTTTCGTCGAAGGCTTCTATCTTTCCGATTGGCATCGTGGCGGAGGTTCGAACTGTTTCTTTTCACGGTGTAGAATTCTCGTCACCAATCTGTTGTGTCTCGTACAGTGATTCAGACTTGGTTAGCAACACAACGAACTTTTACTTTAATCAAACATGGCGGTTCAATACAAGCAGGACCAGGCACATGGCATGCGCGCGCATGTAACATCAACAAAGCCGCTGGTCAAAATGTGCGGCGTGGCACAGCGCTCTAACCAATTGAGCTATCAAGCCAACTGTCAACTGGTCATTTGCGAATCCGTAGTGATCCCGTAGGTGGTGAAATTAATGAGAGTGAATTTATGAAATAACCATGTATGTGAACTGCGGATACAATAAAGAAATGACAGTGACCCCTGCAGTTTTCTTTATCAATTATCAGCTATCCATTATCAGTTTCAAAATATCAACTGTTGTGCCAAAATCGGTCAACGGTATACCGGTATTAAGTGTTGAATAAGGTGTTGGTTTAAGGTGTTGGTTTTCCTTGTTAATAGGAGTTTGATTTGCTAACTGGCAACAGTTTCATAGTACTCGTACTCAGACCATAGGGCCAAAAACAGAACAACAGAAATGCACAGGAATAAACTATGAAACTAGATTTAAATTTGGCTTTAATCCGTGAATAAGTTAATCCAGCTTTTTAGACATGGGGCGCTTTCCATTTAGCTATAAATTTCGGTTTGAAATTCCGAAAGCTTCCCGTTTCAATTGGAAAGGCTTTTTCTCCATCCTGGAGAAGAGCCTCGTTTTCACTTTCAAACTTGCAAACTCATTGGTAAATCAAAAACATCGATGGCCCAAGAAGCCAACAAAATGGATGTTGCACTGCCAGTAGTGGAAATTATTTTGACTTGTTTCGATAGCATCTACTTGTTGCTGTACATGTTTTGCCAGAAGAAAATTGAGTAGAGCGCAAAAATATTTTGAGTGTAAAGTATCATGGAGACGAGTTTGCAGCGGGAAGGAGGGGGACAGCAAAAATGGACATTTTGTACAAATGGAACGGTAATTTCCACTCCAACCGGTTAGAACTGAGAAAGTGGCGTAACTCCGAAGGTTGTCCGTTTGTTCCGGTAAATTTCCGGTGGATTGGCGCGCACCATTTGCATTCCAACCGTTTATACCGGAAATTTTGGCTAAGTGGAAAGCGCCCCGGTTATTAAAAAGCTCTGACGTGCTGGCATCTAGCTGATAAAGGGTTTCGTGAATTAACATTTCACCTTAACCCTTGCTTGGCAATCAGTTGGCTTCCATCTTCCTCCATTATTGACCCAGCCATTGAACTCAGCGGACATTTCCTTTTCGACTTCTTGCATTTTAGGAACTGTTTGGTCGATATATATAGGACCAACTACCAAAGAAAAATCATGGATCAAGCACAGGGTAAGACATTAAAGAACGGTTTTGATAGCGAAGCTAGGTTGCGTGCTTAAGACCCACGGGGCGGAGCTCCATTCTCAAGAAATGTGTATGTCTATGCGAGTCGACTTGGATGGTCATGAACGTATGACGTCGCACTATTCTCAAATGTAAAAAAATCCACGAGTTGTCCTCATCATAAATATTCAAATAGATTTCACCCCACCCTCACATGTTCGCTGGCTACCCACAGCTTGAAATATTAGCCCAAGGGCATGTGACGTAATCCCGTCAGCAGTTACCTATCCTCCCAAGAAGTAGGCTGACATGTCAAGTAAGCGTCACCAATGTGTCCCCATCAGTCGCATTCCAATAAACATCTTACCACCCAAATCTTGGATTGTTAGCCCAAGAACATATGACATCATCTAGTCAGCAATAACATACCATTTTCAGTCTAAGTTGAGGCTTTATCTAAGGATCCTGAAGTGTCGCCATCAGTGATATTTCAACAGCCACCTTTGCACAATGTTAGCCCATGAGCATTTTAATAAACGCCACCCCAACAAAGTTGGAACGTGAGCTCACAAGTATACAATTTCATCTAATTAGCGGTAACCCCCCCCCGCTCCCTTTAAAGCCCAGGTTGAGACTTCATGTTGACATGAGAAAGTGTATTATTTAATACCCCCATCCCCCATTCTCTTTTAAAGCTAGCAAGGAAACCCTTCGCAAAGATTTTTGACAATCCCAATATTCACCTCAACAACGAGGAGCTTCGCTGTCACTTAACCTTGCCCAGTTGCTATGTCATGGTATTAGCAGATAATGGAGCGTGCCCTATACATTAAAGACTGTGCGAATGGACTGCTATTGTCCAAGGACAAGTTGCTTTTCGCTGTGACGCCCCTTCTGCAAAACGTTGTGTTGGACGACAAGGAGACCTGAAGCTTCCGTATGCCATTGTGTACGTTAATTGACTGTGCCTTCTACTTATCTCTAAGACAGAATCTAGCTACATCTTCCTCCCCGTGACAACAGAACGGGATTTTGTGCTAAAAGTCTCAACTGAACTTTAAATGGTTACAAGACTGAAATGTTCAGAGACGCATTTCATGACTCACGGGGGTGAAAGGATGGCATTCTCGGGGATAAGCTGTTAGATCAGAACATAAATAATTTATAGTAAATATATTATGTATTGTGTATTATAAATTATATATCAAATATTATGAACGTAAACAGAGTGCTTACCAAACTCTGAACCATTTTTTGGACACACGTTATCTTTGGTGTCTCCTCTTGATTCTCCTAAACTCGAACTGTTTTGTCCTAGGCTAATTTCTGATGATCGTGCCCTTAACGGCTTTTTGGTTTGTTGCAAGAAACCCACATAACCTAATATTGCGAGTAAAGATAAAATTCCAATGGCATAACTACAGAACATTAATATCTTCACACTCTCCAGTTTTGCCATAATTCTTTACAGAGGATAAATATACTTCTCAGAAATCTCAGGGTCGACAAACTTTGGTACCTGCAGAAAGTGAAAAGTTATAAAAAAAATTACTAAAATATCACCAACTTCACTCGTTGGTCAATTGCGAATCCGCAAATCTGATTGACCAATCGTCTTTCTCAGCTTTTAATCAATAGAATGTTTCTGTCGAAAGAGTATCACCTGATAGTTGCCCGCGGAAATAATTTGATGTTCCTGTCACAAATATAATACTACGATAGAGTTACAGTTCACAGAATGGTATCTAGATAGACGACAGCGAAACGAGAACTTTGCTGTTGTCGCTCCGCAATGGTCAAATACACCACATACACTTAACAGTCAGTCACGGCGGCAAGGTGACCATTTTTGTTGCAATTTTTATTTTTATTTCGAACTCCTAAAGACGTCTGCAATCTTTAACCTTTAAGCCGCATAGTGATCAGCATCAAATTTCTCATCATATCAGTAAAATATAACACATAAAGGACATGAGAACTGGGAAATGATCACCAAAGATGTCTGGATGTCTTAACAAGTTCTCCCAATTAGTACTCAATGACATGTATGGAGACCAGTAAGGAGAATTTGAATAATGATGTTCGATGACACGACCAACAAATTCGCAAAGCACGGAACAGACTCCATTGTGCAGAAGAAGAAAAGAGACACAAACCTCTGAAAAACGCACTGAATCTGACGACAACCTTACGCCACCCTCAGTCACGCTTTGTTCGCATACAAATGCGGTCAGACATTTGCGGCTAGCAGTGAACTGTTACCCTCTGACGTCTTAGTTTGCGCAGAGTTACCCACTCATGGGCTTTTGGCTTTAGATGTCATGTGACAATGAACTGACGTGCGTCGTAGCGGAAAAAAACTCCAGCTACGTAACAAACATTTTTATGTTCTAATTTACGGTAGTTGTTGTTTGAGAATTTTGAAGCCATATCGACTTATCGGGGATAAAATTATTCAGAAAACGACTGAAGGACAAGCGGCATTATAATCGTTTCATTGGGCATTGTAGCGTATTTTGCGGGCTAAACTGGAGAAATCAGAAGCGCGAAAATTTAGCTACCAACCATTCAGAAAACTGCAAAGCATTCAAATGTTCGTGCTGCTTTCTCTGTCAGTTCAACCAGTTCTGTTTACTTCACTCGCGTCTTTGGAGCTCTTGTGTATGTGACAAAGAAAATGGCCTATGGACAACCAAATTCTCAGTCTTCCCAGTTGGGTGAAGAAGATTGAAACAAGCTCGAAGAAGCTGCAGGTGAAAATAATGCCTGTAGTAGCTCCATGCAAAGCGAAGAAGGTTATGTCGGTTTGTCGTCGACGAGGGAAACTCGCTCGTCTGTTCAGGCAATTAAGCCAAACTGCCAATTCACTAATTGTACAATTTACATCAACACTGCTAAAGGACTTATTTTCTGCTGGTTCTACTGAGGATTGTGTCATTTTTCTTTCAAACATTTTGGAGAAGAAACTATTTTTTAAATATTTTCCGGTTGCATTCTGCCGTGTTTGTTTTGTAAACATTTGCAATAAATTTATAAACGCCGCGTATCGGCTTAGACAACTCATCATTCACTAGGCTGCTAATAATTTCTTTTCTCAATACCCTCTGAAATGATTATAATAGTAATAGAGCCTATGTCGGGTCAAAAACATATTTACGCCCGCCAACATCACCTCTATTGTTATATTACTTCGAGTAGGTGGTAGGTTCGAGTTATCGAGGGTAAAATTACAGCATATGAATGAAGCAGTACAGGGGAACTTGATTTTGTTATTCAAAGCGTCACAAAAGTACCATAAAAGCAACCTGAAAGGGAGTTTAAGAGGTGGGCCCTATGTAATAAGCTCCCTTAAAAAGGGGGGGAGGGAATCCTAGAATAATAATTTTACAAATATGGTAAAAGAACTGAGGTTGTTGTTATATAATTTTTAAGTCATATCGAGTTATCGATGGTTAAATTATTCAGGTGATGACTATTACTTCGAGTTAGTTGCAGTTAACCGTTCCCTTATCAGTGCTTATGACTGATTATTTAGAAACGCTTTTACACGAAACAAAGTTACTTACCAGGTGACGAATTTCAAGCGTTACTCGATGTATTTTATAACAGCCATGGAAAAAGAATGATGTGCTTTTATGTTGTGGATCAAAAGAATATTCAGCAGCTCGTCAATGCAACATTCTTGATCTGGCATAACAACCTGTTTGTTGCTAGGAAGACAACAGTTGCTTCGTTCTTGTAATGACCCATTTTGTCCAAAACAAAATTGCAAAATAAATAAAACTGACAAGTGCGAATTAACGTTCTATTTCACACCAAAGTCATCGGTTGAAGATAGATGTTTCATCGCAGACTTTTTCCAAACTGTGTATTTAAATGAAAGTCCTAATTATTTCTATTTTGCATTTTAAGTCCATGATTAAAATATAAGGTTTAGTAATAATCTCCGTTTGAGTTATGCCGTTAAGATGACTTAGGATCCCCTCTAAAACCAGGAGCACCCAACCAATCTCTGTTCGAAAGGCATTCACCCAGTAGCGCGGACTCAATGACGTCACTAAACACGGGCGTGGGGCCGGAAAGAAAGACAGACTATCACTCGTCTGTGATTGGTGTGCTGCCCAACGTCAGTGAGGCAGCAAAAATTACATTCACCTAACAAAGTTTAAGAAAACAAAAATACAGCTTCAATAAAAACAGCAAGTATGCATGGAAGTTAAATATCGACAGCAAAAATCGTTGCTGAATCATGACATACTGTCGGATTGGGCGGCATCCCGCCATTCATTGTAAGCACGCTATGGAACGTTCTAAAATGTGATTGGAAGAGTTATGAGCGCCGATATTGCAACGCTACATCTAAATCAATTTCAATAACACTACTTTTATTTACTAAAATTGAAAAGGGAACAAAAAGATTCATTAAAAAACATATGCAAATATCTACGGTAAATTTCGCCGTAACATACAAAATGATATATGCCGCTTGAACCTACTTAGAAGTCCAGTCATGTATTGGAAAAAAATAAAACACAAATCTCACTTCCTACTCAAATATACGGAGGAAAAACACCATGGAAAAATAGCCGAACTATTCTTTATATTCCATACAAACGATTACAAGTTCACTTCTTATCAAAATGATTATCAAAGCTACCTTCAGAAAGTTAATAGTAAGTCACCAAAGCTAAGCAGATTATCAGTGGCATGGTACACAAGCGTGGGCCATTTTGGCTCGTTCTCGGGTTGGTTGCTCAGGTTTACTCCTCATCTGATTCCGGAGAGTCGTAAGGGTCCTCGTTAAATGTCCTTAGGACACAAGAGGCCGTAACGAGTACGACATCTTCTTTGTCCTAACAAAGCAAAGGCAAACAGTTGAGTGGACGTAGAATCACTTGCAGAATAGTTGGGACACTGGAACAAGCCCTTCAATAAAAAGCTGACCACCCAAGGAGGGCAGAATTGGTAGGCGCTCGCGGAGGTTATTCCGTTTGCTCGACAGCTTAAGAACGTGTCCGCACAATGACCGACCACTCAAAATTTTGCGAAAAAATAGATTTCCTTCATTTTTACCTGGACAAGACAGGCAGCATAGGCAGTAATTGAAAACGGGATTTATTTGGGCTAGTTCCCTTTTAATTGTGTTTTCGGAATTTTTTCCAGTAGGCACCTCAAAATCGCCCAAAAGAGAAAATTAAAACCTCAGTTTTATTTGGTATTCGAGGGTTGCTCAAAAGTCGCAAATTTAACAGATAGGTAGACTGTTATTTGTGTCGAGATCCTTTTGTCGAGACTAATCAGGTCAATAACTAGAGACTTAATACCAGTTATTCACAATGTACCGATTTTTGTTCTTATTCTTGGGGCCCGTTTACATGGAAAGAGGGTGCCCCTAGGCAAAAGCTAAACTAGTGAGCAGCACTGTGCAAATTTAAGTTGTAATACTACGCGTTTCGTCCGTCTAAAGCGGACTTAAAAATTGTTTTAAAATTGTTTTTATTACAAAGTTTCAAAGACATGCTCGAATTTGGCGCCTTTTACGCGTGGCCAGCGGTAATCTGGGAACAACGAAACATAGCCCTTCGCCTAGGGCTAGCCCTACTTTTTGGTTTTATATGGGCTTATGTGAACATGTCCCTAAGGGTAGGGCAACCCTACTACCTAGGGGCACCCTCTCTTATGTAAACGGCCCCTAATGAAAGAAATATGAGCGAACTAAAGCGGAGGAGAGTTTGACCAAGTTTTTTACACTACTTTGGAGAATTTACATTTTCTGTCAGACTCTAACAATATTTTTCATATTTCTCTCTATGATCATTTCTTGAAGCAGTAACCTATCTCTTGATTGATAGTGTAGTGTTATGTATTAGAAATCCGAATACTCTATAATATAAGCACCTCACGAATCCCAATACTCAAGATAAGATGAATCCGGAAACATTTGGGAATCCAAATACTTTTCCTCTTATGTGAACTTAGCTTTACTCTGGCCAGAGCACTTCCCTTTAATTTATTTACTTTCCAATTTCCTAGCCGTGCTTCTCAAAGCGTTTATTTGCACAACAAAAGTGAGAAATAAAAACCAGGATCTTTTTTTAATTTGACTAATGTGACGGAACTATCCAGGAGCTAAATTCTCAGACTGCTTTAAAGGTAACGTAAACAAGAAAATTCGCCGTCGCGTATGCGCGTTCTCAATGAAACCTTAAATTACTAGTCATTTTTGTTGAACAGGTGACTGCAAAGGAATGAACGAGTTTACAATGCAGAGCCAGAGCCCTTCATCCTTGCAAAACGTTTGTTCATCCAGTCCTCGCTGCCATTCTCGCTGTGAGTACATTCCCGCCTAAACAGGTTCGGACTGCTCAGCCAAATGTTCATTTTTCGTGCTCTCCATGTCAGCCAATATGGATTTTTCCACGGATCTATCATTTTCCATAGCTTCAGTGACATCAACAGTCACAAGGGTATAGAGTCGATGTTCTGTCAGGTTTTGTACAGTGTACTTCAAAGAATTAAGTCCATCGTGATCACTGTTTGCGGTAGATCGTTGTTTTCTTTGATCCCTGTTAGAATCCAAAAGAACTATTGTACAAACACTGTTTTTTTAACTTTAAAAGTACTAATGATTTGTAACGGGGTGCGAAATCCAATCCCAACAACCTTGTAAAGGCGCTGTTACACTAAGCAAAGATTCGAGCAACTTGAATTGTCTCACAAAAACTGAACTAAAAACCATGAGTTGCGGTGCTTCGAGACAAGTTCCTCGATGGGTGTTACACTAGGCAATGTTTCTTACAACTTGCCTCGAATCTCAAAAAAACGGAATGCTTACTTTTTGGTACCAGACGACGAATGAAGGTTTCAGGAACAAACAGCGCAGGGGACTAGCACGAGGTTACATGCGCTAATAGAGGAAATTTCATTGGCTGATGTCACAGAACGTTGCGACACACGTTGCAAGAAACATGTTACACTGCATTGCGAAAAGTAGAACTGAGTTTTACTTCTCGCAACGATTGCGACCAAAACAAATTGCAGAAATGTTTGTCGCAGGGTATGTTACACCAGGCAATTTTTCACACGACTTGTCTCGCAACAAAATTGCGATACATATGTCCTGTGGCCGCTAGGGTATCCATAAAAGCTGACTGGAACACTGACGAACGGGGCACTGGTGAAGCCACAAAAGCTGATATTCTACGTATTGAATTTAAAGCTGCGTTCCTTTCAGTTATTCCATTTTCATATTTTGTTGATTCAGATTGTTTAGGTCTTTGTGCCAGTAGAGCAAACATCTGCAAACAGATAACTTCATGTTTTCATGGTTGGACAACATCTAAGTATCTAAATGGACCAGATTTAGAAACCAAACTGAACCATGCACCACTTTGCATGCATGTATAACTTTGCATGCATGTATCCTTCACATATCGATTCAAATCTAAATTATATGAAAAAGCTATTCAGTTTTGACGGAAAATGCGGATTTAGACCGACTAAAGGGAACAGAACCTAATGGATTACCAAAACCAAAACTAATTGGCAAGATGCATCACTTAATGCAATATACTTTAGAAAAATTTGTTTCTTCCATATCATAATAAAAGAACAAACATGACATAGAATTGTCAAATGTAGCAAAACAAAGTTCGAATTTTTCATTGTAACGCATTTGGCCAAGGTTTTTGTGGACTTTCACAGAATGGGTAGGGCATAAAGTGCCCCCTGCTTAACCCCAAGAGTATTAAAGCTTTGACAACAGAACTTCGATGATATCTAGTACGTCTAAAAATGTTTCCTTTTAAGTCCACAGCCTGACCTGATGACGTCAAGTGACGTGGAAATGAGTGTGGCCCCCCCTCCCCCTGGGCTAAATAGAGTTAAAACAAGGAAAATGAAACATTTGGAAACACACAGTGAAAGTAGGTTGCCTTGGCAACATCAAATTTTAAGATAATTTTTTCAACTAATTCAGGAAAATACACAAGGTTTGGTGGCTTTTCCTGGAATATTGAAAAAGTTTAACGTTCAAAGTCAGTTTAAGCACTTTTTGCCCCACCTCCAGGTTTTTTTTTGCTTATTAAAATAAGCGAAACGTGCCCCCCCCCCCCCCAACTGCGAAAGGCACATGACCCTCAGGTGCAAGTGAAATATTTTATAACCTACCGTAAACTCAAAGGTGGTCTTGCTCCAACAGTGTGAAATATTCTTACCATTGTGTACCTCCCTTTCTCCATAGACGGTCTGGTGACGTTCATGCCGTGTTTCCTTATTCTAGTGAAAGAACACATAGCACCTTTCATTAGCAGAAGAACCCGATATCTCGAATTTTCAAGGAAACACAAGATTGTTCAGGATAGCGGGGAACATGAACTCATTCAAGGACTGAGAGCTAAATAAGCTAGTTCTCAAGATTAATATTTCCCCCCCCCCCAAAAAAAAAAAACAAATCGTTCCCGTATTGTAGTGGGGAGGGCGGCGACTCTACCCGTCTTAGATTGCTCGACCCAAAAAAAACCTGCTAACGAGATTGCCATAAAATTAACATGATACCCTGGATCCCTACACGCTTTATGGGTGCACACAAACACGTACAAGGGAGAAAATGTGCTTAAAGGGCTTTTTTGTAATTTTGCACATTCAGAGTCGGTTTGAAAGGACCTGCATCAGCGTAAAGGCTGTTAATGTTTTTCTTCACTGGAGGCGATTTTAAACGCCATGGTAAAACTGCCACTGACTGGACCTAACTTATATCCCACCTTACAATGCAACAAGATCCTTTTCTTAGACATCTACTTTGGCAGTACGGCCAAACGTAAGGTTAGCGTACTTTCAAACTGGACGATTTCTTGAGAACTTATCTCCCTTTTTTAAAAGCCATGTGGATCTTGGTTATTTCTGCTCTTCTTATATTTCGTAAGTTACTAGTGGGGAGAATTTGCTTTAACATCAAGTCATTACATCTCTGGCGATCATTTTCGTTATTCTCATAACCTGTATGTCGGATCAAGTACAATCTCGTTCCCAGAGGCCGCATTCCTTTTGGTCAGCACCAAGGATGCAAGACCTCTGAGATAATCAATGTTAAAATGCTGGCGAATCGAAATCTGAATGGCTACTATATTTTACCGGAAGTCTACGAGTAGGAAGTTTCAAAACAGGAAATGAAATGTCTTGCAATGTTTTTGCTGGACGTTTTCGATCACGTCAGAGACGGACAATTGGAAATAAATCTGAAATAGGATGATAGAAACCCCAAAGAATCGAAATACAGTTAAATTCAAATTCATGTTAGAGAAGATGTAAAAAGGTAACAGGTGTCGATCACATGATTATTAACCCTATTTCGCCTGGGCTTTTTTTGGGTTTCTGAGCCTGGACTTTGTGCCCCACCCCCCCCCCCCCCCCCCTATAGATCTCGCTCTTGTGGTGAAACTTGGCACGTTTTTAGTACATCATTAGCTTAACAGAATGGGTTTATGATGTGTCGATTATGATGTTTTATGGCGTCACAAAGCAGCCATTTTGAATTTTGAGCCGCCATCTTGAAACCCGAGCAGGCAGTCTTACAGTTGACAATGACGTCATCGAAAAATATATGAATTTGGTCGACGATTTGCCGGCTCTAAAGTTTTGAACATAGTCAATGGTGGCTTAAAAAGTGTTCTCAACATTGTCTAAAGCAGATGAAAGCTGGCAGTCTTTCCAGGGCAGTCCTAGAAGTTAAAATAAGCGACTTTTGACCTTTGTATGAAAAATCCGTTCTCTCCACGGAGGCGCCATGGACGAGTTTGATCGAACAAAAGACTGAATTTAAGCTTGCTATGTTGAACTGGAGCAGCTAATCTTACTGTAGCTGAAACCTGAATGATGAAACAGAAGAAATAGATAGCCTATTCTACGTGGATTGGCTTCTTTGAGTTGTGTGGCACAAAAACTGGTACATCGGCCGGAAGGAATGACAAAAACAACGAGAGCAGCGATCTTTTGGATTTTTGCAAGACATCGTCGCTTGAGTTGCTATTTGTAAACTTTGAAAGTTTGTAGCTGGTAGGACTGATAAACCCCTTTGAGTGTAGGTAATAGGTCTTTCTTTAGTAGTAAATTGCTTTCACTATCAACGTTGACTGTCTTTGTAAGAAATCGTTTATCCTTACGATAGATCTAGATATTCAATTATGTTTCTATAGCGCGCTGAAGTGGCTGTTCAGTTTTGCCTTGATTCTGTGAGTTGAATTATTTCAGGCTGATTATTTATGGGCCTGTCCAATACTCGTTATTAAATGTACCTATGCCATTTGATAGTGTTAACTTTATGTAATGTTTTCAGTGGTACTTCGGTAAACGAAAGCTTTCCGTACAAAACCCACCGCTGTAAAATATTTTTTATCGACGTAAACCACAACACCAGCACAATAGAAGGCCACAACACAACACCAGCCCAGTTACGTTGCATAAATAAATGACCTCTCTACTCGCTTTGTTCAAGACCGTCAACGATAGTGCAGTTGATTTGTTTTGATAAATAAGCAGTCGCACTCTATAAAGTAGCTAATTTTTATGCGTATGTGTCTTTCTTGCGACCAGGAGAAGTAATACTGCGCACCAAAAACAAGGTTAATTTGATTTCTTGCTCAACTATACTTTCGAAATTAGTAAGCTTATAGAACACAGTTAGGTTCTACACACTACTCGACCACTAAATGAACCTCTTTCATGACTATCGCTTTCTTTCAAGATGTTCTTGAAAATTTGTGGATTTTGTAAAGGGCCGTAATTAAGATGTGAAATAAAATTTGCGGCGGCGCTTCAAACTCTCCTCACAATGGCTACGTTTTCAGTACCCTTGAAAAAATTCATGTTTGATATTTGTTCTTCCATCAAAGAGTTTTAAAAAAGAGATACAACTATAATAAAAGTGTTTTGTTTTTTTCACCACTGTTGCAAGAGGCACACACACATTCACAAACGTATGGAGGCAGCTAGTCACTGAGACTGTGAGTGCCCTTCCATATTCGGCTGGCAGTGTACAAATGGTTTTTTCCCTCAATGACAACAGTCCTCAGCGCTGTTGGTGTTCTGTTTACTAAAGGTTCGGTAATCGTTTCTGAACTGAATTTTCTAACACGAAGTGAAACAATTCCTTAGAAACCGGTGCAGCATTTTCGCGAGACTGCGAGCGAGGAACATTTTCATTTTCACGCGAGTCTCACGTGAATGACAAAGGCGCCAAAAATTAGGGGGCGTCGTAATATTTCGTGCCTTTTTTGTCTTAACGCAATGCACAACGCATGCTCTGTTCGTAAACTGTCGCACATGTGCTTTGCAACCGGAAGCCGCAAAAGTGGCATCCGGTTTTTCATTATCCCAGAGCCCGTGGCATTTCGATCTCGCTGACCTTAAATGCGCGCAGGCTCTGGGGACGAGATTGGATCAAGTATTGAAATTGTATGGACAAATGAGATGCTTGTCACTTTCACAAGGATTAAAGATACGGAGAGCGAGAGGTTAAGACTCCCCTTGTCTCCAATACCATGTGCAAAAGTAAAAATTGTGGAAGACTGCTTTAGTAATCGTAAAAGTTAATTGCCTTTCATACAAGGCGTCGTCTTCTGCTCCCCATCCCCAAAATATATTTGAAAATCCATTGATGAGTTCAAAGTGTTCCCTTGAAAAGGAACAAACTCCTCCAAAGTAGCTCTTGTAAGGCAACCTGTCGACAAAAAAGATAATTAACATAGGCAGTACAGAGCACATCAATCAAGAGATGTCTTCCAAGCCGAGTCAGTGGTTTCTTTTGTCTTTGACAAAACTTTTGACAGCTGTTATTATTATTATTATTTTTCGTAATCGAAAATTGATTGTCGTCAGCTGATGGATGCTTAAGTTGCTTGTAGAAATTTAACCACGTCCTAGTAAGAGCGCATTTAAAGAGTTGAGGGTGAATTTAAGAGCACACGCCGGCTCGATTGGTCTCAGGCAACACGCATTCCTTTCACGCACTGAACGGTTACGATTATTTGCAAAAGAACGCACAGTAGTACAAGCTATCTTGAGCCCCTGCTATCTTGAATCCCCGCTATTTTGATCCCTGACTATCTCGTATCCCCCACTATCTCGACAGGGATCTCGAAAGCCGCGTATCTTGAATCCCCAGCTACCTCCAACTCACTTGCGTTTCCATGGTTGGCGTTGCTCACTTATTTACCAGCATTTACTATTTGTCGCTAGTTTTGCCAGCTTAGAAATCGGTTTGTGACTGTATTTCATGCGATGCTTTCTCAAAACTCTATGCCAAGTAAATACTTAACATCGATAAAAGTTTCAAGGTTTCCAACAATTGCGGCCTTTAATTTGTCACACTTGCTTCCTTGCAAGGTACACCGACCACTAGAGGATAGCATGATACTCGCCTGTAATGGTACATATCAGAACCAAAACCAAAACCAGCAATGAGATGTCTGGGTGATGTGGGACAGCTGTAATCGTTACGATCATCTTCCGGCAAGAAGTCCACATCGTGAAATATGAAGCATTTATACTGGTCAAACTCCAGTGCTTCTTTATAGCCAATGTTTAGCAGAATACCACGGTTAAATGGACCATTACCTGCCTGTTGATAAAGAGGTAACATACAAAAAAGCTAACAATTACAAGTACTCTACAAGCCCTGAAGCTAGGCAGACGTGTTGATCCCCCCACTACCTGAAAACATACACAACAAACAGAAAAGTAGAGCAATTATATATTCGGATATCATTTATTATTCTTAGTAAAATAACAAAAGCAGTAGAAAAAAACCTCAAATGATAGTGAAAAGTGAGCGAAATAAAGTTAAAATTTTTCATTTAAACAGTGAAATTTCAAATTTGTACACTGCCTGTCAAAATGTGATTGCCATAGAAAATGATATTTGGCCAACGATGATATGTCACACCAAATTGTTTTCCAATGGAGTCTGGGAATGCATTATATTCAGAGAGAGCGGACGTAATTTTGAGTCTCCGAAGAAGGTCAAGCCAAATGCGAGCTCACTTGTGAATTTATTACCCTAAACATTCCCTGAAAGCCAAAAGAAGTTGTTCAAAGCATAGGAATGGGTGGAAAAGGAAAAGGCAAAAAGGAGAAACGAGCGAGACCGAGCAGCTCAACTGGCGACGAGCTTGAAGAAGATGGCGGCCATTACGAAGGACTTTCAGCTCTTTACAAAGCACTTGAACAAAAGGACGCCGAGAAAAGTGTAGAGATTGCAGGCTTAAAATCCCTCTTCAAGGAAGCAAAAGATGATTTAAAAACTCTCAACGATAAAGTGGTCGCTCTCGAAGCTTCCATGCAGTTTACACAAAACGAACACGAGGAGATCAAAGACCGCGTGGCGACATGCGAAAAAGACCAGATAAGACAAAGAATGAGTTGACCCGCCCAAGCATCTCTAGCCGCAGATGGAACCTGCTCTTCTTTAAAATTAACGGAAACAAAGACGAGAATTGCCACCATCTCGTAAAAGATGTATTGACAAACAGTCTAAAAATTGAAGAAGAGTATGTCAACAGCATTTGATTGTATGGTGTCCATCGGCTGGGAAAGAAACACCCAAAAGCTAAACAGCCAAGACCAATAATTGTACGGTTCACCCGCCGGGCCGTCAGAGAATATGTTTGGCGCCAGTGCCGTCATCTTGAAGGATCCAACTTCAGGATGGCGGAAGACCTTCCTTTCTACGTTCGTGAAATTCTAAAAAACATTCTAGTCCCAGCATTGAAGAAGGCTAAAGAAGTCGCCAATGTCAAAGCATCTATTGTCGGTGACAAGCTTGTAGTTACTGACGGCCGGCGTTAAACCTTCAACAAAATCTCCATGCAGTGAAGAAACGATCAAGTCCAACAGCAAGATGTCCCTGCTCGAGAAATCCAAAACCCTGATGATTCCACTACGCTCGAAATCAAACCATCTCAAGAAACATCAGAAATCAGATAGAAAGTTTTCCTACAAACATTTATTTAAATCACAAGTAAGTAGTTTGCCCCCTTTTTTTCAAGCCGTTGACCTGTCAAATCGTAGGTCTGACCTTATTTCTTTTCAGTTGACGCTATGCGTAGATCTTCAAAGGGGACTCAATAAACTCGCTCCATTAATAGCATAAGCTTCGACCAGACTGAAACGCGAATTAATTATGTTTCCTTCGTGTTCTGATCTTATTAGATCTCTTAATACTTCGTTAGTTATTCTATATACTAATCTCATAACAAATTGTTGTCTCTTGTTTCATATCATAAACCTTGTTTTAAATGTTATATGTATTACAGTTCAGCAATTTCCTGCTTTCATTTTTTGGAAAATAATATTATTTGCTTCTATTTTCTTTGTATACACAAGTAGTAATATGCAAATTTCAACTTTGAATTCTACTGCATTGAAAAGAAAGAAAACTGTACTCTTTAAACTGCACTCTTCTTATCGCAAAGCACTCCATATACAGTAAATGCTTACACGATGAAAAACTCTGTTTTGACAGTTTTCTATCACTCTTAACGGAAAAAGTAAATATACAAAAAGAAATTGCTATTACTAATTTTAAGGAACTATATGGAAAGCTTTTGTAAATTTTCTCTCTTTTTTGGATTATTTTTACCACCGTGTGTAAATTCGTTAAATACAAATTTTGTTCCTTTTTTTTTCTTTTTGTCTCTTCCCTTGAAATTAAGTATGATAATAAATTTATGCTGTGTGCATAAAATCAATCGTAATTCACATATATACCTTGTAATATCTTGTTAAACGCTTCTGTTATACGTACTTTGTACAGTTTACTGTTACATTTTCATGTAATTACTGATACTAAGAAAACATAAACAAAACAATTGTTTCCAATAAGTTTTAGAAAAAGTCACAAAGTTTGGGAGCTTTTGCCTACATATTGAAAAGGTTATAAACGTTCAAAATCAGCACGGGCACTTCCCTCAGGTAGAACAGGGTTAAAACAAAGGAATTTTGTTCTTTGGGCATATAAACGTATTAGTAATAGACCACGGCAGGCGTCTGCTAAAGACTTTTATAGTATATCTATGGATGGTATATCTAGTAGCAAAAGGATACCTCTAGCTTGTCAACTGATTGTAATACAGGACTTTAGTGTTCCGGATTACCATAAACTCTGCAATGCTTGACTGCGGAAACTTTGTCGTCCTCTCAAAGCATACCTGTTCGATTACAAAGATCCTGTAATCCAAATTCTGTTTCTTTAGGAAGGGGTGCATGTGACGAACAAAGATTGAGAGCTGCTCACTACGATTGCGATAAGGAACGATTATGGCCATCTGACGAGAAAGATCAATTACCAATGATCAATTGCCAATTGTCAGTTGTCAATTGTCAACTATGAATTATCAATGAGAGTGAATATATGAAATAATCATATATGTGAACTGCCGATGAAATAAAGAAATGATGATGACCCTCGCAGTTTTCTTTATCAATTATCAGTTACCAAGTAGTCCATCAACTGTTGTGCAAAAATCGGTCAACGGTATACCGGTATAAATTGATGAACAATGTATTGGTTTTCCTGGTTCGTTGGAGTTTGCTTTACTAACTGGCAACAGTTTAATAGTACTCGTACTCAGACCATAGGACCAAGAACAGAACAACAGAAATTCGCATGAATAAACTATGAAACTAAATTTAAATTTCGCGTTAATCCGTGAATAAGTTAAGCAAGCTTTCCAGACCCGGGGCGCTTTCCATTTAGCCATAGTTTTCGGTTTGAAATTTCGGAAGCTTCCCGTGTCAAATGGAAAGGCTTTTTCCATCCAGGCAAAGAGCCTCGTTTTCACTTTCAAACTTGCAATCTTATTGGTAATTCAAAAACATCAATGGCGCAAGAAGCCAACAAAACGGATGTTGCACTGCCACTTCATTCTGACATTGTGGACAGTTTTGACAAGAAAAATCTTATCTTTTTTTAGTAGTGGAAATTATTGTGACTTGTTTCGTTAGCGGCTACTTGTTGCTGCTAGGCCAGAAGAAAATTGAATAGAGCGCAAAACTATTTTGAGTCTAAAGTATTATGGAGACGAGTTTGCAGCGGGGGCAGCAGAAGTGGAAATTTTGTGCAAATGGCACGATAATTTCCACTCCAACCGGTTAGAACTGAGAAGGTGGCGTAACTCCGAAGGTTGTCCGTTTGTTCCGGAAAATTTCCAGTGGATTGGAGCGCACCATTTGCATTCCAGCCGGTTATACCGAAAATTTTGGCTAAATGGAAAGCACCCCCGGTTATTTTAAAAAGAAGCTCTGACGTGTTGGCAACTGGCTGATTAAGGAATTCGTGAATTAACATTTCACCTTAACCCTTGCTTGGCAATCAGTTGGCTTCCAGCTTCCTCCACTATTCACCCAGCCATTGAACTCAGCGGACATTTCCTTTTCGACATCTTGCATTTTGGGAACTGTTTGGTCGATATATAAAGGACCAACTGCCAAAGAAAAATCAAGGATCAAGCACAGGGTATGACCTAAAAGAACAGTTTTAATACCGAAGCTAGGTTGCTGGTTTAAGCCCCACGGACGGAGCTCCATACTCATGAAATGTGTATGTCTATGCGAGTCTATTTTGATAGTCATGAACGTATGACGTCGCACTATTCTCAAATGTAAAAAATTTCACGAATTGTCAAAATCATAAATATTCAAATAGATTTCACCCCACCCCTCACATGTACGCTGGCTACCCACAGCTTGAAATATTAGCCCAAGGGCATGCGACGTAATCTGGTCAGCAGTTACCTATCCTCCCGAGAAGTAGACTGACATGTCATGTAAGCGGCACCCATGTGTCCCCATCAGTCGTATTCCAATAAACATCTTACTATCCAAATCTTGGTTCCTACCCAAATCTTGGATTGTTAGCCCAAAAACATATGACATCATCTGGTCAGCAATCACATACTATTTTCAGTCTAAGTTGGGACTTCATCTAAGGGTTCCGAAGTGTCGCCATCAGTGATATTTCAACAGCCACCTTTGCACAATGTTGGCCCATTAGCATTTCAATAAACGCCACCCCACAAAGTTGGAACGTGAGCTCACAAGTATACAATTTCATCTAATTTTCGGTAACCCCCCCCCCCACCCTTCTCTTTTAAAACTAGCAAGGAATCCCTTAGCAAAGCTTTGTGACAATCCCAATATTCACCTCGACAACTAGGAGCTTCGCTGTTAATTAAAGCTTGCCCAGTTGCTATCTTATGGTATTAGCAGATAATGTAGCGTGCCCTATACATTAAAGACTGTGCGAAGCTGCTATTGTCCGGGGCCAAGTTGTTTTCCGCGGTGACGCCCCTTCTGCAAAAACTTGTGTTGGACGACAAGGAGACCTGAAGCTCCTGTATACCATTGTGTACGTTAATTGACTGTGCCTTCTACTTATCTCTAAGACAGAATCTAGCTGCATCTTCCTCCCCGTGACAACAAAACGAGATTTTGTGCTACAAGTCTCAACTGAACTTTAAATGGTTACAAGACTGAAATGTTCAGAGACGCATTTCATGACTCACGGGGGTGAAAGGATGGCATTCTCGGGGATAAGCTGTTAGAACAGAACATAAATAATTTACAGTAAATATATTATATATTGTGTATTATATATCAAATATTATGAACGTAAACAGAGTGCTTACCAAACTCTGAACCATTTTTTGGACACACGTTATCATTCGTATCTCCTCTTGATTCTTCTAAACTCGATCTGTTTTGTCCTAGGCTAATTTCAAATGACCCTGCCCTTAACGGCTTTTTGGTTTGTTGCAAGAAACCCACATAACCTAATATTGCAAGTAAAGATAAAATTCCAATGGCATAAGTACAGAACATTAATATCTTCACACTCTCCAGTTTTGCCATAATCCTTTGCAAAGGATAAATATAGCTTCTCAGAAATCTCAGGGTCGACAAACTTTGGTACCTGCAGAAAGTGAAAAGTTATAAAAAAATTACTAAAAGATCACCAACTTCACTCTTTGCTCAATTGCGAATCCGCAAATCTGATTGACCAATCGTCTTTCTCAGCTTTTAATTAATGGAATGTTTCTGTCGAAAGAGTATCACCTGATAGCTGACCGCGGAAATAATTTGATGTTCCTGTCACAAATATAATGCTACGTTAGAGTTACAGTTCACAGAATGGTATATAAAGAAGGACTAAAGCGAAACGAAACTTCGCTGTTGTCTCTCCGCAATGGTCAAATACACCACATACGCTAACAATCAGTCACGGCGGTAAGGTGACAATTGTGTTGTAATTTTTATTTTTATTTAGAACTCCTAAAGACGTCTGCAGTCTTTAACCTTAAAGTCCCAATAGTGATCAGCATCAAATATCTCCTCATTCTCAAGGTCATGAGAACTGGGAAATGATCACCAAAGGTGAATGGTCTGGATGTCTTAACAAGTTCTCCCAATTAGTACCCAATGACATGTATGAAGACCAGTAAGGAGAATTTGAATAATGATGTTCAATGACGCAACCAATTTCTTCTCGTAACAAATTCGCAAAGCACAGAACAGACTCCATTGTGCAGAAGAAGAAAAGAAAAACAAAACTTTGAAAAACGCACTGAATCTGACGACAACGGTCAGACATTCGCGGCTAGCAGTGAACTGTTACCCTCTGACGTCTTAGTTTGCGAAGAGTTACCCGCTCGTGGGCTTTTGGCTTTAGATGTCATGCGACAATGAACTGACGCGCGTTGTAGCGGAAAAGAACTCCAGCTACGTAACAAACATTTTTGTGTTCTAATTTATGGTAGTTGTTGTTTGAGAATTTTGAAGTCATATCGACTTATCGGGGATAAAATTATTCAGAAAATGACTGAAGGACAAGCGGCATTATAATCATTTCATTGGCATTGTGGCGTATTTTGCGGGCTAAACTGGGGAAATCAGAAGCGCGAAAATTTAGCTACCAACCAATCAGAAAACTGGAAACCATTCAAATGTTCGCGCTGCTTTCTTTGTCAGTGCAACCAGTGCTGTTTACTTCACTCGCTTCTTTGGAGCTCTTGTGTATGTGACAATGAAATGGCCGATGAACAACCAAATTCTCAGTCTTCCCAGTTGGATGGAGAAGATGTAAACAAGCTCGAAGAAGCTGTAAGTGAAATTAATGCCTGAAGTAACTCCATGCAAAGGATATGTCGGTTTGTCGTCGACGAGCGAAACTCGCTCGTCCGTTCAGGTAATTAAGCTTTATATATGCCAAACTGCCAATTCACCAATTGTACAATTTACATCAACACTGCTATTTGACTTATTTTCTGTTGGTTCTACTGAGGATTGTATCATTTTTCTTTCAAACATTTTGGAGCAGAAACTATTTTTTTAAATATTTTCCGGTTCTATTCTGCCGTGTTTGTTTTGTAAACATTTGCAATAAAATTTATTAACGCCGTACATCGGTTTAGACAACTCATCACTCACTATGCTGCTAATAATGTCTTTTCTCAATACCCTCTGAAATGATTATAATAGTAATAGAGTTGATGTTCTTGGGTCGGGCCAAAAACATATTTACGCCTGCCAACATCAACTCTATTGTTATATTACTTCGAGTAGGTGGTAGGTTCGAGTTAACGCGGGTAAAATTACAGCATATGAATGAAGCAGTTCAGGGGAACTTGATTTTGTTATTCAAAGCGTCAAAAAGTACGATAAAAGCAACCTGAAAGGGAGTTTAAGAGGTGGGCCCTATGTAATAAGCTCCCTTAAAAAGGTGGGGGGGGGGGGATCCTAGAGTAATAATTTTACAAATATGGTAAAAGAACTGAGGTTGTTGTTTGATAATTTTTAAGTCATATCGAGTTAACGATGGTTAAATTATTCAGGTGATGACTATTACTTCGAGTTAGTTACAGTTAACCGTTCCCCTATCAGTGCTTATGACTGATTATTTACAAACGCTTTTACACGAAACAAAGTTACTTACCAGGTGACGAATTTCAAGCGTTACTCGATGTAACGATGTAAGCGTTACTCGAAGTTGACTTCACTTGACTTGACCTGACCTGACTTGATTGATTTTATAACAGTCATGGAAAAAATAATGATGTGCTTTTATGTTATGGAACAAAAGTATATTCAGCAGCCATCAATGCAACATTCTTGATCTGACATAACAACCTGTTTGTTGCTAGGAAGACAACAGTTGCTTCGTACTTGTAATGACCTATTTGTCCAAAAAAAAATTGTAAAATAAATAAAACTTGACAAGTGCGAATTAACGTGCCATTGTACACCAAAGTCATCGGTTGAAGAAAGATGTTTCATCGCAGACTTTTTCCAAGCTGCCTTTGTGTATTCAAATAAAAGTCCTAACTATTTCTAGTTTGCATTTTAAGTCCATGATTAAAATACAAGATTTAGTAATAATTTCCGTTTGAGTTATGCCGTTACATGTAAGATGACTTAGGATCCCCTCTAAAACCAGGGGCACCCAACGAATCTCTGTTCGAAAGGCATTCACCCAGTAGCGCGGACTCAATGACGTCACCAAATACGTGCGTGCGGCCGGAAAGAAAGACAGGCTATCACTCGTCTGTGATTAGTGTGCTGCCCAACGCCAGTGAGGCAGCAAAAATTACATTCACCTAATAAAGTTTAAGAAAACAAAATACAGCTTCAATAAAAACAGCAAGTATGCATAGAAATAGAAAAATATATTTTTCCATATTTTTTCTCATAAAATGCACGACTTAAAAATTAAATATCGACAGCAAAAATCGCTGCTGAATCTTGACATACTGTCGGATTGGCCGGCATCCCGCCTTTCATTGTAAGAACGCTATTGAACGTTCTAAAATATGATTGGAAGAATTATGAGCGCCGATATTGCGACACTACATTTAAATCAATTTAATAACACTACTGTTATTTACTAAACTTGAGAAGGGGACAAAAAGATTCATTAAAAACATGTGCAAATATCTACGGTTAATTTCGCCGTAACATACAAAATGATATATGCCGCTTGAACTTATTTAGCAGTCCAGTTATGTATTGGAAAAAAATAAAACACAAATCTCACTTCCTACTCAAATAAATACTCCTTGCGGCAGAAAAACACCATGGAAAACTAGCCAAACTATGCTTTATATTCCACACAAACGATTACAAGATCACTTTTTGTCAAAATGATTATCAAAGCTACCTTCAGAAAGTTATAATAGTAAGTAACCAAAGCTAAGCAGATTATCAGTGCTACACAAGCGTGGGCCTTTTTGGCTCGTTCTCGGGTAGGTTGCTCAGGTCTACTACCAAATTTCTATGTAGTCATGCAAATAAAGCTTGTTGTTGTTAGGTCTACTCCTCATCTGATTCCGGAGAGTCGTAAGGGTCCTCGTTTAAGGCCGGGGGTGACAAGCTGCTCATGAATAAATCTATACGCCAAAATTTTTGTGGAGGTCTTACGCTAAAAAACGGTATATCTTGAAAGTTTGGGAGCCGATTCTGTTGAAACTTAACAGAGAGCTTGGGCAATGGTGGAAGTGCAACACGGCCGTTATAGTTTGATAGATTGCGCTTCTGTGCGATGCTACGAGCTCCCTAAGTTGGGATTTTGTAAAACGCGACTCCGTGTCCAAGTTTTCTCCTCGTGGAGAAGACAACACTTCTTGATTTTACCACTTATTGATCAGTTAAATCCTCTATTGTGTCACAACAGAAGCCGATTATAGGATTTTGAGTTCCATTGAAAGTTGTAAGCTTTTAAATGAGTAAAATCGGCCTTCTTTAAATTTGAAGCCTTCTATATTTTGTTAAAAAGCCTGTTTGAAAAAAAGGCTTCTGTTGTGACAATCTACAATGCACCTAGTTTGTCTCCCTGTTGTGTCTGTTCAGGAAATTCTATATCTGCGCTGTATTCTGGGACACAAAATTGGTGGTTTTAGGGCTTCCGAAGGTGTACCGAATAAACACGAACGTTAAAAGTAAGATTATGCTAATCATGGAAATTAAATTCAAGCAGAGGACTGAAGCAGCTATTGTTCACTGTCCAGAAAAGAATACGTTGCAATTTAGAGATCGCAAATATTTGGAATGAAGATTATAAGCGTTTCCCAACTATATGTTAGCTATAAGGAGTATTTATAGTGATTGTTTTGCTTTGTTGGAAAACTCCTAAAATTTTAATTAACGTTGGAACGTAAAAAAAATCCGCACTTCGACAGTTTTTATGTAAAAATGCTTAAAAGTCACAACTCCGTAGCACACAATTTAACGCACGTGCAATTATTGATTCAGAAACTGAAAGTTTTACTGAAGAGCCTATTCATGAATATTTCGCACAATGTCGCTACCATTCGTCGCACTTCGTGCATACGCTTTAACTAAATAAATACTGATGACTTAGTTTCTCACCCGCGGCCTTAAATGTCCTTAGGACACAAGAGGCCGTAACATCTTCTTTGTCCTAACAAAGCAAAGGCAAACAGTTGAGTGGACGTAGAATCACTTGCAGAATAGTTGGGACACTGGAACACGCACTTCAATAAAAAGCTGACCACCCAAGGAGGGCAAAATTGGTAGGCGCTCGCGGAGGTTATCGATTTCCTTCAAACTTTCTGTGCGAGACAAGGCTGATATAGGACCAATGAAAATACATTTCGTTTGTTGGTAATCTTTAGTATACCCGAGATTTTGAGGCTGCAAATTTTACGATTCTGCAGCGGATTCCATTAATTCTGTAGTCATCTTTTCGTTCGCTTACAGGCGGCGACCTCGTGAGCTAAAAGCCTGAAGAACTCCATTTGTTGCGTGAAAAGAGCGACTAAATTCATTGTAACAATCTCCTGGCTAAGGAAACGCCAGTGACAAGTAAAAGAACGAAGACAAATCCAGGAAATGACACCTGAAAATTCTACGCCGTCCATCTTGTTTCAAGTGTATTACCGCTGACCGCAACAACACATTTCCTTCCTGATGCAGCAGAAATGACACCGGAAATTTAATCCGGAAATCACTAACTTGCAAGTGACCAGTAATTCGATTGCCTTACAAACCACTTCATTAAAATAATTCACGATCGAAGTACAGTTTTGATTGTTTTGCGTTTCACGAGAATTACTATAAGAAATAATCTCTACAGGTACAGATAGGTACTAAAGGTCAACTCATGCATACACAGAGTCAAAATTGACTCTGTTATCAAAAGGAGCCCTGGCAAACTAAACTATTCCAAGTACTACTCAAGGTTGCAAATTCCTAGACATACAGCAGAATATGCTCGTAAGCGACTTTGATATCCCTGGCATTTTTTAATCTGTCACAGGTTTCACGTGAGATAAACCTGCGATTGTCGGCACCTCTCATCGCTCCCGGCTGCTAAGGCATTCGCGCTGATTGAATGACTCCCTTTTTCATTGAATGGCTGACTGTGCGATTGACGGATTGATTGACTTACTGATTGACTGTTTCATTGGTTGCTTTGCAGCCGGTTAGCTGTTGAAAAACAGCCCTAGAAGTAAAGCTGGACAACTTTCAAGGTATGATTTTAATTTTTACCCTTTTAATTATAGTGTTTGCCCATTTTCATCTGTGAACGAGACAAAGAAGTCAAAATTTGTACGCTCGTTGTCACCTCGGTCTCATTACAGTTGTTGCCGAATAACGGATTTCTCCAAAATTGTTGCAACTGTATCTCTTCACATGTTAGAGATCCACGAAATATTAGGCAGTACTTTAAGGACACTATCCTAGTACTCTTTAGAAAAATACCTAAGATTATCAGAGTAAGTCAAAATTTTGTGAAACGTTTGTTTTTGTCTTACCACTTGACCCGCTTCTTGCTGATACCGTTAACATTGGCCAGTTTGAGACTCTCGTTTAAACAAGTCTTGATAATTTGAACTTTTTCCACCATATTTCTAAAGTAACATGACGTATGTATTACTGGTATAAAAGTTAGATTTTTTGGATAAATATACGGTCGGCAGCAGACTTCCCAAAATTAGCTGATTTCGACTCGACAAATGGGCGATTTTGAGGGCTCCGGGTGTCAACAACATTTGCCTCAAAATCTCGGGTCTTCGGAAGATAACCAACAAACGAAATGTAGTTTTATTAATCCTATACCAACCTTGTCTCACACAGAAAGTTCGAAGGAAATCGAAAATTTGATCAAAATTGAGTGGTCGATTCTTACGCGGGCTGCCACTTAAGAGCGTGTCCGCACGATGACCGACCACTCAAATTTTTGCGAAAAATAGATTTCCTCATTTTTATATGCACAAGACAATCAACATAGGCAGTGATTAAAAACGGGATTTATTTGGGCTAGTTCCCTTTTAATTGTGTTTTCGGAATTTTGCCGGTAGGCACCTCAAAATCGCCCAAAAGAGAAAATTACCACCTCAGTTTTATTTGGTTTTCGAGGGTTGCTCAAAAGTCGTATATTCAACAGTTAAGTAGACTGTAATTTGTGTCGAGATCCTTTTTTTGAGACTAATCAGATCAATAACTAGAGACTTAATACCAGTTATTTACAATGTACTGACTTTTGTTCTTATTCTTGGGGCCCGTTTACATGGAAAGAGGGTACCCCTAGGCAAAAGTGCGAATTTAAATTGTAAAACTACGCGTTCCGTCGACTAAAGTGGACTTAAAAAATTGTTTTTAAACATTTTTTGAAGACATGCTCGAATTTGGCGCCTTTTACGCGTGGCCAGCGGTAATCTGGGAACAATGAAACATAGCCCTACCTCTAGGGCTAGCCTTACGTTTTGGTTTTACTTCGGCTTATTTAGACAAAACTTGTCCCTGTCGTACCTCTGCGTAATACAGAGGAGAAGGGAAACTCCACTACCTAGGGTAACCCTATTACCTAGGGGCACCCTCTCTTATGTAAACGGCCCCTTAATGAAAGAAATATGAGCGAACTAAAGCGGAGGAGAGTTTTGACGAAGTCTTTTTACACCACTTTGGTGAATTCACATTTACTGTAAGACTCTTACAATATTTTTTTACATTTCTCTTCATGATCATTTCTTAAAGCAGTGACCTATCTCCTGATTGATAGTGTAGTGTTATGTACTAGAAATGCGAATACTCCTTAATGTAAACACCTGACGAATCCGAACACTCAAGATAAGATGAATCCGGAAACATTTGCGAATCCACGTGCTAATGCGAACTTAGCTTTACTTTAGTGTTACAACTCTGGTCAGAGCACTTCCCTTTAATTTATTTAATTTCCAATTTCCAAGCCGTACTTTTCAAATCGTTTATTTGCACAACAAAAGTCAAAACTTTTGTTCAGCCAGTCCTTGCTGCCATTCTCGTGATTACTTTTTCCCCTAATTGGGTTTCTCAGCCAAATGTTCGTTTTTCTTGTTCTCCATGTCAGCCAATATGGATTTTTCCATGGATCTATCATATTCCATAGCTTCGGTAACATCAGTGGTCACCAGGGTATAGAGTCGATGTTCTGTCAGCTTTTGTACAGCGTACTTCAAAGAATTAAGTCCATCGTGATCACTGTTTGCAGTAGATCGTCGCATTCTTTGTCGCCTGTTAGAATCCAAAAAAGCTATTGTACAAACACTGTTTTTTCTCTTTACCTTTAAAAGTGTAGTGTGATAGTACTAAGGATTTGTAGCGGGTGCGAAATCCAATCCCAAGTCCTTTTACAACCCTCTAAAGGCGCTGTTACACTAGGCAAAAATTCGTGCAACTTCTCTCGCAAAACTGAACTAAAACCGTGCGTTGCGGTGCTGCGAGACAAGTTCCTCGATGGGTGTTACACTAGGCAATGTTTCTTGCAACTTGTCTCGCTCTCGACGGTAACAAACAGCGCAGGGGACTGGCACGAGGTTTCATGTGCTAATAGTGGTGCACCATTGTTTGGCAAATTTGGCAAGCTATGAAGCCAAGAAATTTTGGTAGTGACGTAATAGTCACGTGTTCGTCCGTCCGCAGCACAGGTCACGAATATGAGGAGGCACACTTGAGACAACCTGTGCTGTACTCCGCGTTTTTGGCGCGAAATCGCCTGGTGACCCGCGTTTAAGCAAAGACAACAACAGTCAAAACCAATGTTATTAATAGTAAGCAAAAAATCAAAAGAATACTCAATTTGTCTTTTGGTGGAGGGCGAAAAGTTAGAGTTACGAATTTGCCTTCGAGGACTTTATCTTTGTTGTCGGTTCTGCTGCGAACTCGGTCAGCACAAGGCTTCAGTTTGCAGCATTTCGCAGCTGTCCCCATGCCAAATATAACATAGCTTGTGCCTTCTGTTTTTTTCTGTCCACAACCATGGTTTTTGCGGGGTCCGAACACATTTTCCCAGGAAAAACACCAGCATGTTCATGTCGATAGGCATCTTGTCACGGTAAAAAAAATTAGTAGTAAAATGAACTTCTACGAGTTGTGCCAGAGCTGGTGGCCTAATAGTGGGGCGGATATGTGCTGGAATTGTTCACTTTCTGTTAAAAGCACGAAACTTGGTGGAAAGATAGTTTTTAACGTGTTGATGGATATCTGATATAGCGCCACTACGAAAATTTGACGTGAGCTGAGTTAAGAGGGTGTTTCAAAATGGCCGCCATCTTGAACCGGAAGTGGAATTGTAACTTCATAGAAAAGCCCTAAATATTTAGGTGTTTGCCTTGAAAACGGTCCTGAAGCAGGCAGAGGAATCTAGTTTTAGTATATAAACAATCTTGCTGTAATTTTGAGCCACAGAACACAAGACTGATACAATTACATAAAATATTCAAAATGGCCGCCATTTTAAACCGGAAGTGGTGTATAAATCGTAAAATAACCTTTATCTGTCTTGGAAACCTCTTTATTTTCCTTTTTGTAATAATTATATTGCCTGTTTCATCGTAATTACATGCTTTTTGGCTATCCTGCTCTTAAAAACGACTTTTGTAATATGTTTGAGTTACAGATACATCTTATACATTCAAGTACAATTGACTGCTGGTTATGTCTGAACCAAAATTTTTCAAAGGGTCAAGTTTTTTTTTGGCAAAGTTAAAAAGGGTGACGGGCCTGCGCTGCTCCCAAGCGCGTGTTTTAGCCTTTTAAAATGGCTTAAAAATTTAAGCCAGAAGTTGTAACCAATTTGTGATCCTCTTTTTGGTGTCTAAAAGAGTAACAGGCCTGCGCGCCTCCTGCGCGGGTGTTTTAGCCTTTCTAGAGTTTTGCTCTCACGAGTATATCTTTGAGGGAACGCCTTCTTCTGTACGATATTAGGGGCAGTTCCTTGAAAATGTCGTTTAGCAATGGTTGCTGTGTTATGAAATGCCAGCTGTTCATGAGTATTGGTTTTAAGTTAGGCACTGCTGGGCGATATTGCGTTACAAAGGGCAAGATTTTCTTTTTTTGTTTTTGTCGGAGGGCTTGATTCCTGTCTTCAAAAGTAACTTCTGAGAGGGTTGTTTGAATAAAAAAGTTTTCTGGGTATCCTCTCAGTCTCAAGAAGATGTGTTTTGAAGTTTGTGACGCTCTCTTCAAATAATGTTTTAGAAGAGCTAGTTCTGAGTAGTCTTAGATCCTCTCCTTTGATGAAGCCTCTTTTCACTCCTGATGGATGGCAGGTTGAAAAATGGGTGTACTGAAATGTCTCAGTGGGCTTAAAATGGGTGCGTACATCTAGCACCGACTCATTTCTAAATCTTTCACCTTTGTAAACAGTAGTGTCCAAAAAGTTTGTTTCTGTTTCGGATACTTCAACCGTAAACTTGATAGTTTGATGGTGTTTGTTAGCTTGCTGTGTGATCTCTTCTCTGGTTACCTTAGCCATGAAAATATTGGCGAAAGCAACTGCCATTTTGGTGCCCATGGCAGTCCCATGTATTTGTACGTAGTTTTTCCATTAAACTGGAACGAGTTCTCCCCTAGGATAAGTTTGAGCGCTCTTTGCAGTAGCCCTATAGGGATAAGAGGTTCGTTTTTTATGTTTATTCCCTCCTCTTGTGGTATATTTGTATACAAGCTCATAACGTTCATTGAAACAAGGATTGTGTTTTCTGGTATCTTCGTTTTCTCTAAGAAATTGATGAAGTGAGTTGTATCTTTTAGATATGACTTTTGTTGTTGTGCTATAGGCTGAAGGAGTTTATCGACGAATGAGGATAGTCTCTCTGTTGGGCCGTTTCACCCTGATATAATCAGCAACTGGGGTTGGTCTGTGTATCTTTGTTAGGGTGTAGAATATTGGAATATGAGGCGGTTGTGGTGTTTGACAAAGTCATGTTTTGGTCATTTCATCTATGTGGTTTCCAAGATAGAGTCCTCTAATAAGCTGTTGAACTCTCAGGTTTGTTTCCTCTACCAAATGATTCACAAGAGGTCTGTAGTGTTCCCTGTTATCTAGCTGGGTTTGACCTTCTTTAATTTTGTCCTCAATGTTTAGAACTACAGATGTAGTTCCTTTGCCAGCCTTTTTAAGGTTAATGTTGGTGTCACGTCTTAGGGCGTTAAGTGTCTCGCGTTCAGCGGCATTAAGGTTATCCTTTGGATTTTTGAGTTCTAGTTCTGCGAGTTAAATTTTGACCTCTTCTAAATAGCTTGCAAGGGCTACGGATGGTTGTACTTGAGGTTCCCATGTAGATTTAACGTGGAAAGGATGAGGTTCTGTGTTTTCCCCGTGAAAAATGTATTGGAGACACATTCTTCTCACGAAATGATCGAAGTCACGCAAGAGTTGTTTTTAATTTGCATCTCGTTTTTCAGGGGTGTGGGAATGTATTTCAGCCCTTTCGCCAGTAAGTTAATCTGATCATTTGTAAGCTTTTTATCCGAGAGGTTTTTGATGTGTTTTTTGTTTGCCTCTAAACGTGTTTTTAGTTCTTTTTTGTGTTTGGTTTTTCTGCGTTCTTTTCACCTTTTTGTTGAGCTGACCTGGTGGCGTTTTTGTCTTTTCTTTAAGTGAATTGATTTTTGTTGGCTTTTTTTGTCGCCTCTTTGAGTAAAGTGATTTTTGTTGGCTTTTTGATTTTCCTTTAATTGAGTTTCCTTAATTGAGTTTCTTAGTGAACCCATATTCGTATTGGGACTCAGAAAAGATACATGTATACTGTTCAACATGTTTTGACATCATTTCGCCGAACTCTGAAATTTTCTTGTTGATGCTTTCGGCTACCTTATGTACACGCTCAAGCGTTACAATGTTTTCACTAGGCGCCGATTGAGTTAACTTCTTGAAATGTGGTTTCTTATTTACAACAGTGCTTGAGTTCTTTCTAGGATCCTTTGGCCTCTTGCCTTGTTTGATTTGAATTCTCAAACGATCGATCTCTCTGTAGTGAAAACGCGTAAGAGTTTTAACGAATTCCTGTTGCTAAACGACATTTTCAAGGAACCTCCCCTAATATCGTACAAAAGAGGGTGTTTCCTCAAAAATATACTCGTGAGAGCAATTCAAAATTCTGGAAAGGCTAAGCCGCGCGCGCAGGAGGCCCGTAGGCCTGTTACTCCTTTAGACACTAAAAAGAGGATCACACATCAAAACTGCAGTTACAACTTCTGGCTTAATTTCTCAAACCATTTTAAAAGGCTAACACACGCGCGTGGGAGCCGCGCAGGCCCGTCACCCTTTTTACCTAAGTTTCACTGAAATGTCTGCATGTTATATAAATTCCTTAAAGTTTACATTCTATTCTATCAAGTTTGTCTTCTTAAAACAGAACACTGGTCGGGTGGATACTTATAGTTTGCGTTAGCAGTCATACACACGGCGATCTGAACAAAGATGGCGGATCTGATGTGCAAATTATAGAGCATTCTGGGTAATACACAGAAGCATTCTGGGTATTATACAAATTTCTTCAAATTACTGTGTACATACTGAAAACAAAACAACATCATACCTCGAAAACAATATCTTTATTTTTTGTTACTTCTCGGCATCAATATTACTTCCAGTTTAAGGATAATTTCATTTCCGGTTTAGAAGAAAATGCTTCCATTTGACCAAATAGTCATATTAATGCATTATTTTCCAGGTTAACCGTCCGAAATTGTTGAAAATAGGCAAGGACTCGTTTTATCCAACATCAGAATTAATTAAGTAGAAAAAAGGACACTTCCGGTAATACCGCATTCCACTTCCGGTCAAGATGGCGACCGTTTTGGAAAAAGTTCAAAAACTCACTTATGTAGAAAATTTTGCGATGGCACTATATCAAGTATTTACAAGTATAAAAATTCTATCATTTCTGAGAATTTGGTGCTTTTAGCACAAAATGAACAATTCAGGGCAAAATCTGCACATATCCGCCCCACGATAATGGAAAGATGCCGGTTTAATGCGCTATCGGCGAGCCACTGGCGTCGCCGGTTCGATACTCAGCGGGGACGTGATTTTTTCTTTCTTGTTCCTTTTCTTTTTCATTTTTCAATTTAAAGACTTGAATGAGAGTATTTTCACAATTTAACCCTCGGACGTACAAGCAAAGTCACACCCCCACTGTGGGTTGATGGACCCCCCTCCCCCTTGGGTATTCGCTATGTTACAATATTTTGAAAAGATTTCACCTTTAGTAGAAAGCCTGTGATGTGCTCTACAAGATGAGGTACATATTATGGGTTGCCACGCTGCTGGGGGCCTGTGACGTCATTCAAAATCGCCGCCACATTGGGCGCCATCTTCGATTTTACCGAAAATTTGAAATTGTCAAAAAACGTTACTAATTGGAGTTTTTTAATGCTGGACATGTAGAATATGACATTATTAAACATTTTGCCGCTTTTGTTGACATTTTTTGCACTTTCCACCTAAAAAAGGTAAAACACACGAATTTTTCTTAAAAAATGGCTTGACCACCTGCTACTTATGACGTCATGTCTCCTAACCATAGCAACCGATTCTCACCAAACGTCTGTCAAAATGTGTCTTAGGGATATACGCATAGCTACTGAAAACGGCAGGTCTAGAGAATGATTTGTCTCGGAAAAATTCCAGGAATACCTTATGAGGGGTGGCATCCATCCCCCCCCCCCCACCTTGTACGCCCGAGGGTTAACAAGTGTCAACAAAAAACTCTGGAGCTCCACTTTAGGCTTGGCTAAATCTGTATATTAAGGGCGGCAATTTTATTGGCTGGTGTCACAGAACGTTGCAGCGCACAGTGCAAGAGACATGTTACACTACGCAACGCTTGAAAAATTCTTTGGGAGAAACGTTGCGAGAAGTAGAACCGAGTTGGGCCAAAAAGATGCAGAAATGTTTGTTGCAGGATATGTTACACTAGGCAAGTTTTCAAGCAGCTTGTGTCGCAACTTATGTCCTGTGGTCGCTAGGCTACCCATGAAGGCTGACTAGAACACTCAAGAACGGGGCTCTGGTGAAGCCACAAAAGCTGATACTCTACGTAATGTATTTCAGGCTGCGTTCCTTCCAGTCGTTCCATTTTCATATTTTGTTGATTCAGATTGTTAAGATCTTTGTGCCCGTACAGCAAAAGTCTGCAAACAGATAAGTTCATGTTTTCATGGTTGGATAACATCTAAGTATCTAAATGGACCAGATTCAGAAGCCAATCTGAATCACTTTGCATGCATGTATCACTGTGCATGCACCACTCTGCATGTACCACTTTGCATGCATGTATCCTTTACATATCGATTCAAACCTAAATTAAACGAAAACTCGACTTAGTTTTGACGGTAAAATGCGGATTTAGATCGACTGAAAGGAACACAACCTAATGGACTACCGCTAAAGCCAAAACTTATTGGCTAGATGCATCACTTGATACAATCTACTTTAGAAAAATTGGTTTCTTCCGTATTATAATAAAAGAACAATACATGATATAGAATTGTCAAATGTAGCAAAATAAAGTTTGAATTTTTCATTTTAACAAAGAATGGGGAGGGCACAAAGTGCCCCCTGCTTAACTCCGAGAGGATTAAAGCTTTTACAACAAAACGTCGATCATATATATCTAATAGATCTGAAAATGTTTTTCTTGAAGTCCGTAGCTTGACCTGATGACGTCACTTAACGAAGAAATTGCGTCGTGATCTCCGAACACGGCCGCCGTCTTAAATCCATCATCTTGGATTTCTTGCTCTTTCCAAAACTTTCAAAAACCATCAAAATTGGCCAAAAAGCAATTAACAACAAAAACGAACACTCACCCGACCTCCCCCCCCCCCCACTGTGAAAGTAGGTTGCCTTGGCAACATCAATTTTTGTGATAATTTCTGATAAGGTTTAGGGTCTTTTGGCTTACTATAATAAGCGAAACGTGACCCCCGCCCCCCAACTGCAAAAGGCACATGACCCTTAGGTGCAAGTGAAATAAAATAACCTACCGTAAAGTCATAGGAGGTCTTGTTCCAACAGTGTGAAATATTCTTACCATTGTGTACCTCCCTTTCTCCATAGACGGTCTGGTGAGATTCATGCCGTATTTCCTTATTCTAAGTAAAAGAACACACAGCATCTCTCAATAAAAGAAGAACCCCGATATCTCGAATTATAAAGGAAATTCAAAATTGTTCAGAATAGTTGGGAACATGAACTCATTCGAGGACCGAAAGCTGAATGAGCTAGTCATTCAAGATTAATATTGCCGAAAAAAAAAAGCAAATCGTTCCCTTACTATGGTAGGGAGGGCGGCGAGTCTACCCGCCTTAGATTGCTCGACCCAAAAAATCCTGTGAACGAGACTGCCATCAAACTAACAGAATACACGGGAAATCTACATGCTTTATGGGTGCACACAAACACATACGAAAAAGTAAAATTTACCCGAGGTTCTGTGATATCATTTTGCAGATTTAGAGTCGGTTTGGAAGGACTTGCGTCAACGCAAAGGCTGTTAATGTTTTTCTTCACTGGAGGCGATTTTAAATGCCATGGTAAAACGGCCACTGACCGACCCTACCCATGACTGCCTGACCTGCCTTTACACAGGAATCCGACAGCGACAACACACAACTGTTAGCCAAGCCTCCACCCCCGGCCATCTACACCTCAAAACCAGACCGGTGTGAAACACTGCTCATATGTACGTCTTGACCCAGACAACCTACTCCCCGGAGACCTCAAAGCAAGTTTACCTCACTCCTCGATGAATAGTTCTTGTTGCGGACAGCGTAAGCCCCTTAGGGACTAATTTCCTAATGAACCGTAATTCCGTTGTCCCGTAGGGACAAGTTTAAGTCTGCTTAAATATGCGCATTGCAAACTTCTTAGTCAGTTTTATTCAGTCTTCTCGTCGTAGTCTTTGGGAAATCTACAAATCGTTAAAGTCTTATTCCGAGGTTAAAAACCATCGGTAAGATACAATAACTTTGTACAATTTAACAAAGTTTATTTGTAGTTACATTTGTAGTTATTCTCAGTTCTCAATTCGTTGTTTTGTCTTTCTTTTTGTTTTGTTTTGTTTGTTTGTTTGTTTGTTTGTTTGTTTGTTTGTTTGTTTGTTTGTTTTGTCTTTCCTAGCGAACCTTTCATTGTGTTATTTAGTCTGTGGAAAGAGTTCGGAATTAAAGCGGAAGAAATAAGTTAAAGTAATTTCCAAGTTGTCGTTTATCCCTCACAGTTTTCTTTAACAACTTTTCTCTCTTTTTTAAAAGCCATCTGGATCTTGGTTGTTACTGCTCTCCTTATATTTCGTAAGGTACTAGCAGGGAGATATTTGCTTAGACATCAAAACATTACATCTCTGGCGAACATTTTCTTTATTGCCATAAATTGTGCGTTTGATCAAGTAATGATATTGTATAGAGAAATTAGATGCTTTTCACTGTCAAAAGGATTTAAGTCACGGGAAGCGAGAAGTCAAGACTCCCCTTGTTTCCCGTACCCGGTGCAAAAGTAAAAATTGTGTGTGGAAGACTGTTTTCGTAATCGCAAAAGTTAATTACCTTCTATACAAGGCGTCATCTTCTCCTCCCCATCCCCAAAATATGTTTGAAAGTCCATTGATGAGTTCAAAGTGTTTTCTTGAAAAGGAGCAAACTCCTCCAAAGAACCTCTTGTAAGGCAACCTGTCAATAAAAGAGGTTAATTGACTCAGGCATTACAGAGCGGATCAATCAAAAGATGTCTCTCAAGCCGAGTCGATGGTTTCTTTTGTCTTTAACAGCTGAATATGCTATTTTTTTGCCCGGGTAATATTTATGTGATAACAGACCATAAGAATATTATTTTCTTTTAAAATGATTATAAGAAATCGATAATCTATTGCTGTCAGCTAATAGATACTTAAGTTGCTTCTAGAAGTTTAACCACGTTCTAGTAGGAGCGTATTTAAAAAGTGGACAGTTGAATTTAAGGTTTCAACTGAGCACACGCCCGCCCGATCGGTATTCTGTATCACGCATATCAGTCGATGTTATAAAGTACCACATTTGAAATAAAACTAAACGTTACCATGATTTGAAAAAGAAGTACAACACCAACAACAACAACAATAGCTTTATTTGCATGACTGTAGGTTATTACAGTATTGCAAAAGCGCACAACCCAACAAAAAGAACTTATAATGTAATAATTATATAAAGAGATAAGAATTAAGTTACATCAGTCTGAATTGATAATAAATTATTGCGTAAATTTAAGCATGATAGAATAAATCTCAGCAATTGAATACAGAAGACCCAGTTATTTTGAGTCCCGAATATCTTGAATCCCCGCTATCTTGAGCCCCTGCTATCTCGTATCCCCTGTTATCTTGAGCCCCGGCTATCTCGTATCCCCGCTATCTTGACCCGAGGGTACTTCCTACAGTGGCCAATACAGGGGGGTCCGCCGGAAAGGGGTGCCCTTTTTAAGCTCGCAGCATGCTAAAGGGTACGGAAAATTGTCATTTAGTATATGAACGGGGCACAAAATCCGCTGCAAAGTGAAAGAGATGGCAACCAAAGCTAAGTATATGAAAGTGTTCCAAATTGTGGCAGAAATAACAGCGCGAAACACATGAAAGCATGGAGCCTTTGAGCAACTGAACCAGAACGACTGAAAGCCCGGGAAAATTGTCCGGGAAAAAAGTCAACAATTTAGTTGAGTCAGCGAAATCTGCATTCTACACAACTGTTATCACTGAGAAATCGCACGACCTAAGGAAACTGTTTACAACCGTTAACAAGTTACTTCAGAAGAATGACATCCAGCGATATCCCTCACGGTTTTCTGACTCTGTCAGCTTAGCAAACGCGTTCAGTGATTTTTTCATTACCAAGATTGACAAGATACAGACTGCCCTCATGGAAAGAGCCATAGAGAAAGACCTCCATTTGCCTAATATCGTCGATGAGCAACACTTGTGCCCTAAGGAGCTCTACAGCTTCCAAACGGTTACTATGGATCAGATCAACAAAATGGCCAAGAAAACCTGCTCCAGATCGCGAGAACTTGACCCGTTGCCTGCTACTGTCCTGCGGAACTGCCTACCCGCCATTCTGCCTACTTTAACTTCGATCATTAACATGTCCCTCATGGATGGTACTATGCCAAATCCTTTGAAAGTTGCCGTACTTACACCGTACTCAAGAAAAAGGAAGCTAATTATGAAGACTTTCAAAATTTTCGTCCAATCTCAAACCTAAAATTCGTGTCAAAACCATTCGAGAAGGCTGTTGCTTGGCAACTAAATGATCACATATTGAATCATCATCTTGATGAGAAGTTCCAGTCTGCACACAAAGGATTTCACAGCGGCGAAACTGCACTCGTAAGGGTTCAAAATGACATTCTGACCGCGGTTGAAAACAACAATTCTGTTGTCCTACTCCTAATCGACCTATCTGCCGCCTTTGACCGGTGGACCATGCCATTTTATTATCGGGGCTGTCTACTCGTTTCGGGGTGAAAGGAACTGTGCTCGCTTGGCTCAAGTCGTATTTAACATCACGCACACAGTTCGTTAATGTCAACAATTCCAGGTCATCCTAACGTCCTTTGGAACGCGGCGTCCCGCAGGGATCGGTCCTAGGGCCTCTTTTGTCCTTACTCTACACTTCTCCTCTCGCTGACATTGTAAAGCTTCACAATCTAGAGTATCATTTTTACGCTGACGATACTCAACTTTACCTGGCATTTAAAAGAAACTGTCGTAATGAAATTCAGCCTGAGAACTACCATTGCACAATGTGTTAACGACATCGATAACTGGATGGTAAATAACAGGCTGAAATTAAATCAAGATAAGACCGAACTTCTTCTAATCAGCTCAAGATATCGTCCAAGACCCCCTTTAGCGTCCCTACAAATTGGTAACGCCACTATTATTCCGACACCTTCAACTCGTAATCTTGGTGTCATTTTCGATCAGTGCTTTAACCTTGACGAATATATAAAAGCTATTTGCAAGTCTATTTATCATCACGTCAGGAACATTGCCAAAATTAGCGCTGGAAAGGCTTCACTGATTACTGGTTCGGTATCGCATGATGTATAAAATTCTTTTATTAGTTTTTAAATCCCTTAAAGGGGAAGCACCGGAGTATATTACCAACCTGCTCCACTACAAAACACAGTCACGGATGTTGAGGTCATCATCGCAGCGACTCTTGGCCACCCCGACAGCTCGCTTGAAAACATATGGGGAACGTGCTTTTTCCGTGGTGGCCCCAAAATTGTGGAACACTCTTCCATTCGAATTAAGATTGAGTGACTCTGGAGACGCTCTTAAGAAGCGTTTGAAAACTTACCTTTTTAAAATGGCGTTTAACTTGTAAACACATTTTTAATATTTAGCTTTTATAGATAGTTTCCGTTTTCAACCTTTTTATTTTATATCTAATACATTTAACTTTTTACTGTGAAGCGCCATGAGCAAGTAGTGATAATGGCGCTATATAAATATTTTATTATGATTATTATCCATTATTATTAAAATTTGTGGCGATCACAGGAAATTATATTGCTTTGGCTTATCCCTTAAGGTATAAGAAAGGGGTGCAATTTTTTCTCTAAATATTTGAAAGGGACGCCATTTTGCTGAAAAGTAGTATATTAAAGGACAAGGGTTTGAACCTCCGGAGGGAGCCTCCCCGTATAAGACTTTATTGAGTACACCCCCCCGGGATCCCGAGAGCCGACTATCTTGAATCCTCAGCTATCTCGAGCCCACACACGTTTCCATGGTTGACGTTGCTCACTTATATACCAATATTTGCTATTTGTTGCTAGTTTTGTCAGCTTGAAATCGGTTTGCACTGTATTTCATGCCATGCTTTCTAGATCTCTCAAACTCGACGCCAAGTAAATACTTTACATCGATAAAAGTTTCAAGATCTCAAGACTTGAAACACATGCCCTCACACTACATATGCTGCCTTGCAAGGCACACCCACCACTAGAGAATAGCATGATACTCACCTGTAATGGTATTTATCTGCACAAGCAATGAGATGTCTGGGTGATGTGGGACAGCTGTAATCGTTACGATCATCTTCCGGCAAGAAGTCCACATCGTGAAATATGAAGCATGTATACTGGTCAAATTTCAGTGCTTCTTTATAGCCAATGTTTAGCAGAATACCACGGTTAAATGGACCATTATCTGCCTGTTGATAAAGAGGTAACATTATACAAAAAAGCTGACATTTAGAAGTACTTTACAGGCCATTAAGCTTGGGCCTTAAGTCTTAATCCCCCTACCTCCTGAGAACATACACAACCAACAAAAACGTAGAGCTATTATAACTACGCCTATCGCTTATTATTCTAAGTAAAATAACAAAAGCAGTCGATGCACTATGGGCCGAACCCCACGCGCAGGCACACTATTGGTTTCCTTAACGAGTACTTGACTCAATTCAGCAGGGGCTTTCTTTCGCGGGGGGAGGGGGGCTATTTTTTTTTATTGATTATTTAACCCTTTTCAGCCCGGACGTTTTTGTCTGTTCCTGTGCATGATGGGGGACAGATCCCCCTTCTTATCTTCGGGAGTATGGAGACTGTGGCAACGAAAAGTCGACGTAAGAAAGAACGTTTAAGAGTGCTTCCATTGAGGTCCGCAAAAAATTACTTACGTCATTTGACGCGGGAATTATATCATGATTTTGAAAATGGCGGCCATCTTGGATCCATAAGGTAAGAAAAAACAGTAAAAGAAAACTCAAATGATAGTAAAAAGTGAACGACATAAAGTTAAACTTTTTCATTTAAATAGTAAAATTCCAAATTGTGAGACCGCCTGTCAAAATATGGTTACCATAAGAACGTAATATTTGATCAACGATCACACGTTGCATCAGGTTGTTTCGCGATAATTTCAGAAAAATTCACAAAGTTTGGTAGCTTTTGTTTGCATATTGAAAATTAACGTTCTAAACGTCCAAAGTCAGCTAGGGCACTTCCCTCAGGCAGAATAGGGTCAAAATAAAGGAATTTGTTCCTTGTGCATATGAGCGCATTAGCAATGGACCATGGCAGGTGTCTTCTAATGACTTTTATAGTATATCTATGGATACTATATCCATAAGCAAATGGATACCTCTAGCTTGTCAACTGATTGTAATACAGGATCTCGAGCTCGAAATTTTAGTGTTGACCACCAAAAACTCTGCGATGTTTGACTGCAGAAACTTTGTCGTCCTCTAAAAGCATACCTGCTCGATTACAAAGATCCTGTAATCCAAATTCTGTTTCTTCAAGAAGGGGTGCATGTGACGAACAAAGATTGACAGCTGCTGACTACGATTGCGATAAGGAACGATCATGGCCATCTGACGAGAAAGATATCAATTACCACTGATCAGTTGTGAGTTGTCAATTGTCAACTATTAATTATCAATGAGAATGAATATATAAAATAATCATATATGTGAATTTCCGCATAAAAAGAAAAAAGAAATGATGATCACCCTCGCAGTTTCAACTTAAATTGAGTTGATAAAAGAAGAACTTGAAAAATTCAGGCTTAAACGGGATTCGAACCCAAGACCTATGCGATACCGGTGCAGCGTGTTGTGTCTCGTACAGTGATTCAGAATTGGTTAGCAACACAACAAACTTTTACTTTAATCAAACATGGCGGTTCAATAGAAGCAGGGCCACGCACATGGCATGCGCGTGCATGTAACATCATCAAGGCCGCTGGTCAACATGTGCGGCATAGCACAGTGCTCTAACCAATTGAGCTATCAAGCCAACTGGCAACTGGTCATTTGTAAATTCGTAGTGATCCCGTAGATTGTGAATTAATGAGAGTGAATATATGAAATAATCATTAATGTGAACTGCAGATAAAAAAAAAGAAATGATGATGACCCTCGCGGTTTTTTTTTATCAATTATCACTTAGCACTTATCAGTTACAAAGTGGTCTATCAACTGTTGTGTAAAAATCGGTCAAGGGTATACCAGTATTAAGTGTTGAATAAGGTGTTGGTTTTCCTTGTTAGTAGGAGTTTGCTTTGCTAACTGACAACAGTTTAATAGTACTCGTACTCAGACCATAGGGCCAAGAACAGAACAACAGATATGCGCATGAATAAACTATGAAACTACATTTAAATTTGGCGTTAATCCGTGAATAAGTTAATCAAGCTTCCCAGACACAGGGCGCTTTCCATTTAGCCATAGAAATTCCGGAAGCTTCCCGTGTCAAATGGAAAGGCTTTTTCTACCCAGGCGAAGAGCCTCGTTTTCACTTTCAAACTTGCAACCTCATTGGTAAATTAAAAAAAATCGATGGCGCAAGAAGCCAACAAAATGGATGTTGCATTGCCACTTCATACTGACTTTCGAGTAGTGGAAATTATTTTGACTTGATTCGATAGCAGTTACTTGTTGCTGTTTTGCCAGACGAAAATTAAATAGAACACAAAACTGTTTTGAGTCTAAAGTATTATGGAGAGAGAGAGAGAGAGAGAGAGAGAGAGAGAGAGAGAGAGAGAGCAGGGGCAGCAGAAATGGTAATTTTGTTCAAATGGAACGGTAATTTGCACTCCAACCGGTTAGAACTGGGAAAGTGGTGTAACTCCAAGGTTGTCCGTTTGTTCCGGAAAATTTCCAGTGGGTTGGCACGCACCATTTGCATTCCAGCCGGTAATACCGAAAATTTGGCTAAATGGAAAGCACCCTCGGTTATTTAAAAGCTCTGACGTGCTGGCATCTGGCTGATAAAGGGTTTCGTGAATTAACATCTCACCTTAACCCTTGCTTGGCAATCAGTTGGCTTCCAGCGGCCTCCATTTTTGACCCAGCCATTGAACTCAGCGGACATTTCCTTTTCGAGATCGTGCATTTTAGGAACTGTTTGGTCGATATATAAAGGACCAACTGCCAAAGAAAAATCAAGGATCAAGCACGGGTAAGACCTTAAAGAACAGTTTTAAAAGCGGAACTCGCCTGCGGGCCTAAGACCCACGAGGCGGAGCTCCATACTCAAGAAATGTTTATGTCTATGCGAGTCGATTTTGATGGTCATAAACGTACGACGTTGCATTATTCTCAAATGTAAAATATTAACGAATTGTCCCCATGATAAATATTCAAATAGATTTCAGCTTACCCCTCACATGATCGCTGGCTACCCACAACTTCAAATGTTAGCCCAAGGGAATGCGACGTAAGCTAGTCAGCAGTTACCTATCCTACCAAGAAGTAGGCTATGTCATGTAAGCGTCACCACATGGTCCCCATCAGTTGCATTCCAATAAACATCTTACTACCAAAATCTCTTTTAAAACTAGCAAAAACCCTTCACAGAGATTTCTGATAATCCCAATATTCATCTCAACACCTAGGAGCTTCACTGCTACATTTTGGCATTAGCAAATGATGTAGCGTGCCCTATACATTTAAGACTGTGCGAACAGACTGATATTGTCCAGGGACACATAAATAATTTATAGTAAATGTATTATATATTGTGTATTTTATATCAAATATTCTGAACGTAAACAGAGTGCTTACGAAACTCTGATCCATTTTTTGGACACAAGTTATCATTCGTATCTCCTCTTGATTCTTCTAAGCTCGATCTGTTTTGTCCTAGGCTCATTTCCAATGATCGTGCCCTTCACGGCTCTTTGGTTTGTTGCAAGGAACCCAGATAACCTAATGTTACGAGTAAACCGAAAATTCCAATTGCATAAGTACAGAACATTAATATCTTCACACTCTCCAGTTTTGTCATAATTCCTTGCAAAGGATAAATATAGCTTCTCAGAAATCTCAGGGTCGACAAACTTTGGTACCTGCAGGAAGTGAAAAGTTATAAAAAAAATTACTAAAAGATCACCAACTTCACTCGTCGGTCAATTGCGAATTCGCAAATCTGATTGACGAAAGAGTATCACCTGATAGTTGCCCGCGGAAATAATTTGATGTTCCTGTCAGATATAATGCTACTTTTTAGAAAATTTACAGTTCACAGAATGGCACATAGAGAGCCAACAGCGAAACGAGAACTCCACTGGAGTTGCTCTGAAACGGTCAAATACAGCACATACACTCACAGTCCGACACGGCGGCAAGGCGACAGTTTTGTTGTACTTTTTATTTTTATTTCGAACTCCTAAAGACGTCTGCAGTCTTTAACCTTTAAGCCCCAATAGTGGTCAGCATCAAATTTCTCCTCATCATGTCAGTGCATTGTAACACATAAAGGTCATGAGAATTGGAAAATGATCACCAAAGATGAATGGTCTGGATATCTCAACAAGTTCTCCCAATTAGTACTCAATGACATGTATGGAGACCAGTAAGGAGAATTTGAATAATGATGTTCAGTGACACAACCAATCTCTTCCCGTAACAAATTCGCAAAGCACAGAACAGACTCCATCGTGTAGAAGAACAAAAGATAAACAAAACTGAAAAACGCGCCTAATCTGACGACAACATTATGCCACCCTACTCACGCTCTGTTCAAATGCAAATGAGGTCAGACATTCGCGGGTAACAGTGAACCGACGTCTTAGTTTTCGCAGAGTTACCCGCTCATGGGGTTTTGGTGTTAGATGTCATTGAACTGACGCGCTTTGTAGCGGAAAAAAACTCCAGCTATATAACAAACATTTTTATGTTCTAATTATAATTCAACCCTAAATTTAGCGTGCTCTCATTAGTCGAAATCGATCAAGCGACGCGATAGTGTCTCTCCTCAGCGGGCGCCTAACAGCCCATAGTGCCCGTTTTTGGCAATTTTCGCTCACAATTTAGCGTTGTACAATCAAAACTATAGAGTCCTTCTGTCTCAGGCCCTATGTGAGGTTCCCTCAGAAATCTGATGTTCAAACTTCGTATCAGCCATCGAACTACGTTCGGGCTAATTTGTGTTGTGAAAATCAAATTTCCTCGGGCAACCTATCACACATTAGCGTCTTCGACAAAAGAACTCTATTGTTTAATGGTAGTGGTTGTTTGAGAATTTTACAGACATATCGACTTTTCGCGGGTAAAATTATTCAGAAATGTCTGAAGGGAAAGCGGAATTACTTCGAGTTAGTGGTAGGTTCGAGTTATCGAGGGTAAAATTACAGCATATGAATGAAGCAGCCCAGGGGAACTTGATTTTGTTATTCGAAGCGTCAAAAAAGTACAATAAAAGCACCCTGAAAGGGAGTTTAAGAGGAGGGCCCTATGTAACACCCTTAAACATGGGAAAAATCATAGAAAAAATAATTTCCAAATACGGTAAAGGAACTGAGAAAGATTTGATGCGGTTGTTGTTTGAGAATTTTTGAGACATATGGAGTTATCGATTGTTAAATTATTCAGAAAACAGAATTAATTTGAGTTAGTGGGAGGCCCAAGTTATCGAGGGTTCGATTTATCGAGCGTAAAAAAATGTAGTCCAGGCTAAGCTATTATTTAAAAACAAGGAGACGCCAGCGGCTAATTTTTGTCTTCGTGCTTTCAAATTAGAAGGCAATTAGAAGGCAATTAGAGTGAATTCGAGAGGTGGTAAAATCCTGGAGATAGGGCAGTAAACCGTTCCCCTAGCTATTAGTGCCTCTGACTGATTATTTACAAACGCTTTCACACAGAACAAAGTTACCTACCAGGTGACGAATTTCAAGCGTTACTCGATGTATTTTATAACAGCCGTTAAAACAGAATGATGTGCTTTTGTGTTATGGAACAAAAGAATATTCAGCAGCCCAGCAAGGCAACATTCTTGCTTTGACATAACAACCTGTTTGTTGCTAGGAAGACAACAGTTGCTTCGTACTTGTAATGACCCATTTTGTCCAAAACAAATTGCAAAATAAATAAAACTTGAAAAGTGCGAATTTTTAAATTCGCACTTTTAAAAACGTTTAAAAACGTGCCATTGTACACCATTGTCATCGGTTGAAGAAAGATGTTTCATCGCAGACTTTTTCCAAGCTGTCTTTGTGTCTTCAAATGAACGTCCTAATTATTTCTAGTTTCCATTTTAAGTGATTAAAATACAAGGTTTAGTAATAATTTCCGTTCGAGTTATGCCATTGAGATGACTTAGGATCCCCTCTAAGACCAGGGACACCCAACGAACTGTTTCCGTGAAATATCCGTTGTGGGTACAATTTCGATTAAAAACGAAATTTTCTTTGGTGAAAAGTTATCTCAATCGTTCGTTGCCTGGGGGCATGCTGTGCGCGCAGTAGTGCGGGCGCAATGACGTCACCGAAAACGTGCATGCAGCCGGAAAGAAGGACAGGCTATCACTCGTCTGTGGATGAGTCGCCCAAATAAAAAATAGGGTGCTGCCAAACCCCAGTGAGGCAGCAAAAATTACATTTACCTAATGACGTTTAAGAAAAAAATACAGCTTCGATAAGAACAACAAGTATGCATAAAAAAATCTTTCTTTATTAGACTCATTTGCTCATAAAATGCACGACTAAAAAATTAAATATCGAAAGCAAAAATCTTTCCTGAATCATGACATACTGTCGGATTGGGCTGATAAGCCAGCCCTTGCTGCCATTTTCGTGATAACATTTCCGCCTAATTGGGTTTCTCAGCCAATTGTTCATTTTTCGTGCTCTCCATGTCAGCCAATACGGATTTTTCCACGGATTTATCATATTCCATAGCTTCCGTTACATCAGTGGTCACCAGGGTATAGAGTCGATGTTCTGTCAGCTTTTGTACAGTATACTTCAACGAATTAAGTCCATCGTGATCACTGTTTGCGGTAGATCGTAGTATTCTTTGAACCCTGTTAGAATCAAAAAGAAAACTACTGTACAAACACTGTGTGTTTTTTTTTAAATTTTAAATGTGTGTTGAGATAGTACTAAGGATTTGTAGCGGGGTGCGAAATCCAATCCCAAGTCCTTACACAACCCTCTAAAGGCGCTGTTACACAAGGCAAACATTCGTGCAACTTGTCGCACAAAAACTGAACTAAAAACCGTGCCTTGCGGTGCTGTGAGACAAGCTCCTCGATGAGTGTTACACTAGGCAATGTTCCTTGCAACTTGCCTCGCTCTCGACAGTCACAAACAGCGCAGGGGACTGGCACGAGTTACATGCGCTAATAGGGGTAATTTCATTGGCTGATGTCACAGAACATTGCGACACACGTTGCAAGAAACATGTTACACTGCGCAACGCTTGAAAAATTCCTTCCAACAGCTTTGCGAGAAACGTTGTGAAAAGTAGAACCGAGTTCTACTTCTCGTAACGATTGCGGCCAAAAAAATGCAGAAATGTTTGTTGCAGGATATGTTACACTAGGCAATTTTTCGCGCATTTTGTGTCTCAACGAAATTGTGAAACAAGTTGCACGAACTTATGTCCTGTGGCCGCTAGGGTACCCATAAAGGCTGACTGGAACACTGACGAACAGGGCTCTTGTGAAGCCACAAAAACTGATACTCTACGTAACGTAGTTAAGGCTGCTTTCCTTCCAGTTATTCCACTTTCGTATTTAGTTGATTCAGATTGTTTAGATCTTTGTGCCAGTAGAGCAAACATCTGCAAACAGATAAGTTCATGTTTTCATGGTTGGATAACATCTAAGTATCTAAATGGACCAGATCTAGAAACCAATCTGAACCATGACCCACTTTCCACGCGTGCATGTATCTAATACATCAAAAAATGTTTCCTTTGAAGTCCGTAGCTTGACCTGATGACGTCACTTGACTTGGAAATTGGGTTATGATCTCCAAACACGGCTACCACCCTAGATCCAACATCTTGGATATTTTTGCTTTTTCCAAAACTTTCAAAAACCATCAAAATTGGCCAAAAAGCAATTAACAACAAAAAAGAACACTCGCATTGTGCACCCACCCCCCCCCCCTCCCCCGGGCTAAATAGAGGTAAACAAGGAAAATGAAACATTCGGAAAGCACACCGTGAAAATAGGTTGCCTTGCCATTGTCAACTTTTCTGATAATTTCCGTAAGGTTTCGGGCAATTCAAAAGGTTTGGTGGCTTTTCCTTGAATAATATATAGATTTAGCCAAGCCTAAAAGCGGAGCCGCCAAGGAATAGACTGGTGTTCGTTTCTCAAAACTAATAGTCCTGAAACTTTACGGTCCGAAATAGATTTCGGGGCTTTTTTGGCTCTTTTGCTTTCGAAGAGTGTTTCTCAAAAAGCCCGAAAGTGTTCCGAATTGTCCTCCAATTTTTTGGGGATCTGTTCTGTAAAACCAAGCTCGAAGGGTTATTCTAGAGGCTGAGCACAGCTTGATTATTTTTTTTTCGGGCATCAAACTGAACACATATTTTATTCACGAGCCGTCTTGCTTGGTTTTTGCAATGTTTCCATATCCTGTCAATTAACTGTCAAGGCTTGTCAAATTTCCTTGGATTATTGGCTGTTCGCTTGAAGGAACTTGAAACGGCGTTCATTTGCAACAACAAAATAAAACTTATTCTGAAGAAAATGGGTTATGTTCATCGCCTTCGGATGTTAACAAATAACATGAACTGCCACTATTAGTCTAGTGAAAAATTTACACTGGCATTTCACCGGCGTTTTACTGGTATTATTCGAAAGAAAGGATATAGGAAGCTTACAAGCACCTGTAATAAAATTATCTAAGAAAGGTCGCGTAGGTTTTAGCGGCCTCGAAGAAATTCGAGCACTTTGAGGAACACACATTACTTACCGGACAAAATAGCTTTAAACTCAAAACTGTTTCGCTTATAGTTACCTAAGTAACTTTTATATTTCGTTCTCTAATCTCAGACCATCGTGATTGAAAACAAACAAGCACCAAACATGCTTAACTCTATGGCATAAGTTTTGCGGCTGCGAATAGTTTAAAATTCGGGCGCTTTTAGAAATGCACAGAACTGTTTTTAATTGGAAGCTTTTCGGATAAAATAAGTTTAAACCGATAACTGCTTCGCTTATAGTTTCTTAAATAACTTTTATATTTCGTTCTCACCAAGATTGAAAACAAACAAACACCAAACACGCTTTAAATTCTGGCATAAGTTTTGCAGATGCAAAGTAAGCCTATATTATAAAGTTAGGCGCTATGAGGAACGCACAAAACTGTTTTCGGAAGCTTTTTGGATAAAATAGCTTTAGAGCAACAACTGCTTCGCTTAAAAGATTATTACTATTGAAAACGTCTAGGACAAGAAAATCGACAATTGCACAAAGGGATGGACCCTACAGTCAAAATTTGAAGCAATAATATTCGCCGTAATGTTACTGAAGTGATGCTTGTCTTGTGTTTTGACATTCTGTTATGAATAAACAAACGCAAAATAATGGACAGAGAAATCAGTTTTGAAAAAGTTTATTCGAAAACCCGTAAGTTTATACTTAAATGTAACATCGTGGGCATCGTCCACGCGAGTGGAATCGGCTGAGCATGGCAAACTATTCAAGACTACATCTGTCACAAATCTGAGCGCGTTTTCTAATAATTTTTTAAAGTCAAAAGTAAATGACACATTTCTAATAACATGAATTAAATTTCCATTTCAAAACGTAATTTCTGTGACTGTAATACTCAAAATCATTTACCTTGAACTTTTAAAAACTTCACTTACTCGGTTGTGTCTCAGAACAGGGCAAGCTCTCAGCCGTGAAGAAAACAAAGATGAAGTCCTTTGAAGGCAGCTTTCGTAACTTGAACTTTTCGCCTTCCACCAGTATTCTTTTGAACGTTTTCTTTCCATTAATAGATATTACATGTTTTTTCAAAGTTTAAAACTTCAATACTGTCGAACAATCGTTTTGCTAGATAAACTTAAGCTTTTTAAAAGCGACGATGGTCACGCGATTTCCCTCCAAGAAAAACGCTTGTTTCCCAAAAGCACCGCGTGATTTCCCCCCAAGAAAAGAGGGCATTTTCCTTCCCCCGTCGGGTTGTCTTGGGACCCCTCTCCCCTCCCCCAGAGTCAGTACGGACGGGCAGGCGTACGCTGACGTCACAGCCAAATTTTTTGGATCAATAGGTTACCAAATCTGCTTAGCAATGGTGCTTCGCTGGCGGGCTTCGCCAGCGGGCTCCACTATTAAAAACGTTTAACGTTTAAAGTCAGTTTACGCACCTGTTGCCCCATCCCCAGGCTAACTGGGGTTTTTTTGCTTATTAAAACAAGCGAAACTTGAACCCCCCCCCCCCCAACTGCGAAAGGCACATGACCCTTAGGTGCAAGTGAAATATTTAATAACCTACCGTAAAGTCAGAGGTGGTTTTGCTCCAACAGTATGAAATATTTTTACCATTTTGTACCTCCCTTTCTCCATAGACGGTCTGGTGAGATTCATGCCGTGTTTCCTTATTCTAAGTGAAAGAACACACAGCATCTTTCAATAACAGAAAAAACCCGATATCTCAAATTCCCAAGGAAACACAAAATTTTCCAGGATAGTGGGGAACATGAACTCATTCAACGACCGAAAGCTGACTGAACTATTTATTCGAGGTTAATATAAAACAAAAACATCGTTCCCGTATTGTGGTGGGATAGAGGTGACTCAACCAGTCTTAGATTACCCGACCGAAAAAACCCTGCGAACCTGCCAACGAGACTGCTATAAAACTAACATGATACACGGGAAATCTACACGCTTCATGGGTGCACTCAAATGCGTTTGAAAAAGAAAATGTGCTTGAAGGGCTTTTTTGTAATTTTTCAGATTTGGAGTCGGTTTGAAAGGACTTGCATCAGCGCAAAGGCTGTTAATGTTTTTTTTTTTTTTTCACTGGAGGCGATATAAAACGGCATGGTAAAACTGCCACTGGCTAGACCTGACTTATATTCCACCTCACAATGCAACAATGCAACAGGATCCTTAGATTTCGTAAGTTACTAGTAGGGAGAATTTGCTTAGTCATCAAAACATTACATCTCTGGCGATCATTTTCTTTATTCTCATACCCTGTATGTTTGATCAAGTAGTGATATTGTATGGAGAAACTAGATGCTTGTCACTGTCACAGGGATTAAAGGTATGGAGAGCGAGAAGTTAGGACTCCCCCTGTCTCCCATACCATGTGCTAAAGTAAAAATTGTGGAAGACTGCTTTCGTAATCGCAAAAGTTAATTACCTTTTATACAAGGCGTCGTCTTCTGCTCCCCATCCCCAAAATATATTTGAAAGTCCATTGATGAGTTCAAAGTGTTCCCTTGAAAAGGAACAAACTCCTCCAAAGAACCTCGTGTAACGCAACCTGTCGACAAAAAAGATAATTAACATAGGCAGTACAGAGCACATCAATCAAAAGATGTCTTCCAAGCCGAGTCGGTGGTTTTTTTTGTCTTTGACAAATTTTTTGACAGCAGTTGTTATAATTATTATTTTTTCAAAATCGAAAATTGATTGTCGTCAGCTGATGGATGCTTAAGTTGCTGGTAGAAATTTAACCACGTTATAGTAAGAGTGCATTTGGAGTTGAGGGTGAATTCCACCCTCGGAAGTACAAGCAAATTCGCACCCCCGCTGTGAAAAAAGGCGCAGGGATGATGGCACCCCCCTTGGGTTTTCGTTATGTTACAATATTTTGAAAGATTTCACCTTTAGTAGAAAGCCTGTGATGTTTTCTACAAGATGAGGTACACATTATGGGCTGCCGCGCTGCTGGGGGCCTGTGATGTCATTCATAATGGCCGCCCTATTGGGCGCTATCTTGGATTTTACCGAGAATTAGAAATTGTCATAAAAAGTTGAAAATTGGAAATTTTTGATGCTGGACACGTAAAACATGACATAATTAAACATTTTGCTGCTTTTGTTGACATTTTTGCATTTTTCACCTAAAAAGGGTAAAAAAGACGATTTTTCTTCAAAAATGGCTTGCCCTCCTGCTACTTATGACGTCATATCTCGTAACCATAGCAGCCGCTTCTAACCAAACTTGTGTCAAAATGTATCTAATGGATATGAGCACAGCTACTGGAAACGGGATGTCTAGATAATAATTTGTCTTGGAAAGATATAAAAATAACCTTATGGGGGGTGGCAGGGATCTCGAAAGCCACCTATCTTGAATCCCCAGCTACCTCGAACTCACATGCATTTCCATGGTTAACGTTGCTCACTTATTTACCACCATTTACTATTTGTCGCTAGTTTTGTCAGCTCGGAAGTCGGTATGTGACTGTATTTCATGTGATGCTTTCTCACAAACTCTATGCCAACATAACATAACAAAACATAACATTTAATCGAGGTTTCTAACACTTGCTGCCTTTCTCACTCTTGCTTCCTTGCAAGGTACACCGATCACTAGAGAATAGCATGATACTCGCCTGTAATAGTACTTATCATAACCAGCAATGAGATGTCTGGGTGATGTGGGACAGCTGTAATCGTTACGGTCATCCTCCGGTATGAAATCCACATCGTGAAATATGAAGCATTCATACTGGTCAAACTTCAGTGCTTCTTTATAGCCAATGTTTAGCAGAATACCACGGTTAAATGGCCCATCACCTGCCTGTTGATTAAGGGGTAACATTATATAACAAAAGCTATAAACCCTTACAAGTACTCTACAAGCCCTTAAGCTAGGCAGACTTGTTAATGCCCCCACCTCCTGAGAACACACAAAACTAACAGAAAAGGGAGCTATTATAACTACGCCTATCGCTTATTATTCCTAGGAAAATATCAAAAGCAGTCGATGCATCGTGGTCTTAACCAGACGTAAAGGGACACTATTGGTTTGCGTAACGATTACTTGACTCAATTCAGCAGGGGCTTTCTTTCGCGAGGGGGAGGGGGGGGCTATTATTTTTCTTATTGATTTAATTTCTTAACCCTTTTCAGCCCGGACGTTTTTTCGTTCCTGAGGCTGATGGGAGACAGATCCCCCTTCTTATCTCCGGGAGTATTGAGACTATGGCAACGAAACGTCGACGTTAGAAAGAACGTTTCAAAATGCTTCCATTGAAGTCCGCAAAAAATTACTTACGTCATTTGACACGGGAATTATATCATGATTTTGAAAATGGCGGCCATCTTGCACCATAAGGTAAGAAAAAGCAGTAAAAAAAAACTCAAATGATAATAAAAAGTGAGCGAAATAAAGTTAAAATTTTTCATTTAAATAATAAAATTCCAAACTGTGAGACCGCCTGTCAACATGGTTACAATAGAAACGTGATATTTGATCAATGATGATATGTCGCAATAAATTGTTTCGCGATAGCTTTTAGGAAAATTCACAAAGTTTGGTAGCTTTTTCTTACATATTGGAAAGGTTATAAACGTTCAAAGTCAGCTCGGGCACTTTCCTCAAGCAGAGTAGGGTTAAAACAAGAAATTCTGAAGAATTTACAGGCGGCGGATAGTCTCTCACCACCCCCCCCCACCCCCTCCCCTAAGAAAAAAAGGTTTCTTTAAAAAAAACTGTGGTTTCCGGTGACCTGTTGTAGACAATTTACACTTCCGGTATGTAAGGAATTAAATGTATGTAAACATATTACCGGAGAATGTCAGTTATTTGACAGAATGGTTAACTGATAAAATCGATAGCAACTTGAGAACTTTCCCGGTTCTAGCGAGGCACTTAATCCCTGTGGCTTTAACTGGAGAAATAAATCGTTCTTAAACCGTGATATCGTGAAGAACGGGCCCCTAGACATTCACGACAAATGTTTCAGCCTTCAGGCAAGGGCTCCATTTCATTTGGATCCTAACGACACGAGTCCAGGCTACTTGCGATCTAGAATCTATTGTTTATATAACAGAGTTCAAAGGTCATTATTTACGTCATTATAACAGCAAGACCATTGTTCAGTGGCTGCATCACCCCAAGAAGACTAAGTGAACTGACGGACGACGAAAAAGGAATGCAACTTGCATTTTATGAGTCGGCGCGACGTGCTTACTCTCACGCCCTCCGCCTAACAAAGGAATTTTGATCCTTGCGCATACACGCGTATTAGCAACAGACTACAGCAGGTGTGTACCAAAGACTATTAAAGTAAAGCTATGGATATTATATCTATTAGAAAATGGATACCTCTAGCTTGTCTACTGATCATATTACAGGATTTAAGCGGTCCGGATTACCATAAACTCTGCAATGCTTGTCTGCGAAAACTTTGTCGTACTCTCAAAGCATACCTGTTCGATTACAAAGATCCTGTAATCCAAATTCTGTTTCTTCAGGAAGGGGTGCATGTGACGAACAAAGATTGAGAGCTGCTGACTACGATTGCGATAAGGAACGATTATGGCCACCTGACGAGAAAGATCAATTACCAACAATCAATTGTCAATTGTCAGTTGTCAATTGTCAACTATCAATTATCAATGAGAGTGAATATGTAAAAAAATAGTATTTGTGAACTGCCGATGATATAAACAACTGATGATGACCTTCGCATTTTCAATTTAAGCAGATGATAAAGGAACAGCTTGAAAAAATTCAGGCTTGAACGGGATATCGCGGTGCAGCGCTCTAACCAAATGAGTTATCAAGCCAACTGGGAGCTGGTCATTTGTGAATTCATAGTGATCCGGTAGATTGTGAATTTAATGAGATAGAATATATGAAATAATCATATATGTGAACTGCGGATGCAAAAAAAGAAGAAGAACTGATGATGACCTTCTTACTTTTCTTTATCAATTATCAGTTATCATTTATCAGTTACAAAGTAATCTGTCAACTGTTTTGCAAAAATCGGTCAACGGTATGCCGGTAATAAATGATGAACAAAGTGTTGGTTTCCCTTGTTCATTGGAGTTTGCTTTGCTAACTGGCAACAGTTTAATAGAACTCGTACTCAAACCATAGGGCCAAGAACAGAACAACAGAAATTCTCATGAATAAACTGTGAAACTAAATTTAAATTTGGTGTTAATCCGGGAATAAGTTCATCCAGCTTTCCAGACACGGAGCGCTTTCTATTAAGCCATAACTTCCGGAAGCTTCCCGTGTCAAATGGAAAGGCTTTTTCCATTCAGGTGTAGAGCCTCGTTTTCAGTTTCAAACTTGCAATCTTATTCGTAAATCAAAAACATCGATGGCATAAGAAGCCAACAAAGTGGACGTTGCCCTGCTCGGCTTCATACTGACATTGTGGACAGTTTTGACGAGGAAAATCTTAACTTTTTCGAGTAGCGGAAATTATTTTGACTTGTTTTGATAGCAGCTACTTGTTGCTGTTTTGCCAGAAGAAAATTAGATAGAACGCAAAACTATTTGAGTCTAAAGTGTTATGGAGTGCAAATGAAACGGTAATTTCCACTCCAACCGGTTAGAACGGAGAAGAAAGTGGTGTAACTCCGAAGGTTGTCCGTTTGTTCCGGAACATGTCCAGTGGATTGGCGCACACCATTTGCATTCCAATCGGTTATACCGAAGATTTTGGCTAAATGGAAGGCGCCCTCGGGTTTTTAAAAGTTCTGACGTGCTGGTATCTCGCTGATAAAGGGTTTCGTGAACTAACATCTCACCTTAACCCTTGCTTGGCAATCAGTTGGCTTCCAGCGTCCTCCATTATTGACCCAGCCATTGAACTCAACGGACAATTCCATTTCGACATCTTGGATTTTAGGAACTGTTTGGTCTATATATAAAGGACCAACTGCCAAAGAAAAATCAAGGATCAAGCACAGGGTAAGACCTTAAAGAACATTTTTAAAAGCGGAGCTCGCCTGCGGGCCTAAAGACCCACGGGGCGGAGCTCCATACTCAAGAAATGTTTATGTCGATGCGAGTCGATTTTGATGGTCATGAACGTACGACGTTGCACTATTCTCAAATGTAAAAAATTCACGAATTGTCCCCATCGTAAATATTAAAATAGATTTCACCCCACCCTTCACATGTTAGCCAGCTACCCACAGCTTGAAATGTTAGCCCAAGGACATGTGACGTAATGTGGTCGGGAGTTACCTATCCTCCCAAGAAGAAGGCTGACATGTCATGTAAGCATCACCACAGTGTCCCAATCAGTTGTATTTGTATTCCAATAAACATCTTACTACCCAAATCTTGGATTGTTAGCCCAAGAACATATGAGGTCATCTGGTCAGTGACCACATACCATTTTCAGTCCAAGTTGAGACGTCTTCTAAGGGTCACGAAGTGTCCCCATCAGTGATATTTTAACAGCCACCTTTGCACGATGTTAGCCCATGAGCATTTTAATAAACGCCACCTCACAAAGTTGAGGATGAATGTGAGCTCACGAGTATACAATTTCATCTAATCAGCGGTCACCCACCCACCCCCCCTTACCTCCTTTAAAGCCCAGATTGATAGGAGAAAGTGTATCATTCAATAACTCCGCCCCCCTTCTCCCCTCCCCCGTCTCTTTTAGAACTAGCAAGCAAAACCCTTCGCAAAGATTTCTGGCAATTTCAATATTCACCTGAAAAAATTATGAAATTATGAATACATGAAATTCATATATTTTGAACTGCGGAATGAAGAATTAAATTTAAAGAAGATCCTCGCAGTTATTAACGCAACTTATGCAGTTGCGTCATATATTCATAATTTCATCTTCATCTTTCCCGGGTATATTACGAACCAATTTAATGACTAGCTCCCAGTTGGCTTGTTAGCTCAATTGGTTAGAGCGCTGCACCGGTATCGAGGAGGTCAGGGTTCGAATCCCGGCAAGCCTGATTTTTTCAGGCTTTCTTTTCGCAACTGCATAAGTTGCGTTAATAACTGCGAGGATCTTCTTTACATTTAATAATAATAATAATAATAATGATAATTTAGAACTTATATAGCGCATTTTCTATATGAATATAATCAAATGCGCTTTACAAGCAGGTGGAATTGGAATTTGGAAATGTTGGTTTTTATGGAGGGGGAAAAACCCAAGAACCCCGAGAAAAATCCTCGGAGCAAGGACGCCGGGACCGGGACCGGGAATCGAGCGCCATCCCTGTTCTCCCAAAATAATTGTATTATATATTTGTATTATAGTAACTATATTATGAACGTAACTAAACAGGGTGCTTACCAAACTCTGAACCATTTTTAGGACACACGTTTTCACTTGTATCACTTATTGGTTCATCTAAACTCGAACTGTTTTGTCCTAGGCCCATTTCTGATGATCGTGCCCTTAACGGCATTTTGGTTTGTTGCAAGACACCCACATAACCTAATATTGCGAGTAAAGATAAAATTCCAATTGCATAAGTACAGAACATTAATGTCTTCACACTCTCCAGTTTTGCCATAATCCCTTGCAAAGGATAAATTAGCTTCTATAGAAATCTCAGGGTCGACAAACTTTGGTACCTGCAGAAAGTGAAAAGTGATAAAAAAAATTAATAAAAGCTCAACTTTACTCGTTGGTCAATTGCGAATCCGCACATCTGATTGGCCAATCGTCTTTCTCAGCTTTTAAACAATAGAACGTTCCTGTCGAAAGATTATCACGTGAAAGTTGCCCGCGAAAAAAATTTGATGTTCCTATCGCAAATATTATGCTACTTTTTTGGAAAATTTACAGTTCACAGAAATGGTATATAAGGAGACAACAACGAAACGAGAACTTCATTGGAGTGGTGGAGTCGCTCTTAAACGGTCAAATACACCACATGCACTAACAGTCAGTCACGACGGCAAGGTGACAATTTTGTTGTACTTTTTATTTTTATTTCCAACTCATAAAACCCTCTGGAGTCTTTAACCTTTAAGCCCCAATAGTGATCAGCATCGAAATTCTCCTCATCATATCAGTTCATTATGACACATAAAGGTCATGAGAATTGGGAAGTGATCACCAAAGATGAATGGTCTGGATGTCTTAACAAGTTCTCCCAATTAGTACTCAATGACATGTATGTAGACCAGTAAGGAGAATTTGAATGATGATGCAGGGGCTTAAAGGGTGAACTTCAATGACACCACCAACTTCTTCTCATAACAACTTCGCAAAGCACAGAACAGACTCCAATGTACAGAAGATCAAAACAACAACAGAACTTTGAAAAATGCACATACTTAATCTGACGACAACATTGTGCCACCGTACTGACGCTCTGTTCACATGCAAATGCAGTCGTCTGACATTCGCGGGTAATGGTGAACTGTTACCGTCTGACGCCTTAGTTTTTCAGAGTTAGAGGCCGATTACATGAGGCGGGCTGGCTCGGTTTGCCGGGATCTCGGCACGTCTGTGAAACATATTAAAAATCAACTTTGCGATTACATGGAAAAATTTCAGCCCGGCTAGCTGGGATCCCGGCATCGCGATCCCGGCTAGCCGGGCTGGAAATTTACCATGTAATCGTGATTACCGGGCCAACACTTTCTAGTCACTTAATTTCGCTTCAGAGCAAAATGACTCACCAGAAGATCGATATTTCTCTTTCTATATAACACATAAAGGTTTACCAGACCATAAAGCTACGTAAAACTGAAAATAATGCACCAAAATAATGGATTAGCGAAAGTAAAAACACTCGATTCATGCTCTTTGGTGTAGCCATCTTTTCACACGACAGCTTCTAAATTTAGCCGCAGGCGGGCTGGCTCGCCTCATCTAATACCGGGCTGAGCAGTCATCTCGGTACACCGAGCCAGCCCTGCTAACCGAGCCAGCCCGGCTCATGTAATCGGCCCCTTACCCGCTATATGGGCTTTTGGCGCTAGATGTCATGTGAACATGAACTGACGTGCGTTGTAGTGGAAAAACCTCCAGCTATATAACAAACATTTTTATGCTCTAAGTTATGGTAGTTGTTGTTTGAGAATTTTGAAGCCATATCGACTTATCGGGGGTAAAATTATTCAGAAAATGTCTGAGGGGAAAGCAGAATTACTTCGAGTTAGTGGTAGGTTCGAGTTATCAATAGTAAAATTACAGCATATGAATGAAGCAGTCCAGGGGAACTTGATATTGTTATTCAAAGCGTCAAAAAAGTGCAATAAAACTACCTGAAAGGGAGTTTAAGAGGTGGGCCTTATGTAATAAGCTCCCTTACAAAATGGGGAAAAATTCTAGAATAATAATTTACAAATATGGTAAAAGAACTGAGAAAGGTTTGTGGTGGTTGTTGATTGAGAATTTTAAAGACATATGGAGTTATCGATTGTTAAATTATTCGTAAACCAGAATTAATTGGAGTTGGTGGGAGGCCCAAGTTATGGAGGGTTCGATTTATCGAGTGTGAATGCACTTTGGTGAAGTTTGGGTTATCGAGTGGTCGAGCCGGATACTGAGAGTCAACTGTAACACCCCGAATCCGCGATTCAAACAAGGCACGAATGGGTGGAAGACTGAGTGCTCTTAACACTCTGTTATTAATTCTCCCTTGAAAGTCTATTGAACTATATTGAAGATAAGCTTTTGAGTCCATTGAAAATAAGCTGGAACCGTGATTCAAACAAGGCACGAAGGGGTGGAAGACTGAGTGCTCTTAACACTCTGTTATTAATTCTCCCTTGAAAGTCTATTGAACTATATTGAAGATAAGCTTTTGAGTCCATTGAAAATAAGCTGTTATTTAAAATCAGGGAGACTTCAGCGGCTAATTTTTGTCTTCGCGCTTTCAAATTAGAAGGCAACTGGAGAGTCGACAGCAACAATTGAATTCGAGAGTGTCGCAAAATCCTGGAGATAGGGCAGTTAACCATTCCCCTAACTATTAGTGCCTATGATTATTTACAAATGCTTTTACACGGAACAATGTTACTTACCAGGAGACGAATTTCAAGCGTTACTCGATGTATTTTATAACGGTCGGATGTGCTTTTATGTTAGGAAATAAAAGAATATTCAACCACCCAGCAAGGCAACATTCTTGATTTGACATAACAACCTGTTTGTTGCTAGGAAGACAACAGTTGCTTTGCAATTGTAATGGACCTATTTTGTCCAAAAAAATTTGCAAAATAAATAAAAACTTGACGAGTGCGAATTAACGTGCCATTATACACCAGTGTCATCGGTTGAAGAAAGATGTTTCATCCAAACGTTTTCAAAGATGTCTTTGTGTATTCAAATGAAAGTCCTAATTATTTCTAGTTTTCAGTTAAAGTCCGTGATTAAAATACAAGGTTAAGTAATAATTTCCGTTTGAGTTATGCCATTAAGATGACTTAGGATCCCCTCTAAGACCAGAGGCACCCAACGAACCGTTTCGGTGAAATATCTGTTCGGAGGGCATTAACCATCTCAGAAATGCGGGTTCAATTTTGATTAAAATGAAAAATTTTCTTCGGCGAAATGTTATCCCAAACGTTCGTTGCTCGGGGACATGCTGTGCACGCAGTAGCGCGGGCGCAATGACGTCACCGAAAACGTGCGTGCAGCCGGAAGGTCTGTGAATGAATCGCCCCCAAAAAATTCGTGTGCTGCCAAACGCCAGTGAGGCAGCAAAAATGACATTCACCCGGCAATAACGTTTAAGAAAACAAAAATACAGCTTCAATAAAAACAGCAAGTATGCATAGAAAAATATATTTTTATTAGATTTATTTGCTCATAACATGCACGACTAAAAAGTTAAATATCGAAAGCAAAATTCGTTCCTGAATCATAACATACTGTCAGATTGGGCGCCATCCCGCCATTCATTGTAAGAACGCTATTGAGCGTTCTAAAATGTGATTGGAACAATTAAGAGCGCCGATATTGCGACGCTACATCGAAATCAATTTCAATAACACTACTGTTGTTTACTAACAAAAAGATTCATTAAAAAACATATGCAAATATCTACGACAGGTTTCGCCGTAACATACAACAAAATGATATGTGCCGCTTGAACTTATTTAGCAGTCCAGTTATGTATTGGAAAAAAATAAAACACAAATCTCACTTCCTACTCAAATAAATACTCCTTGCGTCAGAAAAACTCCATGGAAAAATAGCCAAACTATGCTTTATATTCCATACAAACGATTACAAATTCACTTTTTATCAAAATGATTATTAAAGCTACCTACAGGAAGTTATAATAATAAGTCAATAAAGGTAAGCAGATTATCAGTGGTACACGAGCGTGGGCCTTTTTGGCTCGTTCTCGGGTAGGTTGCTCAGGTCTACTCCTCGTCTGATTCCGGAGAGTCGTAAGGGTCCTCGTTAAATGTCCTTAGGACACAAGAGGCCGTAACGACATCTTCCTTGTCCTAACAGAGCAAAGGCAAACAGTTGAGTGGACGTAAAATCACTTGCGGAATAGTTGGGACACTGAAACAAATACCCCTCCCCCCCCTTCTCTCTCCCACCATATCATATCCCCTTTTACTCAACCCTACCCCTACCCCCTTTTCAGCGAGGTTAGTCGAAATTCCATACGATCGTTAACCTCTTAAGCCCTAATATTGACAAGAATTTTATTTCTCTTTGCGTTATCTCCACTTCACCGAACATAAAGGACATAAGAATAAACGAAATAATCACCAAAGACAAAACGTCTTGAAGTTTAAGGAAATTCTCCCAACTAGTATTGAAAGATATATATGGAGAATAGTGAGGAGAACAAGCACGTTAATACTGGGGCGTAAGGGTTAACGATCGCATTTGCTAAAACTGAGCGATCGTCAGCTTTCATAGCATAACCCTGCTATACATCGCTGAATCGCTGCGTTTCACTTTTTCATAAGATCGCTTAGGTGGCTGATCATTTTATTCAGCGATCGTTGATAATCATGTAGAAGCCAGCCTTACAGAGGCTACGACGTGGAGATTTCCACCTCTTTGGGTAAAAACTGAACTGAGAGTAAACCTAAGTACAGTGGTACCCTGATATAAGGAGGTGCCAAGGGACTGGCAAAATGTGTTCGTTATAACAGGGGTTCGTAATATCGGGGTTCTTTTCCTTACATTTTACTATTCCTAAGCTGAAGAATATGGTTCGTTAAACCGGGGTCTTCGTTATATAGGGATTCGTAATTTCGGGGTCCTTTTCCTTACATTTTACTATTCCTAAGGTGAAGAATATGGTTCGTTATACCGGGGTCTTCGTTATATAGGGGTTCGTAATTTCGGGGTTCTTTTCCCTACATTTTACTATTCCTAAGGTGAAGAATATGGTTCGTTATACCGGGGGGGGGGTCTTCGTTATATAGGGGTATGTAATATCGGGGTCCTTTTCCTTACATTTTACTATTCCTACGGTGAAGAATATTTAACAATTATCCTGCGAAATCGCGCGGAATATCACCTGATACTTAGCCGACGAGGCCGTAGGCCGAGTTGGCTAAATCAGGGGATATTCCGCAAGATTGAGCAGGATAATTGTTTTATTATTCAACAAATTCCCATCGCCTACCACTTTCAGAACGAGAAAAACTACGGCTCTATGATAAAAACGCTAAAAGCTAGCAACACATAAGCTTAATAAAACTCAAAACAGAATTTCAAGAAATCGAAGTTTACTACCGTTCACTTAAAAAGACTTATTTTCAAACTCATGTTTGGAAATGACAAGACAAACGAAAAAAATATTGCTACCTTACCGAGAATAAGTCCTCTTCCTGTGAATTAAAATCTTTTCAACTTTAGTCTTTACAACTTTCCGTGAGCAAGTGTGCTGCTTAGTTCGCAATAGCATTTTCTTGGTTGAGTTCTCACTATGAAAATTCCAAGTTAACCTCTGGATATCTTTGTGAGCTGAAGCAAATACTTGTTGACTTTTTGAGAGTATTTAATCGTGGGAAGTTTCTTCCAGAGAGTCAAAATTTACGGAGAACACTGCTAAAACTGCCTCGCTTTTCAAAATGGCCGCCAAACAAGCAATGAAAGAAAAGCTGCAGTGCACTTCCAAATATGGTCATTTACGTATATCGCAGGATATCTGTCATGTAGGATGACAGATATTGAGGGCTTCCTTACCATATATGGGCATAGTGACAATTTGTTGAATAATAAGGTTCGTTATACCGGGGGGTCTTCGTTATTTAGGGATTCCTTACATCGGAAAAAAAAAGTTTTCTTGTACACGAAATGCTTCTAAAACACCAAGAGCAGGATAGCGAGTTTTTTTTTTTTCAAAGGGAAAACGATCAGTTTCAAGCGGTTTTTTTAGACACAAGCTAACTTTTTATTCTGTTGACAAAATCCTATCATGTTACCATTCAAATGAAACCTCTTTGGCAGAACTTTTGCATAGGACTATTTATTTCTTAGCAATTTTACGAAACGAAATTTGGAATTTTTGGTGAATTTTTTGCTTTGGCAACTCTAGGAGTGAAATGGTTAATTCACTTGATAACCGTTCGCTTGGTGGTCAAGAAGCCATTCATGTATAAGCAAGGTACAAGCAAGGTACATACATATGAATTAAACCCTTTTTGACAGTGACGACATTATCACTACTCGTTCAAACATTCAAGTGATGAGAATAAAGTGATCATCACCACGGATAAGATGTCGTGATATTTAGACAAATGCTCCTTACTAGTTCGATAAGAAATGTATGGAGAACAGTAAGGAGAATATGCATTTTTATATCAGGGCTTAAAGTGTTATGGTAACGTTGAATCCGTTTGTTCAAGGCCCTACGCGTCATAGCCTACAATTTAGCAGTTCAATTATCATTTTGTACTCAAATCAATTCATTATTTAATTAACGCACGGCTATTTTATTATTGTATATTTGTATCTTACTTTCTTCATAAGTTGCTGGGAAAGATCTTTTAGCTTGGAAGCGTTGATGTCTGAAGACCGACGCTTCTGCAAGTTGTCACCCTAAAATAACGGAAAGAAATCAAAGGATCGTGAATACATAAACACAGCAACATGAGGAAAATTGGCAAATGTTTGTTCACGACGGCAGTCTTTGATAGTTAATTATCAAGAATTTTATTAATCTTGGCAAAAGAAAAAATACAATAAATTGAAAACGACTGCCACATGTATTAACTGCAGCAAATATGAGAGGAATGTGTTAAAAAATGAAGGGAGATGTTCGTTTAGGAAAAACGCCAAATTTACCTGTTTACAGAAACTTGTAGGGCTGGGTGGAAAAGTTTCCACCCTTCCATACAAGCGATCACCAACAAGAATTCTCCCAACCGGTACCGTAAGATATAAATGGAGCCAGTGAGGAGAATATGTATGATGATATTGTGGCTTCAAGGGTTGAAGGAAACATTTCCGGCAGGGATCGGGATTTCGCTTATGAATTTTCCGAACAAAAGAGCTCTGTTTTTCTTTACCTGAAGCCACGGATTCTTCATGGCCTCCTCGGCGGTAGGACGTTTCCTACAGAAAAAAAAAAAAGAAAGAAAGAAAGAAAAACGTTCACTAAGTTGAACAGATCACGAAGCGAATAAAGTACGATACGGCCATAGTTGAACATTGGGTCAACTGTCAGTACTACTGACAGTTGAGGAGATTTGACCATTTCTTCGAACCTTGAGATGAGTAACTTTGCCAGGATCAAATATTCGAGTGTAACCTTTCTTCATATGAAAGCTACTAAGCAGTATTTTCCTTTGATGACATTTTACATGAAATGAGCAATATTGCCAGGATGAAATACTGGAGTGTGTCCGTTCATATGAAAGCTACTAAGCAGTACTTTCTCTTCGTGTTATTTCCCTCACTGTACAAGTCGGTTCTAACTTCTTAGTCTAAGGACGAAATCCTCGAATTTGACCATTTAATTAAGAACTGCTGATGCGTTCATTCCTATGGTAAAGTTTGTTACTCCGTACAAGGCAGTTTTACATTTCTGAGCCTGTGAACACCCATAGTGTGAACATTTCAAAAACAATCCACAAAGCAGTACTTTCCTGTGGTGCTGTTTACTACGAACGAGACGACGAAATCATAAAATGTGATAACTCAAAGGGAAGCTATTGAGAAGTACTTAACTCTGGTGTTGTTTTTAAGCTGTGCAAAGTGATTGAAACTTCAGAGTCCTCATATCAGATAACGTGAGACCATTCAAGTGAAAGATTCAGCAAAATACTCTCAGCGATACAGTGAAATTCCCTGAGTGATTCAGTTTGTTCCGCTCAGCGCACCGCACCGCTCTAACTTACTTGGCGTCAAACGACAGTAGAGCAGTGATGAAGTCTTTCACTTCCGAGGTGCTTCGATTGAACGCCTTGGAGTCGAAAGACCATTTGCCCCTCTTGACTGCTTCACTGATTTTCTCGTCCTCGTCTTCGTCTTCCTTGCACTCCACAGCAAAAGGAAGGATTCCGCTCAATCTAGAAAGCAAAGGGAATAAAACAAACAATTTTAAACAAGACGCATTCATACCAACCGTTTTCTAGTACACTATTCTTCTCTATGGAACCACCATCAGGGAATCGAGGTGACATGCAACATAACAAGTCCAAAGTGAGACTATGGTGCGTCTTAATAATATTCAGCAGTTAGTTTGACAAATAAAATATTTCGATTGTCCTTCTTTATTTGTTTCAAAAACACGACGAGGAACGCACTCGCTCAGACACGTCAACCGAGAAGCATCGGTTTCAAACATCCAGCTGCATATATATTAAAGGAACTATGTCACGGCGTTTTCATTCATTTTTCTGATCTGACAAAATTATTTTCCCATTGAAGGAAACCTCAAAATAACAGTTTCCCAAGGTAGAAAAACACCAAAGAAGTAATACTAAACCAAAACTATGCAAGGATGGTTACGACTGAGGGAGATTAAGAAGGATTACGAATGACAAACTTGAAAAAGCTTGCCAATTTTTTTCAAGATGCGTAAGGTTCTTTAAAGTCTACTCATAAATACTTACAGAGCATACAGGAGGACACCGATGCTCCACATGTCGGCTCCACCACTGACAGGAGTGAAGTCCAGCAGCTCGGGGGCTGCAAAATAATTCATTCATGTCTTAATAAGGGCTACGAGCTCACGTACGACATTTATCGAAACAAACGTTTCGGTTAAAAAGTATAGTTTTCATCACATTTTTTCGCGTGACCTGTCTATTCGTAAGATATACCCAGCGCTTGTTTGCCTATATCCAGGGACTGTCTATATAACAGCTGATAGCCTGTTAGTAGGGAGCCAATCAGAGTGCGTGCTTACTCATATCCAGATGCTGTCTGTATAATAACAGCTGTTATTATTCAACAAATTGTCACTATGCCCATATATGGTAAGGAAGCCCTCAATATCTGTCATCCGTACATGACAGATATCCTACGATAAACGTAAATGACCATATTTGGAAGTGCACTGTAGATTTTCTTTCATTGCTTGTTTGGCGGCCATTTTGAAAAGCGAAGCAGTTTTGGCAGTGTTCTCCGGAAATTTTAACTCCCTGGAAGAAACTTTCCACGATTAAATGCTCTCAAAAAGTCAACAAGTATTTGCTTCAGCTCACAAACATATCCAGAGGTTGACTTGGAATTTTCATAGTGAGAACTCAACCAAGAAAATGCTATTGCGAACGAACAGCACACTTGCTCACGGAAAGTTGTAAAGACTAAAGTTGAAAAGATTTTAATTCACAGGAAGAGGACTTATTCTCGGTAAGGTAGCAATATTTTTTTTACTTTGTCTTGTCATTTCCAAACATGAGTTTGTAAATAAGTCTTTTTAGTGAACGGTAGTAAACTTCGATTTCTTGAAGTTCTGTTTTGATTTTTATTAAGCTTATGTGTTGCTAGCTTTTAGCGTTTTCATCATAGAGCCGTAATTTTTCTCGTTCTAAAAATGGTAGTCGATGGGAATTTGTTGAATAATAAAACAATTATCCTGCTCAATCTTGCGGAATATCCCCTGATTTAGCCAAGTATCAAGCTAAGTATCAGGTGATATTCCGCGCGATTTCGCAAAATAATTGTTAAATAGCCTGACAGCAGGGAACCAATCAGAACGCTTGCTTGCTCATACCCAGGGGCTGGTCCATAATAGCCGACGGGACTTTAACCTGTGAAATTAATTGTAACAAAGCCTGCAGGAGCAGGAGTTTTTTCTTCTTTGTTTGTTTGTTTTTTTTTTTGATGGGCGGGGGGGGGGGGAGTGGGCGAGCCCTGGTTTAATTCGTGTGTACGCCGTTCTTGGTCGCTTTTGTTACGTTGCTAATTGAAGTTCTCCGAAGTGTCCTACGTGTAGGCCTCTCGTTGCAGACGTGTTCAAAACTGATGACTTCCTCCTGACTAAAATAGAACTCATATATTGATCGTGCAGCTTACCTGTAAAAGCAGCATAGCTGACAATTGCCAACATGTCGCCTTCTTTCCAGTTCTTAATGCGGCGAGCGCTGCCATAGTCGATAAGTTTCAGGCCCAGGTTGCTTTTGGCAATGAAAATGTTTGCCGGCTATCAAATAGAATAAAGGAATCACTTTTGCAAAACGGCCAAAGCCACAGTTCCATTCTTGGAATGTGATTCTAAGTTTAGAGACTGTGGATGAAATCCTATAGTGACTTTTCAAATCAAAGCCATTTAGCGGTACTTTACGATAGCGCTTAAAACAAAATCTGTCTAGTTTCGAGAGAATTGGCTAATCCATCTCCCTTGAAGAGTACATGTGAGATTCTTTAATCAGTGTTTCATCAATCTTTGGCAGATTTTTTTTTCACTTTTTGCTACCAAAATAGGAAATTTCATCATTGACGACAGAAAGGCTTTCGTATAAGTGACCCTAGATGTACAAAAGGTGTTAAATTAATTTTTCTCCAAAAAAAGAACATTCTTAAAAATGTCCAGTTGTTACAAAAACTATGTTCTTCCAAGTTACTGGGTTGGTATAATATAACAACGGTCGAGCTAACTCACCCGTATATCTAAGTGAACTATTTGCTGGCCGTGAAGATAGTTCACTACATCGAGTAGTGGTCGTATAACAAAAGCAACGTCTTCTTCATTCGGCCTGGGTTTGGACGCAACAAAACTGAGGATATCTTGTCCTTCCAACCTAACATACAACAAAACAGAACTAAGACTGTGCTTTTGTTTATTACTTTTTCACGTGGCAATGCAGAGCTAACCTGGGTTCAACTGGCGTGGCTGTAATGCATGAGACTGCAGTTGAACCCTTGCGTGGAGCCACCCAAATCAAAGCTATTGAACAGTACTTTTCCGTCGTTGTAGATTGTACTATGTTACGAGTTTTTGACTTTTGAGTCCGGGGATGAATTTTTCAAGTCCGACCATTCAAATGAAAGATTTTCAGTACTTTAATGTAGTTACGTTTTCTAGCAATAAATGAGTATCTGGTATGTGGATCAAACGCTAACATGCGACCATCTAAATGAGAGGAATTGATGATAACATTATCATCACTGTGGTTGTTTTTTGTAGCTTGTGCAATCTCGATTCTGCAGAATGTTAGGATGCTACTAAAGTCTCTCTGACGCTCATTTCGTCCGTAGCAGGTTAAACGACGAGAGGCTGTGTTCACACGCAAACTGTAAGTCGTGAATGACACAAGCTGTCTGTTATCTAGTCACTTTGCCAAGGCACAAACTCACCCAAATTGAGGTTACCTCGCCTAGGTCACCATAATAATAATACAATGTGCCAAACCTCAATAGGCAATCTGAAATCGTTTTACTTGTTACTGCGCCTGTTTATGTAACGTTCCTCTCCAGGGTGAGTTTGCTATGACATGGGCAAGCTGACTGACATTAAGTTAATATCTTAAACTTACAAGTCCATAATAAGGACAATATATTTCCTCATGAGGAACGCGTCCCGTAACATGACGACTTTGTCTCCTTTTATGCTACGATGGATGTCAAACTCTTGTAGAGAGTCATCTCGGTCAGTGTCGTCATCATACTTAATGATCTTGGCTACATAAGGCTTCTTTGTTTTAGCGTCTAAACAGCGTTTGATTACTGAGAAACGCCCCCTGAAAAGAACCAAAGAAAAATCAACTTTTATTTCACATGCGCCAGTCAAACTATCAGTCGCTAAGCAACACCACTGTCCAAAGAGTGACGACTGTAAGTAGCACTCATTGTATTATTTATGTGCTTGTTCTTCGTTTGCTCAATGAAGGATTGTATTGATAGAAATTAAAAACAAAATAATAATAATAATAATAATAATAATAATTAAATTAAATAAAAGAACACAGTCCGAGTTGACAAAACACAGGCTCAGTTCAATTCTTTGGTATATCGTTTCACCCTGCCAAAAGTTTCATGCACACTTCACCTCTGTCGCTTAGCAACACCACTGACCAAGCTGAAATAAATCCAAGCCCAATCAATTTCTTGGGCATATCATTGTCTGCTTCTATTTTCCAATTCCCGTGATACACTTAATTCCAGCATTACTAACTTTGAAGTGTAATAATTCAACTGAAAGCTGTTGAGCAGTACTTTGCTGTAATAGTTTATCGTAGTGAGTAAGTTGGTTCTAATTCTAAGTCAGTGGAAGAAATCCTGAAGTGTGACCATCCAAGTGAAAGATACTGAGCCAGCGTTACGTTTCTCCGGCGTTGCTTATTGTGCTGTAAAAGATGGTTCTAACTTTGAAGTGGATGAAATTCCACAGGCTGAAAATTAAAATACGAGCTAACAACCAGTACTTTCAATTGGTGCTGTTTATTCCTCTTTTTCCCATGAGGTGATTTTTGAAGTTAACGGGACTCTGTCACCAAATTTTTGGGATTATTTTAAATTGCAATCAAAGGAAACCCCCAAAAATGGTTAGTTTTGTTTAAGACAACTATACCAGTTTTCTGAGACTATAGTTGAGTGTGTTTGGCTGCGGACACCTAGGATGGAAATGGATTGCAACTTCAAACAAATTAGGCGTAATTTTCAAGTTTCTCCCTTGTATCTTTTGAAAAAAAAAATTGTCAGAAACTGATTGTTTGTTCTTCCATTGAAAAAAATCATAGATTGCTTTCTCTTCATCTGCTAGGAGCACTCCGTGTACTAGAAAAGGTATTTAATTTGAATTTCAGTACATTTTAAACCAAAAATGTGAAAATCCTCGTGACAGATTCCCTTTAAGTAAATATGTTTGATTGGCGCTCTTAGGAGATTACTGAGTGTTAAGCATTAATACGGATAGGACTGATAAGTATTTTCTTACTTGGCTAGTTCGTGCTTAATTCCCCAGGATTTGTCGACATTTTCCAACTTGAGTGCTACTCCACCAGTGGCATACCGCTTAACGATGGCTTGTGGTGTATTCGCGGCCCCTGCCAAACCTGAACCGCCTAATTGTCGTTACAAAAAACACTGTTAAATGGTTTAAGCCCAGCAAACTCACTGGTCTGTCTAGTGTGATCGTCTGGATGACTACAGTCCTAAGACGCACTGTTGTTGGCATTGACGGACGTTTTAACAACTTAAAGAACGTCATCTTCAGAATCAGAGACATAAGAAACAAAAGAGGACTTTTGTTTAGGTTGAAAAAACGTCAGCCTGCCACCAACAACAGCGGTTCTTAGAACTACTTTGAAAGAAAACAAGTACAGTAATGTAGGCTGAATTGTCAGCCCGGTCACCATTCCCTAAACTTCTCGCCGGGTGAAAGAGAGTCAAGGCTAGACAACCTGGTGAAACCTTAAAAGGAATCACTAAAATAAAACAACGTGTTTCAACACATCTCTCTAATCGTTGCGTGAATTACTGCATGCAATTTTGACGAAGTAGAAGCCATTCCACATCTGAAATTTCAGATGCAACAATACATCTGGAAACTTGGTGAAATCTTATTGTCAAACAACAGAGATCTTTGAGAGTACGAGTAAGACCAGTCACTAGTCACGTTCTTGACGCTGTCGCTCCTCCCTTCTACTCCCTCTCAGCCAGTTCGCTCGCTACAGACCTCACGCTCCCTAATCTGCACGATTAGCATGCCAGTTCAAGTTTCAACTGAGCAAAAAAAGGAAGTGCTAGCAGTCTACTAAATCATGCGCATGAGGTTTGAAAAACATCCCGTCTGATCAAAAAATCCCTAATGTTTTACCACGTATCTGCACAGCAAGTCTCTTGTAACCAGGAAAAGGTAAGGGTCTGGTGACGGTTCACACTTTAGATTACCAATGACCGCCTAATACTCAACACAGATGGCCCAGAAAAACACTGCAATGACTTCAATGGTATTTGACAAATTTCAGCGTGATACGTTGATGGACCATCACAATGACTATTAAACAATCATATATTATTCACAAGAAAACTACCAATTCACTACTGCTTTTACACGTTGTAATTCAATTTTACGAGTAAGAAACGGATCGCTTTTTGTTAAAATTAAATTTGAGTAAAAATAGTTTGGATGTCATTCTGTTGCTGCTTAGAAAACCAGTGACGTTTCACAAGGTATCGAAATTGCTACTTTGTCAGAATAATTCATGCAAAAAGAAATAACGACTTATTTTTGCCTGCTTTTGTTGCGTTGGCAAAACTTCACAAACAAATGCCCTTTCCAGGCATAAATTGAATTTCTTTTCTGTCACTAACCGCTGACCAGAGACTAAGGTCATTTAGTCTCTGGCTGCAGCAGTAAACGTAGCTGTAGTTTAAAAAATGCAATCTTACGACAGTTATTAATTTAAAATGATCATTTATGTCTAACCAGCATTGATGTTCTAAATCTACAAATAACAAGTGCTAATTGTAATATTTAACAGTGACTAACTGCAAGGAAGCAGAAAACGCAGATATAAAATTTAAATCACCTTGAGGTCACGCTATCAAAGTCACGCAACCTGAGTGAATTTTTATCTGGTATCAGTCAAGATTTAGGTCAATATCTGTTGTTACCAACCACAAGCGATTTCGAATTCAAGGTTTCTGTCAAAAGGAAACAGCAATCACTGAAGTTTCATTCAAAAAGCCGAGCAGAGAAAGACAGTTAAAAGAAGTCACACATGAATGCATTCTTGGATCTCGAAGTATTTTAATTAATATATGCAGAAAAATCACTTCATTCTTTGCACTTAAAATTCATCCCCAGCCTTGTACTCTAGAAACTGTTTTCTTTTCAAGAATGGACTTCGTTTAACGACAAAAACGTTCGTAGAGAACTCTGCAAGTCTACTGAGATAAGCTAAGATAAAGAACCTTTAAAAATATGAAAAGAAACAAAAACCGTTTTCGTTCCAGTCACCTTATTACATCGCGCTATGTAACTTACGAAGTAAGGAATATTTCTGAATATTTGAATATTTCTAAGGTACACACACACGGCAGTAGAATGAAGTAGTCAAATTGTGATGGTTTAGGGCGAAGTAACGAGACGTTAAAGCGAAAAAGCTCCGCGTCGAAAGCAAACTTTTTTTTTGCAGCGATGACACAAAATGAATCAACATTAAATAACTTTTGTATGAAAAGCACTCGTCACAGGTGTAACCACGTGAAAGACTATTCCGTAGTCCGACCTTTTTGTGCACATCGCGTACGGAAACACTCCACGATTCACGCCAACAATTCAGAGTCGCTAGTTGGCGCGAATTTTGTTGAAAATACGAACTATGAGCTCACTCGAACAAAAGCAAGGTTAATTAAAGCAAACACGAGGCATAATGTTTTCACGATCTATGAAGAAAATTCAACAGACATCCACCATGTTCATTACTGCACGAGCAGCGAGTAAGCTCAATATTACATGTACAGGTGAACGCCTAAACATGAACTTAACTGAAATCTGTGTCACTTACTAGCGTTACTTGCCATGATGTCGACCTATCCAAAGTGGTGATGAGAGTTGCAAGAGGTGTAAAAACAGAGGGAGGATTATACTGGTTAAACTTCAGCGTCAAAAACTGAAGAATGGAAGCTACGTTGCAGGATAATTCCAGTAAAGGGTTTATCTCTATAAAGCATTTCATTGACAGCACGACTTCGGCATAATTAACATGTCACGCAACGTTCTGCATTGCAGCATGTGTCTGTCTCCAAAATCTTGCCAAAATTTCTGTTAACCGTGAAATCAACTCTTTAAGGACTTTACCATTGCATATTTGCCCAAGCTTATCTTCTTTTTAGCAAGAAAAGGCTAAAATACAAACCAGATATGAACGCTCTGCAGTTTTCTCGCTCTCGCAAACAGTTTGTTCTTTTTTTTGTCAAATGGCTTGTTTACACTGATATACCACAGAAGACCACAATTGACATTCTGACCGCATACCTAAACTATGAGCGTTAAATGGTTCTAGATTCTTGATTTGGGATACTTTAAGTCTAAAAACTTTACCTTCTGTGAATTTCGTTAAGTATCCCACTGTTAGTAAAAATAATTGAGATGTAAATTACAGTAACTTGTGACGATTTTAGAACGAACAGCAATTTTTTCCTTTCACGGTATTTTGCCTGAAGGCTTGCTTTGTTTGATATCTTTGTTTCCATTTATCGCGAACAAATCATCAGAATAGTAATAAATCCATTCTAACAAATGTATTAAATATCTCAGCAAGAAAAAACGAAACAAAACAAGTATTGATTTAAATGTCAGATCGGCAGTGCTCTGTATTTAGAAGACAAAGCTTTGGAACAATAACTTCCTCTTGCTCATTTCCCTGACAACGTTAGAGTGCTTCAGAGCTTTCACAAGGACGACTGTTCTCTCTGGCATGCAAAGAAAATCAACTGTTATACTGGAAAACTACCTTGCATCACAAACACAAAAACGTCTGTGAAGTGTTTACAATTTGACTGAGCACAGACTACAAGCAGTCTCTATTTCCGCTCAGGGATATAGTCTAATAGTCGAGGGAAACGAACAAGCGAGTAGCGGCTCGACACGCGCGTAACGTGTCAACGACGCGGGCAATTTTCGCGCCCGCTCGCTTGTTCGTTTCCCTCGACTATCCCTGAGCGGAAAGAGACTGCTCGTAGTCTAGACGGAACACTGCTGCGATGTGCCTCAGACGAGCTTTTGGCTGAATTTCCTTTTGAAGTTTTACACAGTATCGGCAATTATTCGCGCCATACATGGTGTGCTGGGAGCAAAAACCGTCTAATTAAAAATAAATTCATTTTAACAGGTTCAACGCTAGATAAAAGTTGTAACATTTTCCATAAATTTCAGAACGATTTCGAAATGAGTCCTGGAACTTGAGAACGTGGAGTCCATCTTTTCAAGATTCAGCCATCGTTGGCCACTCCTATTCGCTGAAATAATAAAAAATTATCGAATCGTATTCTGTCACCTTGCAGTTACTCAATAAACACAATAATCTAAGACTAAAACAAGCTTATGTTGACACATAAAAATGATAATAAAAGTATAGCACTCCTGTGGTACGTACGTTACTTACGTGATACCTGTAAGGAAAAATGGTTAGAACAAAAATGGCCACAAAATAACACTACGTATAACACTTTTGCTATGGCATATTTTCACAACTGGACTTTCTTCTTCGAGGTCGTCTTGCCTTCTTCATTCTACCGTTTTCAATTTTAATTTACGTGATGATAAATTGATGACAAACTGACGCTAACCATTTTCGACTTCTTCGATCGTAACGCTACTTGCTTCCTCGGCGGTGTCATCGTTTCTTGTTGTCTTCGTCGTTTCTACAGTTTCCACTCTCGTTTTACCTCCTTTCGTCTCGGTTTTCGTCTCTTTCTTCGTAACAACCGCCGCTTCTTTTCCCTGCACTTGTGTCCTTTCCGTCACGGTAACTGAAGTGAAACTATTGCTCGTACTGAGAGCGGCCGAAGCAGGCGAAAGGAAAGGTGAAGATGCCGGAGGTGCACCACCTTCCGGGCCTTGAATACCAGCCGCGTGCATTGCTTTGACTCGGGCTAGCAATCCAGCGCCTCCACCCCCACTCCCCTTCTTGTCAGATTCGGACCCCCGGCTGCCAAGAATCCGGCTTAGAAAGTTCGTGCTTCGGATCGCAGTGATTGCTCGTTTCCATTTTCTTCGCGCGGTGAACGCTTTCAGGCGATCGGTCTTAAGCTTCTTGCCTTTGTCCTTCTTGATCGTGAACCAGCGATGCTTCAGACACTGATCAACGGTGTTTCGCTTACTCGCTCTTAGCACCAGAAGGCAGCTGATAAAGTCCTTGGCTTCCTCCGAGATTTCATCAAACACCGGATCATCGAAGTCCCAATCCGCCAATTGGACATTGGTCAAAGTCTCCGCTTCTGTGTCTCCCATGAACGGCGACAAACCACTCATTAAAATATAGGCGATAACACCAACAGACCACAAGTCCGTGGCTGGGGTGATACGCTCGTATTTGATGACCTCTGGGGCGACAAATTCTGGTGTTCCAAACATAACCTTTAGGTTTTCCTTCGGGTTGTACTTCCTCGCGAGGCCAAAGTCGATGAGCTTGATTTGTTTGCTTTCGGGCCGAATTAACATGATGTTTTCGGGCTTCAAATCGAGATGAAGGACTTCTCGTTGATGCATGTGTTGAATTCCCTCCAAAATCTGTTTCATGTAATACGAAACTTCGATCTCCGATATGAACTCGTCTTCCACAACCTTCTCGAAGAGTTCTCCACCGGTAACAAGGTCCATCACAAGAATCATCTCGGTAGGCGTCTGAAAAAAGTGTGTAAGCCTCAACAATCGTTTGTGCCGAACAGAATTCATGATCTCTGCTTCATGTATGACGTCTTGCCGCTCCTTGGGCGTGGTACATTTAATAAACTTGGCCGCGTAAGCTTTGCCAGTTTTATTGTCTATGCACTTACAGACAACACCAAACCGTCCTTTTCCGAGCTCTTCCTGAACAGTGTAGTATTTTGTTATCTTTTCTTCGTTTGCAGTGATCGTCTTTTCTTCGTTTTCCGAAGCAGAAAGCTCGGAGAGTTCGGATTCGCTGGCAGTTTCGTCGTCCGTTGACCCCGTGTCGATAAGCAATAACGCAGTACTCGATACCTTTCCATGAGCGTTCTTGGCAACCACTTTGTACTCGCCGGCGTCGGCTGCAGTGCCTTTGGTGATAATGAGCTTGCAGTTGTCGTTGTCGTCGTAGAGAAACGTGAGTTGTTTACTCTCCTTCAGCAGACGACCGTCTTTGTACCATTCTACTTCCGGTTCCGGGTTGCCGCTGACTTTGCACTCGAATCTGGCGGCGCTGTTTTCAATGATCTCGCAATTCGTCAGGTGTTGTATGAAGACAGGGGGGCCTAGTGGCATACCATCTAAGGAAACAAGATCAATGATTAACAATTTATACACACATGCGTACGTATGACGGGCAGTTCCACGTGAGGTTTGCGAGATCGTGCGTGAAAAGCACGTATTACAGAACAAGTGACTCGCAGAAAGCATGCGAGTAGAGAGAAGGGTGCAAGCAAGGTTGATTGACTTGAAAGCTCTCGCCATCTTTGCGATTAATAAGAGAGCAACTGTGGTAGAAATGAACAAACTACTTGGGAATGTCGCACAGAAAATCATGAGATAAACAACTCCAACTCGTTACTAATGCGCAAGAAAATAAAGGCATGAAAAGGATAACTTACATCCAAAAGCCCAGCAAAGAAAATCAAGAAGGACAGAATGATAGAACTATAACAGTACAACTAAGCCAACAAAGATCCTGTCACTTCTTACTTACATTTTCTCACGACTTACTAAAGTTCAGAAAAAAGATAAGCTAATTTCAGGTTGCAGAATAAGGAACAGAGACAGCGAAAGAACACAGAGGAGCAAAGAACAGAGACCGGCAGGGGAAAAATCTGTACCAAAGAATTCACCTGAGAGGTCACAATCACTCACCAACACACTCAAAAAGTTAAAACCACGAGGGAAGGCGATGATGGAACAACAGAGGGAAGGGGACTGTGGACCAACTGAGGGAAGGGAATAATGAACCAAAAGACCATCTCAGAAAAACAACAGCTCAAGTTAGCACATTTTCATCAACAGGAAAAGATGGGAATCACATCGCATCAAAGGTTCTATTTTAGGAAAACATGAACAGGAAGGTAAAATATTTCGTGCCGGGGAGTCAAAACTATTAAACAAAAGAAATAAAGAAGCAACACAGGAAATATAAATTAAAAGAAAGGATTTACTGAGGGATCACACTTAAGTAAAAATAAACAAAACGATAAGAGTTAAGATAATAAGAATCAGATACCAAAACCGCAGTTCAAGAGAAGGAACCCGGATGATGACAGAGAGAAGAGTTACTTAGAATTAGGCTTAAGCAGGGTTTATATAGATCAAGACAACACGTTACAATCGGTTTCAAAAATTTCCTAAGATTTCTCATTTAAAAAAAAAATCAGAAAGGATCATAACCACGCGCAAGATTTCAACTGAATGATCATAATTTAAGAATTGATACAACCACCTAATAAGGTTCAATGAACACTACTGCAAGAAAGTACTGATAAGGATTTCATCCACAGACTCGGAACGATTATAAGACCACTTGCACAATACAAAAATATTGCAACACAGGAAGAAAAATAGCATTTTATCTACAGTCAAAATCGAACTCCAAAAAAGTGGGAAAAGGTGTACATGACGTACACCAATTTAACGAAAATTAGCCGCGATCTTGATTGCAGACGTTTCATGAACAACACGCGAAAGACCTTTCTTCACTAACAGACAGTAACATAAAAGTCGTGCAACCGTTGAAAGCTCAACTGACTAAAAAAAGCTAACAACAGGACACCTATTGTGTAAATGCACAAAAGAAAAAGAAATAAACAAACGAGCACAACAAAGCAGTGTGAAAAGTAAACATCATGAACAATTCTTAACAACATGCGTGACTCGGTACAGTTTAGGTCTGTCATTAGAAAAACTTATCAAGTGTCATAACATAATTAAGTCCCCCCTAACCGGATTGATGGCTGGAAATTAGACATGGGTTATAGAAAAGAACATACAACGCACTCGAATCTGAACAAGAACGTCCTCAAAGCGACAAAGATCACGGTGGCCTCTTTTGCCGAAATGTCAGAACATCTGCAAAACAGACAAGGGAAACGAAAGGGACGTATCCATAAGAATGTTTACTAACAATTCTCAAACAACAACGCTGCACAAAACGCAACGGAAAAACACAAAGGAAAAGAAACCTATACGCAACCTACACGTTTTGTTTCTCAATTGTCACCGGTAGATAAACAAGAGTATCCCTATGAGTCACGTAATCTGGTTGTAAGTCCGTGGATGAAATCCTGAAGTGTGCTGAACAATGTAATAGAAAGATGTTCAGCAGTACGTTCCATCAATGCTATTTTGTTTTCGATTTTTCTTAAATATAACTTTTGGACAATTAGCCAAGCCTTTTCTTGGTACTATTAGACTAAACAATTGTAGAAAACCAGAGGAATGTCAAACAGCTATATGCAATTCGAGCCGGAGAAAAATCTTTTAAGTTATTTCCTGGCGAGCATTTTTGACATTTTGGAAGACAGCTTATAATAACTGTGACAGAACCGATGAAAAAACGTTAAGAAAAACAGGTACGTCTGGCGGTAAAACGTTTCTAATCATCTTGCAAAACTATCAACATTCTGCTTTCAGCGAAGAAACTCGAACATGCAGGTTTTCGCTTAAAGGACGTAACGCGACACTCTTCTGGAAGGTCAACGATTAACTTGTAAAAAGATCGATAAACTTCAACGAAGGCGAAGGTGGAGGATTGAGAAAAAATTGTCCAGCTTCGCAGAAAAATATTCAATTAACAAAATGAAAACGAAGCCATACTAAACCTATACGAGACATAACAAAACTTAAATTACATTAGCAGAGATCATTCCATTCCGCTCGACTGCAAAGCAGACTAAAGAAATCTGGTTGCGATAAAGTTGAACTTGGTAATTCGACATGTGCGCTCAAAATGTATAATTCTATTTTATGTTTTCTGAACACAAACCTGCTAACTTGCTTTTGATATCACCACGGTTGGAAGAAAACCTTCTGGTTAACAAGCGACTTATATCCATTATGAATTCGCATTGAGTGTTAAACAGCCACAGCTATAAACACCGCTTGCTGCCAAACAAAACGCAACAGGAGTGAATTAACTTTGGTTCGGCTCCAGTCCCAACGCGTGGTAAATTTGCGGTGGAGGCTACATGGTCGCTTAAATGAAGACAAAGCTTGCGGGGCTGTCTCGATGAAGTAAGCCTTCTAGAGCGTCCGCTCGAGTTAAAAAAAAAAACGTTACTGTGCGCGGCTTTTACTAGCGGCAGACGTGTTGCCGACGACGTATTGTGTTCTCGAAACATCGAGAACAATTCGCCCACCTTTCAACTGAATGTCATTTGATACTACCATGCGTCCATGAAACAACAATAAGACCAAATAAATGTTTCTTTTTTGAAGTCAAAAATCAGTTGAAAGAGAAAACATGTTGACCATACATGCAATTTAAAGAATGTCCAGTGCAAAGAAACAATTTAAAATAAACTTGAGTGTTTGCAACTGTGGGAATGTAAATAACAGACAAAAAGTGACAGTGAAAGGACAAAAGGATAACTGGTATTGAATTTCAATTGGCAAATTGATTTTTTAGCGACTCGCTTTGTACAGACTATTGAAATCTGTCTTTAATGAAAGATACCGAAAAGAACCTTCCTTGTCGTTCAAAACTACTGGCCTGTGGATGAAATCCTTAAGTGTGACCATTCCAATAAAAGCTACTGAGCAGTACTTTTCTGTGGTGCTGTTTGTTATGCTATACAAAGTGGTTCTAACTTTTGAGTCTGTGGATGAAATCCTTAAGTGTGACCATTCAAATGAAAGCTACTTGAAATCTTCTGTGGTGCTATTTGTGTCTTTGAATTTTTTTAAAGCGACATGGTAAAAAAGTACTTAAAAACGGTCTTAACGCTTTCCTAATGTACGCAGTAGTATTTGAAGTAGTATTTGTAGCATTTGAAATATTTACAAATTGAGAAGAAATCGTGCGGCAAAGAACACTTCACTTCAAAAGGGATAACAAACGTGTATAGCTCTGAATGGACAATGAAAAGAAACAGCGATGGCTATACAAACAGTTTACAGACAATACGTCACAACACAGTTACCAGTCAGTTCTAAGATTAAGTCCGGCAAGACACCCGAAATAACCACAGGATGCTAAATTAGGATTGAGAGCATAATATTTTTAGCAAAACGGAAAACTTTAATAATGACCGCAAGCTGTTCACATCATAAAGCCCGTCAACGATCTATTATGGATCTACTGACATACCCATAAAAATTGTTCTTCATATGTAAAGTGTTCTCAAACGCGCATGGTATTGTAATGGGATATACGAAAGTACTTCTTTCCTAATTTCTTGTGGTGTTGTTCGTTTTTCAATATTTTTTCAAAACAAAGTTGATAATTTTTTTTACTTCATGCAGTTGAACTTGGCCATTTGCTGCGTCTTCGTGACGGGTCATAGCAATCTCTCTTGGCCACTATTCCGAGGAATTCTAATGAAGGGTTCAAAATAGAAATTGTACGTCGACGAGAATAACGAGTTGCAGACAAGCGATTAGAGATTTGATATTTAAATCCTCGTTAATCATCTTGGTGTGGTGCCAATAAATTTGACCCACGTTTGGTGGTACATCATGAACTTCGTTCTTCTCAGCACATGTCTGCCTTAGAATCTACTGATACTGTAAGGAGAATGCTGACGTTGATCACTTTTAAGAATTGAAAGAACAACTTCATCTCTCGATTCTCTCTTTTTTTGAAGGAAGGACATTTGATTCAGGCCAACATAACGTTTTCTTTTTCTGGTGCTTTTGTGTGGGAGGGGGAAGGGCGTTTACAAGATCAACCATTACCTCTACCGAAACCGCAGATTTAGATAAATAAACAAAGTGTGATAACCGAAAGGACTCAAGAAACGGGAAATATTAAAGACGAATTTTCAATTCAAGGAGGGGAAATTGACCTGTCATCTTCGAGAAAAAAATTCAAGAACGGCATTACCGTGGAGTACGGACAATTTCCTCCACAATGATCTTAAAACAAATAGTAACAGTATTAAGAATTTTGATCTTCATCGACCTTGAAGGTGAGGATCGTCACTGCGCGAGGAAGATGGTCATTTCTATTTGAACATGACCAGAAAATGAAATTAAAGGCAAGAGAACGCATGACGTCACCATGCCATAAACAAGCCGCTATGCTTACATCAAACATTGGGGCAAAAGTAACTTTACCTATTGAGATATTTTTGACCCAAATACCAGACGAAAGTAGTAGAAACTGGCAATAGGAATCAGAAAACAATGGATTTGTATACCTTCAGCGAAAAAACCTTTCCATATGCCTCAGCGATGCTTCATACAGTGTTCGAGAAAATATGCGAATCAAGGGAGAAGAGAAAACATCATCAACTCCAAAAACCCACGGGATAATGCATAAAGCAACCTAAACCTGGAGAAATTTGTCCACTTCACCGAGATTCAGGTTAAGACACGAAGACACGTGGTGTTTTGCTTTCCAACTGACTTTTTAGGCGACAGTCATTGGCAAGAGACCAGAATTATAGCACGACAGGGAGATAGTTGACTTTCTGTGCATCACGGAGATATCTGAATAGGTAGCTGACAAAACACAAAAAAAGTACAGAAACACCGACACAAGGTGTTTTGTCCTCCAACGAACATTTTGAGTGTCAGCCCTGGGCAAGAGGAGTCCTTAAAAGAGAGACAGTAACTGAAATAACAAAACCCCGTGGAATGCCCGATATGATAACACAGACATACACATTGGTGGCCTCCACTCTCGGTTAGCTGTTAGTCGTTCCAAAGATGCACGAGCACGTTGAAGCACGTGGATGCACGTGTTCAGGGGCGTGGATCAGGAGTGCTATACTTACGCGCTTCTACCCGAGACATCGGGCTTCTCCTGCCACTCAGGGCGGGACTTCTGCGGCCCGAAAGATTCGGACCTCGTCTTTCCGGCACGAGACTATCACCTGAAGGTTTCTTGGGTTCCTCCTTTGGTGTTTCCTTCTTGACAGGTTCCTTCTTCGGCTCAGGTTTGGCTGATTCCTGAGCCTCCTCCTTGGCCTTCTCATCTTTCACCTTCTTAAGGAGGCCGCCGCCACCGGCACCACCGGGTTTAGGAGCTTTAGCAGCCCCACCCTTGCCAGCCATCAGCCCACCTAGGTTCCCCATTCTACTCAGAGCACGAAGAGCGTTGGCCGTTCTCTGAAACGAAAAAATAAAGCAAGAGTTACTTACTTTATTTCAATTGTTGAAAGTTTGGGAATGCAATGTGGTGGTTTCCCGCGTTTGATGGAAAACAAAACTCTGGCACGCTCATGAGTCACCCTACATTATTTCAACTGTCGTGTACAACATTCAACGTTTTTAAAACCAAAAAGGCTTAACTGCTAATCAGCAATCATTTGAACAGTCACACCATGGGATTTCATCTCGAGACTAAAATTCTAGAGCCGCATAGGACCAATCTTGGTTTGGCTATGAAAGTAAAACGGTGCATAATTTAAGGACCTTCGCGATAATTGTTTCTGCGCATCCTTACTGCGCACGCAATTCACGTCGCCATGTCATGCCACGTCATGCATTGAGCGCGCGCGCTGTTGAAGAAATGTAGAGATATATAGCGCTAGTGAGCTTTTTGAAATCTATACACGGATTTAACTCTCTAAAATGTTCGGTGACCCCAGATTTTCTTTTGATAGATCACTTTCTTTATCGATTATCTACGTTTTATGAAAAATTAAAGAAAATCTGTGGTGTGGAAGTTTCATTTTTTCAACTTTCCTGCCCACGCATCATTGAATTCCGCTATTATTTTAGCTGCACGGTGTAGGCAAAAGTCCATTTCAAAGGTTGAGTTTAACTGAAAGGATGACACCGGTTCAAATTATTTACTTGACAGACCCACTTAAATCAAATTTAACTGAGAAAGTGGGTCTTCAGCGAACCATTAATATTTTTCAACTAACAACCACTGAGGACATGTCGAGTTACGAGGGCCGGTTTGTCAAAGTTGGGGTGGTTTTCCACGCACTTTATTTCGAAAACGAAGTCGGTGACCCCCCAATTTTTTTTGCATTTCTGACATAGGTAACTCATTATCTGACTGTAGCAAAAGTATGAAAAAAAATCTGTGTTGTAGAAGATTTTCGCGCGAACGTCCTTTAGCTGGATAATTCTAGTCAGAACTTGACCCTGATCCTTACTGTGTTTTAAAGACGTTTCGGCTATTGCTACCTTCGTATGGCACAGTGTTTTTCAGTTTATACAATTTATCGCGATCCAATGCTCTCTTCTGATTGCGTTTGAGACGATATTATTTTACGATAATGTCGTCTCAAATGCTGGCTTGTGATTGGTTCATAAACTGACATGGAAACGCGGCCAAGGTCAAACTTCAAAACTTTTCTTAACCGAACGCCGGCAATATTTTAGTTTTCGCTCAGTATTATACTTAGAAATACCTTTATTACAATTTGATTCATCCCTACAAGCAACTTACCCGGACAGATTGCCGAAAATGTAAGTACTAAAGCTTAAAAGCTGTGTTAATTTATAGAAATTCGGAATCTTGTCTTGAGATCGAAAGCGGGTGAGGGTTAAAACCAGTACAAGGTAGCTACTTACCGCCCAACGGCGACGCGCAATGAATTTCTTCAAGTTTTCCGTGCTGAGCTTCTGTGTTTTGATCGTCTTTATTTTCTGTTGTAGCAAGCAAAGAGGACGTCCGAAAGACGTAAAGATAGCGAATGACCGACCTATGATATAAGTATTGTCGTGGGAAGCTGTATGATAATTTTAGATTTTCGCGGGAGATATGCCCAATGCCTTTTTCAGCTATTATTTTTTTGCAAGGGTTGGTCATGTTTTTTGTAACTCTTCCCTGAGGTCCACTAACACTGCATTAGATGGAGAATACGCTTCCACATATGTTTTGGCCACATCCTAGGACTGAATTTTCGTATCTCCCGTAGTACCATACTGGATATTTTAATGCTTAATTTGGTTTACATCCAGCGGGTAACTGTATCTATTTTGGATAAGGTTGTATCAGGACTCTTTGCTATAAAATGACTGACTGGCTTGCTAGTATCATATGACTGCCTCACTGGCTCATCCCAAGTAAACTATTTCACAGTGGTAGAGTATCCATAATATCCGGTTTTCAAACCATCAAGCGACTGGAAGCACTCCTTTCCACCCCTAACGACACCCTTTATTACGAGTGGCAATAACACATACATTTTTTTTCATAAATTCAAGTGACAATTTTCTCGCCGTCTTACCTTCAACCAGTCATGGTTCATGCACTGGAAGACGTCATTTCGTTTCCTGTAAAAAAAATAATAATAAAACAATCATATAACTAGATCTTCACCGAGAAAACCGAATGATAAACGTTTGAGGACGTGTGCAGTTTTGCCGCACTGCTTAAATTATCTCTGCAAAAGCAATATCTTACTCGGGATCCCTTAAGAGAAGCTCCTCGATAAATTTCTTGGAAAGGTCGGACACGACGTCAAAAGCTTCGTCTTCAAAGTCCCACTCGGCGGTGGAAACGTTTTGAATCGTTTCATTGTCATCGTCTCCCATGAAGGGTGACAGGCCGCTGAGCCTACGAAAGAAAAAGCAGGACAGAACATCACACCATTCGCTCTCCACCTTCTTGGGAAAAGGGAAGTAGAGCTTAAAAATAACGGTTGTCCACTTGCAAAATACGGAAGATTTATCGGAGTTTAACAATGTTTGCAAGTTATTACAAATTTTTGTTATAAACATTTTCTCTTGCACTTTTTTTTCACAAGCACACTATTTATCCGTTACACTTTTTGAGTAAAAATTAACCCTTTCAGTCCCAAGAGTGCCTAAATTCAAAATTCAAGACAAATCTCAAATTTCATTTTGCAAAAAGCTTAAATATAAATGGTACCATGTGAAAGTACTGTTGATGAGGTTTCATTTGAATGGTCACACTATAGGATTTCATCCACAGACTCAGAAGTTAGAATCACCTAAATGTCTCCATAACTGACTCTGGGAGTGAAAGGGTTCATGGCTGTAGGGGAAATTCATGGCACTCAAAATTCTTATGAAAGTGTTAGGAATTCTCAGCTCAAACGTTTATTGGAACATTTTCAGTAGCTCAAAGAATATAAAAAAAACTCCTGACAGGTGTAACATAAAAGGTACACAAACATAAGCCAATTACTTATTGATATATTTTAGTAGTTATAGATCGACTTCAATTTCGTGTAACTCATATATTTCGTGTCAAACGTTTTTCCTAGCTGTTCATAACAAACAACAACTTCTGCAAAAATTGACCCTTAAAAATACTCGCCCTTGTTTGAAATCGATGCGCGTCAGGAGTGAATTAGCTAGTTAAAACATGCGTCATTTTATCATTAACCAAAATTAATACTTACAGGACGTACGCTATGACGCCAACACTCCTGTAAAAGGGAAAAAACAGCACTTCCTGTTAGCGTAATCTTGAAGCAAATAGGTGCACGTGTTATTGACAGTAAAGCGCTTTTGGACTAGACGTTTGTCCTCCCGCCAAATTTTTCTCGAACCATTTTACACAATTTTCGAGAACCCTATTAAATCCCAAACTAAAAGGCGTCAAAATAAGAATCTATCAGTCTTGCCTGTTAATTCACAAGTTCTTTCTTTTTCTTTCCTTTTTAATTCAACATTTTATAACTAAATTTGTACAGTTGTGCTTTTAAACAATCCCACTTACCACATGTCGCTTGCCAGACTGATAGGTTCGTAGCTTATCACTTCGGGGGCTAAACACGAGAAAAAAAGGACATTAGTTGAGTTTCACTTGTGAGTCTATGCAAAAAATCTTCATCAAACAAGTGCGTCCATTCAAATGTGGGGTCCTTTGTTGTACTGTGCAAGGCGGTTCTTACTTTTTGAGTCCGTGGATGCTTATTATGCTATACAAATTGGTTCTACCTCTGTACGAGATGGTTGTAACTTTTGAGTCTGTGGATAAAATCCTTAAGTGTGACCATTCAAATGAAAGCTACTCGGCAATACTCTCCTGTGGTGCTGTTAATTATGCAGTATAAGGTTGTTCTAATTTTTGAGTCTGTGGATAAAATCCCAAAGTGTGACCATTCAAATGAAAGCTACGGAGCAGTACTTTCCTTCGGTACTGTTCATTAAGCTTTACGAGGTGGGTCTAACTTTTGAGTTTGTGGTTGAAATTTCCACATGTAAACATTAATAAATGCTATTGAGCAATACTTTCATGCGATGTTGTTTACTATGCTGAACAAAGTGGTTCTAACTCATAAGTCTCTGGGAGAAATCCTTTAGTGTGATTACAGAAAGAAAGGCTATTGAGAAATACTTTGCTGAGAGACAGTCAACAACTCACCTACAAACTCAGGCGTGCCGCAGGCTACTTTGTATGTTTTTCCTCTCTCTAACAAACGCGCCATTCCAAAGTCAATCAACTTGAGATCTTCTTTACCATCCGGGCGAATTACACAAAGCACATTCTCAGGCTAACAAGAACAACAAAACATTAGCAACATCGGATAACTCCAACACAGCGGTCTTATGAACTGAATGGTTACTTTATTGTACAAGTACAGGGCTAAAAATTAACTTCAGTGCTTGGTCGCCACTCAGGCCAGTATCTCTGAATTCTTAGTGGCCCAGGCCAAAATAAAGTAGCCCTCAAATTTCCTCTACTAACACAAAAAAATTTTAAACCATTTTTACTCGAATAAACGCCTCATGGCTGTTTGAGCCCGTGTTTTTTAGTAGGGTGTTCGACTGAAATGCCAAAAGAAATTTGCTTGATCTTAACTTTGTCTTGAAAGCTTACATTTGCCAATGTACTGTCGAGAAATTGGTAAAGTTGTTATAATAATAAAAACTCTGTTCGGTCTGTGTTGGGGATCATTCGTCTCGTTCTTGTTTGCTCTTTTCTTCACCTGTAGGTCCTGACTTGGTCCTTAAACTCCCAAAGAAAAACTGGACCATTATTTTCCAAATACGGACAAAACGATCTTGTCAACACCTATAAACTTCAGTATCACGATTCTCAGTTTCTTTCAATTGTTTTTGAATTCAGGTAAAAAGTAAGTCTATTATACCGAGCAGTATTGAGTGATTTTGCCGATATTCATGTTTGAAAACGTACCGCATTGAACTCTGGGTATGTCTGGATTCTCGTGTCAGTAAAATCAAAATGGCGTCTACAAATCGGAGCGATCTAAAAACTCGATCACGAACGACTTTGAATTTTGCGCTTTAAAACTAAACTTTTACTACAATTGATGAACTTAGAGTCGAGGAAAGAAAAGAAAGGTACTCCAATGAAAGAACATTTTATTTTATTGTTATTGCTACTCTTTTCGTACTTCTCAAATCGTAGTCGCTCTTCGGGCGATCAAACCTCAACTTTTAGTGGCCCTGGACACTTTTTAATCGCCACGGGCGACCGTGCGACCGCCAAGTTTTAACCCTGCAAGTACCTTTTTATTGTCTCAACAGTTTATACTACAAATGGTTTTCCTGTAAGAGGATCTTGGGTTGTTTCGCGGAAATGTAATTGTTCTATAATTGTTTATGAAATATGTGCTCGCAATCTTATGTTATCCCGCTCTTAGTCCATTGACTCCCGTGCCGCCCAAAACCACCCGTAAAGGACCATAGTCCTTGTTTAGTTGGTGAAGTCAACGGTCATCACTTTGAGACACAGCAGATGTTTTTGATAACCAACTGATGCACCGCGCAAACTTCTACAAAAAAGTACCTACACTGAAGCGCTCACTTAAAATAGTCCTGAGTTACACAAAGAAAAAGGAAAAAAGTTTTCCTTGTGAAATGGATGCAAAACTTGGTCTGGGCACTGGTTGACACTTGTAGTTGAAAATTTCCTTTTTTTCTGAATGTTTAGTTGAAATCTTTTCTAATCCAAGCAAAGACCATCAAATGGCTTACAAACTCCAAAAAAAAAAAAAAAAAAAAAAAAAGATCCAAAAACAACGGGACTGAGCGCTAGAACCCGGAAAGACGACCGGGTACCAAATTTTGAATTGTGCGAATACCGGAGATCAAATTTGCCAAACCACCTCGGAAATGGAAGAAATGTTTAGTTTCCATGCTGCAGATGAAGTTATAGACAATTGGACCGAGTTTTGAGCAGACAGGAGCCAAATTACGGCATCATTGCCTTAAAATGGTGTGTGTGTGTGTGTGTGTGTGTTTTAACGGTTGGGAGTGAATGGGTTAATGAGCGGAACTTGTCTGTGATCGGTTCGTTCGTTCAAAATTTGGCTCTATGAATAGACGATATCTTGCGATATTCCACGTCTTTAAGAATCCCCCACCTAACCACCCCCCCCCAAGTCAACATTTTTTTCTTATTATCACTTAGAGCAAAATGTTGGGTTGGGGGAGGGGTAGGTGGGGGTGGACTGATCCTGTTTTAACATTTATCTCTAACCTTTAGATCCAAATGGACGATTCTCTTCTTGTGCATGTGTTCCACCCCCTGCAGTATCTGCTTCATGTACCGGACAACTTCCTTCTCTGTGAGGTTATCATCGTTACAGACTTTCTCAAACAGTTCACCACCAGTAATTCTAAGAAAACGTCGGGAAAAAGTCAATATCCTTACAAAGTCGTGCTGTGTTTAGACCTATTTTAAACCTAAGAAAAGCACGACCGAAAGTAAAGGTTTCCCATCCAAATAAACGCTTCCTAGAATTAATAATAAGGATCTTTCACACGTGGGAGCCCACATCACATACAGTATGCGGTTTTCAGTTTGGCCCTCAATAACACTGAACAGAACTGATACTGTTAATTATACTCTATAAATTCCTTTTAACTTTTTAAACAGTGAACAGAGCGGTTCTTAACTCAGTGTCTTCAAAACAAAAACAAAGTAATCAATTTAGACAAATGTACTTTTTCCCTGCGCACGCTCAGATAACTTTCTTTTTCTTTTTATATTCATGTAACACTTGATATGTGCTTTTTCAATGCAATTACTATTACTATTACTATTACTATTACTATTACAATCATAACTATAACAAAATTCTCGAATCTGATTGGCTATCACCAGCCATGATTTGAGTATTAATAGGACAGTAGGACAGAGTACGCGTCGTGCCTAATTAATTGAACAGTACGCGTCAGAGCGCGCGCTCTAATGGATCAGTTACACTTGAATAAGCTCTTAAAAACCGTTATCTATTCCTTCTCCGGTACGTTTTCTCCTTTTTCTTTCTTGAATTTTGTTATAGATATGATTAATTGGTAACAGGACTTCGTGTCGTCCAATTCAGTCTGTAATCATACTCGTGATTAAACAAATCGGACGACCGCGTATTTCGTTAATCACTCGTATGATTACAGACCGAATTGGACTCAACTCAGTCCTATTACCATTATCTATTACTATTACTATTTCTATTACTATTACTAATACTATTACTATTACTAGAGCAGTTTTCAATTGAGTGCCGAAATTAATGTTGTGTTTGTTTTGGTTTTGCTTCACTTAGCTCTCTGATTGGTTAAAAAATCTCGCACCACTTTCTTAACCAATCAGACGTAACACCAAAACCAATCGTGACTTGCTCGCATGTGTTTTCTCGAGCTTAACGCTAATTACTTGTATTTACTTTGATTTCTGATTGGTTCACTTTCTGTTTTTGTTCTGGTTTTGATTGGTTAGAGTAATTACTTTGGTTTTGGTTTTACGACACTCATTTGAAAACCGCTCTATTACTATATTACTATTACTATATTACTATTACTATATTACTATTACTATTACTATTTCTATTACTATTACTATATTACTATTACAACGGAAGGAAACAACACAGAGAACCAATAAGAACGTGAAGCGGCAACAAGTAAATGGCGTCCAGAGCAGTAAAACGAATGCTACTAGTTCTAAGATGTGTCCCCAGTTAGCTTGTCACCTAGCTAAATACATCGGACACAGGAAAAAAGATTTTATTTATTTAATGGCTTTTACTTCTGATTAGTTGCGCGAGGAGTAAAGCAACCAAAGGAAACATTCAACACCACTCAACAGGGTGGCCAAACGTGTTCAACACGTTCAATTCAACAAAGATGAACGGTGTTGAATGGAAATAATGGCCGTTTGTCCGACACTTAAGCCGTGTTTACTCACAGTTCCAAGACGATGATCATTTCTTTAGGTCTCTCGTAGGCATCATGCAGGTAGATGAGCCGTTTGCTGTGCAGTTTGTTCATGATCAACATTTCTGCCAAAACCTCTTCACGAGACTCCTTGGTGATCTTTAGGAACTTGGCGGCATATTCTGTGCCTGTACTCTTTTCTTTCACCTTCTTCACGACTCCAAATTTTCCTCTGAAAAACAAATGTAACGTTGCTTGACTCTATTGACCCATAATAAAAGGTAAATTGTCACACCGCCAGTCCATCAAAACGTTTCTAGGAGCTGAGTATTTTGTTCCCAAGGACCCAACAAGGTATTTAACCCTTCAAGCCATGAAAGTGACGAAACTAAAATTTCCCTTTACATCATCACTACCTGTTCAGGCATTCAAGTGATGAGAATAAAGGAAGTGATCACCAAGGATAAGATGTCTTGATGTTTACACCAATTCTCCTTACTAGTTCCATAAGAAAATGTATGGAGAACAGTAAGGAGAATATGCATTTTCATATCAGGGCTTGAAGGATAATGTGTTGAACCTGTCGGATCGAAACCAAATAGCTCACTGATACCCATTTTTATTGTATAGACAAGAGTGTTTTAGTGGAAAACAGACCACTCGTTAAGTTCATACGAAACTACATCCAGGACTCGAGTGGCACATTTTCAAGATCCTCACTAGTGAGGATATCGACGACGTCATTTCCCGCTTTTACACTGTTGTTTGTGAAAATACACTCTTGTCCATACAACAAACAGAAAAGTACACAGCGGCTTGAAGATATAAATTTTATTTTCTCGTGAAAAGAAAACAAAACAATATTTTGAGCGAGTAAAATATTTAAATAAAATATTTACTACTCAAAAATAAAATTCATACCTTCGCGCCAACGTGTACCGTATGTTGTAGTTCAATTTTATCCTTGGTTCAATTTTTATTTTCTTTTTTTTTCATATTCACTATCATATATTAACATAAAAAAGAACAAAGGAAAATAAAACTTGAACCGAGGATAAAATTGAACTACAACATAGACGTGTAATGCCCTCTATATATACCTGGGTAAAGTGAGAAATCGCGCTATAACTCACTGTGAACCTTTAGCACGAATACATTTCGATGGATTGTGTTTTGGATAAAAAGTACAAGTTGACGAACGTTTTGCAAGGACAAATGCCCCACTGAGCAAAAACTATTTCCAAACTGGTTTCCATTATTGCCAACTCAGAACACTAACAGCGACACCGAAATGACAAGAGAAACTTACTTTCCCAGCTCCTTCATCGACGTATACTTGTCTTCAAACTTTTTGTTCGTTGTCAGATGCACTGGGTCTTTTGGGGGAAGGTCAAGGTCTTTGCTTTCCACGTCACTTTCACCATCATCGTCACCATCTTGGTTGAGTAAGCAAGACAGAATAAAAACATTTTAGGGAAGTGGTCACAACAAGTGTACTCGATAAGGACCCACTTTGTGTAGGGGTAGGGGGCTATGCAAGATACCACCTGTCTGATTAGTAAGTAAGTAAGTAAGTAAAGCCTTTATTTAAAGAGGGTAAAACACATAATAGTATATACATACTAATAAACTTGTGGCCCTCTGTACTAAAACTATATAATATTAAAAATACATATATATATACACGTAACTATTTACAATTTATAATACTGAGTAGATAGAATTTAAAAATATAAATAAATAAATAATCAAGAAAATAAGTAAATGAAGAAACAAATAATTAGTAAGTAGATAAATAAAATAAATAAATGAATAAACTAATAAACTAAAAGAATAAATAAATTATAAGAATAAAATTATGGACAAAAATGGCGCAAAAATTTCTGGCCTGCTAAAAACCGTTTCCTAAGACTATTTCTAAGGGCCATTGCAGATGAGCTTTGCCGGATAGTAATAGGTAGCGAGTTCCAAAGTGTAGTGTAGTGTAGTGATTAGCCAAATGGACAAAATTTATTAGCCTCAAAATTTGAGTTGAGACTTTCATATGAGGTGTGCATGAAGCCTGCATTGCTGGAGAAATGGCACAAGTTAGTTTCTTACTTAGTTTCTACTCCTGATAGAGTGGGGCTATACAAACAAGAAAAGCCCCAGGGGCATTAGACCCCGCCGTTGTCCCCCCCCGGGGTGTAAAATATATTACGGTCACTCAAGATAAAAGCCCTTGCCTGTGTAGCGAAAGACACGACGAGTATTTGTTTGGCCGAGCGAAAGCCGGAGGTCTGGGGCAAGTGACCACCAAAAAACAAGAAAAGCCCCAGGGGCATTAGACCCCGCCGTTGTTCTCCCCCCCCCCCGGGTGTAAAATATGTTAGGGTCACTCAAGATAAAAGCCCTTGCCTGTGTAGCGAAAGACACGACGAGTATTTGTTTGGCCGAGCGAAAACCGGAGGTCTGGGGCAAGTGACCACAAAAAAAAAAAAACCACGGAAAAAAAATGGGTATTACTAGACCCCGTCCTGACGGCGGGGTAAAAAAAAAAAAACCACGGAAAAAAAATGGGTATTACTAGACCCCGTCCTGACGGCGGGGTAACAAGTCGCCAACTTATAAGGTAGGGGAAGGAGGTACATGAAGAGACCACCTATCTTTTTGCAGAGTGGCGGGACCTGTATGAGTACAATAGATTCGACTATTTCCCTAGTAACTACTATCTCTTGAATAATGAGATGACTTTACTAGTTATTCACTTAATCAACACAAGGTGTGGCCATTCGGAAAATTTGTAAAATGTTGGGGTCACTAAAGGTAAAGGGATGAACAAGAAGACACCTTCATTAGCTTGTTAACGTACCTTGTGCAACGGCTTCCTCTCCCTTTTTGTCGGCGTCATTTTCTTTGGAGATTCCTCCACCTAAAAGCAAAACAGTTTACGTTCACACTGACATTGACGGCTTAGTATGAGCTAAAGCTACCCCAAACTATGCAATGTAACCAGGGCTCTAACACTTATGTCACGTAATGCCAGGTGTAAGGCATTTCACCGTGATACAAAACAAGTAACAAGTCACGCAATGCCACAGAGGGTGATGTAATCTGTGAGTACACGTGGGTGACTACATCTCCGTTCTTACCTTCCACAGTGAGAGTCACAGAACATTTGTCCTCTCCAAAGTCGTTCTTCACAACACAAGTGTACTCCCCTTCGTCTGATTTTTCGACGCTTTCGATCTCAAGCTCGGAGAAATCTTCTGATGTCTCGATGAGTGTACGTCCCTCGTCCTTTAGTTGTGTTTTGCCTTTGTACCATGTCCCGGATGGAATAGGGTTGCCGGATATGTCGCATTTGAAAGCGACCGTGTCCCCTACGCGGGCTTTTTGTGACTTGGGAGCTTTCTCGATTTTCGCTGGAGCTAAAAGTAGGGAAGCGAAGCGAATAAGTAAGACTTGAGAAAGAAGCATGCAAAAAATTTTGTAGATGTGTAAATTAACCATAAGAATTAAAAGGAAAAACCCTGTAGGTTTACTTATTTGGGCAGTTGAATTAAATAATCTCTAACTCCATGCCACGAAAAATGGCGCGAAAAATTTAGCAGCGTCTTCAGAATGCAAGCTCCTGATTGGCTTACAGCGCTTTGTTAGATCGCGTAGTTTCCCAAGTTGAAGTATAATGTTCTTCGGATTGATTGTATTAATAAATAAATCAAGTTTAGTCAAATGTTATCACGTCATATGCCCAATCTCTTAAGTCATTCCACGTTGTTCTCACACTTTGCGTCTGGTTGCACGAAAAATAATAAGTGCTTATTGCTTTGTCATGCTGTTGTTTGTTTTACTGACTGCTTCTAAGTGGAAATTTTAAACTCGCTTTAGTGGAAATCGAATGGCAATAATTTCGTTGAGTGATTCGTTATCTTTTTACAATAATTCGGCGTCTCTGGCTGAAAAGAAGTCAGAAGTGTTTAATCTATATATGGCAATCTCTCGTCAAAGATTTGACTGAATTACCAGGACAATACTGTACAATTGTTTGCCGTAGGCGACCCATAAAACGCAAACAACGGCTATTTAGAAAACAAACTAATTAACATTTCTTTCCGACACTGTGCAGACGTATGAAGACTACAGAGGACATAAAAATGAAACAGCACCGTACCTTCTAAGCACGACAAGAATTTAATTTTATAAGACGATTTTTCAATATATTGTCAAGTCAAAATATGCCCAATTTGATGTAAGACCGACGTCAAAAAGAACAACAGTGGACTGGCTGAGATGTCAAAGGTGATGTCGGTGATGGGCTCAATGAATTTTGTTTTAGAATAAACAGCGTTTAGCCAAGGAAGTTTCCAACAATATGGTTATCTAAGGTTTGCAAATCAGCTCAAGGCTTGATATAGATCGATATCAGGCACTTTTTGGATGAAAAGAACGACCTTAAAAGTATTGTTGCGAACAGTGAACCGCAAAGACTAGGACAACTCCTTCTAAACACAATCTCGAATTACAAAAGGCAAAGTACTTTAAGTTCGCATAATTTCTGGTATTTTAACCAAGATGCCTGTTTCTCATATAAAGGCACAGATGCAACACACCGACACAAATAAAGCACTTTCAGTTTTAGCAGGCGACCTAAAGATAAATTACTCAGGTTTTACACTAAAGGTGGCGAAATTCGTTCATTAACTTTGCCAATAAAATTGATAAACAGACGAAGCTCTGTAGTTATGTCTTAGCTTAGATAGAGATTGTATGGGTGTTTGCATGGGCGTTATGAGATTAAATCTCATAACTTCAAAATCTTGCGAATGTGTCAAGAAATAACCCAACAGGAAAAAAGACGCAAACTGTATGGAAATGAAAAATAAAAGTCAAGTAGAAGAAGAAAAAAATAACGACATGCAGACCAAGCTACACTTGTTGTACTTATTCTACTTCTCTGACATGTGTAGGAAATGAGTCATTCTCTTAAAAATACCAACATGTGTAATGCGGTTTATGCTCTAATTCAAAACGACAGCTCGGCACGCGAGCTCCCGAAAACAAAGCATTTTGCCTGATCATGCAGTTTAAAGAGTGCTCACGAAAATTACTTTAAGTTTAGGAATCTGGGATTACACAAAATAGGACCTTAGAAAATCATTTATGAACACATGCGGATCTTTGATCTTATATCGGAAATATTAAAGGATGCATTTATGAAACTAGAATTTAAGCATTCAACGCTTCTAACAATAGCCCAACAAATATAGCAGCGAAGTAAAATGCCGCATAGGGTAGAACTAAGTAACTAGTTCATTTTGTGGGAAATTGTGGAACAAACTACCGAAAGAGAATGCTCAGTAGAGCTCCAATACTAAATAACGAAAACAGATGTAGCGCTTCTTGTTCGTAACACGCTTGTTATATACGGCACGAGTGGTGACCTTTTTTTGCAATGATTATCACATGTATAGCGGGATTATCAAATACCATCAGTTCTAGAACTTACTCTTTTTGGTAGGCATCGTGTTCTGTCCGACTATAGGTGCATAAACAAGAGGTTTGAAAACACACAAGTTTTCCAGATCAGTAGCACTATCAGATACTAGTGAGAGTTTGACCTATGATCGTGAAGCGATATTAATTTATTTTGATAGGCCGGCATAATGAATCTAAATGGCCGCGAAGAAAGTGATAACAACACGGAATATGTATACCGCCTTTCGAAATAAGCATGTCACACAACTTCGTCAATTGCAACGCCTGTCTGTTTGACAAATATCGGAAGATATTACACACATCTTACTTATTTCCTAGGGAATCATAGAACGTGGAACGACTGGTGGAAATATGAAGGTTATCTTACTATTCAAGAGCCACAGCTTAGAAATTAGAGGAGAATTAACAGCTTCTCTTTTCTAAGCATCTCGAATTCAGGCTGCTCAAGGTCACAGGAAGCCGAACCGAACTGTTCGCCCGAAACATATGTTACGGAGAGCTCTTTGTAATTATGCGAGGGAGAACTTGCTGCGAGTTATGTGAATCAACAATAGTTATAACAACAACAAGTGACCGTACAAAATTTTGTAGGTTCACTGTAGAAACTTCGACGTGACAAAAGTACAGTTATCAATCAAAACATCAGCATTCCAACACAGGGTGGAACTAATCTGTATATGGCGCCAAAGCGCAGAATGCGAAATATCAAATCTTTGCACACGTGTTGTATTACACTGATATTGCAAACACTTCAGACAGGCCGCCTATAATGAATGGTTTAAAAAAAAAACATATCCCAGTCGGTTTGAAAAGTGTTTAAATACTACACCACTAATCAGTAAACTGATAAAGGCGCTAATGCACTTGTACCCCCCGCCGTTCACACTAAAACCTTTTAACTACCAGCCAGAAAGCTCGCTTTAAAATCACAAATTTTGCTCTCCAAAGTACTGTTCAAAGATTTTTGTTTGAATACCCTCATTTCAGAGCCTTACAACAAAATGAAAGGGGTACAATGAACCAAAAAGAACCCTCGCAAAGATTGGGGTGTAAAAATGGAAATCCTAAATCCAGAACTCTTTTCTAAGAGACTGGATTACATACTTAAAGAACATAGTCTTGTCATTTCAGTTACTTTAACAGGCTCGCTGTAATATCAAGGCGGAAAGGAGTTGGCTTAAAAGCCAAACACCCTAAAAAAATTAAATGTGTACAAACAATCGTAGAAGTCACAACAAAGCGAAGCTCTCCAGCAGAGCAAAAACAATGTCTTCATCGAAGGCTTTTTTAATGTCTCGGTCGAGTTAAATGGACCGTTTCTGGAGAGGGAAATGAAAGTTTGCCTCACTTTAAAATAAACAAACGACAACGCGACGGTAGAAGACATCGTTTCCCAGAAATTATCGTGACAGAGTTCAAGATGAATATTTTCAAACAAACAAAAGAAAAACAAACAGTTGGCATTCGTGACTTGGGAAAAATTTGCAATTCAAAGTTAAAAATAACTTAAGGAACATTCCTAGGGTACTATTTGTGTTTTTATTATTAAGACGTTAGCTTTCGCTCCAGTTTCTCCATGTGACAGGCGACAAGACATGACTTGATCATAACTCAAGGTCAAATTGCGGTACACAGACAATTGACCAAGAACGTCGACCTCACAACTTCTCTCTAAAATCTTGTATGAAACGGTTGTGACTCTTCAGTTTGTGACTTTTCAGTTTGTGGATGAAAGCCTTAAGTGTTACCATTCAAACGAAAGCTATTGAGCACTACTTTCCTAAAGTGCATACGGTTTTTCAATTATTTAAAGTGGACATTTTGGAAAATTTATTTTGTGACACTCAAATAAGGTAAGGGGTCAACACACTCACCATTCACTATGAGCTCAGCTGAACAAGAAGCTGTTCCACTTTCGTTCGTTGCCGTGCACTTATATTCCCCTTCGTCCATGGCACTTGTCTCCGAAATTCTCAACGTTATGAGGTCCCTGTCCGTAAGAAAATCAAACCGTCCACCTTTCTTAATCTTGTCGCCATCAACAAACCATTCAATCTCAGGGAAAGGGTCGCCTTCAACTCGACAACGAAGCTTCGCGGGTTGACCAGCACAAACTTCCACATCTTCAAGCTCTTCTGTAAACTTGGGTTGTGCTGTAGATCAAAGTAGCATTTAAATCACATCTATGCTTTTTTAGTGGACTAATGTTGAAATACTGGTGATTCTATTACCAAAAAACGCAAAGAAAAAACTTTAAGGGGGCAACCGAAAGTTCAAGTAATCCGGGTTAAGTTACTGTACTAAAAAGAAGCAGATGAAATGGCTTTTCAATTTGGTTTAGTTTTGTAGGAGTTCAACTTAACCAGGGTTCGAATTATGGACATCAAGCCGCAATGATACCATATGATTTGTTTTAGTAGACCAATATCACAATAAATGCAAACTGCGAAATGATTTGTTTTGTTTACGGATTAAAGAACTTGTATAATGGTGGCAGATGCAAGAAATACTAGAAGGACGTCTAGACAATACCAAACATAAGGTTAAGCTTTCAACCGAAAGCGTTTCGAACTAAGAACCTCACATTAGTTTCGAAACTTGCAAATGTCTGCATACTCAACGAAATCCAAATCAGTTTAAGGCAAGAATAACTTAAATACTTTTCTAAATACTTATCCAATGCACAATCGTATAAATTAAATTTCAATATACCTTTTCGCGATCTTCGCCTTGCCCTACGTTCCTCGGCTCGTTCGTTCGCGTTACAATCGTGTTTTTGCGAAGACCTTTCATACGATCGTTCAGAAGAAGTAGACGAAGAGCCAAAAGTTCGAGAAGACGAGGTATACGATCGCGAGCTCATTTCAAAATGGAGTTACAATGAAGATAAAACGATGACAGCGCTTGAGATTCCGAAATACCGAACAATGCGTGGTTCCAAATATCACGCTTCGCATCAAATAACACCCCTCGAGAAAATTGTAGTTTACAAATATATTATTTCGATCGCTCGATGAGGGATTTTGAATTCCACTGCATTAATCACTTGCAGATGGAGGACAGGCAAATTAACATAATTAATATTACCAGTAATTGAGAATCAACGAGCCGAAGAGGTTTAACTCAGGCAATAAGGCATACTATTGTTTGTAATGCCTCGAATGACCACATTTTTCTTTTTGCACTAACCGCTGTACAACTGGTTCTGCAAACGGTTTGGATCAATACTTATGGTCTTAAAAAGTCGTAAATTTTAGCTCAAATATTTAGAGGCGAAAAGGGGTTTCAATAAAATTGCCACTTTGGTGGTAATTATGTCATCTAAAAGTGATCAGAAACCATAAAACGTATTCCACTGCAATTAAAACGTAAAAAGAGATTGTAAGACGAATAATCCTTGAACAAAGAAGGACTTAAGATGCATGACTGCAATAAACAAAGGCAATTATTTAACTGCTTTTTTGATTTTTTCGATCTTAATCGTAATCATTTTTGCTCCTGTTTAGCTTTAAAAAAAGTCGCGCAATTTGGAAATTCTGCGCCCGACGCATAACTAAACCGGGTTCTGTTAATTCCAGAGCATGCTGCGATGAAATGCAACTTTGAAGAGCAGTGGTGCTGCTCATTAATCTGTACAAGTGATTCTTTTAAAAACCAGTTGAGTCGGCTATGAATGAAATTCTTATATGTGACAATTCAAACTGAAAGCTACTTTCCTGTGGTGTTGTTATAATGTTGTACAAGGTGGGTCTAAGTTTCAAGTTTGTGGATGAAAGCCTTAGGTGTGGCCATTCAAACGAAAGCTATTTAACCGAACTATGCTGTGGTGCCGTGTATTACGCTGTGCAAGGTGGTGCTATCTTTTAAGTGTGTGGATGAATCCTAAAGTGTGACTATTCAAATGAAAGCTACTAAGCGGTACCTTGCTGTGGTGCTGCTTACTATGCTATGCAAGGTGGTGCGAACGTTTGAGTACAAATTTGTGAAAACCCATTCAGATGCCACCAAACAAATGAATTCCACTGAGCAGTACTTAGTATGATGCTGTGTACCATACAGTAAAAACTGATTCTGGATGAAATCTTTCCGTGTCACCATTTAAGTGAAAGCTACTGAGAAGTACTTTTCTGTAGCGCTGTTTATTATGCTGTACAAGACAGTTCTAACGTTTGAGTCTCCGGATGAAATCCTGATGCGTAACCAATCAGATGAAAGCTATTCAGAAAGACTTTCCAAAGGCCTGGCACTGTTTTCTAAATGTTTTCCAAGTAGGGCAATTGTTACATTTCTACTCTTAGGGACTGTTTACATGAAGGGAGGAAGATCCTAGCGCTAAGAAGATCCTAGACTGCGGATCATCCTAGCGCCATATGTTTTCTGTGTTCAGTTAACATGCAAAATGTTGTATTTGGCCCTAGCACTAGGATCTTTCTAGCATTAGGATCTTCCCAGCTGAGTGATTGGAAGATACTACCTTCGCTCGGAAGACCCTTGTACTAGGGACAGAAAAACAAATATGGCGGCGACAGGCGTTTGGCTGCTTAAGGCCGACAGTTTTATTTGATTTCCAGCAACCACCCCGACGGAAATTTCTGCGTGTAAACCAAACGAAAATTTCTTTCGCCTTGTAGGATCTTCCTCCCTTCATGTAAACAGTCCTTTTCACTTGCAGATAAACATTATTTACCTTCTCCAGTTTCTTTTAACCGTTCTAGTTCCGGTTCAGACGCTTCAGAGCTCAGATCCTGCGCGATATCATCCACTGCCCCAGCCTCCAACTCTTCCTGGACTTCTGTGGGAGGGATCTGGACCTCAAAACCTTTCTCGAGCAACCAGCTCCCCGGAACCCAGCCCTCCTTGGCTTCGCCGTCTTTAACCGTCTGTACGAAGTACAGATCTCGGCCAGAGCGGAGAACTCGGACTTCTTCGCCCCGTCCGATGACTCGCTCGTGCGTGTCTTTTTCCAGTGTTTCCTCGGACAAGTGGTAGGTGGCTCCTAGTTGTATGTTCTAAATGGAAGATTTGCGAAGGATGGTCAACAACAGTTTGTCCGTATTAAGAATAGTGTTGTGACCTGGCTTCTTAGTAAGGGGCTATGCCACTAATTTTTAGTATTAATTGAAGGAGGCAAAAGACATGTGGCATGTTTATATTGATGGAAACCCAAAATAATGGTCCAGTTTTGTTTAAAACTACTCATTAGTACACTAAAACTGTAAATAAGTGCCTTTGACCACGGATGGTCAGGATGGAAACGGATTTCAACTTGAAGAAATCGTGCCACTTTTTTCAACTTTTCTTCCAAGCCCAGCAAAAACCTTTATAAACTTGATTATGTTTCGTTCTCCTTTCAAGAATTCACTTCATATCTTCTTTTTGGAGCTCTAAGACCATTTTGTGTATACGAAAATGATCTTGATTTTGTTTTAACTAGAATTTTGACCCAAGAACATAAATGTAGCCGTGACATAAATAGCCCCTTTAAAAGCATTCATTCACGGCCAGAGTGGGCGGGGTGAGATCACAAATGGTCAGAGCAACTGAAGCGCGAGGTTGGAAACAGCGTAGTACAACCTCCATTGTTCCAGTGGTCGAAGAACGCTCCAATTAGAGCACGCAAATGCCAAGCGCGTAATATTCCCAAGTTGATAATTTTCTTTATTCTGAGTCACATGTATATACATGTTCGTATGCACTTGACAGCATTTGACGGGTGAGATCGGAGACAAAATATTTTAATATTTGAAGAAGAAGAAGTGTTCTATCTATAACCATTGCAGTAACAGGGTTGTGCCGGTTTCAATCAGAGTATTTTACATGCGGCAATGTTGTGTGCCGTTTGCGAGTCGTAAGAAACTATTACCGCGAAACAGAGATCTCAAAAGTACCCCTTTTTTGTATAAACATACCCTTAAACAGACTCCAAGCAAGTCTCCTTCTTCTGTAATATTTTTAACGCGAGAAGATCGAAGAACGAACCGCAAAATGATACATTTCCGTTCGTGTGTAGGATCTGAGGAAAGCAGGACGACTGTTCGCAGTCTAATCCTTAAATAAAGCAGTAAAGACGCATATGCACAAGATGTCTCGTTTAAAGCAAAATATTCACAAATATTAACAAGAAGATACCGAGGACTAAAATGAAACAATACACTGAGTTGCCAATAGCTCACTTTCTTACTGGTATTTGTGACTATTTCACTTCAGATTGGGACCTACCCTTGAGTAAATGCGTCTTACGTTTACATTATTTATTCAACATACCAGGCCTTCAAGAGGTTCTGGGGAGTCTGGGGGCGTGATGGCCACGTACTGTTTCTCAACCTCAGCGATCAGGCGTGAGTACGAGGGACTGGAAATAGTTTCTTTGACAGTGGTCACCAGGTTCAGCTCTGACTGAGCAGCCCTGGGAACCTGCACCGAAAATTCTCCAAACACAAGAGATGGTGCAACAGCGACGACTGGTGATTCTGTTGTAACAAATGCAAACCACTAATTAAAATCATCGCTAAATCATATTTTCGTAGTGGCAAAAGCGAAATGTGGTTCTGACTTTTGAAACTGGGAGAAAATTCGCATCCGAGGACAATCATAGGTCCATGTTTAGTCGAGGTCTGTGCATGAAATACAGGTGCCTGCAATCGATGCACCAAGCGGATGCTTGTGAAAAACGCCTGGTTTGTTTGTCTAAATAAACAGAATCAACAGCCAACAAATGTACTTGTCGCTCTTTCTAAACGACAGAGTTCTTTGGACTTTTCTTTCTTTGTCCCTTTCCTTTTTCTTTTTCTTAAACAGTAATCTCAAAGCATCTTTCCAGCTGTTTCGCTTTTCTTCTCTAAGTCGTTTAACTACTTACCTAATTTGTAGACGCTAAAGTAGTTCTAAAGTCGGCTATTTCCTTTTCATAACTATCATATTTCGTGGTGATTGTAATTTTTTTTTTCGCAGCCACACTAACAAAAACATATTTATTTACTTATTTTACTTTTTACTTTTTCCTAACCGACTTGTTCAGCTATGCAAAATTCGGGTGGCACTATATAATTTAGTTAAGTTATTTCTTGGAATTAAACTTTTTTGTTGTAGTACGAGTCACTAGCCTGTAAAGAGAGGTCCACATTGGTTCGTCTGAAATTCAGGTTACCGAGTCACGTGACACGAGAGAAAAAAACAGTCACTCACCTTCACTCAAATTGAGCAGACGTTTGATATCTCGGACCCAACATTGCTTCGACCACTCGGTCTTCGTCTGAAATAAAATTTAAATAATAATAATAATAATAATTATAATAATTATAATAATAATAATAATAATAATAATAATAATAATAATAACAATAATTATAAACTTTTAATCGAAAGCGGTTTGCTAAAGCATAAACTTTTCGGCTTCTCCATGACACCATTATCAAGACTAAGAAAAAAAATTATGCGATGAGACTTGCAAACTTCTTTCTTTAGAGAACTGTTTCTTAATTTCGCATCGCATAATTTTTTTCTCTTAGTCTTGACAATGGCGTCATGGAGAAGCCGAAACGGCCGCTTTATACATTTATTTTTGCAAATAATTTTAAGCAGTGAAAAATAGTCAGTTGTCAGGTTTGTCAGGTTTCAGTTCACCAAACATTTATCTGCAATCTTCTGTTAGAATCTGCCTGAAAACTGTGCATAAATGTACGGGATATAAACAAGGTAGGTAGCGATTACAAAAATTCACCTGGAATGTGTGAAGCACCAGTGCATTACTCATGGCGGTACCGACCCAGACCATAAACTGGCGAGGTTCACCTTCAACATTCTCAGTCAGGCCGACGTTTCCACTGGTCAACTATCACGAAACAAAACAAAATGGTTTAAGGTTTCGTGTCATATATATTTACTGCTCTATTCAAATCAAGGATGCCCTTTCCCTTCCTGTCGAATTAACACTGTCCTTGTGTGATTTGTCTGTTCGAGACTTCAAGATAGTAGAAGTGGCAAAATCGAAAAAGAATACGCGAAAATGAAACGCTCTGTTTCCCACTCGGTCTCCACGCATGTTACCGTCGCGTTCGCTTTCCCACTATACTGAGAGCCTGGCACAGGCTACTGTCCGATATATCAATTAAAAGGAATTGGTCAAAGTCTTTAATGAACTACAACATTAAAACTAAGGAAAATGTAGGTTTGAAAGAAACTGGTTTAAAACGTGAAAAGAAGAAATCTCATAACTGTCTCTACCTTTCTACATAATGAGCACACCATGGACTATGGCCCAACCTAATGCGCACCTTTCGGTGGAAGTTAACGCCATAAACCATTAGGTACTGCAGACGGTATTGCTTTCAAGGCTAGATAGCTTAAATGAACGAAACAATTGAACTTCTAAAGTATTTCTGACCTTGAGCATGTTCTTAAAGATGAATTTTCTTCCTCCTTCTTTCCTCTTTGTGTTGACAATTCCTTTTTCAAACAGAAATACGTCCCGCTCTTTGCCCTTTCCTCGCGGCTTCTCCTCCCAGAACAAAACAAGCTCCTAAAAAAGGAATCACTAGAACGTGACTATTGCGTGAACAGAGAGAAGGTGACCCCGGGAGGCATTAAATGGGAATCTTCCACATATTATCAGCAACAAAAACGACAACAACACGTCTCCTCTGTGAGGCAAGCCAAAAGTCGTGAATGAATACACACACGGAAAGATACTGAGTAGTACTTTGCTGTGGTGCTTTTTATTGTAATGTACAAGGTGGTTCTAACTTTTAAGTCTGTGGATGAAATCCTGACGTGTAACCATTCAAATGAAAGCTACTGAGCAGTATTTTCCTGTGGTGCTGTTAATTACACTGTACACGGTGGCTCTAACATTTGAGATTACGCAAAATGTTCTTACGTGTAGTGCTTCCCGGTGAAGCTGTTTACTATGCAGTACAAGGTGGTCCTTCTTCTGGGATTTTAGTACGTTTAAAATCAAATTTAGTACACTATTATTTTTCAAATTTTCACTTTAGCACTACTTTAAGGAATTAAATGGTTGAAAAAACTTTTATCATACTTAATGAAAATCGGGAACGTATTCACTTAACCTTTAATTTAACACTTTTTAGGTAGGTAAATTGCGTCTTATTTTATTGCATTTTATGGTGAGCTCGCTTGCTTTTGGAAATTTAAAAAAACCCTCAAGCCTAGATTTGTGTTATTACTTCATTAAATGTAACATTTATTTTTTAAGAGCCTCAAAAAAGAGACACATGCCTATTTTTGCGTTTTTTAATTCTTAGGATCAACGGGGAGACTGAAAACAAAAATAAGAATAATTTATTATAAAACGTTTATCACTACTTATCACATACTGACGTAGTTTTCTCACTTTGCTGTTTAAATTGTATCTTTGCGGGTTCATAATGAGTTCATTACGACGACGTTTCAAGCAGTTTCACTGCCCTTGGTCTGGCGTCGCTCCAGCTGAAGAAAATTATGAACGTAACAAATGAGAAAATAAAATATTGTTAACATACAACATTAAGATTAAAATCTTGATCTTTTTCTTTTGATCTTCAGTTTCCATGTACTTTTCTTACTAACTCTGAGAAAATTTCTTGGTTAATATTTTCTTTATTGCCGCGTTCAATTGTTATTTCAAGGGAAATTTTATGTGCGTTACTGAAGGAAAGAACAAAGATTTGAAATATTATCCTAGTATTCTGAAGGGACGTGTAATTTAGTTGACTAAAGTTCATCAAGCACTTTATAAAACACATCACATGGCAATCTTCCACATTTCCATTTTTCTTTACGGTAATGTTACTAGCAACTGGGGAAAGAAATTCTAACATAGCGCCAATAAAAAACAGAAAACGTCGTACGCGTATTTTCAAGGCCTGAAACAAGCTCGAAGAAAATTTACGGGAAGAATACTGTATGTCCTGGACCCTAGCACTGTCCCTACTTTAACAGGTCAACTGTTGTTAGGCTTTACTTACCTGCCGGATGAGTCTTCCAAGGTCTGCAATTGAAATCTCACCCTGACAAAAACATATACATTAAATCAACCAATCATTCATCAAACTACCTGACCGGTCACGTCCGTCCGTCTGTCTGTCAGTCACTTTGTCAAACTGTCTGTCTCTTTGTGAGTTAGTCGGTCAGTCAATCAGTCAGTCACTCAGTCCGTCAGCTAGTAGTCAGTTGCTCAGTCAGTCCGTAAGTCAGTCAGTCGGCTTGTAGCTAGTAGGTCAGTCATATAGTCAGACAGTCAGGGCTCGTTGCCAGTCAGTCAGTCAGTCAGTCAGTCAGTCAGTCAGTCAGTCAGTCAGTCAGTCAGTCAGTCAGTCAGTCAGTCAGTCAGTCAGTCAGTCAGTCAGTCAGTCAGAGAGTGAGACCCTCAGTCGGTCCTTCGGTTAGTAGCCAGTCCGTCAGCCAGTCAGTACTGTTGTAAGCATATAAGACACTCAAACTCTAACCCATTTACAAAAGGTCATGCACCCTATATCAGACGTCTACTGTATAGACACTGATTTTCATGTTCCTAGATGTTAACTCACATGATATCCTTCAATATGGAACTTCTGCTCAGCTTCGTTGGCGCGTCGCGAGATGCTGGACAAAAATACGAGAGCCGCCTATAAATAAAAGTGAATTAAAAATTAACACATTGAAACTCACTATTCATTCAGGTGAATTCAATAATATGAGTCTCTTGGAATTGAAGATGACTCCCATTAAGGCACATAACAAAAAGTTCTTACCTCAAAGTCGGAGTGCTTCAGATTTGCACGCACTGTAAACTTGAGCAGCTCCTTTAGAAGAGAAAATAAATGCAATGAATAAACAGTATCCTTTGAGAAATTCTCACCAAGGAAACCCATTATTAAGAGAAGCTGAGATTAACGAGGGGAGGATACCAAACCATGCAAAATTACAACCACATAAAGAATCGAGAGAGTATTAAAGTAATTGAACACACACAAACAAGAGACTGAAAATATAATTGTTCAGTGTTACCTTGAGATGCAAAACGTATTCACTCAATCGTTGAGCAGGTTTCTTCAGGTAATCAGAGACGTAACACTCATCATCTGTGTCTTCTTTAAACTCCTGTTAATGTGTAAAGTTGTTGAAAGAACACAGAATGAACCGTCCGTATTTACAGAGGTAAAATTTAGACGACTTTTGGTCCCTTTTGGAACAAGATGAGTTAACCAGTAATAAAGAAATCTCCGTGCACCCACAAAATTTACTCACCGTCCAAAACTCACGCACTGGATCGTTTTCCAAAGCTTCGCTGGCAAGCGGTCTACCCTCGAGAAACTTGACGTACATCTCGAATTTGGGTTTCTAGAAATAGCAAATGACAGTGTTTAACACGGCGATTAACAACCTAGTTCTCAATACAATGTCAAAATATCGCCAAATAGACAGGTGTCAATCACTACTCACGTGTCTCAGAATCACTTTTGGTACGTCATCGGGACTCTTGGTGCAAGCCTCGAGTTCATGCAGGAATTGTCTGTTATTGCAAACAAAACAACGCATCCTTAGCTCCGATCTCGGACAAAACCAGTTGAGGATGTAAGGATTTTCACAGTCAAACGTAATACTCAATTAAAAGTGCCTCAACAGTTTTGATCGAGATTGTGGATTAACGTTTGGTGTCAACCAAAAAGGTGTTACATGAGTAGGAGCTGAAACTTTACACTACGTGCAACATATTGAAACCGTTTCCAAAGCGGTGTGAAATTCATTCTGGGAAAAAGAGTGAAGTAAACTTAGACCCAGTTCAAACGTCGCGTTTCGCCGTGTCGAACTCAATTCGTTCAAAAGAAGCCGCCTAATTATCTTTTGTTTCAAATGCATTCCATACGACGAAAGTGCAACGTTTGAACCGGGTCTTAACGGAGAATGAAATTAACGGTATCAACGGTAATTTCCATATCACCGGTGAAAGGTTATATAAGTGTTCGTACTGGAATGAGAATCTCGATCCGGTACATTCACCGGTATGACCCTCACTTTCCTTGAGAATACAGAGCCACAAGAGAAAACTAGGGTAAACTCGCAACAGTATCTCTGAAAATGATGCGAGAGAATTTGATCCGGAAAATGCAAACAAACACAAAGCCATTTGAGGGAACAGAGATGGGAGATTAAGTCGTACATGATAACGACATGAAGTTCAAACAGGTTAACCCCCCCACCCCCTCCCCCCCCAACACACACACACACACCAGGTCAGCCAAATTCTGCAAGACTCTGAGATTTTACTTATACACCTTTATTCATGGTAGATCATCACCTTGTGTGAAAGCCATAAATGTCCTTGATGTTGGCAAACACGACATCTTTCTGATTTGCCACTTCTTCAGGTATGTCATCTGCGTCAAGCTCGGCTAAGTGACTCTACAAAGAAATAAATTATACAAATCAAATCTTAAATTAGATTCTACTACTCCAGGATCCAGGCCTCTGTTCTGTCCTTACTTCTCAGACAAGAGACGCGGGTGTATAAATGTCAGCACACATTATCGACAGGCGAATGGTATTATTTCTCGCCACTACTAAGCATTACACTAAATCTAACCTGTCCCCCTCCTTGCCTCGTTTACGTTTTACAAACTTGTGCTCCCCATTCTTCCACTATCAACCCCAACAACGCCCTCACCCTTGCCTCCGCCCGCGCTCCAGCCCGCGCCCCTGCCACGTGGATATATACTAAATAGACACTTTTATATAAACGAAGGAAACAAATAAGACCGTTACCTTTAAAGCCCACGTCGAGGTAGGAGGACGGGGGAGGAATACGGCCCTTTTGCGCGGAACAGAGTACTCAAGGTATCTGAAGGGGGTGCGGGGAGGAGGGAAGAAACTAGCCCTTTTACGTGAAGCATTATTACCGGGTGCTCCCCCCGGGTGGGACGCCAGACAACGGCTTGGTTGCACCATCATTTTACCAAGCTTTCCCAATACACCTTCAATGACAATAGTAATAACAGCTGGATGGACGTCGCTTACCTCAACAACTGTGCGGAGATCGTTCACATATTGCCTCTCGGACTCAACCAGCTCGCCTACCACGCGCCTGTGAAAACGGAATTTGCGTTAGCAATGGGGTGCTCATGATGTAAATACTACTGGGAAAATCTCTTCCTTGTTCTGCTTCTCTTTCAGTTTTTACCAATATCGGCTTCAGTAAACTCGTCGAAATTTGTCCTTTTGGTGCTATTCGGAGTAAAGGTTCAAGTATTATTAACTATTTCTCTCCAGGAGCCAGGCTTTGAGTTCTGTCATGGGTTGATAAATTTAGAGCTTGTAAAAGAACCCTTTAACCGTTACAATTCAATTGAATGCTGCCGAAATAAAATCCTAAAGTGTGACATTGAAATGAAATCATTTGAGCAGTACTTTCCTGTGGTGCTGTTTATTATGCTGTACAAGGTGGTTCTAACTTTTGAGTCTGTGGATGAAATCCTAAAGTGTGACCATTTAAATGAAAGCTACTGAGCAGTACTTTCCTGTGGTGCTGTTTATTATGCTGTACAAGGTGGTTCTAACTTTTGAGTCTGTGGATGAAATCCTAAAGTGTGACCATTTAAATGAAAGCTACTGAGCAGTACTTTCCTGTGGTGCTGTTTATTATGCTGTACAAGTTCTGTGGATAAAATCCTAAAGTGCGACATTGAAATGAAAGCTACTGAGCGGCACATTCCTGTGGTGCTGTTTATTAGGCTGTACAGGGTGCTTCTAACGTTAGAGTCTATGAATGGAATTCCAAAGTGTGGCCACTCAAATGAAATCCATTAAAGGTTTCTTTCCTGTGGTGCTGCTTACTAAACTTACTCTCGCTGATGAAGTGCCTCCTTCTCTTTTCCCTTGGCGGTCTTTGGGGCCTTTTTGCTATCCTCTTCTACGGCCCTAAATATTAAGACCCTTGGTAACCAGCCCACTGCAGCGGTGGTAACTACACAAACCATGCAGGTCTCGGTGCCAATGTCATCAAGAACCTCTAAAACATCTCCTTCATTCACGGATACTTCGCCAGGCGCCTTCGCTTTGTAGTTGGCGATGCACACGAACTTTTCCTTCTCTACCTGCAGAACAAGAGCAAATACGTAGAAATGCTAATGAGTGAGAGACAGTCGACAATCAAGAATTAAACAAAGGATTACGATGTTACCGTCATCAATGCTATAAATAATGTAAGTGACTTACGGGCATGGGTATCCCCTCTGGTTCCTCTCTGCAAAGCAAAAAATAAAATACGTTTAACGCAAACAGCAAAAGTAACTTCAAAGAAAAAGTTAAAGGGGCATAGTCACGCTATTTTAGTTCACTTTAAAAATAAAAAAATATGTCCTCATATCAATGAACGCCCGCAAATAATGGTTTAGTTTTGTTACCAAAGACTATGTCACTTCACTGAAACTATTTTCTGTCGTCTGTTGCTAGGGATGGCATGGATGGAAATGGATTGCAATTTGAAAAAATTAGGCTAAACTTTTCAAATTCTTTCAGCGTGTTGACATCAAATCGATATTAAATGGTCATAGTTTGTTTTCTCTTAATAAAATTAAGTTAATATGTTCCTTTAAATGTTCAAACACAATGTTAGGCATGGATAAAGTAAGCTACCGATAATTCTGGCACAGTTTTGACCAGAAATCTGCGAAATCCTCGTGACCATGCCCCTTTAAAGTTCTCGATAAATGACACGACCAATAGGAAACCGCAGTGAGAGTAACTACCAGGGATCCGATGAAATTGCCACAAACCCTTAACGATTTCACCTGTAGACAAGGCTAAAATGATCAAAAAAGCTCAAAAACCATACCGTTTGTTAACACTTAAATAACCCAAACTTCCTAAACAAACAAAAGCCCAGCTCACCCATCCTCATCTTTCTGCAGACAAGTGTGACGCACAAATCCGATCTCTGAACCACGTGACACGCGTCTGACCAACCAGAACTCAGGCCGGCTAGTGTCCAGGACTTCGACCTTGTCACCCTTTTTAAGGAATTTGTTTCCAGTTTCCTCTGAATAGAAGTCTTCTATAGCAGTGTACAGCTTGAGTGTTAGAACTTCCTCCACTCGTGACAGGCCGGAGCTCTTACGCGGCGGTTTTTCGCCAGCAACAAGTGCCTTTTTGTCAGGACCTACAAAAGAAAGAAGATTAAATTGTTAAGGCAATGAAACTCAGAAATGATCGACTGTATTCCAGACAGGAACAGATGGAAACTTAACGAAATTTATTTAGAAACAACGTTCAGAAACACTGCCCAAGATCAAAGCACTGTGGGATCACATTTGGGCTCAGCCAAACAAAAACCAAATCAGCTAATAATTAATCAATAATTCGCCTCGTTTTACCGAAACGTTCAAGCTCTCTCGTAGATGTTTGCAAGCTCTCGCTACTCTCAACAAGTCATTTTCACTACAACTACCAAAATTCATTTCAGTTTTCCTTTCCTATTTAACTTTTGTTACCCTAGTGAGCTTTCAGTGACAATAAGTCTAGTTTGCGTTAGAAGTGACTATGACTTATTTCCTCTTCCAACGCTGGAGAATGCGGTTGTCCATTATCTCCTGCCAGGCTTCCCGGTCCCTTGCAGCAATCCTGCTTTACCTCAGGCTTTAAAACTCAACGTCATTCTCTCCTTTTCTACAGTTAACATGTCAACCAGCAAAAACATAAACAATCCAACAACAACAACAACAACAACAAAACTGAAGGATTTTGATAGTTGTAGCGAAATGGCCTATTAACTTAACTCGTGCGCTATCAAATAGTTTGCGTGAACTTGCTCAAGTTATCATCGAACTCAATGAGAGTCAATCTTGCTTAGGTTACGCCACTACCTCGCATTTGCTTCAGAAGAGTTTATTCTCGTTTGAACTACGTTGACGAGATTAACTACACACCTTCAACAAATAGCTTTGCAGTTGAGGACACATCTCCGTGATCATTAATGGCCATCACTTTGTATTGTCCCGCGTCCTCAATCTTTCCCTCGGTTATCAGAATGGAGTAAAGATTGTCTTCCTGCAAAACTTTGATGTGTGGAAACTTCTCGTCACTGATTTCGTCACCATCTTTGTACCACGTGACCTTTGGACTTGGTTGTCCACGCACGCGCACATCAAACCTTGCTGCACTGCCATCCTCGATGGAGCGATCTTTTAACGGAGCTGTGAAGGACGGTGGTTCTCCTTTGCTTGTTTCAAGCTCTGTTGGTTAAAAGAAAAGGAATAACAGATTACGTGAGCTTGTGAAAATAAACAGAAAACACGACGAGCTAGGCTACGATTTATAGGAAAAGGCAACAAAGAGAAGGCAAACGTGAAATTCTCAAACTCATTAATAATTGAAGCTGAAAAATGTGACGAAAACGTACGAGGCGTGTTTCAACAGATGTGGTAAATGGTTCTTAGTCTAACAGATTCATTTCTAACACCGTTAAAATTACTACTTCTACCCCGTTATGGCAACTCGCTTGTTTCGTTACACCTCAGTCAAACAGATTCTCCATCAACTAACACTGTTGAATAAAACTTTGTCGTACGAATGTTTGATGGCAATCAAACATTGTCTCACACTTTTCGACACCATTCAACATCCTTCAGAATAATTTAACATCACTGAATCAGGTGCCTAAATGCGGTTCACTTGTCAACAATGTTGAACAGTGTTGAATGGAAATGTCGAATCCGTTTGGTCTGAACCTAGAATGTATCCCGCTATGACAAACTCGCTATTTTCTTTACCTTTAACCAACAGCTTGGCCTGACAAGCCACTGTGCCTCCCATGTTAGAAGCCACGCAGCGATACTCTCCCGAGTCCTCCACGGCTGCTAGGTTAATAAGCAATGAGTAGGTCCCACTCTCCGGATCTTTGATGAACTTCACTCTCGTGTCCTCTTTTAGAAGCTCGCCACTCCTGTACCACGTGACTTCCGGTTCTGGAGTACCTGTTGTTTTGATGGTAAGGTATACCGTGTCTCCTTCAGAAACTTCATGGTTGCGCAACTCTTGTTGGAATTCTGGCGCGCAGATGCTGTCACGTGATCGGCGGCGTTCCATCCGGGCATTCATCTTCTCTAGTTGTTCGTCGTCTTGTGATGAGGATTCGGACATTGATTCTAATGAAGGAAAGGAATTCATCAAACGAAAAGTAAGGACCGCATAATGCCGCGCCGCAGCAGTGTTCCTTAATCGCTTTGATTTGAATGGCCACACTCTAAAAGACTACTTGCACGACATAATTAATAGTACCACATGAAAGTACTTATCAATACCTCTTATTTGAATGGTCATTTAATATGGCTGCTAGAAATACCTTGAACAATACAATAAATGGCACCATAGGAAAGTACTGCTCAGAAGCGTCCATTTGAATGGTCATACTCAAGCATTACCAGGGTTCTATCTAGGGTATTTGAGGGGTAGAAGCTTCCCCCCTCCCAAAATGCCCAGCTTCCCCCCCCAAAAATATTGTTATCATCACAGTATACAGTAACTATAACGTTGTCCGAACGTGATCACAACTAAAAATGAAATACCACTGTAACATCATCTCAAAATTATGTCTCAAAATGCACCCGATTGCATCTTAGCACATATTCATTTCCAAAAATTTCCGGAGGGGCATGTCCCCCCCCCCCAGGAAGCTTGTGGCCGTCCGCCACTCGGGACTTCTCCCCCAAACGATAAATCCTAGATAGAACCCTGCTTACGTCTACAGACACATAGGTTTTGATTGACAGATACAGCAAACTCTCTTTATAGCGGACGCCATCGGGAGCATCATCAAGATATGGTGTCCGTTGTAGCGAGGTGTCCGCAAGGCGAGGGTCCATTGTACCTTCTTTCACAACACAATGATCACCATTACAGGTCTTACAGGAGCAAATGTCGAACAGCTTTAATTTCAATTGTCAAACTTGGGGATTTCATCTGCAGACTGAAATGTTAGAATCACTTTGAACAGTGCAAGTAATAGCATCCCACGAAAGTGCTGCTCAAAAGTCACACTTTAGGAGAACAACCACAGAATTAAAAAAAAAATAGAGCCTCTTGTACGGCATCATAACAGCCCTAAAAGAAAGTACTGTACATATTTGGTCTAAAAATTGGCTTGCCAGTCTCCAAAGATAACAAAAACCAACCACAGGAGAAAAAGGCAAAGAGAATTTACACGTTGAACACTCACCTTCCACCAAGACTTCAGCTGAACACGAAGCGATGCCCCAGCTATTCAGCAGAACGCATTTGTAAATTCCTTCATCGTCACAGTCGATGGCACGAATGCCAAGTGTGTGAGAGGTACCATCTGAAGACTGCGTGAATCTGGGCCGCGAGCGGATCAACTCATTATCCTTGAACCATTCAATGTTGTCAATGGGTTCAGGACCGGAAGTCACCTAAACAGGAAGAATAACTATCAATGATGAAAGCAATGTACAATCAATCCTCTCCAGAACGACAACGATTTTTGAGTCGTTCTGCTACAACTTCCAGCTTGTGTTCAAGCCCAGTAATGGCCACGAGTCAAGGTTGGCCATGCGTTCTTTTTGTTCGTGTCACGATTTTAAGGCCGCGCGGGCCCTGGGAACGAGAATACGTAATCGTTTGGCGATTGTATCATCATCTGAACACGCTCTTGTGAACCTTTTGCGACGGTGTGAGTGTCTTGGAGTTTAACGTTTTTGTGCTTTTTGACGCAAATTTGCTCTTGTTTCGGGGTGTCTCGAGCTTTCAAGCTGTTTACGGCCCGACGGAAGGCTACAAATAGCCTTTTGTTTATTAAGTTTTGTAAAATAGCCGGTTAACTGTCAGCGTTTTACACAATTAGGAGGAAAAAGAAATACAAACGAGGGAGTTGAGTTTTGGCTGTCACCGTCAGAGACGCTCAATTCTCTTACAACAAGGGTGTCCAGATTATCAAAACATCCCAAGCAAACCACGTCAACTTATAACTGGAACTTAAGTTGATAGCTGCTTTTTCTGCATTTTCTGAAGCTCAAGAAGAACATGTTCTACGGCGTTTGCCGTAAATGTGATGCTAAACCTCTCTACCATTATTCATTACGCAATCAAGTAAATTTGTCCTCCGCTGTTTACCTGTAGCGTGATGTTATCTCCAGGGTTGACCTCTATGTTTTCCAGTGGCGTGACTATAGACGGTTTGGAGCCACTCTTTGACATGGACGTGCGTTTGGTTACAGGCAAGCCTGGGGGAGCACCGGCAGCGCTTTCTGCAGCGGCCTCCGATTCTGAAAAAAAGAAGAATAATTCAATTTGCGCAGCACAACAAAGACCACAAAAAGATTGTACCTGACAAGTGTTAAACAATAAAAATGCAAGCAATGAAAGTCTCAACTTAGATTCACTTAGATTTGATTTATGTTTATAATCTATGGAATACAGTCGAACCTCTACTAACGGCCACCTCTCTGCAACGGCCACTTTTTATCGTCCCGGCGGAAGATCCATACATTTCCTCTTATTTTGACCTCCCTACCACGGCCACCTCTCGGCAGCGGCAACGGCCAGTAAAACGTGTCCTCAACTTCCCAAATAACCTCTCCATAACGGCCACAAAACAAACAACTGCGGAATAAATGTGCTTTTAAAGTACCACAGTAATGCTGTTGGGCTTAGCCGAGGTCACGAAACTTGATACGTGCAGTGTCGGGTACTTGGACTCACGCACACGATGAGGATAAAGAAAAGATTCTGATAGCGAGTGGTCTGCAGATCAATACTTTTTCAAACGGCACCTCTTTTGAACAATTTTTTTTCATTCGTCTTAAAGCCTTAGTTTTAGTACGGTGCAAACTTTGCTAACACTAAATGAGTTGTTTGTATTGTACTTGTGCCTTTATTTCCACAAAAAAAGGGGGAAGCGCCTAGACGGACGACGTACATAGTCGACACGGCCTCAGGTTCACTCTCAAAAAAGAAGAAATTATTTCAATTATTGGCTTTGTTTTGTCGACATTTTCGCTAAAGACCTTTCGCACTTCTTTTTCGAGTTGTAATGTCATTGACTAACACTGATCATCTTAAGGTTAGATACAAGCAATTAGAATAATATCACGACTGTTTAAATGAATTCTCGAGTGGTGTCATATTACATCCCTACCTCCCTATAACGGCCACATCTCTACAGCGGCCAGTAAACTCTGTCCCCTGGGTGGCCGTTGTAGAGAGGTTCGACTGTATTCTTACTTGGTTATTGTATGATAGGTTAGTTAAGGGATATTTTATCGGGTATCACAAATATTCACTTGTTAGTACCTTACTTTGACGTTTGAAATAGTGATCAACATAAGCCTTCTCCTGTCATGAATTCAGTGTGAAACAGGTGTTTATTCGTTAGTCATTTCCATGAAAACCGTCATTAGTTGAAAGATATGTTTAAATTGGTTTTTCCTCAGATAACAATAGATTGCTTACATTAGATTATTGAGTGTTTTTCTGGTATTGACCTTTAGCTGACTTTTCCTTGAAATTTCCCTGGAAATGACCACTTTTTCCCTTTCGCATCGTTTTTGCTAAAAACCGCCCGTGTTTCTTGCCGAATTCATATCAGTTCATGTTCCTACTCTAAATTATTTTTAGTCTTAATCATTTCGGTAAAAATAGCGATAACATGTTTCAATTTAAAGGTTTCTATAGTGTGAATCATTGCAAATATCTTTTGTTGTGAGAGCACGCACCGTATTTTTAATTAGGATCTAGCAACGTAGTAAACAACCTCCTGTAATTTATGGAAATAGGCGTGTACTTTAGTCCAGCCTTTCTTCGAAGAAGAAGAAGGCGAGATGTTGTTTCTGTAATGGTTGCATAACAACCTTTTGGTTGAACTTTTACATACTTTAATCTTGTTTAAGTTGTATTTTAATTTACAGAGCACTTCTTTGTAATTTTTATATTTCTCCCGTTGTTTTGTTTTGGCTGGACATGTCGAGGAAAACAATGAAAATCCAAAAAGAAAAGTGTTTCGACTCGGTAAAACAAACCGAAGAAAATTATGGAAATGTATCAGAACATCCAATCACATCAGAGATTACGTAAGCGTGCATTTCCAGTTGATGAGAGTTTGACAGCACTCTGTCAAGCGTTTGTCAATCATTCCCAGTCAAACTAAAAAGCAACGTGTGAAGTAGAATTATCGATTCTGTTAAACTGAGCTGTACTGTGAAAATATTAAGAAAGAAAATAGAAGATAAACTAAAGAAAAACTGTCATCTGTTGCTACGAAGTGTCGAGTCTATCTTTTGTTGAAGTGAGCAAGCTAGTCACCCCTCAAAAGTTCCTTCAACACAAGGGCTTTCAGTCGAAAGGTCACAATCACACATTCAACAACCTCAACGAATTCACTCTCCTTGCATTTTCCTGCCGTTCGATGAGGATTATTGAAAATGGTCCTGAAATATAACTCCTTCAATTGTTATGTTTTGTTATCTGTATTGTCAAAATGCAATTACGGTGAACATGCTTTTGCTAACGAGAAACCTTCCAGCGAGGAAACAACTATGAAGACAAAAAATGCTGGCAGGTAACTTACAAAGAAATAAGCATCATGGTAGACGTGCCTTTGATTTAATTTCAGAGCTAGAATTGCATGGACGACTTTTCTTAAATTTACGATTGGATTTTGTTAACTGTTTTTTGTATACAAACAAAGTTTTGTTTCTTATGTTCACTAAAGAAAAGTTGATGTAGGTTCTTTACTGCTTGCCAGTAGAAACACTTTTTCCAGACCTTGAGCTTCCAAAATCGAGTGCAACTTCTGCTTGCAGTCCCGTTTTTCGGTACCAGGGGCCCGTTTCTCGAAAGTCCTGGTAACTGTCCGGGCACGAAGCTATATTTTAAAATCAAAAACTATAGAATGGGGTGTATCTTTTAGTGTGCAAACCAGCTCGACTTGTTTGTCAAGTTAGAATTTACTTCTTAGTTTTAAAAACCAACAAAATTTGAATCTTTAAGGTAAATTTTACGCTCATAAAATAGCTTTACGGGCCCGAAAAGTTATCGGGACTTTCGAGAAACGGGCCCCAGGGCTGCCCTTCATCCTTTAACCACACTCACCTTCTACCGTTATCTTTGCCTCGCAAGACTGTGTTCCGGCCTTGTTGGAAATCACACACTTATAGATTCCCTGATCTTGAGTTTGCACAGGTGAAATCTTCAGCGTACAATGCTCTCCGTCCGACGACATCTTCAAGCGCTTTCCGTATTTTATCGGCTCGTCGTCTTTAAACCAGCGAATCTGCAATGGCTGGCTTCCAGTCGCTGTTACTTCCAGCTGGGCTGTGGAATTTTTAACCACGCAAATATCACTGCATTCTTCAACAAATTCAGGCGCCATTTGAGAGAGACGGCTGAAATAAAAAGCACATTAGAGAGAAATCAGTTGCTTAGCTAAAAGCAGTTAATGTTTGAACAAATAAATCCATTTGATAGAGATAACACACCTTAAATTTTAAGCCCCTCTTAACTAACGAATAAACAAATCCAGGGCACCGTATTTTTTACAGTAGGGTTAGAGCAAACCTTTTTCGTGAAAATGAGTTTTGTCTGAATGTGAATAAAACTCTGAATGTGTAACTGAAGCTGACGCTAAATTTTGACGCGAACCTCGCTTTCTTCAATCCGTTCTTCCATTTTAGAAGCAAAAGCTGTGTTTTCATCCAAACTTCAAGAGTCAAACATTAAGTCATTTTACGTTTTGCCAACTTCTGTTGACTTTTTCGTTTTTCTAACGTTTTTCTAAGCATGTCATACAAATGAAGTAGTACTTTACTGCGGTGCTGTTTCTTAAGTTGAACAACGGAGTCCAAATTTGTGACGCTGTGTACGAAATCCGATCGTGTGACCATTCAAGTGAAACCTGCTGAGTAGTACTTTGCGTTGGGCTGCTTGTTGTGCCAACTAACGCGTCTATAGATGTTTTTTTTTTTTAATACTTAATACTTTATTTAGCAAACAACACGCATTACATTACAGTTGATAACAGAAAAAAAAAGGAAAAGAAAGACAAATTACAATTAACGCGTCTATAGATGAGATCCGAAATTGTGCTGTACACTGTATTTACGCCTGTATTGCTCAAAAAAGAAGTACGTTTTAAATTTCACTTAGGAACTCACCGTTGGTTCATTATTGCTTGAGGAACTTTGATTTTTTCTGTACGAGTTAAAGATAAAAGGAAGAAAAACAATTAAGACGATTTCCGCTCAACGTTCGAGCAGTAAGTGCAAAAATTAAGTTACCAAAAAAATACTTGTAGCACTGTCACATTTTGAGAACAGATAAGAAGAACTTATCGCTACTTTTGCTCCCAAGCTGACCCCGCGAGAGAAAATTGGATTTGAAGTTATCAATATTTCAATTAAAAAGACGCTTCATGTCAGTTCAAAACAAAATGGCGCCCGTTTTTAGCATACTTTTACGAGATTTGAAATTAATTTTCTTGAGAATGCTTGAGAATTTCATCGCGGGGTCACTTGGGCAAGTGATCTAGAGTGAGATGTTTCAAATAGCATTTAAAATGTAACCGTGCTATGAGTAGTTTTTTGGTAAATATTTTTTGCATTTATTGCTCGAACGTTGAGCGGAATCCGTCTTAATTCCTTTTTAAAGGAGCACAGTCACGAAGATTTCGCAGATTTCTGGTCAAAACTGTGCTAAAATTATCGGTAGCTAACTTTATCCATGCCCAACATTGTGTTTGAACATTTAGAGGAACATATTAACTTAATTTCATCGAGAGAAAACAAACCATGACCATTTAATATCAATTTAATGTCAACACGCTAAAAGAATTTGAAAAGTTTAGCCTAATTTTTTCAAATTGCAATCCATTTCCATCCCTGCCATCCGTAGCAACAGACGACAGAAAATAGTTTCAGTGAAGTAATATAGTCTTTGGTAACAAAACTAGACCATTATTTGTGGGCATTCATTGATGTGAGGACATATTTTTTGATTTTTAAAGTGAACTAAAATAGTGTGACTATGCCAATTGAGTTTACCGAATCTTTTCACAACATAGCGGTTTAACCATCCAACTGCTGAGCCAAAGGTCACCGTCTAGACTGCATCCAGAGACTCGAGCTTACCACAAAACTGAATACAATATACTCACGACACGTATTGACTCCCAATTTATCACTAATCTCCTAAACACCTTTACTTTTTTTGAAAGGGATATATTTGCCTCAATGCAATCCTAAAACAATGGCGCAGTTTGGTCTTAAATTTCTGTACTAGAGCACTGAATCTACTAGCAAATGGCACTAAGAATAGCCAGGATAGAATAGATTGAAAAATCTGGAAAACTTGGGTCAAATTCTTGACGTTCCATAAAAACGGACTCTACCTGCGAGAATGCAGTCTTGGTGATAAGAGAGTACTATATTATCAAAAGTTTGAAAAATTAAAAATAAAAATAAAGCAAAGCTCGGCTTGTGAAATAGCCCCTTAGGTTCTGAGCTCTTATCTTACGAAGTTAGAGATGAGGAAAACAAGGAACAATATTTCTCGCACCTTCAACGAGAACTTCACAGTCGGTGTGAATTGTGCCTGCAGCATTTGTAGCGACACAGCGGTAAACGGCCTCATCTTTGACTGTCACATTAAAGATATTGACAGCGTGCATTTCGCCAGCAGATATAATGGCAATGTGATGGTCTTCCTTCAGGTCATGGTCGTCTTTGTACCACGTGACTTCAGCCATGCACTCGGGTGGGACTTTTATGTCCAGAGTGAGGTTGTCGCCTTCTTTAACCTGTTTGTCCTGAAGCTCTAACTTGAAAACCGGTTTGGGAGCTGCAGGTAAAGGAAGAAAAAGACATCCTGATCAGTATTATGCTTCTTAAACTCAGCGACAAATTTATATCTAAAGCGAAATATAAATAATAAAATAATAAAATAAATAAATAAATAAAGCTTGGGATTTTCTTACATTTTTTAATGACTTGATTCACAAGTCGTTTCAAATACTAACTGAAAATTTCATAAGGGTTTCAAGGCTTCAGACAGAAGCACGCAATACAGAGCGTTAACAAGCAAGTATAAATTGCAGTTGTAGATGGACGTCACGTTTCTGCATTTTGCCTTACACTAGCATCTTGTGCCACAGGCACAGTGGGCAAAGTACATACTGATCAATCGTACAACTGACCTGGTTTTGCTGTAGGCTTGGGTTTTGGCGCTGGCGGAGGCGCTGCTCTCTTTTCCGGCTCTCTGGCAAGAAAATAACACGCAATATTTACATCTTACCATAAGAATTCTTTCCTTTACGTTTGCTTGTCGAAGCTCCCAACCGCGTCCCGATTTTAAATTTAACAGAAAGGGAATACAACAATTTTCTGACAACAAGCACGAAATTATTCGGATATGGAACTTCTTGTAAAGAACGCACGTATGTCAATTCATACAAACAAAATGCAGGTTTGAAAAGACCACCAGGAAATAAAATTGAATTTTTTTTCTTGGAAACACACGGAAGATCTTACCTCACAGGTGATTCTTTCTTGGCTGGAACCTCGTCTTCGGAAGTCTCTTCACTTTCATCCTCAGTTGTTTCAAGGCCTGTAAAAAATAAACAGTAACAAGGTCGTTACGTCATTTGTTTGGATTCCTGACGCAAATTTGAAAAAGTCAACTGTATTATGAGAATCTCCCCCAAACCAACCGTCGCACCCAACCCGACCTCCATGGGCAAAACAACAATATTAGCGTCACTCAAGACGCCAGCCCACGCGACATAAACTGGAGGGTAACGGCAAGGGTTTGTTTGGCCGAGCGAAAAAACAAAACAAAAACAAGAAAAGGACGAGGAAAAACAGGTATTACTAGACCGGTCGTCGCCATATTGGCGAAGGCCGCCCAAAAGCAAAAATAACAACAACAACAACAACTTACCCTCGACTATGAGCTCCGCCTCACACGACACTTCTCCTTTGATGTTAGAAGCTACACACTTGTAGATACCCTCATCATCAGCCTCGACATCATTCACAAACAAAGAGAATACGCCATCATCGTGCTGCTCAAATCGGAATTTCCGGTTCTCTTTAAGAGGCTTGTCATTCTTAAGCCACTGTACTTCCGGTTCTGGGCTTCCTGTGAGGGTTACATCGAACCGTGCAGCGCTTCCCTCGATAACTTCCGCTTTCTGCATGGTGTGAATAAACCTGGGTGGAGACGCAGGGGGACCATCTTCCAGGTCCGGAGCGCGTGACACTGGGGTGTCTGTGGCCACAGTCACTGTTTCTTCAATTGGTATCTTGGGCCTGAAGCAAGAAATTATTAACCGTTGGTTACTGATAACGAGGTATTTAGCAAGCGCTTCGGAGCCTGCAAGGCTGACTATCAGGACAGAAATGCTCCAATAAAGTGGAAAATTCAACTGTTCTAAAACTTACAGCGACATCACTCCTTCCTTGATTTCTGGCTTTGCAACTGAAAATCAAATATAACCACAACATCGTTAGGCAGGCCAAATTAAGCTTAAACCAAAAAGTTGACCGGGTGACATTCAAGAAATCTGACTGTCTGTTCGACTGCCTGACTGTGACTGAGCATCACACACTTCCCTTTCACCCAATTTTTTCGTTGGTATGCTTATTTTTTTTTTTTGACAGGTACTGGCAGGTGCCAGGGGAAGGGAGTAAAAAAAGACTCAGCGTTAGCGGCATGATTGAGACGTTGGCGGGGGGAGTTAACATGTGGTTGCCATGGTTGTTTTCTCGTTTCAAGAATATCTCATTTTCACTTGCATATTTCCCACGTTCTTTGTAATTGCCACCCAGCCTCCACGTTCTGCAAATCGGTAAAGTAACTTTAAAACATACCTGTAACAGTCAGTGTAGCAGAACACGAAGCTTTCCCTGCCTTGTTCTTAGCAGTGCAATTGTACTCTGCCTGGTCACCGCTCTCTGCACGAGAAAGACAGAGAGAATACACGCCATCTTTGCCCTTGTCAATCTTTACTCGGTGGCCTTCTCTGATTGGTTTACCATTTTTCTGCCACTCTACCTCCGGGTTAGGAGTTCCTGTCACCTTTACAGACAGCTTCACCTCCTCCCCCTCAGTAACAGTTGTGTCTGTGAGCTTCTGTTGGAATTCTGGCCGGACCGTTACTTCTTGACGTGGTTTAGAAAGTGCTAAGTTTGGGAAGATACCATAATTACTTTTGACTTATTTACTCACGGGCATATTTTTAGTAAGGTTACGATTATATGTATCCCATAGACTAACCGCCATTTTATGTCTAATCGATTTAGTGACCTCCTCGCCAAAAAAGGGATGACAATAAATGATTGTTCAACCAATATGCGTTGTTGACTCGAGCGTCCTGTAAACAAAATAAGCTTCAAATCTTTGGAGTTTATTTTTTTCCCCAATTCGTTCCACATTAATTATCCCTCTCATCCCCTCTTCTTCAATGAAAACATTCTAAAAATCTTGGAAAATCCTCAAAGATGCACAGAATTTTGCACTACCAAACTATGAAGTTATTTTTGGAGATAATTGAATAAAAGTGGAGAAACTGAAGAAAAACATAGCCTTCATAAAAGGCTTGCGTGTGCGGAAAAAGATGATTAACCATTGAAAATTGCATTAAGGCAAGCTGGGTGGATTTAAACCTTACACAACGTTCTAAGAAATACCAACCTGTCACAGTGACATTAGCTGACGTGCTCACGCTTCCAGCCTTGTTTGAGGCTTCACACTTGTACTCGCCCGAGTCCTCCACCTGACAGTCTTTAATCACAAGCGTAAACCCGCTGACCGATTGGCTAATGTCGAAGCGCCCACCAGCGCTAATTGGTTTGTCGTCCTTGAACCACTGAAACGTGGGCTCAGGTGTACCCATGGCCCTACAGGCTAAACGAACCGAGCTCCCTTCAACCGCTGACCTGTCTCGCAGTTTGAGAACAAACTCTGGTTCTCGAAGACGTTCTTTTGGTTTTGCAGGTTCGGGTTTGGGTTTAGCCTCGGTTTTGGGTTTAGGTTTAGGCGCTGGTTGGGGTGGGGGTGCTGATTTCTCTACCGTGGCAGTTGCAGGAGAAATTGCTGTCTCAATAACGGGAGGTGGTTTCTTAGACACTTCTGGGAGTTTGTCCCTGGAAAGAAGAGGAGAGGTTTTACCTTTTAGCGATAACATTTCTTTTTTTTAACAAGTGAAAACCACCTTCATTTTGGTGTTATTGGAAGAAAAAGCATGGGAAAATACAATGTTTAGTTGACACGTACTTCTCTCCTTCCGGTTCTTGTTCGCTCGTAGACTCACTCTCCTCGTCGGTTTCTAAACCAAAGAATACAATAAAAGTGTTTTAGCGATGTAACACCACGTTAAGGGTAAAGAAACGGTAAAGCAACCACAAGTTTGCGATTTTCCCACCATCTCCCATTTACCTTTGGCTGCTTGCTGCTTCAATGCGAGGAAGTGTTGTTTTACGTTTCCCAACGATTTGAGCAGCCATTTAACAATTTTGAATGGCTCTACCACGATTAGCATATTATAAGACGCTCACTTTTTACTTAGAAAGCTGGGATTTTTTCCATTTTAGCTTTCCGTGAATTACGTAAAGCTTGCGAGCCAAATTTATGGATCACACAGCATACAGCAGGTTGACGTTTTCCATCTACCCCATAACAAGGTACTTAACCCCTAGACTGTTTATCAGCCAACCTTAGACACGGAAACTCCAAGGTGTAACTTACGCGCAACAAACAAATCTGCTGAGCAATGTGCCTTGCCGGCGCTGTTTCTAGCCACGCACTTATACAAGCCTTCGTCACTTCCGCTGACGTCAGTGATGACGAGCACCTGCAGGTCGCCATCCTCCTCAAACTTGTATCTTCCTCCCTCTAGCAGTGGTTCATTCTCTCTGTACCACCGGACATCCGGGTGGGGGTCGCCGATCACTCGGCACTCCATACGGGCTACTTTACCAGGCACCGCGTCGACGTCTTTGAGCTTTTGGGTGAACCTGGGAGTTGTTCCCTCAAACTCGGGTTCCATGTCCGCTATAAAATAAAAAAGAATGGTTAAGATGTGACGCATCTTACCAGAAAAGTGTTAACCCTTTCACTCCCAGAGTCAGTTATGGAGACAATAAGGTGGTTCTAACTTTTGAGTCTGTGGATGAAATGTGACCATTCAAATGACTCCTATTCGGCAGTACTTTCACATGAAATTTGGGATTCGTCTTGAATTTTGAGTTTAGGCAATCCCAGGAGTAAAAGGGTTAAATATCAATTAGACGTGTAGAGCAGAAACGCACAATTGCCAATCAACAGCAACCTGTGCTGCTGCTAGTCAATAAAACTCTTACATCTGTGCATTTAGCGTTTTCCAGGCTCTCAGACAAAAGTAATTAGAAAACTAGCAGAAAACATTAAAATGCAAAACGACTGAGTGGGAAAGGAAGATCTTTATTTTGGGTTTCCATTTCAACATTTCGCCATTCCTAGTTTTCTCGGAGCCTGAAATGGGCTGCAATAAATTTTTTAAGAGAAGTTAACAACTGACTTCACTTACGTTCAACATTAAGGTAAGCATTACTTTCCACTTGTCCAGATTCGTTTCGTGCCACAAACCGAATGTGGCCAGCATCTGTTCTCTTGGCATCAGTGATATTCAAAGCATAAAGATCTTCGTCACGCTCGCACGTAAAGCGAGGCCACTTACTAACAAGCTGCTCATCTTTGTACCATTCAGCTGTCACGGGGGACTTGCTGATCACCCGACACGCGAACTTTGTCACGCCACCTTCCTTCACGTCCCGGTTGCGTAACACTAGCGTGATGTCTGGAGGCAGCTTTGGAGGTCCGGAGGTTTCAGCATCGACTTCGTCTTCAGTGTCGTCTGATAGCATGTCAAATGTCGACTCTCTGAAAGACGAAAAACCAGACGTTAACGCTCCAAAAGACGTACAACAGTGGAAAACTAACAGTCCAGTTTTGTTAAAATTTACTATTCAAATGCACTGAAGCCATTAAAAAGTGTCCTTAGTTACCAATGAACAGGATGAAAAAGGATTGTGTCCCAACGTTTTCAAGTACTCGCACAGTGTCTTGAAATCGCTGCAAATAACCTATGGTACGCTCTACCTTTGCGAATTCACTTGATATCTTATTAAAATGATGCATAGAAATTAAAGCACTCACCGAGAAAGACGTCTTTCATAGTCTGATCCACTGGCAGAATCAAAACCGTGAGCTGTGGAACGAGAAGGAAATGTAACACTGATTTAGCAGACATCCCCCCTTATCACTTAACGCGCGCCATTTACCGTTACGCTCTGATCATTCTGGTAAATAGTCCCCTAACAATGCCGCGTTTACGACAATCTGCGTGTAATAATACTTATGGCAAATAAATAGGCCATTTCCGAGTTGCATTTAGCCTCTTTTTTAAGGCGAGGTCAAGTGCAAAACCTCTCATATGAAAATGAGTTTTCATTCACTTGCAAAATGCACTTTTTTTTTGTTTTTGTGTTTTTTTTTTGCAAAATGCACTTGACCTCGCTTTGAAACAGAGGCAAAGGGCAACTCGGAAATGGCCTTTATTACCTATGAACTGCTGGTGAAAGAATCAAAGAGAAAGAGACTTTCGCAAAACCTTTGCTTGAAATAAATGGGAGAAGAAAAATTGTGAGAGTTTCAACCTACTCTCTATGAAGAGCTCGGCGCTGCACTGAACTTTTCCAGCTGGGTTACTAGCCACGCATTTGTAGCGGCCTCGGTCTGAGGACTCTGCTTCTCTAATTAGCAGGGAACACAAACCATCATCTTCAAACTGGAATTTTATCCGCCCGCCTTCACGGATCACTCTGTTATCCTTGTACCAGTCGACATCAGGTTCGGGTGTTCCTGGAAAAAAGCAAAACTCAAGTTAATCTCCAGTCAGGATAATGAATTAACGATAGGATTCCACAGTGCTAACGCTGTCAGTCGCCGCCAAGTCATTGCCGATTTCAACTGACATCCCTCAAGCGGCCTTCACACGTCAAACTAATGTTGGTCAACTCGTGTTGGCAATCTAAAATTAGTGTGTGTGAAGGACACAACAACATGTTGGCATCTGTTGGCGGTAAATAGAACTTGTCTCTATTCTCGCCAACCAGGGGGGGGGAAGCAACTTCCCATACATTCTCTTAAATGAAATCCAAACGATGTTCTCACAACTTGCAAAGCAATCTGTGAGGTTCTAGTCAGCGGATATGCCTCCAGCGCGTGCGCAGATGTTGCATATTCTAACGGACCTCGGGCGCTGAAAGGAAAAAATTATGGCGGCCAAAGGCGGCGGATTCGGTTTTGTCCCTCCGTTTAGGTGATTGACGAATTGATCGTATTTTACACTTTTATCATGTTTTCGTGCATTTTGCTTCTTATAAAGACAAAAGTTTACTCTCAGAGTTTTTTAGTCGCAAAGTAGAACAGTAGCGCTTCGATCAATCCAGTCTGTGCTGATCGCCTGTATAGAATCAGATAGAATTTTCTGAAGCTGGGTTAAAAACTGGGATCGGGTTCAAAGTACTGAGCTGTGAAATGATCTTGTTAACACATAACTGGATTATTGATAATAAAAGTCGTATTTTGTGCGTAGGTATTGTTTCCATGCATTAGGTTTTAGCGGTTTTGATTGAATTTATTTCCATCGATGTTTTATGGCACATTTCCCGTTGCAATTTATTTAGACCACGCTGGAGGAAAACATGCAATCCGAGCACAGCCATAACTGTCTCATCTCATGGTATCAATTCGTTACAGAATGAGATGTAAAAAGAAACATTGACAGTATTTTTATTTATCACATGGATCAGTTCAGCGATAGACAAAGACCAAAATCACGTCGCGGAGTAAAAGAAATAAAATCCTGAATAGTTCAAGCGCTTTCTCTGGGTGAGAGGTTTATTTACGTTGAATTATCTAATTCTAGCATTCAACTTTGAAACTTTTGTCGCAAACCTGGTCTCCAAGTATAAACAAGCGAAACGTGACTGCCGTACAGCTCGCAGCTGATCCACTCGCCACTGCAACAAACAAGACCTTGCGAAAACAGAAGCGTCTTCATCGATGTCGCTTCCATCGAATATTCTCTTCTACGAAACTGACAGTAAGTTCCATGAAAGATTAGCCGCTCACCGCTTACTTTCCCCCGACAAAATACTCATAAATTTTGTAAACTATTTCGAATAAGTTTATCGTCGATCAGAAATATTTATTATGACGAAGACCGCTGTCCAACGTTTTGACTGGACCGCTTTGCAAGTTGTGAGAACATCGTTTCTCGGTCCCAGGCCTCGCTTCTATCCCCCCCCTGCTCGCCAACTTTTCGCAGGTTGTTGTGTCGTTCACAAACACCAATTTGAGTTTCCCAACACGAGTTGGCCAACATTAGTTTGACGTGTGAAGGCCGCTTTATAGAACACACTTCTCGTGTTGTAGAGAAATTCACCTGCACAATGGTCATAAATCCTCGCAGTTTCTTAGGGGTAGTTATTTTAAAAATTTCGCGAGACACATAAAAAAATGAGTGATGCTGATCCTAAGGGAATAAATTAAAGGGAATAAATTAGAGGGAATAAATTAAAGGCAAAGTACTCTACCTTTAACACGAACATCAAACTTAGCAGCACTTCCCTCCACAATCTCGATATCTTGCAGTCGCTGGATAAACTCTGGTTTTACAGCCCCAGGTGGGATTGGTTCACGTCTCAGCACAAGCTTTTGAGCTGTGGAATATATACAAAACACTTTTAAGGAACGGAGAAATATTGGTATTTCTTTTGTTGATGCTGCTGCTGCTGCTGCTGTTGTATTTGCACTATTTATATAGTCAAATAAGTAAAGGCAAAGTCAGCTACTGGTCAGCAATCGCTACCACAGTAGCTTATTACTTCTGTTTAACTGAAAAGCATAAAAATCACCGGGGTAACACTCTCTCCAATGGAAATTTTTAGTACCTTAAAGGAACTATGTCACGGCGTTTTCATTCATTTTTCTGATCTGAAAGAATTATTTTCTCATTGAAGGAAACCTCAAATAATAGTTTCCCAAGTTAGAAAAACATCAAAGAAGTAATAATAAACCAAAACTATACAAGGATGGTTACGACTGAGGGAGATTAAGAAGGATTACGAATGACAAACTTGAAGAAGCTTGCCAATTTTTTCAAGATGCGTTATCCGTGACGTAGCTCCTTTAAATTGTCGCAGCAACTGTTGCCAACAGTACAGCCCTAGGCTACTCACTCGCATGCTTTCAAACCTTCTCACGTACACTTAACCACTCCTACGTACTCTTATTGACTCTCTTGCTCTCATTTCAACACTTATACAACTCTAATTGACTCATGCACATTCATATAGACCATCATATGGTCACAGGCCCATCTACTCCAAGCACTCTAAGCGATTCTCCCGTGATTGCATCCAGTATAAATTCTCATCAACTCTCCTACCCGATTGATTCCTCCTTTTAGTATCACACTGAGAAGTATCAGGTTAAGCCTGTAACCTAGGCAAACCTACCATTAACTTTGACAGTAAATGGCTTCACAGCTGTCCCCCCTGAGTTTGTAGCTTCAACGCGATAACTTCCTGAATCCTCGGGAACTGCTTTGGGAATCAACAGAACACTCTTGTCTCCTTCTGTTTGTAGCTCGACACGTTTCACTCGCCTAGCAAGTCGGTTTTCCTTAAACCACTCCAATTGTGGTGTGGGTTTCCCTCTTGCTTGTACAACAAGCTTGACCGGTGCACCTTCCCAGACCTCGAACAGCTGCTCCTCTGTACCTTGAACAAACGTTGGTGCAAGAACTTTATCGCTAACCTTAAGCTCCGCTGAGCAAGTGATCTCGCCGGCGCTGTTTTTCACTACACATCTGTATTGACCACTATCTTCACGCAAGCAATCAGCAATAGTAAGCGAATATCTTTGTCTTTCAGGGTCTTCATCGATGTTGTATTTCCCCTCGCTCTTTATCCTCATTTTTCTCAAATACCACTCGACTTCAGGTTCTGGTTTAGCTGTGACTCTAACTTCAAACACGGCTTCATCGCCTTCAACAAGTTCCAAATCTTTCATTGTTTCTTTAAACTCAGGCTTACTCGTTACCTCGCTCACAACGAGCGTTGTTCTACACGAGGCCCTTCCAATGTCGTTCTTAGCGGTGCACTGGTATTCACCGCTATCTTCAGGCCTTAGGTCAGAGATTATAAGTGAGCAGAGTTGACCATCGAACTCTGACCGCACACGTCGGCTTTCGTTAATAGGTCTTCCATTTTTAGTCCACTCGATGTTAGGTTTTTGTGTGGCATTTAGCCGACAGTCAAGCTTGACCGTGCCACCAACTGTCGCTTGGGTCTCTTCTAATGGCTGAGTGAATTTTGGTGCTGGTTTCTTGCCTGTAGAGAAGACCAAAAAGATCAGAAAAACCAATAAAGCTACATTGTAGACCACAGTGTAAAAGTTATATCAACGGTTTTGACAATGGGTGTCTGCTCGCTGCCCAAGCAATTCAAAAGGGTTGTAAGGGGAGGACATTTTAGAGTGGGGTCCGATCAACAATATTTAAGCCTGTACAGTATTAAGCCTAATAATGTTCTTATCTAATCACAAAATGCAATGGTTAATTGACTAAGAAGAGTGCAACTGAGGGAGTAATTAGGCGAGTAATGTGTACATGTAATCCGACCACATACTTCTTAGTTTGGGAAATAATGGAATGATATAAATTTCGAGGACTGTCAAATTGGACGGGGCCGTAGAATGAGTCCTATTTGGCAGTCAGGGAATTTTGTGAATCCAAATGATTCCCAAATTGGCCAGCAGCTAGTCCTACCATGTATCAATTATATTGTGCAAGGGACTACGCGCTCTCAAATTTGAGAAAAAAATGCACAGTTGCTTTTCGGCTAGGCTACAAAAGAAGAAAAGAAATTGGCCAAATGCAATGCCGTAAGGCCCAATTTGTAGTTACATGCACGATTACTCCCTGAATTGTATGTCGTGAAACTCAACAACGAATCAATCGTGCTCAGAATAAACCTTGAGACTAGAAAGTCAGTTTGAGCCTTTTTCACTTAAAACGTCAGAAACACCTTCATTAGTTTGCCAGGAGTATGGAAAATGGCACAACAATCTCTCGGTGTTCGGTATGTCATGGAATCGATTCTGGTCTTTGGCTCAGAATTTTCCTTTCTAGTCCCATGCTCCCTACAAACTGAATACATTTAATATATGCAAAGTTTAGCCTAAGGAGACAACCAAACAACATACCTTCGATGTTAACCTGGAAGGTTCTTGTTGTTGTACCAGCAGAACTCTTGGCAACACATTTGTACACACCCGAGTCTTCAGGAACAACGTTCAAAACCGTGACACCGAATTTATTTCCTCGTGTTGATAAGCTCACGCGACTAGTTCTCCTTAAAGGTTTGTCATCCTTATACCATTCAACATCAGGTTTTGGATTCCCTTGGATAGTAACATTAACTTTAAGATCGTCACCTTCACTGACCTCTATCGGTGAATCACCATATTCATCAGAAAACTCAGGCGCGATATCTCTCTCTTTGACATCGAGACGCGCAGAGCACTGCATTCGTCCCGCCTCATTGGAGGCTACGCACTTATAACTACCAAAGTCATCCATCGATGCGTTCTCGATAAAGAACGAATGCAAATCGTCTGATTGCTCTATTCTAAATCTTCCTCCATCAGTTATTGGTTTTCCACCTTTTGACCATTCTATTTTAGGTTTAGGATTGCCCACCACGCGAACATCAAATCGCGCCGTATCGCCCTCCGTGACGTCAACATGCTTCATCTTCTCTTCAAACTCCGGCATAACAATAGCTTCGTTGACTAAAAGATCAGCCGAACAAGAAGCAGTTCCAAAGTCATTTGTTGCCGTGCATTTGTATTCTCCTTCGTCATCAGCCACAGTGTCGGATATCGTTAGTCGACACACTTCGGAGTCGAAGTAAGTTTTCACCCGTTTGCTTGTTTTTACAGGTTCGCCATCCTTAAGCCATTCTATCGTGGGCTCCGGTTTTGCGTGGACCCAGCATTCTAGTTTCGCTGCACTTCCTTCAACTACCGTTACCGCCTTGAGGGTTTTAAAGAATTCTGGCGCCGCTCCTTTGGGTTTCTTGGCTGTTAAAAAGGATAGAAAGGACAAAAGAGCGATCTACTTCTTGTCATTTTCTTTTCTCAAGGGGACCATCTCAATAACAGTTAATCCTGTGTTTTCCTTTGCATTTTAAGCGGTGATTTGGTCGCAAGATGGGTCGTGAAGCCATGACGACGAAAAGGAGTTCCAGGTGCGCGTTTCTGGAAAGCCACGAAAAGCCACTTGTGCAAAAAAAAAAATTAACCGCTCATCCTAAGGAGCTGTTATTATTACATGTCTCAAAGAAGAAGTGCTTAGCCTACAGCAACGTTTCATGCTAAGAAACGTCTTTGTTTACAGGAGACAGTGTGAACTGTCGCGCCCGAAATAGGCCCGAAAAGGTCGGGGCTTGCAAGAAACGCACGCCTGGACAAAAGCCCTTTAAGGGTGGGGCAACAAAACGTTGGCGTATGGGGGAAAGACAAGTACATGGTTGTTCATTGCCAGGATGGAGTTTGCAGGTGTTAAATGGGGCATAGTCACAAGGAGTTCGCAGATTTTTGAGCAAACCTGTGCTACAATTATCGGCAGCTAACTTTATCCATGCCCAACATTGTGTTTAAACATTTAAAGGAACATATCTTAATTTCATTAAGAGAAAACAAACCATGACCATTTAATATCGATTTAAGTCAACACGCTGAAAGAATTTGAAAAGTTAAACCTCGTTTTCTTTTTCAAATTTCAATCCATTTCTATCCGTGCCATCCGTAGCAACAGACGACAGAAAATAGTTTTCGTGAAGTAATATAGTCTTTGGTAACAAAACTAGACTATAATTTGTGAGCGTTCATTGATGTGAAGACACATTTTTGATTTTTAAAGTGAAATAGCGTGACTATGCCCCTTTAAGTTCGGACCTGGTGCCTGCGAACAACCCCGTAGGACAGGACATAACACAACACAAAACACAACAGAGAAGCTTCCATAAAACACCATTACTAACCTTCTATTTCGATCTTAAACGTTCTTGTTGCGGTACCCATTTTACTTTTTGCCACACACTTGTACACGCCAGAATCAGCAGGTTTGGCGCTGTAAATTAGAAGCGTATATTTATCTCCTTTAACAAGCGTGGTAACATTTGATGACTTTTGCATACTAAGTTCATCCTTGTACCACTCAAGTTCAGGAGCTGGTTTTCCTCGAATTGTAACGTCCAACGACAATTCCTCGCCTTCTTTAACAATTATTGGAGCTTCATCTAGTTCATCAGCAAATTCTGGAGCCGTAAGTTTTTCAGTAACTTCTAGTTCCCCTCGACAAGTTGCTTTTCCTTCTTTGTTGGAAGCAACGCATTTATATGTACCAGCATCGTCTAAAGTTGTATCATCGATAACTAAAGAGTACTGTTCGTCCACTTCACCAGGTTTGATCGTAAATCGTCCTTCATTGCTAATTGCTTGAGATCCACGGAACCACTCGATCTTTGGCTGAGGATTTCCAGTAGCTTTCACATCAAACTGAACCTGTTCGCCTTCAGTTACTTTACAATTTTTCAGTTTCACCTTAAATTCAGGTGCTGCAAAAGGCTTAATGACAGTAAGTTCACCCTCGGTAGATGCCGAACCAAGATCGTTCCTAACAACGCATTTATAATCACCGCTATCATCAGCTTGGGTTTCCGTAATCGACAGTTGACACATGTCTCCGATGATATCGGCTTTGATTCGTCGACTAAGGGTGACTTGAGTTTCATTTTTGAACCATTCCGCAGTGGGTTCTGGCGTGCCTATCATGCGGCATTTGAGCCTGACAGGATTTCCCTCGACAACTTCTGTTGCTTTCAAAGGCTGCGTAAACTCTGGTGCTTTTCCTCTGGGTTTCTTTGCTTTTTTACCTAAAAAGAAATATGAATAAAGACTTAAATAACACTCACCAGCCTTAAGGCCCGTTTACACATGCAATTTTTGTCGCGCTCACCCTAAAAATGCCAAGTGTAAACTAGCGACGATTTCAGTGCCATTACTGTGCGATTTGGCATTGCGATATCGCAGTGGTTGCGAACATGTTAGAAACTTGGTGCAACTTAGCGACGATTTGGGGGAAATTTTAACAAACATCCCTCTCGAATCGCACAGAAATCGCAATGAAATCGCCGCTAGTTTGCACTTGCGAGAAAAATTGCAATTGGAGAGTGCGACAGCAAAAATGTCTTCAAAATTTCTTGTGTAAACGGGCCTTTAAGGCTGACAAACCTATGGCCTTCTGATTCCCGATCTAATGTGAACGGTTTGGTTTTCCGAAAACGAACACCAGAAAACCCGAAAAAAAACCTCAGAGCAACGACAAGAACCAACATCAAACTCAACCCACAAACAACACTAGGTCCGATATTCGAAAGTGGGACACAATGGTGGAAGGCGAGAACTATGAACACTGCATCATACCTCCTTCCTGTTGACGGGCCTAGCGGTAGTAGGTAGGTTAACTGGTAGTTACTTATCAGTCCGTTCAACTGCTTAAACTGGGGCAAATTTGCCAAGAGAACTTACAATAAAGCAATCTTTTAGCCAGACGGGCAACTATACGAGGGTGCCGTCTTTCTAGTTTTCTGAGAAACTTGTGGAAACTTTACTAACATGTTGAAAATGTCGCAAGCGAAAATCCCTCCACCCGCCGGTCACCAATCAATCCCTGGCTAAAATGGTGTTTCATTGTGTGTTTGTTGGGAAGCAGGGTGTACTTAAATACATTTATCTACTGAGCTAATACTGTCAGTGACAATCTTTAGCCCAGAGTCAAATACTCCGCTGATGTGAAGTACTTTCCTGGACCCGTTGAACTGTTTCTTCCGACTTTTCTCAAATAATTCTGGAAATTTCGCACAATAACACCCACATTTACACTGATGAATGTTTAGCAGCTGCTCATTCTAGCGATTTTCGAAGCGGTTTTAATACGGCTTCAAATCGCCGATTTCATTGCGATTCTAACATGTTGTGCAGTGACAGAAACAGCGCGCGATCTACGCCAGCGTATTGCATACCCACTTGCTCAACTCCTGCCACTTTACAGCATTTCAAAATCGCAGTGAAATCGTAGTTTCAGGTAGGTGATTTCTAATTCTTATCAAACTGAAAATCGCCCCAGTAACATGACCTTTGAGAGATGCAGGCTACGAGCAACAAGCATACCTTCAATGTTGACCTCAAATGTCCTTGTAACACTTCCAGCCTTACTGCTAGCCACACATTTGTAAAAACCGGAATCGTCAGTTGTCACATTCATGATAACCAAGGAGAACCTGTCCCCACGTGCTTTGATATCCAGACGGCTGGTCTTTCTTAGAGGCTTGTCATCCTTATACCACTCAACATCTGGACTCGGCTTCCCCTTGACTGTAACAGTCAGTGTCACATCTCCGCCCTCTTCAGCAGTGATCGGACCACTTTCAACTTCGTCAGCAAATTCAGGAGCTGCCGTTTTCTCTTGCAGTTGTAACTCAGCCTTACAGCTCACTTCACCGGCTTCGTTAGTCGCTTTGCAAGTGTACGTGCCAACATCTTCAGCGGCAACTTGCTCAATGATGAGAGAAAACAAGTCTTCTTCTTCATCGTCAATTAACATAAACTTCCCTTCGTCTTCGATCTTTTTGCTTCCTTTGAACCACTGGACTGATGGATTTGGCACGCCGGAGACACGCACATCAAACCTTCCTTCTTCGTCGACAGCTACCTCAATGTCTTTCATTGTTTCAGTGAATTCTGGCTTACTACCAGCTTCATTTACGAGAAGCTCGGCTGTGCAGGATGCAGAACCCAACTCATTTTGCGCAACACATTTGTAATCACCTTCATCGTCCAGCTCTACCTCGGAAAATGACAAAGAGGCGACTTCTCCATCAAACTCTTCCTTCACCTGTATACTAGTTTTCAGTGGCTTGCCATCTTTGAGCCACTGAATGGATGGTTGAGGTGTTCCTTTCAGGGTGCATGTGAGTTTAACTGTTGTTCCTTCCGAGACTTCCATTGATTCTAAAGGCTGCGTAAACTGTGGTGCAGTTCCAGTCGGTTTCTCAGCTAGGAAATAACAAGAGAAATGTCACAACCTTGATCACAATTATAGGGTTATGCAGACATATTGCCAGCTATTACTGGAGTTCATGTTTTTCATCGAGCTTTAATGAACACCTGTCAATTCTTGCACTCCGCTACTCGTTTGATCCCAGCGACAGAATGACACAACAGCCCACCAACTTCACCACTATTCATTGACTTTACAAGCGTCACAAACGGGGCAATAAATTTCCTTTTCATCGGAAACTGCCCTGAAATTTCACTGGGCAATGTCTCAACGATACAATCTCTCTACACACAAGGGAAACTTACAGTTAATTGCTCAAGGGAATGGGGTTTTGTAAATGACATTGCAGGCTGCAAAAAGGGATTCAAGATAAACAAGTGTAAGACAACAGGGGTCTAGTGCATAACTACTTAGCAAATACCTGCAACTCTGACATCAAATGTCCTGGTCACAGTTCCCAGTTTGCTTTTTGCTTCACATTTATACACTCCAGAATCGTCTGGCTTGATGCCGAGAATCACCACAGAATGTTTGTCTCCTCGAGCCTTGATGTCCAGTCTGTTACTCTCACGGAGAATTCTATCGTCCTTGTACCATTTGACATCAGGTTTTGGTTTACCAGTGACTGTCACATCCAGGCTCACTTCTCCACCTTCAGCCACTGTTATGGGGGCGTCTGACTGCTCCTCGGAGAATTCCGGGGCAAACAGCCTCTCCTTCACAGTGAGGTCAGCGCGGCACGTGTTCTTACCTGCAGCAGGAGGGGTTGACAACAATAAATATTTTGAATGGTTTGCGATATTTTTGACAAAACAAAATTAGACTGTAAACATAATTGCTTCTTATATATGCTTCGTTTACAGGATACTGCTCCTAAAAAATGTTTCTTGTACCAACATGTGATCCATAAGGTTTCAGTCACAATCACGCTTGCATCTCTTTGCCAAGTGCTGCTCTCTTTTAGGAAGCAGACTTTGAGAGGCCGTAACTATGCGATTCGCTTTTAACTTTTCAACTCTACTAATTGGCATTTACAGGATCCTGACGCCGACAAATGTAACAAGTCACTTGGGAAGTACTTCAAACAAATGAGACCGCGTATTTACCTGCTTCATTGGAGGCCACGCATTTGTACATTCCAGCATCCTCCCGCTTAGCATCACCAATTACAAGCGAATAAAGGTTATTATCTCTGTTTTCTTTCAACTCAATTCGTTCGTCATTCTTCAGCTTGGTTGTCCCTCTAAACCACTCCACCTCAGGCACAGGATACCCAGTCACTCGAGCATCAAACTGCGCCGTGTCTCCTTCCATGACCTCAGTTGCTTTGGATTTCTCTTTGAATTCTGGTTTGGTGACAACTTTGATTGTTAAGGTGGCGGAACAAGATGCAGAACCTGCATCATTGGTCGCAACACATTTGAACTCCCCTTGGTCACTTGCCCTGGCGTCTTTAATCGTCAGTGAGATTGCTTTGCCGTCACTTTGAATTTTCAGTCGCCAACTTTCTTTCACACGCACTCCATTCTTGAACCACTCGACGTTAGGTTTGGGTTCGGCTGCGACGGTGCATTGTAGTTTGGCATCACCGCCTTCCTTCACTTCAACTGGTTGAACAGGTTCCGTGAAAACTGGTGCTGCCCCTTCTGGTTTCTTAGCTGAAATTTGTATGAAGAAACGAAAACTCATAACAATGAATAACAACGCCATTTGATGAACTTCCTACTTAGAGTTACACGTTTAGCGTAACGAAAGATGGCCAGACTTCAACCCTTCGTCTGTGAGTAGTCCTCAAGTTTGACCATTCAAAATAATGCTGTTGATGAAAGCCTTTTATTAGGACTTTTTAGTTTGGTGTAAAAAGTGGCTCTAGGGAGAGTGATGACTCTTTGGATCAAAATAATAAAGCGTGACCAATCAGATAAAAAGCTGCTGCGGGGTTCTTTCCCGGCGTGGTCTGGTACGCTTGCCATTTTCCCATTCTCGAACATTTGAATCGATTGTTAAATATGTATTTTCCAATTTGTTAACTAAGTGTTAAGGGCTACTTCTCACAGCTTTATCTACCTGTAACTTGTACGTCAAAGGTTCTTTCTGCCACTCCTTCCTTGCTGCTAGCCTGGCATTTGTAGACTCCAGAGTCTTCAGGAGTAGCGTCCTTGATTAGCAATGTGTGTTTGCCATCAACCTCACCAACATCAAAGTGGTCGCTGCTCTTCACTTCCTTACCATCCTTCAACCATTCAACGTCTGGTTTCGGATGTCCCTTCACATCTGCACTTAGACTAACATCATCTCCTTTCTCGATAACAATTGGTGCACTTTCAGCTTCCTCAGCAATCTCAGGAGCAATGATTGCTTCTTCCTCAAGCACGGGCACTGCACTTTCAGCCTCATCAGCAAGTTGTGGTGCAATGAGTTTTTCTTCGACAACAAGGTTTCCGTTACAAGAAACTTCGCCAAGTTCATTGAACGCAACACACTTATACTCCCCACTATCATCTGGTTGCGCATCTTCAATTATCAGTGCGAACAGACCTTCCTCTACTTCGTCCACCATAACAAAGCGACCCTCATCTTCAAGACCTTTCTTTCCTTTGAACCAATCAACTTCCGGTGGTGGTGAGCCGATCAAGCGCACCTCAAACCGCGCTTCTTCTCCAGGCTGAACAATGATGTTTTTAAGTTCCTGTGTAAATTCCGGTTTTCTGTTAGCTTCGTTTATGAGAAGTTCAGCTTTAGTCGACGCACTCCCAAGCTCGTTACGTGCAACACACTTGTACTCTCCCTCATCATCAAGTTCACTTGGTTTGAGAGTCAAAGAACAAACTTCACCATCAAATTCCATCCTAACACGCTTAGATTCCTCGAGCTGCTTACCATCCCTGAACCATTCGATGTCTGGCTGTGGCTCTCCTTTCAACTCGCACTCCAGGGTTGCTGGTTCGCCCTCCACAACGGTGACGTCTTTCAGAGGTTCTGCAATTTCCGGTGCTGTTCCTGTAGGCTTTTTGGCTGTGAAATGACAATGTAGTTTTGGAAAAAAGGGACAATAGTAACTACGTGTAAAAGGCGAAAAAGAACAGTTACAATGAATGTGGACTAAACCATCGCGATAATTAGCTTTTACAGCTCTGGCAAACCTGGATGAAAAAAGATCCAGTTTTGCCGAGCAATCCGCCACACGTTTTGAATGTATATAACGCATTTCTAGCTGTTTTCCATTCTTACTTAAAGAAGGACTAACGATTGAAGGCAGCTAAAACATTATCCCATACTCAACAATAAACTTGCCACCAACTACACCGTTTGGAACTACTATAATGAAAGCAGTTGTCAAGTAACACTGTAACAGCTACTTAGTAAATACCTGCCACTCTGACATCAAATGTCCTGGTCACAGTTCCCAACTTGCTTTTCGCTTCGCATTTGTACACTCCAGAATCTTCTGGCTTGATGCCAAGTATCACAACCGAGTGCTTGTCTCCGCGAGCCTTGATGTCTAGTCTATTACTTTCACGGAGGATTCTGTCGTCCTTGTACCACGTGACATCAGGTTTTGGTTTACCATTGACTGTTACATCCAGGTTTACATCATCGCCTTCTGTCACTGTTACAGGGGCGTCTGACTGCTCCTCGGGGAATTCAGGAGCAAACAGCCTCTCCTTCACATCGAGGTCAGCGCGGCATGTGTTCTTACCAACTTCATTGGAAGCCACACACTTGTAAATTCCGGCATCGTCACGTTTAACAGCACCAATTACAAGAGAGAACCGGTTTTCTTCTTTGCTTTCTTTGATCTCAAAGCGTTCGTCCTTTTTCAGCTGTGTTGTTCCTCTAAACCACTCTACACTTGGTTCAGGGTATCCGACAACCTGCACCTCAAAGGTGGCAGAGTCACCCTCCACAACTTCAACTCCTTTCATTTTGTCTTTGAACTCAGGTTTAGATAACACCTTCACTGTCAAACGTTCAGAACAAGAAGCAGAACCAAGATCGTTCGTAGCCACACATTTGTACTCAGCGTTGTCACCTGGCAAAGTCTCCCTGAACGACAAACAAGCAGTTTCTCCGTCTCTTTCTGCCTTCACCCTTCTGCTCTCCTTTACTTTTGCTCCATCTTTAAACCATTCAAGAGTTGGTTGAGGCTCAGCTGCCACTGTGCACTGAAGTTTAGCTGCACTTCCCTCTTTCACCTCTACTGGTTGTAAAGGTTCTGTGAACTGTGGGGCTGTGCCCTCTGGCGGCTTTGCTGCAAAGGTTCAAAGAAAAACGCGTCAAAAGGCAACTAAGGGGAGATTTAATTGACTGTCCAAGGTAATTAACTTCTGCTGCGATTTTGCTCCAGTAAGTTTTGCGATTATCCTCACCACTTTCTAAACCAGTAAGAAGTAAAACCACAACCAAGCGTGACTGGATGATTGGTTACCCTGTGCTTGGCTTAGGGTGTGACTGGATCTTTGGTTACCTTGTGCTTGGCATAGGATTTCTCCTACACTCAAAAAAAAATTTCAAATTGGGCCAATCATAACAGGGTTCTTCTCTAGGGTTTCTCAAACAATTCGAAACAAGTACTGCCAGTTGCAGGAAATCGCTGGATAACGAATTGATGCTATAAACTCAAATATCAAGTATACAGAGATGTCCTACTGCAATTTACAATACCTTCGATCTGTACATCAAAGACCCTCTCTATAGATCCCGCCTTGCTGCTGGCTTTGAACTTGTAAAAACCAGAATCATTGGGCGTAGCTCCTGTAACAGTCAGCGAATGCGTGTCATCTTTGTCTTCCAAAACCAAATGCTCACCCACTTTAACTGGTTTGTCGTCCTTAAACCACTCTACTAGAAGTTCTGGATGTCCTTTCTTTAACTCGACATTCAAATTAACATCACCTCCTTCTTCGGCTAAAACTGGAGCACTCTCAGCTTCTGTAGCAAACTCGGGAGCGACAAGAGTTTCTTCCACAACTAGGTTAGCCTTGCAAGACACCTCGCCCAGTTCGTTGAATGCAACACACTCATACTTTCCACCATCTTCTGGCTTCACATCCTCAATAATCAACGAGAAAAGCCCATCGCCCTCGTCATCAAGCAAGACAAAACGACCGTCATCTTCAATTTTATCATCTCCTTTGAGCCAATCAACTTCTGGCGGTGGAGAACCTGTAACGTGCACATCAAACTTTGCCTTTTTTCCAGCCTCAACATTCATGTTCTTCATTTTCTCCTTGAACTCGGGTTTGGCACCCGCCTCGTTGACAAGCAACGTAGCCTGGCTTGACACACTGCCAAACTCATTACGAGCAACACACTTGTAGTCTCCTTCATCCTCAAGCTCAGTCTGTTTAAAATTCAAAGAGAAGATTTCATTGTCGCTTTCATGCTTGATGCGCTTCGTCTCTTTAACTTTCTCGCTGTCTTTAAACCACTCAACATTTGGCTTCGGTTGTCCACTTATCTGGCATTCTATCCTTGCTGGTTTGCCTTCTTCAACTTCAGCATTTTCTGCAGGTTTCACAACCTCTGGTGCTTTCCCTTCTGGACTCTTAGCTGCACAACCAAAATAACACATCACTTAGCAGACAGGATCAAACACTGACAGCCCAATCCTTAATTATACATTTAACCTTAGTTACATTTGAGCAGCTTTTTTTATTGACAGCTGAAAGTAATTTTGTACTTTATAAACGGTTTCGCAAAGTCGATTTTTCCCAGACAATCAGGAGAAACACAAATACAACATTTGTGACTCCACAAAACTTAACCCCACACTTACACTTGTTACTTATTCCAATTCCAATTCCATTAAACGAGACTCATAGAAGAACCATTCACACGATTCTACTACACGACAGGAATCTGAGCAACGAAGTTAGTGAAAACCAATTCCTGGTTTTTTGCTTAAGTCTTGATTTATTCAGTGAGAAATTTTCTGGTTTCGTTCTTAGGAAACTTACAGATGAACCATTCTACTAAGTCATAGTGACGAAGGAAGTTGGTGAAAACCAGGTCCTTACCTGCTACGTTGACATTAAATGTGCGAGTTACAGTACCAGCCTTGTTGGAAGCTTCACATTTGTAGGTTCCAGAATCTTCAGGTGTGATGTCCAAAATCACCAGTGAAAATTTGTCGTCTTTTGCGTCCATCTTTACCCTGCTGGTTTTCCTTAGCTTCTTGTCGTCTTTGTACCACTCCACAGAAGGAACAGGTTTTCCCTTGATGCCTACAGTTAGGGAAATCTCATCCCCATCTGCCAAGTTTAGAGGTGCACTTTCTTCTTCATCTATAAACTCGGGCACGACCATTTTCTCTTTCACTGCTAGGGCAGCCTTGGTGGTTGCCTGCCCTTCCTCGTTGGCAGCAACACATTTGTAGGTGCCTGCATCTTCAGAAACAGTCTCTTCGATGATCAAGGTAAACTTGCCTTCTTCCTCATCATCCATCATCACATAACGTCCTTCATCCTCAAGTTTGTCTTTCCCTTTGAACCAGTCCACTACTGGAAGCGGGTTACCCTCAACACGGACGTCAAAACGAGCCGCCTCCCCTTCAGTCACATTTGCAGGCTTCATCTTCTCAGTAAACTCCGGCTTCTTGTTTGGCTCGTTAATGAGGAGTTCAGAAGAACATGATGCAGAACCTACCTCATTCTTGGCAACGCACTTGTAGGCACCCTCATCTTCCAGCTCTGTTGACAGAATCTTTAAGGTGCACAACTCACCATCAAAACGCATCTTTATTCTCTTATCGTCCTTTACAGGTTCACTGTCTTTAAACCACTCAATGCTTGGTTCGGGCAGGCCACTCACTTTGCACTGAAGTTTGGCTGGAGATCCTTCAACTACTTCCACTGGTTGAAGCAGCTCCGTGAACACAGGTGCAGAACCTTCGGGTTTTTGGGCTATAACACAAAAACAACAAAATAATTAACTATTTCCCTTTATCCATACATTTTGTCTACTCAATCCTCCTTTTAACAGTCGCAAAGACGATGACGAGTCAGACAAATTGTAAGGTTTTTGGTATAACATTTATCCTGCCATAACCCTGGCAAGTTATTCGACACACATATACCATCCCTATATTCTGTTAATTAATTTCTGTTTCCTACTACGTCTACTAGAAAACTGACTGCAAGCCAAATCGCAGAATTTGAACTTAACTTCAGAATTTTGCATGCTACTGAAGTAAACTAGTAAAAGTACACTGAAAACTATGTTAGAAATTTAAACAAAACAAGAACTCCCTACTATATGGCAGATTAAAAATAAAACACCTTGAACGTTGACATCAAAGGTTTTCTCTGCTTTACCACCCTTGTTCTTGGCTTCACACTTGTATATCCCTGAGTCATCAGGCTTCGCCTCCAAAATAATGAGAGAAAGTTCACCATCCTTGGCATCCATCTTCAACCGGCTTGTTTCTCGCAGTTTCTCATCGTCTTTGTACCAATCAACGGTGGGGTCTGGCTTTCCTTTAACAACTGCACTAAGACTTACAACATCTCCTTCTCCAACCTTAACTGGTGTAGCATCTTCAGTCCTTTCACCTTCCTGGGTTTCAAAAGCTGGCTCGGTGATGACCTCTTTGACAGCCAAGGCCGCCTTGCTGGAGGTTTCACCGCCTTCATTGATAGCTACACACTTGTATGTGCCTGCATCCTGCGTCACCGTGTCTTTAATGGTAAGTTTGTAAACGCCGGTTTCTTCATTATCCTCCAATTCAATCCGTCCTTCGTCCTCCAGTTGTTCCTTACCCCGAAACCAATCAACGACAGGAGGGGGGTTGCCAGTCACTTTGACTGAAAACGTTGCTGGTTCACCTTCGGTAACATCAACAGGCCTCATTTTTTCTTCAAACTCGGGTTTTGTGTTTTCTTCATTGATAAGGAGTTCTGACGAACAAGCGGCTGAACCAAAAGCATTTTCAGCAACACATTTGTATTCACCCTCGTCCTCCAATTCTGTTGTTGTGATTTTTAAGGTGGCTCGCTCTCCATCAAACCGTGTCTTGTATCTCTTTACATCCGCTACGCTAGTACCATCTTTATGCCAACTTATGCTGGGTTCTGGTTTCCCTGTGACTGTACATTCCAATGTTGCACTGGCTCCCTCCATTACTTCTACAGTATTCAGTGGCTGCGTGAATTTGGGGGCTTCTCCTTGTTCAGGTTTTTCTGTGTAAGACATTAAAAAAGACGACCTCATTATTTGACACAGAGCGACAAGATGCTGGGTCACTGAAGTAGATGTTCCACGGGGGATATCTATTTTCAGATTTTCCCACTCTAATCCTTCCAAGGGGTTATTATTCATAGTCTACACGAATGTCACAAAGAAGAAACAATGAAGCTTTCCTTGTTTCTATCACCGCTTTAAACATTCTTGACACAAGGTCACATCATTTTCGCCACTGACACACTACATTCTTAGTTCTTTCTAAGTTCCCTTGCATTTCAAACTACTACAAATCCACATTTTAACAGCGAAAACAATTAATCCAACGAAGTAAAGCTTTCTTTACCTGACAGTGCTGAGCTGCTGTTAGCTTTGTTCACTGCTCAAGCAATAAGAAATGTGCAGTCCCCTCTGAGGAAGATTAAAATGGAAGGCTGCTGCCACAAAAAGGCCAGCTGCACAGACAGCAGAAGAAACTGACATGGGTGACTCCGTTTGAGCTCAGATACCTTACATTTCATCTGGCACTGGATTCACGGGGTTCTTCCAAGTTAAGATACATACTAATGATTGTGCGGATAATTAAGCCTTTTGTTAAGGAACACTATGAAGGACAGATCTTAACTGAGGAAAGTCCCCCCCAGGATTTTTTCTCAGGCAACACTGAACATCCCTCACACACAACATTCATTCGAAACAACTACCTTTGACAAATGAGGTTTCGTGCTCGTCTGGGGTTTCTGGAGCTGTCTGTTTGCCTTTCACAGTCAATTGAGCTTCACAGGAAGTTTCCCCAGCTTCATTTGATGCAACACACTTATAATGACCAGCGTCACCTGGTTCAGTGTTCTCAATAATAAGCGTGAACAGGTCTTCCTTAACTGCGTCTACATGAACAAACCGCCCTTTATCTAAGATCTTCTGTGGCCCGTGGTACCATTCAACTTTGGGCTCTGGGACAGCATGAATTCTGGCATCAAAGCGTGCTTCCTTTCCAGCATCCGTGATTACATCGTCGATCTTCTTTGTGAAGGCAGGCACAGAAAAATCTAGTACCGGTCTTTCCTCAACAGGTAACGAGGCCTCAACCGCAGGCATCTCAGAAACAGTTAAGGGCTGTTCGTCCCTTGGTTCTGATCCTAAGTAGAAAGTTGGTATGTTAATAACGGCCGCAAGTAAACCTATGAGAAAACTAATGATTGGCACCTTTTTCGGCACCAGTCAAGGCAGTGCTAACTTTTGAGACTATAGATGAAGTGTAACAATTTGGACAATTTGAGCAGTACTTTCATGAACAACGTGGTCCCATCTGTTCTGTGGTCCCACTTTTCCTTAAGTGTGACCATTCAAATGAAAGCTACTAAGTAGTACAATCCGGTGGTAATGTATACCATATTAGAGCATTACTTTCCAATGGCCCTGCTGTTTGTTTGTTTGTTTGTTTGTGTGTGTTTGTTTAATAATTTGGCATGTAATCCAACATTGCTACTTTTGCATGGCTCAAAGGTGTTCTTCTTTTTCAGATATTGAAAACCAAACTGCTAATCACACTAAAATGAAAACCCTACCTTCAATGTTGAGAAGGAATTTCTTTGTTATGGTCCCCAAGACACTGGATGCAACGCACTTGTATGTACCCGAGTCTGCAGGCGTGACATGTTTAACCAGCAGCTTGCAGTGATCCGGGTCTTGTGTGATCTCCAGATGTGAGTCTGATATGATGGGCTCCTCATCCTTAAACCAAGCAATAGTTGGATTTGGCAGGTGACTTGTGTGGACAACCATAGTTACGTTATCTCCTTGCGAACCTTCCAAAGGCACCTGGTGTCAGATAAATTTCAAAGCAATTATTAAATAAGTCCAAAACTGAGAACAGAAGACAGTGAAACTCCGCTATCTGAAACCCTGGCTGTCTTAAATACCTCACTGTTCTCAGTACCGGAAATAAAACAAGAATATTTCCATAACAATAGATAGCCCACAATTCTTAGCGTTGTATATGTTATTTATATTCGTCAAAAAGGCCTACAAGCCTTCCAGTCAGCTCCTGTGAAAACACTAAAATTTGTCGGGAGGCCCGTGAGCCATAAAGCCTTAAGTTCGGCTGCGTTGTTGCGTGGTCGTCCTGATGGTGTAGTGGTTAACACATCAGCACTAGAAAGTCGAGGACGCGGGTTCAAATCCCGTTCAGGACAATTTTTAGGGTTTTCACTTTGTGAATATAGGTTGTATAAACAAGAGACATCAGCCTAAATTATTTGAGAAGAAGCGTCGAGTATCCTCTTCTCATAAGAGGCACCATACAGTCATATATAGCCCCACCCTTCACCCTTCCGTATCTCACTGTATATTCACGAGTATCGTAGGAGGTGAGAATATGTTACTATTCAAATTAATGCTAAGTAGTGAGCTTCCTGCTCTTCAAAAGATTAAAATTTTAGACGAAAAAGAAGAGGAGAAATAAGCAGTAAAGCACTAGCTACACAAACCTCTTCAATTTCATCCTTAAACTCTGGTGGGACAGTGGAACGTGTAACCACCAAATCACATTCGCAATTGGCTGTTCCTGCTTCACTCATCGCCACAACCTTGTAAGTGCCAGAATCATCCATTTGACAACCCTCAATAACTAACGAAAATAACTCCTTGTCATTGTCATCAACATCATCGATGATGACAAAACGCCCCTCGTCTTCTAGTTGTTTTCCATCCTTGAACCACTCTATCACAGGTTCAGGGTCTCCAGCAATTCTCACATCAAATCGAATGACATCACCCACATTGGCATCTAAGTTCTTCAGTGGTTCCTTGATGAGTGGCATGGTGACACCTTCTTCGACAATCAGCTCTGTTTGGCAGGACACTTTGCCAAACTCATTCTGCGCGACACACTTGTACTCTGCTTCGTCGTCTAATTCCGTGGGGGAGATAAGAATTGCATAAACATCGCCCTCATTTTCAAATGTGACTCGATCATCTTCCACTATAGGATCGTCACCTTTGTACCATGCGACTTCTGCTCCTGGTGATATGCGGCACTCCAGCCGAGTGGAGTCACCCTCGAGAACTTCCACCTCGTCTGGCAATGGCCAGATGAAGCTGGGGCTTTGATCTTAGTAACAAAAAGAGCAGAATACTGTACGTTAGTGTACGAAATTAACCAAAGAGGGAGAACTGGAGCCTACATCCCACCCAGCTGGAACATAAATTTGGGAAGATAATGCTGATTGCTTGGACGATCAAATCCTTGGGCAGAAACATTAAGCTGTTGCCCCACGTCCTCCCATATCAATTAGTAAGGTATGCTAAAATAAAAGACAAGATGATGTTTACTGTTTGGGGGCTAAACTCAAAGTTAGAAGATCACATCCTCGGGCAGGGAATCCAAGCTGTCGGAAACAGAGAGAGACGCCGTTTGAGAAGAGAGGACGTGGTCCCAGATGTTAGTCATAGTGGTTGGCTTATTTGCATTCACTGCAGATATCTGAGATGGTTCAGGGGAGGGGATATTGAGTTCCTAGACGGGCTGAGGCGGTCCCAGAAACTTCCTTGAACTGTGACGTATAACAGACATGGTTTGTTTCTTGTCTCCCAATATTACTTTACGTTGAACGTCACACAGGCCCACAGCCAAAAAAAGGCAAACAAAGAATAATACAGTCGGGCCTTCCTGAGGGATCACAACTATAAAAATGCAAACGACTACTCCTGTTAAGTTAAACGACCAATTGTCCTGATACTGATTTCTTTTATCAGTCAAAGTACTTTTTTTATCAGACAAAGTTCCTGACATTTGTCGTGGTTCTTTAAAAGAGGATCGTCTGTATAACACACAATCGGGTTAGAACTATTACCATTGACGCCTGCATCGGTTTCTTCCTCCTCAGCTTTATCTGTAAATGAATTATCAAATTAATCAGATAGCGTAGAAACGTGGCTGGACAAAGCAAGATAACCGACTCTTAAATTTCAATCTCTCTATAAGTATTTCAACTTTCTCTCGGGGATAAAAGAGTCAAATTACTGATACCTTCCACTAAGATCTCAGCTTCACACTGATCCTGCCCAGCTTGATTCTTGACAACACACTTGTAAATAGCCTCGTCGTCTACTACTACTGGGTCCACTCTGAGCACATGAATGTCATCATCGGATAGCAATTTACAGTGATCGTCTGCCTCTATTACTTCATCGTCTCTGTACCATGTCACTGTTACTGGTTTAGAGGCAAGGTATTTGATTTGCAGCTCAAGCTTATCTCCCTCCGTGATTTCTTGATCAGCAAATTTCTGAACCAGGACTGGCTTTCTGATTCTGGAAAACCGAAATATACCATTAGAGGGACACAAAACCCTTTTCTAGTATCAGTTTGAAAAGCCAAAAATGCACCTGCATCAATAGGAGCCTAAAACAATGCTCCAGTTTTGCTAAAAATAGCCATTCTAGTGCGCGAAAACTAAATAATAACTATCTTTGGTTTTGGATGGCCAGGAACGAAATGGTTTCTGAATTGAAAAAAAATTAAAGAAGCTGTATCACGGGTATTTTGCTCGCATTTCGTCAAAACTTTGCTAAAATTATCATTAAATGCCTTCACTCACAAAATGCTCCTGGAACTCCAAGAGGAAGATATCAAATGAATTTTAGCAAGAGGTGCAAACCATAACAAGTTTTTCGATAATTTTTGCAAGATACAGGCACAGAACTTGAAAACGTTCAAAGTTGTAATCCATTTCCATCCATGGTCAAAGACACTTATTAACAGTTTCACTGAATTTGTATAGTATCTGAACAAGAAATTGACCTTTCGTTTACGTAAATGTGACTATTGGCTTTTTAAGTGTTACAAACGCCAGCAAAATCCCCGTGATAGTGCACCATTAAGGCCCACGTTTTCAAGCTGTTAACATTTATCTCAAGTAAAATCGACTAAAACTGATTTTGGATCGTTCTTTCTTTTGGATTGTCCTTTTACTTTTATCTCATGTAAAATCGATTAAAACTGATTTCGGATTGTTCCTTCTTTAAAAAACCTCTTGATATTTTCCTCTTTGCAGTGTAGAGGCAATTCACGTATGACCAAGATTTAGCACATTTTTGACCGAAAATCGAAACAATATCACGATACTGCCCCATCATGGCATGATATTACGTTATTTATTTGTAAGTGAACTGTTAATCCAAAAGGTTTGGGTTAGTGGATTTAGGTAAGAGAATTTTGCGTGGTACTCACATCACTTTCTCGTCATCTGATGGTTCTGTAGATAAGAAAATACAAATAAAACAAAAGCAGTGAGTTATTCGCAAAAAACATGCAATTTACACACAAAAGAACAGTAAATTTTGAAATCGTGGTCAGCTGTCTCTTAAATAGATAATAAGAATCGTCTCTGTGCCAAATTGTTCCAGACATCCTACCAATTTGCGATGTTCAGGAGAAATTGAATACAAAGCATTTAGCAGCGCAAAAGCCTTCTCTTGTATAAAGACATGACCCTTTCAAATGAAGGCTTTGATAGCAGCTCAAATGAACGTCATTGGCATTACCATCACATGTCTAAATCCCTGAGTACAAGACCACCACCCTCAGGGTTTACAATAAGAATCAGTGACCAGTGAAATTCACCTTCTGCATCAAACTGTTTTCCCCGATTCCCTACCTGCTTTCTCTTAAATTCAAGTAAGAATTTTTAAAACATCGTCAGCCTCTTATTTCAAAGTTTTTGCCTCTACTCTAAAACTTAATGAAAACCGTGTTGACACCTCCACTGTCATTAAGCTTTCAAAGGGTAACGGATTATCATCATACGCGCATACCTTCAACTATGAGTTCAGCAGAATTGCTCACTTCTTGGTCACCACTTCGCAGAGTACACTGATACAGCCCTTCGTCTTTGCCAGTAGTTTTCTTTATCACCACTTTACTACTGTGTTCGTCCGTGACGATCTGCACTCTCTTGCCCTCTTGCACAGGCTGCATGTCCTTGAGCCAAGTTACAGTGGTCGGGGCGTCACTGGCAAAGCACACCTCCAAAGTGGCAGGTTCCCCTTCATCAACTTCGACATCCTCTAGCTCCTTTGTGACCTGAAAGCCACGGGGTTCTTCTCCAACATCTCCTTTGATTTCTGTAAATTTAATTTAAGAAATTATCACGGCGCACAGCATATGTAGATCATTCTTCTAAGTATATGGAGAAGCTTTCCCTGAATATAAGTTTCAACTACTTTAATTGTTAGTATCAATAAGCCATGTTTGTTAAAGAAAAGGGTTAAGTGGGCATTTTCGCTCTATTCCAAGCAAAGAAGATTTTAAGACTGATCGCTGGTATAATTGTAGTGTTTCTGCAGTAATTTGAAGAGAGGCGGTGTTGTATGTCATTGTACAGGAGACACATCTATCAAATGTCACATGCTCAAAAACAAGACCAGACCCCATCCCCCTACGATACAGTTGTTTCATAACGACATGTGCTTGTGCTCAAAACAGGAAAACAATTTCTCACAGAACATACCATCAACCAGCAATTCCACCTCGCAAATAGCTTTCGCTGCTTCGCTCTTAGCCACACACTTGTACATTCCTTCGTCATCCAACTCTGCCTTGTGTATAATGAGCTCATGTTGGTCTCCCTGTGATTCCACAGATATCCGGTCATTTGATTGAATGGGTCCATCATCTGTGTACCACTCGACATCAGGTGTAGGTTGTCCTATGACTCGGACTTTAAGCACTGCCTTTTCACCTTCAGTGACCCTCAAATCTTGTGGAACGTCTACAAAATCGGGCAATACAGCCTCAGCAGCCACAGGTAGTGTCAACTGGACTGGCTCGTACTCCAGGGCAGAGATGGTGTCAGGTATCAAGGGTACGTCTCCTTGTCCAGGTAGGCGAAGCTATGTGAATCACAAACCAAGGAACTGTCCTAGTATGTCCTAGATAAGCTTTTAACTTTTCTATTGGAATAGACTTTTCTGAGTTACTAGAATTGTTGGGTGTCCTACTGCCAAACTCTCTTTCCAGTTGGTGTAACTGGTCACCTTAAACAAACAAACTGCACCCTGCTTGGCACTATCGCAAAATAATAATAATTATGGCACAGTCAAACTGGATCGACTAACAGCTCAGTGAAAGGGTTTGCCTTATCCTTAACACTCAGGTGAGAAAACAGACCAACAGAGGCACGAAAGCCTCTATCACAAGAGTTGCAGAGCACTAGTGGTAATTTGGCATTACTTACAGTACACATACGTTTCTGTAGTAATCAACTGTTTCAGCCAAACAAGGAGTTAAAATTGCTAGAGTGGAACATGCCAACTGACTGGACAGGTAAAACGGTCCTTCCGATACTAAAAAATGGCTTATTTTTAATAAATACCTGAACCTCATCAAATGTGGGTTTGCTTTCTGGGACTTCTTCTTCGGACACCTCACACCCCTCCTTAGAAGGAAGATCCTCTTCCTTAACTGGCAGTTCAAGCAGTATTTCTCCAAAAGGTTTTGAGCTTACTGGGATACTTGATTCTACCACCACTAGCTCTTCAGAGGGCTTCACCTCGGCTTCTTCTTCTTCATCCTCTCCTACAGAACACAGTCACAAAAACCTTGTGAGAGCCTTGTCAAACTTTATCAAGAAAACACTTTTGTCGCTAAGCACATGCACCGCAAAATAGAGTCGCTTACTGTGTGCCTTTTACAACAACCTGTGTTTTTTTTTTTTTTTTGGGGGGGGGGGGTCAAGAGTATTGGAGGGATGATACTTGATATATCAAGTTCATTGAGTGGTTCTATTGTCAAAATACCAATGAATGTGATTGTCAAGTCTATTGTGATGCTGTTCTATGACTACGTCGTTGTCTTTATATAGTGTTCTTTGTGATGTACTTAAGAATATGGTTTATAGTGCATCACCCTATCAGACGTGCGACAACTGATGGTTTCCCCAACTAGGTGAGAAAAGAGTCTTGCATGTTGTTTGTTTGTTTGTTTGTTGTTCTAAATTATTATAGCAACAGTTTCCCTTAATACACCAAAATGTTTGCTCCGAAAAGTATCTTTGCAGGTCAGAACTTTTACCATTTTCAAACTGATAAGGCCACAGGTGAGTTGCACAAAAACTTAACATCAGGTGTAATTGCTCAAGACAGACCATCTCTGCAGTCAAAGTTAATGTTTTGCTGTCTGACATTAGCCGTTCTCTCGACACAAAATTTTGTGCAACTCATCCTACAAGACTATAAAGGATCAAAGAATTAGGCTAAAAAAATGTTCATACCTGTCACCAACAGCTCTGCTTCTGAGATGGCTTTTCCAAAATCATTTGAAGCCACACACCTGTACTGACCCTCATCTTCGAGCCCAGCAGAGTTGATGATAAGGGCACACCCATCACTGTCATCAAAGTCAATCCTAAAGTTGCCTCCCTCTTCGATTGGCTTTTCGTCTTTAAACCATTCAATCTCCGGTTCTGGTTCCCCGGTGATCCTGACTTCCAGTTTTGCAGGACTGCCCTCCATTACTTCCTGGGACTTCAAGGGTTGGATGAATTTGGGTGACTCACCTTCAGCTTGTTTTGCTGTAATATAAGAAGAGTGCAAGTAGAGTTTCCAATCAGTACCTGCAAGCATCTCAAATTGTGTTTGAATCTTTAACATATCCATGAGAACAACAAACAATTTACTCAATGTCAAGTGATTAAACGAGACAATTATTGTGAGAATCTAGAATGGTCTATTAAATCTCGAGGAAATCTGACTGCAGGAAGAAATGTATTTGAGTAAATAAGTACGGGTTTCCCAATGAGTTCCTGCAAGGACAACGTCAATAATTACAAAATTTAATACCTTGTAAAACTCCCACTAACTGACAAAACTGACAACAAAATGTGTCATAATTTGAATATCTATCACGTTCTTTGCAGATACGACATTTATTTTCAGAGCTAAAACCTGAAGCAAGAATGTCTCAAGACACAACACAGTGAAGTGCGGCTTCTAAACCTCGGGGTGCAGCTTATCTTGGAGGCTGGCTAATCTGCCAGTGTTTATGGTACAGAAACAATAACGCACCTTCTATATTGACATTAAAGTCCCTTGTCGTGGTCCCAGCAGGATTGGTAGCTTTACATTGATAGGTTCCAGAGTCTTCAGGTGTTGCTGCAACAATCGTTAGTGTGTGCTTGTCTCCATCGACATCTGTTTTATATTTGCTGCTTGTTCGACTGATGGGTTTGTCATCTTTGTACCACTTCACCGATGGTTTTGGCTTCCCCATCACATCCACCTGCAGTGTTACGTCACCTCCCTCATCAATTTGCATCGGCACCTCACTGGGTTGATCTGAGAACTGAGGTGGGGTCAACTTTTCCTTGACAGTCAATGCTGCTGAACATACTACCTTTCCGACCACATTGGATGCAAGGCATTTGTACCTCGCTTTGTCTTTTGTGTCACAGTCATTGATAGTTAAAGTGTGACAGTTATTATCTGTAGTTTCCACCACAAATCGTCCATCAGTTGTAATCTCTTTGTCAGCTGTGAACCATTGAATGTCTGGTTGTGGGTTGCCTTGGACTCTGACGCTGAAGCTGGGAGAATCTCCCTCAAATGCATTTACATCTTTCATCTTCTCCAAGAATTCTGGTTTAGTTTGAGGCTCACTAACATCGATTTCATTCACAAGAAGCTCCAAGGTAGACGATGCCGATCCAAGATCGTTCTGCGCTTTACATGTGTACTCACCTTCGTCATCCAACACAGTGGTTCTAAAGCAAATTGAGTAAACATCCCCATTGATCTCACTGGTTACACGGTTATCTGTTTCCACAGGCTCGCCGTCTATGAGCCAAGTTACTTTTGGAGAAGGTATACCCGACACTTTACAGGAAAGCTTGGCTGTGTTCCCTTCAATGACCTCAACAGGAGTGGCTGCTGCTGTGACTTCAGGTCTGACACCATCTACGTAATCTTTTCCTTAAAATGGAATAAACGAATTATAATTATGTTAATAAATAGAGAATTTTCAATCTGGTGACGTTATAGGATAGTGTTACTTGGACTATGCTAAAGTAATTCACTTGGTAAGGGAAAACGACACACTGGAGTACTGAAGACTGCCCATGCACTGCAATGACCGGCAAAAGTTGTTTGTTTGGTAACTAATGAATTGTGTAGATGTTCAACTGTAGCACAATTGATTTTAACTATTGACACAAATATCAACGTTCGCAAACCAATATTTTGGATGTATTCAACCAGTCCTGTGGTTTGATTGGCTGCTTAAGAAGCAAAATATTCCTCTACTGCCAACTGTGACTGGACTAACTGTACCAATCGCTTTCCCTGATCAACACATTCCCCATGAAGCTAACTTCTTCCCAGTCTTTTAAAACACAATCCAACCTTTCTTTTATCAAATACTCTAATAATTTTAGCAATTCAAACAAAGGTTTAATTAACAAATGATGACGTTCATCACAGTGAAGATATCAACTTCAGCACTTGGAACCTGAATTTTTCAGTTTCGTTTTTTTCAAATGCTTAAGTTTATATCTTCACTACGATGGTCAGCATCATTTCTTATTTCATCTGCAGTTCATGAACATGATTATCTCATATTCACCTTCATTCACCAAATTTTTTACAGAAAACGACAACATCAATGTGCAAGTGCTAACTAGGTGGTTACCCTTAATGGTGACATTGAAAGCGCTTGTGCTGTCATCACTGGTGTCACACTTGTAAACCCCTGAGTCTGCAGGTGACGCATTTTTAATTGTCAACGTGTGCACACTGTCTTTAGCATCAATATCATAGTGACTGCTTTGCTTGATGGGTTCGTCATCCTTGAGCCAATTAACTGCGGGATGCTCGGCACTCATTAAAGCCTTCAGAGTCACATCCTGGCCTTCAAAAAAGTCCAAGGGGATTTCAGCAGCATCCGGCATCTTTGTTGAGTCTGATTTAGGAGTGACCACCAGCTGTGCGGTGCATGTGTCTTTACCAGCTTCATTCATGGCTAAAATCTTGTATTCTCCCGCATCAGAAGGTATACAGTTTTCAATAACCAGCGAGAAGAGTTCTGGCTCATTGTCATCAACGTCATCTATAATCATGATGCGACCCTCATCTTCCAGTTGTTCTCCATCTTTAAACCATTCCACGACTGGTTCAGGATTCCCAACAATGCGGACATCAAAACAAGCATTTTCGCCTTCAATCACGTTCAAGTTCTGTAACCGCTCTTTAAATACTGGCAATGCCATTCCTTCTTCAACAAGTACCTCTGCAGCAGTTGAAACCACTCCTTGGTCATTTTCTATTTGACACATGTAGTCCCCTTCGTCATCCAGAGTTGAGACGTCAATGGACAGGGTACAAACTGTACCATCAAATGAGGTTGATATTCGCTCTTTGTCTGTAACAGGTATGCTGTCATGGAACCATCTCACTCGTGCATCAGTTGCACAGGAGACGTGACACTCGAGCAGCACAGGTTGTCCTTGGAGAACCTCCACTTCCTCCAGTTCTTTTGTGATTTGTGGCACTAACGTGACTGGCTTTGCACCTGTGGCACGCACGTGCAAGTGTAAAGATGGCGATTTAGTCAAAACATGATACAAGCTACGTTGTGTTAATTTTGTTAGTCCACTAACGATTAAAAGTTGCAAAGTTAATGGTACCTCTCTAACTTAAGGTTGGTTGACTGAGAGGAAGCAGTATGGTTCTTTAAATGCTTTAGTACAAAGTACAAATTTCAGCATTGTTTTAACACATATTACCAAAACGGCAAGGTGTTTAACGCTCAACTTTGTCAATGACTGAAAGAAAGTTTTTTTTTTTAAGAAAAGGAAGATAATGAAGAAAACAAGATTAAAATATAGGGGCTACCTTCAATCTCAACATTGAAAGCTCGAGTTCCAACTCCAACCTCGTTTGTAGCAGTAAGAGTGTACTTTCCTTTGTCATCTACTGTTGGTTTTTGAATCAGCAAGGTGTGCAATTCATCTTTCGAGGTGATAGTAATATGTTCACTGTCTTGCAGTGGGATCTCATCTTTATCCCACTCCACTTGAGGTTGTGGCTTGCCCTGCACTCTTACTTCCAGTTTAACATCACCGTCCTCAGTTACTTCAAATGGTACGACAGATTCATCCTCAACAAATGAAGGTCTTTCCAGCTCAGAAGGCAAATCTCGTGACTGGTCGCCCTCCTTCCCTTCAAAATCCACTGTAAATGTCTTCCATGCCATTCCTGCTTTATTTGATGCAGTACATTTGTAGAGACCTTTGTCATCTGGAGTGGCACCCTTAATAACCAATGCATGAACTCCTCCCCTTGTCTGCATCTGAAAGTGGTTGCTCTCCTGTATGGGTTTCCCATCCTTCGACCACTCAATCTCTGGCTGGCCACTGAAATGAACCTCAAGTTTTACATCTCCATCACCAGAAATATCAAATGATGGTCCTTTCTCTGGTAGTTCCATAACTTTGGGAGGAGCCATTGCTTCCTCTACTGGTGCAGCCGGTTTAGATTTTACACCATCTATATCAAGAGTGTATGTCCTCATAGTTTCCCCAGCTGGGTTGGTTGCAGTGCAGGTATACTTCCCTTCATCTTCTGGCAATGCTCCTTTGATGACCAGGCTGTAAACATTGTCTCCTTTATTAAACAGTTGGATGCGATCACTCTCCCTTACCGGTTGGTCATCATGCGTCCACTCAATTTGTGGATTAGGATTTCCTGTAACTTTAACTTCCATGGTCACATCACCGTCATCAGAAATACGAAAAGGACTTTCTGAATGCTCTTGGAAAGAAGGCATCACCCAGTCTGCATAGCCTTCGATGTTGACATCAAAACTTCTAGTAGCTGTTCCGGATTCATTTGTTGCAACACAAATGTATGAGCCTTTATCCTTTGGAGTCGGACTCTTGATCACCAATGTGTGCCTATCACCATCACCACGTATAAACAGATTATCACTCTCTGGGAGGGGTGTGTCATCCTTGAGCCATTTTACCTCTGGAAGAGGCTTACCACTGACCCTTACTTCCAGTGCTATATCACCATCAGGGTTAACTTCAAAAGGACTGCACCCATCAGGCAATTCAATGAAGTGGGGAGCTTCACGGTCCTTCGTTGTGGTGGTTAACTCAAATGTTTGGCCCTCTCTTGCAGCTGCAAGCTTCTTTTTTTCTGGTTTAGATTTCCTTCCCTCTGGTTCCACTGGCTCTCGGTGATACTGTGGTTCAACAGTAACACTCACTGGTTCTGCCGAATCTGCATTGAACTGGATCTCAAACGGCACTTCAATCTCAGTCCTTAACGATTCTTTAACAGAGGGCTCAATCTTGCCCTCTAGCAGAACAACATCCAAACGTGCCTTGCATGACACCTCACCAACCTCGTTAAAAGCCACACATTTGTACATCCCTGCATCTTCCTTTGTGGTTTGCTCAATAGTAAGAGAAAACTTTCCATGATCAACATCTTCTTTAATTACAAATCTTCCCTCGTCTTCTATCAGTTCTCCATTCCTAAACCAATCAACTTCAGGGTGTGGATTTCCAGTTACAAGTACGTGGAAGGTTACAACCTGACCTGCTGTTATAGTCTGACTCTCTGGTTTCTTTTTAAACAAGGGTGCAGTGTGGTCTTCCTCTACAAGAAGTTCACACTTAGTTGAAGCCATACCAAAGTCATTCTTTGCAATGCACTTGTAATCAGCTTCATCACCCAACTCTGCACGCAACAAGATCAAACGACAGACTTTACCATCAAACTCAGTGCGAACACGTGTCGTCTGTCTTACTCGAGAATCCTCTTTGTGCCATTCAATGGATATTTCAGGTGAACCAATCACTTCGCATTCCAAGGTAACTGGTGAGTTTTCAACAGCTTGTGGCGACTTCAGTGGCCTCACAAACTCTGGTGCACGTCCTTGTGGTTTTCCAGCTATACAAAGATAAATTTTTTCAACAAATGTCTGCTATGTGTGAAAAATATACGCCTGCAAAGTTCACTCCAGTGACTGCATGAGAGCACGTATGACGTATGAGGAAAATAAAACACACCAGCTTCGACGTTTTAAGCCATCATAAATTTTTTGCAAAGTCAGCAGCTACCACAGAGTTGGCGACTCCAGTGATTACAACAGAGAAAGAAGAACACCGCTCGAGATAAACCAGTACACCCAAAAAGACCTCCGACAGCATTTTCAAAAACAAGCATATTCAGTCGAAAAAAGTAAGCAAGGTTCTCTTCTGCACACCTCAATCAGACTAACTCAGTAAGAAAAGCATACATGACGTACGATGATAGAAGTACATTAGTAAAGATATGAGAAAACGCCCATCAATACCACAAAAGTCTACGTTAGATGCAAATTTCATACATGTAACGTAGTGATGAATTTGCATCTGTATAACTCCCTGTGACAACTTCATTCTCACTTTCATCCAAATTTCTTGTATATGAATTTTTTCGCATACATTACCACATAGCAGCCACACAACAACACTGCGTATGATGCACAATGGGTCCAACAAGAATTATTAGTTGAGATACACCAAGGAAGCTACAAACACAACCACCAAGGTAAGCCAAACACTCCTACAACATGACAGTTCTGGTCTGCGTAACTCTGCAGCGTAGTAGTACGTGTGATGTATGATGAGCTGAATCTTCACAAACCACCACCAGTTGCAGAAATAAATAACTTTCTTCCAGATATCATTGTAGCATTCACATCTGCATGAATTGCTCAAGCATGTTCACGAGGTCAGCAATTACAATGTATGATGAGCTGAATAGCCTGTATTAGTTGAGATGTGTGAAGGTAGCCTTAATTGCTGCTCGTGTCAGATATAAGCACGTTTACAAAGTGACAATAATGTTAGAGCAGTTAAAAGACAAGAATGACACAAAACAGAAGTTTGAGGCATTAGTAGTGAAAATGAACAAGAAAGCAATAAAAGCATCTTAATTTACTTGTGAGTTCTGTAGTTGTTACCAGCAGGACCGTTATTTTAATAATTTGTCTGCAACACCAATACATTTTTTTATGAAAAATATGACAGAACAGAATTAAACACCTTGTTTAAAGTTACCTTTAAAGTATTAACTAGACTAAGTATTACTTATGCATAATTACAGAGGGCCCCATGACAGATTTGGAAGAAGAGAACATGAAAAAAGAACACATAATACCGGTAATGTTGCAAGAGCAATACTGCAACTTACAATAACAACCAGCAAAACACAAACGCATTAGTGTTAACCAAATGCAACTTTAGTTCAGTAGCCTTGGTGAAGTTTGTTTTGTTAGCTGTAAGTAAAAATGAGGTTTCTAACTCAAGACACCACACCTGAAAAAGACACATTTTTACCCCACTTAATGAAAGCATTACGGAAAGATACAGTTAGCAATACGCTAGGCAACAAACCAAAGCTCATTTAAAAGATTAATATAAAGCTGTTAGATTATTACAGAAAGATATTGTTCTCAACAATAAGCCTGGAAACGTTTAAACCAAATTAAATGGAATGCATGCGTACTCTAAACGTGCAGTTGCATAAGGCTGTTAGTACCGTTTGGGTGCTTATTATTACATAATAATAATAATAATAACTTTATTAACGTGTCAAAACTGTAGTAACCACTAACCACATGGACACCACGCCTCCATGACTGGTCTTACGAAACCTAAGGCCAATCTTTTCTTGAACTTTGGAAAAGCTAATTGCTATATCACACAAGCACACAACACTATGCTCCTTTGTTAAGCCCCAAAGACTGGCAGAAGAACGACTGCAAATTACTCAGTGCAGATAAATTTAATCCAATTACAAGTGTGTCAACATTTCTAGTAAAATACATGTAGATCACATTGAATGGAAATCCTCACCTTCAATGTTAACGTTGTATGTCCGTGTGGATGTTCCAGTTGGATTATTTGCTACACATTTGTAAACTCCTGAGTCATCAGGTCCAGCACCAGCAATCGTCAATGTGTGTTGGCCATCATTAGCACTGATGTTAAAGTGGCTATCGTTCTTCAAGGTGGCATCATCCTTGACCCATTCTACAGTTGGCACAGGCTTCCCACTTACAGTGGCCTCCAGCACAATATCGCCACCTTCTTCCATCACCTTGGGAAACGTTGCTTCGTCTGTAAAGGTAGGAGGGATGGGTTTCTCAGCGACAGTGAGTTCTGCACTACAAGATGCTTGTCCACCTTCGTTCGACGCAGTGCAGCGGTACATCCCACCGTCAGACAAAAGGCAATTTTGCAACTCCAAAGAATGCATGTCATCATCTGAGAGGAATTCATAGCGGTCATCCCCTTCCAAAGATTGGTCATTCTTGAACCACTCTACTTCTGGCTGAGGAGTACCAGAGACACGAATATCAAATCGGGCCAAATCTCCTTCGCACAATTCTATACTGTTCATTTTCTTCTCAAACTCAGGAGCAACAACGGCTTCTTCAACAACAAGTTCTACAGTACAAGAAACTTTTCCCACTCTGTTACTGGCAGTGCAAGTGATCTCTCCATCATCAGTCTGTTTAGCATCCTTGATTGTCAGAACAGATTTATTTCCGTCAAACTCAAGATTGAAATGATACCTGTCTCTTATAAGCTTTCCATCTTTAAACCATTCAATTTCTGGTTCTGGAAGACCAGAAACAACTGCTTCAAACCGAGCTTGCCCTCCCTCAACAATCTGTGCTCCTTCAGGCTGGACAACAAATTCTGGTGCATGCATCTCTTCCTCAACTTCAAGGGTTGCAGAACACGTATCTCTACCACCACTGTTGGAAGCAACACAGCTGTATTTCCCACCATCTGCTAGTTTAGAACCAGTTATGGACAACGAATGAATGCGTCCTTCTGTGTCCATTTGAAAATGGTCATCATTAGCAAGTTCGTTATCATCTTTGAACCACTTTACTGTTGGTTTGGGCCTTCCACTGACCTCAACTTCCAAGTCTACATCTGTCCCTTCAACAACCTTTTTGTTTTCAAGGCGCTGAAGAAATCTTGATGGAATTACATTATCTCTAACACTTAACTTTCCTTCACAAGAGGCTTCACCGGCCTCATTTACTGCTGTGCATCGATAGGTGCCTTGATCTTCTGTTGTTGTACCATAAATGAGGTATGTATAGCTTCCTCGCTCTTCATTTTCAACAAACTCCGTTCGAGATGTTGTTTCCTCAATGAGCACACCATTCCTGTACCAGTCAATGTCAGGCTCTGTACCTTGGACACGAACCTCAAGCCGCACATCACTATTTTCAGTCACTTCTATGTCCTTGAGAACTTCCAAGAAAGATGGCTTCAGAACCTTCTCTCGTACTGAGAGCTTTCCCGTGCATGAAACTTTACCAGTTTCATTTGTGGCAGTAAATGTGTACTCCCCTTCATCATCTGTCACAACATCCTTCAAAATAAGCCTGTAAGTGTCACCACTGGTTTCCATTACCGTTTCTTCATTTCCCATAATTTCTGCTCCATTGGTGGCCCAATGAGCATCAGGTTTAGGATTTCCAGTAACTTCCACCTCAAAACATGCTGTATCACCCTCTGTGACACTGAGATCTTGTAACTTCTTTGTAAACTCTGGTGGAACTGCCTTCTCGTCTTTTGGAAGGCCAAGGAGAGCCTCAAGGGGAAGCTCAATTTCTACAGCAGCTTTCTGAGAAACTGGAATTTCTTCCACAACCTCAACCATTTTGCTGGCAGCCTCATCCACTAAAAGCTCCATTTGGCATGACACTTCACCAGCCTTGTTTGAGGCAACACATTTATAGGCACCTTCATCGTCAAGTTCTGCTTTGTCAATGATCAATGTTCCATCGGCCAGGGAGCGAATGTGGCCTCGTTCAGGTATCTCTTCATTTTCTTCAGTGTACCACGTGACAGTAGGTTTAGGTGTGCCATCTAGTTGTACCCTTAAGACAGCGGAACTTCCTTCCATGAGACGCACATCCTGAGGTTTCTTCGAGAAAGAGGGAGCCTTCGAAACTTCTTCTACAGCAACTGGTTTAACAATTAGTGGCGCAACACTTTGAACTTTACCAACGTCATTCACTGCCTCGCATGTCATTTCACCAGAATCGTCTGGTGTTGTTTCATGGATGATAAGAGCGTGCAAATCCTCAACCTTTCTTTCTTCATATCTGCCACCTGGTTTGATAGGAACATTGTTTATAAACCATGAAATGTCTGGTTCCGGATTCCCGTGCACTTGAACTTCAAATACAGCATCACTTTGCTCTTCTACTTCAAGCGGTTCCAGTGGTTTAAGAAACTCGGGCTGGGTTGCGATTTCATCAACTAGCAGTTCAGCTGTGCATTCTACTTTCCCAAATGAATTCTCTGCCACGCACTTGTACTCTGCTTCATCGTCAAGAACGGTTTTGCTAATGACCAAAGCATGTATGTTTCCCTCTTGGGTAATATGAGTGTGCCTGTCTTCTTGCACAAGATCGTTTTCAACAAACCACCGCACAGTGGGATTAGGCACCCCATCGATTATCACTTCCAACCGAACTGCATCTCCTTCAATTGCATGAAGAGTTGACAGCTTTTTGACAAACACCGGTGGTTTGCCACTTGGCTCTTTTTCAGTTGATGGAGCAACAGACTTCACAATTTCTGGTATCTTAGGTGTAGACTTCACCCCTTCTTCAATAACTGTGAGCTGCGCACTAGTTACTGCCTTTCCTGCTATGTTGGTTATGATGCACTTATACTGCCCAGAGTCATTTGGTGCTAAATCCTCAAGCACAAGCAATGATGAACCAGCCTCAGTCTCAATGTCCATTCCTTCATCATCTTCTGAAACTTCCTCGTCATCCAAAAACCACTTCACCTTTGGCTCTGGGCTACCAATGTACTTGACAGAAAACTCCACATTGTTTCCAGCATCAGCAGTCGAGTCATAAAGTTTCTTTGTAAACCTTGGGGGAACTGTATCTTCAGCAACAAGGAGTGTTGCTTCACAAGTAGCTGTACCAAACTTGTTCCGTGCCTTGCATGTGTATGTACCACTGTCATCATCTCTACAGCTTGTTATCACAAAAGTGTGCGAGTCTTCACTTGTCTGAGTTTCAAACCGTGGACCGGGTTTTAAGAGCTTTGTTCCCTTCAGCCATTCTACAAACGGAGTTGGTTTTCCTTGCACATGAACTTCAAAACGCACTGGACTCCCATCTGGTATCTCCACATTCTCGAGAACTTTGGTAAACTCTGGAGGCTTACCCTTACCATTGACTGTTAAGTTGGCTGAACAGGTGTCTTTTCCAGCAGAGTTAGTTGCTGTGCACGTGTAAGTTCCCTCATCGTCCATGTCCGACTTTTGTATGGTCAAGATGCAACTTTTATCCGAAGCTACCTTCATTTTGAACCTGCTGTTTTCGTGCAGCTGCCGATGATCTTTGAACCATGTTATATTAGGCTCTGGTCTTCCAATCACTGTACATTTTAGCTTTACTGGCTCTCCCTCTGAAACTTCAACGTTTTCCACTGGTGATGTAAATTTAGCAGGTGTCTGTAGTGGTGAAATATGCAGATGAGCTGATGATTCTGCATCTCCGGCCTCATTCACAGCCTTACAAGTGTAATCACCTGCATCTTCTGGCTTGCTATACATGACAATCAATGCAGAGGTGTCTTCATCATGTACAATCTCAAGGTGCTTGTCCTCTTTGACAGGCTGTCTATCTTTGTACCAAGTGACCTCAGGTTCCGGCATTCCTGTGACTTTGACATCAAACCGTGTGCAAGACCCTTCTACGATGTACACATCCTTCAACTGTTTCACAAAAGCAGGGGGGCTTGTAGGAGTAACTTGAGTGACAGTAAGATTACATGACTTTCTGACCTCCCCTGCAGTATTCTTAGCTCTACAAGTGTAGTTCCCTTGGTCACTGCAGCGAGCATCCTTGATCTCCAAGCTGCAGATGTCATTCTCTCTCCTTGCGTGGAATCGTCTGTGTGGATAAATTGTGATTGGTTGGTCGTCCTTGTACCAAACCACATCAGGTGGAGGCGTGCCAGTGACAAAGATCTGCATCTCCACAGAATCGCCTTCCTCTATTGTCGTGTCAACAAGTTCAGTAGTGAATTCAGGAGGTATGGATCGCCGGCGAGTGGTCGGAACACCCTCAGTCATCACATGGATCTCCGAGGCACTGATGTCACCTGGTGTAGGAAGTTGAACTTGAATAGGTTGAAAGTCAACCCCATCTATTCCACCAACTGTTAATGTCACTGCTGGAGGTGGTTTATTTGGGTCTCTGAAACAATGCAAAAAAAAAAAGAATTGACAACATACAAATTCCAGCCACTCATAAATATCCTAACAGCAACAAAAAGCTACAGCGGAAAAGGCCCGGAATTAAGTCCTGCGATTAAATATTAGACCAGGTCTAAATTAGACTTTTTATAATTGGTTTAAAATGTTTATATGTCGCTCTCTGATCACCAAACAACAATCTTACATTGTTATCACAGCAGACTGTGGCTCCTCCACTTCTGGTTCCTCCTCTGATTCACCAGCTGTAATCAAACAGAAAAAAGCATATTGTCTTTCAACTACTGGGAAGACCCCCATTGAAGAATGACTAACCTTGCTAATGCTCTTTCAGTAACACAATAGTAATTAGTATCTCAATAAATTGCATGACATGCCATCAAAGCCATGTTTCCTTTTATCATACATTAGCTTGTACTAGTGTTCAAAGAAGGCAAGAGCAAGTGGTGTAAATAATACTACTTTCTCATACTACACACTACAACAAGCAGGTGTTAATTCGAAAGAAGCCATTTCCACATCTTCAACATTAACCTAGGTGTACACAACCCAGAAATATTAAAGTGAATGGTCAATGACGGGGGAGCCTGTCAATTTAACAGAACAGCAATTCCAAACACGACAATTTTCTACTGATTAATCTTCTTTACTGGCTGATTACCTGCAGCCAAAAGACCTCAAATTGACAAGCACTACTTTACCAAACTGGCCCACCAAGCTGGTCAGTTTCTCAACACCATACACCATGGTGAAAGTGGTGCATTGCATTTATGAACTGACAAGTCCGACCAGTCAGATCTGACGAATGATAAACATCTTAAAACTTTGATTTCCTTACATTCAACATTCAGATCTGCCATGGAAGTTGCTGTTCCAGCTTCATTTGTTGCCTGGCAAGTGTAGGTCCCTTCATCTTCAATATCAACCTCTGATATTTTCAGACTGTACAAATCTCCTTTCTTCTCAGCATGGATGCGCTCTCCCATTCTGATTGGACGATCGTCCTTAATCCACAATACCTCAGGCTCTGGAATGCCGGCCACACGGACATCTAGCTGTGTCGGTTGGCCTTCTGCTGTAATCTGATCCTCCAATGGCATTGTAAATTCAGGCGCGACTGGAGCTGGTGCTAACTCCACTGGAGCCATCTCAACCAAAACTTCTCTTTCTGGAGCAGGGATGGTAAACTCTGCAATTTCATCTGGTATTTTAGGTCCAGGCTTTGACTTCAGCTTAACAGTGTACTCGGCAGGCATGATAATCTCGGCTGTTGACTTCTTGCGCTGTAAAATTGTGGATGGTACCCAGACTTCATCACCCCTAGAGCCATCTGATCGAAATCTGACAACTCTGTACATGCCTGGGCGTGAAACTCGATCCAGGACTAAAACTGTCTCTTCCTTCTGAAGGCATATGTTGTTAAGATCATCTCTGTAATCTTGTAATGCGACACAGAACTCAACCTCTTTTGGTGTCTCCGTAATAAGGATCTCAAACCTTTGAAAAAATAATAACATCCAGAGTGGTTTATAGGAAGGAAAAACTCTAGTGGAATTTTATAATTTTGTTTTCTTTCAGAAAACAGGGGCCTCACAAAACCTCAATGGTGACAGCCACAACAATGAGAACAATGCTAAACAAAAAGATGAGCTAGAAGACAATGGCTCTGCAAGTGTGTTATCCATTTTCATACTTTTTTGCCATCCTCTGCAAAATAACTACACCAAATGATCAAATTCTGGGTTTTATTGAGAATGAGAACATGCAACGGTGAATTTTCGTTTCTCTATCTGACTTTGAATGCCGTCTCCACAAATTCAACTCCTGGAGAGTTCGGCCACATCAGACAAATCGAATAATGTTGAAAAACAGCTTAGCTGAGGAAAATAATGTGAAGTTTAATTTTTTCTCAGGCAATGCCATAGTGACTGCATAGGACCCTAACATCTCATGTACACTCATGGAAGTTGCATTTTCAAGCCTCTAGATGTTCACGGGACCCCTTTCCCCAAAAATAATAATGTCAACTTACTGAGTGTGCTGGGTGATTTCAGCACAAAGGCGATCTATTACTTCCTTCCCAGCCTGAAAAAGAAGCAAGTGACAATGGCTGGTTAGACAGAAAAATTTCCACATTTCCATTTTCATCCTTGGTACCACCAGTATAGTAAGAGACGCTCAGTCATTATCCCAGACACATACAAACACAAGGCAAACTTGGAAATGCCTATTATGCTATCTTAATGACTATGAGAAAGAAAAGGCAGTCTTAAAAGTGCTACCTCAAGGTCATGAGTATCAACGCCAGCCTTTCGTCCACACTGCAGAAGATCAGTAAGATAAGCTCTGTATTCTAAAACACGCTCAACAGGGCGATCCAGAAGTTCTTCAACGGGACGACAAGATGCATCTTCTTCACACATCTACAGAGTTGCAAAAGAAAATGTAAGAATGCACTTTAGTTAATCAGTGCCATTCTGACCCGGATGACGTATCCATCTTAGTGAAATAACTGATCTCAGTGCCATCCACGAAAGTAGATTGTTCTATTTTAAACTAGCAGCCGTAAATCTAAAAGCCTTTTCACGTAATCCAGACACATAAGATTTATAATCAGTGTGAGACAAGCTATCTGTCTGGACAAGTCATACATTTTTTCACACAAACATTGTATCCATTTTCTTTTTGCTTGTTAGCCCAGAGAGTAGAGGCAACTCTCCAAATCACTACACACGACAGTAAACAGCTATCGTGTGGTGATTTGGAAAAAAGCTATAATTTTGTCCAAAGCTATAAATTTGTCCAATTTGCTGGCATCTCACAAACTTTGCAAGTTTGCTTCTTTGACAAATTTCAAGGTTCTCCAAACTGAAAAGGGCTCTAGACGTTCCAAAGGAAGTAAAAAAAACAGACAAGAAATTTAGAGCCTGGCGACAACCTGAAATGTAGTAAATGTAACAGATGTACAGACCTCTGTGAACGTTAACCACCTTAGCTTTATGCTTTAGTTTTGATTATCACAGATATCACAAAAACACTGACAAAATATTGTTTCACATCCTTTCAACATCAAGCAGATATGAGATCAAAAAGGGAGTTTGTCAACTAGAGAATGTTGGTGTTTTGAGTGTTGGTTGTAGGTTTTCGGACATGAGTCGATTCTCAGAACTAACATTAAAACAAAATACAGCACGAACAAAAACTTTATTAACAAATAACCACAGTGCAGATTACATATAGTACTTAAGCACGAACACTAAGTTGATAAATGAATCTCACCTTGAAGAAGTCTTTAGGGTGTGATTCTATAAAGTTGTCAGAGTCACCTTTTCCATCACAGAAGGTAATGTATCTGTCAAGCTCATTTTCCTGAATGGGGACAAAAAATTGACTTAGTAAAAGAAATTACCTTTCACATTGACCAGTGTTACTAAGATAGCTTTGAAGGCACGTCAACTCCTTGCTTCACTTGCAATATGTATCGTATATAATAAACTGAGGTCTTTCATTTTCAATTACAGTACACCCGGCTAACTCAAACACGAAAGGGAAACAAAAAATTGTTCACAATAACAATCATGTAAACTACATGAGAAAAGCAACCAAGGAAAACAGGTTTCAGTTTCAGATAGCGGGGGTTTTGAGATAGCTTAGAATTAACTTTGTGTTTTAAAGAGGGTTATCTGTAATGTTATTCCATGGTAGCGCAATATTTATTGGGCTCTTAGTGGCAGCAAGGAGGACCCCTGGCCACTTAGGCCTGGGCTGCTGACAGTAGTGAGGACCATTGTCCATTCAGGGCTCCTAATGACTTCAGTGACGACCACTGGCCATTCAGGGCTCCCACTAACAGCAGTGAGGATCAGTGACCATTCATGGCCCCTTCTAACAGCAGTGAGGAACACTGGCCGTTCAGGGCCCCCTTCTTACAGCAGTGAGGACCATTCTAACAGCAGTGAGGACCATTGAGGGTTCCTACTAACAGTAGTGAGGACCACTGGCCATTCAGGGCTCCTTCTAACAGCAGCAAGGACCATTTGGCCATTCAGGGCTCCTTCTAACGGCAGTGAGGACCACTGGCCATTCAGGGCTCCTTCTAACAGCAGTAAGGACCATTGGCCATTCAGGGCTCCTTCTAACAGCAGTGAGGACCACTGGCCATTCAGGGCTCCTTCTAACAGCAGTGAGGACCATTAGCCATTCACGGCTCCTACCAACAGCAGTGAGTACCACTGGCCATTCAGGGCTCCTTCTAACAGCAGTGAGTACCACTGGCCATTAAGGGCTCCTTCTAACAGCAGTAAGGACCATTGGCCATTCAGGGCTCCTTCTAACAGCAGTGAGGACCACTGGCCATTCAGGGCTCCTTCTAACAGCAGTGAGGACCATTGGCCATTCAGGGCTCCTACGGACGGCAGAAGGAGCCAAGGGCTTGACTAACTAGACAATGGTTGCCTTTGCTGCTGAATGAATTACCCTGAGTTTACACAAACATGTCTGCCTGTCTAAAGAAATGACTGTTATAATATCATAGTACTGCCAACTGAGCAACATGAAACAAGGCATGTTCACATGGCATGATGCAAACAATGACTTCGAAGGAACAAGGAAAATATAAATTAGATTCACTTGGGTACTTTTGAATCCTCTCAAACTAAGTGAAAGGTTTACAAGAGGGTTTAAGTAGAATAGACATGGCTTAGTTTTTTTGTGTTTCACTTAGGACATGACAATAACAAAACATAAAGTAACACCATTATCATGTGACCCAAGTCACTTGGCCCAATGCAAATCAACTGAGGAAAATAATGAAAGTGTGTTTTCAATACTTTGAATTAGTTAAGAATTATCAATTGCCCTACCCTTTTTGTAAACACTTTGCCAACTTCTGAAGGATTTCCTCTGCATTTACTCAGCTCATCACAAAAGATCCTGAAAATGTGCAACACAGAAATAGTGATCTTGAGTAAAGGAAATCTTTGCTTAATGAGCAAGACTCAAATTTTTCCTTGATGAAAGGACACAAAAGACACGCACACAAACACAAAAAGCCGTAAATTTGACACAATTTTAAGGAAGAGATGTTAAATCTGGACTAAGTGATTACTGATAAAATGAAGAATTTGAACTGTGTAAAGCCTCCAGGCATAATTCAACTTATAAAATGGTCCTTTACAAAAACATGTCCTTAGCTACCAAAAGGCACAACAAGGAAGCTGTCCTATTTAAAATTTTGTCTCTCTTTCCTGCTAACTTATTTTCACAATTTGTACCCAATTAAAAAGAGATGGAAATAGGCTTGTCAGACCAGCTACCTCTTTAGAGCAGAACTTAGATCTTTAGTTTTTTCTGTCAGAGAGTAACAAATGTTGGTCTGAAGCTCAGAGTTTCATTACAAACGTTTTTCACATACTTGGTAAAACAGGTGTCAATTAAACTTTTACTCCCTTAAGTCCCTTTCTTTTTGTCATTACAGCCGAACTTCTTGCTACCAAAATTAGACAAAGTGCACTGTGTAGGGGCTTCCAACTTCCAAATAATAAAGAGGCAAAAATTTCCCAATTTGCGGACGATACAACCGTCATAGCTAAAGATGTTGAGTCAGTTAAACAGGTCCTAGAATTAATCAAAGAATTTGGCGCTATCTCCGGCTTGGAAATAAACCAAAGAAAAACGAAGGCTATGCGGATTGGTTCTAGCAAAGCAAATAAACAAAAAATCTTAAATTTCAAATGTCCACGCAATCCGATTAAATTTTTGGGAACACACCTTTCATATGGCATGTAAAAAACAACAACAGCAACTTTAGTCTCAAGATCCAGAAATGGAGATCAAACTTAACATCTGACTATCTCGGGATCTGACTCTTTATGGCAGAACATTACTTGCCAAGTCGCTAGGAATTTCTCAGCTGATTTACTCGGCCTCAATGCTCTCTGTTCCGGAGTCAATCATTCAGCAAGTCCAAAGTAAACTTTTCGCGTTTTTGTGGAAAAACAAAAAGGATAAGATCAAACTTGAGGTGCTCTATCTGCCACTGTCAAAAGGAGGCTTAAAGTTTCCATGTTTTGGTACAATGGTAAAAGCGTTACGATTAAGTTGGATCAGCAGATTCTTACTCGGGTCAGATGAATCATGGAAAGCAATTCCAAACTCTTACTTTACCAAACTTGGCGGGCTTCCCTTCATTCTAAAATGCAACTACAACGTGAAAAAACTTAGCGAAAAATTACCCACTTTCTATAGAGAGCTGCTAGACTATTTTGCTGATCTGCGAAATAATTTCGAGGATATGCACCAAAAAACGTTTATTCTGGTGAATAATAAGGACATAACCATTGAAGGAAAATCTATCTACTGGAAAGCTTGGTTTGATAAAGATATTCACTTTGTCCAAGATCTTCTAAACAAGAATGGCAATTTCCTCTCGCTATCTGAACTCAACGACAAATACAAACTGAAAACCAATTTTTTGAGATATCAGCAAATCATCTCCACAATACCAGTATGTAAACGAAATGAGGCTTCGCAATCTCTCATTATACGACGACTTTCCGAACAGGATGATGATTTGTTTCAGCTTTCAAAAGACAAAGTATTTATTTAATCCTTCCCAAAATGCGATGCAAGGACTACTACCAATTATTCCTTGAAAAAAAAGACAAGTTACCAACTGCAAAAGAAACATGGTCAGAAAAAAATGAAGTGGTTGCAGACAATTGGGAAAAAAGTATAAATAATATATACAAAACAACTAAAGATAACAGGCTGAAACAATTCTCCTTCAAACTTTTGCACCGTATTCTCATCACCAAAACAGAACTTAAAACGCTATGGAATTGTCAGCAATAGTGAATGCGTGGAGTGTCATGAACCAGACTCCCTTGAACACACCTTCATGGAATGCACATCCTCTCTTAAACTATATGAAGACATTTTAAATTGGTTTAATGCACAACGCCACACGAACATCAACCCCACTGTCGCTCAGAACTTCTGTCAGTTATCACCTGTGTCAAATTCATTTCTTTTCAGAAAAATCTCATTGCTCCTACAGCATGTGAAGCAATATATTTATGCAAACAAATCATTGAATAAGAATTTAGACAGGGCAGAATGCATCTCAAAACTTGAAAGAACATGGAAAATCAACAAGATAGTCTAAAACGATTTGATTGTGCTTTCCCCAGCCTTCGCTCCAATATTATTTACTTAATTCTTTAGTTACATATCCTTATTGCTTTACCCTAATTAGTTATGGCACTTTGTTAAACTACTGCTAATACTTTAACTCCACTGTATTTTATTGTGTATTTTCTTTTTGTTTGCAATAAAGTCTATTAAAAAAAAAAACTTTTACTCCAGCAGCAAGCCTGAAAACATCCAACAACTTTACTCATATTAAAAGATAGTAATTAACATACACTTTATGGAAGAAAAACACATCCTCAGAGTTGATAAAGATGGTGTCTTTATTGTCTAAGAATGCTGGTGGTGCTTTGCGGAGCTGGTAGATATAATCCTGAAACAAAATAAAGAACTCAATTTGATTAGCTGCTGATGATAATGCCAGCAAACTGTCTGATTTGTGTATAGCCATTTGGGGAGGCTCAGTCACACAAATTCATAAAATTCCATACCTCAGCAAGAGACCTCAAGTCATCCACATATCTCTCTTCACTTTCAATGAGCTTGTCAGTGATATCATTCATTCTTTGGCGAGCAGCTTCTTTCTCCAAGTCAGGGGCTTCTCCATTCACAAAAGGAGAGGGAATTATCAGCTCCACTGCATCAAAGTCAAAGTCCTGGGGCATGGTCATCAGGTGCACCTCTGATTCAACTCTGGGCTGGTCTAGGTCATCTGCATGGCCATTTGTAAGCCGGCTTGAATCAATGCATGGGGCGGAGTCTCTTCGTGGAGTGCCAGGGGGTGTGAAGATCAGCACTGAACCAGCATGTTGGGGAATGAGGAGCTCTGCATGTTTTTTGGGTTCCAAACTAAAAAATGAAACAAATGATGCATGAATTCCAACAAACGAATATTAAAAAAACCTATTTACTAAGAAATCTAAAACAGTATAGAGAAAAGGGGGATTTAAAGATCTTCGCAATGGTAGAACAAAATTCTAATCTTTTTCATATGGCTTCTTTGTATCAGTTTTAGAAAACTTCACAGATTTCCATCGACATGCCCTAAACTTGAATATTATGAAAGTAAGTTCTTACTGACTGCACTAATACAGGCAAAGTTGTATCCCAAAGCAACGTACTTAATCTGTTATGTGTGAAATTCAAACTACAAGTCATATCAACCAAGCACTTAGATTCTTTAGGAATGCCTTCTAACAGATAGGATGTGGTATACTCCAAAATTGCTTCCAAAGAAACATTACAGGAGTCAGAAAAAGAAGGTCAGTGCCCAAAATGTTTGGAGACAATAACATTTATTGGCACGTAAGCTCCATAAATTTTATATAAATGCAAGAATGTTTTAAAGTACTTTACTTACGGCCTACGACTACTGGCCACAGACTCTTCAATCCTTCGACAGATACTCTCATTTGCCATTTGCATGTCTCTTTCAAGTTTGCCGACCTCCTCAGGACTTGTCTTGTCCAAGGTATCAGGTGTGCTCTCAACAGTTTTCTTGGACCGCACTTCCACATTTAGGTTCTCAGAGGGTGGCAAAGCACCAAAAACATAAAGATTTGATGTCATTTCTGGATTTTCTGGAACAAGCATCTCAACTTCAGTTCTCGTTTCTTGCTTGATGCTTGTTGTCGTTTCCCTGGTTGTTGTCTTCCACACCCTCTTCCTTACAAGCTGAGCCTGGTCTGACGAGGTTGGCCGACGTGTCTCAGTATGCAAAGCTGTTTCCACTTCAATGTCCTTACTTACGAAGGGCCCAAGCGAGGTGACTGTGACATCCTTCTTCACCACTTCTGCACCCCACGGAGCCAAAGCCATCTCACTGGGTTCTCTCTTGGTGTCTTCACTGATGTGAACCAGAATCTCATGCTCTGGGATCTCCACAGGTTTCACTGCTTTGCCACCTTCAAACCACCCCTGGATCTCTGACTTTATGATGGGTGCAATCTTCTGCTCAGCTTCTACACTTACTGGTGCATCGGACCTCACTCTTACAGACACCTGTGGACGTTTGGCTGGTCCAGCCTCTTCAAACACTTCTCGATCACCGGCCCTCTTGCTGCCCAGTACGCCATCAATGAATGATGACAGGACATTAACACGCACTGGCTTGCCATATTCTGCTGAAGTAGGAGTTGTTTCCACCAGTTCTCTCTCATAAGCCTCAATGCCTTCTGCTGTAACTTCCTCTGCCTGAAATTGATCAATTTGAAGACTTGTGACACTGGGCAAAAGGAAATAAAAGCTTCTAAAACCTTTCATAGAATTAAAGATCCATTCAGGTGATTAATGCGATTTGATGAAATCAAGAAGTAAGGCCATTCAAATGAAAGCTACCAAGCAATACATGTACTTTTTTAATGAAGAATGGTTTATTTGGGGAGTGCTAAGAGCTCAATTAGTATGCATATTACCAAGCTGACCAATACATGAACTACACAGTTTACTGTATGCACGAGCACACAAAAGATGGACTTTAGGAGTGGAGAAGCTTTGTTTTTTTTTTCTTTTTTTGACGTTGAAGGGCCAACAAAATAACAATTGATAGAGAAATGTTGTCAAGCACTGAGTGGTGTCTGTGCATAACCGCCACCAACTGGTCCCAAGCAACTTTACCTTAGGAGGAAGTCCTCGCTCTTTTCTTTCCCTGAGTCTCTCTGCTAAACGGAAAAGATCATTGTCCATAAGGTCAAACTTGGTTGCAATCTCTTTCTGTTTAGCCATGAGGTCCTTGGCTTTGTAACGTGGCTCATCCATGGTGAGCTTGGCTGAGAGTTCAGCAAGTTTTTTCAGGCGTGCTTCCTGCTTGTTGAGGCCAGGTTTCACAAAGCCTTCTAACATGTCAAGAAGATCTACGACTTCTTCCTCAGTTTTGCATTGTTTTGCACCATCTCTGGTGGTTTTCAAGAAGTGCTCACTGTCGGTGATCCAGACTGAAGCCTGCAAAATAGAAGACGAGATTGAAGCAAAGTTAACTTTCAAGGGCAATACCAGCAACTCCCTGGTAATTTGGATGCCTCTCCAAACCAAAAGTAGTGGTACTACATTCAGCACTTCAGTCCTTTAATAATAATGATAATAATAATAATAATAATAATAATAATAATAATAATAATAATGACTTTAAAACAGGATCCACAAAGTGGCTCTTCACCTGTACACTAAAAACTATCTAACTAACTAATATTCTAACAATTTATAAATGGATTCTTTACTAGAATGGATGCTTCTACTAGACAGACAGACAGACAGACAGACAGACAGACAGACAGACAGACAGACAGGCAGGCAGGCAGGCAGGCAGGCAGACAGGCAGGTAGCAAGCAGACCAACAGAAAGATAAAGCTGGTCAGCATGTAGATTCTAGAGGCTGTTAACTGAATAACAAACAGAACCAGACAATTATATCCAACGATTTTCACAATTTTGTTTTCAAAAATTGTGCTTGATTCTGAGCTTTCTGGAGAAAATCTATAACTCTCCAATACTACATGTACAAATGCATGTTTTAACTGGTTGAGGAGGATGGGAAAGCAAGGTTCATCATGCAGTCTGTGGCATAACTTCTTGCATTGAGTCACTTCATATAACAGGGAGTACATCCAAGTCTATCTAAAACCCAACAAGGTACCAAAGTTTTAATATCATTAACAAACCTGTTCATAGAGTTGATGGAACTCAATAGATGCTTCCAGCATGGTCCTGTGATCCTCCATCCTGGAGAGAAATCTCTGCCAGCGAGCTTCCATTGCCGACACTTGCCGCATAATGGCAGGTGCATCATGGTGATTTAACTGCCTCAACTTTTCTGCTTCATCAACCAGTCTACCAACTTCTACATCTGCAGGCTGTTGGAACAATACCATTGCGATCCCAGATTTAATTCTTAAGTGAGCATTTAAAAAATGTACTAAACTGGTCATACAGGTTACTGCTTAAGTAACAGGCAATCAAATCGTGCAACCCAGCCCACAACCATGGGGCTCTTGTCACATCCACACTATGCAAGAATGAAGTTGAAGATGTCAATACAACAAACGTACAGTGCAAGCCAACAAATTCAAGTGCATGCGAAAGGCATACATTTTTGCCATCATTTGTTCATCATATCTGGAAGTTTAAATGTTCCATATTACACTTATGCAACATCAATCCTACCTTGACTGACTCCAGAAAAGCATCAGACTCTTGCAGCAAAGTAACAGCATCAAGAAGAGTGACACCAAACTTTCGGTTAAGAGCCAGCAGCTCTCGAGTGTGCTCTTCAATAGTTAGATTAACCTGTAAAAGAACATACTTTGTTTATTATATATGTAGTCCATTTTTACCTACATTGTAGCTCCCATCTTTAAAATGCATAATTGGCTCTTAACATCCAGTCTGAACTCTCAGAAGCCCAATCACTTGTTCGTTTACAGTTCTTTTATCTAAAATCATTGGCTCTAAGGAATTCTGCCAAGGGTTATGCAAATGGTATTAAAGATGCTGCACTAGTGGCTGCATTTTATTGGGAATTGCCAGAGAAGTGAAAGGTGCTTAGTCCAGTAAGTGGTCCTCTGGGAGCCACAGCATGAATGAAGGAACCTTACAAGTGCATCTGGTACCTATGGTGTGGACACCCTTAGAGACCACTCAGGTATAAGCCTATGAGAACTACATCTATTCTAAATAAATTATACAATGAATAGAGGGCAATGACAACAATAATGATGATAAGGATTATTTCAAACACAACTTCTTCAGAACATACCTTGCTGATAGCTTGTTCAAATTCACACAGACGGACACTTTCCTCCAACTTGTCCTTATGGTGTTCCCACAGACTCCGCCACTCATCATGTCTCCCTTCTGACTTCTCAAGGAAACCTTTGATCTCTTCACGTGACACAGAGACTGCAGACGATGTGGCAGCACGGCTCAGAACATCTTGAGCATTGACTGTGGTGAAGTTGAAAAGTTCCTGCACAGTCTGGTAGTTGGCAAGATGATCTTGGAGAAGGAGCTGTGCATTGTTCAGTTCTCTTGGAAGAGGCTGGTTTTGTATTCCATAAGTCATGTCATCCATCATTTGGAGAAGCTGAGAAAGATATTAGAATGGAAAACACTTAGAAAAACAACTCTTTAAACTGTAATGAAACCTTGTACTTTACTACACTGGACTCCAGACATTCGTAGCACTAATCTACCTCAATGGAAGTCAAGTAAGTTGGACAGTTTTTAAAATCATTAAAGTTCAAGTCTTAACTCACCTTCTCAACACTTGTGTAAAAGGTCGCTGACATCGACAAGAGCACCTCATAATCAGCAAGAAGAGTCTTAAACCTTTGATATGCAATCTGTAGTTCATCTGTGATGACTCTGATGGCTGCTTTGTAACTACCCTCTGCTTCTGACAGCTGCTCTGCAGCCCGGAGATGAGATTGGACATCTTCATCTGTGCGCTGAAGAACAATAATAAACGAAATATTAAATACAGGTAGTGAATTTGCTGTAAAGTAATTCCAAATGTCTTGCTCACATTTCGATGAGAACAAGTGAGATGAGTGGTGTTGCAGTTTTTAACAGTGAAATGGTGACAGGAAATGATGACAGTGAGACTTGCATCAGTAAGAATGAGCTGATTGCCATCCTCAGCTTACCTGAGCAGCATCCTTGAACCTCCTCAGTTTGTCTTCTAGCTCACGTGGATCAGCCGGAAGGGAGCTGTAGTCCACTTTGACTGGGAAAAATGTATCACTTTGTTCCTTGATCCATAAAATAACCTAACAAGACAAAAGCAACATTTGTATGTTGGCATCGTCTCGCAATCTGTGTTGTAAATTAATTAGAGACTTTCAGGACCTGACACTACTGGAATCTTTGAGGAGTGTGCGGAGCATAATTATTCTTTAGGCTTCCTTTGCCAGGAGACCCCAAGTTAAAAACAAGACAATAGCCCAAAACAATTTCATTAAAGATTAAAAACAAATAGTACCACAACAAAGTATTACTCTATAGCTTGCAATTAAGTGGTGTTACTAGAGAATTTTTATCTAAAGACTAAGAAGTTAGAACCACATTAACTGATTCAATGTAGCGAAAGTGTTAAGGGTCTTGCCAATGTCCTAGAGTAACATTCAAATAAAGACAGCCCATTGCATCATTTAATGTATTGGAAAGGTTACTCACCTCTCGAGTGTCCTTCTCAAACTGTACAAACTCAGCACTAAGCTGTCTGTTTTTGTTTAGTTGTTCTTCTCTGAGGGTCCATAACTGACCAAGTTTATGTACCCTAGCTTCCAGTGTGGCCAGGAACTTCTGAATGCAATCAGCAGCTGCACCTCTGTCCAGATGCTCCTCTCTAGGTTCCTGGGGAAGCAAGATGCAGGTTAAGTTTTAAGACCTAAGAGTACCTGGATGAATTCACCCTTCCCCTGGTCACATTAAGTTACTACTACACCCTTTCCTACCATGAACTACAGCTCTCTCCCAAATAGTGTTAGCTCAAAAGCTTTCCTCGGCTCATCAGCATTAAAAGAGGTTAAGCAACCAACTTGACTTAAATCATAGGTAGTGGCTTATAACAGTCATTTTCTCACACATTTCAGATTAAAAAGCTCGTCACAAATTGACCCGTCACCAAGTCCGAATCAACTACACAGGTCAGTTCTCTCAAGAGTCTCTGAGAGTCAATGCTCCAAAGATGACTTCCACTCAGGCTTTTAATGAATCTTTGCAACGACAACCCTTACCTTAAGGATTGCACAAGTCAAGAAAATTTACACCGGTTAACCCTTTAAGCCCTGATATAAAAATGCATATTCTCCTTACTGTTCACTATACATTTCTTATGCCTTACAATTTATCCCTGGTGATCACTTCCTTTATTCTCAATACTTGAATGTTTGAACAAGTAGCGATATTGTAAAGAGAAATTTCATTTTTATCACTGTTAGGGCTTAAAGGGTTAAAGTGCCTATGAAATTATTTCTTTTTTGGTGTTTTTCTGTATTTTATTTTATGCAAAGAACGAAAATAATTACCATTTTCAGGTAACCAAAAGGAATACCAGATTTTCAGCTGCTCAAAGATGCGAACTCTCAGTTCAAAGCTGGCGCCTATTTTTGGGGGGGACTGGGACGAGTCGAGAAGCAATGACGTAGGAACGATGATCATCACTTTGTTTATAAGCCAAAATTCCCCTGGACTCTCTAGTGTGGTGGTTGATAAAAGCTGTTTTTTACTTTGTCACAAATGGCGGACAGCGACGATTGCGTTTCTCTTTCGGTGTCTGAAGATAGCCAGGATGCTTCTGATCATTCTGATTCGAATGAAGTGGTCGTGAGTGATTTGGTTGAGCCGTATCAAGACGAACCGCTTGGCCGCTCGAGCGATGAAAGTGAAGACAACGAAGAAGACGCAGATAGCCTAACACCACCTAATTTACGAACGAGATTCGAAGGAGAAAAGCTGCTAGACGAATGGTAAGAATGCTTTTCCTTGGATTATAGCCTCTTAACAATAGGATTAAACTCTGGGGCCTTTGAAAGTTAGCCAGCGTCAGTTGTTTTCATCTGCACGTTCCTACATGTACAGATTCATTTACTTTAGTGACTGTCAGATAGAGCACATTTTCATTATTTCGACCCTTGTGATTTGCATTATCTGCTTTTCAGGTGCGACTGTGGTCAGTGCAACACTGACCAGCTAACAAGTGTTCTAGAATATCGATGAACGTTGCTGGGAAGTCTTACAGGCTCGACAAAAGTTGACCTTTGATGGCAGCACTGAACGGCCGGATAAAGTGCATAACGCAGCATGACGATTACAACGCGATGTTGCAGAGTCTTGAAAGTGGAGTCAAAACGACAGCACAAGAAGCCGTAGCTTCCACTCTGATCAAAGGAGACTGCAATAGTCTCAGAATAACTTGGATCCTTTAGACACTCTATACCTCATTCGTGATAAAGAAAGTTGCATGTCTTACACATAACCACAAGCAGACATCTGATCACGGACTTAGAAACTTGGGATCCTTCAGAAAACATCACTCTTTTAAGCGGCTTTAAGGAATCTTGCAATTAATCTGAGCCCAAAAAGCTAACTAATTGCCAAAGAGCTAGCACACACAACGGCACAGAGACTTAAAACGGCTCTTAGAACGTAACTTAAAACCCTCCAAATAGTTTATATCACAGTTTACATCTCTTGATCAATAGGTCAACCACACCGGCACAATTGTGTCGCCTTTAGATCACCTTGATCAGAGGGACAAGGCTGTTGCGAATGTACTAAGAAAGCTCTATTTGAAATGGTTAGAATAACTTAAGCGACTAGCAGGAGTCGTGTTTGGCCTGTCATTTTACATACTCTCATACGTTCAAAGCAACTCTCCTCGAAGTGCACGGAGCACAGACGAGATTGTTTGGAAGGATTCCAACCCGGTCAATGCCTGCGGACGAATTTTGTCCATTTGTTCCGCCTATCTGGTTCGGAAGGGAAATTGTGCAAACTCACGTTTTTAGTGAACTGCTTATTCTTACAACTCATCATATTGGGGCCTCTGGCCACGCAATTTTCTTCTCGCTTTCCTTATCGGCCATTATGCCCGCAGCACTGAGTCATCGTTTCTACGTCACAACGTTGTAACATGATCGTTTTGGCCGCGCGGCAAACAGAACCACTTTTCGGCGCGACGAACAAAACTTTCATGCGCTAAAAAAATTGTTTCGCATCGTTTCGAACCCTTAAAACCCTTCAGTTTGAGACCACATAAGGTGAAACCTTTCAGAAATCGAAAAAATGAAATAATTTCATAGGCACTTTAACTGCAAATGTAATCTCATCACTTACTTTTCGCAGTTCATCTAAGAGAGCTTGTGATTCTTTCTGCATTTGCCCAGATGCTGAAAGAATTGCGTCCTGGAGTTGCTCCTGCCTGGCAAGCATTGTTGGTGATGCATCAACATTCTCCTTGGGCTCATCACTTGTTAGCTGGTTTGACAGCTCATCCAATTTTCCAAAAAGCTGTTGAGATACACCACATTGTCAGAAAAACAGGAATGACCAATTTTCTTAACAACTAATTTTCAGTCTCAAGCTCAGAATAGCAATAACCATCATCAAACAACATAAGATGGAAGAATTCTCTGGTAGATGAAGGCAATATGCCCTTCTTCCTACAAGTAATTGATGATTTAGCTGAAAATTTTTCTTTGACTGCATGTACTTCTTGGATTTGTTGAATGGCAATTGTATGGATGCCCACTTTAGGCGGGGGGGACATCCATGGGAAATGCACCTTAAAGCCTTTGCCACTATGACAATGACCAGCAGTATATGAGAAGCATAAACCAATCAAGTGAAATCCACAAATCACTGTGCAAGGAAGAGAGCTTTTGGAGCCATCAAGTCTTTCCCAGTACAATGACTGACAGCAGCAAAAATGTTACTGATGGTTGATTAAGGATTTCGCCTACTATTCAGGGGCGCAGTACATTCATTTGCAAATTCTTGTGAAGGATGGCTAAAAAGGTGTTTCGAAGTTTCTATCCAAAGGCCTTTTCTGAAGGAACATATATTTTTTCCCACCAAGTACTCACCAGCTGCCTGTGACGATGGAAATCAAAGTACATTTTCCCCAGTGACAACCTGTATTCAAGACAGGCAGTGAAGCTTGCCCAGAGATCCTGAATGTCCTGAACCTTAGCAATGTCTGTCTTTGATCGCACTTTAGACACATCAAGAGCATTGGCCACTGTGCCATCAATGTTCTGCAAGTAAACCACAAGAAGAGCTCAGTAAATCAATAAGCAACTTAACAGCTAGGCTCGAGATCTACAGCCACTTAAGAATAGTGAAATCACTAAATAGGTGCTACAAGCAATTGCAAAAAACTTGAGACACTCGCTATATTTCTGGTCAATTTGGACATTCTTATAGTCAATACACATTTATCCCCCTCCCCCCCTTATCAATGTTGTTATGGATTAAGTAATGATTTTCAAAGTAACAAGCAACAACATTGAAAGGGGGAGGGGGAAGGCTTCAACCCCCAACAACTGTCACTGCCACTTTCCTAAGTCCCCCCCCCCCTCCTTAAATGAGGCCTCAATATAAACCCCCCACTGCTCAAGAAAAAAATTGATTCGCTTTCAGGATGGCTCTTGGACAAGCTGCTCTTAAGTTGCACTTGCAAGGGCAATTTCTTGCTTGATCAGGTAGCTAATAATTTAGCTTTTGTTTTATATAGTTATTTGTTTGGTAGACAGCTTGCCTCTCAAGCAATTGAGCACAAACAGGACAACTGTATGTGCACTTGCCCAGTGGCAAATTCTTATCAGCAATGACCAGAGAACACTTTTTTTAAGCCCTGTCCAGCAAAGTAGAATTCTATTACAAATACTTTAATGGGTGTCGTCACATCTTACCTGTTTCTCTGAGTCAAGTTCCCTGTGCAAATACAAGAACTCCTGTGAAGTTTTAACAGAATCGCCCATCTCTGTATTGTTGATCAGAAAATCTTCTCCCACATTCTTTATCCAACTGTAGACCTACAAAGATAACAAACCAAGGATAAGCTTTGAAGAAAACTATGTGCAAATATTCAAACTCAACATTTTTCTTCTTGGCCAGGTAATTGAGCTTGATAGGACCTTGATGTGACAGTGTTCCAGATATCTGTTAAAGGCACTGCACGTTACTGGTTACTGCTGAAGATTTAGTCTTCTTATATAGCAACAAGGCTGTTATGGGTGTGTTGATCTGAACACAATATCATACATTTTATTCTGAAGTATCTCACAGGTCCAGAATCCTGCATTCTTGAGCCTTATTGATCTTCCCACCCTAACCCATAAGGACCACTGCAGTTTTTACAGGGCAAAACTGTCAGGTGAAAAACAGCAAACCTCAGCTGAACCCACAAAATTGTTTTACTAATCTGATGACAATTTTTTGTCCATGGACAAGAAAGCTTAATACATATTAAGTCTCTTACATCTTCAATTTCTTTTGTGGAAGGATCAGGTTCCACATTCACCAGCATAGCTGTACTTTTTTCTTGTAGCTCTTCATACATTCTCACCACCACAGGTTTCTGTTTAACATCTGCCATTTTCTCCTGTAACAACTTCCCATCTCGCAGCTGTGCCGCTGAGGCTGCATTGATTGCTCCATAGAGTTCCTTCTGATCTTCAACAGTCAGCTTCTCTTCAGCTATTTTGCCACCAATTTCATCCAGTTTATTTAGAGTCTGTACAATAAAATAAGTAGGTAATTAGGTACCGGTACATGTTAAGTCACTGAAAGGATAATCATGACCCTCAAAGTTAGTCCCCCACAGGGTTAGGCATCAGTCAAAATAATGGAGGCAACATTGTCCAAAACCGATGAATACAACTTTTTGTATGAATCTTTCAAGGTAATCAAATGTTGTACATCAACACTAGCACTATTTAACATCATTCTTGATACAAGGTTTTCTTACATGTATGTTTCTCTTTTTTTAAGACTGTGCAGAGATACAAAGGCACAATCAAAATTATCACATGTAATAATTACATGTCTATAATTATTATAGAAGTAGAACAGCCAATGTAGAAGAGCCATGCAATGCTGTTTGCATTCAACAAGGCGGCCAAACACAGCAGCTGACAAGTTACCTATTTAAACCACATGGCCTCGCTGCAAGTTGAAGTCATGAGGACAACCACGGTACAAACCCATCTAATGGGGAGAGAGGAGACCTTGAACCAAGGACCTCCAGATTAGGACTCCATTGGCCAAAACTATGTCTAGGAGTTTGCTTGGGCTACAAAACAAATCTATTAGTGTTTGGACATCACAGTATCACAAACAATGCCTTACTCTTTTGTTATTCTTGTAAAAGGCTAATGTCTCCAGCAGCAATTTCTTTCTTTCCTCCACACGTTGTTTCATTAACTGCAAGTTCACCTGTAGCTGAGTAATTTTGACCTGCGTGTCTTGCATGTCAGCAAAGTCACCATTGACAAGTTTTTCTGTTTCTCGTGCAAGTCTATGACCAGCCTCTTCCTTTTCCTAATTTTGCGAAAATAAAAGCAAATTAAGTTAGAAAAGTACAATGTAACTAAATAACAATATTCATTCATTAAATATTTAAGAATTATTTCACAAGTGTTTATTGGATATGAGACGATAAATAATCAACTGAGGCACTCGAAAGGCCCAGAGCACCAAGTTCAGTTGTAATCACTTCATGTAAGAAGCACAAGTGAGTTAATTACCTCATTCTCAAATCTGGTGATCGATCAGTGAATTTGAATTTTTTGCCATATTTTTGGACAAAACTTTTGCTTTACTATGAAAACTTTTGAGTCACACCGTGGAAATTGATGTGGCATCCAATTTTCTTACAAGGCAAAAAGCAAGGTTATTCTCCAATAAACTGCTCCCACTGAACCAATCAGAAAGCCAAAAATTCAATAATTAAGATTGAAGATTTAATAAATGCTGTCGCCACTTTTGATTTGACCTTCACCATAAACTATCTACCCAACAATTGCAACTCTAAGCTTTAGGGTCACTTCCCTTCTGCTACAGTAGTATATAAGAGGCTTGGCCAAGCTGCTACCATAAATCATGTGGAAACTAAAAGACAATTAGCATTGTCAATGTACCTTGGCTGCCTCCTCAAACTTGGCATGTTCATCAAGCAGGACTTGAGTTGATGCAGCTGAGTCTCCATATTCTTTGTAGCTCAGGTAATCTTCTGCATCTTCATTCAGCCATTTGGTGATCTGTTACCAAAAGCAATGGAAATATAGTATAATGTGATGCATACAAAACATCCTTACATGTATACACAAAACAATCTGCATTTTCCTGTGCTGCATTCCATACATGTACATGTACGTGTACCATTGCCTTCCGACACAGTTTTCAGTTGCAGATGCCAGTTAGTTACTACAGGAAATTTCACAACAACTTGTCTTCCAATTTTGAAATGGCAGCATTAAACTTTGGCAAATTTGAAGCATTTGCTGAAATTAAATCTTTTCATTAATAAGCAACTTTCTGTATTTGCAACTTTACAAAAATGTGCTGTAGTAACTACAGTTTTAACATTAACTTTAACATTGGTTTAAAAACTTCCTGCTACTGTAGTCTCTGTTTCAAATGACCCAACCAAAATCAAGAACTGGAAGGGGCAATTTTGAAGTTACATGTTTCCACTTACAAAACCACCTCCTACACAGACTTTCTTTTCGCTTGTCACCCATTCCTCCCCAATGGACGTCTGCTGAAATGAACATCCGTTTATGAAGACCAATCACAGTGCCTTCCAAATTCTGGAAGTCTACACTTTGGACCTTCAGAAATTTCCCGGAAGATGCCACAAACAAAATAGTGTTTGACAGTGTTTCATCTATTTACTGGGCATTTAGCAACTGCTTGACCTTATGATAATGCAGAGCTTTTGCGATCATTTTCCCTAAAATCAGATGTGTAAGGGTAGGGGAAGATGGGTTGACAAATTTCAATGATTTTGCCACATACAGTAGGTTATTGCACAGTTTAATGTTTGCTTGACAAGTAATTTGCACTTCTGTTTCAGCCACATATCGGCATAATCATTTAGTTCTGCTTATAATTGGCTCTTCAGTAGACTCCATGTGATCTCCAGGTGATCTTTATGAACAAAAGGAAAGGAGAGCGCTGTTCGTTCAACAGACATTCGTTGGGGAGGAGTATGTGAAAAATTAAGAAGGTATTGTTAGGAGGTTATTGCAAATCCACCTCCTACAGTTACTAGGGGAGGACAGGGGGTTTAAACCTCCCACTTCCCATACCCTTTAATCCCAGTTCTCACCCTGTGTTTGTTGGTTCCCGCCTCTTTGCATTTTTTCGATTGCAAAATTGTCCACAATGTTGCATAATTTTTCCCTTTTTCTCCCACCTCCTGCCATCTTGAGAATCCCGCTTCCAACCCCCTCTTCTCCCACCTTCTGTACACCTCCCGCCCCCTTTTCTCCCGGTCTCCCGCCCCCTGTCCCCCTCTAATGTTACTGTATTACGACTGGCCTGTTGAAGTGGAATTTCCCTCACCAAAGAAAAAGTATGGGTTTGATATGGCAAATAATGGCCCATATCTGGCCCATACATGGAATAGATATGGGAAGGTTAGACCATTATATGGAACTGATATGGGGCCCAGTTTTGTAACATTTCAAGGTATGGGAAGAGTATGGGTTTTTTAGCCAAAGGGAAGCTTTGTATGGTTTTGCTATGGGAATGGGTTACCCATAGGAATCCCATATCACCAGGCAATCTATGTTCACTTTCCTTCAGTATGGAAGTGATATGGGATAATCATGCTGTATGGAAAAACTATGAGAATATGTTACCCATACTTATTCCATATCAGCTGTTATTGTATTCTTGTTTTTTCTCTCTATGGCAGTGATATGGGATTATCATGTTGCACAGCAAAACTATGGGCATCAAGTGCCCATACTTAATCCATATCAGCTTGTTTTTTTCCTCTGTATGGCAGTGATATGGGTTCATCATGTTGCATGGGAAAACTTTGGGAATAAGGTGCCCATAGGTATTTTGTAGCAATTGCAAATACCGGTAAAGTTGATTCTATATCTGTTTGAAGTATATGGAATTTCTATGTGGGAATTTTTGAGTAATAAAAGTAAAAAAAAAAAAACCAGACACTGACTACTGATAAGATATGACATGTGAGAAGCATTTTTAATATTTTCATTTCCTTAAATTACCTGTACAAGGACTAACTCTCTCTAAAATAAAAATACCTTAGGGTCATAAATATTAGCAATGAACCAACCATCTACTGGTAGTCATTCAGTCCTTTTCCAAATGATTTGGAAAATGAGCTACATAATGCACCTCACTGTCTGAAAATTCCATGTAAACACAGACATCTATAATGTCTTCAAGAGGGACAACTACAAAAAAGTGCCTGTTTGGATGACGTAGGGCAATAATGTGACTAACTGGTCTCCCAAGCACTTCATGCTCTTTGCAAAGATCTTGATCAGCTATTGACAGTGGCTGAACTATAGCACCACAGGAGACTCTGGTGCCAACAGCTGCTTTAAAGAATACCTCAATTTGGCCATAACTGATAGAAGAGCTTCCATTCAAACTGTATGCCACTGTAAATGTGTTTCTTCTTGAGACCCTTTTGTACAGTTTGGAGTGGAAGATGGCATTTCCCACTTGAAGTCTAGTAAAGTAATTGACAGCAGATAAAGATTCTAGGCCGAGGAACGCTTGAAGATCATCTTCAAACAGTTCAGCCATGCTGCTACCACAGTGACTCTTCAATGCTCCAATTGCGTAAAAATCATCTTTCAGGTAAGTACTGTTGGTCCTTTAAGAAAAGGAACAGATGGATATAAGAATTTGCGATACTGAACCACACAGTCAGGTTAATTGACAACAAGGTTGTGACCCTATAGTAAGTTTTCTATGATCAAAATTATGCACCTTGTAAAACAAGTCATGGCCAATGCCCTGTATGAGGCACACATGATGGTACTATAGTTGTAAATTCAGTATAGCTTAGTCTGAGGCTTTTTGTATTTCTACCTCAAAGCAGAATTGGGTAACTATTTTTCTTTCATTTCACATTGCAAACAGTTAAACAAATAAAGTCAGCCCAAAATAAAGCAGGAATATCACATAACATGTAGCCAGTGAGACAGTGGTAATCAGTAAATAGCCAGTAATGAGATAACCAAACATAAATGCAGCTTTGCAATGAAACACAACGGAACAGATACAGCTGAATTGGCAACATTACCTTTTATGCTGTCCTTGAAGGCGAATAACAATATCCTTTGCACTTCCTGGAGGCATCTCATTGATAAGCTGTGGGAGTTGCTGTTGAGATGTGACTGCAGTCATAATCTTTCAATAAAAATCAAACAAACAATTGATTATCAAAAATGACTAGTGTGACACAAATAAGCTAAAATGGACTTAAATGGTTTTAAACTTGCTTTCCATGCAGCTTGTTTCACACTAGACACTTCAAAAATCAACTCACCTGGCTTGCAATGTTCTGAGTTCCATGGAAGTAATTGCCAATGTCTCCATTCCAGTCCTCAAAGGCAAAAAGAGAACTGCTCCAGAGAGGACCATGATCAATGACAGATTTCTTCAAGTGCAGCAACATATGCTGATTCATCAGAACATACCGCGATCCTACATGTACAAGAACAGAACGTATTTAAAGGTTAGCCTTTACGCTGGTTTTCAATCAATATCAGAGTCCACATGAGTCACTTTTTGCTGACCTTTGTTTAGGTTGGTTTACCTTTTGAAAGGGTGCAATCAATAACCCTTAATGGGTATTATATTCAGAGGGTTTAATCATCAAAGGAATTTCAACATTTCAGATTCAGTGAATTTTCAAGTTTGGTTTTGTAAAATTAACATATTTAATTTATCCTGCAAAATCGTGCGGAATATTGCCTGATACTTAGCCGACAAGGCCGTAAGTCGAGTTGGCTAAAATTAGACAATATTCTGCAAGATTGGGCAGGATAATTGTTTTATTATTCAACAAACTGTCAATAAAACACATATATTTTTCACAAAGAAAAACTGTAATTCTTTAGCCCTCTACAAGACTTCAGACGAATCTTGAATAACAATAATATGTTATATTTGTAAGTCAAGTACGAGTTCAATTATTATACCAAATTCATTTGAACATGTTTTGGTAGTGGGTTACTAACCATAATATGCATCAAACATCTCTACAAAATGGATCAAGAGATTGCCAGCCAATTCAAGTTGTTCTGGTGATATCGTTCTTCCTGAGAGTAAGACAATCCCACCAACTAATAAAGCATAGTGTTGAAAATATTCATCTTCCAGGATACCCTTCATACAGGGTAAAGAGTAGAAAAACAGCCAATTCCGGTACTCTGTTGCTGCAAAATGACCACAAAGAGGTATTTCAATTGAAGGCTTCTAAAAAAAGAAAATACTAGCTAACAATTAAAAAAAGGACTTGTAACAAATTAAGACTTTTCACTAACAATGTTAGTATTAGAAATACATAAAGTATTCAAATTAAAGAAACCTTGAAAAACAATTCAATTAGCTTCAATATTTGTAGCAAGAATGTCTGTACATAGACTATAGTTGACTATCACCATATGAATGCATAAATATACAGGGTACAGCTGTAAAAACACAGAACGTTTTAAAGATGTAAGGTTCACCTTTCCAAAACTTCACATGATGTTCTATGCTCCTGGGGACTCTGGTGATAACACTGGGGGGTTTTATCTCCAAAAGGCGCTCATCCACTTTCTCTACACTATTCCCACAATACCACCTTTGCCCGCTGTGTTTTGACTGGAACCATAAACCAACAAGTTGCTTCACCACCCCAAGGAATACACAATGCATGGCATCAATACTGATTCCATTCACAACATCAAAACTTGGAAGCTGCAGTAAGGGACTGGGTGACTTGAAGCCAGAGACCTGGAAAACAAATTAAAGCCAATTATATGCAACAGCTCAGCTCACTTTATTTTATAAATAAAGAAAAAGGAACAAAGTGAGTGAACTAGCAAGGGTTTTAATATTAACAAAGAATAGTTGATCGCAATGCAAAACTAACTGCGATTTAGAGAAAAACCAGTACATGTATTAGAAAATTCATTTTGCATACAACCAGAATTCTCAAGTGCTGTGAAATTTTAAGTTCTACATAGACTAATGCCCTGACAGCAACTGTAATAATTTATGTCAACACTTGAACAATTTACCACTTTATTTCTTTCAAGGGCCTCAAATGAGTTGCATGTGACTCCTTCTGCAGTTCGTAGATTAGCATGTCCTGATGCTGTGTTTCTAAATGGAAATGTCATCACATGACCGTTGTTACCAGTCTTGACTGTTTCACCGTGCTCATCACAATAACAGCAGCTATCATGACCGACATATGTGACTTGCTCCAAGACACCAGCACGGGCAGGAAGATCAAAATGACCAGAGAGAGCCATGACTTTGGATTTCACTTTTAATCCATCTGGTAGTATCACTTCAATTCCTGAAAGTTCAAATCAATAGAAACAAATTTAATGCACTTTTCAATAGCATGCAAACTCTGCTTAATCAAAATATCCTAACTTGGAGGGTAGTAAACGCTTTCATTTTTTTCATTTTTGGTGTAATTCTAGACAAGACAAAATCTTTGGTATTAGTAGGGGGCGTCAGCGGCAAGTGGTCTTGCCTCTTGCTACAGCAGTTACAGCCCTGTATAAGCAACTTAAGCTTACACATGTATCTTGCTCAGGAGGGCAACTGAATGTAACATAAATATGTGGTTTGTTAATAGCAAATTAATTGAAATTATAATATTGTGACTTACCATTAATTTCTGTCTCTTGTAAAGTGTCAACAAATGGCTTAAAGAAGGTAGAGAAGAAAGGTTTATCTTCTCCAAACCACAGGCCACCAAATACTCTGAACTTGTTTTTTCTTCTAAAAGGATGAATAAAGTACATACTCATGTGAACATCAACATTTTTTTAGCATCAACATTTCTATGGTTGGGATTCTTCAACTTTTCAAATCATGAGGAAACAATTTGCTCTCAATGAAAAGGAGTCACCTCCCTACAATAAGTACACAAATATATGTAATTGCAAGTTAATTGTATGATGTGGCATGTATGCTCATTTCACTTACCTCACGGATGGAGGGAGCTCATTGATAAGTAGAAACAGTGGCCAAACTCCAAACTGTGATGAATGAAATATTGCTACACCATCAGTATTGAGCTTTACAGAGATGTTGTATGGTTCTGACAGGAAGCCACCTGGTGTAAACTCCTTCTTATAAAGAGTGCCATCATAAACATCTTCAATATTGCGGTCAGCCCTTTTCACTCTTTGAAATCGGTGTGTTAAGCCATCTACAAATTCGGGGTCTGCAAAAAAGTGATATTTATTATCTTCATTGTATGTTGCAAGAATTTTGACTAATGTCTGCACAAAATTAAAGTAAAAAAAATTAAACAATTCAAACAAAATGGAATGCAATCAAACTATTTTCATTCATAATGCATCTCTCAACACCTAAAAACAAGTAAATCATGGAGGATAAATCATAATCAACATTCAGTACATGGAATAAACAGAAAAACAAAAAAAAAAACGAATGTCAAAGTTTGGTTGTACAAATTTTGCCAGTTTACTACGTTTGTTGCTTGTTTGGTAATTTAATGTTCGATTGTGATCAACGAAGGCAGGGAGAATTATATATACATCCAATGCTGAAACATCAAGGTCCTAAATCCATACTGAAGACGTTTGGGAGGGTCTATTATACTCTGGCAGTCTGGCCTATTTTGGGCGTCGGTCTGCAGGCATACTCTTTATCTGGCAGTCTACGGTCAAGAAATTTATGACAGTCTCGGTCTGAGCAGGAAAAAAAAATGGCGGTCTGCAGATTGAATGGCCCCCTATAATAGACCCTCCTTTGGCATAACCTACACAAAATACAGACTGGGATTGACCAAAAATAATTCCATTGTGCATTTGATTACTGAACCCATGTAGTCCAACCGAATCGTGTTTGATTGCCAAATGTTTGATCAGATACCTTGGGAATCTGTTCTACATTGTTCTGACAACAAACATGTCATCCATTTGAGATTTGATAGGTTACACAACATGTCTTGATTAAAAAAAACCTGACTATGACATACATGAGCTTATGCACTGTAGAACAGGGATATCATTTTTAGGTTTGACTTTTTGAAGATAAGGGTAAAGTAGCCTTCAAACACACTCACCTCTAAAAAATGTTTGCAGCTGCCTAACGATAGGAACTTCAATGAAGAATCCATGAGTGTTGGCAAGATTGTTACCACAAATGTGGCAAGTTCCCTTTACTTCAGTTTGTCCATGATTATCCTGAGTACCTTTGCCAGAATACGCCTTGCAGTAAGAACAAAAGAAGTGCTTAACAATATTTCCCTTTGCTTGGCTCACAAAGTCGAAAAGTTTCTTGACTTCTTTCTTGCAGTTATTGGGTCTGGGGCAGTGAGCTTCAATTACTGCAAGCAGGTCACGTGCTGCTTCGCGTGTTAGACTATACTTCATCACAAACGACAATATCAAAACAATGCTCGAAGTGGTTGTGATAGGAGCGCCGGAATAAAGCACATCATCGTCCTCTGTTTCACATTCTTCTGGAATAGTTTCAGAGTCTGAATCGCAATTCTCGTTATCACTGAAAATGTCCGAAGAAACATCGTCATCTTTGATATAACGTGCATACATCAGCTTACTATCATGATCGGTGAAATCTGAAAGCTCGTCCTCACTCGTGTCGTCGCTCTGCCTATTGGCTATCAAATCTCCACAATCTGTGTTCAAAACTTCGTCCTTGTTGTAGAAGAGTTGTTCATTGTTATCACTACAACCTTCGGGTAAACTGACTGCAGTACTCGCTGTAACAACTGGGTCATCGATCAAGACATCATCTTCGAACACAAGGTCGTGATCACGTCTCAAGTTATGCAAAGCAGTTGGCAATCCATGAAAATTACGGAGGTTTCTTTTACCTTCTTTTTGTCTTCTTGTTGCTGGAAATTTATAAGGGTTTGGATGCCGCATGTATTCTTTGTAGCGTCCTCTTTTCCTACTCAACTCCGCCATTTTAGTTGTTTACTACGATCCCACGTGAGCGCGACCGTGAGCACCTGGGAGCGAGATTACTTTTAGTGCGCGCGCATCTACATTGGAACACGTGGTCACTTTTAACCAATTACAAAGTGACGGAAAAGAACGCGTCCTTTTCGAAATTCTTTGTCAATTTCTTCACATTCGATCGTGATCTTCGTTGTTTTCTCGCGTGTTTAAGTCACTTTTGAAGAAAGGTTCTACGTTTATTTCGGTTTTCAACATCAAAGTTCTTAACAGAAACAATGGCTGGACGCACTTCACGAAAGAGAAATGCCCCAGCTCGTCTAAGAGAAGGTAAGTAGTGAAATTTCTCAGGTTGATTTGTGTGCATGTCTCCTTGTCCAAAAGCTTTTTTTATCTGACTTCACCGTGATCGTAAACCACGATTTTTTAACTGACTTCACCGTGATCGTAAATTTTACAGTGTTAAGTAAATTGCTAAACCTAAGGCATACTGAAAAGTACTTTGACTGAAAAACTCGCATGTACAGTAGTTCTCATGGAAGCATGAATATCTGTTCAGATCAAAATCGATGCTGTTTGCCACTGAGCACAAGTTCTAATGAGACTTAAATGATGCACATCACTGAGTTGATCTGAGTTAAGGACCTATTTCTAAATAGATCGACTTTCTTTGTTTAACAGAGTCTTGGTACCTTGTGAGGTACGAAGATGACTGCAACTTGAGGGTCTTGCATGAAGATGAAGTGCATCACATTTTCCCAGAGGACAATGAAGACGAATTACAAGTGGACGACATTGTAAGCGCCCTTTGGATACCAAATGGCCAGTACTATGATGCAAAGGTGCTTCAGAAAGGAGGTTAGTGAGGGTTTTACACATTTTCAGATGTCATGTGAACAGTATTTCTTTGACATGGCAAGCTTGATTTTGAAGAAGTATCATCACAAATATTCTACTGCATGACCTTACATTACCAAACAATTAAGTCCAGATTGACATTACTTTCGTTGATGGTTATATTTTTGATGATAATGCCTAGACGTGCTACTTTAGGTTTACATGTAGGCCTACAGATGTCACGTTCATAAATGTTTTGCGTGGATGGCATTAGAATGCTTTAAGCCAAAAGCTGTTGTAGTCTTGAAAAGTCAAATAAAATGAAAGTCATATCTGAGTTTACAGAAACCTCTTTTATCAAGAGACACATCAGGGTTTTGGTCAGTCGATATTAAGCTGCTGGGGGGGGGGGGAGAGGCGAGGCATAGGCCAGGCATTTTAACTTAGCTGAGACTCTCTGTTAAAATGCCCAACCCCAGGGCATTTGTGGATGTTCAAAAGAGTCACTAAACTTCAATGAGATTTCCTAAGAAAGTCCATTAAAATGGTCACAAGTCCCCACTACGGGCAAAACAATTGCTGTCAAATCCCCTACCTATGCCCCCAGTGGCTTAACATTGATAGGTGCATTGTTTATACAATTTCTCATAAATTACACAGAACCTGCTTAATGCACTGTATAAGACATCTCTTTCTTTAAGCTTGTTTGGTTTTCTAACCATATAAAGTACTGGTGAAACTAGGAAACATTGTTCCCAGCATGTTTCCTTTATGTAGGTGTACATGTAAATAAGTGGGAAGCAAGAAAAATATTTTGTTGTCTGGGTGGCTAAACAAAGAAGCACAACGTTCTGGGGACAAAGTGTTTTAGAAGCAAATCTTGTGTCCTGGAACCAAAACTGTGTTAATCTTCAACATGTTTGCCATGGGGCTAAATAAATTATTGGGAAACATTTCTTTCTGCAACAGTGTTTGCTAGTTTCGCCATAATAAAATTATTTTGTGTTCTCTACTTACGGTTGCTACTAGCCAAATTTTTTAAGTCAACTTTCTGACGACTCACATTTGAACAGCCCAATCAAAGTGCAATAATTGCACTTTGATTACTCTCCCTGACTTCCTTCATATTTATTGGTCAGTTGAATTAGAAGGCACCAGAAACTCTTCTTTAAAGTGATCAGACTTGGTCAAATGGCCAAATGATACTGCATACAGCACTCCAACATCTTTCTCATCATCTTCCATTATAGCTGACAAGACCGAGCTTATGAGGGAAAGAATGCGCTTGGAGAAGGTACAGAAAAATGACAAACAGCCAGAAGCAGATGCGACAAAGAAGAGGAAGCATCCAGGTGATAACAACACAGAAGTACAGCAAAAGAGTAAAAAATCCCAGAAACAGAAGGACAATAAAGAAACTGAGCAGAAAACCAAAGAAACAGAAGCAAACAAGAAAAAAATCGATGACGAGAAAGCCAAAGAAAAGGAACTGAAAAAAAAGAAGGAGGAAGAAGAGAAACGACGACAGGAGCTATTACTCCAAACAAGAAAATCCCAGGCTGCAGTGCGATGGGCTTCTTCCACCAGTTCACTTCCCAGTAGCAGCCACCAAACAGAAGGGGAAGTGACCATTGTTGCTGAAATCAATTCCATTCCTGCTGCGCCTCCTGCTGCTAGATTTACAGCTGTGCCACTTCGCGGTAGAATTGCAACTACTTCAGCCTGTGACTCTTCTATCAGTGAACAAGAAGAGAGCCTCCATGATGTGTCTCTATCTCCCATAAGTGAAAGTGCATTGACACAGAGACCTTCAAGCTTGCTCAAAGCCAAACAAAGGAGAAGCACATCTGAGTCAAACAACAGTCCAAGATTATCTACTGCATCAACTCCACCTCCAGAGGAGACACCAAGAAGGCCATCAAAAAATGGAAAAACTGACAGTGACCCCAGGAGAGGTTTGCACTTTCAAAGCTCCCCAGTGGAAAGCAGTAGCGAAGATGAAGATGAAGAGACTTCTGATGACCATGCACAAGACAACCCTCCTGAAGTTGCCCATGCCAATTGCTGTAGAGAGAAAAGACTGGAAAACGAAGCATTGAGAAAAAGGATCACGAAACTTCACAAAAGGCTCAATATAGCACGTAAGAGTATAACTTATAATAATAAATTTTGTTTGTGTGGCAAAAATAAAAAAAATAAAATAAGTTTGTAAGATACAAACTTAAGAGATAAAATTTATGTGGAATTTACATTTAAAACATACTGTTCTTATGTTTCTTACTTACTGAAAGCAGGGGGGGGGGGGGGGAGAGAAAGAAGAAGAGACCCTCATTAACATGCCTATACAACCCTCCAAGTTTATTTTTTTCCTTAGTGGCCATTTGGCCACCAACTACTCAAGTTTGGTCGCCAGTGAAAATTTTACTCACCAAATTAAGCTGATGCTTTCAATCTTTCCTCTCAATTTTAGTCGCCAGGCTGGTGACCTTGGTTCAAATTTAGTCGCCAGATGGTCTTAACTTGGAGGGTTGCTATACCAATGAAAATTGGTAAATACATTTGTTCTACAATCAGACAGTTAGATAACGATGCGGCAAGTGAAAGTGCAAAATTAGGAATATTGCTGCTTAGGAATTAAAACAAGTGTACTTATATAAAAGTAAAATTACGTTCTGTTTAAATTACAGTGAAAGCAAAGTCAACAGAAGAAATAATGAAAAACAGGCCTGCACCTGGAGTTCTTGATCCTTCTTTGGCTGTAGAATTCAAGGTAATGTATATATTGGGTAGTCTTTATACACTTCATAATTTACAACACTGACTGAAACATACTGCAAGGTGTTTACTATGTGCAATGCATATATAACTACAAATATGAGTAACTAGGCAGTTTGGAAAAACTCAAAACTCTTTATTCCAGGGTTCATACACGTCTTGAAAACCCTTGAATTTCAGGCGTTCAATTTAAAGACCTTGAAAGTACTTGGAATTGGTTTTCGGTCCTTGAAAGTCTTTGATTTTTATATTTATTTTCAGTGGATTGAACATTTTGTGCAGTCATGTATACAAGTGGACATTTAATGTGGTTGTTTCTTTATTGGAACTAATGGCAGCTGATGTTCTTTTTTGTTTATTTACAGATGGTAGAACTTATGGAAGGATCTGGAGTGTTTTGGTATTCACAACAGCGTGCGTACTGTTCAGCACTTAAAAACTGGTCTGGATACACCAATGCCACTGTAGATATTTTCTTCAGTAAAGAAAAGCTGGCTTCCTCTTGTGCAATGGGGAATGAGAAGAAAAGCAAGAGTGGAGATAGCCACCAGCCACTGGACCCTCTTATTGTACATGCCATCATTGGTAGGTGCATCACACTCTTTCTCTTTCAGTGGTAGTAATACTACCATTCACATTTAACCATGAAGCGTAACAAATAGGCGCATAGTTTTACTTTTAAAACGGTACAAATTTTATTTGGTTATGTGTTACTTAGGACAAATTAATCAAGCATTGGAAAACTTGCTCTTAAGTTTTTTCCTGGACGATAATTCTTTCCAAACTTTTCTCCTCTTCATTGCAATGGTATTTTCCAAGCAGACTTTCATCAAAGTGAGCAGGCAAATCTTGAAAATATTGATAGCTTGTGAAGAAAACATGATCATGTTAATAAGAATACTTTCCCAGTTTCCTGTGCTATCTGATGAATGGTGACAAACAAAAGTAATGCTAAGTACTTGAAAAGTTTTAACACTCAGGTATGTTATTTTGTTGAATTAACAGAATTACGCCAACAATAATATTTTTTCTTGGTTCTGCTTTCAGGAAAAGTGTGTTCAAAGTTCTCAAAAGATGGCATAAGTCCAAGCCAGGTTGTGGGAAAAATCAATATGAAGTGCGTGGAGGCGAGACGTCCACCAAGGACACGAATGCCCACAGCTACCACTACCAGGGTGGAATGAACAATAATTTTGTGTATGAAGTGTATGAAGAACAAATTGATAACAAAAACAAACACTTGTCGATTTTATAACAGTTTCAGTTAAGAGGTGCCTTGAATCAACTTTTAAATTGTTCTTTTACATTTGAACATTGACGGGCCTTCTATTTTTGATAAAATGAATGAATTTTGACTGTAATATTGTAAAAATTTTGACTTTAATATTGTACAAAAAAGAGGATGTGGAGCTACTGTCATTTCTATTATTACATGAAAGTGTTTAAAGAAATGCTCATTGTTTGAAAACTTTTAAATTGCATGTAAAATAGGATCAAAGTTTGCACAAGTTTCAATAAAGGTATTTTAAGTTTAAATGCAAAATGGTGGTTTACTGCTACTGAAACAATAGTTTATTCCTGTAAGAAGAATGAATGGTTTTGCGTAGAGAAGCTGAGGTTTGGGTTGATTATGAATAGATGCCATGGGTTGATCAAATAATCGATTGTCTTCTTTTCCATGGCTATAATGAAAATTATTAAAGTATATAAAGGTGTATGGGATTGATATGGGCCTGTTGTCCCATACCTTTCCCATATATGGGAATAGTATAGATTTTGACGAAATACGTATCTTTCCCATAGATATGGAATTGGTATGGGACTAATTCAAGCTCCCATACAATTCCCATATCATGCAGCAATGATTAAAACTCCCATATCATTCCCATAGCCCATATCATTCCCACATATGGGAATAGTATGGATTTTTACGAAATACGTATCTTTCCCATATCAAAGACAATAGAGAGGCAATATGTGCAAAATATGGGTTTGATATGGTTGGTAATGTGCCATATCAAAACCATATCAAACCCATATATGGGCCATAGATTATCCCATATCAGACCCATACACGGTCCATATATGTCCCATATCACTCAGTTTGGTAAGGGTTGTCAAAGTCTACAAGAAAAAATCTTCACATTAGGACCCTGTGTCATACCTTTGTTATTTCCTCATCAATCTTGCATCTCTTAATACATTGTTCCAGAACCTTCTTCCTCTCTCTCCACTGTTCATCAAGCTGTTGCCGTCGGTGCTGCAGTGCTTCAAGAATACGTTCCACACTGTAGCATGCTGCCTTTGTGGCATGCTGGTTGTTTATGTCAGCATGCGTACTCGCTTCACGCAATCTGTCCAGAAGCGCCTGTCCTTTTGATAAAGTCTCCATCGATAATTCCAGGACACTTTTTCTCAGCTCTTGATGCTGATGGAGTAATGATGATGACGACGTGACATCTTCTGCTAAAAGCACTCTGCTGATTTCATCTTGTGTCACATCAATTTTGTCAGAGAACTGTTTAGAAAAATATATTTAAAATGAATTGGTATAATTTTATTTATCATCTAACATCACAGTTTAATCATGGTAATGCAACCCAGTAAAGTGCAACTCAAACTTCTCACTGTTAAAACCAAAAAAATAGGTTTTCCCTTATTTACGCTAACTCAACCCCCAATTCCTTAACTCCAACGTTAAGATTATTCACAGATTTTTGTCTTCCCAGTTGTTGGGATTCATTCATCTGAAATGAATTATAAGGATATACAAGCTGCACCAGTTAACAGGGCTGCATTTTTTTTTCTTGCAAACGACATATGGCAGATTAATAACCACTTGGGTTGGTCAAAACTTTAACAACAGATTTCATTGCACACCAGCAAATTTTGATTGATCACTGCCTGGTGACTAACTGTTATTTGGAGCTCCGAGTAAACTTTGAGTAAATGCCTCAAGGTCTTGGTGGATCTTATCAGTCTCAGCCTTCCCCTTTCAGCTGCTAACACTGACCTCAACCTTGTTTATTCTAGATATTAGAAAAAAAACCAATGCAATAATTTGTTCAACTATGTAAACAACAACCTCCATTTCACACAAAAATGAGCTTCAAAATAATCTGTTCCCAGAGGCAAACAGTTTTCAAAATGCAAAGCTAAAGGAAAACTGTGACAAATTTCAGTGCACATGACAGAAACTCAAAAGACGATTTCTGTCCATTTGGAAAAATAAATGTGCACTCAAGTACTACAACAACTGTATGATAACTCTTGTACATATATTTAGCATGCTGTATGATTCATGCCCTTCTAGCTTCAATCTATCAACAGTCCTAGAGCCTTACAGATGTAACTAGATCTAAAGCTATTTTCAGCCACAAACGGTGCGATTAAAATTCCTATACTGATACAGATTTAATGACTGAATACAGCTTATTTTAATTAAGTGAAAAGTAAATGGCATCAAAGTTACTTTAAGCAAACACACTGCTTTCCCACAGCAATTCAGAATTTTAATAATCTAATCAAATTTGGTATATGTTCAAAGGAAATTAAGAGCAAAATAAATGATATTAAAATTAACTTGGCATACATTCTTAATTTATAACCAGTGCAAAGGTTTAATAATATAAAACAAAAAACAACAACATTTACAAATTGCTGGATATCACATTTTTACTCACAAACATATGATATGCATTTAGTCGTTACCATAAGTAAAAATATAGTTAAACAACAAAATTTTAAAAACATCCAAACTGTTCTTTGCAAAGTACCTACCTATTTAGTATTTTAGAAATTGTTGTATTTTAGTTGCATAGGGTCATAATGGAGACTACAGTCTGAGAAAGTGTTTGTTGTAAGTTGTTGTTGTCACTGTAGTCGATTTTTACATTCCCATACTTTCACATTTAGAAATGTTTCAATTCGAGCAGGTCCATTACCATAATATAATTTCTCATACTTAGAACCTATTTTTCAAGTACTTTCATGGGTTATTTTGCAGAATGCAGAATCATCCACATTCATTTTTCAATTGTCAAGTGTCTGCCATTACAATGATTGAAAGTTTTAAGTCTGTAGATTCCATGTTTAATCCTAAGCAATAAAGAGGAACGTTAAACCAAATGTTCCCGCATTTAATTTACATTTTGGTATTCAGCAAATAAAGTCCTAAGACTTCTTATTACCTGCATTTATATATCATGTATTATTGAAATCAAAAGTTGGATCTAAACATTGCACAACGACATTGCCAATTAATTAAGGAATGAGCTTGCATAAGCAAAGTCAACTGCTACATGAAGATTACAAGGCTTAATTTTTTGATGATAACCGTCAACTACAAACATCAAATACTTACTGTTTATGCCAATATTATAAAATGAAGCTGAACAGGATTTTTCCACAAGAAGAACAGATTTGGTAGCCAAGAAAAACTATGGCTTAGCTAGTAATCCTCAGAGGAAACTCTTTCCATAAAAGGTATCATAATCTTAAAATCTTTAGATTAATTGACTTTTATTGAGCATTCCATGCATTTTTAAGGTCAAGAGTTTTCTTAAAGGTCAATTCTTGTTTTGACTGTTTTCTTTTGACTGTATTTGCATATATTACAATTAAAATTACATCGCATGACTAATTACGACACACCGTAAAATGTGCTTGTAGACAAAATGAAACCTACACTGGTATACAGATCATCTCAATCTTACATGTACTTTAATTAAAGGAACAAAAATTCTCAAGTATTGCCAGTGAGAGATATAACACAGGAATTTTAAGAAGATTAGCTTTGAGATTTGTCAAATTGTATTAGGTCAGTTTCACGAAGGTTAAATTGTCATGCATCCTAGGCAAGGATGTCATTTTTAGAGGAAAGCTGTACAATGTGTTTTAAGCTTCTCTGGGTCATTTAAGTTGAGTTTTGATCAGATACAATGACATCAAACAACACAAAAATAATAATATAGACTATCCATTAGGCTAGACTTGCTGCTATTGAACTGGGTTACTCGTAGAATACATTCAAGTTTTACTCATAGAATAGTTTAGGTTCTAGTTTTATTGGAACCAAACTGATGGTAACAAAATATTTGGATCACCTCTTTGACAGAGAAGTCTGACTAATCTAATCATGATCACATCCTAGAATAACTGTGACAGTCTCAAGAGTTGCTGTCAACTTAACATGCACAAACAAATCAAAAGAATGTATCTTCTGTTTCCCTTATTAATTTAAACCTTTGGGCGCCAACATCAATATGCATATTCTCCTCAGGGTTCTCCATAATTATATTTCTTATGTCACTAGTTAGTTGGGAGAATTTTAAAACATCAAGACATTCTGTTTGGGGTAATCATTTCCTTTATTCTCATAACCTGTATGTTTAATAAAGTATACCTAGTGATTCTGTGAGGAAAAAATTGGGTGCTAGTCACTATTGGGGCTTAAAGGGTATTGTACATGTAGTTCTAGCTTTTTAAGCCTTTGGAAAATGCAAAATCAAGACATAACCACTGAGAATGACCATAAAAAATATTGACCAATACACTCACGCATACTTGGAGTAGTATCTAAATTCAAGTATGCTATTAATGATATTTTTAAAGTAGGATTATAAGAACACTTGACCAGTTTCTATTTTAATACCTCTCAGGAGACAACAGGTATAACAAGATTTCAAGTGGATATAAGGAATAACCCTGACCTACAGTAGCTCATAGTTTTACACGTAACAGGCAAATTCTAACAGGGAAAGGAATTTACCATGATGGTTTTGGCACAAAATTGTTGCAATTTCTGGGAACTTCATTCATTCACATTAGTTACTGAAAAGTTACTGAATGGTGCATTAGTTGCAACCTCCACACCCCTGGACCCCTAGGGGTTCACAAGGGTTGAGGGGGTTGCAACCCCCAAGGGGGAAGTTTCCAAACTTGTCTGTCTCCTAGACAAGTGTCTATTGCTTTTTCATCACAAAAATAAAAGCATATTGTCATTTTATACTTGCAACCCCCCCCCCCCCGAGTTTTAATTTGACACTGTGTATTTCTTAGTATTTTGCTACATAAAAATTTAGTTTGTTATTTTTTCTTGTTTTAATCTTGGGCACTTTTGACAGAAAAAGGGTGAGTAACAATATAAATACCTGTTCAACACTTTGGTGAAAAGCAACAGAGGTGTCCAGCAATATTCTCCTCCCCCCTAACTGAACATTGAGGTCATTCCAGGCCTCCTCTAACGAATCTGCCATCGTTCCATATGGTCTTATTCTGTCTTCTTCAGTCAGGGTCAGCGACTTAATCACCCTGATGAGCTCAGCAACTTCGTTCTCTTTCTCCTAAAAACAGATGAATCAAGATTTTAAGTCTCATGTTCAATATAACGAATCTCCTCAATGAAATTCCTTCTTAAGATTATGATAATGCTGTCACTGACTAGCCATTACAAGTTAGTTGATGGTTACCCGGTAGTAAATGGTGGTTAATGGGATGGCCAGATTGTTCAGGTTTACATACTGTAAAAATATAACTACATGTCATTAGACAAGCTTTTGTGCATGCTAAAAAGGGTGGTTGTCAGGTAGTGTTCCACTTTACTGCAATAAATGCCACCTCTCAATTTAATGCTCACCCCTCCCCCTCCCCTTGAACATTCCTCCCTTTATTTTAGTCTCATTAAATTTGGAATTTGGAATAAAAACCAACTCCCTCTAAAATGCAGAAAGAAAGAACATAGAAACTGGGAGAAGATGGTGTTTACTCCAGGTTTATTGCCAAGTTTGGTTACATGTATTTGTCTAACTACCGGTAATTAAATCTGGTCCAGTCAGGGTCAAAAGAAAAACTGTGAAATGTTAAATACACGTGTAAGTGCCCCTAGCCTGCAGGTGCTTTGTATGTTGTTATACATACATGTATCATATTGGTTACGAGAATTGTTTACCCATCGTCCCACAAAACATTTCACCTCAATCCCCCGTATTTTCTTTGAATAACCATAATGCCACTAACTCCCACCCATGTTCAAAACAAAATAAACATAATTTCTAGCTAAACTAAACATGCTCTGTCTGCCTGAATAAGTCATCAGCAATCAATTCATGCAAAAAATAGCAACATGACAAACAGATTTATGAGATTTAACTTATCAACTCAGAGTTGACAATAAACCAATATCGCTACTTCAGTGCTGACTAGGTCAAACTTTTCTTTCAGAAACTAAACCTTATTGACTGTATGTACGATAACACATCACTAACCAAAACGAATCCATGCACTTACCAAAATGAATAATTAGCACCCTTTTTACAACAATAGACATTAATGGGTTTCTTTTGTTCACATTATAATATTCTTAAGCCTTCAAATACCTACACACACATCAAAGTGCATGCAGACTACAAAATTTTCTCCAGGCTCTCCTAAACATCCACCTACCAGTATAGTTATTACTTGCAGTTTAACAGGTTATTTGTTTTCAACAGTGTTTTGTGATATTCTAAATCTCTAAATTACGTGACACTTTTTAATCGAATTACAATTTTCCAAAATTTCCAATACTTCTTTTCTCATTTTTTCTTTTTACCATGGGACATGTTGCAGACTTGGTCGCCATTGTAACAAAACTTGTTTCCTACCCTTACTAATATTATTTTTCACTTATAGCAGTTGACTTACTCCCTTGTATATGATTACTTATGTCACTGGCAGTCCAGATCATATGACCAACAGAAACTATCACCAACTTCAAAATCCCAAGAGAAAACACCAAAACTCAATCTTGCCAAAAAAGTTGCATAACTTTCAAGATGTACAGAAAGGGCTAAAAGATTCCAAACAATTCCAAATGTCCACGCATTTTATAATAGCAATATTGATCAGCCCATTCCTCCTTATAATTTTATTGAATAATTTTAAAATTTGACAAAATCTAACACGAACTGAAAATTTTGCCATAGGCAAATCTTAATTTTTATTGAAGTAATGAGCAGTTTGTATATATTACTTAATCAGAATTTGATATACTTTTACCCATTAATTCATTGCATAACTCTTGACTATTCTACTTTTGAGTCTGTGGAGAAATTTCCCAGGTGTGACAATGCAAATGAAATTTCTTCCGCAGTAGTGTACTTTTCTGCAGTGCTGTTTATTACGCCAGTACAAGGTTTCTAAGTTATCCAAGGTGCTATCTAATTTTTTGAGTCTGTGGATAAAATACTCAAGTGTGACCATCCAAATCGAAAAGCTCTTCTGCACTACTTTCTGATAGTACTGTTTATTTTACAATAATTTTCAGGACAAATCTGATTTCGAACTTCGTAATTCTGGAAGGTAGGTACAATGGTTCAAAACCGCACATTAAGGTGTTTCTGCAGATAATAATAGACGATATTCACTTTGACCTACTGACCCTCCGAAGCAGACGAAAACACACTTCCTTCCAAAAATTTATTGACGAAATTCACTGCCTGGGGCGAGAGCTTTTGTTTATAACCAGCATGCCACTTCCCGAAATACACAAACATTGATAACAAAAAATACACTTCAGCGGAAGGCCACCATGGTCCCGAAGTATTGTTTCGAATGTTTACGTCTGTTCATACCTTTTTGATTTCTATTCGAGGTACTTTGCAGCGCGTGCTTCAATATCATGAGTAGCTAAGTACGTAAGAGGTTTTCATTAATCTCATCAAAAGACTTCTAAAGAACCAAACAGTGATGAGATCACAAATTTATTGGGCCAACAGGAAAAGACTTGTGGCGCAAAACTCGAATGTACTATGGCGAAAAAGCAATAATAATTAATTATAAACGAGATTGAACGCCGTAACAATATGATGCAATGTAATCAACCAGACTTGCGAGCTATATTCGAAATCACCGGCGGTTGTGACCACCTTCAGTAAATTAACATAAACGTAATCGATGGAACTTAAAGTTAATTAGTCGAGAAGTTCGATCAAACATTCGATTCTCTACTCGCACGAAGTTAATGAAGTACGCTCTTGGAGTTAAAATTCACGCGAACTGCCAACAAGTGCTAACTCTATTTCGTTTCGACACTGGGATGTTCGCATCGGTGTATCGACGAAAACCCGCTGTTTGGAACTCGAGTTTGTGGTTGAAGTGCTTTGGTAATCAAAGCAATTCACAATCGCTGCCAATCCTGCACAAATAACAGCTATATAATCTAGTCAGGGTTAGAAGACTATCAGAGACAACGCGATTGTCGAAGTTGAGCTAAACCAAATAACTGCATCTGAGCAAATTATTTCAGTTACGAGTTGTATACAAAATCCATCAATTAATATTTATATTCACCAAGACAATGATCTATTGCTCTTTTGCTAGCACGAACTCCCTGGTATTTAAAAAATCGACGGATGAGGAATGTGGCTCGAAACTCTTCAAAGGAGAGCGCTGGAAAGAGGAACGAAATCGACCACCATATCAGTACGATCGAACACTTGATCAATTGAACAGAAATGTATCAAATTCGTGTTATAGAGCGTCGAACGAGTGATCATGACACTAGAATGGTTTCGCTTCAGAAGCATGCAGCATGTCGATAGAAAAAGAAACGGCTTGGATACGAAACAGACATGGAAAGCTCCTCACAAACCTACCTCTACAATCGAAATTTCGCAGATAACAGGCGAGTAAAATGAATGAGTGATATGGACAGCCCAAATCCCAGCTCGACAGACAAAGGCTTATTAGTTATGCAAACTTAAAAATGCCGCAAAATACCAACACATTTGACACCAAAGAAAAATTCCAAAGCTCTCTCCACGCCCCAATGAGTAAATACTTTTCATTCTTGACGCTGATGTTTGCACTCATCTCGCGCGTTCGCGCGAAATTAGTCTGGTATAGACAGAATCGAATTACACGTCTGAGTACCGAAAACGATTGCATCGATCTGCAAGATCACTGAAGACGAAATTCGCCGTTAAATATCAGTAGCGTGTCCCGTGAAAAGACGCACCGAAACTGACACAAAAAATATTTACAAAGGTCACATTAACAACACTTCTTTAGTATATGCTAAAAAATCTGCCGTGTTCAGAGAAAACATGGCGTGACATTAGCTGTCAAAATGTGAAAAGAGAAACCTGTCTAGTCTTCCTTAAATACTTTACCACAAACATTTTCGTTATTCCTGGGTTTTTGTGTCACTAAAGAGACGTAAACAGGTACAAGCTATTGCACAAACATTCCGTTGAACTAGGAAGAAATGGTTCTCCTGTTTTCTTTCGAGATTAAGTTGTTTACGACGTTTCGTGCTGAAGCGTCAACCATTTCCGGAACGTTTCCCAGAATCAAGAATCCCTAACAAACATAGAGCTGCTTTCTTGGAATAAAGAAAATGTAATATGCTTGATAGAAGATTCTCGTCAAGTGGATCGTAAGTTTTGATGTCATTTGTTGAAACTGAACTGCCGTCCAAGGAATGTGATGTGGTTTTAACTGCCGAGTTGCGTGGATGTAATCGTGCTGTCTATAGTCTGACTTTCACTCGAAATGCTGAAAATTTTGAGTCTGTGGAAGAAAACCTTTAGGGGTGTCCATTTAAATGAGAGCTGCTGAGCAGTTTTTAAGGTGGTTTTAACTTTAAAGTGTGGATCAAACGTACACTAGAGATGGGCCGAAAGGTTTCCAATGACGCTGTTCATTTATGGTGTACAAGGTGTTCTGTGAATAAAATCACTCAAACCAACTCATTTGAAAGCTACCGAGCAGTACTTTCCTCCGGTATTAGTCCGGTCCGTTAAGGGAAAAACCGTGACAAATCGCGTAAAAGCATCAAATTTGGCACACATATTCTTGAGACCATATGAAACAACTTGAGAAGGGGTGCCACGAGATCAGAGCATCCGAGGGACCGTGGATCGCAATTCTATTGTCAATAACTTGGTCACAGGACAACCAGGCTCAATAACAAATCACTAATAGCAAAATAGAATTATTGTAGGGAACTTTTTAACTGATTTCATCAGCGAACGGAACAAATGATAATAAACAATCATTAGAGTTACTTGTCACATCAAATCCACATACTGTATGTACATTCGTCTACCAAGAGATCTGCTCATGAGCCTGGGTGTCCTGTGGTTAAATAGATTACTGGCCGTGACTGGTGGACAACAAACATAAGCCGGACTGATGAAGCTTATCCCAAACGGGTTAAGCAGCTCATCTAAATCTTAGTTCAAGCTTTCTTTTGACAAAGACATATCTGGGAGAGAAATTTCTTTTCTAATTAAAAAAATGTTACAAATAAACCAAAACATTCAATAATTCAATTTGTGATCACTTAGCCACGCATACTCCTGACTGTAGATCTCGAGATCGATCGTTATAAGAGATAAAGGCTGACAAAGCATGACAACAAAAACATCAAAAGGCATCAGTTAGTTAGAATGACCTGGCGAACTTCAGAATTTTTTCACCAAACTGGAGAAGGGGATTTTTATGGGTTAATCTGTCATTCTCTCTTGTGTAAATAGGAGCCTGCGCGCATGACAGGCGTTAATTAAAAACGCCTGTTCTGCAGGCACTTGTAGGTGTGAACTGCTAAGGCTGCCAGCTACATTCAGAGGAAAAGCAAACACATGTGATAGTAAAAATAAAATAATGAAGCAATTGCGTTTTTTACGTTGATCGTGAAGAACACGTAATACTGTCAGAGAAGATTCTGGCCTATTACAATAACCATCCCCTCTGATCTACGCGTTAGTCAGAAGACCAACACTGAAACTCTAAGACGGTAATTATTTATGTCCCTCGCTATCCTAGGGCGAAAGATTGAGCTCGTCGCCGTGTCTAGGCCTTTTCGCTCTCCGTTTATGCGTTGTATTCGGAATCTAATAGTCGCAAGTAATTTGGCGTGATTAACATTTTACGCGTTTTTCAGGCAAACGCTCGCCTGAAACATACAGTAAAATCCTGTTCTGCAGACCTCGGCGTCTTTTCTTAGGGGCACCCAAAGAGAAATTTTTAGCAAAATACTTGAAATATCATTTTCTGGTTTCTAAGATTGATGCGTGAGCTAATACGGGTTGAACTGTTCGGCGTTTTTAGCTGAAAATCAGTTAAGGCGCAGACAATTTTAGGAAACGGAATCCCATCCGTCGAATTTCCGAGCTGCTAATGTCTTTCCGAAAATGCCAGCTGACCTTATTTGTCCCTCCAAAAATAAAAGGAATTAATCAGTCAACTTTTAAAGAAAATCCGTGAGGTGATGTTTCGCCACAGAAATCTATAGGTTCACTGCAATTAAATCCGAATATCTCAGGCGACTTCGGCCTGCCGAACAGATATTCCTCCGAAAACAAACCGTTGGGTGACCCTGTTTTCTCATAGGGAGGGATTAGATTAATGTTATCGGTATAAACAATGTTAAGTACCCGATGTGGTGTACTGAATTAAGAACTGCAAGACAAAAAAGCAAGAAAAACGTACGATGCTGGAAAAAGTGGTGTCTAATCGTTGGAGCTGGTTGACTACCGTGAAAGAGAGCTTAGCAAGCGTGCGTGCTTCTTATGGTACTCGCTGCTGACATACGACTCATAGCAAATTGAACTGAACGTTACCAATTTCAGAATTATATGAAGATCATCGCAGTGAAGGTGTTTCAACTTAAGCAGTTGAAAAGAAGAAACCTGAAAAAATTCAGGCTTGAAAGGGAATCGAACCCATGACCTCTGCGATACCGGTGCAGCGCTCTAACCAACTGAGCTATCAAGCCAACTGGGAGCTGGTCAAGTGAGAGTATTTATCCCGAAGATGGAAAAATTAACATTAATATATGAAATAATCATAGCGCTCTAGAGCGCTGCACCGGTATCCCAAGGGTCATGGGTTCGATTCCTGTTCAACTGTTTACGTTGAAACACCTTCACTGCGATGATCTTCATATAATTCTATCATTATCCGCAGTTCAAATATACGTTTATTTCATATATTAATGTTCGTTACCAATTTTGTTTCTTCAGTCATTGTACTGTGAATTAAACTGACGTTTAAAGTAAGGCAGATATGCCAGTGACCTTAAAATGTCTGTCGCAATATGTTTTTCTCAACAGTACACTTAAAACATCTGACATTTTCCAGATTTCTGGTCAACCCGACTTGCTTTTATTGTCTAGAGGAACTTAATGGGGGGAGCCGGGCTGTAAAGAAACGTAATTCAAAACAATTAATAGCGGAAGTCACTTCTTTCAGTTATCCTTCTCCTAAATGGGTCGGCGTACATGTTCCTGAACGTATGACGAAAATAACCCAAAATAAGTAATGTTTGAATAGCTGTAGCAGGCAACGGTTTCCTTTGCGATTTGAGCTGCTGATTTGGGACTGTTTGTCGACTTATTCGAACTAATAATTATTCGTTCCCTTAATTAACAGTTATCGGAAGTGTAACGATTCAGTTTGTTAAGTCTATTTGACCACAGGGCACCCAGGCAAGCGAAAAGGGAGCGGAAAATACAAGGATAAGTGGCTCGGTAAACTTAGACGGCTGTTTGTTGTCACTTTCTGTCGTTCGCTGACAAGGCCAGTTAAAGAAGCCCATCGAATCCTTTTCAGTTTGCCAGTGAGTGGGCTGTTCATGAGCGTGGGAGTCCTGTGACCATGAATGAAAATTAATTTGAGTGCTGTGGCCCCCCCGGATACCCAGATCACGTGGCACCCCTTCTACATTTGTTTTACATGCCCTCAAGGACATGTATGCCAAATTTGGTGCTTTTACGCTATTTGTCACGATTTTCGTAAATTTCGACGCTAACGGACTGGACTATATATACCGATACTGTTTATTATGCTGTACAAGGCGGTTCTAACCTGTCTGTTGATGAAATCCAGAAGTGTGACCATTTATTACGCTGCACACGGTGGTTCTAAGTTTTTAGGTTTAAGGATGAAAATCCTAAAGGGTGACCATTCAACTGAAAGTTTATTAAGCAGTACTTTCCTGTGGTGCTGTTTATCATACGGTACAAGGTGGTTCTAATTTTGAGTTGGTGGATGAAATCCTACAGGGTGACGATTCAAATGAAAGCTGTTGACACACTGTTGAAGTTACACCCTCATGGTAGGTTTTCAGTTTTAGGAGAATAAACTCATTAGGCTTTGTCGGCACTGCTTCTTATAATCAATGGCCTTATGACTTGTCTAGGTGTTGAAAAGCTATAAACAACCTTGAATCAAGAAAAGGTGGCTGCAAAGATAATAAACCAAGTCACCCTTTCCTTTGTCTATTTCGACCCCTGAAAAAAGAGGTTACCGTAATATTTAAACAGGAGGTCAAAATAAGATAATGTCTTCCAACTCGAAAATATTTTTGCCGTTCGGTGGTCGAGACGCTGTTTCTTGTCAGTTCCACCTCACGCAAGTAACCTTCTCCTCCCGCCCCCTCCCCGTAAGAGGCACTCCCTATTAAGCGATGTGGGGGTACCGACGGGATAGGAATAAGAATGATTCAAAACGCATACGCTTTGATGTGTTTACGCCTGTCGTTCGATCTTACTGAGACGGTCAAAAAAACGTAATGGGGTTCTGAAGTCTCTAGTATCAGCGTTTGCGGTCGTTTTGTTGTGGAAGATGGGCGAAAATGCATGAATTATCCCAAACGATATGATAACGCTAGTGTGGAAGAAATGTTTCGCTAAGTGTACAGCTAAATGAAAATAGCGACTTTTGAAAACGCATTGGTGTGGACGGGGCAATAATAGCAATTTTTAACCAAGTCCACAACAGACTCTGGTAAGCACCTTTTAGAATTTAAGTACAAACCTTTCTCCGCCATTTACACGTGAGCAGAAATACGCTTTCTTAACCGTTTTACAATTGTTTATTGAACGTACGCATGTCCTAAAGCTCGCACACATTGCTCCATTTTAGCTAGTAACAACCATATCTCGCTCTATCCGCTCGTCACGTCAACGGGAACGCCTACACGATGGGAAACTGATGGGTTCGAATTCAAAACAGGTTTCGATAAATAGCGACACACCAATATTCGTTTATTTATTTCCAATAACTGGATTTATAATAAAGATTCGGTATAACGCGCGCTCTGATTGGTTGGTGCTTTATCAGAGTACAGATGCACGGAGTAACCTGTGACGCCATTCTGCGCGTGCTGCCAAGCTGAAAACCTTTCTTGCACGCGCTTGCAAGCTATGAATAATACTTGTTTGTTTTCATGCAAATTAAAGCCAATTTCTTTACAAATGTGAGCAAAGCCATATTATAAAACAAATAAAAAAGCCAAAACCGTGCTTTGTTCTGTGATAAAGCACGCAAGGAAGTGACGAGAGCACTCGAGAAGCACTCGCCTGCGGCTCGTGTTCACCCTGCACTTTTTTCGTGCACTCGTCACTTCCTTGCGTGCTTTATCACAGAACAAAGCACATTTTGGGCTTTTTTATTTGTTAAATCTTGCAGGAACATTGTCCTCATTTCCTCGCAGTCTAATAAGATAAACAGCTTTTAACCAATCATAAGCGCCGTCTAACCCCACCAAAAACTTCATCACGTGATACAAACCTTGAGTCTCATTTCCAGTCCCTGCAGGTCGGAAGAGAGTGCTTCGGCCTCGGCAAGGTTTTCACCGATCACGTGTCTGTTCTCTTCTGCTTCGTTCGCTCTGTCTTTTACCCACTGGAGTAGCTTCAAATTAACAATAAAAAGGCGTTACTTTGTCTTGAATGGATGAGTTTATACCAACTTTATCGCAAGCGTACCTCCCGGCAACTTGTTAGGTCTTCTAACGGTTCGTGGATACCCTTTTTTACGCTTGGGTAGAGAGATACGACTTTTGTAGGGGCAACTATAATTGTTGTCTAAGGAAACCTCAGCAGGGTTTTCAATAAGGGCCGGCAGCCGGCAAAACTCGGCGGCTACTCCACATGAGCTCACGCCTATTTGATTGAGAAATTACCTCATATTTTACGACTAACATGAGAAACATTCGCCACAAAACACGAGCCTTGGATCGGCCAAAATTTATTCAGGAAAAACAAAAGAATCTTGCCTACATTCTGAGTAATTTCAGCGGCGATTTGTGTTTCCTTTTCTGTTCAGATACCCTAATTCTTGCTCCAGAATGCAGGAAACGCATTGTAAGAGTCCCAAATTTTCAAAATTTTCCGGGGAAGCATACCCCCGGACCCCCCTAGAATTTCCCACCTTCGGTGCGAGTAGTTCATTCTCCAGCTACCCCTACAATTTTGCCACCTACTCAGATTCCTATTGAAAACCCTGCCTAAGCATGGCTAATATCAGGATTGAACAATTAACCTTTAACAAACGGGCCTGCGTCGGAGACGGAATCAACTGCCAGTAACTGAAGGATTTTACCTACGTTTCTTCCTTTTGGTAACACAGGCTAAGTAAGGTCAGATTGACGCCCAAACCAACGCGCCTTCACTGAAATAATTTGCGTTCACTTGAGTCTGTTTTCACACTAGAAGGTGCACAACGTTTTTGGACGAACAAGTTGTCTCAGTGTGAAAACGAGACGGAAAAGTTTCTAGACTTTTGACCGAAATAATGGACAGATAAATCGACGGACAAAATCAGACGACTTTTACGCCGTATTTTACCCCGTAATCGTATCCGTAACGTTTTCATATTAAGACGATTTTCCAGCCTGGGACTTGTTCGTCCAAAAATGTTGTCCTTCTTCTACTGTCAAAACGGCCATTAATTGGTTCGCACATTGAGCTGAACTGAGATAACGCGAAATCCGGCCTTACTCGACAGGGAACTGGTTGGAGAATTATTTCTTCGAGATTGTTGATCAATATACCAACCTTAAACCCTCTCTGCTGAAGTATGGTATATTTACGCCTCCTTTATTTGCTGTTCGTAGTCTCCTATCATCAACCAGGAAGCGGTATGCACTATTACTCGATAAAGCACGACCATAACTTGTGGCGCATGTATGGAGGCGGTATAATAAATTCGACCTGACCAATCATAGAGCACGCATTTCTTCACACATTCTATAATATTCTAATACAATACGGTTTACCTCGATTATCTGCTGCTCGTAGTCTCCGAGCTTCAACCAGTGATGCAGTCTCTCGTCTCTGTCTCTCCAAACTCTCTCCCAAGCGATCTTTCTGTCTTCCAAGTCCATGAGATTCTCTTCTAAGAGGTGAGGAGGACGATTCGGCTCCCCGTCCTCGCCATAAAGAGGAGGCAATTCCATTCTGTCAATCAAGGCTTTTCCCATGGCAACGGTCTCGGCGTACTCTTTGTCGATCGCATGTCTTGTGTCGGAGTGTCGGCTGATTTCGTCTTCCACGACTGCGGCCGTGAGGTCGTCTGGGAGGTCCTCACGCATGTAGGTAGCTCTAAGCTCCTCCATTCGTTGGACCAGCTGAGGAAACAATAAAGGCAAATTAAGGGTCCTGTGTCAGGTATTTACTTGAAAAGATCTAAAACATACCTAACAATTGCAATGCACTGAAACTATTTAATAAGTGTCTTTAGCTACAGAGGTCAGGGTGGAAATGTAAAAAAGGAAAATAAATGCTGTGTTTATCGTAGGCTCAGTCTCCAGCCGTGAGTGCCTCGATGCGCCCGCGATTCTCGCCACCTTCACGGCTGGGCGCACGGGTTTGGTTTCATGTCCGTGACGTCATTACAATTTTAATAATTATGCAGACAATCCACAAGTCATTTGCTTAAATTTTATCTGTTTTTTTTTTTTATCGTCTTGAAAAAAAGCGAAATGCGAAAAGTATGCCTGAAACGTCCTCCTAAAAGTGTGAAATTTCAAGAGAAAGACGAAATCCCGCTTAATTATGTCGCGCATTCTGCCCCGCAAATTTCAGGGGGCTTGTCTCTGATTGGTCAGTCTAAACAATAACCAAACCCGTGCGCCCAGCCGTGAAGGTGGCGAGAATCGTGCACGCATCGAGACACTCACGGCTGAAGACTGAGCCTATGTTTATCGTGGATGTGCGCTTAGCCACCAAGCTACTTTACAGGCACTCCACTCAAATAATCAGAAAGAAATTACATAAATTCAACAAAACAAATTAAAAATCCAAACTGGTAGAAAGCAAACCAGCTGGCTATCTACAAGGGATGGTCGCGTGAGAAGAAAACGCTAACGCGCGCGAAAATAGGCTGCCGCGTGGAAACTCAACCCTTTAAGCCCTGGCATGAAAATGCATATTCTCCTTACTGTCCTCATTACATTTCTTATGGAACAAGTGAAGAGAATTTGTCTAAATATCAATCCATCTTATCCTTAGTGGTCACCTTTTTCATTCTTATCACTTGAATGTTTGAACGAGTAGTGATAATGTAAAGAGAAATTTCATTTTCGTCACTGTCAGGGCTTAAAAGGTTAAAGAACGTGTGTTTCTAGCTCACAAACGCGCGTTAGGTTTCCACGGGGCAGCTTGGTTTTCCGCGCGTCGGCATATTCTTTTTGCCTGACTATCCCTGGACAGAACGAGGGACTGCTAGAGATTCATGACTGATTTCAACACGGCTTTGACAAAAACAAATTCCCGTACGATAGTTCCTCAGAGTTACTGAAGGAAATTTTGGCGAGTGATTTTTTTTATTCCTATCACCAGTTTGCTTGACAGCGTACTAAGCTTGCAAGGAGAAATTAGATACCGATCGCTCACCTTCTCTGCGCTGCGATGAAACATAAGCGCCACAGATAACCTCGCCCCGCGCTCCGCCATGACGGACGAGAAGTCACCCCAGGCGCTGTTCAACTTTTCTTCCATTTGGTAGTTTGGTGACAGCTCATAGCGACAGGTGCGGCGAAGAACTAACGAGGCTTGAAGGAACTGCCTCCCATAGTCATAGGTGCTCTGAAACGATACAGGAAGAAAAGGATGTTAGAGACCGAAGAAACAAAATTGATAAAGAAATTCAACTAATGTTGCAAGCTTGAAGCAAAAGCGCAAATAGCTTGAAAGCATTGCGACTCTGATGATGACTTCCACAAAGGTTGTCGAAATATCAGTGGAAGTAGCCAACAAAAGACCTCTTCAGGACTACACTCACCTGTACGATCATAGACAGTTAACTTCATATGATCCCTGGGGCCCGTTTCTTGAAAGTCCCGATAACTTTTCGGGCCCGGAAAGCTATTTTATGTACGCGATGTTTACATAAAGGCTCAAATTTTGTTGGTTCTAAAAGCTGAGCACTAAAACTCTAAGTTGATAAAACAAGTCGGGTGGATATGCGGGCTAAAAACTACGCCAAAGTACTGTAGATTTTGATTTTAAAATATAGCTCTGTACCCGAAAAGTTATCGGGACTTTCGAGAAACGGGCCCCTGGGTTCAAACCATTTGCTATCGCGATGTTTGTAGTATTAAATGTGGCCTGCGTAACGCGGTCATACGCGTCAATAATTACGCCAACGCGTTAAACGGCATTAGAGATCCACCACTGGTAAACAGCTTGATGTTAAAAACAGCTTGAAAGCCATGTAATGGGGAGGAGAGAGAGATGGACGTCGATCATGGCGTGTCGGCTGTTTAATAAGAATACTTTTTACTGTATATGCGAACAAGTGCAAATGTTGCAAATGTCTATAAAGCGCACCTTTACAGGCGCGCTTTATAGACATTTACGTGACTTGGGACGCTCCTCCCCTCGATGTTCGTACAATTAATTTGATTGTTCAACCGTTTGATAGTTAAGCTTTTTTCTCTTTGATTGTTCAGGTTTGCTTAGATTATGTCATTTCTTATATATTTTGATACAAGTAAACTTGTGTACATTACGCTTTGAAATGGCAAAAATACCCTTTCATACGCCCAGAGCACCCCACCCACCCCTCCCCCTTACCCTGGCGGTTGTCTCCAGTTTCTCGTGCTCTTGTTGCAGTGCCTCCACGTCCTCGGAGTTCCGCCCCACATCCCCCAGGTTGTGTTCTGTAGCGTCATGAAGCTGACTTATCCATGTGGTTGCCTGAGCAAATTAAATTAAAAGACAAGTTTGAATTTGTAATTAAGCTGACTGAGTAATTAACAAGGTCGTTGCTTTCGGTTAAGTTCCGAGCCAAATCGGAACGAGAGCGATAAAGGAACTAGTTTCTATATAAATTGTGGTGCTGCGTCTGAGAGAGAGTGTAATGCTTCAATTTGTTACCCAAAGGTGACATTTTGAGGGTTCGGCCTTCGGTTTGACGAAGGGTTAGCGCTCGAAATGCCAGTTTCTGAATCTCTTTACGTTGGTCAATTTACCTTCCATCAACTCAGTTGACGTCAAATTGAAGAGAGCGAGTCTGGCGGGAAATTGACAGGAGACCAAACCAGGAGAGCAAAATGTAAGCGGAAGCAGAATTTAACTCTTCTGCGGTAAAAAGGTAAAGTCGCACACGGCCGGAGCTTAACCCGGTTTCTGTAGCATGAAGCAACTCAGAGTATTGCTACTCCCCCTGGACGGAATGCTAGTCCATCGCAGGGTTACCCCCAGCAGTATGTCGCCGGTACCCATTTATACACCTGGGTGGAGAGAGACAATGCGGGGTAAAGTTACTTGTCTAAGGAAACAAAACGATGGCAGGTACTGGGCGTCGAACCACCAACCTTCAGATCTGAAGTCCAACGCGCAAACCACTACACCACCCTGCCCCCACTGGCCGAAAATTGACAGGAGACTAAACTCTTTGAGAGCGCAGGAGTGACCAAACGAGTGCAAAATCAAAGCGGAAGCAGAATTTAAAACTCTTCTGCAGGGCACAAGAAATGCTAAGATAGCATGGGAGTTAAGGCCAAACGAAAGCTAAACGGAAACTCATCCGTTTTTACACCAAACGGAAGCTCTCGTTCTAGTTGGGCTCTCAGTTTCCAGCCTTACGTAGGCCGCTTACAGCCGTTTTTTAATTAGATTTTAAAGCTAATTCGGACGGCCGTATGCGTCTGGGGTGCAGTGAGATATAATGCTCATTATAAAGCGAGTGCGCGAAACGCGACCCCGCTGTTTTTAATTCACCCCCGCTGTCGACGATGAAGTATTTTGTAAACAGCCTAGCCTTAGGTGTGTAAAGTTAGTTTCATTAAGGTGGCTTACCTTCGGATGATCGCTACTTTTAAGTTGCTAAAACATGCACTCCATATGGGAGATCCACCTTAGCCGGCGAGAAAGCTCGGGCTCTCTTTCTGTGAGGTCAAAGGCAGGCTCTCCCCTCCCCTCCCCTCCCCTCCCCTCCCCTCCCCTCCCCTCCCCTCCCCTCCCCTCCACTCTACCCCCAAGAGAGATTGGTTGCGGGCTAGATCCCTCTCAAAAAATCGACACACGTGAAAACAAACGCTGAATATTTTATATATATTCTTACCTGTTCAGCGTCTCGTTCGCTTTGTTTGAGCTGCAGCAGTTGTTGTAGTTTGATTCTACGCACATCGCACAACTCGTCCGTGCGCAGCTTCCGCTCCCTGAGCTCGTCCAGTGTCAGACGCACATGCGCAATCCCCCTGCTGTAGTCCGGGGTGACGTCATCACCTCGCAGGTCAGTAACCGAACTGGTCATCAGTTCCTGCGCGGCCAGGGCGTCTCGTAAAGTCTCCTCAGATGACGCAGCTACAGCTGAAGACGTAAAAAGGACATTACTGTTATAGAGTACGCATTAAGTTTACAATTACACAGAATTTCAAAAGACTGCAAAATAGTGGTTTTTTCCTCCCTCTCTATTTAAACTCTCAAGAGAAGCGCGCGAACACAGAAAAGTGCTAACAGGCGAGGCGCGGGACACACACGAACCTCAGTTTCACTTGTCTTTTTCACACACGCTCGAAAACCGCGCGCTTGGAGTGGACTAACGCAGAAAATACAACTGTTTTGCGGTCTAGAATTGCGAAGGATGTTACGCTAGACAACGTTTGTTACAACAAAAAGTAGCGAAGTTTCGCGTTACGACGCCTATTCCTATTAACGTGTCAAACCAGAGGCTCCTTGAATGTTGAAACAAAGAGTTCTTTTGTTTTACGTTTGGCAAATCTGAATAACAAACATCAATGTTAAGAGACAGTAAACATCGCCATGGTACTACAACTGTTCCCGCGGGAACTGTCGATCACTTACCTTCAGCATTCTCTTCTAGTGTTCTGAGCATGCTCTCCGCGGTTTCATAGTCGTACAGGAGAACCGAATCAGAACACAGCAGTTCAAACAAGTCGTCTAGATGGTCCGAGCACTGAAACACAAAGACCAAGTTACTATTGTATATGCCTTGTACCCTCCTCCAAACAGAAATTCTACCAAAAAAGAGTGTTGTGTGGTGGCTGGGGGTCGACTCTTAATCACAACAGGTCGATTACTCAAGATTTTTAAGACTTGCTTTTCTTCCTATCCTGTACACACCTTTCTGGTCTTAATATGATCCCTGTCCCAGTAATGCCCTTAACATAATCACTTCAGTTTTGGTATCAACCAAGAAATCTATCTCAATTTTTTCCCTTGTATTTCTTACATTAGCTAGTTGAGAAAATTTGCTTTTGATTTGGTTTTTCCTTGCTGCGTTTGTGATTGGTTCAAAAGGAAACTCGCCCCACTTTCTCAACCAATCAGAAGTCAAACCAAAACAAAACATGATTTAGTCTAATTGTATGCGTTTTCCTGCGCTTGATGCACGTTTCACGGATTTGCTTCGGGTTCTGATTGGTGATCACTTTCCTAATTCTCATGATCTGTATGTTTGACTATGGATCAAATCGACAAAGAGATATTTGAAGCTGATTATCCCTTTTGGGACTTAAAGCGCCAAAACCTCCCTAACCTCGCCAGCACTCTTGTGAAACTTCAATGACGTCAGAATGATATCCCTTCTCCTGTTCATGCGCGTGGCAAAGCTACGACAGCCTCTGTCCAGAAATTCCTTCTGGGTTTTGATTTCTTTGGATGAATAGTGATTCTCTTGGAGCATCTTCTTAGCCAGCTCGCGCACCTGGGCGAAGTGGTTGATCACCTCCTGAAATAAATAACAGTGACACATAAAACCAACCCCACGACAAAATGCCCCAGTTATAACGCCCCCTAACCAGAAGTCCTCCTAAAACGATCATCTTACCTGAAACATAACATGATAACTTGCCCCTAAATTGAAACATAACACCCCAGTTCAAATTCATTTAGTAAAGTAATTTAATGAGTTTAACTGTAAGCTATTCTGTAAGCTACGAAAAAGCTGACGAAACGTGATTCAAATTTTATAAAAATTAAAGGATTGAACATTCTTTTACCCTGGCATTTAGCTCAAATTCTTCATGTTCTTTCCTCAAAATCTCACAGCTGTTGACAGAATCTCCTATGTCCCTTGATGTGGATAAATATGCTTCTCCAGGCCCAAAAACCCAGTCAGTCACCTGCACACAATACATATAAAGTCAGTGCAAACAGTGTTACTGGATTAATTAACAGTTAATTTACTCTTTACTAAACACCCCAGTGAGACAAGTCTTTAAGGATTTAAATTTGATGTCTATATAATATTGCTTCACTAAAGAGATCAAATTTGTGGCAGGCTAAAACAAAGGAATTCTTAAAAAAGACTGGCAGTCAAAAACCAATCTACGTGCAAATAATGTCAAATTGCCATCTAAGTAATTCTGAAGAGAAACTAGCAACATTATCTGCGTTATTTCTTGTACTGTCTTGGCTGCCATGTTGGTGCCCTAAAGGAGAACACCAACGTGGCAGTTGCATACTAAGTCTTGGAAATTTCTGAAAATTTTATTTTTGATAAATCTTTTCTGGGGAGTTCTATAGAGCCAGAAATGGTTCCACTTCTTCATTTTACCTAGTGTTTATAAGTGGCTCATAGAATACTGCTCGTTTTATTTACGATTTTTGTCAAATTATCCTAAACCCCACAAAATTAAACCCTTTCACTCCGAGAGTCAGCTGTGGAAACACTTAAGGTTGTCCTAATTTTTGAGTCTTTAGATGAAATCCTATGGTGTGACCATTCAAATGAAACCTCTTCAGCAGTACTTTCACATGGTACTATTTATATTTAAGTATTTTACAAAATGAAATTTGGGATTTGTCTTCAATTTTGATTTACGCACTCTTGGGAGTAAAAGGGTTAAACGCCACAAGGGTAGCCCCCACTTACCTTCTGATAACCTGCTTCAAACTGTCGCAGATCCATACATTGTATCAACTCCTTCCATCTTTTTTCCCACATGTCCACCAGCTGGTTGCACCTGTGTCTTAGTTGTGTGACAATACTTTCCACCTGCTGCCGCTCCTGACTCCCCATGGCCGCAGGACTCCCAGGGTAATTCAGACTCGGTGGAATGGGAGGTTCGTTTGCTTCAATTGAGCTGATTAAATGTTCTCCTCTCTGGATGAGTGGCTTTCCGTCATTATCAAGCACCGCCCGTTTGATTTCATGCTCTTGTACCAGATCTTCTGTCTCTGCAATGCTCCTCCCCAGCTCAAGGGTGTCAAGGTGTTGTTCTAGTTCATCAAATTTCTCATTTAAGGAGATGGCATCATCTGACAACTTGTCAATTTCCTGGAATAGAGATGGTTTTTGTACACTTTTACCCAGTATACGGTTCTTTCTTGGAATAGCTTCAGGGAAAACATAATCATTACTGATGAAAACTATCCACAGATGGGTAGAAGTTGTCACTACAGCCCCAACACCTTCCCATCCCAACCACTGTACGAGTGAGCCCAAAATGACAACCAGAGGTGGAATTTTAGTGAAGATTTTCTTGGGAATCAGAAGACTTGAAAATTTACCAAGAAACCAGAAATGATGTTGGGAGATTGCAGGGAGAATTACAAGTACTTTTGGAACATTGAACACAATTTGACTCTCAGGTTTTTGTTCTAGTGGCAATCATTTAAAAGGAAATGATGCTACAATACAGCACTTGGAAAGGTAAGTTGACAGTTGACACAATTCTTACAAGAATGGATTACCAAGACTGCAGTCAGAATCAACTCTTGATTCACTCAAAACTTGACTTATTCTCACAAGAGTCACTCAAGTTTCCAGAACAGGATTTATTTCTCAAGGAAAGAACAATTAAGTTATTAAATGCTGGTCACTCTGCAAGTGCAGAGAGTGCAGAGCTGTACATGACTTGTATTCACAGCCACGTGTTGAAAACAAAATGATAACCAATAAACACTGTAGATGTATGTCGGCCTAGGCATTACTTTCAACACAGTTGAAGTGGACACCCACTTAACCCTTTCACTCCCAGAGTCAGTTATGGAGACATTAAGGTGATCCTAACTTCAGAGTCTGTGTATGAAATCCTGTGGCACTGCGACCATTCAAATGAATCCTCATCACCACTACTTTCACATGGTACTATTTATATTTAAGTATTTTACAAAATGAAATTTGAGATTCGTCTCGAGGCACTCTTGGGAGTGAAAGGGTTAAAATGGACACAGTGGTCCTGCCCTGTACATTTTCCTAAAATTAATGTGATTTATATAGACACCCTGTGTTTGCAGAGACTGTTTCACTTTCTAGTTCTAGGGTGGAATAACCATTGCTACTACATTGTGAGCACTTCTTTACTTAACTCACCAATCTGGTGTCAATCCATCTATTGTGGTTGTATGGCAATGTGCCACCAAGTTCCTGAGTGAGTTGACTGTCTTCAGCAAACTGGTGGAGTTTACTGGATGATGACAGTAGTGTTGTCTGCAAAACATGGGGAAAAAAAGACGTTGATTGCATGTTCTTGAGCCAAGGACAAATGAACCAAAATATGTATTCTCATCCCCAGAGCTGTGATCCTTTTGGCCAGTGCCATGGATCGAAAGCTCTGACAGGGTCCAAAGCAGGAAGTCCACGAAACATAGACTTCCGCTTTCTGCACAGCCTCAGAAATTTGAAACAATAATGGTTACCATCAGTTACAAAAAATGGGCAGCTACACTGCACTTGCACGTTATCCTGGCCCCTGCCAGAGCTCCTGATCCATGGCACTGGCCAAAAGGATCGCAGCTCTGGGAACGAAAATGCAAAATATGCAGCCTGCTGGGTGGATTTTTTAATTTTTTTTTTAATTTTTTTATTTCATTAATTTTTTTTTCACTACCAGAAAATACACCCTTTCAAACTTAAATTTTGCTTAGACATAAATATAAGCATAACTGCCACCTTGGACTTGTTGGAGGTGTGTAATAATAATAATAAACATTTTTATAGTGCCTTATCCAAAAGCTCTAAGGCACTTCACGATAAAGTTTTAAAATACTAAGTAGTAAATAATAATTAAAAACAAAACTATAGATTAAAATAGCCCTTAAAAAGATGAGTTTTCAAACTTCTCTTAAAAGTACGCAGATTTGAGCTACATTTTATGTGCTCTGGAAGATTGCTCCACAGTTTAGGAGCACAAACAGAAAAAGCACAATCGCCACAGAATTTTAACCTTGTTCGAGGAATAACTAACATGTTCATGCTTGATGATCGTAGACTCCTAACAGGCTTGTAGGTTTGCAGCAAATCATGAATATATAGCTAGGACTTAAATTATGTAAAGCTTTAAAAGTGTAAGGATTGGATGGACTAGTTAGTTCAATCTTAACAAAAAGGTCTCTCCCACATGTAGGACAAACACTTAAGGGTGCAGCACCCAGTTGTTCAAAGTACATGTAGGATTAGGCTAACCCAGGATTAGCGTCAATTTTTTGTTCAGTCTTATAGCCAAACAATGAGGCTTCCTGTAAATTCTTTTTGCCCTACATTTTGACTTTGGTTACTTTCAAATGGCCACTTAGAATTTGCTGTGAAAACTTTTTTGAATAAGAGAAACGGGAACCTTGGTTAAATTTTAATCCTTGGTTAGCATTAACTGGCTTTCAAACAACTGGGCCCAGGGATATAGGCTCTGGTAACCCTGGCCTTGTATGCAGCATGTTTTCTTTCAGCTTTAGTCAATCTTTGGTTTTCTACCAGTTGGTACCAGGAAAGACAATTATAGGAAGTGAGGAGTGGAAAAACCAGAAATTGAACAATAACCTTCAGATCTTAACTAAATAAAATAAATAAATAAATCACTTTATTTAGGTGTCGACAGTATATAGCACAGAACGGCTAACTGGGGGCACCACCAAGATCAAATTGGAATTTGGAAATGTTGGTTTTTTTGAGGAGAGGGGAAAACCGGAGAACCCGGAGAAAAACCTCTTGGAGCAAGGACGAGAACCAACAACAAACTCAACCCACATATGACACCAGAACTGGGAATCGAACCTAGGCTGCACTGGTGGGAGGTGAGTGCTCTCACCACTGCACCATCCCTGCTCCCCAAACACTCTAACATCTTTATCACTAGAGGATGTTAATCATGTTAGAGACATGTTTATAATAATCACTACAATCAATTACCTCAAAAACAACACTTGTTTGTTCTTTTTTCAGTCCAGTTCCTGATCGCCGTTTTTCCCAGAATGCATCTGGCTTTATAATGTACACATCATGTACCCTATCTGGAACAGTGTCCTACAAAGATAAATAATAATTTAACTCTCAGTTGACATCCTGCATCGAAATTACCCAACAGGTATGCAAAGTTCATTGTTAATCCCTAAAGTAAAAGGTACAACAAGAGCCGCAATCTCTTTACTCTCAGTATCCATTTCTCTGAAGCTGAATCCATTCCCTACATGTACTACAGCTATATTCGCCTGACTTAAAAAACATTGCTGGGTAAAAAAAATAAGTACCAATCATGACCTATAACAAGAAATCCCCATCTCCTTTCCTTGGGAACACACAGACAGATTGTAATTGAATTTAATTACATTTAATTGATAATTTCGAAGATCTATTACAACACTCATAAATCATGACCACTGTTTATAAAAAAAATTCAGTGGCTCAGGTGGGATTTGAACCCACGACCTATGGGTAACTAGAAAACTGCTCTACAGAACCAGATACATCTTTTACACATCTTAGGCAAAATCAAATTTTGATATTGCCTGAGAATGATTCTGAAAAGTTAACCAGTCACTAAATGAACTACACTACAATGTAAATGCACCTGATTGAAAAAAATATATTGTCAAGGGAAAAGGTAAAAGCTGCAAACAATATGACCTAATGGAATTATAGAAGGACAAAAGTAGCATGTGAATATTTCACATCTAAGATTAAGAGTTCATGTCATCAAACATCTGGATCTCTTTTAAACAATTTGCATGATGAGTCAGTATTTAACTCCCAGGGGGGGGGGGATTACTCTGCATTTCAAGTGACGGGGATGATCGAAGGATTTTTTGGGGTTTGAAATTTTCGATTCTGGGATTTTTTTGGGTAGGAAAATTTGGCAAGTATTTTTTTGAGTGGCTTGATTTAAGTGGGGATTTTCGTGGGGGTATTCAAAACGATCTGAAGATTCGTGGTAGTGCCTGCATACCCTGCAGTGTAGTTCTGCGAATAAAGTACAACCAAACTTGTTCTTGCCCGGGTGGTCTTGTTTAGAGTTGGCATTCATAATGTTATTGTTGAAACAGAAGATGTTCTTGTGTGCCCCTTAAGTGTTGTTAGAATGACTACCAGATGAGGAAAAGATAAAACCAGCTGGTATGATGAATATAAACAAACACAAACATTCAATTTCTACTGTTTTTTTTTTTTCGTGTTATATCATTTAACCCTTTCTGGAAATTTTTAAGGCTTGGAAATTTGGTATGGGATTTTTGGGGGGTTAATTTTTGGTCCAGGGATTTTTTTGGGATTTGTTGGAAGCCCTAGGGATTTTTTTAGGTCTTCATTTTTGCCCCCATTTGATCATCCCCATCACTTGAAACTCGGAGTACCCCACCCCCCCACCCCCGATTTAACTATTATTTTGTTGAATGAAATGAATGAACAAACGAACGAACGAACCAACGAATGTTTATTTCCTATAATTTAGTATAAAGATATACAAATGTTACGATTTCATTTTCTATGGGAGGAAGACTAGAGAAGCCCTCCCAGGCTTTAAAGTAGGGCTTGTACAATTTCACCAAATATCTTCTCTGAGTAGCTGTCATCACTGAAAGCCTTGGGTGGATGTCTTGACCTGTGCACAAGCATAGCGTCAAAGCATTCTGGCATAGCAGGCAAACCTTAAGTTTCTCTAGTGTCACGACCAACAAAATAGAGTTGAACCCCAGTAACTCAAACCCTCAGTAACTCGAACCTCGCATTAACTCGAAGTCAATGGTATTTCCCTTGAGGTCATTTCCTTTTTAATTTTACCCTTGATAACTCAAACTCAAAATAACTTGGACCTTTTTCATTTCCCTTGAAGGTTCGAGTTACCAGGAGTCAACTGTACTGAGACCACACCACCTGTAAAATGCAGTTCTTCAGTCTCATGCACATAACGTACATGGTCTCTAAGAAAATAAATACCAATAACTTTGTCATTGGTATGGCTTATGGGAAACCATTGGGTTGTATCATTTAAGGTTTATACTCTTTACCCAATAACATTTTTTTTTTCATATGAACTTGCCTGCAATGTCCTAAGCAGAGGCTTGGCAGATTTCCATGACGAGCCCCGTAAATCTATGATAACAGTGTACATCTGACTTCTTGTTTGATCCCTAAAAAAAAGATTAATATAACATAACACTGGTAAAACATGTGCTCCTTCTCTTGATAACACACTAATGTGGCCACTGCCAACTGAAGGAAGACAAAGGAAGGTGAAGGTAAGAACTGAACCGAGCTACGGCAAGAAACAAATGCTTGGAACTGGACAGTCAGATTAAGACTCCTTTGTTTGATTAGTATATGACAGAAACTGCCAAAACGTGCATTCTAATTACACTGTACCATCTTTTTCCTTTTAAGCATTGCCACATCACGAAAAAATTGTGGTTCCAGAAAATATCCATACCCTCCCCACAGATGGTTATTTGGCTTGGGTCCACTCCCCACCCCCCCCCCCCACCCCAACCCCTCCACAAATTTCAGTCTAGCTCCATACTTTCCGCTAAAAATTTCGGCTTTCGAGACCCCCATGCCCTTGGAATTTCCAGTGACCATCCTTTGGGTAGGTATGGATGTTTTCTGTAACCACTCATTAATTAACATGACCTAATATGGTATCAAACGTAGCATCTTTCATTGCCAAGCTTTGAAGTTAGAATCAGTGTTTACTCAACATTCACACCCATAAGTTGACCAAAACGGATGTCGCAAGTCAGTGCAAGTTTATAAATGTCAACTTGCATATGCAGACTTGCAATGGGTGGCCAAACGGACATGTAAATGTAGGCAAGTTATACACAATTTGCCAAAAGGCCATTTCAGTGCAGCCTTGCACATGCACCCATACTAAGGAAAACAATAGTGAGACCAACTTGCGGCGACTTGCATTGAGTGGCCAAACGGTGAAAAACTTGCGTTTGCTTGCGTGAAATTTGACCTTGATCAAAGCGCATGCAAGTCATCATAAGCCATCGCAAGTCCATGCAAGCCGTGGCCAAACAGAGTCGCAAGTTACCACAAGTCTTCAATTTACGATAACTTGCTATTCTATTTGGCCAGGGCTTAACTGTTGATCAAATATGAGTTTGTTTTACAGACATGTTTTCTTATTGGTTATGTTTGCGGCTTTGCCTAACCCCTCTGTCTAAATTATTATCTGGGTTTTTATTTCTTTTACTAGATGCTGAAAACTGTGAAGTTGATCTAGGCAGCTGATTCAGCATGATGCCTAGAATGCTGTCAAGCTAAAGGAAACTAAGTAGTGAGCTTGGGTAAATTAGCTTAGCCAGACCTGCCAACCTCCAAAACGTGCAAATCTGGAGACCTTGCAAAAAATCCCAGAAAAACCTGGAGATTGGGACCTCAAACCTGGAGATTACCAAAATATGTGTAAAATGAAAATAAAAATGGTAGATTTCTTGTTTCAAGGTATTCTTTACCTTATTTGTGCTACCTATTGTATTCTTTTGCCGCATTTTTTGAAGTCAGTTTCTGTTTCGCTGTCGACGCGAGGCGCCAGTTTGAGTTAACTATTCACAGCTCTAGCTTCCCCAGAGACCTAAGCACACCTATATTGACCTATGATTTCACGGGAATGAGGTCGGAATTGTACCCAGCTTTCCCTCAAACACTAGATGTGACAAATTTGGCCATTTTCAACACGGTTTTTCAATATTGCTTCATACTACCTGAATTGTTTGGCAATTTCAAGATTTTCTGATTCACCGTGAGATTTGGAGGCCAAATCGTGAGACCGTGAGTTTATACCCCAAACCGTGAGTCTCACGGTGAAACCGTGAGAGTTGGCAGGTCTGCTTAGCTAGTGAATTTAACAAATAAACCTGGAGGAAAGGAATACTATGTGAATTTTTGGGTGAAGTTGTGTCACTGGGACTCTAATATCCTTACTATATATCACAGCCCATGTTCAGCTACATTTTACGACCCTATTCTACACTAGACACCAAACATCCCAACCCTTCATCAAACTCACCAAGGGTCAATTCTTGTACTGGAAAAAGGGCGTAAGTGACGATTTGAGGTTAAAATCGAAATTGCTCCTATTTAGCTGAACATTGGCACACAGGCTGGTTTTCATGTGAGGAACGCTGTTGCGCACTTATTTCTTGACCTGAGATCGAAAATTTGAAGAATTAGCGTATTACTTTTGCGTGAAAAGTGTTGTTGAACTGAACTCGCTCAAGTGATGCGTGAAAGATTTCTTTTGTTCTCTGCCTGAACTAAAACAAAGGAATTTAACCTAGAATCCGCGGTCCTGTTGTTTTCTTTGTGTCAGTTTTAAGGAGGCTCGCAACAGTTTTTTTGGCCTTGGAGTGTATCTTTTGAAGTCAAAATTTCGCATAGAAGATAAACTTCGATTTCCTTGATACTATACCATCTTTTCAACAAATGATCAAAGTTTATTTTCTCACTGGTTCCCTAGCAACAGCTATCACCATAGCAACGGTAATGGACAACACCTCGTTTTAAATAATGTCGAATATCTCGAAAACTAGTCAGACACTTTATGACGAAGCTTGAACCATTTGAACTACTCAACCTACACAACTTGTATGCGAAATTAGGGAAAAATCTGTAAGAGCGTTTTCACGTAAATCATGATTCATTTTTTACAGGCTGATTTTGGTCATTCCTGCAATTGTCTCCAATATTTCAAGAAAGATAAAACTTAACACTTTCTCTTTTCAGTTGAAGGATCTTTTATGATATCAAAACGTTCTTAATGTACATTGAGCTTCCTAGATGGCTGCGATTTTAAGATATTTATATTTAAAAACTGCTAAAATGCAGTACAAATCAGCCAAAAAGTCCGTAATTTGCATAAATAGAAATATTTCTAAATTGCCCTTACAGATTTTTCTCTTAAATTGATTAACGTTAGAATAATAATTCTTTTTGATGTTCCAGCAAGTTTTAGGCTGAATAAACATTATTTTCTGTTATTAGATAAGAAGGCTGAATCGTGGTCAAGTTTCAGTCGTTATTAACTTTCAACGAGCAACAGTTTTATTTTGTTTTGCCTGGTCTATTTCACGGTTATTCACGTGCAATGAATATTTATACACGCTGCGCTTGTGTCCTCTCGTGCATTTATAATTCCTTCTCATAATAATAAAAATTCTCATCTTCTGAGCTTCTTCCTGGAGACTCTTTGCCATTATTCTTTAAATACTGACTGACGTTTTAGCTTTTTTAATTACGGATTGCATACATGTTAACGCCCACGATGGCATTACACTGGGGCCGAAAAATGACGAGAAACAAGCTCAGAAGACGAATATTTTTTTTTCATTATGAGAAGGAATTATAAACGCACGAGTGGACACAAGCGCAGCGTGTATAATTATTCATTGCACGTGAATAACCATGAAATAGACCAGGAAAAACGAAATAAAACTGTTGCTCGTTGAAAGTTAATAATGACTGAAACTTGACCACGATTCAGCCTTCTTATCTAATAACAGAAAATAATGTTTATTCAGCCTAAAACTTGCTGGAACATCAAAAAGAATTATTATTCTAACGTTAATCAATTTAAGAGAAAAATCTGTAAGGGCAATTTAGAAATATTTCTATTTATGCAAATTACGGACTTTTTGGCTGATTTGTACTGCATTTTAGCAGTTTTTAAATATAAATATCTTAAAATCGCAGCCATCTAGGAAGCTCAATGTACATTAAGAACGTTTTGATATCATAAAAGATCCTTCAACTGAAAAGAGAAAGTGTTAAGTTTTATCTTTCTTGAAATATTGGAGACAATTGCAGGAATGACCAAAATCAGCCTGTAAAAAATGAATCATGATTTACGTGAAAACGCTCTTACAGATTTTTCCCTAGTTTCGCATACAAGTTGTGTAGGTTGAGTAGTTCAAAAAGTTCAAGTTTCGTCATAAAGTGTCTGACTAGTTTTCGAGATATTCGACATTATTTAAAATGAGGGGTTGACAGCTGTTGCTAGGGAACCAGTGAGAAAATAAACTTTGATCATATTTTAAAAAGGTGGCGTAGTATCAAGGAAATCGAAGTTTATTTTCTATTCGAAATTTGACTTCAAAAGATACACTCCAAGGCCAAAAAAACTGTTGCGAGCCTCCTTAAGCAAAAGTAATACGCTAATTCTTCATCTCAAGTCAAGAAATAAGTGCGCAACGGCGTTCCTCACATGAAAACCAGCCTGTGTGCCAATGTTCAGCTAAATAGGAGCAACTTCGATTTTAACCTCAAATCGTCACTTACGCCCTTTTTCCACCGGGCCCTTCAATTGTTCATACCACTAATCCTAGTTTCCAATAAATGATACCCTACTCTAGATCAAAACTCTCTGATTTCTATACCCTATCCCAGACTAAACTGCATCATAAGGTAATTGACACATAACCACAGAGCTTATACAAAGGGGTACCTACCTCCCCCCCTGACGCGGCGCATAACACACTGTCATTGAAAACCTGAGTAAACAACATTGCTTTGTCTACATCAACTAAAATCTCTGAGTTTGTCCGAGCATTATGCCAGTCTTCTCATGGGTTTTATTCCCATTCAAGCCTCAATCCATTTTCAAGTTTTCTTCAGTTGGCAACTGCTAAAGTTGTAAAATGGCTGTAAAGGATCTCTTACATCTTCCAATCTCTCATCAACGGTTTAAATTAACGATTATTTAAATTATTCACTTTCACATTGTTATGTCTGCAAAGATGATTCTGTTTTGGGTTTTGGCTTCCCCGTTTTTCTAATCCACACCAAAAAACATTGTTTGTTAATAAATTAAAATGGCATGCAGATTTAATGAAATGAACATCACTGATTTCACGATAATACTTATCAAACATTTAAAACAGTAATACCAAGGCTAGACCCTAGGCAAACATTAATGTTTTCAACCAACTCTTGATAAATCAGGTTTTGGACATAACTGACTGATAACTTAACCAGGGGTCAATAAGACAGGTTGATAAGTGTCTTAAAATCATATCTAGCACATTCCAGACTGTAGAAAAATAACAAAATATTATTAATTTTGTGAATTTATTGACGACGAGGAAAACTTGTAAATGAACTCGGTCTGTTTTGGGAATAGTTTTTATATCCTTCATGATCTTTACCTTCCATCCAAAATAAATTAAAACTGTCAACTTTAATGTGTGTGCCTGCCAAAATGTCAACGCATTTAAAAGGTTACGCATCACGAAACTAATTTGTTCCTTGGACAAAAGAATTCGCGCCAATGTTGTTGTTTGATAATAGGAAATTAGCCATAAATTTCAACTTGTCAGGAATAAATGTGCCAATTTGGAAATTAACCTTGCGTGTTACATATTACACGCTTTATTTGGCGGCTAGGACAGTTCAGCAACCAAGTTGTTGGTTCACTTCTGTGGTTTGTTTGGCGAACTCTCGAGCTGAGAAACGAAACTGTCACGAAATCGAGACCTTGGGGGCGGAAGAATTTACCCTCCTTGCACAAAAATCAACACATTAGGAAGAATCGATTGAGGATGATTGAAGCAGTATAAAATTAAAATGATATATACCTTGGAACTTGTGTTAAATAGACAAGGGTATGTCCGAGTTGATCCACGCTTAAATCTTCGGTTTTTCCAGCCGGTATTGTTAAGATACTTCGACCTTGGCGGTCCCTACCCCCTGGTTGATAAAATCAACATACACAAATTCAGTGAACTGGATATACTTTAAACATAAACAGCTATTTATGCAACTTAACATGACTCCAACTGCTTTATTTTATAATAAGGCTAAAAAGCAGCGAGAATCTTCCGAAAACACACATCGAATTACGCTACATGAGCTCGAGATGAACACAGTGAAATCAGTTTAGGAATGCGACAACACTGCTGGTCGAATTATAATCGATCGAAGCGTTATATTTCTACAGTTTGCACTTAGTCCAAACCACAACATTCCTACACATTAACCGCTTCTTCGTCAAATCGATAAAAAATACTTTTACCTGAAGTGAACGCCAGTTTCGCCCGCAATGTATGTTCAATTTCAGAGGTTCGAATCCACCTTTGATCTGCGAAGTAAATGAAACGAAAGAACTGTTATTAAAATGTTCACTTGCTTAAGTGTCACTTGCTCATTTAATGGATGATTTTACTCACGCCTGAAAGCTCCTCTAATGTCTGGTGTCGAAGCATACTCTGGACGATAGCTTCTGGTAGCGAAAGATACATCCTCAAAGCCGGACTCTCTCGCCAATTCTTCTCTCATCTTCTGCGAAGCCATGGTTTGACGTTGTTTATACTAAAAACGTAGCCAGATAAATACGGATCAAATTCATCCACGGTTAATAAAAGTCGATAAATTGCCCTCCTATCTTGGACCATGAGTTGCATTAAACCAAGGACAAAAACTTGTGTGTGTGCCCAGAACAGAACGCGTGACACCGAAATTGTAACCGACAGTTGTTCATACACAGTCCCAATGTCCGCTACGGTTTACGCACTTCGTTGACGAAAAATTCTCCAAGCTTGGGCGGTTAATTACAAAAGAATTTTGGAATTTCTGAATCACGGGCCTTCTTTATGCTCTTTTGTCCTCTTTTATCATTCAAAATCGCGTCATAAAGACCATGTAGGAGCTATAATTAACTTTGGACGCGTAAACAGCGGGAATAATTTGACTGGCCCAAGAGTGAGTCATCAAGGGATGAAATTCTTACTACGGGGCCTGGCTCGCCATAGGAATTTGCCTCCCCTCGTACCCCACGGGGGTTTTAAGCTCGTTCCCAGCAACAACCCAACATAGAAACTATCCGGCACACTGCTAAACGAAGTGGACATATTGTAAAGGCACTGATATAATTATTATGTCATATTGTCTGAGAGGGATTTGGAAGTCATTATCGGTCGCGTTTTCCACATCCCCAGCGGGTGGAGGCAAGTAAAAGTTTTGCGGCTCTGTAAGCATAAGAATTAGAAACGACTTTGGTTGCGCAAATATTTGTCACTTGGGGTTTCCGCGAAAGCTAATTGGCCTATTGCTAAGAGAACAGTAAATACAAAACAGCGGTGAATTTTAATTAAAGTTTCCACTTTTTTTACACATTTTAGTCACCGGAAGAGTAAAAAAAAAGTATTGCGCAGATCTTCAGCATTGTGCAGGCGAGGGAGACATACTAAACCGCATCAGTTAATATTTTAAAACAAGGTCAACTTTCAAGAAAGGATAAAAGTCTCTTTTAGAACACTGAACACTTTAGAACACTTAGTGATCTATTTAGGGCGATGTTTAAAGTGCATATGAAACGAAATTTTACCACCCCTTTTTTTTCTGGAATATGAAAATTGATGATATAAGAAATATTTTCACGGGAAAATAAACGCTCTGGTTCCGCGGGAACTTATTTTAAAGAGCGTCGAAAGTTTGGCATTTCACACTAAAATTTTAGACAAGGGCCTGGGGCCTAGTCTAGGGGGTCGTGACGTCATTCGTGTGTTTTGACAACAGCGTCTCTTCAGTGGAGTATGTTTTATGACCTTGTTGCGTCGTGATGCGATAAAACTTTCTTTGCTTGTAAAACACCCCTTCACCGTCGTCCGACCGACTCAAACTTTCGCCTTTTTCGAAAAAAAAAAATTCAATTCAGCAGGCGTGGATCCATACCGGTTTCCACCGTTTTACGGAAATCGGTCAGATTTTTCATAATAAAAATACATTTTCTTCTCCTACTTTCAATTTCCAAGTTGAAATCTCGAAAATTCTTCATTCTTCATCTGAGGAGAATGGAACTAGCCAATATCATCTCTGAATGATTCAGAAACCCAGGAAAGGGGACTTAAGAGAAAAATCCAAAAAAATTCCAGGGGTAGCGTGCACCCGGACGACCTAAAAGCTTGCGCCTTCGGTGCATATTACGTCCTGTTACAGTCAATGAAAGTTTCTACGCGAAGTGGTTGACGCAGAGTACCACGAATACCTTTTTTACAAGCTCTGAGTACCAGATCGATCCCTCCACCATCCCCCAAAAATACCTAAAATCACCCGCCGCACAATGCAAAAATGCCTTGAAACGCCCCGTTTGGCCTATGCTTTATATATTATTCACGAATAAGAGCGGTTGTACACAGCGTCCTTCGGGCGCTCTGATCAAGCATTTTAGTACACAGCATATGTGGTATCTGGTGGTCCCCACTGTTTAAGATTCGGACAAAAAGTGAGTTACGTTTCATATCGTTGTGCTTCTGGCTGGAGTCGCTGATTTCAGATTTCCTAAGGTCGTCAAAATTACCGATTACACTAATTTCTGAGGGCTTGTTACTGCAGGAGGGCCACTTCTTTCGGACGCCGGTATTTTATTATTATTGTTGTTATTATTTTTAATAAAATAATCCAGTGAAATAATCTAGTGAAAATCTCCGGGGATGATCCCCGGCCGATTATTATCAATCAAACCCTCGCAGGGCGTGGCTAGCAACTCCCTGAATTGATCTCCTCTATTACTAAACCCCGCGGATACTCTCCTGTATTAGCCCTAGGTATGTGTCTCCCAAGGGTATGGCTTTCTGGACCATCTTCGTCTGATATAGGATATTGATTTTAGCCATCGCACAGTTTTTACTAGTATTGAACGCCACGTCACGAAGTTTATTTCCGAGCTCGGACAGGTGAAGTAACCAACAGTTAGTTTTGAAGAGAGACAGAAGGGCTTTGTCGGGCTGCCGCCATTTTGTGGTGTAATTGTGGTGAAAGGTAAAGGTAAGGTCGTAAAAGCCTTGTATTATAGGGCCAGCACTTGACTCCGAAATTTGTAGTATGAAGCCAAGAACTAGGAGTGTTATTACCCCTCCTGGAAAGGATGCTAGTCCGTCACAGGAGACCCAGCCAGGAACCTGACACAGCATAATGTAATTAGGAGTATTACTACTCCCCCTGGGTAGGATGCTATTCCATCACAGGATACCCAGCATTAAGTGACCAGGAGTATTATTCCCCCACCCCCCCCCCCTTGGATGGGATGCTAGTCCATCACAAGATACCCAGAATAATGTAACGAGAAGTATTACAACTCCCCCGGATAGGATGCTAGTCCATCACAAGATACCCAGCATAATGTAACGAGAAGTATTACAACTCCCCCGGATAGGATGCTAGTCCATCACGGGATACACAGCGTAAAGTGACTAGGAGTATTACTACCCCTCTTCCCCCATCCCTGGATGGGATGGTAGTCCATCACGGGATACACAGCGTCAAGCAACAACAACAACAACAAGCTTTATTTGCATGACTATAAGTACATACATTATTGCAAAAGCGTAAAACGTAACTAAAACGAAACTTATAACAATCATAATCATGTAATAGGGAAAAAAAGCAATTATGTATGCGTTACATTACTTTCATTCGATAGAAGATTATTTCGTAAAGATAAGCATCTCAAAATGAACTTCATCATTTGAGTATTTAAATAATAATTATCAGAATTCATGACTAGGAGTATTATTAATTACCCCCCTCCCCCCACCTCTGGATGGGATGGTAGTCCATCACAGGATCCCCAGCATAATGTGACTAGGAGTATTATTACTCCCTCTGGATGGGATGTTAGTACATCACAGGATACCCATCATAAAGAGACTAGGAGTATTTCTACTCCCCCTGGATGGAATGCTTGTCCATCACAGGACACCCAGCATAAAGTAACTTGGAGTATTATTACTCCGCCCTAGATGGGATGTTATTCCATTGCGAGATTCCCCCGCGACATTTCTTGCCAGTACCCATTAGAGAAGAGACAATTTGAAGTATAGTTTGCCGTCTAAGAAAGCAACACAAGTCGTTGCAGAGACCCTGACTCTGAGCCACCGAGCATTCGATTCGAATCCGATCTTCCTTCGAAAGCCCGGTCAAAAGAAGAACGGGCTAATCTCTTCACCACTGCGCCTCCCATCATGGTCCAGACTAGACTAGACTATACTAGACTAGACTAGACTAACCTAATCGGATATTTTGCAACAATACCTCCTTAAACAAGAACATTTCAACGTAAACATAACGCGCAAACATGACGGTGCTACAGCACTACTGCAGAAAAGTAGCTATGATTTGGTTCAGGTCTATCTTACACAAAAGTGAAACAAGGTTAATCAGTGTGGCGGACTACCTAAATCAATCCCTCTCTTATGAGCTGAAGCACATAAAGGGTTAATTCAGTTGGTAAGAAGACATAAATGCGACAAATAATATTTAACGATTTGCCAATAAAAACTGCTAAATTCGCTAAATTACTTGCCGCAGCCTAGAGAAAGCCTTCTAAAAGGTAATGGTAAACCTAAAGCACTGTATATAAATTGTTATAAAATAGATTGTAAACTGTGTGTTCTGATTGGCTAAAAACTATGCTTTATATTATCCGAGTATAACACAAAGAAAAACGCGTGTTTCACTGTTTTCGCCTGTTAGTTCCTTCTTGTATGTTAAGGCTGGTTTCCACATGATCGCAGCGATCGTATCCCAGGAAAAGACGTCAGGTAAACGACAGAACTGAAGTCTATCTCAGCGATCGTTGTCGCAATGATCGCTGTGATCGCTACCATCGCTAAAGAGTGGTTTCTTTGTGATCACAGCGATTGCTGAACGTTTTTCCCAGCGATCGCAGCGATCGTAGCCGGATCGTAGCGACCACGTCGAAACCAGCCTTTAGATTTTATCTATTGATTTCGTCTTCTTTGTCAGTTTTCATCCATAGTTTTCTTTTTCTCATCAAAGATTTCACTTTCTTCTTATTTCCGTGATGGTTTCCATTCAGTCACAATTTCACCAACAACTCAGTGCCTTCCTATCTTTACAACTGCTGCTCGAAGTTCGCGTAGACGCCAGCAATACAAAATTGGATTAATGGACGAGTTCATAAATACTACTGTGGTAGCAAAAGTCCACTCTGTTTTCCAATCCTTGTATATCGTTGCAAACATGGCTAATAAAATTGCATTTGGAAAATAACATATCACCAAAAAGATGTAAAATACAAAAGTGTTCATCGCGCTTTTCTTCAATCGCGTCATTTTCATGATATTTGTAGTACTTTCTACAGCCTGTTGTTGAGCGCAAATCTGAAACTGATGCTGACGAACAACTCGATAAATTTTGACGTAAGAAAATGTGCAAATAATAAGACAAATAGCACTAAAAATACCTGCCATTAAGTGATAAACAAACTTATTCCAAAGGTAAAATCCCAAAGCCAGAAAAACGAACAACCAGATTAGCCCCAGTGTACATCTGACTCGGGATTTTGTCACTAATGTAGCATATCGCATGTGATAGTGAAGAGCCATGAATCGATCCAAACTTATGACTGTCATCGTACCTAGGGAAACTCCACATAGAAAAAACCCTATCATTGCCGACAGACGATATAACAAGACGTCTTGCGATATTAAGGTCTTAAGTTCGTCAGCAATATAGAGAGGTTGGGCTACAAAACCAACAAGCAGGTCTGAAACAGCAAGACTGCAGAGCATAATCATTGACGTTGAGCGAATAGAAGGAGTTCTTAATATGGCGGCCAACACCAAAGCATTGCCAATGATGGATATGAGCATCAATGGAGCATTCAAAACACAGTTTATGATGACGATGGTTTCATGAGTAGCCGAGTCGTTATTGCCCTTTCCAGTGTAGTTCATCATGTCAACTTGCAGTGTTATCCACCGTTTCTGTCGGTTACATTCAATTGGCAAATCTGTGTTTCTCTTCTCCGTTTTGTCGTTGTATTCATAAAACAGCGTATGATCAAACGGTCGGGAAACGCGATGAACGATCAAGGATCAGAACTTATATAACTGTTTCAGTTTCTTTTTTTCCTGTTTTAAAAGCAGATGTTTGGATCGAAACTCAGGTTTAATTTTTAATTTCTCGTTTCCATTAAACTTGCATGCATGCTGTCACTTTCGACTCCGGTAGTTGTTAAGTGCTCTGTTTTGAAGACTACTAAAATGCGCTGAATAAGTGTACCACTTGTGGGACTCCTTAATGTATCGCCTTTAAGACTCTCTAAGCTCACTGTTTTTGAGACCGCTTTTAAGACTCCTTAATGACAACGTGCTGCTTAAGGGGGGGGGGGAGAGACTCTTAACTAAAGATCTGGCGTTAGCCTTAATTGAAATAGCTGTATACACATCCTTTAAGACCCCTTAAATCCATCGCTTTACGCTTCCTGACATGCTTAACTTGTAATAACACTTAGAGCCGTTTTCAAGTGAATGTCGAAAAAATTTGCGTCGGCATTGATTTTGCTTTTGTTACACTATGAGATTGGTAAAAAAAACCTCGCACCATTTTGGCACAACTTTAAATCACCATAAGTTATTAGCAAATTGCAATAAAATTTGCCGTGCCTTGTAAGAAAATGTACAATGACGTTAATTTAATTAACCAGCCAACAACTCTCAAACCGCGCACCAATTTAACCAACTTGGCAGCCGAACCAACCAGCCCACGCTAGTGGTGTGAATACACCCGCGAGTCGATTTGAATGATTATGACTTGTTTCCTTACGTACGTATATTATACGTGCGTAACGTATTATGGTTCTTCTGGTTCTCGTGGTTCTCATAATTTTTTGGTTCTCGTGGTTCCTGGGGTTCTTTTGGTTCTTTGGTTCTAGTGGTTCTTGTGGTTCTTTGGTTCTCCTGGTTCTTGTGCCGGGTCTTTGGTTGTTCTGGTTCTTGTCGTTCTTTGGTTGTTCTGGTTCATCCAGTTCTTTGGTTGTTCTGGTTAATCCGGCTCTCGTGATTCTTATGGGTCTCATGGTTCTTCTGGTTCTTGGGTTCTTTGGTTTTGTAGTTCTCGCAGTTCTCGTGGTTCTTTGGTTTTCGAGGTTCTCGTGGGTTTTCTGTTGTTCTGGTTCCCGTGGTTCTCGTTGTTCTTTGGTTCTTCTGGTTCGGTTCTCGTGGTTCTTCTGGTTCCCGTGGTTCTTTGGTTCTTGTGGATCTCGAGGTTCTTTGGTTCATCTGGCTCTCGTGGTTCCGGTCTGGTTTTTGTGGGTCTTTGGTTCTTCTGATTCTTGTAGTTTTTGTGGTTCTTCTGGTTCTTTGGTTCCTCTGGTTCTTGTTGTTCTCGTGGTTCTTTGGTTCTCATGGTTCTTGTTAGTACTTGTTCCCATGATGCTTGTGGTTCTCCTCGTTCTCCCAGTACTATCCCTCTCCCTGAGTACTTTACTTTCCCAGATTTTACTTCCGTGCCAGCAGGGATAAAAGGTCAGTGGTTATGAACATTTTGCGTTCCATGCATCACGTATCTACCTATTTCCAGCTCTTTTCCGCTCGACTCAGAGACAACATGGATGGCGACAGCCCACCAAACTAGTAGCTGCTTTCAGAAAGGAAATTATCATTCGTCCGTCATAATGAAGGTTTCTACTGGTGCAAGGTAGCTAAGTCGTTGCGCTCTTTCCTTGGTCATCCTAACTTTTTTCGCATTCTATCTGTAAAAATTAACCCCAGAAATCCCAAAGCCAATTCAAGACCAATCCTGGACCGTTTTAATGACTAGTTTAGAGCTGTGTGCATAGCTTTATTTCTGTTTGTTTCCGCAGATAGTGGAATCCCAGAAAAACACCCTTTCGTGACATGGCGTTTCATTTTTGAATTTCATTCACAGCTGAAGATGGTAACGATAGAATGCAATCGTACTCCACCCTGTTCCATTGTCTCAAGAAATTCTCAATGATTTCTGGTGAAGGAGTATTCGTTGTGTTTTATTCACCCTTATCGTGAGGGTCACGAAAAATTGTTTTAAAAGAGAGCATCATTTGCCTTCGCAGTTGAGTAACCATTTCATTGGTTCCTTTTTTAAGGAATTTTTTATCACTCTTTGTATGGCATGAAAAGGGTCCTACTTAACTTCAATGTCAGGGAACACCTTTGCTATCTTTGACCGCCATGAACAGCAATTGTTATCTAGCCTTTCTTTTAAAAGTTTCGGACTGTTTTCAACTGAGAAAAATTTTGTTCCTTTACAAAGCTTCTAGCTGAGCACAATTCCTTCCTCGTTGAGGACAACGAAAAGTGTATCATACAATCTCACCCACATTTGGTTCAACCAAAAGCCAATAAATGCAGTAGCTTTAAAGGTCTAGTAGTAAGGGTACAGCAGTCATTTGACACATTCTATGGGCATACAAATCCTCTTGTTTAAAGTAGTTCGCAGAAATATATGCAGCTATAACCTTTTCCCCAGGATTATGGAATTTCTGATCGAGCTCTGGAAACTGATGAAGTGCACCCTTTAGAATTTGCTGCCGAGAGATGTGCTTCTTTCTAAGGCCAAAAACATCGTCGTCTGTAACCAAACTCTCTGGATTTAATTAATTGTCAAACCAGCACTGGCATGAGATGCGATAAAACTGTGCAATTCTCTATTAAATCCAACCTTGTGAAATAATACGAATGGAATTAAAAATACACCTTTTTGGGGACAGAATAGCTGGGTCGTGAACTACGTCTTTGGTCACAAGTATAGACCCTGCTAACTAGCAAGGTATAGTTTGTTAACCCGTAAAGACGGCGTGGATTCGTCGAAAGCAGTTGTTATATCCTTCCATGTGGTCGCTTTTAGTGGCCGATTCAATCCAGAATGTCAGAAGCAGTAAGGACATCAGAAGCTAAACTTAAAGAAGCAGTCAGCGGATCCCAAATTATCACATCGTCCACTAAATGCTCAAAAGACGCAGGGATTAAGATTTTAAGCTCAATCCAAAACCAGTCAGTGCGGATGAGGACATCATGTTGAAAAGAAACCATTGCCAGTCAATTTGTCGCTTGACGCAATACAACTGTCCAGAATAAGCGCGATGAATTTCCAGCTCAACGACGATACTGGTGTTTGGTAAGTGTCATAACTTATCAAAGGTTGACAACTAACAAAAGTAAAATCTGACCTTAAGTCCCTTCATCATGCACAAGTCATCTTTTCGCAGCCATATTAAAAACCGAGAAAATCCGGGGACGAGGTTGGATTATCAAGTGACACGGTAAAATAAAACTATTTCGTTCATCGGTGGTCGCAGGAGGAACTGGAAGTTTGGGAATACGAGGAAAACCTCAACAAACCGGGAGAACCAGGGGAACCAAAGAACTACGAAAACCAGGGAACTACGAGAACCAAAGAACCAGGGGAGCCACAAGAAGCATGAGAACCACAATAACCAAAGAACCACGAAAACCACAAGAACCACGAGAACCAAAGAATCACGACAACCACAAGAACCAAAGAACCACGAAAACCACAATAACCAAAGAACCACGAAAACCACAAGAACCAAAGAACCACGAAAACCATGAGAACCAAAGAGCCACGAGAACTAGAAGAACCAAAGAACCACGAAAACCATGAGAACCACAAGAACCAAAGAACCACGAGAACCACAATAACCAAAGAACAAACCATAAGAACAAATAATCACGAGACCTAGAGAAACTAGAAATACCAAAGAATCACATAAACAAAAGAACCACGAGAACGACAAGAACCACGAGAACCACAAGAACCAAAGAACCACGAGAACCAGAAGAATCAAAGAACCACGAGAACGACAAGAACCAAAGAACAACGAGAACCACAAGAACCAAAGAACAACGAGAACCAGAAGAACTAAAATAATCACGAAAACCAGAAGAATCAAAGAACCACAAAACCACGAGAACCACAGGAACCAAAGAACCACGAGAACCAAAGAACCAAAGAACCAAAGAACCACGTGAACCAGAGAATTAAACTAACAGAACCACGAGAACCACAAGAACCAAAAAGGGAACCATAAGGTCAAAAACCACGAGACCCAGAGGAACCAGAAGAACCAGAAGAATCAAAGAACCACGAAAACCACAAAAAACAAAGAACCACAAGAACCAAAGAACCACGAGAACAACAAGAACCAAAGAGCGGCGACTGAGAACCAGAGAACTAAGAGAATACACAACTGCAGAATTAGGAGAACTAAAAAGCCAACGTTAGCCGTGGCTATTACTCCGGAGATGAGCCAAACTTCACAAAAAAGATGATCGAGAGATCGTGTCGACCTTTCTGGAGCTCTGTATATGATGTTCAAAATTCAGTTTATACATGTAGCATTGACTGCAAAGGTAAACATGTTTCAGTGACATCAGAGTAAATGTTAAATACAATTTTAAAAACTGTTGGCTTGTCGTTATTTTTTATCTTAATGTTTCGTAGAGTTATTTTTTTATCGCGTTCTGTCTAATTCCATCATAACATTGCACCTAGCTGTGGCACACAACGATCATTTTCACGCGGATTGAAGGTTTTAAGCGCTATATTCCCTAAATTCAGTACAATCAATTTAAAAAAAGACTATTTTCAAAAGCTTCTGTAAAGGGTGAGGGCAAAGCTGAAGCAGTGCAAATAAATTGAGGCAACATAATGACATAATGTTTATCTCTTTATGGAAGGCGACCTTTCTTGGATTCCAGCAAATTTCCATTATACAATAATTTACATTCATGCGAAGACACACCAAAGAGAGTGAAGAGGGTATTGGAATACTCAAGCCGAAAATACATAATTAAATCGTCTTGCTAATTTCACTGTCACCGTTCTTTTGGTCTGTCACTGACAGAGCTTGATTATCCATCTCACACTTATCACTCATTCTCACCAATTTGTCGATTTTCGTATATTGGTTTCTTCTAATTTATCAGTTTTCATCTATTTGTTTATTCTTTTCTGTCCATTTTCACCCACACTTTTCTTCTTGTCATATTCGTTAGATGTGGTTTTAGTCTTATTCCAGTGTCAGGTTCCATCCATTTGTTTAAATAACAACTGCTCCCAGTAATCACAACTGCTACTTGTTTTCTTCGTATTTGTCAGTTTCCATTCAATTCTTTAAACAGCAGCTGCCTTATTGTTTTCAAAAGTACCGTTCGAAGTTCACGTAGACGCCAGCAATATAAAATTGGATTAATGGACGAGTTCATAAATGCTATTGTGGTAGCAAAAGTCCACTCTGTTTTCCAGTCCTTGTATATCGTTCCAAACATGGCTAATAAAACTGCATTCGGAAAATAACATATCACCATACAGATGTAAAATACGAAGGTGTTCATTGCACTTTTTTTCAATCGCACCACGTTCATGTAATTCCTTAGAATAATTGAACTTTCCATGGCATGTTGTTGGGCTTGAATCTGTAACTGATGCTGACGAACAATTCGATAAATTTTGATGTAAGAGAGTTGGGGTCACTTCGGGTTTCAGCGAAAGCTAATTGGCCCATTGCTACGAGAACAGTAAATACAAAATAGCGGTGAATTTTAATTAAAGTTTGCACGTTTTTTTACACATTTAGTCACCGGAAGAGTAAAAAAAAAAGCATTAATACGCAGATCTTCAGCATTGTGCAGGCGAGGGAGACATACAAAACCGCATCAGTTAATATTTCAAAAGAAGGTCAACTTTCAAGGCAAGATAAAAGTCTCTATTAGAACACTTAGTGATCTATTTAGGGCGACCTTGTAGTGTCGTGATGCGATAAAACTTTCTTTACTTGTAAAACGCCCCCTTCACCGTCGTCCGACCGACTCAAACTTTCGCTTTTTTCGAAAAAAAAAAATTCAATTCAGCGGGCGCGGATCCATACCGGTTTCCATCGTTTTACGGAAATCGGTCAGATTTTTCATAATAAAAATACATTTTCTTCTTCTACTTTCAATTTCCAAGTTGAAATCTCGAAAATTCTTCATTCTTCATCTGAGGAGAATAGAACTAGCCAATATCATCTCTGAATGATTCAGAAACCCAGGAAAGGGGACTTAAGAGAAAAATCCAAAAAAATTCCAGGGGTAGCGTGCACCCGGACGACCTAAAAGCTTGCGCCTTCGGTGCATATTACGTCCTGTTACAGTCAATGAAAGTTTCTACGCGAAGTGGTTGACGCAGAGTACCACGAATACCTTTTTTACAAGCTCTGAGTACCAGATCGATCCCTCGACCACGATGCAAAATGCCTTCAAACACCCCGTTTGGCCTATACTTTATATATTATTCACGAAGAAGAGCGGTTGTACACAGCGTCCTTCGGGCGCTCTGATCAAGCATTTTGGTACACAGCATATATGGTATCTGGTGGTCCCCACTGTTTAAGATTCGGACAAAAAGTGAGTTACGTTTCATATCGTTGTGCTTCTGGCTGGAGTCGCTGATTTCAGATTTCCTAAGGTCGTCAAAATTACCGATTACACTAAATTCTGAGGGCTTGTTACTGCAGGAGGGCCACTTCTTTCGGACGCCGGTATTTTATTATTATTGTTGTTATTATTTTTAATAAAATAATCCAGTGAAATAATCTAGTGAAAATCTCCGGGGATGATCCCCGGCCGATTATTATCAATCAAACCCTCGCAGGGCGTGGCTAGCAACTCCCTGAATTAATCTCCTCCATTACTAAACCCCGCGGATACTCTCCTGTATTAGCCCTAGGTATGTGTCTCCCAAGGGTATGGCTTTCTGGACCATCTTCGTCTGATATAGGATATTGATTTTAGCCATCGCACAGTTTTTACTAGTATTGAACGCCACGTCACGAAGTTTATTTCCGAGCTCGGACAGGTGAAGTAACCAACAGTTAGTTTTGAAGAGAGACAGAAGAGCTTTGTTGGGCTGCCGCCATTTTGTGGTGTAATTATGGTGAAAGGTAAAGGTAAGGTCGTAAAAGCCTTGTATTATAGGGCCAGCACTTGACTCCGAAATTTGTAGTATGAAGCCAAGAACTAGGAGTGTTATTACCCCTCCTGGAAAGAATGATAGCCCGTCACAGGATACCCAGCCAGGAGCCTGACACAGCATAATTTAATTAGGAGTATTACTACTCCCCCTGGATAATTTGCTATTCCATCACAGGATACCCAGCATTAAGTGACCAGGAGTATTATTCCCCCACCCCCCACCTTGTATGGGATGCTAGTCCATCACAAGATACCCAGCATAATGTAACGAGAAGTATTACAACTCGACCGGATAGGAGGCTAGTCCATCACGGGATACACAGCGTAAAGTGACTAGGAGTATTATTACCCCTTCCCCATCCCTGGATGGGATGGTAGTCCAGCACAGGATCCCCAGCATAATGTGACTAGGAGTATTATTACTCCCTCTGGATGGAATGTTAGTACATTACAGGGTACCCATCATAAAGAGACTAGGAGCGTCACTACCTCCCCCTGGATGGGATGGTAGTCCATCACAGGATACCCAGCATAAAGAGACTAGGAGCGTCACTACCTCCCCCTGCATGGGATGGTAGTCCATCACAGGATCCCCAGCATAATGTGACTAGGAGTATTACTACTCCCCTCTGGATGGAATGCTCGTCCATCGCAGGACTCCCAGCATAAAGTGACTAGGGGCGTCACTACCTCCTCCTGGATGGAATGCTGGGCCATCACAGGATACCCAGCATAAAGTGACTAGGAGTATTATCACTCCGCCCTAGATGGGATGTTATTCCATTGCGAGATTCCCCCGCGACATTTCTTGCCAGTACCCATTAGAGAAGAGACAATTTGAAGTATAGTTTGCCGTCTAAGGAAGCAACACAAGTCGTTGCAGAGACCCTGACTCTGAGCCACCGAGCATTCGATTCGAATCCGATCTTCCTTCGAAAGCCCGGTCAAAAGAAGAACGGGCTAATCTCTTCACCACTGCGCCTCCCATCATGGTCCAGACTAGACTAGACTATACTAGACTAGACTAACCTAATCGGGTATTTTGCAACAATACCTCCTTAAACAAGAACATTTCAACGTAAACATAACGCGCAAACATGACGGTGCTACAGCACTACTGCAGAAAAGTAGCTATGATTTGGTTCAGGTCTATCTTACACAAAAGTGAAACAAGGTTAATCAGTGTGGCGGACTACCTAAATCAATCCCTCTCTTATGAACTGAAGCACATAAAGGGTTAATTCAGTTGGTAAGAAGACATAAATGCGACAAATAATATTTAGCGATTTGCCAATAAAAACTGCTAAATTCGCTAAATTACTTGCCGCAGCCTAGAGAAAGCCTTCTAAAAGGTAATGGTAAACCTAAAGCACTGTATATAAATTGTTATAAAATAGATTGTAAACTGTGTGCTCTGATTGGCTAAAAACTATGCTTTATATTATCCGAGTATAACACAAAGAAAAACGCGTGTTTCACTGTTTTCGCCTGTTAGTTCCTTCTTGTATGTTAAGGCTGGTTTCCACATGATCGCAGCGATCGTATCCCAGGAAAAGACGTCAGGTAAACGACAGAACTGAAGTCTATCTCAGCGATCGTTGTCGCAATGATCGCTGTGATCGCTACCATCGCTAAAGAGTGGTTTCTTTGTGATCACAGCGATTGCTGAACGTTTTTCCCAGCGATCGCAGCGATCGTAGCCGGATCGTAGCGACCACGTCGAAACCAGCCTTTAGATTTTATCTATTGATTTCGTCTTCTTTGTCAGTTTTCATCCATAGTTTTCTTTTTCTCATCAAAGATTTCACTTTCTTCTTATTTCCGTGATGGTTTCCATTCAGTCACAATTTCACCAACAACTCAGTGCCTTCCTATCTTTACAACTGCTGCTCGAAGTTCGCGTAGACGCCAGCAATACAAAATTGGATTAATGGACGAGTTCATAAATACTACTGTGGTAGCAAAAGTCCACTCTGTTTTCCAATCCTTGTATATCGTTGCAAACATGGCTAATAAAATTGCATTTGGAAAATAACATATCACCAAAAAGATGTAAAATACAAAAGTGTTCATCGCGCTTTTCTTCAATCGCGTCATTTTCATGATATTTGTAGTACTTTCTACAGCCTGTTGTTGAGCGCAAATCTGAAACTGATGCTGACGAACAACTCGATAAATTTTGACGTAAGAAAATGTGCAAATAATAAGACAAATAGCACTAAAAATACCTGCCATTAAGTGATAAACAAACTTATTCCAAAGGTAAAATCCCAAAGCCAGAAAAACGAACAACCAGATTAGTCCCAGTGTACATCTGACTCGGGATTTTGTCACTAATGTAGCATATCGCATGTGATAGTGAAGAGCCATGAATCGATCCAAACTTATGACTGCCATCGTACCTAGGGAAACTCCACATAGAAAAAACCCTATCATTGCCGACAGACGATATAACAAGACGTCTTGCGATATTAAGGTCTTAAGTTCGTCAGCAATATAGAGAGGTTGGGCTACAAAACCAACAAGCAGGTCTGAAACAGCAAGACTGCAGAGCATAATCATTGACGTTGAGCGAATAGAAGGAGTTCTTAATATGGTGGCCAACACCAAAGTATTGCCAATGATGGATATGAGCATCAATGGAGCATTCAAAACACAGTTTATGATGACGATGGTTTCATGAGTAGCCGAGTCGTTATTGCCCTTTCCAGTGTAGTTCATCATGTCAACTTGCAGTGTTATCCACCGTTTCTGTCGGTTACATTCAATTGGCAAATCTGTGTTTCTCTTCTCCGTTTTGTCGTTGTATTCATAAAACAGCGTATGATCAAACGGTCGGGAAACGCGATGAACGATCAAGGATCAGAACTTATATAACTGTTTCAGTTTCTTTTTTTCCTGTTTTAAAAGCAGATGTTTGGATCGAAACTCAGGTTTAATTTTTAATTTCTCGTTTCCATTAAACTTGCATGCATGCTGTCACTTTCGACTCCGGTAGTTGTTAAGTGCTCTGTTTTGAAGACTACTAAAATGCGCTGAATAAGTGTACCACTTGTGGGACTCCTTAATGTATCGCCTTTAAGACTCTCTAAGCTCACTGTTTTTGAGACCGCTTTTAAGACTCCTTAATGACAACGTGCTGCTTAAGGGGGGGGGGGGAGAGACTCTTAACTAAAGATCTGGCGTTAGCCTTAATTGAAATAGCTGTATACACATCCTTTAAGACCCCTTAAATCCATCGCTTTACGCTTCCTGACATGCTTAACTTGTAATAACACTTAGAGCCGTTTTCAAGTGAATGTCGAAAAAATTTGCGTCGGCATTGATTTTGCTTTTGTTACACTATGAGATTGGTAAAAAAAACCTCGCACCATTTTGGCACAACTTTAAATCACCATAAGTTATTAGCAAATTGCAATAAAATTTGCCGTGCCTTGTAAGAAAATGTACAATGACGTTAATTTAATTAACCAGCCAACAACTCTCAAACCGCGCACCAATTTAACCAACTTGGCAGCCGAACCAACCAGCCCACGCTAGTGGTGTGAATACACCCGCGAGTCGATTTGAATGATTATGACTTGTTTCCTTACGTACGTATATTATACGTGCGTAACGTATTATGGTTCTTCTGGTTCTCGTGGTTCTCATAATTTTTTGGTTCTCGTGGTTCCTGGGGTTCTTTTGGTTCTTTGGTTCTAGTGGTTCTTGTGGTTCTTTGGTTCTCCTGGTTCTTGTGCCGGGTCTTTGGTTGTTCTGGCTCTTGTCGTTCTTTGGTTGTTCTGGTTCATCCAGTTCTTTGGTTGTTCTGGTTAATCCGGCTCTCGTGATTCTTATGGGTCTCATGGTTCTTCTGGTTCTTGGGTTCTTTGGTTTTGTAGTTCTCGCAGTTCTCGTGGTTCTTTGGTTTTCGAGGTTCTCGTGGGTTTTCTGTTGTTCTGGTTCCCGTGGTTCTCGTTGTTCTTTGGTTCTTCTGGTTCGGTTCTCGTGGTTCTTCTGGTTCCCGTGGTTCTTTGGTTCTTGTGGATCTCGAGGTTCTTTGGTTCATCTGGCTCTCGTGGTTCCGGTCTGGTTTTTGTGGGTCTTTGGTTCTTCTGATTCTTGTAGTTTTTGTGGTTCTTCTGGTTCTTTGGTTCCTCTGGTTCTTGTTGTTCTCGTGGTTCTTTGGTTCTCATGGTTCTTGTTAGTACTTGTTCCCATGATGCTTGTGGTTCTCCTCGTTCTCCCAGTACTATCCCTCTCCCTGAGTACTTTACTTTCCCAGATTTTACTTCCGTGCCAGCAGGGATAAAAGGTCAGTGGTTATGAACATTTTGCGTTCCATGCATCACGTATCTACCTATTTCCAGCTCTTTTCCGCTCGACTCAGAGACAACATGGATGGCGACAGCCCACCAAACTAGTAGCTGCTTTCAGAAAGGAAATTATCATTCGTCCGTCATAATGAAGGTTTCTACTGGTGCAAGGTAGCTAAGTCGTTGCGCTCTTTCCTTGGTCATCCTAACTTTTTTCGCATTCTATCTGTAAAAATTAACCCCAGAAATCCCAAAGCCAATTCAAGACCAATCCTGGACCGTTTTAATGACTAGTTTAGAGATGTGTGCATAGCTTTATTTCTGTTTGTTTCCGCAGATAGTGGGTTCGGCGAAAGCAGTTGTTCCATCCTTCCATGTGGTCGCTTTTAGTGGCCGATTCAATCTAGAATCTAGAATCTTGGATTATCAAGTGACACGGTAAAATAAAACTATTTCGTTCATCGGTAGTCGCAGGAGGAGATGGAAGTTTGGGAATACGAGGAAAACCTCAACAAACCGGGAGAACCAGGGGAACCAAAGAGCTACGAAAACCAGGGAACTACGAGAACCAAAGAACCGAGTGAGCCACAAGAAGCACGAGAACCACAATAACCAAAGAACCACGAAAACCATAACAACCAAAGAGCCACGAGAACTAGAAGAACCAAAGAACTACGAAAACCATGAGAACCACAAGAACCAAAGAACAAACCATAAGAAAAAAGAATCACGAGACCCAGAGGAACCAGAAATACCAAAGAACCACAAAAACCAAAGAACCACGAGAACGACAAGAACCACGAGAACCACAAGAACCAAAGAACAACGAGAACCAGAAGAACTAAAATAATCACGAAAACCAGAAGAATCAAAGAACCACAAAAACCACGAGAACCACAGGAACAAAAGAACCACGAGAACCAAAGAACCAAAGAACCACGAGAACCAGAGATTTAAGCTAACAGAACCACGAGAACCACAAGAACCAAAAAAGGAATCATAAGGTCAAAAACCACGAGACCCAGAGGAACCAGAAGAACCAGAAGAATCAAAGAACCACGAAAACCCCAAAAAACAAAGAACCACAAGAACCAAAGAACCACGAGAACAGAAGTACCACGAGAATAACAAGAACCAAAGAGCGGCGACTGAGAACCAGAGAACTAAGAGAATACACAACTGCAGAATAAGGAGAACTGAAAAGCCAAGGTTAGCTGTGGCTAAAACAGATGTGACGTCAGCAGTGGCTATTACTCCGGAGATGAGCCAAACTTCACAAAAAAGATGATCGAGAGATCGTGTGGACCAGGAGTATTATTCCCCAACCCCCCATCTTGGATGGGATGCTAGTCCATCACAAGATACCCAGCATAATGTAACAAGAAGTATTACAACTCCCCTGGATAGGATGCTAGTCCATCACGGGATACACAGCGTAAAGTGACTAGGAGTATTATTTCCCCCCTCCCCCCATCCCTGGATAGGATGATCAAACGGTCGGGAAACGTGATGAACGATCAATGATCAGAACTTATATAATTGTTTCAGTTCTTTTTTTTCTGGTTTGAAAGCAGATGTTTGGATCGAAACTCAGGTTTAACTTTCAATTTCTCATTTCCATTAAACTTGCATGCATGCTGTGACTCTCGACTCCGGCATTTGTTAAGTGCTCTGTTTTTAAGACTCCTATGATGCTCTGAATAAGTGTACCTTTTGTGGGACTCCTTAATACATCGCTTTTAAGGACGGTGCCTCCTTCTGTTACTGCGCATACGTTCTGCGCATCTTGGGTCTGGTCCGACATATTCGGGTTTCTTAAGGAATTTGCCTACTAATACAATGGTATTTTTGTGCGGTTTATTACTATGTGGAAAAAGCAGGTCTTAGTGAAGGGCTATCAGAATCCAAAAAGAAAATTGGGAGTAACCGCGCATTTTTTAGCTTAAATTTGGAAAGAAATTGCCATACATTCTTTGTAAATTGAAGCATTTTTTAGAATAATGGTTGCTTAATTATCTCTGAAAAACGTGTGGTTACCCACATTTTTCTTTTAGATTCCAACAGGTCTTATTAAGGACTGCTTTTTCCCCATGGTCATAACCTTTGCACAAATAACTGTATTAGAGGGCACCGTCCTTAAGACTCTCTAAGTTCGCTGTTTTTGATGTGCTGCTCTTAAGATTCCTTTCACGCACCGCTTTTAAGATCCTATACAGCTTTTCAATTAACGTTCTCTGATTTTTAAGCTTCGAGTTTAAGCGACAATTCAAGACCGACACGTAATACGGATAACGGATAGCTGCACATCCTTCGAGATTCGGCTGTAATTTCACGGTTATCATTGCCATAGGATGGGTGAAAGTACCATAAACACACCTCTATGTGATTTATTTTCTGTAGGGAGTTTGTTAAATTTCTTAATAAATTACCCATGTCACCTTGTGGTCTTATCGTATAGGCTTTCCGACAGCGTTAATTAGGCGGCCCTCGTGCGCACGCGCGGGTCGCTGTCTCATAAAATGGATGTTTTTTGTTTTTTCATTTTCGTCATCGTCGTCCGTCAGTTCACTTAGTCCTCTTGGGGTCGCGCGGCCTCTGAACAATGGCCTTGCTGTTATGATGACGTAAACAGATAAATTTTTAGTACCCACTTAAAACGCATTCGATTTGATCAGTTTTGAAAACCGATCTCTCAAATACGAGACATTCTCCTTGTGAATAAACAATAACATGACCTTTGCTGAAGATTTTTTAAGTTGAATATTCCATCTATGATCGCAGAAAACTCAGGGAGTGTATTGAGGAACTACATTAGAATTGCTGCAGACGCGTTAAATCGTGTTTTTAAAGGGAATACGCCATATCGGACGTCCATGACACGCAGCTCACAGTTCATCGCCAGCCAACTGGTGTGCCAGATTTACAACATAGCCAAAATATTGCATCACACTTTCACGGTTTTAGTCAGGCAGGTTTACATGCTGTCTCCTTAGTGGGGAAAGGGGGATGCCGTTGAATCACCATGGGCCGCCTGTTAATTCTTCAGAATACCCAAAATATCTTTCTCGATAGTGTCACAACATTAGTCAAAATATTGCTTCAAATAGTCACTGTTTTGGTGACATAAATGCACGTGCTGGGTCTCCTTGGAATTTTGAGAGTGTACATGAGGGTCCACCAGAGAAAGAGCGGGCAGAGTTACCATCGGCCGCCTGTAAACTCTCCAGAATTTCCTGTTGAACTAGCTGTACACACATCCTTCAACACCCCTTGTAATACCACTTAGAGCCGTTTTCAAGTGAATGTAAACAAAAAAAATTGCGTCTGCTTTGATTTTGCTTTGTTACAGTCTGGGATTGGCTAAAAAAAACTCGCACCATTTTGGCACAACTTTAAATCATCGTAAGTTATTAGCAACTTACAAGAAATATTGTTGTTCTTTAATTAACCGACCAACCAACAAAACTCTCAAACTACGCAACAAATTAACCAACTTGGCAGCCGAACCAACCAGCCCACGCTGGTGTTGTGAATATACCTGCGAGTCGGTTTGAATGATTATGACTTGTTTCCTTACGTACGTGTATCATGCGTATGTAACGTATTATGGTTCTTATAGTTCTCGTGGTTCTTTGGTTTTCGTGGCTCTTCAGGTTCTTTTGGTTCTTTGGTTCTCCACTCGCTCATTTCCAATACTGCCGCACTGATACGGACCGTTATTTGCAGTTGACGGTCTGTAAGTTTCGCACGGATCGTCATCCTTGCTAACGGACCGTTATTTGCGGTTGACGGTCCGTACGTTTTGCACTGACCGTCGTTCTTGCTTACGGTCCGAATACAGAGCATTCATCTCATTATCACACCAGGGCCAACTGCAGTTGACGGTCCGTACGTTTCGCACGGACCGTCATCCTTGCTTACGGACCGTCATTTGCAGTTGACGATCCGTACGTTTCGACGGACCGTCATCCTTGCTTATGGACCGTCACTTACGATTCACGGTCCGTAGGTAGAGGAATAAATAGCCAATACAAATATGATTGATCCTCATTATTTAACCTTACGTACGAAGCAAGCGAGATACACCAAGAGAAGACGATAATATGTCTATTACTCGTTCTATAAGTGATCATAAGTGTTGCGCAAACTGATGACAGGGTTCTAAAAGCGGGCTCTCCAAGAGACAAACAAAGAGATCGATATACATCAAAGGGAAGAGAGTAATATGTCGATCACTCCTATGATTATGCCCCGTTATTTAAGCATACGTACGAAGCGAGCGAGATACACCAAGAGAAGACGGTAATATGTCTATTACTCGTTCTATAAGCGTTGCGCAAACTGATGACAGGGTTCTAAAAGCGGGGTCTCCAAGAGACGAGCAAAGCGATCGATATACATGAAAGGGACGAGAGTAATACGTCGATCACTCCTATGATTATGCCCGTTATTTAAGCGTACGTACGAAGCGAGCGAGGTACACGAAATAGAAGACGATAACCTGTTTATTTAACAGTTAGATTATGAGCTCGAGATTTCTATCGCGAGATAGTTGATATAGTCCATTTGTTTCTCACGCACCCTTAAGAAGTGCATGACGATCCCCTAAAGCCTCTGGAGTTTACGTGCCTCTGGAGTTGAGCTCTCCATCTACCTTTGGTCACTGATTTTGAACTGCCAAGGGACACACGCGTGCCATCAAGTCATGATATGACGCGTGCGCATGATGAGAGTCAAAGGTTTCCAAATGATTTAGTTTTTTAATTGTCAGGAACCATACAGAAACGTTTTTAACGCGACAAACCGCCACGAAAGTAAACGCGAATCGTAATGTGAGACAAATCAGAACCAGTGTTTTCTCTGTTTTAGTTGGAATACCAGAGCGAATAATCTAATTGTTTTAGTATAAATCTACTAGACGTTCAAAACTTAACAGCAGACACTACATGTTTTTATTGAAAAATGATATAAATAGGTCACACCGCGCGCGGAAAACACTCTACTCACTATCTACAACAGAATAGATAGCGAGTAGTGTAGTTAATCAGAGAACAGCATTAGTGATAGAACGCTAGTAGATTTATACTAATACTCGTTCTATAAGCGTTGCGCAAACTGATAACAGAGTTCTAAAAGCGAACTGTTATGTCGATTACTCCTTCTATTGAAGCCTTGTGAAACTGTGCAAGGCAAGACAATAATTATTTTGATTATGCCTCGTTATTTAATATTGTTTCACGGGTTAAGCAAAACTACTCAAAGCGTGTCACCAATAAGCACTCAGTTTTCGCCATAATACGCTCCAAACTAAACACCTCCTTTCTTGTTTCAAGATGGTTTAAGCCGCGTTTGTTCAAATTCTTTCCACATATTTTCGGGTGTTTTCAATCCTCGTTATTTTCTAGGAGGCTATGAATAGTGTCATTTGTTTCAAATATCCTTTTCTTTTTACTCTTGCGCGTGGAAACTGCTAATACAAATTTGGGTTTCATCACTGAATACCGCCTTTTCATTCCCCAAGTTTGTAGTCTGTTCTTTGCATCGTTACCATTGTGCCTCAAAAACTCGCACCTCTAATGTAGTGATTACTTTTTATAAATCATACATCTGTAACCGCGTGGTTTTATTACGGTTTGGACCACTTTGAGTATCTCACTTCGAAAACTCATTCATCCAAAATAGTACCGCATAAGTTATCCTGTTCTTAGTCTCAGTATTCTTTAACTACCCAGCCGTTTCTATATCAACAGGAACAATAAAACCGGCTGCTTAGGAGACCATCGATTGCGCTCTTTATAAAAATAGAATAACACTGCTGCACGCGACAATTCATAGATGAATGTTGCTTTCGTGCGTATTCTGCCTTCGTCCGTACCCTGCAAACAAAACATTAAAATGCGAACCATTAAGGGTAAGTAAAATACACAGAATCCACTAACGAGATGCAAATTACGGATTGTGAACACTTCTGTACGGACCGTGTGTGTGGTTCATGGTTAGCCTGTTCCAGACATTCAGATAGTAAAGCGCGAGCGAAAGAGCGGGAAAAAAACCAGGAAAATGCTTGGAACAGGCCAGTAGCTCACGGTCCGTTCGAAATGTAGGGTTCATCAAACTGATATCTGCCTCTGATAATAAGAGTAAAATATTCAAGTACCACTAATGAAATGCAATTTACCGGGCCGCGAACTCTTCTACACGGACCGTATCTGAAGTCCACGGTCCGTACGAACTGTACGGTCCGTCAAATAGATATCTCCCTTTGATTACAAGAGCGAAATAATCTAAGACCCACTAATGAGATGCAATTTACGGACCGTGAACTCTTCTACACGGACCGTATCTGAAGTTCACGGTCCGTACGAACTGTACGGTCAGAAGCAGTAAGGCCATCATAAGTTAAACTTAAAGAAGCAGTCAGCGGATCCCAGATTATCACATCTTCCACTAAGTGCTCAAAAAACGATTAAGGGATTAAGATTTTAAGCTCAGTCCAAAACTGGTCAGTGCGGATGAGGACATCATGTTGAAAAGAAACCACTGCCAGTCAATTTTTCGCTCGACGCAACATAACTGTCCAGAATAAGCGCGATGAATTTCCGGCTCTACGACGATACTGGTGTTTGTTAAGTGTCACAACTTACCCAAAGGTTGACAAGTAACAAAAGTAAAATAACTTTGAGTCCCTTCATCGTGCACAAGTCACCTTTTCGCAACCATATTGGAAACCGAGAAGACCCTGGGGACGAGGTTGCATTATCAAGTGGCAAGGTTAACTTTGGGAATACGGAAGTTTGGGAATACGAGGAAAACTTCAACAAACCGGGAGAACCAGGGGAACCAAAGAACTACGAAAACCAGGGAACTACGAGAACCAAAGGACCAGGGGAGCCACAAGAAGCATGAGAACCACAATAACCAAAGAACCACGAAAACCACAAGAACCACGAGAACCAAAGAAACACGAAAACCACGAGAACCACGAGAAACAAAGAACAAACCATAAGAACAAAGAACCACGAGACCCAGAGGAACCAGAAGAACCAAGAACGACGAGAACGACAAGAAGCACGTCACGAGAACCACAAGAACCAAAGACCCACGAGAACCAGAAGAACTAAACGAACCACGAAAACCAGAAGAACTGAAAGACCCACGAGAACCAGAAGAACTAAAACACGCAAGAGAACCAGAGAACTTAAAGAACCACCAAAAGCAGAAGAACTAAAAGAACCACGAGAAGCAAAGAATTAAAAGAATCACGAGAACCAGAAGAACTAAAAGAACCACGAGAACCAGAAGAACTAAAAGACGCACGAGAACCAGAACTAAACGACCCACGAGAACCAGAAGAACTAAAAGAACTACGAGAACCAGAAGAACTAAACGACCCACGAGAACCAGAAGAACTAAAAGAACCACGAGAACCAGAAGAACTAAAAGAACTACGAGAACCAGAAGAACTAAAAGAACAAAAAACGAAGAACCACGAGACCCAGAGGAACCAGAAGAACCAAAGAACCACGAAAACCACAAAAAACAAAGAACCACACGAGAGCCACAAGAACCAAAGGCCTAAAGAACCACGAGAACCGAAGGACCACGAGAACAACAAGAACCAAAGAACCACGACTGAGAACCAGAGAACTAAGAGAACCAAAGAACCAGGAGAATCAAAGAACTAAGAGAATTCTGACATAACAGCAGAATCAGGAGAACTAAAAAGCCAGCGATAGCTGTGGTTAAAACACTCAGACATCAGCTGTGGCTAGTTACTCCGGAGATGAGCCAAAACTTCACAAAAAAGATGATCGAGAGATCGTGTCGACCTTTCTGGAGCTCTGTATATGATGTTCAAAATTCAGTTTATACATGTAGCATTGACTACAAAGGTAAACATGTTCAGTGACATCAATTTCCAAAAAGAGACTATTTTCACAAAGCTTCTGAAAAAGGTGAGGGCAAAGCTGAAGCAGTGCAAATAAATTGAGGCAACATAATGACATAATGTTTATCTCTCTATGGAAGGCGAGCTCTCTTGGATTCCAGCTACTTCCCATTTACTTTATTATACATTCACACAAAGACACGCCATAGTGAATGAAGAGGGTATTAGGAATACTTGAGCCGAAAATGCACGGTCAAATTGTCTTGATAATTTCACTGTGACTGTTCTTTTGGTCTCTCAATGAGAGAGCTTGACTATCTATCTCACGCGTACCACTCATTCTCACCAATTCTCATGGGTATTTTTTTCTCTTTTGTCGAGTTTCATATAGTGGTTAAATCTTCTAATTTAACAGGTTTCATCTATTTGTTTATTCTGTTCTGTCCATTTTCACCCAAACTTTTCTTCTTGTCATATTAGATGTGGTTTTAGTCTTATTCCAGTGTCAGGTTTCATCCATTTGTTTAAATAACAACTGCTTCCCAGTCATCATAACTGGTACTTGTTTTCTTCGTATTTGTCAGTTTCCATTCAATTCTTTAAACAACAGCTGCCTTATTGTTTTTAAAAGTACCAATCGAAGTTCACGTAGACGCCAGCAATATAAAAATGGATTAATGGACGAATTCATAAATACTACCGTGGTAGCAAAAGTCCACTCTGTTTTCCAATCCTTGTATATCGTTCCAAACAAAGTCAATAAAACAACATGTGGAAAATAACATATGACCATGCAGATGTAAAATACGAAGGTATTCATTGCACTTTTTTTCAATCGCACCACGTTCATGTGATTCCTTAGAATAATTGAACTTTCCACAGCATGTTGTTGGGCTTGAATCTGTAACTGATGCTGACGAACAATTCGATATATTTTGATGTAAGAGAACGTGCAAATTACAATACAGATAGCAGTAAAAATACCTCCTATTAGGTGATGAACAAACTTGTTCCAGAAGTAAAACCCTACGCCTGAAAAAACGAGCAACCAAATTAATGCTAGTATACATTTTACACGGGCTTTTGTCACCAATGTAGCATATCGCATGTGATAGTGAAGAGCCAAAAATCGATCCACGCTTATGGCTGTTATTGTACCTAGAGAACCTCCACATACAAAAAAACCTATTATTGCCGATAAACGGTATAACAACTCATCTTGTGATATCAACCTCTGAAGTTCATCAGCAATATAAAGGGGTTGAGCTACAAAACCCACAAGAAGGTCTGAAACAGCAAGACTGCAGAGCATAATCACTGAATTTGAGCGAATGGAAGGAGTTCTCAATATGGCGGCCAACACCAAAGCATTGCCAATGATGGATATGAGCATCAATGGAGCATTAAGAGCACAGTTTATGATGACAATGGTTTCGTGAGTAGCCGTGTCCTTCCTGCTCTTTCCAGTGTAATTCATCGTATAAGGATGAAGCTTTCGATCTTTCGACGTTTCTTTTGGCTACACTGAATTAAAAATTGAGTTTCTTTCCAGTCTCTTGCAATTGTCGCTCTGTTCATCAGACAGTCTATAAACAAACGGTCTGTAAACGCGATAGGCGGATAAAAGACCGGAATTAAAACAGGTGTTTATAATTGAATAGGAACTGACCGTTCTATTTTTCCTTTTCATATTTCGCTTAAAATGTCATACATCCTGTAAATTATGTTGGCAGTAAAGACTCGTTAAATATTAACGATTCCTACAGTATAGTTTTAGTTTATACTTGGGAGCTTACCCAATACACAAACTACAGACTGAAGTTGTTTTAAATGATAAAGAGCAACGACTCAGCACTTGCGCATGAGTTTTAACCCGTCTGATTTGATACACTACGCAGTAGTTGTTAAGTATCGTGTAAAACGTGTGGCCTTATTAACAGTAGTTCACAACTTTGAGGATTAAAAACAAACCGCAAAAATATTGCATGTAGCAAAACTCGCTGAAAAAAGAAAAGTGCAGCGAAAATTAAAATGCGAAATTTAATACCCTATAATAGCAGCGACTTTAAAAATTAACTATGCATTCACGCATTCATTTGTCCGTCTCCTTTATTTCCAACAGCACTGAACTTTTTAATTTTCGGAACGGTTTTTCTAGAACGCCTCTTTGATGTGCTTATCAAGTTTTTACTTGTTTTGTTCTAAGTATGCTTCCTTCATTGACAGCTTAAATGTTTACTCGGTGGAGGATTTTTCCATGATGATTAATTACACAATTAAGATATTTTTGCTGCTAAATGTAGTGTCGTTCGAGTTTATTTTTTCTTCGAAATCGCCAAGAATTTTAAAAACTTAGCGAAATATGGCTGTGTCGTGTTTGCGAAATAAAATACCTCCGAAAAATGATTAAAAATGAGGGAGAATGGCGAAGATAACAAAACAATTTTAATGGCGTATTAACTGAATGTGAATTTTTGGTAAAGTGTTCCATTCCATTAGCCTGTTTACTCACTTTGGCGTGTTTTTTTTTAAACATAAATATGCATAATGGCAAGCAGGTGAAATCGAAGAAAGCGCGCCCTTCCTAGAAAGATAAACATTGTTGTATTGTTTTAGTTCTAAAAAGTGCTTCAGTTTTCCAAAAACGTTTTTAAGCCGCGTTTTAAACAGTTTCTACTTTATTCGGGAAAGATAGATAGTGTGCGTCCAGCGAATGTAGCGAAAGTTTCCTGTACCTCGGAAACTTTCACCTCTCATTTCAAAAATTACAAAACTGTTTGTTCTTTTTCGGGATTCTTCTGAGGTTAAAAACGATTCTGATCCGACGTTTCGGCCAGTTTATCTGGTCTTCTTTAGAGGAAATAAGAAATTGAAGTCAATATGGCGGACTGATGTTCCTGCTTCGTAAAAGCACCTTGAGACACTTTGTGACAGTTACATGAAGCATGAAAAGTGATCAGATGGTTAAAAAGCGCGGGAAAAGACACGGTCTAAAAAGGTATTTAGGAAGGGTTTCCATGTCTCAAGATGGTCAAAACTGTTAAGTACTCTCTTCCCACGGTGTTTCTCACGCAACGATTCGATTTTCTTGTGAACTTTTCTTTTTTTTTTTTATAATTTTTAAAAAATTTTTTTTTCTTTATTAATTACTTGCAAGCACAAAAAAGAAAACAACGCATACAGTACAAACACTAAAGCACGTAACTAAATAATACAGCAGAGTAAAAAGTAAGTGATCCTAATTACAATGGTTTAGGTGCATTACCAAAATTACAAAGAGTTAGTCAGTCGAGGGGAGGGGAAGTAACATTTTGAAAGTTATTTGGGTTTGCCATAGTTACATAGATATACAAAATATACTTAAACAATATTTTCTATATATGAGCACAAGGGTGTTTACAGGTTTGCTAAAAAAAAAAATAAAAAAAAAATAACAGTCCTTAAGTCAGGGGGACAGGAGATAAACTCTTTATAAACATTCTGCAAAAGGAATCCATTTTTTTGTGTCACCCGCTTTTGTCTCTAATACATATCTTGATTTAACAAGACGTAGAAAAGATGTGAAATTTGGTGAGGTTTCCTCTAATCTGGCTTGCCATATATGATACCGCGCTAGCAACAAGATATAGTTTAATTGAAGTGAATACTTAGAATGAGGATCCGGCCTCAGGCCCAAAGCTGTTGTATTCAATAGAGTGAATTCGCCTGTTATCGAGAGGTTGTCCTGAAGCCAGTCAGTCACTCTTTTCCAAAAGGAGGATGTAACGTGCTTGTGACTTTTCTTTGTCGTAATCCTTTCTCGTTCGTTATGACCTTGGCTTTCTCCCAATCGGCGTCATTCTGACATTCCATAGGATGGCGTGCCAGACCTCCATCTTCTTTGCCCATTTGTTTCTGTGCCGATAAGCAATGTCTCCCCAACATACACAGTATTTTGACAGCCGCACGGGGTCTTATACACAACGCATTTCTTTCTTTTACCAGGTGGTTCTTGACATGTGTGCTTCACCTCTATCACGTTCCTTCCAGGTCTGAAAGCATTATGAAAGGAGTGTCGGTTAGCAGTTCCCTAAACTGCTCAGACAGCCCTCTCAAGTATGGTATTGCCACATTCCCACGGCGCTCTTGTTAATTTAAGCGAACGTAGCGAATGTAGCGACTTTTCGGCGAATCGCTAAAATTAGTTGTCGCATTAACACCTACTCGCTAAATTTACTTTATTCTGTTCTTCAATAGAAAAGGGAGAAAATCAATGTAAGTTAGCCGCCACAGTGATCAAGCGTCTTTCACTTGTGTTTTAAGGATTATTCCTGTTACAATACCGTTATCTTTAATAACGTAAGAGGTGTTCTAACCTTTGGGTCTGTAAATGAATTTTAAGGTATGACCGGTACCCTTCAAACAAAAGCTTTTGAGTAATACTTTCCTACGGTTATGTTTATTATGCTGTACGAGGAATCTGGAATCTGTGGTTGAAATTCTAAGTGATCTGAGACGATTCAAATTGAGCTGTGAAACTTTGAATTATGCTGCAGCATAAGGTCGTTCTAACTTTATATCTAAATTTTGCACACTGCACGTGAGTAGCCTATGCCATGTTAGATTAATCTTTAAATCACGCATCGGCCCTGGGGTTGAATACGCTCTTTGACTTTTTGTTTTTACGGAGCCTCATTCTTAAAAATGGGTAAATATCTTTATATCTTTGCGAGTCGCCTGGAATTGTCGTTGATGATTTTGCTGCTACAATAAACTAATTCCTTGGAAGCTCTACTGAGAGATATGACATGGAGATAGCTCTAATAAGTCATTCTATAACTTGGAGTGGGAAGAATAGAGGCTAGGCAAAAATAGGAATTAGGTTAAAATAACCCTCCCTCCCAATGAATACCGTATTTACTCGAATAAGCGCCGCATTTAGGACAAAAAAGTTCATAAGCGCCGCGGTCCCGGTGCGGCGCTTATTCGAGGAATTCCGTACAACTAAAAACCACTACAAAGCAACTCTAAAACAGCATTGGAAATGTCTTTTTATCAAAAGCGACGTTCTTCAGTTATCTGATGCTTCTTTTTTTAGTTTGGCTTTAACAGCGTTTTAACGTAGGAGACCGAGCACTTCATTCTGTTCCTTGCTTACAATTTTAGTGACATTTTGTTTAAGTGCCGGAAGAGACGAATGGTGACATTCAAAAGACGCTTCTGTTAGTTACTGTAAAATTTTCGTACAGATAGAAAATATACAGTTAAATTAAAAGAAAAGATTTCTTTGTCGCGTCCAAGTTTTAAATAAGCGCCGCCCTCAAATAAGCGCCTCCCTCGAATAAGCGCCGCATTTGAGGCGCTAAAAATTTAATAAGCGCCGCAGCGCTTATTCGAGTAAATACGGTAGCTTGCTTGAAGTGATAAAGTAACATGCTTTTCACCAAACTCATTATTTGAAAAAGTTGAAAAACAATTAGCACCACCAGAAAATACTGCTCAGCAGCAGTTCTCTGATTTAAACATTTCATCTTACAGACCCAAAAGGTAGAGCTACCTTATACCGCAGCATGATAAACAGTTTCACAGGAAAGAACTGCTCAAAAGCTTTCATTCGAGTGGTCACCTTACAATTTCAACCACACAACCCAAACGTAGAACTTCCTTGTACAGCATAATAAACAGTACCACAGGAAAGTACAACTCAGTAGCTTTCAGTTGAATGGTTACACTTTGGAATTGTTATCCAAGGTCCAATGGTTAGTACCACGTTGTACAGCATTTTTATCTTGAAAGATAACAACAGTGTTTCCACGCCATATTGGAGGCAGAAACAATTTAAAAAAACACTATTTCATTAAAATAGAACTTATTTTCCAAAGGAAAAAAACACTTTTACTATTGTTACCTCCAGGATGACCGCCTTAAACCCTCTTTGTTGAAAAACACAGTCGATCAACTAATCGATTTTCATTTTCTCGTTTTTCTGTTAGAGCTCAGAATAGAGTAAATTTAGTAAGATGATAAGCTCATTTTAGAGATTTGCCCAAAAGTCGCTCTGTTACCCACATTCACAAAAAAAGCCTTTTCAAAAACCTTCTGAAAGCGGTAGAGACAATGCTGAAGCAGTGCAAACAGATTTAGACAACTTAATGTTGATCTTTCTACGTAAGGCAAGCTTTCTTAGATTCCAGTTGATTGCCGTTATAGAGTAATTTACATTGATAAGAAGACACGCCGAAGTGAGTATACAACTGGTAATAGAATAGAATACTTAATCCTAAAATACACATTACACATAAAATACACACACACATTACCACTGTTTTGGCCCTCGGTGAGAGAACTTGATTATTCATTTCACTCTCACTTATTCTCACCATCTTTCACGGGTAATTTTTTTTGTTCACGAAAATGAATTAACTATATTTCTCCAACTATATTTGTGTCCAGTTCGAAGAAAAAAAAAAACTCAAACCGCGGCAAATCACCAAGGAAAAAACCTCCACAGAGTCAACATTTAAGCTGTCAATGAAGGAAGCATACAGTACTTAAAACTAAGGAAGTTAAAATTTGACAAGAACATTAAAAAGGACGCACGTATTTAGGCGTCATAGAAAAAAACTGCCCACAAAATTAAAATGATTAGCACTAAGAACAGTTGAAAGCGTGCATCACAGCTGATTAGGTCAATGCTTCTATAAATTCACACTCCCAATTTAAAAACAAAAATGCTGTAGAAATAACATAACAACATATGTCACAGGATGCACGTCAGCTGAGAGGAAATGAGAAATTGATAAAAAAAATGAATCCACTTATAAACATCTGTTTAAAACCAGTCTTTTTTCTGTCTATATCGCGTTTCGCGATGATACACTGTCTTAGGAATAAAGCGACAATTGCAAGGAGAAAAGAAAATCAGTTTTTCTTTATTCGGTGCTTTAATGTGATACGATGAATTACACTGGAAAAGGCACGAACGACTCGGGTACCCACGAAATCATCGTTATCATAAACTGTGTTCTGAATGCTCCATTGATGCTCATATCCATCGTTGGAAATTCTTTGGTGTTGGCAGCCATATTGAGAACGCCTTCCATTCGCTCAACATCAATGATTATCCTCTGCAGTCTTGCTGTTTCAGACCTGCTTGTGGGTTTCGTAGCTCAACCTCTCTATATTGCTGATGAGCTTCAGAGCTTAATAACACAAGATGATTTATCATACCGTTTATCAGCAATAATAGGATTTTTTGTATGTGGAGTTTCTCTCGGTACAATAACAGCCATAAGCGTGGATCGATTTTTGGCTCTTCACTATCACATGCGATATGCTATATTAGTGACAAAAGCCCGTGTCAAATGTATACTAGCATTAATTTGGTTGATCATGTTTCTAGGCTTAGGATTTTACTTTTGGGATAAGTTTGCTTATCACCTAATGGCAGGTAGTTTTACCGCTATCTGTCTTGTTGTTTGCACGTTTTCTTACATCAAAATTTATCGAATTGTTCGTCAGCATCAGTTACAGATTCAAGCCCAACAACAGGCTGTGGAAATTCTTAATATTGGGATCAACACGAACATGGCGAGATTGAAAAACAGTGCAATAAGCACTTTCGTATTTTACATCTGTATGGTCATATGTTTTTTTCCACATGTTGTTATATTAACTGTTTTTGGGACGCTATACAAGGACTGGAAAACAGAGTGGGCTTTTGCTACCACATTACTATTTATGAACTCGTCCATTAATCCAATTTTGTATTGCTGGCGTCTACGCGAACTTCGAACCGCAGTTTTAAGAACAATAAGGCAGCTGTTATTTAAAGAATTGAATGGAAACTGCCAAATACGAAGGAAACAAGCAAGAATTGTAAAGATAGGAATGTAGTTCTTATTTACAGTTGATCCACGTCACGCGTGAACGGAAAGCTGAACATGCGATCCGAGTTTTCAAATGATCAAGCTACTTTCAGTGACGTAACGGAGAACACAAAGGAAATATTGAAGATCCCATTGAAATTTGCGAAAATGGATTCTATCTTTGTAGACGCAAAGGGTCGTGACGGGACAAATCTTTAATGGTTTTATCGAGAGACGGCTTTATAGTTTTCGCGGTTCCCTTCTCATCAGTGGTTCAAAAACGTTTTAGACGTAGAAGTAGGTGAAATTTTGTCAATTATGAATTTTGCCGACGCGGGATTCCTGTTTCAACCAAACGAGAGCAAACCTTGGAGCTGAACGCTTGTGTACGAACGGTAGCTCCGAAGGAAGTGAACGAAAAACCAAGATACATGTGTCGTGTCAAGCAATTAATGATGACAGTTTTTCCAGTTGCGAGGTTGATTGAAGACAAAGCCGACGCTTCGTCCACAGTTAACCAAAGCGCAATATGAGAGTTCTTTATATGGAGATGAAATTCGACCCAAAATATAAATTGGCAGCCAGTTTCTTGCAAAATACCTAAAAAGCGAAATAGAGTTTGAAAAACCTTACCTGTTATGTGTTAACTGTGTTTTTCCCGCTTTTCCGAGCTTCTGGAGGCCATCAGTTTGGGCGATTTTCTGTTTAACGGTCGATGCGACGTCATGTCAAAGCTGAGTACGTGACAAACGGCTAACAAGACGTCGCATCGACCGTTAAACAGAGTAATATCGCCCAAAATAGCCCCCAGAAGCTCGGAAAAGCGGCAAAGACACAGCAAACACATAACAGGTAAGGTTTTCAAACTCTATTTTGATGTTTAGGTATTTTCCACGGAAAACTGCCGATTATTTTCAATCGAATTAATTAGCTCCATACAAACCGTCTCTCATATTACGCTTTTGTGACCTGTGCTTATAAAAGGACATATATCCTAGGTTTCGCTAGTTTGAACATTTCAATAGATTCTAGAACGTCGCACGAAAGTTTAGAAGGATAACTTCGTCCCCCTTGACTGAACGCCTCACATGTACCGAACGTTTCATGATGTCGAATGATAAAATAAACTGCGCCAGGAGTTGCAGGAGCTGCTGTGGAGATCGCTGTCGGTCCCTCTCCAGTCAAATAACGATCAATTATTCGTGTTCTCGTTTCGTTGTGGAGAGTTGTACGTGGCCTGTTCTTCTGACCTAAGGTATTAACATAAGCAGGTCTGAACATTTCGAAAAATCCGTGACAGATTCGGAATCTTCTTTCGATTTTCGAAAATCCTTCTCTGAAACTCTGAAAACACAAGGTGAATGTCCAAATATGGAGAACGTGACTCGTCACGTTGATTTGAATTTTAGAGTTTCCATTCACGCGTGACGTTGATCAACTGTAAACAAATGCACGAAAACGGACAATGAAATGAAAAGATAGCAACATCTTTTATGATGTGAAAACCTAGGGATGGAAAAGTGACGAAAAAGAAAATGAAACAGATGGAAACTGATGATTAAGAAGAAATCAATGGGCAAAAAATTTCAGATAAGAAAACTGAAATGTATGGATGAAAACTGACAACACGGAAAAACAGAGTACGGTAATAGAAATAAATAATGATCAACCAACGAACGAACTGACCGACCGACCGAGCAACCAACCAACCAACCAACCAACCAACCAACCAACCAACCAACCAACCAACCAACCAACCAACCAACCAACCGAAAACCAATCAATTACTTTCAAGACAATGCTAAAAACGCATTTATTTAGAATGGCATATTCCAATTTCCTTTACATGTAACTGTCCTATGCAATATAATGTAAATAGTTTAGTTAGCTATTTAGTTTTTAGATAATTTCGTTTGAATTATGTAATTTATTATTAGAGATGATTTTTGAAGTTTGTAAAGCGCTTTTGATCATATATGAATGTAAAAAGCGCTATAGAAGTATTAAACATTATTATTATTATTTTTATTATTATTATTATTATTATTATTATTATTAATTTAATATTTGTATATCGCGGGTTGCATACGGAAATGCTCACCCGTGCATAACAATAATACAAATAAAAATTACGTATAAATTTACAATAACTGAAAATAATTATCTCTTAAATTCAAAATGATTGTTACTTAATGCTAATAAATTAACTAAACTAATAAAATGCTTTTAAAGGTTAAAACGTTTATTAAACGGTTAAAATTGATTTGGCATGGCGTATCTCCGTTGGAAGCTCATTCCATAGCGTGGGTGCCGCCAGTGCGAATGAGCGGTCGCCCAACGTCGCTGAGCTGTTAATCGTTGGTCGCTGGAGGAAAAGTTCGCCGTCAGTTGTTATGAGACAAAGGTTTGACAGTGATGAGTTCTGTGATGCAATTAGGTGCTAAGCCGTGCAGAGCTTTGTACGTGATTAGCAGGATCTTGAAGTTAATCTTGTACTTAATCGGAAGCCAGTGCAACTCAAAAAGGATAGGAATAATGTGGTCAAAGCGAGAGATAGTACATATGATTTTAGCGGCTGCGTTTTGCACTCCCTGAAGTTTATTTAGTTGACCAACCAACCAACCAACCAACCAACCAACCAACCAACCAACCAACCAACCAACCAACCAACCAACTAACCAACGGTTAATTTTTTTTTCATTTTCCCTGCGGTGTAGCCCTGCGGTGAAACGATAACTTACATCGATTGTCTTCCTTTTTTGTTGAAGAATAGAACACTGTAGTGTTCCTTTAGTGAATAGAAATTAATGGAACAACTAATTTTACCGATCCGCCCAAAAGCTGCAACATTTGTTAACTTCCACAAAAATATTTTTTGGAGAAAATAGAAAAACCCGTTTTAAAAGCCTTTAAAAAACTTATTGGAAAAACTGACGCACGGTATGTAAATTGAGACAACATAATTAGACACTTTATCATTTGTGAAGACCGAGTTTTCGTGAATTTTCCGTGTAAAAACCGACTGGTCGATTTTCGATGGAAAATAGATTTCTTTCATTTTCTGTGCAGAAGTACAACATTATAAGTAAAGTACAAAGATCGCATTTGTTTGGCTTCATTTGATATTTTCTACCTGTTTTAGGCCGATAGTTCCGATGCGACCTCTGAACAAGGAAATCCTTCGACCGGAACCCCGATTTTAACACTAAACTCGAGATAGCATAAAACAACACAGAGTTGCCAAAAGCAGCTTATATTTACTCCATACTTTAAATAGGCCATGTTTATTATTTTCACTGATAAAATAACTTGTTCTGTCCTATAGGAATTTTATTAGAATTTTTTTTAGTACATCGACCTAGAGACATCACGAACGCCATTGATAAGGTGCCTCCATTAAAATCAAGATTTCTTAAAAGTGGGACCTGACCTACAGCTCATTCTCTGATCAGACAATAGATCAAGGTCTGGTCTAAAAGTAACTATAATAAAATTTGTCGGCACTCATCATATGGTTATGGAAAAACCTAAACAAAATTAACAAAAACTGCAACATTCACAACTTGACTTAGTATGACTCGGTCAATTCAAAGACATTTTGATTTACCTACATTACAACTGAAAGCATTTTAAACCCAAGGCGTATTCAAAAATAGGCCATAGAACAGTTTTCGAGCATAACTGGGCCAATTTTACCTGAATTACCTCGGAATTCTTCCGAGCTTTTCGAAGTTCACATCGATGAGCGTTAACGGCCAGTTTGTTGTTACGCAATACTCTACATGTGGTACAGCAGCATACGGATTGCCGCTTGAAAAGGCCAAAAGTTCATTGACATGGAGTCATGGAAGACATAAATACAATAACCTTGTCTTCACCAGCTTTTTTTCTAGATTACTGCGTTCAGTACAGGGGTGGATCCAGAGTAGTTCAAGTGATTTTCAGAAATCACTCAAATGTTTCCAAACCTGCGTTTGTTATTTCAAAGGCTCTTCACTGTAGTTCACGAAATCAATTATCCTCCTTGTTTTATTGTTTATTATGAAATAAAACAAAGAAAAAAGCGTCGCATCTCGTTATTCCGTCGATCACACAGCAAACCCAGCCCTTCTTGAGCGAATTCGACGAGTCTCCGTTCGCACGGTTTCGTCCCTTTGTCGATACTTCCGAGAACAACGCGAAAAAATTCGTAGGCACGACCGGAGAAAGCTTGTACCCAGTGGGTGGGACTGGATTGTGTATGGATCTTGTCACAAATCACTCAAAACCCACTTCGATTGGCCAGAAACAATCAACCTTAACAGGTATGTGAACTGACCTTAATACTAGACACCATGCTCTCTATGAAGAAGCTGTTACCCTAGCAAGACGTGTTTCAGTACAGCCAAGCATGCCCAGAATAGTTCAGAGGCAAGTTCACAGAAACAATGCACCAGCCCCAACCCCTGAAGACTATTACAGGATCAATCTGACAACAGACTTCCTTAACCATGCTCTCGGACAACTGGACAGCAGATTTGAAGATGATGTTTTTGTGTGCTACAAAGGATTTTCAGTGATTCCTTCTATTTTGTTGGCTACTGACCCTATTTGGAAGGATAATGTTAGGGAATTTTGTAACCATTACAGACAAGATATCCCTAATTATGCAGGTTTACCAGCAGAGCTTTTGTTGTGGGAAAGAATGTGGAAGGGGCAAAAGGATAGAAGAGAAGACATCCCTGACGGTATAGATGCCACCCTGGAACAAATTGACAAGGACGCTTATGTGAATATATATACTATACTTCAAATCCTGATAACCATTCCTATTTCATCGGCATCTTGTGAAAGGTCTCCATCTCAACCCTCCGAAATCTGAAGACTTATTTGAGAAATACAATGGTCCAGGATAGACTGAATGGATTAGCACTGATGCATGCCCATAGAGAAATGGAATTAGACCTTGAAAAATTACAGATTTATTTGCTAATTTGCATCCTAGAAGAATGAGAATGGAAAATATTTTAAATGAATAATTTTGTGCCAGACAGTCACTAGTGTTTCTAGAGTACTTGTGAGTTATGTTCCATCAGGATTAATGTAATCCTTAAACTGATGGAGAACAGTACAGATACATAGCTGGTGTCTGTTGTACAATTGCATTCATACTAATATCTGGACAAAAACTGATTCTTCAATAGTTTTCTGAGTTATGTTTCCACTGAAACTGGGTGTTCAATAAGCTTATATGGTTTTTACATATTCTCTCAGTATGAACTCATTGGACCACATCATTTTATACACTGATCTATAAGGCTGAAAAAGGCAAGTATGATTCCAACTTTTCAGTTTTGCTGCTACATTTTCATAACAATGATGTTTCTTAATATTCACCAATAAATCTTGATATTATTTGTTTTCTCCTCCATTCCCACTAACAGAGATGATTCCCATTGGAGAGTTATTTGCACTCCCACAAGCATCCAAGACAGCAATCCAGGCAGCACATCTACTACATCTTCAATGCAAGTAGCCCTAAATATTAATTCACATGCTAGACTCCTTAGACACAGAAAGGCAAATTTCTAGACAAAAAAATTACTTTATATAGTAAAAAATAGTATAACTCTATTGCTTACTTTATTGTTATTCTGGTTTGTCTGTGTAACTACTGTTTAAGACACAGAAATGAATTTTTGTACAGAATTATGCCTTTCTGAGGAGGTGCTGTTTATGTGTCTGAATGGCTTGAGGTGCTCTCAGAATGCAGGAAAATTGCATTCTGAGAGTACTAAATTTCAAATTTTCTTGGGGGAGCATGCCCCCAAACCCCCCTAGTTAAGTTGGCCCAAATCACTCATGTAAAATCCTGGATCCACCACTGCAGTAAGTGAGGTCCAAGATCACTGCTGTGTACGGAAGCCAAAGTACTCCTCGAGTGTTGATGGTTGTTTCGACACTTAAAGCAAAACACCAAGCGCTATTCTTCCTTCAGTGGCTGTTACAACGGTCTACAAAAAAGGAAAACTATTCTAACAATACAAACAGTTAAGTACTTTGAACAAATTAGCCACTTTACCTTCGTGCAATCGGTGAAAATCCCTCACGTACAACGACTGTTTCAAGTGAAAAAAGCAAGTATGTTCATGTTATGTATAGACCGCTGACCATAAGTACTGAGATAAATTGGCAGCCGCATTTTGGGCGGGATTTGGACGCAGTAAAATCATACTTTTGGCCTATTGTCCAAAGTAAAACATGTTAACAAGGTTATTTCATTTCTTATTGCTGCAAAACCAGTCCGGCCTGTCGAATTTCTTCGGGGATAAAGACGTAAAACGTTTATAATAATCACGCAGGGAAACAAAAGTTTTGTAAATATGTTGTATACTCTTCTCTACTGTGAACCACTAAACCTCAGCGGTGTTTCTCGCAAAACGGCGTGCTCCAACTTACCTTACACGTAGACGTCTGCTCCCCAAACTGTAATGAACCTGAGCAGGAGCCCTAGCCTCAGGGGGTAGTAGTGGAGACCAGACTGTACACATAGGTGTTTCTTGAATTAAAATCGTGGCCAGAACGTTTGGTACACTAAGGATTAAATCTATTACAACGTCAACAAAATATACTACCTCCCCTCTCCTTAAACAAGGAATCCAACACATCTCGGATAACTTGCACAGTTTCGTGCTTCAGCATTGTTTAGGAGGTGCGGGGAAAGGCTTCTCTTAGTTCCTTTGGGGGTGCTATGTTATCACCTATTTTTACATTGATTACGAAGAGGATACCAAAAAGTGACGTTTCTCTAAACTAATTGGCCACGGTCAGTGACGGTTGTACCTTTGTAGTGGGAAATATTGATGGAAGATGACAGACGGGATCTTGACGACAAGAGATGACCTAAACAGTTTTGTTGAAAGCTGCTATGGCATAATGTTCATGCAGCTAGATTTTGTTTGCAATGATAAGGTCTTTAACCAGGTCGGTCAACTCCTCACCTTTCGCCTTATCTTAACGAAACACTAACGTCAGCTCCGTTTTCTCGGTCACATATTGAGGAAACTAGACAAGAAGCCGATTAATACATTCTCGCCACCTACCAGCCATTTCATAAGAATAAAATGGTCGGACACCCGAAGACCATGTCTGTCCATTATATAGGTTCCTAAACAGAGTTTCTTTCATCACCCAAAACAATAAGGAGGGCCACCCAACACCGGGGACAGTGGCATCGTCCCGTGGCTGACGGCAGGTTTGCGGTCGGCTCAGTAGTAGTAGACAGGTTTGAGGCCCAACGCTCCACGAAAGGGCACGAGAGAAATCGAAAGTTGACTTGATAGTCAGGACACCTCTTCTTTCGCCTAGCGCATATTTGAGGAGGATTTCATTTCCGAACCCCGCGTCTGCACCTCTCTGCTGTCAAGTGAGAGAAATATCATCGCCCTTGACCCTTTGAAACCGGTTGCAAAAAATGCATAAGTAGTCTCAATGTATTCCACGAACGAATTTGTCATAGCGTAAAGTAATCTCAGTGTATTCCACGAACAACTTTGTCATAGTGCAAATTTGTCTTAAATCAACTGCCTCCCTTTTGTGGATACAAACATGGTTATTTTAACAGCCTGGATTCAGCTACTGAGGGTGCAGGCAAAGTTTCTCGAGAGCGCGGCCACTTTATAACTAATTGATATCACTGCGAAACCTCTGCATGGTTTCAATAGCTAATAGAACAGCTATTTTTGTTTCAGATTCCGCTATTTTTATTTCACTTTGTCATTCCCACGGCGAATTTTAAGTTGTAGAAATTTGACGCGTTTTGGGTGCTCGTTTCCTTATTCACTTTTCCTGCTCTCTCGGAGCCTGGAACAGGATAAGAACAGTGCAGTTTGTTGACTGTTTTCCATCAGTACCACCATTAATGACCAGCTAATAATAACTCATAGCCTTCGTTTTAGTACCTTTGATTTGCAGATCCTACTAGGCAAAAGATTGTACCCTATGGCTCCGAAAGGTCACAATTCAGATCTTTATTCCAATTCTTGCGACGCTCTAACTGATGTGTCTACTGTATAAACTCCCTACCTACTTCAACCTATCTGAGGAAAACTCTTGTTTCTTGAGTTGCTGGCAGATACCACGCAGCTGTTAACAACCTCTAATTTCATTGAACCTTGGTATCACGCAGCTCTATTGTTTTCAGGGCTAGGGTCCATTGTTGTTTCTGGTGAAGCCTAAGAGAAAAACCAAGGAAGGACTCAGCTACTCGGACAGGAAGGTAGTGGATAGGGAGCTGCGGGGGGGGGGGGCATGCCACAAAACGTGGCCTCAAGGGGGATGGTCACATGACAAACAAGTGAACACAGCTATGGACAGAATGGTTTTCTTTTTTTGTAGACCGTTGTAACAACCACTGAAGGAAGAATAGCGTTTGGTGTTTTGCTTTAAGTGTCGAAACAACCATCAACACTCGAGGAGTACTTTGGCTTCCGTACACAGCAGTCATCTTGGACCTCACTTACTGAACGCAATACTCTAGAAAAAAAGCTGGTGAAGACAAGGATATTGTATTTATGTCTTCCATGACTCCATGTCAATGAACTTTTGGCCTGTTTAAGCGGCAATCCGTATGCTGCTGTACCTCATGTAAAGTATTGCGTGACAACAAACTGGCCGTTAACGCTCGTCGATGTGAACTTCGAAAAGTTCGGAAGAATTCCGAGGTAATCCAGGTAAAATTGATCCAGTTATGCTCGAAAACTGTTCTATGGTCTATTTTTGAATACGCCTTGGGTTAAAATGTTTCAGTTGTAAGTAGGTAGATCAAAATGTCTTTGAATTGACCGAGTCTTATTAAGTCAAGTTGTGAATGTTGCAGTTTTTGTTAATTTTGTTTAGGTTTTTCTCAAACTCATTAATAATTCATAAAGAGAAAACAAAGGAAATCACTACCGTGACGGTGGTTTGGATACTGGATCTATATTAGCATAAAGTTTTCCGAACTTTTGCTTTGAATTTCTACAAAAATTATGAATGGTTTGAGAAGCCATATCAAAAACTCGAAAGAGTGTTTCATCATGTATCCAAACACCTCGAAGTCAGTCAAAAAAACTCGGCTGCGCCTCGTTTTTTCAACCCACTTCTCGGGGTTTGGATATCCTGATGAAACACTCTTTCTCGTGTTTGATATATTACTTCCATAACCATATGATGAGTGCCGACAAATTTTATTATAGCTACTTTTAGACCAGACCTTGATCTATTGTCTGATCAGAGAATGAACTGTAGCTCAGGTCTCACTTTTAAGAAATCTTGATTTTAATGGAGGCACCTTATCAATGGCGTTCGTGATGTCTCTAGGTCGGTGTGCTAAAAAAATTCTAACAAAATTCCTACAAGATAGAACAAGTTATTTTGGCAGTGAAAATAATAAACATGGCCTATTTAAGGTATGGAGTAAATATAAGCTGCTTTTGGCAACTCTGAACTATCGGCCTAAAACAGGTAGAAAATCAAATGAAGCCAAAAAAATGCGTTTTTTGTACTTTACTTATAATGTTGTACTTCTGCACAGAAAATGAAAGAAATCTATTTTCCATCGAAAATCGACCGGTCGGTTTTTACACGGAACGCCTCTTAACAATTATACGCCGGAGGCGAAGTGAATATTGTGGAATAATTATTCCACAATATTCGCTGAGCCTGAGGAGAATAATTGTTTTAGTATAATTGCTCAGGTGATTATCAGAGCAAATGCATTTTCTTTTTTCTTTTCTCCAGAAACATCAAAAACCGCGAGGTGTCCATTTTGGAATTTAGTGCTTCAGTATTATAATCACCTCTCGCGAAGTGATTATAGCGAGATATGACGTAATCCTCGACCAATCAGAGGGCGCGCTTCTCTATAATCACCTGCGCACTTATACTAAAACATATTTTTATTCATAAAACGTCACGCCAATATGAGTATAATGGAATAGAAAAATATGAAGATCATCGCAGTGAAGGTGTTTCAACTTAAGCAGTTGAAAAGAAGAAACCTGAAAAAATTCAGGCTTGAACGGGAATCGAACCCATGACCTCTGCGATACCGGTGCAGCGCTCTAGCCAACTGAGCTATCAAGCCAATTGGGAGCTGGTCAATCGTCAGTTCGTATTTATCCCGTAGATAGAGAAATGAATATGAATATATGAAATAATCATATATTTGAAGAGGTCATGGGTTCGATTCCCTGAATTTTTTCAGGTTTCTTCTTTTCAACTGCTTAAGTTGAAACACCTTCACTGCGATGATCTTCATATATTTCTATCTTTATCCGCAGTTCAAATATATGACTATTTCATATATTCATATTCATTTCTCCATCTACGTGATAAATACTAACTCACAGTTGACCAGCTTCCAATTGGCTTGATAGCTCAGTTGGCTAGAGCGCTGCACCGGTATCGCATGTGTAAACGGGCCTTTACGGAAATCATTAATATTTAACAACGAATCTTAATTATCAACGTCAGTGACAGCATCAATTAAGGCTCCAATTTAAAAAAGGAGAAAAGAAAAGTTCTCCAATTTTTAATTCAATGTAGCCGAAAGAAACGGCGAGGTTCGAAAGCTTTAACCTAGTAAGATGAATTATACTGGGAAAGCCAAGAACGACTCAGCTACTCACGAAACCATGGTCATCGTAAACTGTGTTCTTAATGCTCCACTGTTGCTCATATCCATCATTGGCAACGCTTTGGTGTTGGCGGCCATATTAAGAACTCCTTCCATTCGCTCAAATTCAATGATTATGCTCTGCAGTCTCGCCGTTTCAGACCTACTTGTTGGTTTCGTAGCTCAACCTCTTTATATTGCTGACGAACTTAAAAGCTTGGGGACAAAAAATGTTTTACTATACCGTTTATCGGGAATGATAGGGTTTTTTGTAAGTGGAGTTTCTGTCGGTACGATGGCAGCCATAAGCGTGGATCGATTCTTGGCTCTTCATTATCACATGCGATATGCTACATTAGTGACAAATGCCCGTGTCAGATGGACGCTGATAATAATTTGGTTGTTCGTTTTTTCAGGCTTAGGATTTTACTTTTGGAATAAGTTTGTTTATCACCTAATGGCAGGTATTTTTATTGCTATCTGTCTTGTTGTTTGCACGTTTTCTTACATCAAAATTTATAAAGTTGTTCGTCAGCATCAGCTTCAGATTAGACTTCAACAACAGAATATGGAAAGTTCAAATATTGGGAACATAAACATGGCGAGACTGAAGAACAGTGCGATCAACACTTTCGTATTTTACATCTGTATGCTCGTATGTTATTTTCCATACGTCGTGTTATCGACTTTGTTTGGAACGATATACAAGGACTGGAAAACAGAGTGGGCTTTTGCTACCACATTAGCATTTATGAACTCGTCTATTAATCCAATTTTGTATTGTTGGCGTCTACGCGAGCTCCGAAGTGCAGTTTTCAAAACAATAAGGCAGCTGTTGTTGAGATGCATGGAAACTGACAAATACGGAGAACATTAAACGAATTATTATAAGTAGTGGTAAACTGATAGGGAAGCAGTTTTCGTTGAAACAAATGGAAAAACTGACACTGAAATTAAAAGAAAGGAACAAAATTTATGACAAGAAGAATCCTATGGATGAAAACGGACCAAACAGAAGAAAAAACGGATGGAAAATGATAAGAAGAAGTAACCAGAGAACAAAAAATTGACAAATAAGAAGAAACACGTGGATACAAACTAAAAACTAGCAAATATAAATGGGTGAAAACTGAAAAATAAGAAGAAACAAATGGAAGGAAAATAGCAACAAATTAAACGTGTAATATTTTTTGGTGGAACGCGATCAGGACTTTTGCTAACCAATCTATCAACCGCCCGACTGACCGACCGACTGGGAAACCAACCAACCAATCAACCAACCAACCAACCAACCAACCAACCAACCAACCGACCAACCGACCAACCGACCGACCGACCGACCAACCGACCGACCGACCAACCGAAAGGCACTTCAAATGATGAGTAAACAGGCTGAACGAATTGCATTCTTTAGCCGAAAATACACATTGACAATGTTTCGATCATTTTCCTCTTATGTTTGTATTGGCCCCTCGAATGCAGAATTGGATTATCAATTCCAAACCTTAACTACTTTAAGTGTGTAAAGGGGATAGCCCCTAGTTACCTCTCTATTCGTTTTGTCACTCCCGGGTGTCACTAGATCCTCGGTACACGATCGTAATACAAGAAATATGCATAAACTGCAAATTCCGGCATACAAATCTGCTGCTGGCCAGCGATCGTTTCTATATAGTGCAGTCAGTCTGTGGAACCCCCTGCCAAGTGGCGTTACTGAGTGCGATAGCCTGGCTTGCGAGCTTTAAAGAGAGAATTGAGAAATTATCTTTTGATGCATATCATGGTTGAGTATGAAACTAAGATGTCTTTTTGTTAGTTGTTAATTACATGTACTACTCCTATCCGTAGGCATTTTTTATTTATCTGTTGCATATAGTCTACTATGTTAATTAGGACTGAAAAACCCAGCGGGAGCATCTAATAAAGAATATTGTTATCATTATTACCTTCTCCATTGCAAGAGTTCACTAGTTTTTGCAGGCAGTTATTCCACGAAAATAACAAAGCCACATTTTGCCGAGTTTCATGTTTGGCGAGTTCGAAGAAAAAAAAACTGGGCACTAAATTCAGCGGCAAAATATGTAATTGCCTACAGGAGAGAGCAAACTTAGAACAAAAGTATTAAACAAGTAAACACTTGCAGGACATCAAAGGATGCACGCACATATTCAGGGATGCTAGGAAAAGTGCCAAAAATTGGAGTACAAACAATATGTGCGACGCACGTGTGGGGAGCTTCTCACGCTCGTCGAGGTTCAGCACACGCGTGTCAAGATTTCACGCTCCAGATTTTAACTGTTTCTGTAAATTACTCAAGCATAAAGAGACCTATCATTAACTTCGTGCAACTCATTGAAGCGGTGGTAAGAGATGGCTTGAGACATTGTTATTCAAATTATCTAAAAAACCCTATTTCTAATGTGCTAAGTTCAAAAGAAACAACACCTATTTCATGATGAAAGTTGCAAGTTTGTGTTTTGAAGTGTGCTATCCTCAGCGAAACGCTTTATCTGTGAAAAAACCCAAAGCGAAAACAGGCAAAATCCACCAAGTGTCACAAGACGTTCGTCATCTTCATGAAATTCCACGAGGCAAAGGATTGTGGGATACCATTCGTTCTTCTTCTGCTTCTAATGTAAAATAAGTCGCCCATTGTCATTATTTCTTATTATTTAACCCCACGCAGCACAAGTACACAGCGAGATCAACGCCCATATACAGAATTAACATTTTGAATCTGTGCATTCATTAGCCGGTTTCCATGTTGAGGTATATATCAACTTCGACAAAATAAATAGAGTTTGCATGGAAATGTAACAAATAGTGAGTCACAGCATGCATTTTTATTATTAATTTTAAGGGAGTTGTGAAATCGAAAATTAAAACTGTGTTTCGATTCAAACACCTGCCTTCTTTTGAAAAGTAAACTTAAAACAGTGTTGCAGGAACAAGTGATGGAGGACGCTTAGCTAAGCTTCAACTTGATACGATGAATCATATTCAGGAGGGCAAAAACTACTCGGCTACTCGGCTATTACTAATTATAAGATTTTATCTTAGTAAGATGAATTACACTGAGAAAGGCAAGAACGACTCAGCTACTCATCAAACCATCGTCATCATAAACTGTGTTCTTAATGCTTCATTGATGCTCATATCCATCATTGGCGATGCTTTGGTTTTGGCCGCCAAATTGAGAACTCCTGATTATGCTATGTAGTATTGCTGTTCAGAGCTTCTTGTTGATTTTGTAGCTCAATCCCTCTATATTGCTGATGAAGTTCAGAGCTTAACAACGCAAGACGATACCGTCTATCAAGTATGATAGGTTTTTTGTATGTGGAGTTTCTCTCGGTAAGGTGGCAGCTATAAGCGTTGATCAATTTTTGGCTCTTCATCATCACATGCGATATGCTGCACTAGTGACAAAACCCCGGATCAAAAGTAGACTGGGAATAATCTGGTTGATCGTGCTTCTGCCCTCTGGATTTTTCCGTTGGGATGAGCTTGTTTATCACCTGGTGGCAGGTATTTTTATTGCTTTCTGTCTTGCAATTTGTACTAACCATCCAACAAACTGTCACTATGCCCATATATGGTCAGGAAGCCCTCAATATCTGTCATCCGTACATGACCAGTGATATACGTAGATGACCATATTTGGAAGTGCACTTCAGGGCTTGTAAAGGCGGCCATACTGAAAAGTGAGGGAGTATGAGCGTTGTTTTCCAGAAAACACCCTGAAAGCCATTGTCCAAGATTTAATGCTCAGAGAAAGTCGACGAGAGTTTGCTTAGCTTACGAGGATATCTAGCGGTTGATTTGGAATTTTTAAAGTGAGAACTCAACCAAGAAAATGCTATCGCTTCCGAAGCAAAAACTTCAATTTCACTTGCTTACGGAAAGTTGTAAAATTAAAAAGATTTTACTGATTCATAAGGAGAGGACTTATTCTCGGTAAGGTAGTGGTATTTTTCCTACTGTAAACTTGTCATTACCAAACATGAGTTTGGAAATGATTCTAAACTTTGATTTCTTAAAATTTGCTTTTGTGTTTATCATTTGTTGCTAGCTTTAATTAGGCATTTTTGTCAAACAACTGAAGTTTTTCTTGTTGTGAAAATGATAGACGATGAGAATTTGTTGAACAATAAAACAATTATCCTGCTAATTAACAATAATAGTAATAATAATAATAATAATAATAATAATAATAACAACAACAATAATAATAATAATAATAATAATAACAATCTTGCGGAATATCCCCTGATTTAGCCAACTCGACCTATCAGGTGATGATATTCCGCGCGGTTTTGCAGGATAATTGTTAAATATTGTTACAGTAAAAGTTATTGAGTTGTTCGCCAGCATCAGTTTCAGATTCACGCACAACAACAGGCAGTGGAAAGTACAGATATTGGAAAAAACATGAACGTGGCGAGATTGAGAAATAATGGGATTAACACCTTCGTATTTTTCATCTGTATGCTAGTCTGCTATTTTCTACGTGTTGTTTTATTGACTATGGTTGGAACGAGATACAAAGACAAGAAAACAGAGTGGACTTTTGCTACCACGGTAGTATTTATGAATGAACTCGTCAATTAATCCAATTTTGTATTGCTGGCGTCTACGCGAGCTTCAATTAGGCAGTTCTACAGATAAATTGTAAATTACTTCTAAAAATCCAAGCTGGAAGAACTAATAAAGTATTGTATTGTATTGTATTGTATTGTATTGTATTGTATTATAGCAAATATATTGTTCTTCACTACTACCCTTCGCACACCGCGCAAAAAGCGCAAGTAATAACACAACGACAATCATGGAGTGTGACTCGTGCTGGGTGCCTGATGGACAGCATGAACCAGCGCTTTATTAAACAAGATTATAAAGAGTGCAAGTATTTACAATAAATTGTGATAACGTAAGCGGAATAACACCGCAACTGACGCACAAGTTAAAACGAAGAAAAAACCGAATAATTACAATGATCTTAAACAAATAATAAATATAACGAAATATTTAATACTTAAGATCAACACGGATACACGTACAGTACTATAGAAAATGAAATTAAAAGACAGTGCAAGTGCAGTTACATGAATAAAAAGCATAACGAAAAAAAAAATGAAAGCTAGGAAAAAAACCTATAAAAGGAAAATACAATGCTTTGATACGCCGCCCGGTACGAAAACCCGGAATAAAAAAAGTTCTGTTACAGTAATACTTCTATAACACCCTAGTGACTGGCACGGTTGACTAAACCCGGCGGCGGATAACTTACATTGATTTTTCACCTTTTCTCTTGAAGTACAGAATACTGTAGTGTTAATTTCTTGAGCTGAAATTAATAGAACAATTCATTTTACGAATCCGCCTGAAAAATCGCTACATTCGTAAAATTCCCTAAACTTAGTTTTGCCGAAAAATAGAAAACGTTGAAAAAGCCTTTAAAAACTTATTGGAAAAACAGACGCACGGATGTAAATTGAGACAGTTTAACTTCTATCATTCTGTAAAGAACAAACTTTCTAGGATTTCACCTGCTTGTCATTATACATATTTATATGGAATGGAATACTTAGACGTAAATACACGTTAATAATTGATGTCCATTAGAATTTTCTTGATAATTTTGCCATTATCGTTCTGACTATTGGCCTACCCTTAATTCCAAACCTTCTCCCTCATTTTCACTAATTTTTCACGTTTTCTTTCTTGAAAATGCGAGAGCCACATTTCTTAAAGTTTTAAATTTTTTTTGCGACTTTGAAAAAACTGAAAAAATAAAACTCACAAGATACTAAATTTAGCACCATGGAGAAAATCCTCTATGGAGTCAACATATAACCCTTTAAGCCCCGGTATCATTATGCAAATTCTCATTACTGGTCTCCATACATTTCATTGGGTATTAATTTGGAGAACTTGTTTGTTCTATTGGCCTCTTCTCAATTCCAAACCTCCGCCCTCACTTTCAATAATTTTTTGCAGATGCTAAGAAAGAAAAGAACCCACACGACGCCAAATTTAGCAGCAAAAATATAGTAATCGAAAACTGTCTTCAACCGAGTCAACATTAAGCTGTCACTGTGTGGAAAAAGCATACTTAGAATAAAACAAGTAAAAAAAGTAAATACTTGATAAGCACATTAAAAAGTCGTTCTTAAAACCCTGTTCCAGAAACTAAAAACGTTTAGTGCTACTGGATGTGAAGGAGTCTGATAAATGAATGTGTGCATCACAGTTGGTTTACGTCGCTGTTTTAATTGGGAAATAAATTTCGTATTTTTCATTTCTTTTGCAGAACCCTTCCTTTTGTTCGTGAGTCGCAATATTTTCGCAGTTTGTTGTCAATCTCGAAAGTTGTGAACTACTGTTGATTCGACAACGAAATCCATCAACAACTAGGTAGTTTACCAAGTCAGACGGATTAAAACACATGCGCAAGTGTTCGAACCGTTGCACTTGTCATTTATGATAACTTCGGTAGTTTGTGTTTTGCGCAAACTCCCAATTATAAAATAAAATATGCTGTTTTAATCGTTAATATTGAACAACGAATCTTAATTATCAACCTAAGTCACAGCATGCATTTTATTTTAACTGACGAGCGAAATCGAAATGAAAATCCAATTATAAACTGCTGCCCCATTTATATTTTGGTCCTTTTTCCACCTATCGCGTTTCCTGATGGTTTGTGTTTAGCACTGCCAGCTGCACTGCCTTATGAATACGGCGACAATTAAAAGAAGGAGAAACGAAACTCACATTTTCAATTCAAGACCGAAAGCTTCAACTTGATAAGATGAATTACACTGAAAAAGGCAAAAACGACTCAACTACTCACGAAAGCATTGTCATCATAAACTGTGCTCTTAATGCTCCATTGATGCTCATATCCATCATTGGCAATGCTTTGGTGTTAGCCGCCACATTAAGAACTCCTTCCATTCGGTCAACGTCAATGATTATGCTCTGCAGTCTTGCTGTTTCTGACCTGCTTGTTGGTTTTGTAGCTCAACCTCTCTATATTGCTGACGAGTTTCAGAGCTTAAAAACGCAAGATATTTTATTTTACCGTCTATCCGCGATGATAGGGCTTTTTCTATGTGGAGTTTCTCTCGGTACAATGGCAACCATAAGCGTAGATAGATTCATGGCTCTTCATTATCACATGCGATATGGTGCACTGGTAACAAAATTCCGGGTCAGATGTTCACTGGGAATAATTTGGTTGATCGTTTTTTCAGGCGTATGATTTTACTTCTGGAATAAGTTTGTTCATCACAACTGGCTATTGTTGAAACTTAAGTTTTACGGCATCAGAAACAATACCTTAGGCTGGATTAAGAATTTCTTGTTTAACAGGCAGCAATGTGTGGCTGTAGATGGAGAAAGTTCAGCTCCCGCCCCAGTTCTCTCGGGCGTCCCACAGGGATCAGTCATCGGCCCCGCGCTCTTTCTCATTTATGTCAATGATTTACCCAATGGTATAAAATCAAAGGTCAGGCTCTTCGTTGATGACACTATCATGTATCTTGCCATCAACAATAGCGACGACTGCCAGCAGCTTCAGCATTACTTAAACCCTTTTACAGAAGTGGGGAGAAGAATGGCAAATGCAATTTAACACCTCAAAGTGTGAAGTACTCCGTGTGTCCCGTGCTCGCACCCAGATTCCTTTCACCTATGTACTGAACCATCCAACCAGCCATTCAGCTGGCCAACCAACCAACCAACCAACCAACCAACCAACCAACCAACCAACCAGCCAACCAGCCAAGCAGCCAGCCAGTCTGCCAGCCAACTAGCCAGCCAGCCTACCAGCCAGCTAGTTAGCCAGCCTACCAGCCAGCCAGACAATCAACGAGACAACCAATTGGCTAATATTCGCTCAAGTCGCTTTAAATAGTTTTAGCGAAAAGCCTTTTAGAAAAAGCTTCTAAAATGGTTCTGGCAAAACTAACGCACGATATAAAGCAACAACAACAAAAAATGTTTTGATTATTTCGCTCTTATCGTTCTATTGGCCTCAATAAGATTACCAATTCCAAACCTTCTCCCTTGTACTCATTAGTTTTCTCAGGTATTTATTCCGCGAAATTAACAGAGCCATATTTCGCCAACTTCCATTTTTGCAAGTTCGAAGAAAAAAACTCAATCGGCACTAAATTTAGAGACAAAATGTTGTAATTATTAATCAGGAGAAAGAAAACTTAGAACCACAATAAAACAAGTAAATACTTGATAAGGACATCAAAGGACGCACGCACATATTCAGGGGTTCTAGGAAAACTGTCAAAAATTTGAGTACAGCGCTGCTAGATGGACAAATGAATGCGTGTGTGGTGATCTTTTCACGTGCGTAGAGGCTCAGCACACGCGTGTCTCGATTCCACGCGTCAGCCTACTTTCACGAGTTTGCATGTTCATTTCGTTATGACAATTCCTGAGCAAAAAGAGGGACTGCTCGTGACTTGCTTCGTGTAGATCTTGTCGCTTATTCCTTAACTCCTTTTCTCCGGCAACCTTCCACAAAATAGCTGTATTCATGAACGTACATGTTTGTGTCTGATTCAGGTAAGTGAGGAGTTACCAGTGACTTCTGTAAACTAGGCAAGGACCTCTTGTACATGCCATTATATATTTGCTAGGTTACTGAACGGGTGCTCAGCAACGGGTGCAAGTCTTCCTACAGAAAAGACTGACGATGACGTTCGTGGTACGCAAAGGATCCAAAAGTCGGCAGCACTGGGGGTTGCTGTCAGGCAAAGCACAATTCCCTGAAAAAAATGATAATAATAATAATAAAAAAACAAATAAGCATGATACTGGTAGCGGAGCCCCATTGCTAAGCAAATTTGGTGACCTGTCGATCCGAGAAATTTTGGTTGTGACGTTAGCGTACGTCCGCCCGTCCGTACAGACTCTGGGGGGGAGGGGGGGAATCTCAAGACAACCTGATAAGGGGGGAGGGGGAGGTGGAGAATGCCTTCTTTTCTTGGAGGGAAATCGCGCGGTGCTTTTGGGCAACCGGCGTTTTTCTTGGCGGGAAATCACATGACCACTGTCGCTTTTGAAAAAGAGGTTTTTTAAAGGCTTAGCTTGTTTAGCAAAACGATTCAGTTCTACAGAAGTGAAGTTTAGAACTCGAGAAAAATCAAATATCTATAAATGGAAAGAAAAAGTTCAAAAGAATAGTCAGTTGTCTTTTTGGTGGAAGGTAAAAAAGTTCAAGTTACGAAATTTGCCTTCGAGGAATTCATTTTTGTTGTCGGTTCTGCTGCGACCTCGTTGGGCACAACGCTTGAGTTCGCGGCATTTGGCCGCGGTCACGAAGCCAAATATAGCAGAGTTAGAGCCTTCTAGTTTTTTCTTTCCACAACCATGGTTTTTGCGGTGGTCCAAACACACTTTCCCTAAAGGGATAGTGAAGGCCTACAGAAATACTTGTAAAAATTTGTTGGGGCTTCAGGTCATTCAACCTTGTGTTAGAGGGAACGCCCCCAATACCTGGCGTGTTATTGTCTTCCATGATAATGCGCACTTCGTTGTCAACCAATTTATCCACCAGGCTTCAATCTCAGTGCAGGGCCTATTGGCTGGAAAATGGTGGCAAGGTTGTCCGAAGAAGGCCCAGTCTGCAGGGATTGAGAAACAACAGAAACCATTCTCGATGCAGCTGACGCAGAACTTGTCTGAGACGTTTGGCTAGTTTCTGCTCCTGTGTCAGCAGGCACGACTTCACGCGTTTCCGATGGCCTTACCCGCTTGGCTCTTGTAGAACGGGAGGTGGAGGAGGATTTTGAAGCTGCACGCTTTTTGGGAGGCATAAGTTACAATATAAAATGTAAAATAAATGATGATAAGACAACCACGTGAATTGCTCAACCACATCTGGAAACGATTCTGTGCGCATAGGGACAGAGAAACAATAGACTGTCAGCGAGGAAATTTCTCACAAACTCGTGACCAAAATTATGGACAAGAAAACTACGTAAACGGTGAATAAACGAATATCCAAGAATAAGAACACGTGCTGGAGCCATTTGAACAAAGTGATGCAATAAAGCGGCGAAAAAATATATAACGGTAGCAAAATCACAACGAACGCTACAAAGAAGAAAATAGAAAGAAACGGAAAAAAGAATGTAAGACATAAGTTGCTCTTTATGATATAAAATTTCAATTTCCAGTTTGACTTCTTTGCGATTCACGATACATATAGGTCCTAAAGGCATAAATCATTTATCAAGTTTAAGCGTAAAAAATACCCAAAATGGCTGTGTAAAAGCAGCAAGTCTGGTGTTCTTGAGGATAGGGGGTTGAGCTGCGTTAAATACGGGGTGGTGAATACTAATTCGGGCATTGTGATTTCGCAGTATCGGTAATCAGTCCGAAAAAGGTACAAGCAATATGTTATGGAAGGAGCAACATGCTATCTGTCAGAGGCACAATGCTTTCATACTATCTTAAGAAACAACGACCCAAGTAAGGGGAACTGTGAGTTTATAACGGCATCGCGTTATTTTTTAGCTGGCTCTCACCTGGAGAAGTAGTCAGAGTTGGTGCTGAAAAAACAAACAAAACAATACAAAACTACATATAACATTACATAAGGTTCCAGCAATGTGATTTATGAAGTAAGCGATAAAAATGCTGTAAAGTTGCCACTATACAATCAGACATACTGTTTTCTTTTTTACTTAAAAGATGAAAAGTTGAAAAAGTAGAACTAAAGGATTAATTTCGAATTGTGAACTTAACCCACAGACCTAGACATGAAATTGGTCTTATAAATACAGAGCAAGTCAGTTTCACAATATTTGTTTTTTTTCCTGATAACAACAACAACAACGATGATGATGATGATGATGATGATGATGATGATGATATAATTGTGTCCGGCCAAAAGCTTTATATGGAATTCGGATCAAATAAGGAAACTAATTTTATTTTCAAAGCATGTTTAGATGTTAGAATTATGAGAACCATATTTGCTAATGGCCCCCATTACGTTACGACCGTAGGACGCAGCGGTCTATTTCAAAGTCTCTTAAGCAAAAGAGAAAATCACAACCTATACCCCATGTTGCTTTGGATAAATGTGGGTCAAGCAGTTAGAACGAGCAGAAATGGCACATTCACTATTTTAGGGGAATAAGAACGGTTGGTTTAAAGATCAGCACTCACCTAGAGGTGAAGTCGTTGGCGGGGCTGAGAAAGATATGAATAACATCGGAATTATTTAAAAATACAAATTTTGCTAGAATAAATAGTGCAGCAAGAGTAAAAGGTGCACTATACGATTGCTTACTTTTCAATAATGGTTAAATTCACACTCTCGATGGCACTCATTTAGGTTTGGAAAACTGGGAGTGAAGTTTTGTGTAATTCGGCTTAGGAAGGTAGACTGGATATTACATTTAAAAATGGTTATTGCATGCCCCCTTACAGACAGATAATTTAATGTACGTAGAGAGTTAGAGTTCCTCTGGATGTTTTTTTTTGGGGGGGGGGGAGACTGAGGGCATTAAGTTTCTACCTTTGTAACTGTGATAGTACTAAAGCTATGAAAACTAGACTTCAGAGATACATAGCATGTTTAACAATGTTTCCTTTGAGGTCTGACCTGGGAACCGGGGGCTTAAAGTGCCCCCTTTTCAACTTCGATAGTATTAAAGTTATGATAACAAAACGTCGAGGGTACATAGTAAGTCTAATAACATTTCTTTCGAGGTCAACAACATGAGCTGATGACGTCATATGACGCAGGCATTACTTCACGATGTTCAAAAGACGGCCATCTTGGATCTGCCATCTTGGATTTCTTGATTTCCTAAGCCATCTTTTCACTATTAAGAACGTCTAAAACCACAAAGAAGTGGCATTTTAGCCCAACTGGAAAGTTATGCTCTGTAGCCGTTCACTGATTTGAATGGTCACACTTTGAAATTTTATCCACATACCCCAAAAGTATAGCCAACTTATACCGCAGCAAATTAAACAGTTTCACAGGAAAGAACTGCCCAGTAGCTTTCATTTGAATCGCTGCACTTACAACTTTAACCACAGAGGCCAAAAATAGAACTACCTTGTACAGCATTACAAACAGTAACACATGTACTGCTTTCATCTGAACGGTCACAATTTAGAATTTCATCTACAATGAGACCCGAAGGTTAGAAAACCTTTTACAGCATTAAAGATATCGGTACTGTTACCAAAAATAATGCTAAAAACACTAGTGAAACAAGGTTGGGCAATGTGGCGGCTAACTTACATCGTTTTTCTCCCTTTTCTATTGAAGAACAGAATATGGTAAATTTAGGGAATAATAATTAATTCAACAACTAATTTTATTGATTCACCCAAAAACCGCTGTATTCACTAAATTTGTTTTTCCGTTAACTAGTTTTTCCGTTAAATAGAAGCCGTTTCAGAAGTCTTTTGGAAAAGACATTGGCAGACCTGAATCACTGTATATAAATTAGACATACAGTTTTATAAAACGCGAGCTGGATCTTGGGATCTGGATCTAGCTGTTTGCGAATACATATATTTATATTCACTAAAACACTCTCCAAGATGAGTAAACAGGCTAATGGAAAAATACCCATTAATAATTGATACCCATTAAAAGTGTCTTGATAATTTCGCCATTATCGTTCTGTTGGCCTCTTCTCAATTCCAAACCTCCAGCCTCACTTTCACTAATTTTTTGCAGCTGCTTTGTTTCGCGGAAATGCAGAGCCATATTTCGCTAAGTGTTTAAAATTCTTGGTGAGTTCGAAGAAAGAAAAGAACCCACACGACGCTAAATTTAGCAGCAAAAATATAGTAATCGAAAACTGTCTTCAACCGCGTCAACATTAAAGCTGTCAGTGGAAAAAGCATACTTAGAAAAAACAAGTACAAAAGTAAAAACTTGATAAGCACAAAAACAATGTTTAGCGCCACTGGATGTAAAGGAGTCTGTTAAATAAAATGAATGCGTGAATCACAGTTGGTTTAGGTCGCTGTTTTTATAGAGAATTAAATTTCGTGTTTTTAATTTTTTTGCAGCACCCTTTCTTTGTACGTGAGTCGTAATATTTTCGCGGTTTGTTGTCATGCAATCTCGAACGTTGTGAACTACTGTTGATATGAAAACGAAATCCATCAACAACTAGGTAGTTTACCAAGTCAGACGCATTAAAACGCATGCACAAGTGTTCTAACCGTTACACTTGTCACTCATGATAACTTCGGTAGTTTGTGTTTTGCGTGAACTGCCAATTATAAAATCAAATATGCTGTTTTAATCGTTAATATTGAACAACTAATCTTAATTATCAGCGTAAGTCACGGCATGCATGTCATTTTAACGGAAGTGCGAAATCGAAAATGAAAATCCAATTATAAACCGTTGCTCCATTTATATTTTGGTCCTTATCACGTTTCCTGATGGTTTGTTTTTTTCACTGCCAGCTGCACTGCCTTATGAATATGGCGACAGTTAAAGGAAGGAGAAACGAAACTCAAATTTTCAATTCAACGTAGCCGAAAGAAAGGGCGAAGATCGAAAGCTTTAACTTCATACGATGAATTACGCTGAAAAAGGCAAAAACGACTCAACTACTCACGAAAGCATTGTTATCATAAACTGTGCCCTTAATGCTCCATTGATGCTCATATCCATCATTGGCAACGCTTTGGTGTTGGCAGCCATATTAAGAACTCCTTCCATTCGCTCAACGTCAATGATTATGCTCTGCAGTCTTGCTGTTTCTGACCTGCTTGTTGGTTTTGTAGCTCAACCTCTCTATATTGCTGATGAACTTCAGAGGTTAAAAAAGGAAGATATTTTATTATACCGTCTATCGGCGATGATAGGGTTTCTTCTATGCGGAGTTTCTCTCGGTACAATGGCAACCATAAGCGTAGATAGATATATGGCTCTTCACTATCACATGCGATATGCTGCATTAGTAACAAAATCCCGGGTCAGATGTACACTGGGAATAATTTGGTTGATCGTTTTTTCAAGCTTAGGATTTTACCTCTGGAATAAGTTTGTTTATCACCTAATGGCGGGCATTTTTACTGCTCTTTGTCTTGCTATTTGCACGTTTTCTTACATCAAAATTTATACAATTGTTCGTCAGCATCATTTACAGATTAAAGCCCAGCAACAGTCTGTGGAAAGTTCAAATACTGGGAACATGAACATGTTGAGATTGAAAAACAGTGCGATAAACACCTTCATATTTTACATTTGTATGACCGTATGTTATTTTCCATATGTTGTTTTGTTGACTATGTTTGGAACGATATACAAGGACTGGAAAACAGAGTGGACTTTTGCTACCACATTAGTATTTATGAACTCGTCCATTAATCCAATTTTGTATTGCTGGCGTCTACGCGAGCTTCGAACGGCAGTTTTAAGAACAATAAAGCAGCTGTTGTTTAAAGAAATATAGCCAGAAATTGGTTAGAGGCGGTGTAGATTGTCATAGAATGACACCGACGTTTCGGCATTACTGCCTTCTTCACGGAGTCAAAAAACTACCCTGAAGAGAATCTACAGCGCCTCTAACCAATTTCAGACTATATTTCTGTAGTTCGAGGTGCTGCAGTATAGACATTATTATTATTCAACAAATTGTCACTATGCCCATATATGGTAAGGAAGCCCTCAATATCTGTCATCCGTACATGACAGATATCCTGCGATATACGTAAATGACCATATTTGGAAGTGCACTGCAGATTTTCTTTCATTGTTTGTTTGGCGGCCATTTTGAAAAGCGAGGCAGTTAGCAGTGTTCTCCGCAAATTTTAACTCCATGGAAGAAACTTTCCACGATTAAATGCTCTCAAGAAGTCAACAAGTATTTGCTTCAGCTCACAAAGATATCCAGAGGTTTACTTGGAATTTTCATAGTGAGAACTCAACCAAGAAAATGCTATTGCGAACGAAGCACCAGACTTGCTCACGGAAAGTTGTAAAGTTGAAAAGATTTTAATTCACAGGAAGAGGACTTATTCTCGGTAAGGTAGCAATATATTTTTTAACTTTGTCTTGTCATTTCCAGACATGAGTTTGTAAATAAGTCTTTTTAGGTGAAAGGTAGTAAACTTCGATTTCTTGAAGGTCTGTTTTGATTTTCATTATGTGCTGCTAGCCTTTAACGTTTTCATCATAGAACCATAGTTTTTCTCGTTCTGAAAATGGTAGTCGATGAGAATTTGTTGAATAATAAAACAATTATCCTGCTCAATCTTGCGGAATATCCCCTGATTTAGCCAACTCGGCCTACGGCCTCGTCGGCTAAGTATCAGGTAATATTCCGCGCGATTTCGCAGGATAATTGTTAAATATTATCAGCTGTTGTTTAAAGAACTGAATGGAAACTGACAAATACGAAGAAACCAAGAGTTGACTTAGTTGGAAAGATAGGAAAGCAGTTGTTTGTTAAACAAATGCAAATACAAATCCACATCCTTTATGAAACAAGGAGACCTATGAATAAACACAGACAAACAATAAATAAATAAATAAATAAATAAATACATAAATAAATAAGTAAAAGAAAAAAATGGATGGAAGCTGATAAAAAGGAAGAACTCAGCGGACATAAATCGAGAAATTAGAAGGAACGCATGAAAACTGCAATTTTAAATGGGTGAAAACTGAGAAGTACAAAGTAACATGTGGAAGGAAAATGACAAAAAATTAAACTCACATTAATTTTTTGCTGGAACGTAAAACGATTTTGTTATTCCCTGACCGTACGGCTCCGCTGACGAATTTCTATAGAAAAAGCATTGGCGATCAGAGTCAGGGATCTCGCTGCGCTCGGTCCGTATTCCATGACCTCGAGCAAAATATTTTCCCGTCCGACCCTCCCACACAGTAAATAAGCGTAGACGTAGACCGCACTTTGATCGATATCTAAGATTTTGCATATTGTGCCGTGAGTGTCTCCGGCCTTTCTTCGCAAAATAGCTAAATATCTATGCGATTTACTGTTAATTGTCATGATGTTTCTTTTACAATGGGCTTATTCCCGAAAGCTCTGCTGTAAGGCAAAAATGAAACTTAGTAAGAAAATATGGGTGTCAAACTAAAAAATAAAACAGATATCAATCTCCTACCCTTCTCATAAAAAGCTGAATAGTGCGGAAGACAAGATGTGTTTGCCCCGAGGGTTTTTTTTACCCTTGAACATTTTTATTTGAACAAAAGATTACATTTCATGTGCACTTCATGTTTTTTATTGTTCTGGAATTAATTAAAATTACAATTAGTTTATTCAGTGAATTTTGAAGACTAGAAAACGGCCATTTTTTGTATTGCATGGAAATAACACATAATGCACATAACTGAACCCTTTAAGCCAGTATGAACATGCACACTCTCCTCTCTGATCACGGTCAATCTATTTCGTATAAGACAAGTCGGGAGAATTCGTTTAAAAATCGGTAAAAGTCTTATTTTGTGATCATTTTCTCCATTCTCACGACCTGAATGCTTCATCATTCAGTGATATGAAAGGACTATTTAAACAATAGAATTCTTCTGTCGAAGGCACTGTCGTGTGATAGGTTGCCCGAGGAAATTTGATGTTCACCACGAATATTAGCTCGAGAACGTAGTTCGAGGGCTTATATGAAGTTTGAACATCAAATTTCCGAGGAAACCTATCACACATAGGGCCTGAAACAGAAGTACTCTATTGTTTTTATTGTAGAACGCTACATTTTGAGCAAAATAAAAATGAAAGCCACTGAGCAGTTCTCTCCTGCTGTGCTGTTCATTGTTCTGTACAAGGTGATTCTAGCTTTTGAGTTTGTTGACGAAATCCTAAAGAGTGACCATTCAAATGAAAGTTATTAAGCAGTTCTTTCCTGTGGTGCTGTTCATAAATAAATAAATAAATAAATGAATAACTAAATAAATAAATAAATAAATAAATGAAATAAATAAATAAAAAAAGTCGCAGCTGTTTTGGATAGTATGTTGTTATTAGTATTGCATTCATTTGCACAACAAGTGAGTTCGCTTTTAACAAATTTAAATTTACTTTATCAACAGCGGTCTGGAAATTTTCCTCATTTTCATCGATGCCGAATTCCGTGATGAAAATGTTTTTTCTTCAATGTTCTTTGCAAGTACAAATGTGCGAATTTTCTATTCTAGGTTTAAAATATCTCAAACTTATCCTAGTTGGTCGTGACTATACAGCCTTGATAAACTCCTTCAAAAATTAGGCCGTACACCGACCAAATATAACTTAGTTAATTTTTCCACCTCTTCGCTTACATTTTAGGGTATTTTTTTAGGAAAGAGCAATTCTGTTATTTACATATTGTTCAGAATAAAATCAGTCTCCTTTAGTTACCGGTTTGTTTCTGTTTACGAGATTGCTTCGACATTGGGCTGGCTTCTTCTGTTCTCTTGCATAAAAATTTCCTTCCTATCTTAAAAACTGCCGCTCGTAGATTCTGCAAACGCCAGCAAAACAAAACCAGTTTGATAGACGAATTTAGTATTGCAGCAACGTCTGCAAAGTTCCATGCCTTTGCCCAATTCTCAATTGAGAGACTGTAAATACTTAAGGAAATCATAACAGGAAAGTAACATGAACTCATAACAATGTAAAAGACAAAAGTGTTAAATGCACTCTTCCTCACTTCAATCATATTCTCATTTGCTGCAGCTTTTGAACTCTGCATTGCTCGTTGCTGAGCGACAATCTGAAGTTGCTGTCTGCAAGCAATTCTATAGATCGTGATGTTAGAAACTGTTAAGATTAAAGGAGAGATGCAAGTACTAACGGCCATGATTAGAAGATACACATTCCGATTCCAAACATAAATAGCAGAGAGGGCAGAAATAACGAAAATTGTCAATATTGATGTATATATGACACGAGAAGTAGTTACTAATGATGGATATCGCATGGGACAATGAAGAGCCATAACTCTCTCCACACTTTTTGCTGTCATCGTCCAAAGGGAAACAGCGCATACAATGTAAGATGTCAACTCCACGAGAGGTCGCATCAAATAAACCGTTATAAATTCGCTGGCGATGTAGAGTGGTTGTACAATCGAGCCAACAGCAAGGTCTGAAAGCGAGAGTGGAGAGAAAGGTTGTGGACGGAGAACGAAGTGATGGTGTTCTGAATATGGCGGCCAACACTAAGCTGTTTCCAGCAATTGCTATTGGGATCAGCATTGGCAGTATTGCACAACAGATGATGACAGTGGATTCAACGTGAGAAGGATGATTTGTAGCGGTGTATAGTAGATCGATGGTTGAGTTTTTCATCATTGAAATTCGTCTTTTAAAACAACAATGGCGTTAAGCGGTTTTCGCTGTTGCCGCGCGATTCTGGCAAACCTGCAGCTGCATGAGTGGCAGTATTAGCCCCGACAGTGACCAATTTCCTTTCAATATCACTACGTGACCAAACACACAGGTCGTGAGAAAAAAATATGATCGGGACAGGTAACATGTATAGAAGTTTAAAGGGACACTGTCACAAATTTTTAAGACATACACAATGTATGCTAGTCAGAGGAAACCCAAAACTACTGGTTCAGTTTCGTTTAAAATCTTTCTACCAGTTCTCTAAGACTACAATTAATTCTGTTTGGCTGCGGAAGGCCAGGATGGAAATGGATTGCAACTTGAAAACATCAGGCTGATTCTCTAGATTTTCCTTTGGTTCATGGAAAAATCGCCAGAAACTGATTATGGTTTGTTCTTCCTTTGAGAAAATCATTTGATTTCCTTCTCTTGACGTTCTAGGAGTATTCTGTGTACGAAAAAAGGCATTTAATTTAAATTTCAGCACATTTTTCACCCCAAAACGTAAAAATCCTCGTGACAGAGTCCCTTTAAACAAATTCCCCCAATTTGTACCATAACAAAAATAAGGAGAACATTGAGCAGAATCTGTCTTTTGATATTGGGACTTTAAAATTAAAGAACACAGTTCAAAAGGATGAGCAGCATCTTCTATGATGCGATGACCTACCGGACGATTTTGCAAAATGGCCCGGCTTAGTGTTAACCATTCTTGCTCATTGACTTTAAATGATAAAAATACATATTTAGAAAGAATAATTATATTGTATTCTAGAAAATCTGTATATGTTTTTACGATCCCTATTGAATAATTCACTCTTTTTGTTATTCATCAATCTTTGCCAATCCTTCATGAATATTTACTAACTGAAAGTCCGGACAGAGATTGATATTTACAGCGTGAAAAAGCGGTACCGATGAATTGAAAGAGTTGCTAACCTCAATTGAACCTTTTGTAATAGACCACCCAATTTGACAACACAGATATTTGAACGCACTCCAACGAGAATTTGTTATAACAAGGGAGGATAAAGGGTAAGAGGGCTACTCCCCCATATAGGCCCTATGCCCATCGTATTCCCTCTTTATGTTTGTAACAAAATGGCGGAAAATTCAAATTTCAATTAACTTACTGAGTTTTAAAACAATTACCCTGAAATTTCTCAGCAATATAGAACTTGTTGTTCTGTAAATTTTCTTGATTTTAGTTTTTCCAATTTTGACATTTCTTCTCCGGGAAAATGACGTCACAAAGTTGGTTCCAAATTTTGCTTTTAGCATTATGGGCTTTCTTATGACGGTTTCTGAAAGACCTTGTTACAGAGATCCTAAAGCTAAAAAAAAATTGACATACCGTATTTTCTCATTTAAACGCCCCCGGCGTTTATTTCAAACTTGGCACTGTGGACCCGGCGTTTGTTTGAATCAGCAGTTTATTTGGGCCCGCCATTTTTTAAAGAAAGGGTTATTATCTGTTTTTCTTGGCAGCCGTGTATTGTGCCCTTAAATCTTAAGTTTATTAGACAACAACTAAACGTCTGAGGGGCTTATTTACAAATCTCTCCTTGATACCCGGCGTTTATTCGAGGCCTGGCATTTAATCGAGAAAATACAGTATTTTTATCCACGCAAAAGACATAACGTTTTAAAATGTGAATTTTCCGCCATTTTGTTAAAAGATATAACTTAGGAGGGATTACAATGGGGATAGAGTCTTTTTGGGGGATTCACTTTCTTACCCCTTTATACTCTGTTGGTCGTAACCATTTTGAATAACCTAATCTGGATGGTCATAACAAGTTCTTCTTAGGATGCACTTGAATATCCGTATTCTGAATTAAGAATGTGAAACGGAATAGTGTGACGCTCAAATTGGTGGTGCTAAAACACAGACTTTCAAAATGGCGGTCAGTTCCAAGAGATTTTCCCTGAGAATAACAGAGCTGAAGTTAAGCTCGGCAATAGATGGTTAAGACTTTCTCTCTGCGTTTATTGACGGCTACATTAAGTTTATTTTTAAACTTAGGTGGGGCGAATTCTTGCTCGGACGAGAAGAGGGAAAAAGTGGCCATAAGGGCAAGTGCGAAGACCATATTAATGATTTCAAGTTGACTTAAGGATCATGGGAACTGCTCTGTCGAATAGTGTTGAGATAGATTCTATCCGCCAATCTCCTCTCGCCCCATTATCATAAGAGACATACGTTACCAAGGTAAGACTGACTAAGGGTGCATTCTTTTGGGACTATTCTGGCTATTCTTGTTCCGGTTTAGGAATAACAAAATGAACGGAATTTCAATTTCGAAAAGAACGCTCCTTCTGAAAACGGAATACCCATGGCGGAGGTGACCTGAGAACTACTGCTATGTCTGCGGCTGCGTAGGTCCTACGCAGACATAATTTCCCAAAAGAACGAGTATTCGGTCTATTCCGAGGGAACCGTATTCCTTTCATTCTGTTCATTCTCCTTTCGGGAGCAGAATGAACGTAATATGATTCTTTTCATTGCGAAAACGGAATAGCTCCCAAAAGAACACAAATGCCCTCTATTCCGAGTATTCCTATTCCGGAATAGTCCCAAAAGAACGCGCCCTTAACATCTGACTTTTGAAAATACTAAAATACAATTACATTGTACAGTAATATAAATAATAGGAAAATTGTAAGTTTGTGAAAGGTGGATTGTAATAAATTGTTGCAAAAATTAAAAAAAAAAAAGACATACGTCACTTAGCCTCCCACGCAGTCAAATTTTGGGGAGTCGTATTACCCTCCTCCCCACAAACGCCTGCTTACACGAGTTCGAAATTCCTTTCCGCCGCTTAGCCAATCACATTGTACCTACTTACGGCTGGAAGGTTGACGTTGACCCCAGGACGCTTTCGCGGGAACACATGCAGATAAACATGACGCGTGGCATAAATTTCATATCAATTTCATAAAATGTTAGTGAACGTCACCTCAAAATCGTTGAGTGCAGGGATGACTAAGTTTCCGAAGCTTTCAAATGGCACATTGAACTTAGATTTTGAGAAATAAATTTATTTATGAGCGCGATTTGCTCTGTTTGGACATTAAATTTATGATATCGCGTTGCAACCGGGTGATTCAATAAACCTTATAACGTGATGCGCGGCACTACGTGAATAACTAACCTTTTCAAAAAGCATTGAATGCAGGAATAACTACATTCTCTGAGCTTTCAAATAGTACATTTAACTTGGAAATTCAGGGGTATCTGCAGAAATCCCTCGAGGGATTTTAAACTGACTGATAAATTCATCGTAAAAGATATAAGCTCTGTGTAATCACAAATAGCGATTGTAAACTAACAGTCCAATCTACTTAGGGAATGTCATACGAGAAGAGCATGCGAACACGCGTTGTAATAACCTCCTTGGCCCTTCGACGCGAAGGTCGTAAAAACGTTAGCGGATATGCCAGCGAACTTGAGTATTTCGCCGCCGAAACGCACTTGGTTGTTGTGCCATGTCTGATATTTTCATCTCACTTATCGGTTTATCATCTCGTTTGGTCCTTTGCCGTCTTACTCTTTGCCTTTTCAAGTCGTAGAAGTCACGTATTTCCCTTCGCATTGCATTGGCTCCAGCAGTTTGAGAAGCGCTGAAGTCCTCACTGACGATGAACTTGATCAGGCAAGCAACATCAACAAGGGCTTTGTCAGAAAATTCGAACTTTTTCGAAAGATGACGGGAAAATAGCGTCGCACAAGAAACACCCGCGTCTCTGAAGGGAAAAAATCGTGGGAAATACAGAAGCGTATGTTATAACGATTAATTTGATTGCACATCGTCAGACAATGCCTCAATGGTGATTGGTTATATTGTCTCGCAAGTAAAATAATGAGAAAGAAATGTCGAACTCGGGTAAGCAGGCGTTTTGTGGGGAGGAGGGTAATATGACTCCCCTAAAATCGACTGCGTGGGAGGCTATACGTCACCAAGATGATCAAGTCGATCAACTATATCAACTGCCGTAAGGCAACAGTCATTTAATACTTACCAAGTTAAAAGTAATAAATAATTCATCTTGAAGCAGAGTGTTCTAGTAATAACACGTATGACAAACCTAATGCAATATTAGGTTATCGCTCCGAATCTCGCAAAATGACCACGAAGTTTCTGTACGAAAGTAAAAACTTTATTCGATCTAACTAGTATTTTCTTAATTTTTTAACCATCAAGCGTTGACAAAATTTGTGACAATGACAAACACTGCGCACTTTTTACTCTATCAACCAACTAGCTGTCTCAGAAGAGACTCGACATAGAATCAACTTAATGTTTTATTCATAAAATTGTTGACAAGATATGTGAGAATAAGGAAACTTGCGCTCTAATTGATTTGCTTGTCACGAATTGACATCATTTATTTAGTAATTTAAATTACTCGGAAAACATTCGTCATCAAACTGAAGTAAACGTGCTTCGAGAAACTAAACAAGCACAATTACAGCAGAATTCATGTACGTAAAGTGGACAGATTTACACGTCAAAGTGATGGGTTCACCTAAGTCACTTAATACGTGAGAATAAGGAAAATTACGCACCATTAGTTAACGGATCTAATCAATCTACATGACATGAATTGACATCACTGAAGGTTCAAATTTTAACTATGAATTCATTAAAATCATGCCTCATCAAAATGAGGTAAAAGTGCTTCGAGAAACTTAATTACCGGTAAATTCGCAGAGTGAAGTAGGCGGAAGACGTGTGGGAAGAATGTGAAAGCGGAATTATCTTCGGTCTTCTTAACTCCTTAGCTATTAACTGTTACGAAAATTGGTGAGAATAAGAAACATTGCACACTATTTACTCTGTTAATCAACTAGCTGTATCAGAGAATCACGGAAAATGGACCTAACTTTCTATTTACAACTGTTAACGAAATGTGTGAGAATAAGGAAAATTGCGCACCATTCAAGTTAATGGATCTAATTAAATTGACATCACCGTTGGGGCATTTTAATTTTTAAAATCATTATTCATCAAACTGAGATAAAAGTACTTCGAGAAACGTAACCCTTTAAGCGCTAACAGTGACGAAAATGAAATTTCTCTTTACATCGATATCATCTCTACTTGTTCAAACGTTTAAGTGATGCGCATAAAGAAAGTAATCACCATGCAGGGATAAGAGGTCTTGATATTCAGTAGACAAATTCTCTTTCCTAGTTCCATAAGAAATGTATGGAGAACAGAAAGGAGAATATGCATTTTTATATCAGGGCTTAAAGGGTTAAAAAGCATAACTGCAGCGAAATTCACAGATCATGCCGCAATTTACACGACTGGAACTGATATCAAGGAATATAGAATACGAGAAAATAACAAAAATTACGCACAGTTCGCCCTGAATTTAATGCACCTAATTAATTTACAAGACATGAATTGATATCAGTGATGGGCTCACTTTAAATAATTTAAATTAGTAAAATCAGCCGTCATCAAACTGAGGTGAACGCACTTCAAGAAACCCAATAAGGATAACTATCGCTAAAACCATTGAGCAAAGTAGACGGAAGATGTGTGAAAACGGAGTTAACAGCAACAAGTATAGTTTCTTAACTTCTTGGTCATTAGCCGTTGACAAAATATATGCGAATGTAAAAATAATGTACGCATTTACTCTATTAAACAACCAGCTGTCTCAAAAAAGTCACGGAAAATGAACTTAATTTTCTAACCGTGTACAAAATATTGAGAATAGAGCAAATTATGCAGCTGATTAGCCCTCAAGTTAATGGACCTAATTAATTTTTACATGACTCGAATTGACATCATCCAGGGTGGGTCCATTTTGATTAATATAATCATTCGTCATCAAACTGAGGTAAACGTGCTTCGAGAAACCCCAGAAGCAGAATTACTGCTAGATTAGTAGAGCGAAGTAGAAAGTCTACATGGTTTATTTCATCGTTTAGATTATCACGACACATTTATTAGGGAAAGTCTCAAGAGTGCCATTTTGAGGATGGAAAACTCTACCAACCTTCAGGCTAACACCTCTGGAGAAAATTCTAATAATATCGACACTTTGACAATTATCAACTGTGCCATACTCGTGCTTCTAATACCCATAGCCATTGTTGGAAACACTCTGGTGTTGGCTGCCATATTCCGAACCCCATCGCTTCGTTCACCGTCATTTGTCTTCATCTGCAGCCTTGCTATTTCAGATCTTCTTGTTGGAGTTGTTATTCAACCACTCTACACAGTCAGTCTGTTTGTAACACTTCAATTTCTGAAGACCATTGCCGAGACAACGGCATATGCTACTTGTGGTGTATCTCTCGGTACAATGACAGCAATTAGTGTGGATCGATTTTTAGCTCTTCGTTGTCACATGAGATATCCAACTGTAGTCACTTCTTCGCGTGCCATATATACGACATTGGTAATATTTTTTATTGACTCTGTTGTTACTACTATTTACTTTTGCGATCGGGCTGCATATCTAATCATCATCGTCGGATGTATCTGCATATGTCTCTTCATCTCAACAGTTTCTTATATAACTATTTATCGAATTGTTCGTCGACATAAAGCTCAAATTCATGTTCAACAACTGGCAGTTCTGCAAAGTTCCAATATCTCAAATGCTACAGGTAACAATATTAGCATAATCCAACTGAAGAGGAGTGCAATAAACACCTTTGTGTTCTACATCGCCATGATTCTTTGTTATTTTCCTGTCGTTATTTCTTTAACTATTTATAGTCTCTCTTTCGAGAAATGGACAAAAACATGGAACTTTGCAGATACGTTGGCATTTATGAACTCCTCCATTAATCCTTTTTTATTTTGCTGGCGATTGCGGGATCTCAGAAAGGCAGTCTTAAAGATCGGTAGGCAGGTGTTATGTGGAACAACACACGAAAATTAACACGCTTTGCCATTTTCATAAACATAAAGATACGTTACCCAAGATGACCAGAGACGTTTTCGTTTTGACTTGTCAAGCATAGGGACAAAAAAAAGTTTAATCAAGAGGAATATAAGGTTCATGATTTCAATGAAAACCAAGCTTTTCAGAACTAGTGTTAAAAGAGATGTATGTCGGCAATATGATAATTACAGTGCTAAAACAATTTGTGACAGGTCTGTTTTGGGAATTGCAATAGGAGTGTTTACGAATTGGCAACATACGTCGGTTTTTTTCCCGTAACATTGTCAACAAAAAAGTCAACGCAACTTTGTTAAGTGATAGATTAAACGTTTACATCTGTAAAAACTGAAATAAAGACTGAAGCATTTATTACTTCTCGCTGCATGCTTTATACTTATCGGCAACTCTCACTGTTTTAATGTGAATTGCCAGAGCCCAGAGGTACTTTGACTTGCCCATTTCATTGTTATTATACCTCCCTCGTTCCTAGGTCACAAGACGTTTATCAAGCGAAGCGAGCCTCATGAAGGAGAATTGGTTCGAGGGAAGACTCATGTTCTAGTGAAGAATAATAGCATAATTTAGACATGTGGTCTAATTAACAAATTTGCTCCAGTTTTCCCTGGTATGGCTTCTTATTCCCCACGGTTTTCGTCATCTAGCCGTCAAAGTGTTGTGGCGTAGCCGATGTAGTCTGCAACTTATTTTGACGGCCAGATGACGAAAATCGTGGGAAGTAAGAGGCCACACCACGGAAAACTGGAGGAAATTTGTTTCTACCACAGAAAAAAAGGTTTTTAAGCGGTACGAGTCTACTTGATGGCACGAACCGTGGTATGGACTCTCATCTCCCACGGCTCTCAACCAATCAAAAAACGAGAAATTGATAGGATGTGATAAAAATGTATTCTTCCAAATTTTTTAGAGAACGTTTTAAGTGCGATTTTTCATAAGAAACCTGATGAAGCGATGCAGTGGCTCTATTTTTCAATGAAGGTTTCCTCGTGTAAAAGTGTCACTTGGTCTTTGTTTCCGTTGATAAATATAGAAAGCGATGCGAAAAACTCCCCGAAAGGATTTCTGGAAACTAGGTTAGGTCTCGGGGGTCATGTCCCTATATTGTTTACTTAAAAGGATCGGTTTCTGTGACTAGCAAAACTATGTCAGTTTTTTGTTCCATTTTCCGAATTCTGGAGACAACTGTCCCCTCAAGCATGCACACTAGGGAGTTTGTTTTAGGGACTGTCCAGTTTCATTTCTTTAATTGGTTGAAAGGAACTAGTCCAACGAGCAGTACGCAGGCGCTAAAGGACAAGAACAGTATAATAAGAAAAGTCGAAGTTCCTGCAGCTAGCTGTTTTGACGAAAAAGTAGTTCACACGAAAAGGCATGCCCTCGGGATTAGACCGTCTACAAGTCCCAGGAACAAGTCGTTCTCGTGTGCAAACAGGTCTCGGACAGCTTGAACTCTCTTAGAAATTAAAAGAAAAAAAAGGAATAAAAGAAATTGCAAAATTTTGTCAAAGTAATAAGGAATGTCACTCGTCCACAATGTGAACGGCTAAAATGGATGTTTACTGACACGTACATTGTCACTAGGAGTTCAAGAAGTTCTTTTGCTTGAATACTACATGACTATTTGTTATTTATTTAGTGAAGACATTAATTTATATGATACAAATTTATTGACAAAAAGTATGAAGTACAGGCGACTCCTAGGAAAAGTGTACCTTCTTTGTTTACTGTGGCTTAATTTTGTGAGCTAATAATACACATAACAACAAAAGACGATTATTTATAACATGAAAGGGTGCTAGATTGCAAGGGTTTTATCCTTAACTTGCAATTACATGTTTGAATTTAATTGCATAATAATTGTTATTTCACCCAATTAATTTCCTCTGAGTCATTAATATGAACCTTTTCAAGGTTCAATTCAACTCATAACATATTCGCTTGGGCAGTAAAACCACCTTATAAATTAAATGAAGTTTTGTGGATAGCAAAGAGAGTACCCTCAATTTTTCAGGTTCGACTTTTTTTTCGGAATAAAACGTGAAATCATCCTGGCCTCCCGTAACCCTTTAAGCGCTAACATTGATGAAAATGAAATTTCTCTTTGTATCATCACTACTTGTTCAAACATTCAAGTGATGAGAATAAAGAAAGTGATCATTAGGATACGATGTCTTGATATTAAGACAAATTATCCTTATTAGTTCTATAAGTAATGTTTGGAGAACATTTAATAGAATATGCATTTTCATGTTAGGGCTTTAAAGGTTAATTTAAACATTTCTGCTTGTGCATACTGAGGAGAAATGCACGAATGCTTGCAGTCTAATAATTTAATTTTCAAATTTGTAATAATGTTAAAGGTTGCCGTTAGATGAAATAGTTTATAAAACAACAGTTTACTTGTGTTTCTCTGTTGTCAAGAATAACGTGAAATTTTTTTACTGACGCACAAACAACAAATCATTTCACGGATTTTTCAGGCCAGGCCATTTACAAGATTATACGTTTTGAGTTCAAAACGGAGATTGTTTCTCTACAATTAGTTTTCCTTCTACACGCATACGACAGCGAGAGATCATGTTCACCAAAGACATCCCACCGAAAACGATTTTAATACGAGTGGCGGGGTGGGGGGAAACCCTAGGGTGTACCACAGTCTTGGGTTGTGTGCGAGGAAAGTATTCATTTAGTTCATCCCTTAAGGCGCCCTCACAGGTCTCAAGTTCGCAAACACAGTCGGCAGATATGCGAGCAAACCTTTTGACAAACCTTTGGCGATAATCAGAACTAGTTTGCACTTTCAAATACTTTTTTCACCGTTTTTTTCGGCTGCAAACCTGCGTGTGATGTGTCAGGTTGTTGAACACCTGTTATTTAATTTCAACCAACCAAATCTGGCCCAACCTTCCCGTGATTTTACGTCACCCGCACAAAACAACGTCGGTCAAAGAAAAACGCCGAACAAATAGTCAGTTAAACGGAGAAGTTCGCTTTTTGGATATGGGGCATGTTTTTGGTGTTATACAAGTACAAGTACTTCAAACAGGAGATTTTAAAAGCAATTGGCGCCGAACTGGAATTTGATTAAGAGTTTCAAGTACGTGGATGATGCCAGTACGAGTTTGCAGACTTTATTTTGTCGTGTGAAGGGGTACAAATGAAAACAATTGTGTAGGGAAATTCTTTTTCCAAACAATCTCTATTTTAAAATGAAAACTAATACACGGTACACGTAAATCTGTTCCTATTTCAGACCCAAACCTGTTTTTTTAAAAACAGTGATTCGGCTTCGGTCTATAAAATTGTTGAAATTGTTGAAACTGAATTCTTATATCGACTTCCTAGAAAGAGCGAGACTTCAAGGAGTTAGAATTTTTTTTCTTTTTTCTTTTGGGTTTCAATGTTTTCCTAACGCCAGATTTTGGTGCCTTTTTCTCGCCACGGGAAATAAACGCCCTCATCTGCCCGGGTTGCATAACGGGAGTCATAGCAGTTCCAACCTCCTGTGCGCCTGCCTGCACTGGCATCACACTGCTGACCTGTGGGAACGGTGTCTGTGGCATCATGCTGTTCATCTGAGTGGTCACTCTGGGTTGGTAATTGATGCTTGAAAACGCCGCCATGTTGGGGCTTTCAGCGTCTCCTGTCTCTTGAGGCAGCTCTGCAGCCCCAGGAATCATCATTGATTGTTCTGCCGGCATGACTACATTTGGTGACAGATCCATGCCGTTTTGACCGGCGGTTGGCGTGGATGACGACATACCGACCGGTTGTGATGCCATGGAAGACATTGAAGACGGGGACAACACTTGTTGTATCCCAAGAGCGTCATGAGGCTGTTCCTTCAGGAGACTGGTGTCAACACCATCAGAATCCTCTTGGATCTTAAACGGAAGTTTGTGAATGCGAATTCTACCATGTTCTTCATCATCGCTACCATCTAGTTTGTGTGTTTTCTCGTCTAGGATTGTGTCGTCTTGTTTCGGAGGTTTGTTGATGCGTTTCTCCATGGTGTCACCTAGCTTATCATCCTGGTCATTGTACATTTTGATTTCATCATTTTCTATGTCTTCCTCGTCTTCTAAATGCAACAAAAGACAATTGAGACGTTCATTACCTGGGTAAGGACTCTCTGAACAGTTTGGTACGTGTACCCAGGCTTGGTGACGTGGTGGTGCTACTCTCCCCTGTATGGGATGTCTATTTATGGCAGGCTATACCAATGGACAAATTTTTCAGTGGCCCTATACAATTCGCTATACGCATGTTCGCTCAGGTGAGCCAAAGAGAGAGAAACAAGCCACTACGACTCTCTATGTAAGAACTAATCTAAATCGTGACATCAATCTCATTACCAGTCAAATATTAAACATGTTTTCAAGCTTATTTTTTAAGTGAAACGATTAATAAGTACACAATGAAAATTCTCGGAAACTTTTTTATGAGCCCCCAGCAGGAATCGAACCCACGACCTTCCAGCTACCGGTAGGATGCTCTATCCACTGTGTTGACCACTTTGCTCCAAACACTATTTTGAGAGATATTGAAAATTTCTTCAAAACTTCTTAAGTAAACCTATCAAGTTTGCAAACTTACCATAGTGTTTCTTTAAGTAAGGCTCCAAGTCGGGCACATCTCCTGTGCTATCGCTTTGTCCAAGATGGTTTCCTTCATCCGCTGCAATACTGTCTGAAAGATATTGCATGTCATCGGAGTCGCTGTCTGAGTGAGAATTGCTCATCTCCCCCTGTTCGTACTGCTGTGTGTTCTCAGTGTCCATATAAACCGGTTCCGATCGATGCGCTGATGTTTCCGAAGATTCCGAAGTTTCCGTAGGTTCCGTCTCAGCTTCGTTGTCATCTTCGTGAATTTTCTCCGAGAACTCTTCCGTTTCGCTGTCGCGCCAGTTCTCATGATGCGGTTCTTTTTCTTCCTCATCGTCGTCGTATACGACTACACGAAGTTTCGGGCTCTTACGTCTGCGTATAAAGGGTGCGTGACCGTGGTTTCTCAGCCAGCGCAACTTCCTTAGTAACCGAGCTTTCATGCTATCTTCGTCACTGTTGAAGTTTGCATCGACTGGAGAGTCGTCAAATTTCCTCTGCCTGTAATTATTTTGTTCAACCAGTCTATCCTCTCCTTCCGATTCTTCTTGTAGCATTATTTCTTTGATGCGTGGCTTACGTCTTCGCAGGTGAACCAGTTTCACAAATCGCCCTTTCCCTTTGAACATCTCACTGCCACCTTCGTCCTCGTCACCGCCATCTTTAACCTTTACGTATTCTCCACCCTTGTAACGCAATTTTAATCGCACTGACTTGGGCTTGTAGTGAAACAAAACCGATGGATGCTGACGATATTCCTTCTGCTTAACACGTTCTTTATCGCGATGTTTGCCCCGATTGCGAGCTCTATATCTTCTTCCTTTACTTTTTTCGTGTTTATGAACCTTTGTTGTTTCTTCAGAATGTCCAATGTGCTCAAATAGATCTTTACCGGCTTTGAGGCCTTTTGCATCCTTTAAGGCTTTGACAAGTTGAATAAGATTGACAGTTTGATTGACAGGTTGCGTGTCGGAAATCTTCCCTTTACCTTGTTCGTGCCCACCAGAGTCTGCCACAGATGTAGAATTTTCTGTAATTTTTGAAGCATTGTTTTTAACTTCAAGGGAATCTTTTCCTGTTGTGGGTTTACCCGAAAACACGTCTTGTCCTGTAGGTTTTGTTTTCAGTGCTTGTGCAGGATTTTTGTCATTTTCATTGCTGCCGCTGCTGTTCTTGTTGCCATTGTTGTCGTTGATGTTGTTGTTGTCGTCTTTGCTGGTTTTTTCATCGTTTTCATCGCTACTCATCTTTTCCCGCCTGTTCGTTACCTCACTTAGATCAAATCCCATTTCATGTCGCACACCCATACCATCTTTACTCTCACTGTTATCACTACTGATGTTTTTAATAACAGTGTTGACAGGAATTTTATTTTCATCTTTAATCCCCAAAATACTAGTACCATTATTCTCTTTGTTTCTGTTTGGACTAGACTGGTTCTCTTTCTTTTTAATGTCACTAGACAAATGGCTAATTTCTTTTCTCAAATCGGCAAGTGCAGACACTATCTCAGTCGTTGCAGCATCGCTTGGGACGTTTATAGCCGAAGACGATGTGAAATTTTCTTTGTTTACTGATGGACGTAGATTTACAGACTTCAGGTTACGAGAGAAAGATAAAACATTTCCATTTTGGTTATCTTCATTATCGTTGTTGTCATTGTCATTGTTATTGTTGTTGTTTATGTTGTGGGTGTTTTCATCAAGGATATCATTGTTGTCATCATTATCCTCATTATCTATGTTGCTAATATCAGTGTTATTCGTAGCCATTGTGTTATTATTACCCTTGAGTTGTGCCCTGAAGGCCTCAAGAGCACGAGTCAACGCATTAGTGCTGATCTTCACGCAGTCTCTTTTCTCTACGGTTCGTTTTATGAGGTTATTTACTTCGCATCGCACCTCTTCAAAAGGGAGAAAGTGAACAGCGCCGCTCGAATCCTTGTGTTGGAAAACGTCTACCGAGCCGTCGTGTCGCCTGGGAAAAAAACGCTCAAGGGTGGTTTGAATGCGTTTCAATAGCGGAATGTCCCCGGGTAGCAAAAGGGAGTGTTTCAGGGAGGGATGGGGGCGCCGTAATCTATGCATCATGCCTAAACGAGGAATCTTTCCCACATCGCCACAGTTTTTATAAAACTCGACCAGCCTGTCCAAAATGGTTTGCCCCTTCGTTGAAAGAGACACGTTTTTCAACTCTAAAAGCAGCCCGTGGCCGCGACCGATTCTGAAATGTTGAAAGTTCATATGGAGCTTGTTGGCTGTACGAGGATTAATACGAATTTCAAATGAGTGCGTCTTATCTCCCGGAAGGCGCACTGGAGTCCAGCGCTGAGCGCCCTGGCCTGGAAATCCTGCGGGTAAGTCTTTGACTGTGAGGTTTTTGTGTAGTGCTTTCATGACGTTTGCTGGAACGAACAGCATCTTTATATTCTTACGTTGGTCTTCTTGCTGTGCTGCAGCTAAAAGTGTAATGACAGAATCGACATTAGCGTGAATGTCTCCTTGTTCCATAAAGAAATAATTTGTTTTTTCGTTTTGCCTTGTTTGCGACGATATGCCACGCACATGTAAGTAAATAATAATGTCATAGAAGATAAGATAGCAAATCGTTTACGACCAATCGGCGACGACTAGTCGTAGAGTGTGCGGCTCAGTATGCATGCTTAGTTTGTTAAGTGACACACCAATGTAGCTCCTCTACTCTGCGTTTTTACTTGTCAACAGGCAGGAGCGAGTTTCATGGCAAAGCGACTGGTTTGAAGTTTGACAGACAACACTCTGACAGTTCTAACTAATGCAATGCGCATGGTTCTTACGTCACAGTAAAAACGTGTTACCAGGGTTTTCGTACTTAAGCTTAAATCATTTTTCCCTTGCTCCCAGCCAAAGGAAATACAACCGTCTAAAAATGCAAAGCAAACTCTATTGGTTAAAACCATCTAACACCGAGTTTTTCTGATCGAAACGTTCATTGGAAATGCTGCCATTTTTAAAAGTTCGCAGTTAGCACCGCTGTCCAATTTGAGCTTTTTTCAGCAGTTTCCCTCAATTATACACTCGAACTCCGTTCAAAAGTTCGCTAATAATGTATCCTCGGAAAAGCTGCCAAATATTTAATCCATTTAATAAAAACTCGGCCTTTGAAACTGTATGGTACGCTGGTGTCTCTACGACATACTTACCAAAACAGAAGGACATCAGTATTAGCGTCGGTAACATTCTGAGGGCCATTTTGAATAGCGAGATCTCCTTCAAGTTTCACTAGAAAGGAAACGTAATCCGTTATAACGTAACAATAATGCTACAATTACAGACGCAAATAATTTCTAAACTTCAAGTTTGCAACCTCGTTTTGCCAAAAAAAAAATACAAGTAGATGTTGGCAAATACGTCACCAAAACAGTTTACCAACAAGTTCACAAGTTTGCAAGCATGTTATCAAAGTGTTTTGTGACTTTTACTTTGCCGTGTCAAGGCACACTTAAATATTCCAAACATCTCATCTCATAATCAATTGCATGGGTCGGAAAATTGTTTTGGATGGAAGCTATGAATGTTTAATAACCATGAAGGGTTTCATCTACAAATTGGATATTTCTGGCTCACTTTTTGTGTCAGTTTACTCGTACTTTTAGTTTTTCTTCTCAGACTTTTGAAAATTAGTTGATCTGAACAGCACGTTTTCCTGAAATTTCATACGGTCATGCATTCATATTAAAGGCACCAGGAAAATAAATGCTGCATCATTATTACCATTGAACGGTTGCATGAACTGTCTTCATAGAAAAGATATCAGTAATAAAATTGCTTGTAACAGTAAATCTGAAAAAGTGCAGTTGTAAAGTTATAAAAGCTCGGCTTTTGTTTTACAAGTCCTATATGAGTCAGTACGATCGCTAAAGTGTGCTTTTTCTTTAAAGAAATTATTGCTATTCTTGTTAACCTGTGGGCCGTGACAGAAACCCAGGTCTTAAATATATTTTTCTTTTAAGAACTTGTTTTAGGACGCAAAGAATAGACAAAAAAGGAAAACCGTTGTTTTTGAAGACCAACCAAAAAATTTAAAGATTTTTATCCAAGAAATCGCTTCTTCTAAAGGGGCCATTAGCGAGAGGATAACTTTTTGCGACAACGTAATGTCAATTTCAGCGTAAAATTAACAGTGAAAACTAAATAAACTCTGATATACTTACCCTCATTGTAAAACTTTGTCTTTTTTAGTATCACACCATTTTCGTTCGAAGAAACGCAAACTAGCGCGGTGGAAATGACGCTGTCCGCGTTGAAGCGAAATGAGAAAGGTGATAAGGTAATCTCTAAGCAATAAGTTTAGTGGGAGGGGATTGTGACTTAACTTCCTTCTTCTGGAAACTAAAACCTGTTTTTTTGTGACACACCACAAGCCTTTCTCCGCCTTTTAACCACCTTCATATCACAAGAAAGAGATTCTCAACAGACGAAACGTACGGTACAAATTGCGGCTATATTAACATTTAGGTTGTTGCAGAGGGACAAACCACTTTTGATTAATTGAATGACATGTTTTTATTGTTTAATTCTATACCAACCAGACTCTTTCTTTGGTTGGTATCCCCTTTTTCGACGGAGACTCGAGAATTCGGTGAAAACGGCTGAACATATCAGTCAGCAATAGTTTACTGTATAAGACAAAAACGTTTGCTAAGGTGTTTTGTGGCACAATTCAACAAAGGCTGAAACGGTTAGTGCTTAAGGACCCTTTTGAGGTCTACTTAAAGTCTTAAAGGGGATTTTTTCAATTAAATTAAAAAAAGCTGCGTATCATCTAGTGTCTACTCACAAGTCTTTGCAAATTTTGTTTGCACTCCTCCAGCTGTTTAAACCCTTTAACCCTGGAATTTTTGTTTAGAAACGGACCTTTTAGTCCAAAATTCCTTTTTTGACAAATATGCTGGGCAATTTGCAACCAAATTGCTTAGAACGCCAAGAAAAAATAGGACAAAATACATGTTTTCCGTCTAATTCGAGGTATTCGAAGGCCATTTTCTGACACATGCCCATTGCCCAAAATTTGTACTTAAAATGGATTGTTCCTTGTTCCTTCTTTGTTTTCCTGTCTTTCTTTTTCTTTATCGTTTTTCGGACTCCTAATCATCTTTCTTTTGTCTGGAACAGTGTCTGACTAACTTTTCAGGAAAGGGGAAAATTTTTACCTGAAAAGAGTACTAGATGGGTAGCCAAATTTGCCATCGATTTTGAAAGAAAACGTTAATAAGTTATGAGTGTAACTCTGGCAGAATTGGTCAAATTGTCTAAAGTGAGAAAATTATTTAAGAAATCACCCTTTCTATCGAACTGATTGTTTACTTTAAAAGGAGATGACGGCAGAAATGTTTTAATCTGCATACCCCCTTGGAGGTCGAAAATTACCCTAACATACCTTAGAGGGTTAAACTCTAGTTCAACCTTATTATTGGCCTCTGTTCCCATGAGAATTGATGGGATGAGAATTGATCAATCCATTGATATTTCTCAGTTTCATTGCAGTAACCAAAATTTCAGTGATCTTTGCTGTTTTCCTTTCCTGTTAGAATTCCAGCTTAGTATCTGATTCGTCCTTAGTCTTCTCCAATGTTGCCCTCGTTGCAATATTACTGGCAATGAAATAACAACAAGTGCGATACTACATAGAGGGTGTCGCGTCCTACCGTTCTGTAGCACCCTAGTCTTTAGGCGTTGTTTGTTTCTCGCGGCGAGGGCCTTGTGCGAGTGAGAGCCTGTAGGCTCAGTGAGGTCGGGACACACTAGGCGATAGGTCGTGCGCACTGCTTGGGAGACACGTTGTTAAGACAAGAAACTTGCTTAGTGTAAAGGAAGGGATTTCTTACCAGGGAATCCTAGATAAGATGGCAGTACCTGGCAACTAGCATAAATAACGCCTTCCCTTTGGTTGATGTTTATTTCGTTGCGGGGAAAGATCGCATGCATGAGCAATGCACACGCGACAACAACGAAAGTTTGTGCCATTTGGTTCCGCGACCTGACGCGTGGGTTCAAACAAGTGTGAATTTATGCGGCCTGTCTCGAGGACAAACTTCTGTCACAGCTACGAGAACCCAGCTACGAGAACGTTTCCTTGAAACGTGCATGTGGCAATAAGGGAAATGTCACTACGACCTGTCCCGTCTCATGTTCCTGTCCCTTCATGGTGTAGCGACCTTGAGATCATGACGTTGCTTATCAACAATCGCGTGGGAAGAAAGAGAACCTTTGAGTTCCCTACAGCTCTGCGCGCAACAAAAGTGAAATTACGGTACAGGAAGAGGGAGAAAAGACGACTCTCCTCATGACCCCAGCGTGACAACTTATTCCTTACGCTTTTTTCACGCAATTTACGACTTTCATTTTCCTCCTTCGGACGTTACCACTATAGAAATAACCGTGGAAGACAACATAATTATGGAGGTCATGCAAGGGTAATTTGTTTGTTGAGGTGTGTACGCAAGGGTAATTTGTTGGTAACAATGGTCATGCAAAGGTAATTTGCTGGCCATGCAAGGGTAATTTTGAGTCACGCAGATCATGCAAGTAATCTGTTGCTCTCGTTCCTTCAGGTGTCCTGTTGTGGACACTCACTAATTTTAGGAGGGCCACGCGGAGCAATTGGTCGTACTTTCTGTCGCTTCAAAGGAGTCACATTGTTACCACCTGCGTTGTCAGTTTATTCATCATGTCTTGAGGTGTAAGGGATAATGGAAAGGGCGAAGGAAAGAAAGAACAAATCAAAGACTGTCTTGATGAAAAACGTAGACAAAAATACAGGAGCACGAAATCAAGTAAAAATAACACAGCAATTATATTCCTCTCACATACAAGTCTTCCTTCCTTTTTGTCCGAAAAACCTATTGCGGCATATCGTAAAGCAAATTAACCAACAAACTAACAACTGAGACCAAATTGCAATCTGTTTTATATACACGATTTTTCATATTGGAGGGCCGACGATTTCTTAACAATTTTTTGTCTATACTTGTCTTTTCTGTGTATCCGTATTACCACACCTTAGTCTATGAAACAAATTTCGGGTTTGTTTAGGTATACGTGTACGTGAAAAAATTCAAAGTTGTGGGGCTTTATATTGAGTTTAAAAAAGGCCATCGGCGCTAAATTATGCGAATTAAGACCTTGTTCCAACCACTAATATCAAAATTCGTAATTTGATAGGTTTAGGTTCAAAAACACTTAACATATCTTAAATACAATTTTGTAAAAAACCTTCTGTTGGCGGGAGATTTTTGTTGGCGCCATATTTATTTTTTATAGAAAGGGTCCCAGGTATCCTAGCGGGAAAAAGGCGCCCATTTTTTTTCTGAATCGTCTGGATGAATAAAGCGTTCTTCGATCTCTTTCTACCTATCCTCCGAAATACTTGATGCTAGGTTGGTGGTGTTTTTATCAGGAAACCAATTCCCATAGTTTCTGAGAGTTTCTGATAATTGTTGTGTGAGATCGCTACAGCCTTCAAACGTGTGTCATGTTTAAACGATCCTAAGTATCTTAGTGGGAAAAACTGGTGCCCAATCTCTTTGAAATGTCTGATATCAATAATTTTCTTTTCGACTCCTTTCTACCTGTTTGCCGTACGTGTTTGATCTTCCTTCTCTCGTGTTTCTTGTCGCTTCTATAGCTTTGTTTTTAAAGCGTCTTTTAAGTGTCAGGAGTGAGTAATTACGTTTTCAACCTCTTTCAACTCATCCGCCGTAAGTGTTTTTCCTTCCCTTTCTTGCGTTTCTGATTTCTTGAAAGGGTTCGTTTCCAAAACCTTCTCATTGTCGGTGTAGTCCTTAACCTGAAGCTTCCTAACAACCTTGGTCTAAAAGCCATTCTCCTCCTGAAAGGCAAACCTCTGGTCCTCGTACGCGTCTTTGCTCGAGCTGCCGCCGGTTTCGATGAACTGGAACCCAAAAATGGCATATCTAGGTTCTTGTCTGGAAGTTCTGTCTGCATGAGGGAGACCTTGTCCGGGTTTATTACACTAATTGGCTGGCCCGCAATCTCCCCGTTAGGTGCGGTCACTTCCGGTTTGTGGCGTGCGAGGTTTTGAAGCTGGAACATGTACATTAGTCTATCGTTCAGTGCGGCATCTTGTTTCTTTTGTCGGTCTTGTTCCTCTAGTTCTGAATTGACATGGCCTAAAAAAAATGCAAAAAAATAAATACGCGGCCGACTGTCTATGAATTAGTAGATGTCAGCCGTAAGAGGAGATTTTTCTCTTGTACTTTCACTGAACGTTGTCGAGTTGGATGTCGCTCAGACAACGCTGACCTGTTTATCATCCGAGCATTAAGTCAATGAAATGATGTTACTTGAATCCGTTCGTATGTACTATTAACAACAATTTTAAGCTTCATTATTGAGTTTTGGAAGCCTGTTAATAGGTGACTTAAGTTTCATGTGACCAGTTCAGCCGATACTAAAATTATGTTCGGTATCTTAAATGATATCAAAGACGTGAAACTTTTGAATGACACTATCCTCATAAAAAACAACTCATAACTGTTGAAGCAAAAGTGTTATCCTTACTATCAATACGATAAGTGATGGGAAAGATGTCTACACCTTTTATTTATTTCAGTTAGAGTTTAATCTACTTTGTCTATATATCTGTATCTATCAATCTTTCAGCAGTGAAACCCGCTTAATACGGACACCCAAAAGTAACTTGTGTTTCTTTGGGAGATTACATGTACGTAGCCTCAGGTAAAAGATCAAGTATCACACTTGGTCAAATGGTCAAATGTCTCGCGCTAAAAATAATGTTCTTATGTTTCAAGCGTGCACAGCATAACGTACTCCACCTAAAATAGCTTGCAAATTGGCTTTGCAGTGAAAATTCAATGACTCTCATTGGACTTTAAAAATATAAACTTACTAATATTTGCTTTATTTGTTTATTTGGACGTTATCCATTCCTCAAAGATCAAAGGTTTGCTCAAGCTTTGCTCTCGTAAACTTTGAAAAAACTGCAAGAGTTAAACCAAATATTCGTGCAGTGTCGTGCAGTGTCGTCCAGTGTCCGTAAAGCGATCAGAGAAAGAGGTCCGTTGTCCGAAATGACCGGACACCAGTCTGAATTATAACAGACACCGGTGTGTATTAACGTGATAATGTTCGATTTTTTAATTTAAAAAATTAAAGGAGATTTAATGGCCTTCAAAACCAGTGTTTAGAAGACTTACCTAGCTCCTCTTGTAATATCTTAGTCTGAAGCTTCTCATCAATCTTGTTATCCTGGTCATTTAGTAGAGGGTGTATTATATTATTCAGCGCAGATACAGCATCTGGTGGACTTTCATCTTGATCATCGCCTGCTGCTATCTTCTTAGAATTCATTTGCGGCGTGACACGAAAGACCCCGCCATTGACCGTATTGTCATCCATGGTGAGCGTATCTGGGTTGGCAGTGGTTTGGGACAAAGGCAATCGAGTCCCTCCAGTAGGAGGTGCACCATCATTGAGATCCTTTAAGAAGTCCTCCATATTCGTATTACCCGAATTTTTGTCATAAATGTGCAAGAGGCCATCTTCAGATGGTTTTATCCGCCCAGCTAAGGCATCCCTTAACCTATTAAGAGATGGTAGCCGTGAGCAATGCTAAATAATGGCAATGGTATACTTTTTCGGTACGTAAATTATACATCGCGCATAGGGCAATTGATATTCACATTTAAATGTGAGCTTAGGCGAACTTTACAGACATGATAACTCCCCTAGTAGCGACTGTGTTCGTTGAATATTGAATAAGAAATCAGTTTTTTTGAAAAGCTTATTTGAAAGGCCAATTAACAGTCGTTCAGTTGCATGGCTGCCTGTCATGAGTCGTCACACAGCCATATATAACGTCTGAAGTGAAACCCTGACACTTTTTAATAAGTCGTCTGAAGCAAGTTTTGACCCGTTTTCTTTCAAACTTGGCACCTTTACGAAATTGTTTATAGTTTTGGTATCTGTTTCCTTGCCGTGTGAATTTCTAAATTTAAGATCTAAGCCATGACGTCAGCAAAGGCCCTATAGTTGTGAGCCTTCAACCCAACTCCCCTCACCTCCCCTCATCTCCTCTCCCCTCGCCTAACCTCCCTTCGTCTCCCCTCTCCTGGTTGTCCAACTGACTGACTGTGTAACTAACAAAGAAATTAACAACCTGTTCCAGGCTCTCAGATTGTAGGGGCGGCACAAAATTAGAAATGGAACGCGAAAATGAGACGCACGGGACCAGGGGAAAAGGGGGCGGTGGCGCCGTTTCGTCTCTCCCGAGCGTCCATGCGCTCGTTTTCTCAATGGGCGCCTTGCCCACTACCTCGGAGCATGGAGAAAAGCAGATAAACGAACCAAGCAACCAACCAGCCAACCAACCAACCAACCAACCAACCAACCAACCAACTGAGCGACCAACCAACCAACCAACCAACCAACCAACCAACCAACCAACTGAGCGACCGACCAACCAACCAACCATTCTAGTAGTGACCAACCAAGCGACCGACCGAAAGACTGACTAATTTACTTACTCACTTACTTGTTACCTAAGTAGTCTTCGAAGTCATTCTTATTCTTCTTCAAGAACTTCCTTAACATTCTTAGAAGGTAGTGCTTAAGTTTTTTCTTAAAACTGTGCTTCCGCCGTTTCTTTACATTGTGACATGTGTCGCTTTGCAATGCAAATAATTTGCAAATTTTCTTCCTTCGTTTTGCGTCGAAATTCTTGAAGTTGTTGAGAATGTCTTCCCATCGAAGCTCAAACCCTTGTGGTTGTTCAACTTTGGGTTTGTCGTCAGATTCAACTTCTAAAATGTCGTTGCCTATCCCAGAGCCGTCATCTGCCTCTTTTCTTGTCTTGTTCTTAGCCGCCGTTTTGCACAGTTTTGCATGTCGATTTTTGGTGCTAAACTTTACTTTTTTGTTCCCCTTATCCTCGATGTTTTTAGAATCGTCACAGTTATCCGACGTTTCGTCGTCGCTTAGAGGATCTCCTATGACGTCACTTTCATCATCATCATCGTCATCATTATCATCGCCACCGCCATCGTCATCATCATCACTATCATTGTCATCATCATCCGCGTCATCATTGTTTTCGCCTTTAACGATCATTTTATGCAGTGTGTCTTCATCAACTCCTAGGATAGATTGAATCTCCATCGCTAACGAAGCCTTGTTTGGCCCAACAACTTTTTCCAAATCCTTCTCAGCCTTCTTAGAGGCAATAATTCTCACATTTTTTCGAGGATATGGCATGTGGTCGGGAATATGAACCGCCAGCCATTTTCCATTGCCATTTTTCGGGTGAAACTCCTTTATCTGCATGTTAGTTTTATCAGTTCCATGAACCGCTGAGTCAGGAAATACGACCACTTTACTCGGTTCTATCTTGTCCCCAGTTCTTTTCGTTGGGTTGTTAAACTGGTTCGTTGACCCTGTTAATGAAAGTAGAAGTTTCGCACAGAAGAATTGAAATAAGCAAGACATAAATTGATGTAGCACTTCGCAGATAGCTTGATCCCAAATCTTTTCTAGATGGAAAAGGAATTTGGCCTAACAAAGAAAACAGAGTTACGATTGTTCATCGTTGTTGATGAAGGAAACGGCTTGTTCATTCGTTGTTGATTTGCTGTTTCGCTGCTGTTGTTTTCGTTGCTTCATCACTGTTGATCAAGGAAGCTGTGCATGTTGCTGTGCATGTTGCTGTTGTTGTTGTGGCGGTGGCAGTATAAGTGGTTAAGTGGTATAGTCGTGGTATAGTTGTTATAAACTGTTGGTTGTAAGTCAGCGATTAACGTAATTCTTTGGTATAGTACTTCCTATGTGTTGATTTCTCATTCATTTGTAAATAAAAAAAACACAACAACAACAACTAGTATAGCTTCTGGGCAGTGAACTCTGTTTTAAGCACACAGCACATAATTCTTCGGTCCTAAGGAGGTTACAAAAAAGCTTCTTCTCCTTCATTATGGACGTACCTACGTGTGCAGTTTCGAAGTGACTATGATCAGACGAGAATATTACAATTCTTGTCAACCGACGTTTATTAAATTCACTTTATGTAGGGGTGGTCGGCGGTGGGGGTGGGGGGTTAAGGTGACTATTTGTACCAGGGTAACCACATTTTGTCTATTAATAAACGGAATCTTTCAATTCAGCTTAGTGATAAGATCGGACATCAGCATGTAGAGGCGCTTATAGCAAAAGTCATCAGTGCGTTTATAATCAGTTCAGGGACTATGCCACTACTTAAGCCTAAAGGTAACGTAATGTGGTTTCTTTAACTTCCTTTTCACGGTTTGCGTGACAAAAGTTTGTTTCTGAACGTACCTCGAAAAACTAACGTAACACCTGTTTTATTTGCTTCATATTTGAATTCAAGGCTTGTAAGCACGGAATTAGTATCTTCATTTAGGAATTCGTTCCTTTTGTACTTATCTTATTGTATATTTGAATGTTCTCTTTCAGTGTAATTGACGTTTCATATATATATATATATATATATATATATATATATATATATACATACTCAGGTGAGTAAACAGCATCGTAAACCTTATAATAGTCTTATAATTTTAAAGCTTTTGTAAAAATGGTCGCCAATTTTTAAATATTCTTTTGTACACTTTGTAAGTAGCGTTAAGTTCACTAATCGAAATAGTTTTTGCTCTCTCATATGTAGCCTGAGGAAACAGCCGACTTTTCACGAGGCCGTCACTTGAGCCCTCGCAAAACGACGTCTGAGTAACGAGCGCAGAAATTCCATACTGATGACGTGTCTCTACCAAGATCTTGGTAGTGCTTTTGATTGGTTGGAATTTTCTTTCAAACAATCATAATTCACTACCAAGCGCTTGGTAGAGACACGACATCAGTATGGATTTTCTGCGCTCGTTACTCAGACGTCGTTTTGCGAGGGCTCAAGTAGCGACCTAGTGAAACATCGGCTGTTTTGTCAAGCTATCTCATACGAGATTGCTGAGGATAGTTAAAACACCGGTAATAAGGCGGCAACCATTTTTGCAAAGGGATTATAGCATTAGACTTATTTCCATCTGTTAACGCAGCTTTTAGAGGACGATACATATTGATAGCGTTACACTCATGTTATACCCTCTCGAAAATAGACTAATTGACGCTTTGTTTCGCTACATTTTTGTCTTTGAAGACATCCTGATTTTCTTTCTAATCTTGCTTCTGACGATCCCTGGAAAGTCACTTCCCATGGTCTTGGCCTTGGGGTATTCTGGATATTCTGTTTGTAGTAAGTCCACTTCTCCCGGACTCACTACGCTGACCTGCTGTTTTCCAATAGTTCCCAGGTCCTTGCTCGTACGTGGCCAATGCAACAGTAGTTCTGGGCTGCCTATGGCGTTGATCTTCATCCACTGTCGTTCCATGTTTTCTTCCGCATCACTTTTTCTCATTTCCTCTGTGATGTCCATGTCTATTCAAAATAAAATTTAAATAAAAAATCAACTCATAATGATTTGAAAGTTTGTTTACACTCTATATTCAAACTGAAAAGCAACCTCCACTTAAGTCAGGGATTCGTCTCCGGTTTAAACTGCTTGAGTGTTGTCAACCAACAAGATGTCGTCTGAACTGAAAAGGGGGAGGGATTAGTCACACTTTCTGGTCCTCTGTAATCGATCCTGGGGGAAGGTTTGGCAGATTCTTCGTGCCCAAAGCAATTAAAGGAAACTTTAAAGTGATATAAACTGTATAATTTGGGGCAAAAGAGTTGAAATATTTCTCAAAAAACGTAAAAAACCTGTAGAAACCCCCTGTCAAGATGAAATTTAACGAAAACTTACGGAATGTAGTGGTTTTTGCTCATAGGGTTTCTACATAGAGTTAACAGTTGCGGTTGAGGTGGAAAAATAATAAAAGAAAGCGAAAGGTAGGCTTCTTTGGTTGCTATTTTTCTGTTTTAATTTTCAACCGGGCATGACGTTGCCATGACCTTCTCTTTACATCATCTCTACTTGTTCCAACGTTGAAGTGATGAGAATAAAGGAAGTGATCGCTAAGGATACGTCGTCTTCATTTTTAGACAAATTATCCTTACCAGTTCCATAAGAAATGTACCAAGAACAGTGAGGAGAAGCATGTGTTTTCATATCAGGGCTTAAAGGGTTAATTAGCAATTATTCGACGAGCGCGTGTTCGATATGAGGCTGGTAGTGTCGAGTTAGCTATAATCACCTCATAACTAGCACGCGCGGGTGAAATAGTTGTTTTATTTTATTCTCAGCTTGTAATCGTTGCTGAGCGTTTTTTGGCATAGTTTACAGCAACTTTTGTATCAAGGTGAAAACTTTTGAACGCCGCAGCGCTTGTCAAGGCATTCAGTTTCTTAAAAGGCAAAAAAGTAGGGCTATTCGCTGATATCCTACGTGCGGCAGACCAATCAGAAAGCTGGAAAATTCAATAACCGAGATAACTCAAACCTTCAAGGGAAAAGAAAAAGGTTCGAGTTATCGAGGGTAAAATTATAAAGAAAGTGCTTGAGGGAAAAACAAAGACACTTACTTTGAATTAGTGGGAGGTTCAACTTACTGAAGGCACGAGTTACCCGGAGTCAGCAGTAGCTATTAACCGTTTGGAAAACTGTTCTGAACAGTCAAATACATAAACCATTTCGTTAGACCTTGTTCCTTGTGATGTGATTTTAACTTTGAAGTCTGTGGTTGAAACCTAAAGTAAAACCGTTCAAATGAAAGCTCCTCAGCAGTAACTTCCCATAGTACCGTTTGTTATGCCGCGTAACAAAAAGTGGCTTATCATTTATTAGGTGGCTCTTACTTTTAAGTGGATGTAATCAAAAAGTATGACCATTCAAATAGAAGCTATACAGCGCTAACGTTTCAGACCCAATAAAGGCTCCTTGCTTTTTTCAGTAATTCAAAACAAGTTTCGAATTTATAGCGCCCTCATGATTGAAAGCGTTTAGCTGGTTTTATGAGCACTTGACTCTACAGTATTCATATTACCTTCATCGTTGTTAAACGCCTGCTTAGCTGCTTTTCTTAATAACTGATCATCTTCCAGCTGATTCTTTATATCCGGGGATAGCTGTCTTGGTCCCCCACTTGGTAACACAAGCAAGCCGAGGTCACTGCTCTTGGATGTGGGTCGAAATAATAACGCCTTCTCAAGTCGCGGGCGATATCCCTTAAGATGATGACGATGCTTACCAAGTCTTCCACGATGTGGGGGCCGAACTGGAGGTTGGGGCATGTAAAACATTTTCTTCAGGTTACTGCGCACCCTGGCGGGAGTCTCCTCGTATCCCTCGTTCGTCAACGCATCGTGTTCGACATCGGCGTTATTGTCTTCAAACGGCTTAAGGCTCATGTCACTTTCAGTATCATCTGGGCTTTCATGGTAGTCTGGGGCATAGCCATAATGTTTGTGACCCCTGGGCCATGGGTACGTCTTTTCTGCCTCCTCGTTGGATTTAATATATTTGTCGTATTCTGAGGCCTTTTGTATCATCTGTTCAGAGTGTGGCTCGTGAGGGACTTGAACAGTGTAGGAAATGCTCATCCTGGTTTTTGGTTTCCTGGATTCAGTGCTCTTTTCTACCTGCTTACCTTTTCAAAGTCATACGAAATACAATTTTAATCATAAGAGGCGAAAAATTGGTGCACGAGCTTCTCGCCGACAACGGAATACGAAATTGCAACACGGTACCGGTTTTCGAACGAAAGCATTTACAAGGATCTCCGTATACTGAAATAAAACTGTGGCCAGTCTTTACAACCAATCAGGCCAATTAACCAGAGATGATAAACCTTTCACCTGATATCCATGACAATTTTTCGCTCAGTTTGACGAAACTTCAGTACTCTCACCGCCCGATCACACCAGATTAAATACTAATACTTTTAGGTTGAAACCATTGACACAGTCACTTATCAATGTTTCGTCATGTCACGTGCAGCTGTTGCGTCAGAACTGCGTTGAACGTCTCATGTTGCAAAACGTGTACCGTTAAGTCTCAAGAAGGTCGTCGCAATCAGTCAAAGAAGGAAAGTAAGAAGACGCAGTGAATAGAGAATAGAAGTTTTTAGGAATCAGAGGAACTGTGAAATGGAAATTTTAACTTCCCCTCTGTATTGCAACCTATATTTAGTAAGTATAACCTAGTGACTAGTCTGTGACAGCTGCGATCTTTCGATGATAAAGCTCTCACTGGTTTTTCAAGATAATTTCTGCTCAGGTTGTGGAAACGTCAATACTCTTTCTTGGCAGGTGAGACAAAGTCTGATTGCCAGGATGCTATTGCATCCTGGCAATCGGTGACTGACTATTTGCAAACTTGCCATCTGACGGAGGTGCGTGCTTGGTCTTGCATTTTGTTCAAACTAATTAACACCCACTCAATAAATTATGTTTCTCTTAATTAAACTTTTTATCAGTTAGTTGCTGGGTTATGCTAAGAAAAGGGAATTCCCACCGTTTGGGATTCGCCCAGTGATTGGTGCCTGTTGCATGTTTTCGTTTTACCTTTTGATTGGTTCATTTTTCTTAACTGGCCAGATGTCATTTCCATTTGGAATTTTTTTGAAAGTCACCAATAAAGCGTTCCAAGGCCGATTTTAGACGTTGTGTTACTACCGTATCGAACCAACAAGATCGCTTTTTAGTTAGAGTTTTGCATGATATTTGAAACCAAACTCCGTCGTGCTATAAGGCAGTAGCACGACTTCGTTTCAAACTTCGTGACACTGCCATGCAATGCCAAACTTAATTCGTAAATTATAAATAAAATTTGGTAATTGATTTATTGGCACAATTCTGTTAAGTGCTTTGTTTTGAAACAGAATTAGATTGAGGTTGCACTACCGTCGTGCTACAGTCAAGTCAGCTTGGCACGGCAGTAGTACGATGTTCGACATAAGGCTTACTCTTTCACCTCATAACTTTCCATTTCTTAGAGAGAGGACCGAATAAAGGGTGGACGTTCTTGCTAGCGAACAGTTTAGTTGGTCGGATTGAAGTACATGTACAAATGAGGTATTTCACTGGTTTATCACATTTCGTTATCCATAACGAGTAAATCACTTACCGATTTTATCTACCATTTTACTAGCACTATCCTCGGCAAGATCTGCCTGATTCCCCAATGCTTCTACTTTCTTCTCTTGATTTTCAATGGCATTATTGGCATCATCAGCAAGTTTATCCACTAAATTGGCTGTAAAAGAAGAATGAATTAAACGACACCTTTCAATTCCTATACGGTGGCCAATTTACCTTATTAACTCAATTGATAAATCCAAATTTTTCTCCTTAGAAATGGTGTTCGTAGTTAGGGCGGTCCAACTTTAATGTTTGGGGAGAAGGGATGGCGCAGTGGTGAGAGCACTCGTCTCCCACCTATGTGGCCCAGGTTCGAATCCCGGCCCAGGTGTCATATGTGGGTTGAGTTTGTTGTTGGTTCTCGTCCTTGCTCCGAGGGTTTTTCTCCGGGTTCTCCGGTTTTCCTCCCTCCACAAAATCCAACAATTCCAAATTCCATCTGGAATCAGTGGACGAAGAGCCACTCTGTTGAGGTGCCACTGCAAATTCCAATTTATTTATTTACTTATTTATGTTGGTTAAGTTTACTTTGTTGGATTTTCGCTACTTTGCTTAAATTACACAGTATTGTATGTTATGGACGTTCTTTTACCTTTTTGTTCAAATTTGTTCTCGGCTACATTCCCCACAGCATCAACCTGTTTACTAGCCTTTTCAAATTTTTCCTCCTGCTCTTTGGTATTTACTTGCTTTCCTTTCTCATCGATTGCTTTCTCCATTGCATCACTTTCTTCCTCAACTTTTTTGTTTTGCTGGGCTATTGCTTTAGCCATGTCGTCTGCTTTACTTTCCACTTCATCAGCTAAAAAAAAATGAAAAATGGAAAATAATAGGCTGAAAGTAAAACATGGGAGAATTACTGAGGGTGGATAGGCATGCCGTAAGACAATCATGAGTTTAAGAGGAAGTGCCGATATGACTGTTCAGTTGGTCAATCAACCTCGGTAGAGTGCTGCAGCACATCTCCGATATCTGTCTGAGAGGTAATATGTCTCCTGTTGGAGAGTTGGGTTGAGTGGTGGCATTGAATGTCTAAGGAACGTGTGACTTTTTATTAGTGTTTTCTGCGCTTGTAAAACCCGAAAGTCCAGGAACCATCGCACCTCATCAACCAGGGCTTAACCGTTTGGTGTGTTGAGGTGAAGTGCGTCCTTGAAATAGGAATAAGTATTTTTTTTATTTCACCCATCGACTCAAAAGTTATAACCACCTTAATAGGCAGCACTACAGGAAAATATTGCATCAAGAGCTTTCATTTCAATGGTCACACTGGACTGACTAAAATTCGTAGGACAAGTCCTCGTGAAGAAGACGAGAAAGCACCGTTTTTCAAAACCTACATTTTGCAATGAAATCATAAAGAAATGAACCCCAATTTTTTTTTTATCATTACAATTTAAGATGTATTTTAAACAGATATGTCCCTTATATTCTTATAACGGCACCTTTTCTGGGCGCATCTTGCCCAAGGCTATACTGGCATTCCATATTGAAGTTATGGACTTTCGGTGATATCTGATTTGCTATTTGATACTACTTATGTCACACTTCCAACAGGTCCAAAAAGATTCGAAACGCTGTCAAGGAAGAGTTAACCGACCAAGCATTATTTCGACTTTTTGTGCCTTGCAAAGTTGTACCGAGACTGGATTGAGCAAATAGGTAGCAATAACTGTTTGATCACCGACGCGTGAAAATCACGGCTAGCTAATGACTAGCAATTGATATCCACCAGTCGTTTGCTTAGAAGAACAAACAACTGCTATTTAGACAGCGTCAAGGAAAGCAGGTTCTCCTAAGGCGTGCTGCTAAATTATAAAATTGTAAAACTACGATTAGATTAACGCGCATTATATATTTTCAACCAACTGACAAACCGAGGTTTCTTTCTGTCGGATGTGTTTCTTATAGCAAATCAAAAATATGAAAAATACCATAAAAAGATGCGATTTTTACCAGGAACTTTAACCGAATATCTTTATGATTGATTTGGATAATCCATCGGCTATTTAACGAGCACTGCTTTATGATTTTGAAGGCCAGAACCTCAATTCAATTCAAGTGTCCTGGTGTTCTGTAGGGTAAAAAAAGTGATACGAGACGTCTTTGAATACCTTTGTAGTCTAGTTAGCAGAAATGTAAAATGTACGTACCCGAAATCGTGCTCCATAGAATAAAGCAAGAAACGAAGAAAACCCAAATTCTAGCCATATTGACGTTTCTGACACAGTCAACAGGGGCGGTTTTTCACCGCGTTCTGGGCTTAGTCAAGGTTCTAATTTTTCCTGTCTTTCACATCGCATAGCCCGCCCAACTGGGAGGGAAAAACCTCACAAGATGGACGACCATTCAACATAAGGGCTTAGCAAAGTTCTTCCTGTCAGTGAAGAAAACGCTGATTGGTTTAAAGCCAGGACCACGTGAATTATTTAGAGGGCTAATGTTACATGTGATCTAATCTTCGTGAGATTCTTCGGGTTTGTAAAAAGTAACCAAAACAATAGGGTAGGTGATCATTTTGTCTGTGGGTTAAGGCTTACACGAAGGCCCCCCAAATAAAGCTTTCGTCTCCCATTGCTTGCCATTCCATGCTTGCCATTCTTTGCCATTCTCATTTTCTAGGTGTTTGTAGGTTTTGATTACTTTGTATTACTTTGTATACACCTCGATAACGTCTGCAAACAACTTTTTGAAGTGACAACCTCTCGTTTCAAAATTTAAGTCGCAGGGACCAACTAGCCGGAACCAACACGAGATGTTTCTTTCTCGTCGTTTTGTTTCCACCAATCCACCCAATTCTTGTGTGAGGGAAAGAGGGCGATGGAAACGCATCATTTTGTTGGATAGCTTAATGGGATTTAAATAAAATAAACGATTAGTGCTCTGAGGGCAGAGGAATATAGTAACGATACAAAAAATTTTAAGGGCAAAATAACGACGTTTCCTTTCGTATGGTCGTTCTACAAAGAAACGTGCGAAATATTAATACGGGAATGTTAAAAAGAAAATTGTTGTTTGCGCTCGGTTGTGGCCAAGAATTGCAACAAAGAAATTTGTTGGGCTTCAACAATTCCCTTCTGTCAACTGTATATTTTATTAACTTTCTTCTTACAACTAACTGGAGTTGTTTCACCATGGTAAAAAAAGGTAAATGCTATTATTTGAAGTGGAAGTGCACTTAGCTAATACAGTGGTCAAATTTTGATTGACCAGTCCCACTGCACGAAAATGTGCCAAATAATTGAAAATTGGTAACACTCCTTACGCTTTCCAGCCGTTGCAGTTGATTGTTTAGGTTGTTGGGCGCTAGGTGTGGTAGGGTGTTTGACAAAGAGAATTAGGTTGTATGCTTATGGGAACCAAGCGTTTGTGGTTGGTTGGGTTTTTTGAGTTCTGTTGCCAATACCATTCCCGTTTGCTTTCGCGAAATTTTAACCACCGAGGCTAAGAATGTGTTTGAATAACGGGAAGAACAACAAGACATCACGTCTTTGACAAACATACGACGCACTGAAAAACTTTAAAACGATTTAAACACTGTTTCGTTGCTCTACTTTGAAGCTGCCACTGACTTCGTTGAAACTGTTCAACATACTGTGCAATGGATGTAAATCTTTTCAACCTACAACGGTTGCGAAAATGTTCCACTGAGCTACTGCAAATTGCAACGGTCGTTCCCAACACAACACGACTTTAACTTTTCGCTGCTGACAGAAGGGAGATAAACTACAGCGAGAGGGGGGATTGGGGGGGGGGGGTGGATTGGGTCATCCAGTTAGCGAGAATGATAACACGTGGTTAGAAGTTTGCAGTCTTTCTCTTTTTAAAGATAGATTTGAACGCCTTTCTCGTAACGTTCACTCGGTTACTACAACACAGAATAGCATCAGACATTCTAAGACCCCAGACATTAGTCCTTTTCAATGGTTTTTTTCCAGACCGTTTCTAACAGTAATATCTTGTAAACGATTACTTATTTTCAAGGCTATGCTGTTTGGTCCGAAAAAGGGTTTTGCGTTTTTATACTGAGAGAAACCCTCGTTTTACACGTTTTTTTTTGTGAGTTATTTTGAAATTACAGTAACACCCCAGTTGCTTTTGGGAGCTGGCTAAGTTACTACTGCCTCCACTCTACGGTGTAACAATAAGGTGTTTACGCCACGTCCTGGGCTGATACCCTTCCTTTGCAAATGATTTATTCTTGCAAAATCTGTACACTGGGTTTTACTTGTCGCAGTGTCTATGTCATATTTGTCAGTGCTTTTTGTAGTCTTCTATTGGCAATGAATGGAGCTTCTTTAGTGGTCGTTTTATCTGTTCCATTTAATGCCTTTGAAGGCCTTCTGATCTTACTTTTGGTATCGTACACATGGAACTGTTTCGGTGCTATTATGTCAATTATCTTTAGATGCTTTGCATCTTTGGTGTGCGAAAGTTTTACCCGCACTGGGCCTTTAGATTTAATCAGTTTTCCTTTCCCTTGTATAATCTGTCCATTTATGATCTTACTGCGTAATTGCGAGGAGTCCTCTAATGGTTTGCCGTTCAACCGAATGAGAATGTTTCCGAGTCCAAACCGAAATCTTCGAGATTTGCCCGGAATGGTGTCTTTAGAAGCAATAGGAGGTGCAAAGTTTGGTTCCAAAGTTGCCTTGTTTTCCAAAAATTCTGCTTCCGCTGGGCTCATCTGGGAGATCGATACATTTGGATCACCGCGTGTGCTTGGAGGAGGGGCTGTTGGTTCTGGGGGCTTAGGCAAAATGTGTTCTTTGAGAGCTGAAAAGGGAGAAGTTAGTTGGTATCTCGAAAAACTTTGGGCGCCAATTCTATTTAGGGCCATGGGGAATTTAGGGAAGTTAAATGGTCTGTTTGCTGCCACAAAACGTTGCATCGCTTGAGGATTAAACTGCTGAGAATTAGAATGTGCTGTAAATGAACCTCGATGCGGGGAATCCCCTTCATTATCGCTATCACTTTCATCTGGAGATCGGGAATCCGGGTTTTCCTCTTCGTCCGTTGCTGGATCATTTCTCTCGGAGGTCCTGCCTGTGGCATCCTCAGTAGATTCCTCTTCTGGTTCATCTGCTTCCTCTCCTTCTTCATTAGTAGGTTCTTCATCGTCTCGAGAGTATGACCGCTCCGGTGGATAGTCTAGTGGTTGATTTTCCTCATCGCCTTCGTCTTCTCTGCGAGAATCTTCATCTCTTTCGTAATATCTGCTGCTTTCACGTCTACCTTCTTCATCATCCTCACCCTCTTCACCTCGGTCATCCTGTGCACTGTCATCATCTTGTCTGTCTCTTTGACGTTCCATGACCTCACTGCGTTGACGCCCATCTTCATCAACCCAGCGACTCGCTGGTTGCATGACCGGTTGATTCGCAGAACTGAGCATATCGGGGTTCATCGGCATTTGAACTGGAATTATTAGTGGTTGCTGCTGTGTAAGCTGTGTCATGGGCACTTGAGGAATTTGTACCTGTGGCTGCGTTTGAAGTTGGTACAAGGACCTTGCGTCAGGTTGTTGGTTGTTAAACAGAAATTGTCCTTCTGATTGCAAAGGCAAATTGAAAGACGGGGTAACCGATTGTGTTTGAAACAAAGGAACTTGGAGTGCTGATTGTAATAATAGTCCATTGCTTAAGGATCCTGTGGGAGGGGCGGAGGAATATCCCATTGCAGTCCCATCCAGTTGAGACTGAGACATAGGTAGAGCATTTTGACCTGTGAACGGAAGAACGGCGGGATCTGAATCTCCTCGACGGTTATACATTGGAAGTAAAAACATATTTGGCCTATCGCCAACGGAGATCGATTTAGGACTGACCGGTCGAAAAGGTTGCATCAGCTCCTCTGGTTGTGTTAGCTGCGATGACTGGGAGAAGGAGAAGGGGTTACGTTTTCTAAAAATTGGAAAGACTTCGTCCCTAGTTTGACCCTCGTCTCTCTGTTGTGGACCGTTTAACTCATCCTGAGAGACAGATACGACGCTTGGCGGAATATAATCACTTGGGTAATATGACTCGCGTTCCCGAGGACTTAAGTGAGGTCTTTCCCTTACAGGGCTTGAAACAGGAAATCCAATAGAACCGTAGAGTCTCGTGTCTTTGTCATCTAACGCATTTTCATTTGCAGTATCATCACCATCTAGGGAAACAATATGGAGTCCTGATTTATGATGCCCTTGGAATCTATCTAAGCCTTCATCACTCGCATGCATTTTGATACCATGGTGTCTTTTATGATGACCCACTTTTACTATTTTAGGCCCTTCGTTCTCTGTTGTCGAGAAAACATGGCCGTTGTCATCGCCATCAGAGACTACCTCATAGGCATCGCTCTTTTTCTCATTTTCTTGTAATTCAGGTGGTCCTTTGTCTTTGGTTGCTGATTGTTCCTTAAGTGCAGGTCCTTGATAATCTGACAAATCCTCATAGTTTTTTACCTTCGGTGTTTCTTTAAAAACCTTTCCTTCAGCAGACAAACTTTTACCGTGTTTTTCTATGTTTGCCATAGTCTCTCCTTCTCTATTTCGCTTGTGTTGTGAATCATCTCTGAGGAAAATTATTTCTTGCCTCTTGCGGGATTTACTGCTTGTCACGTTAGAACCGTGAGATATTCCTACTTCACCAACGGTGGCATTTGCCTGTGTGATTGCTAAGATGTAAAAAGGAAGATAAAATTAGCCATACGTCGTCTACAATGCTATCTGCATTAGACCCTGTGCAATAAACTTAAAAAGCTTTTTTAATCATGTTACTCGTAAGAGTGCTTAAACTTTAAACTAAAAATCAAACGGTTTTATACAGTTTAGGAAACTACTACCAAAAAGCTATCATTCGAATGGTAACACTTTGGCATTTCATTTACATACTCAACATTTAGAACAACGCTACAAATTTGTTGCTGAAGTAAAAGGGTCAAAATAAATGTTTTGATTTTCACCTAGATTGCTCAATGCCGTGATTTGGAGTCTTGTACAGAACGCTTTAAATTGTCTTTTGCAGATGTGACGGTACTGTTGCCTACAGCCGTGATACACCATTATGCTTTTATAATGGCAATCACCTTAAGAAAGCGCTTGATCATCATGTACGCATCCCAGTTAATGACTAAGTCTTGTTAAGTAAATGAGGAGAATTTAGGGCAAATGGTGTTGTTCCACCCACTTGAGAATAGTGTTTACACAGAATGGATCAGCTTAATGAAACAATTGCAAATCAATTAAGTTTTAAGTTTAGTTTCCCCTAACAAACATAAAAAGAAAGCCGTAAAGTTTTCGTCTTTGTTAAGGAATTCATCAGTCTTGAAAGAAGCAATACCATCGTAACGAATTCAACAAACTACAGTTGTGCGTCCGCCATGTTGAAACGGAAGCAGCGATGCATAAGTGACACTGTTGGCCTAACAGCTTCTATAATTTCTCTCTCTTAAAAAAAAACGATGTACGGTAGCAGTTTTCTTTATTGCAATACGTTCTGTGTTCAAAATGAGTTAATCTAATTTGTTTTCGTGTAAATTCGCGATCGAACACTCGCAAGACAATAATGCACCGTTACGAAACGGATACAAGAATGACAACACAAACCTGTCAAAGCCGTAAATACAACAAACAGTATCCCAGTCCATTCGGTTGTCGACACCATAACGTCTCAGTCGACACGGGATTTTATTTCCCGCATCTCGAGAATTAAGTTTTGTCAATAAAGGGCTCCATGTTTTGCGAGGAGAGAAACAAGCACTAAATTCAATGATGTAATAACAAAAGGGTCACGTGACCAAGTCCTACAATAAGTGAGCATCGAGGCGGGAATGATTAAATAATTTGGATTGTTCAGGGACCTCTCAAAAGGAAACTACAAACGAATGATTCTAGTCACATTTTATAAGAATGCAATATTTTTGATCACATCTCACAAAGCTGGGGAAAGAATTGGGTTTTCACCGTTCCGATAACCCCTTTAAGTTTGTTTGCGTTTAAAGCATGTTTGAACTTATTTCTCTATTGATAACCACGAATTCTGATAAATTCAGCCGTAGATGTGTTGTTCACGCGTTTAGTAAGGATTAAGATTTTCGTCTAAGAGATCAACAAGCGAAATAGATCCACCTGTCCCGATCGTTGGACCGTCCTAACATTGACAACCCTTTTATCAAAAGAGGCAAATACCCTCTCTATTTTGGCTTTTAATATCCTGTCGGCTGCATCACTTAAAACAAAACGACAAGAGGGAAATACCACAACAATAATGTTTTGAAACCATTGTATTTATAACCTCAACAAACTAGCATAGACAATATAAAAAGTTCCTCTGACGTCATGAAATGTGAAATATTAATCGGTCGCGGTATCGATGTTCGCGACACCCGTTGAAAACACCGGTTCTGCTGAGTTTTTAAATGCATCCTTTTGTTGAACTTATTTTTCCTATGAGATGCATTACCTGTTATTGTTTTTACTGCTGCACAGTTTAGCTTTTCAGACTACTTCCCATAAACATGGTAAGTCAGTTTTCTTTGAATCCTTTTTATTTGTTTAAGCCTGCAATCTGATTATGTTAATACCCCAACACGGACTTTTTCCATTTTTTCTCGGCTGTTTTATAACCAAAATACTGTTTGGCTTCCAGTGCGAATTCACTGCAAGTTGATGTAAGCGGTGGAGTTTACCCTTTCTGCTTTCGTTATGTTTTGACTCTTTTATTTGCGTATTACAGGCGTCAATATTCTGTCATCCATTTAAATATGGTTCCTCCTTATTAATTACAGACAAGGAGGTTTATGTAACAAAGGTATCGTAATGACAAAGAAGGTTGTAAAAAATACGGGAACGTTTTCATTACATTCCGTGGAAGTGCGATTGATGAAATTGAAAGAAAACATCTGAACAATTGGAAATGAAGTTTCCTCTTTGAAGTTGTGAACATCTAGCACGCGTGCAATGCATTAATGTGAAGGTGCAATTTGTATTGGAAAATGTCGAAGCTAACATCATTGATATCAAACTGTACCATGTACGCAGATGTAATAGCCATTCAACCTTCTGGAATTCGGCAAGTTAAACGCGTTAGAGAATCCTGTTGAGTCAAACGATGACCAGTGACTGTGAGGGATGTTGAATGATACTCAACAAAGTTGACTTGTCATCAAACATTGGTATAAAACGTTGTATTCAACGATTTTGGATGATTTTAAATCAGTTCGACCAGGGGCGCACGAGTTGTGATGCGAGTGAGCATAATCGAAACAACGACCTTTGCCTTACTGGCGCAAGCGCCTTACCAACGATCTATCAGTTAAGCCCTTTGAAGCAAGTGCAATTGCGCGATGCAATTTGCAAAAGAATCAATAGCCGCATAACTCCAAGTGTGTTATGAACTTGACACATATCATTTCGTTCAATGAACATATTTTCATAATTATTATAGCTACATTCAGCAACCAAGAACGACAGAATACGTTCTGTTTATTACTCACCAAGTCATCATTCAGTTGCGATAAAAAATTTCAATCAGAAGGGAAATATTTGTCATAACAGCAGTATCTGATCTGAGCAATGAACCTATTCAAAATGAAAGAAGATAAACAAATAAAAGACACAAGGCACAAACAAGTGAACAAACAAACAAGTAAACAAACAAACAAACAAACAGTCAGGAAAAGCCGTCACTAGTCAGTCATATATGAAGAATGATATTGCCTTGTTTGTCCGAATTTAGAAACTGGAGCAAAAGGCGACAGTTTTAAAATTGGTTTATTACTTAAGAAACAAATGCCTCTAAATAATCATGTTTAGCACTATACTATCTTTGCGATTCAATTTATTTAAGGCGAGTGAGTTGACGGAAACGTTTATGTAAATTGGAACAAAACCTGTATCCTATCCACAGATATTCATTAACAGTTCATTTCTTTTGCATTTTCTTTACGAATTTTGATTGAGTATTATAATAGTATTCACCATTAAGGGAAGACTCATGGATGCTTTATGATTTGAATCTTGGCAATGTGTTTGTCTAACACGTGATTTTAACAGACCCTTAGTGTACTTTATGCTAGAAATATGGAATGTGGTGCGCTGGCCAAATGGTTAGCGCGTCCAACATTTGTGTTGTGTCTGTTGACAAGTGGTATAACTTAACAAATTTATTTTTCCGACCAAGCGAGTATTGACAAGAAAAAAATGATTTGACAGTGCCCTATTTTTGAGTCACTTGCTAAACCATGAAAAATGCGCCTTATTTATAACAGATGGCAGCAAAAATACACGATACAAGATGCCAAAAAGAGTACAGGTGGCCAAGAAGGAGGAACTTCTTGGTGAAGACACCAGCAGGATCGACCAGGCAGAGTACAAATTGCAGAGTTTGATTAGCCCAGAGACTCATGAGGCTGGGAGATTTTTTAACAAACCTCCATCTAAAGAAATAGGCAACCTTCGAGTGGACACCATGTCTCCTGCTCAGGTATCTTTTATTCAAAGCAGCACCCAGTGGCACAAGTACTTCAAGCCGTCGACGCCTGCTCAAGTACCGTCCAACATCTTTCCAGATGACCCCGTTCTATTTCCAGGGATGAAGCCGTTTAAAGGCAGTGAAAGTGAAGCTCAAGGGTACATCGGCGGAGGACTTGAAGGTTTGGAGAATGCAGGTTTACCAAAGCACCATCCAGAAAATGAAGATAACTGGAATTCGTATGGAACTTACGGTGACACTGGGGCAGGAAGCGATCAGCATCAGAAAGACTACGGAGATACGCCATTCACTGACAAGAGCTGGATGAATCCAAAATCGGAAGAAGAGCCACCACGCGAAAGTTTCCAGACTTTCGATGGAAAATCTGTTGCTGTACCCGAACCGAAACAAGAGGAACTCCCTAGGCCAATGAGCCATTTTGCTGGCCCATCTCAAGATCAAGAAGGTCTCGAAGGTGGAGCGGATTTAGGAGGTGCTGGATTAGGAAATGTCAGACACCATTCAAGGTTGCTAGAAGACCAAAAGGCCGGTCTCTTGGAGAAATTAGATGAATTTAAGGAAAACGGTGTTATGCCCCCAGAAGGAGAAGAGAAGGTTTTCTTCGGTGGGGAGAATCGGAAGCTCGTCTCTCAAAGTCCTCAGCTCCTAGGACCTTCAGAGGGCCTGGGCACAGCTCTAGCTGAGGAGCTTCTACAGAAAAATAAAGGGAAATTTCATGGCATGGAAGACGCGACTGAAATGGTTCAAGCAAGATCAGACACAAATGGACTTGATGATTCACGGCTGCTTGCTGGGCCCTGGCTTGATGAAAAGGCCACCCAGAGGACACTAATGTACGATCCGCCAAATGAATTTGGCATGGATAGAGCGCACGTGGTCTTGATAAGAAGTCATCAGGCAAAGGACAATCCAATTAAAACGCCTGTGAAAGGAAAGAGAAAAGACCTTGCCAACAAAGAGATCCATGAGAAAAACAAGACGGGTACTCACGATAATGGGACACGTAAAACACTGAGAGTATCGATATCAAAGATGAATGCCAGCAAGAACTTCTTAAAACCACTTAAGAAGGGACTTTGTAAAAGGTGCTCTTCGCCTTTGCCTCTAAAAACGTTTTCTCTTAAAGCAAAGATACAAAAGCCACAACAAGAACAGTAAAATATGTAAAAAAAAAAAAGTAGTTGAACTTATTTCCATGCAACACTGAGAATGCATGTTCTTTCTAGTCTATCCATAATTGCGAATAGTAGCACCAATGAAGCTACACGAAAGCGAAATAATTATGACAACTGTACCGAACTATGCAGGAGCTGAATTCGTAGAGACGGTGCACATGCTCAGGTAGAAAAAGGAAAATCCACCGTTGACGTGTGTTCCCCTTCTCCACAAAACCTTAAAATGCGTCACTTCTCAGTTGCTGTTTTGCAGAGCACAGTAAAGAAATGTACCAGAATGTATAAACAACGTACAGAGGCACTCTTTTGCTTATTTATGCCTATTGTAATGTGGCATTCGTGTTGCCTTCGCCGTTGTAGTTGCTTTAACTCCCGATTAGAGGAGAGCATACGCAACCAGGAGATTTAAGGCAAAGCGAAGGCTCGGCGCGTCTCCCTACAGTTCGTTCCCGTTTTCTACATAACTGCAACGGAATACACCAAATTCACGGTTTCATGGAGAGTGTGAGCGGAGCATTCTCCATTTCTTACTGAATTTAAAAACTCTCAAGGAATATGCCTAATTATACAATTAACACAGGTTGGAATAATATGGAAGTTTTTCAAGTACATTAAATTTCCCCCTCCTTATGATGGCATGTTGTTTTCTTTTCGCAGTGGCAGATTCACTTGAGGGGACCAGATGCTCCCCCACAGGCTAATCTGTTTTTACGCCTCCTTCAATATAGCGGCCATTTACATTTTGCAGTGCATTAAAGAAGTGTTTTTTTACTGTCTGGTCTTATTCGATAGGTTAGATCTTGGTGGCAAAGAATTGCCAGTTGTAAGACTCAAAAAGCGGCCAGTGTGTAATCTCAGGAGCGCACTCCATGAATAGCTTGGCCGACAAGCTAATAACATCTCCGTAGTGGAATTTAAGTGAATCAGAGTAGAATTGGTTTAAGACCAACCAATTTGTGAATGATTTAACCAGTTTTTCGCAAAAAAATATTCATCCTTTTCCATATTAAAGTGAGCATTAAAGCAAGTGGATGGACTGGTCCCCTCTTATTCTATGAAAGTGCCGCGCACCCCTCTTCATGCAACTCCGGATCTGCCACAATTTTAACTACAGCGTAAAAAAAAGTGCAAGCACCTAACAATTTTCGAGATTCGATTCTACAAATTGTACCAAGTTAATTAATCTAAGTGTAAGAAAAGTAAATTTTGTAATCTGCTCAATTTAGGTTGGGTCGAAAACCGTACGGCCACTGTGATTGGAGATAACCAAACGACCTCAGAAAATAGAATTTTAATAAAACGAACAATAAATTTGTAGAAAAATGTTAGCACAGATGTATTTATATTCTGAAATACAATGGACCCAAAATGTTTATGTTATTAAGAAGCATATAATATTGTTTGTTTTAGATCAAGCAATTGTTACTGAATCCATTTTACGCCAGATCTAATCAAATTTGCTGGTTTGTGGTTGAGTTGTAGAAAACACTGTGAGCATTCAAAGAAAAGCTGTTTGGGATACTTGCACGTGGTGCTGCTTAATTTAGACGTTTGACAGTAGATGAAGTTTGGAATGAAGGGATTAATTGAGGCTCTTTTGACTCGAAAAGCATCCCAGCAACAAACAGGTGGTTAACTGGTAACATCCCACCTGACGCCGAAGAAATGTTGATAACCGACGAGCTAACAATGAAGGATGAAAATGCTTGTGATTTCTGCGTTTGTGACGATATTGTTTAGTCTAAGTCTTAATCCAGGTAAGTCTGTGGAACATGATGTTTTTAATACAACTCAAAAGAAGCAAATAGCCAATAAAAGCGAGGCACGTTGATATGGTTTAAAGAAAAGCTTCTGGATTCCGGCAGGGTCACAACGCAAAAAGAAATCTGTGTTTGGTTAACCGTGATTCAAATAAACGATCTCCAAGAGGTGTTTAGAAACGAATTTGGTCTAAGTTGAAAAACAAACACTATCGTAAGACAAAGAGATCAATTAACCGTTCTGAAGACGATTAAAATTCGAAGGATTTGTTCATTCTTGTCTTAGACTGTTCGTTATGACGGATTGTTCATTATACTTTTTCATCGGTTAAGACATTCTGTTGATTATCAATCGCTATCTATGAACCTTGCACTCACAATGAAAGTAAATAATGAGAGCTATACCACGCTTCAGGAGATATAAAAATGCCTATCACCTCGACTTGTTATAATATAGCCAGACAAATTCGTTGACTGAAAATGACCAAATAATCTGGATGCGGGTTTGGAGAGAATCACCTGTGAAGTGGTATTTCGGTTATTTCGGCGCGTTAGTGTTATGGTTAAGGTTGGTAGTGGTCCCTGGAACAACCTCCCTTTACAGTCAATTACCCTGTTATCAAAAATCGTGTTGGGGGACCAAATTTTATTTCTTTTAACTTGTTTGGCGAATTAAAACTCATTTGGATGGGCGGAACAGGCACAGAAACTTGACCCTGAAACCTCTGCTTGTTCTGTCGTGTGCGCTGTTTGTGTGAACATTTAAAACTCGTACCAACGACCAGGTCGCCACGAGTCTCCCCGCAGCTTAGTGATTATAAAAGCCAAGTTGAGTGCGGAGGGTCATGAACCCCTTCAGGAGTCAGATTTCGTCTTTGCAGAACCGTCTTTGTGACAACTGAGTAAAGATAACAAAGTGGAAAAAATGTCTCTTGTTTCCTTGATGCAGTAAACTCACGCCCAATTCAGTATGGACCAGACTTCCCATTCGAAGTCCCAGTGCAGTTAGCACTTCCGGGTGGGAGAGCCGTGAATTATTTAGCACACGAAACGGAGGCTTTTGGAGATGACTTGAGTTCTCGAATAACCGAACAAAGTCGGGATGTTGCCAGTTTAGGAGACGAGATTCAACACGCCGCCGATGTGCAAAGTGAAGTTGTGGAGGATATCGGACGGGAGGTAGATTCGGACGAGTCGATACCATTCCCAGCGAGTCAAGCCGAGGAAGATGTCCCAGACGAAGAGGAAGAGGAGGAGAATGGTGGTAATGAATGGCCGTCAGAAGAAAGATGAAGAATGTTGTTGTATAGATCCTCCCAATAAGAGCAATTGCGCGCTCTGATTGGCTCATTGCCACTACGCAACCATACGCTATCATCTCATATCCTATAAGTAAAGACGGTCACCCAGGCAAATAGTTGAAAGACACACTTTTTTACTCTCCGTCGTACGTCAGTAACTACATTTTATAGAATAATTACTGCCTATGACATAGAGAAAGTATGGACGGAGCGTCGAGATCGCTATATTCAGTGGCTATATTTAGCTTTTGTTTTTAGTACGAATGTGCGTAGTGTTTCAATATAAAAATGTGACTTTTGGTTGGATGCAATTAACAAAAAACGATATAAGTCTATCGCTAACGTTTGATAAGTAGCCTGAAATTGAATATTTGATATTGAATACAAAAAGTAATGGAAAATTGATTTTAAATAACTAAAAATGCATCAAACGTTGTCTTTATTTATTGCGTAAATTTAAGACACCTTGTATCCATAAGTTATAGTAGAACTCTTGGTGGATTTATTGGCTTTCTTCTGCTTCAGCCTTTTCTGTTGTTGAGTTAGGCTTTTGAAACAGTGAAATCGTAGTACAAACCAAGACCAGAGCTTTGGTAAAAATATAAACAAATAGTTCTTTAAAAAAAAAACCCTGCAAACTTATACCAGGAATAAAAGTTGTCTGTGTGCCTGTATGTTATTTTTTAAAGTTGATGAAAGTCTATTGATGTTGTTGCCTCTTAAGTAATCTTTCACTTGCCGTGCTTGGTTCATGAAAGAAGTCCACACTAAATTTCCTAATAACTAATGTAAGATAACTAAGATGCCAACTTAAACAAGCGCTTAAAACGAAGTTATTATCTACCAAAGGAGAACCACGGAAAAACATCGCCATTCTCCGGCTTTAATGGTTCTAAAAGTGCTGTTCAATAATCCTGAGGAGAAGGGACGGGGGATACTCTTGGGATTGTGGTTGTTGTTGTGCGGTTCCGAGTTTCTCCTAGTACCTCTTTTTAAACATATTTGAAACGACAACAAAAATTTTTCATATCCTCTTTCACACTTTCAAAATAAATAAAGTTCAGGTGCGAAGCTGCCTGCCATTCTATGCATTGTTCCACACAAGACCTTCCACCTTGTTCCTTTCTCAGTTATTTGTCAACTGCCTGTTGTATCCTCGCCAAAATGCCTCTGGCAAACTCTTTGGATACAACCGAGAGTAAAGATTTCCCCCATGCAGTTAGTAGATTCTTTATCGATTAACTTTTCGTCGGTAACCTTGTCCAGATTTTCGAAAACTTTTCCGAAAAATGATCGGAAACGTTGAATTGACCTTAGGATAATTCCCCAATCTTTGGAATATATGGTATGACATTTTCACAATATGGCCAATAAAAAACCTGTGCTTTATTAAAGACGGGCCCTAACAAGCCCATTTTAAAAATATTTTTTCTATTATGTATTTTTAATAAAGCTTACAGGATGTGTTTTGGAGATTGCAAAAACAATATGCAGTAAGAAATGCCACGCGTTTCATAAAATTGCGTTACATGTATATTTGCGGGACTACATTAATTCGTTGCTTTGAGCCCCCCAATGCCCAGTCCATTTGAATCGAGTCTTCTAGCGGAGCTTTCACCTTTTAGGTAGCTAGCGTATTTTGATTTTTATAATATCCAAAACCCTCTTGAAAATTATTGCTTGCAACAATCGGTCTGGCAACCATTTATCAAAACATGTAATTTTGATCGACTATAAACAAACTCTTTTTAGTGGTCCCTAAAATCCCCAAATATCAGCGCGGTGAAGGCATTGCAATAATCTAGTCATGTCCCCAAGAAAACCAACATCAAAACATAAACCCTTTTCCGTCCTTACCACCGTAGAATATCATTAAGTAATCATTCAATCATCGTGACCTGAAGCAACCCACTATGACCAAATTTTTGCAGCGCTAAAGGACGGCGCCGAACTGGCTTGTCTTAGTTAGTTGTAATCTGTCGCAGAAGGAAGGCAGAAAAGTGGCACGACATCGAGCTCACAGGCGAGGAGGAGGTGTTATTCCTTATCCTTTTTACGGACGAATGATAGTGACGATGATTATGTCTTCTATATTTTATGCTTTTGAGGAAAATTTTAACGATCACTACAACAAACATGGAATACCCCATAACCCCGTTGGGACACACATGTCCATACATATATGTTATTGAACTAGCGTGAGGTTCGTATTAGGAAAATATTGGTCGAGTTCCTTCCAAAAAAGAACGAGACCAATCTCTTCCCAATACGGACCGAACAAGCTCGTCCAATAAAGGATTTATTAAATTTGCGAACAGCAAAGCATATTTCTATTAGTAAGCGCGCGCTACAAAGACGAAAGAAAGAAACAAACGATTTTCATAATGTCATTTTCGCAGAGGTTTTTGCCAAAATTATAGGCAAGAAAGCAAGAACAAGGTTTCGACTTCATACAAAACTGTTCTCTCTTCAATTTTTACAAAACACGATTTAGTAAGATCTTTTCGTGAGCGGTCCATCTTAGCGGTCCGTATAGGAAAATTTGGGCCGCTCAAGGAACCAATCAGAAAGCTCCTTTTCAGCGCGGACCAGTTCAGCCATATAATACTTATCCCTTATATCAGGACTGCCACCGCTAGAACAGAGTGTTTCCCCATGAAATAAATCGACGTTTGAGATGTCCTGCCCCAGTCTTAGCCAGAAAATAACCAGCTACGTCCAAATTAATCTTAATTTGAAAAGCCATAACCAGAGAAAAAAAGGGTTCAACAGTTTTAAGCTTTCGTTTTATGGCGAAAAATATTTCAAATTCAAATTTCTGCGACTGAAAGATGCGTTCAAAAATAGATCTAAAGATGAAAAAAATGTTATCTCTTATTTGAAAAAAACTTTATCTTAACAATAGAAGACAACGATGCGCTTGAGCTTATCTCTACGCGCAACGTTTTGCTCAGATTTGGCTTGTTTGTTTGCATAACACCTGTGAGGAAAAGCATACTGGTAACTTAGGGTATTTTGTAATTATACGTTAAACATAGTGTTTTACTGCCAAATTCAAAGTCGAATGTAAGAAGGCAGCATAAAGAGCAACATAAAATAATAATAAAAAATTATCAGCTAAGCACTACGACCTTCAAATTTAAACTGAAAATATATGTATTTTGTCACTTCATATGTTTTATCTTCCTCCTTTTCTGATAAAACCCAGTAGGCCTCCTGAACCCAGTAAATACGCTGTGATTAGATTATTCACCTCTCTTCAATGTGATCCGGGATTGAATCCCGAACATGGTGTCATTTCTGAGTTATGCCAGTGGTTGGTGCCTGTCCTTGCCCCGAGGGATTTTTCTGATTTTTTTCCGTCTAAGAACGAACATTTCTAAGTTCCAGTTCGATCTCAAAATAGTACATGAAGTGACCCAGCGTGTGGGTATTCCCGTGCAAATTCCCATTTATATTTTTAATTTTAAGGCTTGACGAATGTAAATGAATAAAAGTGAGACTTGAAACTTGGGCATGGCAGTGGAAGAGCGTCCTACAAATGGCAGACATTCACAGTAACGGTTGACTGAATTTACACTTCCCTTCAAAAAACGCCCACACTTTACGAACTGAGTGTTTTGCACGAAGTTTTGCCCTGCCAAAAGAAAAACAGGGCATAGTGTGGTACGAACCGAATGGGATTTATTATTTTCCCATTGTTTTCCAGCTGAGGTCTACAACGTTGTTCCCCGGAACAATAATGGATTTTAATTCATGCGATAAACGCCACCGGCCGAAACTGGTACAGACTGGTGTTTTCATCTTAATGCTTTTTTCACCTTTCACGTTTTATGTAGGAGTTCCCACCTAAATGTTTATGCCAAAAATCTGTCATCGAAAGGGGTCATTCTAAAGTTTAGGGCCGCCCTGCCGCTTGCAGTCGATATGTTACTGAGGTAATTCATAAAGTCAAGTATCAGATAATTTTGTGACATCCAAATTTGGAAGTGACCGTCAGGGACCATAACTCCCAATATTGCATGCGTCGCCGGTCCTGAGAAATAATGGCGGAGCATAACATGGATTGAAATGTTTAGTCTGGGAAGAAAATACAAATGGTGAGTGAATTTAAATTTGTGTAAAGAAGACGGGAAAATATTTGTAATAGCATCGTGTTATGTCGCACAAAGTCTCTTATGTCTCATTTGTGTTTATAAATTACGACATTTTTGGTGCCATGAAATGTCATAATCCTCGACCAGAGATCAATTTTTCTCACCTCTGAAAATTACTAGTTACCGGATTTTCTGCTTCCATTTCGTTTCATGATATGGAAAGTAATATTCCTTTAGCTCGTTGAAAATTTTGGGCTTGGTACAGTTAGGCTAGGAAAGAATGAAAAATGGTTTGGTTTAACGTTATACAGTTCTACTACCTTTCTTTTCACATTGTATTCCCTCGCTAACCGGATAAGAGCTTAGAATTCGTGTGGGCATTTTACGTTTTCTTCGTAGTTATAACCAGTATCAGTAGAGACAGTGTAACTAGACGATATACAGTGCGAATAAAACATATACAGGCGATAGATCTAGTTTGCAAGGTCACTAACTAAGAGCATTTTAGTATTTATTGTATTGTGTTTTAAGAAATTGATTTCTTTGCTGGATTAAGAAGGGAAAAATATGGACGTGAAACTAGTAAAATGTTTGCATGTACCATTTTAAGAAAGTCCAGTATTGCAAACTACAAATAAGCTATTGATATTTTCATTCTATTGTTATTATATTTAGTTTCCAGAAGTGCCCATTGTTTCCCAACAATTGCTAATATTGGGCAATATTACTTGTTTGTAGGTTTTCTAACGACATTACGGAACAAATTATAACATTTTTATCTATTTCTATAAGAAACACAGTTGACCTATATTATTTGGCTGGATTTTGGCGTTTTGATGTTTTTTAAATCCTGAATTGTGCCACCTGTCAGTTTGTACTAACTTGTTGACACGGTCTAGGTGAAAACAAATAGTCGTTTAACTTGCCTTTCGATTGTCACAATGGTTTTAAGAAAATTTTAGTATGTCTCCACATCTAAACTTTTAGAATGGAGATGTTTCATTCTATTTATATTTCTTAGGACAAACGCCATTTGAAGAAGCGTCAAGGAATCATCGCTTGTAATGAATAATTTACTGGGCTTGTTGTCCTTGTTGCTGGTGGAGTGGCCTCTGACTGGATCAGGTAAAACCAAAATAAATTTAACGAAACCAGGAAAGCAAGTTTTGTAGTTTTTTTGAGAGTATTACTGAAAACAATCCCCATGCTTTTGTTGAATAATGGTAAGCAATTTTCAACTAATGACAGTGCCGATATGCTGGTAAACGTTCATAAAATGAACAATCGCATAAAACCTTTGCAAATATGGACGCCGATAAGATTTTCTTTAATTTGTATTTAAATTAAGTTCACTGATCTCGTTCTTGAGTTTATTACTCTACCGAGCATTTGCATTCATTCAAAGTTAAGTTGTTTTCTAATTTTTGCCAGCAGCCATTTTTGCAAATCATAACAGTGTTACCATGGGGATAGAAATTCACACTCTAATTATAATATATCAATAATTACTGAAGAAAGCTCATCCAAGTGACAGTACCCTCGTTTGCAGTTACGCCACCTCTTCAAGGATCATACACAAGCCAAACTTACGAGAGGTCTCCGAGGTCCAGAGGCCAGTTGGCACCAAACTCATACACCTCACTTACGACAAGACGTCCAAGAACCATTCCTTGGATTCGCCACATTTACCCTCAACAGACTCACTTTGTAGCATATCGAGATAACTACAGTCCTAAAAGCATTTTAGGGAAGGTTGATCCTCATACTAAAAAAACACTAAACAACGCTAAACACTTAGCTTCCAAGTCATATTGGACCCAACAGCGAAAAACAGTAGATAAAAAAGAAAGGACAAACGGCCAAATTAAACCCCAAGTTATAAGGGACGTTAGATGGTCTCCAAGACCTAAAACTACTGTTAAAAAGGCAACACTTTCCTCTAACCCGCGGTGGACAAGGAACCAAGGAGATCACAAGAAGAAGAAAAAACAGTTTATAGTAGCAAATTGGGGAGGCTTAGGTCTAGGAAACGGATTGACACTTGGACTAAGCACGCCAGCGGCAACGTATGGCGCGGGACTCGGTGCGGGTTACGGGACAAGTGCAAGTACCGGTTTTAGTGCGGGTCTTACTAATGATTATGCCGGTGGTCTCGGGACAATGCTTACACCGGTTTACGGATCTCAAGGGACGAATGGGGTTTTGGATACCCGACAGACCTTTGGTACAAACTACGGTGCGACAACAGGAAACAGCCAAAGCTCACCAGAGATGAGCGATTTATCTGCAGCTGGGCTTAACTCTCTGACCTCTCAGGCGGGCCTAAACTATCTATCAAGCCTAGCTGGAGGAGGCGGAGGGACCGACTTAAATTCGTTAAAGTCTATTAGCCAGTATCAAAATAGTGACTTTGACGTATTGGGAAATAACGCTAATACAGCCTCGATGGGAGCCAATCAGCTTTCTTCAAATACGGGGTTAGAAGGGCTTGATTCGCTCACCGGTGGAACGGCACAGAGTCAGCAGTATGCCGAAAACGGTAACTTGGGAAACTCCCTGGAGGGAAAACTGAATGTGGGTGGTGGAAGCCGGCAAGGAATCGGAGGATGTAAGTTCTGTTAACTTCAATATTTGTAGCACAAGCATTAAAATGAATCCCGCCGTTGATCAACAAAACTGCTCCCTTTCGGGAATGCAACGGTACGACCAGCAGATTTTGTGGTGGTGCCCCCATGTTGTTACCTTAGACAATAATCTGTATTGTTGAGGTTCGAACCTTTCAGTAGACTGGTATCCTTTCACAAAGGAGATAGTGTTACTCCTTGCTGGCATGCATAACGGGATGAGAAATGGCATGGAGAATAGAGTGGGAAATGAGATAGGAAATAGAATAGAGAATGGGATGGAAAAAATCGGGGGGATGGGTAACAACATGGAATATGAAATGGAAGGGATGAAGAATGGGATTGGAGGAGCGGGAATGGCTATCGGATGCAGATTTTATTCAATGAAGCGTAGATTTGTCTGCTTTGTTTGTTTGCAGCAATGAATCTTGGAATGGATGGAATAAATGAACTTGGAGGCAATGGCATGTCCGATAGTTCCCTGCAGCAGCTCCTAGGACAACTTATGAACGGAGGGGGAGGAGATGGTGGCGGGGGAGGGAGAATGGGAGGTGGTGGGGGACGTATGAGTAGCAGTAACAACTATGATAATTTGGGAGGGGAGTTGGGGAACCTAGATCTTGGATCGCTAGGGATTAATCTTGGTATGGGAAACGGGATGAATAACGGAATGGGAAATAGGGTGGGAAATGGGATGGGAAATGGGATGGGAAATGGAATGGAGAATGGGATGGAAGAACTCGGAGGGATGGGTAACAACATGGGAAATGAAATGGGAGGGATGGGGAATGGGATTGGAGGGGCGGGAATGGCTATGGGATTGGGTGGAATGGGACATGGGATGAAAATAGGGGGCATGCACATCGGTGGGCACGCTGCAGGAGCTATGGGAAGCCAGGACGAAGCAAACACAGAGGTGAGAGAAAAATAAATTTTATCAACAAATAAGCATTGGAAATAACAAGAAAAGGGCTATAGTTAATTCAGTAGCTAGGACAACTTTGCAATGCTGAGATACTTTTGGTAAAACGGCGATCAAATCCCAGTAGAAAAGGTCACGATTGAACTGAGATTGGCTGGCAATGGAAGAAAAACAGTGATAGCATTAATCTATTCTACGACCATCAAGCAGAGTAGAGTTTGAACGTTCCTAGAAGCACAATATACTTGTATCTCATTATCCTAGGCACGGTTGCCATTTGTTCAGAAAGCCGGTTAACGCAGTCTTAGGATTAAAAGTTAATTAAGGTTGCTGTCTCTCTTGTTGATAACCGTTTCCATTGCCGATTACTCAAATGAAGAACAAAAAGAATTTCAATAATCTATATCATTGCGCTATAAATCAAAGTTCAAATCTGAAACTTATCCTGGGTTAGCTTAAACCTACTTTGAACAACATCGTTCTGGTTTCATGGAATTTCAAATCATATTAGTTAAAACAAAATAAACTCGAAGTTAGAGTCAGCCTCCCGCCATGGCGGGAAAACGGTAAAGGAAAGGAGCTAGAGATGCTATCCCTTTTAAGCGGAACTTATTGTTTAAGCCAAAAGGAATTTTCATTTGCTAAAAAAAACACTGTGCTCACATAACAAGCGCTCTGTTTGGTTGCTCAGCTGTTTTAGATGTGGTTACGTAACACAGGCACAACGTCACGTGATTCGTACCATCATGATAGCAATAAAGATCTTAAAAAATCTTTATTGAAATATCAAACTACCGACATACATGTAAGCTTACAAATACTAAATAGCGTAAGGAAATATACTAAAATGTGAAAAGTGGAATGTAAATTAAATTTCTAGAAAAAATTAAAAAACATATCTGTTAATGAAACGCATCTCAGCATCACTGGTTAAACTGTTCAGACAAGGAAGCTGACTTTGTTCTTTAGCTTTATTCTATAAAAAGAGATAGAAAATGACCGCTTTAACGTATATAATACAAATGTAAACATTAAGGGGAGTTTGGAAGATTTCCACAGTATTCGTGTAAATCTTCGCCTGCGGCTCGGGTTCACATTAACTTACAAATTCTTCCAAACCCTTTCAAGTGTTTGTGTCAGTTGAGTAAGCCAGCGAGCCATATCCCATTTCTTAAATATTATTTTAAAATCATGTTTCTAAAAACTTCATTCTGGCTTATGCATATTTGTTACTGTAGATGGAAGATGCTCAGCCTTCTAACGCAGCCGATGAGCAAGCTTTTCCAAATCTTATGCAACGTCCGCTGGCCATTGCGCCCATAGTACCGGGTCAAACTGTGCATGCGCACGCTAGTGATAAACCTAAGCGACCAAGTTATCCGACAGCGGACATTACGCCAGCAGAAATGGCACTTAAGGTTCAATTAAAAGCAAATAGAGAACATCAGAGAAAACTTAAGGTGAGTTGACCAATTATGACTGATATCGTCTCTTGGGGCTATGTTGAAAAGACACGAAAAAGAGACATAAGATGGAAAAACATAAGAACGGTATATGTTGGACAAGGGCATTGCTTGAATAGCGCTCTGATAAGTTAATGACCACCTTTATGAAGTCGGATTATTAGAAAGAACAAACTGAAGAACATAAACAAAAACAACAACAACAACAACAACCACAACAACAACAACAACAGAAGGGATTATCAGACACTGAATTCGTCTTTGACGGATAACCGATCTCAATGTTCCACCACAGAGACCGTTCTTAAAATTCAATGAGATTTCGTTTTTATCACCAGGAATTAAAGATGAAACTTAGGAGGCTTCGAGAAAAGTTGCGGCGATTAAAATCCGACTACAATTTTTCCGAGGACGAGGAAGAAACTGAAAAGTCAGAAATGCAGACGCTAAAAGACCTTAAGAAAGCGACAGAGCAGGCCATCAGAGAACTGCAAGTGGAGGCTGCTAAAGCTAATAAAAGAAAAGGTTAGAATACTTGATGAAATTTTTACAACAGAGTGCCAAAGTACTGTCTTTAACGTTTTTATTAGCTTTGTCTCAGTAGATAAGCAGGGTGTACGCAACTTTAGCTGGAGCTTATTATTGCGATCGTAAATAGATAACGGAATGTTGATTTAACGTCTGATATCACCACAAACACAGTCTTGAGCAACATCGACAGTAACGTAAGGTGACGACAACAACGAGAACGTCACAAAACAAACGATTTAATGGCTCTGTACGAGTGTTTTTACACGTGGTACTTCTCTTTGTTTATCTTTGTACAGCTATTACGTCAAATGATTAATAGGTTTTGACGAAAACGGTGAAGATTTCTCTGTCTCTGAACTCAACAGAATTTTCCAAAACCTTAGCTATTGGATGGTTCGGTCGTATAAGACAATTTGAAAGAGAAGCATGTATCGTCTACAGCTCATCATGTATACTTTCGAACTCTATCACATTCCTTCCAGTGTCTACATCAGGCGATGTAAGCCGAAGAACCGCCGTTTTGTACGTACTTCTTTAAGGCTGGTTTTCACTAGCGACGGGTCGGAGTCGGAGTCGTAAGCGGAGTCGTAAGAGCGCTTATGACCTAGTGAAAATGAAAAATCGGAGTCGTAAGCGGAGTCATAAGCTCGACAGAATCGGAGTCGGAAATTAAAATCAGAACGTTTCCATTTTCTTCCTACTCTGCTTACGATTCCGTCGCTTACGATCCAGTGAAAACCAGATTGTCGGGGTCGGAAGTAGAAGCGGAAGGATAAACCAATCACAGTGCAAGTGCTCGTTCTCACGCTTTGTGATTGGTTTAGTTCTTCCGCTTCTGCTTCCGACTCCGACAACCTAGTTTTCACTAGATCGTAAGCGACGGATTCGTAAGCGGAATCGGAACGTTGTTTTCACTAGATCAAATCGCTCTGCCGTTCTGATTACGACTCCGACTCCGACTCCGACTCCGTCACTAGAGACAACCAGCCTTTAATGCAGCCACAAAGCTTCGGCCAAACGGATTGAACATTTCGATTCAGTACTGTTCAACATTTTTTAATTCGGCATGTTAACTGCTTTTGGACACCCTGATGAATGACGCTCAATGGTTGTGAACAAAGTTTATTGACATCTAAAGTTCATGCAACAAAGTTGTACTCAGCAATGTTGGATGATATTGAATTGGTTTGACGGAGTCGAAAGCGAGATTGAGCTGGGTATGAGATGTAAAAAATGAGTATCACACCAACCCTTTTTGAAATTTTAGGCGTGAAGAAGCTGATCTTCATTCATAATATTCCTGAATCAGACGGGAGCAAGAATACTGGTAAAACAAGCAGTCTGGAGGACCTTGGCACCGATTTGCTTGCACTTATCGAGTCAAGCAAACCAACTTCCGGTCCTGTGCATGATGGACCCACCCGCGCCAGGCCTTTAGCGCTTACACCAGCTGCTCCGACGACACAGAGGGCTCAGAAGAAACAACCCATGGAAGACGATACAAATTCACTAACAGAACTTGAAAAACAAGCTGAACAAGAAGTGAACTATATTACCAAGAATAAAGGAAAAGGTATCGTTTCTTCCTCTTGGGCCCAATTCAAACGCCACATTTGAGTCGCTTCGAATGTAATTTTTAAGCGAAAAGAAACAAAACAAACCCATCCCTCCTCCCAGAAAAAAGATGGAAAGATCACAGCTTCAATTCGGCAGCCTCGTCGAGTGTAATTGAAAAGCCAAACGACTCTCAACAGTGGCAATAAATCAGCTCAGTAACCACACAGACAATTCCCCCGACAAAAAAAAAAAACTTTACAATTTGTTGTTGTTGTTGGGCTGGTTTATCGTGATTTTCACGATACATTGGGCCTAACCTTTAAGGCTGATTTTACTGCACTGTGGAACCCAAATATTTCAGTTTTGTTTCTCTATCTATGATTTGCCATGGCTAGAAATACGGCGAAGGAAATTTCTACACGAAATGAGTTCATAAACTAAGTGCTAGTTAACTCTCTAAACTAAACCAATGATAAAGAAACTACGATCTGCAAATGTCCTCCATCTTCTTGCGATTATGGGGCATTCCTGACGGGCCTTATCACAGCTGGCTAATGTTGCTTAAAAAATGCGGGAATAAAGTGTTGGTTTATAGCCCGGGACAATTGCAAACACTGGAGAACAGGAGTCACCGAAAGTTCAAATCTGTCACCCCTACGAGCTTTCGGGAGCTCTGAAAGAGAATTGTAACGCAAACTCTCAATTTCACGGTCTTTTTTGTCTGCTAATTCTTGGGCCCTGATGTAATGCAAGCAAAGTCTAAAACAAAATAAGTGTGATCTGTCTTCCCTCTCGCGGACTTTCGCTCTCCCTCGTACCGTTTCTGAGCCCGGCATCATTGACTTATGTATGCGCTGTATGAACATTCGCTTTCTTTAACTTTAGTTCTTGTCAATCGAGCACACAGGAGACAAGTCAGTGAAGAAAAATTACTGACCAATTCCCAATAAATAAATTAAATAACATAATATCAAGAAGAAGGACGCCTAGTAAACATAAAACACCAAGCGGCAAAAATAGCCAAACACTTACCAACGTTTGGTCGCAAACACTAAAAAAAGCTAGTTTGCGGAAGTAGATACTTACAAACAGTACCCCGACAGTAAAAAAAAATTATTAATTTTGCATTAGGAGTTTTAATTTTCAAACGATGATAAGGAAACAATGCGAAGAAAAATGCACAAAAAAAGGGTGAAGGCGAAGTGATTTGAGATGTGAAAAAGGAAACGAAAACGAAAAGTGGATAATAAGAGCTGGTCAGAATTAAATAGTCATGAATATTACAAATTCAGAGAATTATTTTGCTATAACACCTAACAAAAACCATTACGAAAATCAAACCAGTAGTGACTCTAGTTTCACAGTCCAGGTAAATTGAATACTTCAAATATTCCGTAATATATGTAAGCCATTGTAAACTTTCAAAGATTTGCATGAATATAATGAATCAAAATTTGAAAAATATACTAATTTGTTAAATTTTACAGCTAAACAGAATGCACTACATCAAGGACTGAAAATAAAAATTCCAGGTATGCAGTAACCAGTCTTTACCCTTTATGATATTCTCCATACATTTCTTATGGAACTAGTAAGGAGGATTTTTCGAAATATCAAGACATCTTATCCTTGGTGGTCACATGAATGTCCGAACAAGTATTGATAATGTAAATAAAGATTTGATTTTCGTCACTGTTAGAGCTCAAAGGGTTAAAAGGGTTATGTTATGGAGATCTTTAAGTGTCAAGGCTAACACTGTGCTAAAATTAAAAATTTTCTCGAACGCGAAATGCTCCTGGGACACCAACAGAATGACATTCAGTGATTTTCTCAAAAGGAGAAAATACCAGTGTTAGGGATTATTCTAAGACATTTAGTGAATAAACCCCTTTCGGCGGCTGGTATATCGGAGGATACTGCCCGAGGCTGAAGGATTGTCCGAAAAATGAGCAGTTGGCCGACATGCGAAGCTTCTAGGGTAACTGTGAAATTTTGAGGACAATCTTTCAACCAAGGGCATTATCCTCCGATATACCAGCAAGACAGAAAGGGTTTATTTATTTTAAAACCTTCCGATTAATTTCTACAATGCGCGTGCTTTATTGTGTTAACGTGAAAAGAGACAGTGAGAATATCACAGCATATTTGCGGCTAAACAAATCCAAGTTGGTTAGATTACTCGATTTTATTACACTGTGAGTAGATCTGAAAAGTTAAAACCTGAAAACCATGAAAAAACAACTTCCTTGTTTTCTCTCGCAAATAAAATCGGACGACAGATAACAAATCAGAAGACGGGTATCGCCTGATACCCACCACCAGATTTTGTACCATGTGATCTGTGTTTCATCCAATGAGCGCGCGCGAAAATCAATCGGTGGGTTATAAAAGGGAATAACGTAAAAAAAGTTGCCCAATTCTTTCGAGATGCAAACCATTTCCATCCTAGTCATCCCTAACCAAAAACACCTATCAGTTACAGTTTTAGAAAACTAGTAGAGTAATTTCGTTTGTTTTCAGTATATCTTTTAGCTGTTTAAAATAATACTAACAAAAGTCACACAGGCCCTATAATTTAGTAGTTTGTCATTGGGAAATTGTTCTTTTTTAACTTTAAGAAAATAATCTATTTGGTCAGCAGTTTTATTGTTGCTTCTGTTAAAAACGGCATGATTAACAGATTTACCCATTATCTGAATTAAATTTGCAGAAGCAGCTGAGAAAACACCAAACCAAAGCTCAGGTAAATAAACTGTAATTTAACACTGCAATACTGTCGCAAACCCTGTATTTGCATATCATGAAGCAATAAAAGAACCCGGTTTGCCAGGTCCTGGTACGTTACATTTAATACTCTATAAATGCATTCTATATTGCTCTATGGCATTTACCAAATATATCTTTGTTTGACTGCAACCACTGATTTTAGCCTGGATTACGTTCCTTAAGGAATAGGCCCCAGAGGGACTGCAAAACAGTTGACAATTTCACTTGAGTACGATTTGCTTACAGAAAGGTGGTAAAAGTGGCGAATAAATATAAGGATAATAAAGAATAAGAGGCAACGTAATGTAATCTTTCAAGGAAGAGATGTTTCCAGGATCTGAATTTCTCCTAATCTTGTTACTCAAGGTTCCAAGGGACAGACACGCATGCATGTTTTAGGGGTGAACGATACACTTCAAAGGAATGGGCATCGCATGAGTCCAAGTAGGCATATCCAAGGAAAAATATTTTACTTTAATTGTGACATTCAGGTTTTTCTAGTAGATAGATAAAAAACACGTGTATGCATTCTTAGTAACGAGAGGCAGATTCATAAAGCACTCCTGAGTTAAGGTGAACTCTAATCATTGCTTCTTAACAAGAAAAACAACAACAACATGGCAAACAATAGTGAATTTTTATTGTAAGGCTACCCTCGCAACAAGAATTCGGAGACACCTTAACTTAGGAGAGCTCCATAAGTCTGACACCTGGGTCATTCCGACACACAGGACACTGCTTAAACCTTTAGGGGTAGGGGAAGGAGCAGGGAGAGTGAACACAGGAGAAAAACGGGCAGATTCCAGGAGTAAGACATTATATTTTTTAAGGTGATTCCATTCAATTGCATTGCGCATCCTTTCTGCGCATCATTTTTTCCGTGATTAGCGCGCGCACGACTGCGCGATCGTTAGAAACTTGATAGGTTTTCTATGGAAGCTGAGCTGTTCAGAGAAATAAAGGGTCGTTTTCTCCTAAACGAATTCGGTGACCCCACTTTTTTATTCCATTTATTTAAGGAAAATACGACTTTACATGATATGTTCAAATTTGAAGAACTTTTCGTTATTCAATTTTGAAATATTCCGTTTGATTTACTGTTACAGTCAGATTTTAGGCGTTTCACTGGAACCGTGCAGACGCTCGATTTGCCTATTATTTCAAATTAGTTGCATTGTTACGGCAATTTTAAGACGTTTTACTGTAACAATGTACTTCTATCATAAGAATAATGCTTATATTTCATTGCTAGTTATAACTTTGTTGAAGTAATGGGTGTCTCTAGTACAAGCATAGGTTTTTTTAATATAGCTGTCTAAAGATAGCAAAGTACCTATATACTACAGTCCCGTAGCGTGAAATCGGACACAGTGACCCCCGCTTTTTATTTTATTTTTTTTAATCTACTAGGTGTAATTAGTAACTGTGCAAAGTTTCAACAAATGCTCATTACAACTTCTTTTTCGATGGAATCACCTTAAGTGAAGGGGATCAGGAGGAAATTTTGCGTCAATACCAAAAAGTCGCTACACATTTCACAAACCGGATCTAAGCAACGGCCATAACCCTTTAAGCCTTGACAAAAAATGTATATGCTCCTTACAGTTCTCAATACATTTCTTATGGAATTGACGTGAAATGATCCTCTTCGCGCCTATGTGGCACATAAGGCTGAGACCAGAGATTTTCACTCCTCTCTGTCAGTGGCAATCTTCTCGACTTCTTTCTTCATCTTTCCTATTGTTTTAATTTCATTTTCATATGAAATGAGTTAGGAGAATTTGTATAAATATCAAGACATCTTATCCTTGGATCACTTTTCTTTATTTACATCACTTGAATGTTTGAACAAGTATTGATAATGTAAAGAGAAATTTCATTTTCGTCACTGTTAGGGCTAAAAGGGTTAATAAACCGCCCGGCATGTTCAATCCAGACGACTGGACACAAGATTTTACCTTAGCTGTGGCAAGAGTCGCTAGGGGAATGATTGAGGAAGGGGGGGGGGGGAATAAAGCGTACGTGGAGGGAAAAGTTTAGAACCAAATCCTCCCCACCCCATTTTCACGAAGCTGTCTTAGTTGGAAATTAAGTAGCTATTTCAACGACTTAGCTTGGCTTTGCCGAAAAATCAGTTCCGTAGTTGTTTCTTTATAATTAGTAATCATAAGTACGGTATAACATCTAGTAATGGAAAATTATCCACCTAGCCGTTTACAACAGTGGAGAGCCTGAAGGATGCTTTAGACCTAAGCTTCAGTTATTGTTCTATCTACAGGCCCTCAACTAGGTTAAAAAATACCAATGAATTAGTCTCCTGTTGTTTGGAAGCCACCAAAACAATATGCACAGTAATGCAATTATTTTATATAATTCATTGATTGTGTCGCTTTTATATTTAGCTCCACATTTTAATTTGCCTGTGAGACCCCAAGTTATAAAAACAGCAGGAGGTCAGCGGCTGCTTAATCCAATTCAGCTCAACAACTTGGCACAAATACTTCCAGGTACTAATACGCTAACACCCTTTCTAGCCTCTTTCACCTAAGAGGATAGTTGTGCAACATATTAATGTGTAACTGCCTTTCTAAACAATTAAAGATGGGGAGGGGAACTAACACAGCAACTAGATAGCGTTAGAATAAGAAGGTGTTTCGAGATTGCTGCCTCTTCGTCAGTTGAAAACAGAATTATTTTGAATGGTCAGACTTGAGTGGAACTCAGAACTTTGCTTCGAGTTCATGTAGCTACATTACATGAACTCGAATTGGACTCTAAATATAAGAGTGATGAAGAAAGTAGAAACCCATGCGAACCCCCTAGCCTACGTACTAGGACATGTTTGAAGAAATACTACTACAGTATTCAAAGTCCTTCAACACATGCAGCCACATTAAACATAAATTAATAACAAAGGCCCGGATCTTTTATTTTGTACTGGTTTTTTTATTTATTTTCAGAACCTGTGGATAACTCAAGGGAAAGGAAATTTCAGCCGTCTAGACCACTTAGTAAGAAGTGCTTTTAGAGATGTGTTGAAATCTAAGGAAACAAAGGAAGCGATTCCTAGTGGCAGAGATCTTAGTGCCTAGTGACAGAATGATAAGATACTCAAATACTTACAGCTGCAGTGCGTTGTATGTTACATGTTCGGGTCCTTTTTTACGTCCTGGACGTAAGAACTAGGAACCGGAAGTCTATTTCCCTTTTTTGCATCTTTTAATGTCACAGACGTGGCATTAAGCCACAAACGTCAAAAGAAGTGCTTTTCTATTCAATATACGAGGCAGGAGCGCTCCAAAAAGGAAACAATAGACCTCTGTTTGCCGTTCTTGACGTCAGGAACTCAAAGATGCTTTTGGTTGAGGTCTCCTTTAAGTTTTTGAAATTCTCTTTGATTCTCTTCAATGTACAACAACACACAATGGCAATATTGGCCACCCACCTCTAGCATATTTTTGGCTGAGTGTTTCTCAAGAATAGATATTGAGATTTATAGCAGATTGTTTTCAACAATAAAATGTCTAACAGTAGAAAATTTCATTTTATCTACGAAGATGGTTCAAGCAGGAGTAGGCATGCTCCAGGTTAGTAATGTGCGATGAAAAGATTTCCGTCGGTAAGGATAACAGACACATCCGTGTGCGGTAAAGGCTTCGGGTGTTGTTTGTATAAATTGGGGTCGCAAGTTCTTTAGTGTCAACCGAATTTTCCCACTTAATTTTAGCATTTATGATTTCTAAATCGCCATCATTCTTTAATTTTATACACCTGTGAAAATAAAATGTTGTTGTTGTTATACGGGTATATTGCTTTTGTGCCTGGTGTCGTTTTGATTTCTTTTGCGTGATATAATAATAATAATAATAATAATAATAATAATAATAATAATAATAATATAATATATTTTTAAAATATATATATTTATATATAATATATTTATAATATATTTATATAATATATTCATAATTATATTTATATTTGTTTACTCCAAGGCTCACAGGTTATGCTATGCGCCCTGTGTAGCTAGTTTAGCTTTTAGCATACAGTCGGGAATTCTGCTATAATGATAATAATAATAATAATAATAATAATAATAATAATAATAATAATAATAATAATGATGATAATAATAATAATAATAATAATAAAATAATAAAACAAAATTCGTTGGGAAGAGATTGAAAGGCTTATAGCAAAACACAGACGAGGATAGATTAACTCCTAAATAATTTTAGAGTAGTTATTAATTGAGTGTCAAATGTAAAGTTAAGTTTGCTCTGCATTTACTTTACTTTGCTATCTCTTCCTGGTTAAAGAAGCTCGCAACACGTTCTCAACCAATCATACAAAAAACCAAAACTAATTGTAACTTACTCGCACGTTTTTTCCCACGCTTAACGCTAATTACTTGCATTCCCGGGGTGGGGGACTCCCATACGAAAGTGACGGGGATGCTCGTCGGAAAATTAGAATTAACACCCTAAAGGAGACCAATCTGGGCGTGGCTCCAGCTTTATTTAACCCCTAAGGGAGACCATGCAACACAGTATAATATAGATATTTCTTGACACAGAACCCTAAGCGACACCTGTGTGGGTAAAAATATTGGCTTTCCGTCCTCAACACCCAAAGTGGGACCAAAATCTGCAATTTACACCCCTAAGCGAGACGACGAGCATCCCGTCACTTTTATGTGGGAATTCCCCCCCCCCGGGCTTGCATTCGCCTCGACTTATGATTGGTTTATTTTGTGTTTTGTTCCCTTTGTGATTGGTTAGAGTAATTACTTTGGTTTTGATTTTATGACACTCGTTAGAAAACCGCTCTAAGAAAAGCACATCAGAATTTCCAGATAAATATCGTTTCAGTGTAGAGATAAAATTACACACTAATGCTAAGTCCTTCATTAAACTCCTAGAAATTGTTTTATGAAGTCTAAAGCATTCCAATTTACCTTGTGTATTTAATATGAACAATTTGCGGTTGTCGTTTGTGGAACAATGTTATCATACGAACTTATAATGTACATTTCACAAGTATCATGTTAATTTTGTTTTGTATCAGATTATTTCAGCATTGGTTGCTGGAGGGACCAGCCGGAGAGGGCATTACCCAGTTTAGAGGGAATATTTCCAATGTTGGATGGAAACGACTACAAAGCTCGCAAATTTGCGATAAAGAAATGCTCAACCATAGCAAGAGTTCAGGGATTTCCCGCCTTTGCCTTGGAAAATGGCGGCCAATGCTTGGGCGGGAAGGATATCTTACAGACTTACAATATGTACGGGGCCTCAAGCGCTTGTAAACCAGACGGACGAGGGGGTCCCTGGAGCATGGAGGTGTACAAGTTTACAAGTAGGTCACCACCAATTATGAAAGTGATATAACGTGCGCTTCGATAGGACGGCTCAGCGTTAACAAAAGATTTAGCAACAGTGTGCTTTGATTAGTTAAAAGCTGTGTCTTTGTAACTCTATAGAAACAGGCTACTGGGCGGCTCATCCCCGTATAGGCTATAGATTATATATGGGTATTTGGGAGTGCCTCCCACTCCCCCCTTCCAAGGGATATTTTATGAGCTGCTTTCCAAAGTATCAGAAATCATTCCGTCAGTGGTTTTCCATACAAAAATATTGCAGCTTGAAAACGGAATAGGACATAAAGCGTTCTCTTATAAACGACAGGAAAACCACTTTACTTTTTTCAAAGTCTCTTATAATTTCTCTTCACTGGTATCAACAAATTTCTTATAACAACAATAAGAGGTGGGGACAAATTATCTTTACTAATCATTTCCTTTATTATCATGACTTACATGTCTGATAAAAATTCTTGATTATACAAGACGAAATTGCATACTGATTACTACTGGGACCATGACAAAACAATGTGGACAGAACAGTCTTTGTGCTACTACAGCAATTCTGCAATGATTTTTCAATATTTATTTGGCTTAAACCTTAACGTACTTTTCAAACAACATCAAAACAGATGTATCGCTTTTAAAAAGCTAAAAGAACCGTTATGGAATTATGATATTAAATCTCTCTTACCAGGACATGTACCATCCCGCCGAGGCGGCATACCTCGTCTTAAAGGCTTGAAGCGTTTACTGAAGAGAAAACATTGAACTGCCACCATACCATGGTCAGCGGTTTCCAAGCGTATGGGCATGCCAAATAACAACATTGGACTTCGGAAAGGAGATGATGAATGGCATATCAATAGGAAAACAACCAAAAGTGCTCTACTCTCCATAAATCTCAGAAAAAACCCCCGTTTGTTGGTTGAAAAATCAACTTAAATTTGTTTCCCCGAACAGTTACGTTAGCCTGTCAAAAGCTTTAAGCTGATAAATCATGTGTACACATTGAGACAATCAAGAGATTTTAATACTGGAAGTACAGTCGGATACAACGTTTGGAAATGCAAACCGAGTACATGATATATTTACGTTTTGAAGAACCATTCTACAGTTTCATTACGAAGTTATGAAGCATTTGTATTGATTCCGAAGAAGTCCTTTGGAAGAAGCAAGCTAAAAGACACCTAAGTATATTAAAAATCAAGTGCATACAGTACAGTTTGTTCCAATTAAATACTACCAAGTTATATATTGAATGGCGTCTTTTTACAGTTTATACAGTGCTTCTTCCGCAAAATCGACGATTATACATACACGAACTTTGTAGTTCCGACCTAACGTGCATCAGAGGGCGAACACGCCGCAAGTCTGCTCCTCGCTTTAGATCTGTATCACAAAGGCTGGCATAAATGCATGAAGTCTCTCATTTCTTTTTTAAAGAACATTCAACAAAAGATAATCATAGGTACATGTATGCTCATGTAATTCTCACTTTGTCATTTAAACCCTTTATCCTCGCATTTATGAGTCTATCACAGGTACAATATTAATAAATAACCTTAAAAACATGCTTCTAGTTTGTGCTTCAGGCATGCATTGCATGTTTAGGGTGAGTTGTATAGCGTTCCTTATTGGGACCACGTAGACGATAAAAATTTCTCGAATATCTTTTTTTAGGATGTGTTTAACGATAATAGAGAGCTAATCTTTGCCAGGAGAGGAATTTGACAGACCAGGAACGTTTTGAGAATTATCTGGAATTTTTCACTCACTTAGATGTAGGGGTTATCACAAACATTTTGAACAACCAACCGATGAGGTTGTTAAAGATTAATTACCACTTGAAAGCATGAGTTTAAATTTATCCATTCGAAATATATTAAACACTACAGTTTGCCCTGTATTTCCTCAGAAAATGGGAAAAAATGGTAGCAGTTTTTACAGTACACCTGCCACCGAGATGCTTAAGCTTAAACATTTTGATGAAAAATGTTCATCAATAGCTGTTTTACCCCAATGCGTAAATCCCTAATTCTCCAGCAATAGAGGATAGAATTAAGGGAAGAGGATAAAAAATACAAGGTTGGCAATACTTTAGTTACAATGATAACCTCCTCTGTAAACTGAAAATTTTGATAAAATATCATCACAATAAGGAAAAGAGCAGAGGGCAAGTAACAAACAGCAAAAATTGCTAGAATGTAGAGAGTTGTTATAACAGATTTTTTGTATTTTACGAGATCGATTGATGGTTGGCCAAAATTTTGGTTTGGTTGGTTCGCCTGGATCTGATTTGGGTGGCGATGAATTATTTGAAAAACCTTAGAGTAGAAAACAGTGGTGATAAGGAGACAAAGCAAAACCAAAATTCCTTCGACGGCGTCCTCGCGAAGGTAAATACAACCATCCAAAGATTGCGACAAGCGCAAGGCAACGAAGGGAATCGGAAGAAGGCAAATCGCAATGTATGCTTTGTACACGCGTCCCACGGTAACCACGGAATTACGACTTATATGCAGCCATCTCTCAACAGACATCAAAGTGATCGTAAAGATTGCGTTTAAAGCTAGATAACTAGCAATTCCATACAGGAATACCCCAGTCAGAAAGCAGAAGAACGGTGTCATAGTATTCGTGAACTCTACTACCGTAGTCGCAACCATAAACGGCAAGGATATGAGCCCGCTGAGGAAGTCTGTGATCGCTAATCCCCAAAGAAGGACATAGGAAGGAGTGCGGAGCGACGGGTTCCTCCAAATTGCCGCCAAAATCAAAGCATTTCCCACCACTGCAACGGGCGACATAATCGCGTTGATCACACAGGTTGTTAAGTCTACAACATACGAGGTGATAGCTATCATTTTGAAACAGAAAGAGACGTGAAGAATTGTCTGTTTCAAGACGGTCTTCGTATGATAGTTTCTTTGCCAGTATGAAAAAAGGAGAAGTGATGTGAGAGGGAGGATGATCGAAAATTAATTTATAGTGTTCGAAAGCGTCGCCGTTTCAGCTGGGCACTTGTAAACATTTGGATTGAAGAACTATCTTTCTTCTTAGTAAAAAAAAAACATCACATGTACATCTGAATTAATTAGATTTTCTTTTTTTTCCATATATAAAGAATATAAAGAGCACATGTAGTGCAAATTGAATGAGAAGACCCAAAGAAATAAGTTTAGCCGTATTCATTATTTTAGATCTGTGGGGCTAATATCATATCGCCCATAATTTTTCTTATAGGTAAAAAGGTAAATTCACCCACGGATTGCAAGTGCACCACAATATCAACCTCCGGTTGTTACTATACAATATTCAATTAATTTCTCCATTAAAAAATGTACTTGCACTAGATCATTCGTGCACTTCAGGGTCCTTTTTTTACAAAGACTTGCACCGCTATTTAATTTTAGAGCATCTGTCAAAAAGAATATTGCCCTTTGTTCCTCGCCATTTCCGATTTTATCATTCACGACAGTTCGCCCAAGACAGTGGGCCCAATGTTAACAATCAAACCAGTTTCCATGATCATGATTTTTCTTCAAAAAGCTCATTTCAAAGCTTCTGGAAATAATGACATATATTTTTTTAAACCAATTTAATTCTCCTTGTCTAGGTGTGTTTAGTGGTTAAAAGGCTAGGTAATGCTATTTTGGAGGCGATATATTTATTGAGATAAAATAATGGTTTAAATATTAAGTCGGTAAATTATGATCGTCCGGGTGGGTGTAGTCCTGAGAAGAACTGTTAGTGGTGACACTGACTGACGTTTCGACAACCTGAGCGGAAGTCATCATTAGAGTTAAGTGAACTGTGAATCGTCAGTAGATGTTATAAGTCTCTGGTCTTTGTCCTGATTGGTCGACGATCTTGTGATGTTATTGGTCGTCTGTCAGTTAAGCCGTGGTGTTATTGGCTGTGAAGACTGTTAAACGTGATTGGTGCGTTTCGATCCGTCTTTTGTTAGTCAAATGTCCGTTGGTCTATTGTTAGTCAAATTTGTCGGTTTGCACCAGTCGATTCAGTGGTTTGTTTTTAAATGGTGCTCAGCAATGTGATTGTTGATATCACCATTTCTAGTCGCTCGTTTGTGTTCAGTCAGTCGAATATTCAAATTCCTGCCGGTCTTACCAATGTAAGTGACCTGGCGGTCGCAGCATTTGATCTTATAAACTGCTCCCTGTCTGTCGCTCGGTTCGTCTTTGTCTTGAACGTTCGTCAGTAGCTGTCGTAAAGTTGTGATAGGTTTGTGAGCAATGCAGATGTTGTAGGGTTGTAGGATTCGTGCGTTAGTTTCAGAAGTCCCCTTGAAGTAAGGTATGGTTGCAGTAGTGACAGGTGTCGCGTTAGTATTCGTAGCGTTAGATTCGGAGTTTCTGTAAGTGTTGTGTCTATTAAAGTCCCGGTTGTAATTGTTCTTGTTGAAAACGTTGTCTAAGTACTTGATTTTGTCCGTTAAGCTGTCGGGTGAGTCACAAACTAGTTGCGCGCGTCTTGTCAGGGTCCGTATAGTACACAACAAGTTTGCGAACCATTTTTTTTCCAGTAAAAATACTTGTGATTTTATTGCTATCAGCACAAGTACTGTGTAAAGATGAGGGGCTCGGAAGTGAGGTGTAACAACCCCCCAAAAAATTCGAATTGATTCTTCAAGACATCACTGTCAAAGTGAGAATCCTTTAAAGGAATTAAAACTATATATCCATTTTTTAAATATATGATTTCTATTTCATTTTTAAGCAAGGTAATAGGTCATGAATGACATTGGAGTTTTAATCATACGGATGCAATTGCATCACTATTATATTTTTGATTTAAAATTTTATAGAGATCTAGGTACATACATTTTTAATGAAAACCTTAGGAAGTCAGTTTTTTACTGTTTATTAACCGTAAACAATCTATTTGTCAGTAAACAGCAAGTTTAAGGGTTATTTCTCGTAGTGAAATTAAAGTTAGTGATTTTTACGGATCACCAAATTTTGCCCTTTCTTCTCGAGAAATGTTTCTATTAATTCGCCTTGGCTGTTAACGAAATTTCGAATATTTCCTCGCCAGTTAACGTAGTTTTGGAAGTTCGCAATAGGTACGAAGTTAAGATGCAATTAAACGTGCGAATCAACGTTTTAATTGTTACATACAATTCTCTTCACAATCTGCTTAACGCCGTCTCTAATATCTTTCATTCTCAGACAGTAAAGAACAGGATTCAAAGAGGAAGAAAGGAGATGCATTCCAATGAGTGCGTTAAACACCATGGAAAATTTGTCTGTAATTTCATTGAGAGAACTTAAAACTGTAGTGAAAACAATCAAGGGAATATATGTAACATAAAAGAGCGCTAAAATGCACAAAATCGTGCACACGGATCTCTTGTACTTCACCAAGTGGATGGCTGGTTGACCAAAATTCTGGGTCGGCTCATTGGCTCGGACTTGTTGCCGATGACGCAGAATTATTCCGTAAACTTTGAAATAAGCGACGGATGCGATAGTCAAGCACACCACCCCAGCAACGCTGGTCGCCACATCTATGTCATTCAGCTGGTGACATTCCATTATGCTTTGAATGCGAAATGCAACAAACGGGACTGGGACGATAAGAATGATGGAACAAATCATGCAAACGCGACGGACATTAAGCAGAGATCGACGAGCCATATGTAGCCATCTTTCAATGGCCATAAACGTGGTTGTCAATAACGTAATAAGTACTAAGTAGGAACCAATACCTTCCACAGCGACTGCTGCTGTTCCAGTTATAATGCAGAACGATTGTGGCTTTCCGTTTCTTATCTCAGTGAACTTCGATGCAACGTAGAAAGGTTGTGTTGTCATCCCTGTCAAAAGGTCGGTGGACGCCAAGACTGCGAGTAGAATATAGGAAGATGTTCTGAGAGACGGGTTCCTCCAAATTGCCGCCAAGACCAGAGCATTTCCCGCCACCGCAACCAGTATGGAGACGGTGCCGATGAGAAGAACAGAAAGCGTCACACTGTTGGTCTTGTGCATTTCTTTTCCGTTCTGTTATCTCTTGTCTATAAAATGCTTGAATTTAATACAAATACGAGATTTTGTAGGGTCAACAAGGTTTCCAATTCGAAGAAACTCATTGCCTGGAAGTTGCGCAACATGACTACTGGATCAATAGCATTAGAATTTTACTTTTTATTACCTATAACGAATTTATAAAATGTAAGACAAGGGGAAACGCTAACTTCAATATAAAACCAATAACAGTGGAGTTTTCCTTTGACGTTTGTTTAACCTATTTTAAAATAAGACAAAAGGCAAAGCTTATATTACATCTAAATGACAAACATCCCTTGCCGTCGAGTAAATTAGGCAGCAGTCAGGTAGCAAATGAAATAATAAAATTTAATTTAAACTAAGCTCACTATAGAAATACGACAAATATGACTGCAAGGGTGATTTTGATTAAACTTGTAATCAATTTTTGTTTACGTTGAAGTTGGCAATTTTTTTTTTAAATTAGTTCGTGGGTTGGGTCGCAATTTTAATTTCATAATAGTGACTGTGGCAAATGTACTGCGAAAAAGTATACATTTGTTAGAAATTTGGGCCGAAATGAAACGCCGTCCTCCTCAAATTTATCTTTGAACTGAAAATTTTAAATTGCTGGAAAACAAGTTAGAAAAAGTAACAAGGGTAGAACTGATAAAACTGTACGAAAATGAGTTAAATATATATTTAAAAAAAACCGCCGTAAAGAAACGATCTTATCACACTGTGAGTGAATAGATACATTAGGAAAACTGAAACCTTGAAGCAAGGCTTCACATTTTGGGTTAACCGCCTTAGCCCTCGGGTTGATTAGTAATTCTCGATCGCTACTATACCATGCTCAACCTTTTGCAATAATATGAGCCACATAATTGTTATTTTTACGGTAACGAAAACTAAGCTCAATGCTCGCCAAAGTATTTTGAATTTGTTAACAAGCTTAGTATTTCTCGCCTGTGCGCAAATCCTTTTTAAAGCAAAGTTTGAGGGAAAAAAAAACATTTGAAGGGTGAGCGTAGGTTGCCACCTAACACTGACCTAAACTCTTTTAGACTAAACTGAGATGTTGCAACATTATCTCCTCGTTAATTTTCTTGCCATGAGACGTGTTTTGTTTAGAGAAAGAATTTATGGAAGAGGAGGCAAACAGAACAGTTGTACAAACATCAAGAGCTGTGAGATGTTGTTGTGTCAAGTCTCAGCTAAAGTTGCGTTAATTTGATTAATAAATGAACGCAACTTTAGCCGAAACTTCTCTTCTGTGAAACAAAGCACATCACCTCATTTTAGGATTTCATAGAACAACTGAACTACGTTTTTCATTTCTTCTTTCCTTTTTACAGTATGTAGCAATGAATGAATGAAAACATTTTGAAATGCATCCTTGCCACCTGACATGATTCTTTTCAAAACGGTTGTCGATTTTAAGATGTCGAAATAATCTGCAATGTATCTGGCGCAGAGTTTGATTTTAGTGACATCGTGAAAAAGCAGTGAAGATCCTCCTCAGAGAATGCACTTCCGAAAATGTGATCGGATATTTGTTTACTGTACTTCCTCATCACGTATCGTGAAAAGTTGCTTGTATGATGAATCGTTTTAGTTGTCTCTACGTAGTATTTGTTTCGCCAACTGCTTAACTTCGTCACGGATTTCTTTCATTCTCCATAAATAAAGAAGAAGATTAAGTGAAGACGACAAAAATGTAAATACAATTGTGACTTTCGACGCTGAAAATTTTGAGTTGAGGTAAGTTCTAGGCAAATACAAAAATACTCCAGCAGTGATGACAGCGGGTGCATAGCCCATGTAAAAAAACAGCTAGAATATAAATAATCGAGAGCATGGATTTCTTGTATTTGGCAAGGTTGATGGATGGTTGGCCAAAGTTGTGGGATGATTCGTTCGCCTGACTGATCTGCTGCTGATGACGCCGAATTATTCGGAAGACTTTAAAGAAAACTAGTGAGGTGACGGACAGGGAAAACAGAACTAGTGAAATGGAAGCAACAGTTACAGAGTCATCGTGAATATATGTTCCCTCAACGTAACATACAACGAAAGGCGAAGGAAGGACCAACAGTACTGAAACAATGTAGCAAACTCTGCGCGTTGTTACCAGCGATCGACGGGTCATGTGCAGCCATCGTTCAACGGACATGAGGGTTACGATTGAAGCTGTCATGAAAAGCAAGTAACAGCTCCAGCCAACTGGCATACCTTTTACTATTCGATGCCAAATGTATGCCATGGGGATCAAGTTTTTTACAACGAAAAATGGCATGGAGACGAGGCCAGTGTTAAAGTCAGTGAAAGCCAATACTGCGAGTAGAATGTACGACGGAGTTCTGAGGGATAGGTTCCTCCAAATTAACGCTAGAATCAGAGCATTTCCTACAACTGCGACCGGAGACAAAATAGCGACTATAATTGAAACGACAAAAGTTGTCGCACCAAAGGAGAAGCTTAAGGTAGAATAATTTTGGGTTGGAAAGTAAGATGTGTTATTACACATGACGAATTTTCTTTGGGTCTTCAACGTTTCTTCATTGCGTTAAGTTTCTTCAGTTATGATGTAAGGAAAGAAGTTTCCTGGTGAAACGATCAGAGCAGGTGTGGTCTTACTGAACGTGTGAAGAAAACGCTTATTTCCTAATCGTGTTATTGTGCAATTTTTAATTACCTTTTCCTCTCCCTGGGAGATATGAAAACCCAACAAAATGAAACAGCGCTGATGAATTGAGAAACAGAATGGGCGATATAAAGTAACTTTCGGCATGGCGTCTGTTCACTTATAAACAACAATTAATAGAGAGGGTGTAATTAGACACACGAAACTTTTTCAGCAATTTATTGTTGATCGACGGTAATTACTATCTGTATAAGAGAATCAGGTAATTGGGACCTTCCTCAATTTTTCAAACTTTTTTGACCCTCTTTTCTTAAGGTGTATAGTTGCCTCCAAAGTTAAAGGAAAAGTATCTTTGGACACCAATTTATTAACCGAAGTCAAAAAGTAAAAGGTCTTTGGCGATAATTCAAGATTAATAGGCAATTCCTTGGAGAAAACCTTTTCACCCGCCCAGCCAGACATTTCAAACTTGTATGTGCGATCAGCACATATATTTGTTACTTCCAGTGCCAGAGCTATTGATCCATAATCCCTTCTCAAAAATAAGAGGCAGCCCAAGTCGAGGTCCTTGACAATTGTCCGTGAGCCAAACATTTCACGCGGAACTTGAATTGTGTCTTCACCAGTACCTTGTTTTTTAGCACATGCGCACAGCTTGACATCAACAGATTTGTCTGTGCATGACTTAAATTTGCTATACTTGGTCTGTCGAGTAAACCCTGTCAGCCAAACATTGTCTTCCGGACGAGCGTAGTGTTTAAGAGCGACAGAAAATACTTCGTCCTCGTTATATCCCTTTGGTGGGACCACGTGAATATCCATCGTTGTTATAACGTAGTCTCCATGGAAATGCTGAAAAATCTTTTTAAAAGATTTGCCGACTAAGCGTTGGCAGTTTCCAAACCCATACTTTTGAGTTGAGGATAACGGCTTACTATTATTACCTGCAGGAAAACAAATTTGAAAAAAATTACAGAAGGTAAAGGGTTGTTTTTACAATGCTCAAATATGTTTCCATGTTAAAGACGAAGGAGTTGAAATTACCCATGAAAAATTAAAGACGGCTAGCTAGAATATTGAAAAGGAAAGCAAATTCTTTTTCCAAAGTTGTCTTTTAATCAAAAGATGCCTTAAAATAAAGTTAAGACACCCAGGAGTCCGTTGGAGAAAGTGACAATCTTGGAGAAAGATTCCAAACTTAAAATGTCAGTGAATCACACAGGGCTTGATTGTTGGAGGGATATTAAACCTTGGCGGGATTTCTAGTGCCAAATAGATAGATGAACTTATGTCATTTTGACTTAGCTATATGTCAACAGCAGCAATGTCAGATTTGAATTAGTCTATTGTGTACACTATTATTGGAACTAATAGGAGACACGAGTATATCTTTTAACAACGTGAATGGCCCGAGGTAAAAAAATAAAACAACAGAGATAAGAAATGGAATTAAGTTCTGAATCAGTGATCAAGGATATCCATCTCATTGTGCAAATCCCAAGAAAGTTTGATTTGATTTCTGCAGGTATATTGACGTCTTGATGTGGGGGCCAGCAGCAGGCGATGTTTAGGTCAGGCGGAGTGGAACGCAAGTGGGAATGGGTTTCATTAAGTAGATATTTAAGCTTGCAGGGTCTTATCTTACCTCCCATATGTTGTGTTTGTATGGCGTCGTTTAAGGTTCCGAGGGCATATTCTGCCAGCCATTTGTGTTTTTCCGAGTTGTCCTCGGCGTGATTATTATCATCGAATCCTTCGCATTTACACCTGGTCAGCGGCATCAAAGTCAAGTCTGCGCATGTCCGATTTGCTGGTAAAACAGCAAATATACCGACTTCCGAAGACTTCCGAGATATAATTTTCTTAGGGTCATTTAAAGAGACAAGCGCTCTGTGCAGGTCAAACAAGGTGAAGAGACGCTTTTGGTTTTCAACCAAGGCCATCATCCTCTGCTGACCGAGCTTTTTAGCCACGCCGTCAGGAATAAGCATAAACATGACTGGATCAAATGCCTCTCTCCTCCCCTCCTCGGTGAAACTATATTCTGTATTTTTATTACCATGGTCGGAGAATATAACAGTAAGTGTGTCGGGGCTCTTAGCCATTTGGTGCACGAACTTTGCCAAGTTGGCGTCCATGTTGATCATTCTGACACCAGTGTACTCGTGCCCGGTGTTAAAATGCATGAACGAAAGTATTGATTTCGCGTTCTTATCGTTTCTTAGCTCTGTGTAAACCTTTGATATGTAATCCAAGAAGTACTGATTGAAGAACTGTCCGTTTAAACACACCATAGGTGGGTCTTCGTAGTGACTTGTCAAATTGTATTTCTTCAACACCGGGCAGGAGAAATGTAACAGACCAAAGTCATCGATGTATTTTGTGCTCATGTCAGCTTGAAATTCACTCCACCTGCGAGATAAATGTGAAGATGTTTACTGAAGTGCACTTAAAAGCGTAGTATTTAATCATTTAAAGGGCAAGTTTTTTTTTTGAGAAATTTAAATCCAAGATGTTTTCACAAAATCTAAAAACGCATCAACTATAATCCAAGGTAAAGAAATTGCATTGGAATCTTATTAAGGCCATAAAACTTTAAAAGGCTGGTTGTAAAACACCATCAACCTGTTAAAGGGAACCTCCACTGTTAAAACAAATCGACGTTAAATTGTGTGAAATAAAGTCTAAAATTCAGTTCTTTAAGTTATCAAGCGGAAAGAAAGTTGTTAATGTACCAAAAAGTTAGATATGAATATAACCTATTTTCGCTTTGAATTGCCAGGGCGCCACCTGTTAGAATTTTTATGACGTCATACGGTTGCCACTATTGTTAAGATGCAACTTTCTTCTGTACGCAACAATATGGGCAACCGTATGAAGTCATAAAAATTCAAAATGGTAGTGCGCGGGAAAGTCAAAAGCGGCAATAGGTGGTATTCATGTCCAATTTTTTGGTACACTAAAACTTTTTGTCCACTTGCTAACTTAGAGAATTAGAATGTACGTTTTATCTCCAAAATTTAACGTCAGTTTTAAATGACAGCGGAGGTTCCCTTTAACACGACCACCTCGTTGTTAAGGCCAGATTGTCTTTTGCCCCGAACTAAAAAGGCTCATGCAGACATTTTGTTATGTGTATAAGGATTGCTTGATTTCCAGGAAACCAAATGACTGCTCATGGCGGCAAGCATGCATTATTGGAGCTTTATCCTTCGTAAACTGCTCACATCACCGTGACGATCATTTATTCTCTTACCGAGGGAGAACAAAGGTGGATGAACACTGTAGCCTTTACATGCATTCTCCTAATAAACGAAGAGATTTAGCGAAAATGAAGGTTTCATTCGGCGGCGGGCTTACCTCTCTTTGAATTCTGAATCTGTACTTGGTTTACTTCTTACATCAAGGTTCGTTAATCCGATTCCCCAAGTGTCATACCAGCAAAGGTCTTCTTGATAGAGGGTCTGATATCCCCATCTCTTGAAGGTCTCATACAACACCTCTACACCTAAAGGAGCCTTTGCGCTTTTCACCGTTTCGCTTATTTTGTTGTCATCTGAAAGTAAAAAAAATATCAATCTACTGATAAATCCGTACATCCATCCAACCATCGATCGGTCTATGAGTCAGTCAGTCAGTCAGTCAGTCATTCAGTCAGCCAACCAGTCAGTCAGTCAGTCTGTCAGTCATTCAGTCAGTCAGTCATTTAGTCAGTCAGCCAGTCATTCATTCATTCATTCATTCATTCATTCATTCATTCATTCATTCATTCATTCATTCATTCATTCATTCATTCATTCATTCATTCAGTCAGTCAGTCAGTCAGTCAGTCGGTCAGTCAGTCAGTCAGTCAGTCAGTCAGTCAGCCAGTCAGTCAGTCAAAGTCATAACCTGAGCAGCTTTACAATCTTTGTGTTACGCTGATCATTAATTACTGTGGAACTCACCTCTGATAATTCCAGAGAAGAAGGGCCGCATGTTGTCAAACGTAGCTTGACCAACACTCTGGAAAAGCTCAAAGTCCAAGGCGGTGGTCTTGAGTTTAGGATCTTGCGCAATTTCGCGAAGCGCCGCAACAGACTTTGGAAGAATGCGATAGAAATGGGTCCTTGCAATTGAGTCCAACACGATGACATTTACATTAATTTTGCTTTTTCTGCTGCCGTCATTATCTTTCTGTAATATTGGTGGAAAGATGAGCGATTGAAGGATATTTCCACATCTAATGAACAGATAACCAAATCCGTTTTGTCGGTTTGTTTCTACGGCTTTTACCACATTTTTAGTTAATGTTTTCAGCGATGACGGCCTCCACTTGGTAATAATTCCCCTTTCTGGATCAGTAGAACCTATCTTGGCATCTAATCCTCCACAAACCTCAGCGTTACAGAACAATTTATGATGCCCTGGCCTTGTTTCTTTGAACGAACAGATGTCAGGGTAATGAGCCTCGTCACATTTTCGATCTTCAACATGTCCTGGACGACGCAGTCCGTGATATGAATTAGCCTCCATGCACGCCGCTTCGTGTGACCTTAAGGATCAGTGGTAAAAAGGTTATTGCACGAGGGTATTAAAAATACTGTCTTTTTATTAAACCACGGTAAATAAGTCATGTACGAAAACTGCTTCGGTGTTTTTCTCATCACCGAGTACGCCTTAGCTTGCGTATATCTTAAATCCGAGTGTAATGTTTCCATTGAAGTCAAAGGAAACACTAAAATATTTCATGTTAAATGAGTTCTTTCGTACAACGGGACTGCAACTCTTTCTATACATTATACTTTTAAATAATTCGAGGGCCACTGTCAGTAGATGAGTCAGTATCTCTGCAAGCAAAATTGTTGACTGCCTGGAAAAAGCATCAACTGGCAGGTGGTATCCAGTCATCTCGCCACGACAAGTCACCTCACCACCACCCACCTTGCCACCAGGTGAGGTCATCTCGCCACCACCAACCCGCCACCAGTTGAGGTCATCATGCCACTAAACATGAAATACACTAAAATAAAATTTCGAGCAAGTGCCATGTGATGTGGAACCTCTGATTTTAGGCTAATTTGCCTTTATACGGTTTACAGTCCCCCGTTTGATAGCCGAGATCTTATGCTTCGATCAAACCGCTGCCATCTTACTTTTTTATGTTGAGCGCAGATGGTTGGTGGCGAGATGATCGTAAACCTGGCAGACTATATGATTGGTTGGTGGCAGGCTTGACTAAAAGAGTAACCAGCCAATGAAGAACGCCTGTTGAGTACCATATGGAATGTAGAATAGAATGAGCGTATTTGCTTATCAAATCAAGTAATTTGGGTTATTTTGTTCTCCTGAAATTCCATCTTTCTTCCAAACTTTGGTCTTAGAGTCATTGCCCAGCGTGCTATACATATGCTTCAATACCTTTGTCCCGCAATCGTCAAATCAGTTCTCTTTTGTAGTATAGCTAAACGTCACGCCATTTCATACCTGTGAGGTCTGCATTTAATTGCAGAAGGCCATGTTTTCACAGCACGCGGATTTTTCCCTAGACCGAGACGGGGGCATGGGTCTTCAATCAATAACGAACGCCCTACAAAGAAAAGTAAACATGTAATTAATATATGAAATAATCATATATTTGAACTGCGGATAAAGATAGAGTTATATGAAGATCATCGCAGTGAAGTTGTTTCAACTTAAGCAGTTGAAAAGAAGCATTACCAGAAATTGACGACAAAATGGCGGACAGAGGGTCGTTCGGCGCTTTAAAAATGGCCGCCGATTTAGTAGTAAAATGTATGGGCACAAAAGGAAAAATGGAATTTCGATACTTAAAACAGCTTCCCGACTACTTGCCGCGGTCTGAATGAAAAGAAAATCTACTGTAGTATTTATAACCGTAATTTTTATGTACATTGCGCCGAAGCACAATCCGCCAACTCTGCTTTTGTAACAGACATAACACAGCTCCTTTAACTCTATTATTTTTTCACAAATGGGGCGACCAGCTTACCTTCTCTTCTTTCCTGCAAGGGCTGTTTACATCGGTTCCGCGGTGCCGCGCTCGCAAAACATTGCTAGATGTTTACACTTTAAAATGCTATAAAAATCCGCTTCTATTTGCTTTAAACCGCTCCGCCAAATTTACTTGAAGAAAGCACAATTTCAAGATTGCTGTCGTTGTTCAAAATGACCGGAAAGCACCGTTTCGCTTGCAATCCGTCGCCGAAAGCAAGGCTTTCTTGTAGATTTTTGTTGACTTCGACCGCCATTTTTGGCTGCCTTTTTAAGGGGATAACGCTGGATAGATGTAACGTGGACTCCTTGATAATATCTTTGCTGCTCTGCTGCAAGAGAAATAATTCTACAGTTTTCCTTCGAGAAAAAATGTCGTCTTTCCTTAGTGAGCGTGAAAAACTGGAGATTGATCACAAACAACGTCACAACAACGGACAAGGATGCATAGACTGTTTATTCGATAAAGTTAAGATCGGTTCTTCGTTTAAAAACATTAGAATCCTGTAGAATAGACGGAATTTGTTGTCGGCAACAGAGGAATTATTGCGTTACAGGCGGTACAGAAGAATATCATGGACTTTGAGCGACTTCTGTGACCTGAATTAAAAATTTACATTGGTTAAAACTATCTTAATCGTTTCCCTTTGTATTTTTGCATGGTTATTTTATTAAGCTCTTTAGACGGCTCGGAACGGTGTTTACTATTCACAGACAACGCTTTCGTGACGATCGAGAAATTCTTGTGTCAAACGATATGCCGCTTGCTATTTCACGCGGGCTCAAAATGTCCGTGATTTCTGGTAATGAAGCCTGAACTTTTATTCAGGCTTGAACGGGAATCGAACCCATGACCTCTGCGATACCGATGCAGCGCTCTAACCAACTGAGCTATCAAGCCAACTGGGAGCTGGTCAATTGAGAGTTCGTATTTATCCCGTAGATGGAGAAATGAACATTTTTAAATGTTCATTTCTCCATCTACGGGATAAATAATTAAAATTAATCTATGAAATAACCATATATTTGAACTGCGGATAAAGATAGAATTATATGACGATCATCGCAGTGAAGGAGTTTCAACAACTCTAAGAGTTCGTATTTATCCCGTAGATGGAGAAATGAACATTTAATTAATATATGAAATAGCCATATATTTGAACTGCGGATAAAGATAGAATTATATGACGATCATTGCAGTGAAGGTGTTTCAACAACTCTCAATTGACCAGCTCCCGGTTGGCTTGATAGCTCAGTTGGTTGATTGCCGTTCAAACCTGAATTTTTTTCAGGTTTCTTTTCTATTCAACTGCTTAAGTTGAAACACCTTCACTGCGATGATCTACGTATAATGCTACCAATTCTAAAGAAAAGTAAGTTTTTATTCGCATACGACTCTCCTTACCTAGCATGAATGATGTTTGTTAGTTATTTAGCACGCTGCGAACAATGGTTTTATTTAAAGTTAGCAACTTCTATGACAAAATTCTCAAGAATTATTGGTTGCAATGGAAACGGAAAGTTGCAATAACCATGCTTGATCACCCGCCGAACTAGCAAGGTTTTCAGTTACTTCTAAAAAATATATATATAATTCGTAACCAATTCCAAGAAGAAAAGAGCGCCTTTGTCGTTTGCTTAACGCACCAGTGTTTGAATTCTCCACCACAAACGTAAGTATTTAACATACTGATCATTATCTGGGCTGTAACTGGCTGGCGAACTCACAATTGACTATCTCCCAGCTGGCTCGATAGCTTAGTTGGACATTATGAACGTTGCATCGGTCAGGGTCCGAAAGGGGATTACAACTCCTTCGGCCTAGAACAACGCAGGCCTCCAGGGCCCCAATACGGTAAAGTAATCGTTAAGGATTCGGGCCTCACTCTAAACATTTTGAGGGTTCAGGGCTTCTGGGATAGCTGGGATCCCCTACCCTTTGCGACCCCGACCGGTATTGAAAGGTCCAAGATTGGAACTTTTATGCCTGGAATTTAAATTTTCTAGGCTTTAAAGCAAGCATTGCCTAAATCGTTCCCGTCACTATCTGAGGGTCATAAAACAAAGGATTTGTCATTGGCGATAATTTCCTTAATTTGCCCAATACATTAACGTTATATTCTATAAGAAATACAGTGATGATAACTAGTAATGTGCAGACGGCTTTTAGAGTTAATCCGTCTTTCGATTGAAATTGTTGAGCAATTTATTTCATCCAACCTGATTGCGAGCTGCGGCTAGGTATAGTTGTTGCGCTGGGCGGAACTTGAACTGAAAGGAAATTACACTCAGATTAGTATCTTTAATTTTCAATAAGTGTCTTCAATTTTCTAGCATTGCCTAAATCGTTCCCGTCACTATCAGAGGGTCCTAAAACAAAGGATTTGTCATTGGTGATAATTTCCTTAATTTGCCTAATACCTTAACGTTTTGTTCTATAAGAAATACAGTGATGATAACTTAGTCTAGTAATGTGCAGACGGCTTTTAGAGTTAATCCGTCTTTCGATTGAAATTGTTGAGCAATTTATTTCATCCAACCTGATTGCGAGCTGCGGCTAGGTATAGTTGTTGCGCTGGGCGGAACTTGAACTAAAGGAAATTACACTCAGATTAGTATCTTCAAAAATAATATTGTAATGGTCATTCACTAGTAAATTATCCCAAGCATCAATTTTAAAGGTTACATCGCAGAATATCTCTCAGGTATTTTCTCTAACTGTTTTGATGAATCCGTACTGCCATGAAATCTGCAATGGTCAAAATTTAGGGAAAAAAGTGCCTGAAAGTGTTAGCAATAAAATCGTGTTAGTCTGAGGACCAAGGTCCTATTGCTCGAAAGCCCGTTAACGCTAACCTTGGATTAAAATTTAACCGAGGTCCCTTTTTCTCTTATTTCAAAAGAGTTTTCACAGCAAATTCCAAGTGACCGTTTGAAAGCAACCGAAGTCAAAATGTAGGGCAAAAAAGATTTAAAGGATTTCGTATCGTTTGGATATAAAAGGGGAATTAAAAATCGACACTAATCCTGGTTTAGCTTGACCCTGCTTTGAACAACTGGGCCCTGTGGTTTTTTATTTCACGTTTTTCGTTTTTTTTTTTTCTGTTTCAACCAACATGAACAATGTACTAGAGGTGGGCCTCACAGCCGGAGCTTAGATTATGTGCCTAATGAATAAAAAGCCTTATCTTCTAGCTGACTTATTTTGACAGGAAGTTGAATGAAGGTGATTCCCAGTAGACGAAACAGCCCCCAATTTAGAGGCAACTATTTGCTGATATGACATAAAGGGTGGTACACTAGTGCCAATCGAGCCAACCAGGTGACGATTTACGGTAGGCTTTTTATATTCTGCTCGGCTGGCTCTTTTGGCCAAAGATTCTTCCCTCTACGTAGCCTATTTTGCTTGAATCTTGCCGTGAAAGCTTTCCATACGTAATTCTGGATCAAAATGGTAAATATTAAGAGCGCTTCTCTGTAAAAATCAAACATAACGCGGCAAGGGTGGAAAATTCGATTTCTTTCATATTTTAATGTTAGATAGGTTAGGGTATAATTAAAATCACTGGATACTTTTTTTGGCAATATATCCTTTTATTTAAAAGAAAAATGCAAATAATGAACTTCCGTTAAAATCGCCATTTGAAGCAGTAAATTGTGACAACAATTTGAGGGGTTCGCTTGCAAAAACAAATCCCTCTGTCGTCTTTAAAACACCCAAATCTACTTTTGCAATCTCTCAAGAGCTTCAAAAATGATTTTGGTAGAAACTGCGTTGTTCTTTGTGTTTGAAATAATTTAATTTTGAAAGTATACATTTCTCATCAGGAAAAGTACTTTGTGATTTAAATTATTTTTCACCATGTGCTAAACCTTCAAATCGATTCAGCTTCTGGCTGTTGAATTAAGAAAAGATGTTCTCAGGATTGCTGCAAAAATTTCTTCGGGCAAATGATTGAGAGCGACGCGGGAGCTTTTCAAAGTTCGTTAAAAGGCAGGTTTTTTGACCCTTCCTGGCAACATTCCATTCGCCAGTCACGCACATATTTTAATGTGTTTTTCGACCCTTATGAGATCGAAAACGTCAAACAGAAAAGCACTTCGAAACGCTCTTACCTCATTTGCTGTAGAGGACAGTTCCAGAGGCCATTTTCGTGTGATTCTCTTGCCGTTCGTCGTATTTTGGTCGTGCTGATGACGTCCAGGGCGAATGAACACCGCCAACTGGGTCAACTTAATTGTAAACGGTCGCACAGCTCAACGACACCATCTTTTCTTGTAAAGCGTTCGACGTCTTTCTGCACTACGGCATCTTACTCAACGGTTCAGTTGATTTAATACGAGTGTTGCTCAGTTTTTAGTGCACAAAAGCATTATCAGGTTTGACTGCTAAATTGGGACCAAACGTGGATGGCGTCGCGTGCGTATTTGGTTTGTCACGCAATGCGTATCAAAGGCATTTTAGGGGGTAGGGGAAGGGCGAAACCTTTGAGGTGAAGTAAAATAACATACAGTGTTGGCGTTGTCTTTCTTACTTATTACCAGTGTTGTTACAACCATTAAAAGTTGTATTTGCTACCCTAGTAGTCTGAAACGCAATTCCAACCGTTGTACAAGCTTACAGCTGAGTGGTGCAACAGAAGTGGCGCTATTATTAACTAGACCCAACTTTAATACGGGGAAAACCTATAACTACAAGGGGCTCCCTTTTGTTAATTGACGAGCGGGTATTCTACCTATGATCATTGGTGTCAGTCTGCTGGTTCTCAGCTGGCACAGGACCGGTACAAGGCACAGTTATATCAGGAGTGAAAGTCAGCTCGCTGTTAAAGGGGTGGATGGAGTTTTGGACAGGAAGGGATCTCTCTTCATAGCAAATGGGTGCGATCGAAGTTTTTAACTGTGCTCTCTTGTCAGCTGTTTGACATAGTCTACATTAGTGTGTCCTGACTAATGAGTGGGGCTTCTAACAGCACGCCAGTGCTGTTTGAAGACTGTGAAATATGGCACGTAACCATGGTAACAAAAAATGAGGTTCTGTTCCTGAATTTCTGTTTACGAATCTTACTGAGACAGGTTCCCAGTGAGCGAGATCTCTCACAGCAGCTAGCATACTTATCATAATGGATATGAGGATATCATAACACAAATACGTCACGCATCTTGCCCTTAAACGTCTGTTACCTCTTTCACGTTCTACATACACCTTAATGAGGACGAAGAGAAGAGTGAGGCTTCCATCGATAACCTGGCTAATATTCGGATAGACCACAAGCGAATATAAAACTCACCTGATCCAACTTTTACAAGCGAACCAGTCTCGCGTAAGATAACTTCAGATCCCTTTTTCCCCAGTCCTCTTTCACTTTTTGGCCACTCCCCTTTTCCTTACCGTGACCCGGGACCCGGCCCCTTGTGCTGCAGCTTCTGCTCGATACTATTCCAAGTTTTGCACGATGGCTGGGACACATCGTCATTGTATTCAAGCGTTCGTTGTAAAAACTGACTTGTAACTTGTGGTATCAGGCCTGTACCAAGGCTGAAATAAATGCTGCGAGCAAATTGGCCTAGTCAAAGCCTCCTCCCCCCCCCCCTTCAAAATACACACTCACATAGATACTAACTCTGTTCACAATGCCACAGTTTGTGTCGATTTCGTCAATAAACGACACTTTTTTGGGGACATCGTTCGTTGAAAATTTGCGAAAAAGCTTCCTGTATGCTTTTTCGCCGACAAAGTTGTTGGCAACATCCAACAGATTTATAGCATCAGTTTTAAAAAAGTACCCTTAAAGTTACAAGGTTTGTTAAAATTGAAACATTTCGACAGCCAAGCTACGAATTTCGGACCTGTTTCACCTAACTCTCGTAAACGTTTACGTAACTTTTATCACTCGATTGGTGAGATAAAAATAGTTTTGTTCCTTAGACTTGTTTTAAAACAACATGATGAGCTTAAAGCTTGCAGCAAATACACAGCAGTCGCTTAGCTATTAAAGGCATTAAGGTCCTTCACAGTAAAGCTATACTGCCAGGGTCAAGGTGATATGGGTGAAGAAAGACATTGGTAAGGACCCTGGGCGACTGAAATGTGCGGTGGGCTAGTAGATTTTTGAAGCCCACTTGCCCGGTGGCTAGTGACTCAACAGATGTCAAACCCTGTTAAAAGTTGTAAAATTAGAAAAGGAACGTTTAGCATCAGCATTTAAGACTATTCATTGCACATTAATTCGTTTTAATTATATATTTTTTGGCTCATTTATTGTAATGTTTTTTCAACTTCCAAAAATTCTGGGGGCTCGAGCCCCCCCCCCCCCCTTGCCCCTCCCCCTTCTACGGGCTTGGGTATTCTTGGTGCATGAAAGTAAGGGAACAATTGTTTTCAAGCTTTTGATTCGTCTGGTGTTGTAACCACAAACTTCGACAACAAGAAAATGGAACCAACAACAACAACCGTCTTTTGTGTAACGAAGCAATTCATGTATGTAAATATGTATGATTTGTGAAAAAAAAAAGTCCGAGGTTCCCCCTCTAAGCCAAAACAATAAGCACAAACTAGTTCGTCACATCGCAATTTCCCTGATAAAAACGATTTTAATGTTCTGAACTCGACGTTTTGAAGAGGTTTTTAACTTAAGCTAGTACACGTACCCTTTTTAGCTAATTTTCGTGTTCGAACATTGTTGTTTGCATGCCTACAACTCACGGCGAGGGGTGACTACTTTTTCTGCATTCTGGCACGGGAGGTTGAGGTACCTAAATGTAGCACTAATTTTGTTTCGTATTTTTGGTCCATTACTAGTTCCTCCCATTTCTCGAAACCGGAGCCGTTTAAAAAGAATCAGAGCAGATTTTGCCGTTCCCCTACCCTCTAGTAAAATGTCCATTCCGATGATTTGCATTGCGTGACGCGGCTCTAGATAGAACTCTGGCCACGGTAGCGGCGACATGTAGTGATTAAATACACAACAACTCTCTTTGGGGTTCTGTGGGTCTTTATTGCCTAGACCACCGCGCGCTCGATTACACCCAGGGAAGGGTGGGTAGGGAAAGAAAAAAAAATTGTACAATTGTGTTACACGCGCTAGCTCGCTAGAATCGCAATGATGAGGTTACACGTGGCCTGCAGCTTATATACATGGGCTTGGCTCGGCATTTCCGTAATATATATTTAATCTTGATAAACAGGTTTATCACTCACTAAATACACAACAACTCTCTTTGGGGTTCTGTGGGTCTTTATTGCCTAGACCACCGCGCGCTCGATTACACCCTCCAAACCCCCGAAGAGAGAATAGGGGAGTTAGTGAGTGATACCTTCACACATCTGTTTAACAGTTTCTAGTTTGTAGCGCAGTGAATGGTCTAAATAACGTTCATATGCATTTGACTTTCAGTCTCCTTGTAGCTTTATATAGTCACTAGGTACACCGCAATGCAAAGCAAAAGTAGCTCCCCCTCTCCTGAAGGAGTGTCCAGAGAAAAGCGCGCTGTCCAAACCGCATTTATCTAGTGTTAGTTTCAGTTTATTGGTGAAGGAGGCATATGTTAGTGCCTTAAGGGCGCTACCCTCTCGGTATGTAAAGGCGGGTGCTGAGGCATGCTCGGTGCTTTGATATACGCCAGCGAGTTTGAAAGCGCGAGTTACCGCTGACCAAGGGCATAACGAGGAGTGGGCCACTTTAGGAACTGGGACCAGGAGTGTGCGGTTTCGGTATTGAATCGTTTTAGACCAACGGACGACGAGTATAACGTCCCACGGATACAATCTAACATCGCAGTTTCGTAGGTGAAGCTGGGGGTCAAATTTTGCGGTTGAAGGTGGCAACAGATTTGATTTGCGGAAGAACGAGAAAAATGCGACCAAACACGCTGCCCAAAAGGTTGCGTCGAACGAGCAAGCAAAGTTTAGATGACATTGCATTTTGTAGAGAACATCAGGTGTGATAGGGAGTTTTTGCGACACCTGTGCTCCATGTAGACGTTTTATACCTCTCATGAGTAGGGTTTTCTGGTGTTCGAAAAGAGGCTCCTCAAGGGGGTTAGGATACCCATACTGCAGATGCAATAGACGTACGACGTTGAGATAATTAGGGATGCTGCTAGCGGACAGAGATCTCGCGAGGAACACTATGTACTGGAGAAGGTGTAAAGCGCTGCAGGGAACCGGGGTGTAGCCGAAGAAGAGACAGAAACGAAGGAACGCTCGTAATTGCGACTTGTATGTAGCTGACGTTGATAGCGCAAAGGCATGGCGACGGTACTTTCTCAATTCCTCTTGGAGTAGCTGCTCTTGAGCATGTACTGCACCTGCCGTGGGAAAGAAGAAAACGCCAGTTGTGAAAAGTGAGGCTGACTGCTGTCATTTGTTTCTTGTACCCTGCGTAACTGTGCACTGAACGCGTGGCAGAATGCGGGATCATGAAGACACGAGATAGCATCTGCCATTGTGTTAGCCTTTGATGGTATGTAACGCGCCGTGGTTCGAAAATTGAAAGTGGCTGAGAGCCAAAATATGGAGCGAAGCCATTGCATGACCTGCGGGTTGCGACATGTTCCTTTGTTTAAAACGCTGATTGTCGTGGAGTTATCTGAGTGCACTACAATCCATTTGTCACGCAACTGGTATTTCCAGCGGCATAATGCAAGCAGAACAGTGAAGGTTTCTTTGAGGTTAATATGCGCGCCCGCTAGATCGGGATGATCAATTGCCCAGTTGGTGTAAAACCAATCGCCTTGAAAGAACCCGCCACCACCGATAGGGCACGCATCAGTGGAGAATTCTTCAAAAGAAACTGGCGCCGAATCAATGAAGAATGTTTTGCCATTAAAAACACGCAGAAAGCTCGCCCACCACGATAAATCGTCCCTTAATTGTTTGTTTACACGGATGTGGTGGTGAGGTCGCGATAAAGTGTTCATGACGTCAATTGTCCGCCGCAGGAATGTGCGGCCTCCGAAAACCACCCGAGCCGCAAAGTTTAGCCTGCCAACAAGGCTCTGCAGATCTCGCTTTGTGACTGATCGCTTAATTAAAGTATCGCTTAATAATTGTCGCAGTTCGCATAGCTTGCTTTCGGGCAAACAAAGTTGCCTAAGCACTGTGTCAATCTCTATTCCTAGGAATGTTAATCGCTGGGTAGGAGAAACTGCTTTCTCCCAGTTGATGCTAAAACCAAGTTCGCTCAAAAGTTGGATAAGTTCCTGGTAAGCTAATTCGCACTCATACTTGCTATCGCCAATAATAAGGAAATCATCGAGATACGCTAGAATTGTGTGAAATCCTCGCTTGGCCATCATGCGCGTGACTGCTTGAGTTAATCGGTGAAAGATTTCTGGTGATTTGGAAGCTCCAAAGGGTAATTTGCTGTCGTACAGATACGTAATGTGGTTTTCCCCGTGAAACTGCCATGCTAGTCCAGTTGCGGAATAGTTCGAGGGGTGTATTGGGACGTGGCGATAAGCACTCTTTAGGTCAATTTTTGCAAGATAGGCATTGAGTTTAATCATTGATACAGCTTGTTCGACAGTCACGTAAGAAAAGTGTTGCGTCGTGGCATAGGAATTAACATTGGAGTGCTGCGGTCTGCTACAATCGTGTATGAGTCTGATTTTATCAGATTGTGGTTTGGGGATGGCCCCAAGAGCGCTAACAATAGTAGGTTTCGCTTGTGTTACAACATAATTGCCTTTGCTAATCTCTTCGCGAATTTGTTTCTCTACTTTATCGCGGAACTGGCTTGCGGTGGCGGATTTGTAGTTGCTAGTTTCCGCTTTCTCTAAGACAGTTTCGCTGGGAATAATCTCAAAGCCGTTTGTGAGTCCATCAATGATAAAGTTTCTGTCAGGATCATTTCCGAGGTTCCGTATCCAGGCCTGTTTATTCAAAGGGGAGTTAATAGCCGGTGAGGTGATTGGACGTCATGCAGGAGAGATCGTGTGATGCTCATGCTGTGGGTGTCCCTGGTTACAATTGGGCACCAAACAAACGTGCTGAAAACGACAGTTGGGCCACTGACATCCTGTGAGAGAGTTAAACTGGCGGCAAATAGGGGTTACGTGGGAGGCTTGCGGTTGGCGGTTAGGGCGTGGGGAAAATTTTTGCGAGTTTGGTGCGTTTGTGGTTAGTACAGAAGAACGACGTTTAACGAGAAACCTGGTATGAAGGTGCTGTAAATCACTCCCCCAGCGTAATCCATACTCGCACTGCAATTTACGGTACTCATTATCGTACATGAGTGCCGAGGCGAGAGTGTGACTCTCGAGGAGCTCTGCGAATTTGACTGTGTAGGCCAAGTAATCCGCGATGTCGGAAGTGGTCGCGGACAGTTTTCCTTTTCTAAGAAGCTGATACATAATTCGCGAGTTTGCGGCGACCCACATAGAAAGGGTGATTTGTTCCAGTTTAGGTTTTGCCTTTGTTGCACGGAAAAATATTTTTGCCCCGCTTGAATTGTTTCCGATCTCTTGCTCTTCCTCGCTACTGTCATAAGTTCCCAGGTTTACAAAGTCTGGTATTAACAATGGTTTCTCACCTTGTTTAGTTCCTATTTCCTTTTGATGTCGGCCAAGAAACACGTGCGGGTCGTTGTCCAATCTAGGAAGAGTACTATTTAGCGTGGACGAGTTTTCCGCCGCTGGCGTTTTCCCGGGAAATAGGTCCGTCGATCCTAAGGCCAGAAGAGAGTCCTCTAGTGATCCAGCTCCTTCAATTTTCTTGAGGATCTCCTCCAGCCCGCCGTCTTTTGCCAAGGACTTCGTGGTCACTGGGTCGGTGACGTCTACTGGCTCGGTTTTCGCTTGCTCCTCAAGCTTTAACTTCTTCAGGGCCGCTTCAAGGACGCGTTTTTGTCCTACACTGAGCCCCAACTCTTCCACGTCTTTTTCAGTCAGGAGTTTCAAAGCCCCTTCGCTATCGATGTCCTCTTTTTTTAAAGCTTCTACGGTAGCTTCTTTCAATTGAGTGGTCGTACACCACGCGTTAAAGTCGAAAGTTGCCATTTAGGTAAAGAGAATACTTGTACTAAAAATTGTACAATTGTGTTACACGCGCTAGCTCGCTAGAATCGCAATGATGAGGTTACACGTGGCCTGCAGCTTATATACATGGGCTTGGCTCGGCATTTCCGTAATATATATTTAATCTTGATAAACAGGTTTATCACTCACAAAAACCTTTTTGTGTATTGCCAACTAAGCAACACTGACCAGCAACTGAACCGTTGAGTAAGATGTCACAGTGTAGAAAGATGTCGAACGTTTTGCAAGAAAGGTTGTTGTTGAGCTGTTCGACCATTTAAAATACACTGACCTAGTTGGCGGTGTTCATTGGACGTCATCAACAGGACCAAAATACGTCGAACGGCAAGAGAATCACTCGGAAATGGCCTCTGGACCTGTCTTCTACAGCAAATGAGGTAAGAGCATTTCGAACTGTTTTTCTGTTTGACGTTTTCGATCTCATATGGGTCGAAACACATTAAAATATGTGCGTGACTCGCGAATGGAATGTTGCCAAGAAGGGTCAAATAACCTGCATTTTTACGAACTTTGAAAAGCTCTCGCGTTGCTCTCAATCATTTGCCCAAAGAAATTTTTGCAGCAATCCTGAGAACATCTTTTCTTAATTCAACGGCCAGAAGCTGAATCGATTTGAAGGGTTAGCACATGGTGAAAAATACTTTAATTCACGAAGTACTTTTCCTGATAAGAAATGTATACTTTCAAAATTAAATTATTTCAAACACAAAGAACAACGCAGTTTCTACCAAAATCAGTTTTGAAGCTCTTGAGAGATTGCAAAAGTAAAAGTGAGTGTTTAAAAGACGACAGAGGGATTTGTTTTTGCAAGCGAACGCCTCAAATTGATGTCATAATTTACTGCTTCAAATGGCGATTTTAACGGAAGTTCGTTATTTGCATTTTTCTTTGAAATAAAAGGATATTTTGCCAAAGAAAGTATCCAGCGATTTTAGTTATACCCTAACCTGTCTAACATTAAAATATGAAAGAAATCGAATTTTCCACCCTTGCCGCGGAATTTTGATTTTGTCTGATTTTACAGACAGGCGCTCTTAACTATGCTTTTGTTAAAATACGATCTGACACAAAGTAGTAAAACAGGAACCCAACAAACGTTACACTAACAAAATCCAGAGAAACAAAACGCAGCTGTTCCCACGGTATAATTGTATAATTTCCGTAGCCTTTATCAGAAAAATTATTTTTAGTTTGACGGCTATGACACGTAATGGTTTTTTTCTATTAGTTGCTTACTCTTATAACATTATTTTTTGTCTCGCAAATTTCTATTTTATCCTATCCTAACAGAAAATAAAAAAAATACAAAAAAAAAAAAGAATCGGAAGCAAATATGTGAAAAAAGGCTCTGTTCTGCCGGATTCTAATATTCTGCTCCAGAAACCTATTATGCTCAAAACTCTGCCTGCAGAAAGTGAACGACCTTGTTTAACTGAACCGAATGAGTGAATGTTGATAAACATTGTGCAGAATCATCTAACAAAGAAAATACTCTTACCTTTATAACTTCGTATAAACTGAAGTTGAACAACAACTACAGTAATCGACACCATGACCAAAGCAAGGAAAGTCAAGAAAACCTGTGTAAGAAAAAAGGATAGACCTTTCTTCACACGATCAAAATATTAATTCCCTTTAGCTATTAACAAATATAGGGTCGACATGCAGCTATCGAATTTGGGTTGCTCGCAGGATGTTTGGAGATCAGAAAAGGAACGTAAAAGTTGCTCACGGCGACAGAATGTCAAGCAAAGCTAATTTTTTTGGGTAGACTGATGGCTGTGAATTTCTTTTCGTTTTGTTCCAAGGACACAATCTCTTGAACTAATTGAAAAACATACAGTTGTCTTCTGCGTAGACTGAACTGCTCGGGAAGCGTTTTTTGTCCATCTTTTGTCCTCTGTGTCACGAGAAAACAGAACATGTTCAATAATGTTGGTGAAAACACTCAAATGCATAGCATTGTAGTCGAGTGTAAGCTTCTTAGTACACGTCAGTGGCAGCCATTTCTTCATTAATTCTCAGATAGTCGCCATGGAAACTTATGCAAATAGCGAATTGAGGAGAAGGGACAAGGGCGACAGAGCTTCCCGCTTACTTTAACTTCACTTCCGGTTCCCAGCTCCCCCTTCCCTGACGGCTTCTGCCGCTTGTTATATTATTCTAAACGAAGTCCTGAGGCTTGGCTAGTGGGTTGTTGCCGGGAGAGACTCTGGCGAAGTAAAAATATATGACTGGGTGTTTACTGTAACAAAACTAAGAACCGTTAACCACAGTATTTCTGCGGTAAAAATTCTATTACGTAAGTGTCTCTCCCGCCGGCCGGCTGCTGACAAAAAAGCCTGAGAAATCTAAGGACTAGATTGATTCTCAACAAGAAAAGCCCCAAGGGAATAAAACCTGGCCGTCCCACCCGACCCTCCAGGGTAAAACAAACATCAGCGTCACTCCATACACAAGAAAACGAGAGGAAAATCGGAATATTAAATATTTCAAGTTTGGCCGTTTCGCATACAAACGGAGAAACACACCTTCGAGCCATTGACAAACCTCAGCCGGGTTTAGGTGGATTTCAACATTTTCACGGACATGAACAAAACTGTCGTTATGTGCGTAAATAAAACAACAGGTGATGTATGAACGGATAACGTAGAAGTAAAAAGGTGAACAACGCTTGCTATTTACGCCCACGGAAGCCGTTTATACATCGCTTCTAAATTTATACACCCAAAGAAAGTAAGTTAAATTCATGTACGTATGCAAATTTAAGGGCACAGTGAAAATCCAACCTTAGCGAATACAAAATGTAAATTAGTTCGATCTCTGTTTGATTTTTAATCAATAGGTTGGCTTAAGTAAACTCTGGCGTTTGCAAAGCTGATCTACTACCTAACAACAGGCTGTTTGAAAATAACTCCCTTTGTTAGTTTTTTCCGTCATCTAGCCCATTTTCACAAATAATTCATGCAGTTTTGAAATGCTGTTTGGTTTGGCGAGGAGCCAAACCTATCAAAGGCCGCGTGTTAAATGAAACAGGCCACTTACAATTACAAGTTAGCTAAATTCACCTGGGCTGAGTGTTCATTTCCAACCCGTTTCATCGACAGATATTTACTAGCGTTTCCCGTCTCCCCGGCAAAAGAAAAACCTTCCTTGCGTTGTCAGTAAGAATATTGACAAGTTAAATTCACACTAGGTCGCGCACACAATTTTATGTGAATTTTGCATACCTTCTTCTTTTTGAAATATACGCTGTATGCCTATTTTTATGCCAGGCTCGGTTGAAAGAAACTCACAATTTAATTTCATCACCGTTTCCATGATGATAACTTTAATTTGAAGTCAGCTCGAGCGAATTACCATGTTACTCTCAAGCCATGCAAGTTCATTGTTTTACGAAAACATTGCAAAACAAACTATACAACAGGATAAGAAAGCATTACTGAAGATCTCTCATTTTAATCGTCGCACTTAGAGATTTCATCCACACACTTGAAAGTAAGAACTACTTCTCACAGCAGAATAAGCAGCACCGTAGGAAAGCACCACTAAACATCTTTCCTTTGAGTGGTCCTTGATTAGCCTGGCTAAAAAAGTAAACCGCAGTTGAATACTCCTAGAGTACTCCTAGAGTCAAAAGGTGAAGAGAGAAATTGTTAAATGAAAAAAAAAAGGACATTTGCCATTCCAGAAACTAATTGCACCACTACCCCTTAAAGGAACTATGTCACGACGTTTTCGTTCATTTTTCTGATCTCACAAAATTATTTGCTCATTGAAGGAAACCTCAAAATAATAGTTTTCTAAGGTAGAAAAACACCGAAGAAGTAATAATGAACCAAAACTAAACAAGGATTGTTAAGACTGAAGGAGATTAAGAAGGATTACGAATGACAAACTTGAAAAAACTTGCCAATTTTTTCAAGATGCGTTATCCGTGACGTAGCTCCTTTAGTTTTCCCAAATACTCGGGTTTTTCATCTGCAAAAACGATAAATAGAGAATCTGTCCTTCACGCAACTACCCAGTTCTACTTCAAGTGCATCGAGTGAAACGCCGTCTACTGATTTTCAAGATGGACTCTAGAACGGTGGAGAATGCATCAGCAGCGTAACGATGGTTTTTGCAACATCGCCAGAGGCCTTCTGTGTTATCAGACAGTTCTGTGAAATATGTCCATTTTTTTAAAGTACCGCCTTATAAGCGGTTTTTGGAACAGTTTTGGAGTATTGCAAATAAAGAACGCCGGGAAGCCAGCTGTTTTGCTCCAATAATCAATGACCGATAAAAATACAAACGGCCAAAGTGTCTACTCCTTTCAACATTTCAGTTGGAATAGAAATATATGAGAGTTTTCTCAGTATTCAGAGCGGGCGTTAACCTGACAATAATTCCCAATAAAATGAAATGCGCAATATTTTAGCGCAACACTCGAGCACAAACATATAAAGATGGAATAACTTACAAAACGCTTTTGATATTGCAACATTCCTCCTCTTGGCTTAATGTAAAACAAGCCTTTCCTTGTTTTAATTTACACGCTGTAACTCTTGAATTTTCGTGGATTTGATAAGTCGCCCTCAAGCCACTGGTAAAAGCACAACCTGAAACTAACAAAGAATAGAGAACTTAAAGAAAATAACAAGTTGCCGTTTCCCTTTATTGTTTGCCGATCCTTTTTTATTTTCATGTCAGTTGGTGACGTATGCCACTATCACTTATATGATTACCTTACTGGAATAAATATTCACTGACATTTAATTTCGCGTGGCTCAATTTTCGCGTTTTCTAAGACAGTGAGAGACCAATGCTTTGAATTTTGCCACGAAAATTAAATGGCCATTAATTTCGTGTTTCCCTCTACATCGCGTATGTGGTAAAAATTAACACTTTCAAACAAGACTCTTATTTGTTTTATAAAAATGAAGAAAGTCTAAGTATATTTCCATTATAAAACTGTGCCACCTCTGAGTTTCGTATGCAAAACTGGAATGTTTTCTCAGGTTTTTTTTCCTATTCTTTCAATACAAGGATCATCTAAGAGCAAAGGGTCACAGTTAGAATGAGATTACTACATGGCCAATACACTTTTACATATTTGAGGAACAGGCACATGCGTTCGTCACTTATGGTAAGTTGAACCTACGGACACCGAAGGAACCTGAATAGGGACACCTTTGGCACAGGAATGAGCGTCCTTATTTCTTTATCGTGGAAGTCATTGGAGTCTAAATGACTTTGAGCCTTCATTATTTTTGTCACTTTCGAAGCATTCAGTGCATTTGCATTAAAAAACTGTGCCACCTCTGGGTTTCATATGCAAAACTGGAAGGTTTTCTCAGGTTTGCCCTATTCTTCCAATACGATGATCATCTACGCGCAAAAGGTGACAGTTAACAATGAAATTACTACTTGGCCATTACGCTTTTACATATTTGAAGAAAAGGCACATGCGTTTGTCACTTACGGTAGGTTGAGCCTACGGACACCGAAGGAAGCTGAATAAGGACACCTTGGCACAGGAGTGGGCGTTCTTATTTCGTTGTCGTGGAAGTCAGTGGAGCCTAAAGAACTTTGAGTCTCCATTATTTTTTGTCACTTTCGGAGCATTCAGTGTATCTGAATTAGAAAACTGTGCCACCTCTGGGTTTCATATGCAAAACTGGAATGTTTTCTCAGGTTTTGCCCTCAGTACTCTTTTAACACAAGGATCATCTAGGAGCAAAGAGTCACAGTTAAGAACGCGATCACTACATGGCCAATACGCTTTTACATATTTGAAGAACAGGCGCATGAGTTCGTCACTTACGGTAAGTTGAACCTACGGACACCGAAGAAACCTGAATAGGGACACCTTTGGCACGGGAGTGAGCGTCCTTATTTCGTTATCGTGGAAGTCAGTGGAGTCTGAAGAACTTTGAGTCTACATTATTTTTTGTCACTTTCGGAGCAGTAGATAACTGTTCGCTCGTTACCTGTAAGGGATATCTATATTCAATTTGTAGAGAGCTAGAAATTAGGATACAAGTAAAAAACCTTTCGTGGAAAGTAAAAACAAACAAACAAACAACAGCAAGAACAACAAACGCAAGAATTAGGCACCATATACCATGCAATAATAAGGAGCGGCAGCTAGGCCACTCCTTATTATAGAAATGTCCAAAAGGAGAGGGTGATTTAACGTGGGGTAATTTTGGGACCCCACGCAGCTCTTAGGTCACAACACAGGATTGGCTGAGAAAACAATACACCAGTAAAAAACAAACGACAAAAACTATGACGTCAGCCCTGAAGATAAGTGAGCTGCCTGATCATAAACTCCAATAAATTTAGAGGTACTTATTTTAGCGGAAAATATTGTTATTTTAAAATAAATAAATAATTTAACTAATTAAGTAATAAAAAAATATGAACTGAGTGTGATAATCGAAGCTGAAGAATGGACAAGAGTAATTAGGGTTGCGAATGATGATCTTGTAAAATTGAATGGAGGCCAAATATTTCTAAGAAGGCAAAGCATGACATAGCGTTTTAGAAATAAAAGTCAACGACCATTTCAATTCATATCTTATTATTCATGAAGGGTGGCTAGTAACAAGAAATGTCCCGAAGTTATCAGCTATACAATTTCGACAACTTAAAGGAAAAAAATGGAGCAATGATTTTTTTCACTGAGAAAGTAGAATTTTCGAATGCTGAGAAATAGCGCCAGTTACACTTGCATTCCAATGAAGCATTCATTCAAGTTCAAGTTGATGAAAGGAATTATTATTAAGAAAAGACATTTGCCATTCGAGGAACTAATTGCACCACTTCCCCTACATTTTCCTAAATACCTGGCTAACTTCTTCTGCAAAAACGATGCATAGAAAATCTGTCCTTCCCGCAACTACCCAAATATACTTCAGTTGCATAGAGTGTAACGGCGTCTACTGCATGATTTTCAAGATGGACGCTAGAACGGTAGAAGAAATGCATCAGCGGCGCATCGATATTTTTTTGACATCGCCAGAGGCTTCAGTTCTGCGATATCAGACGGTTCTACGAAGTATGTTACCTTTTTAAAGTACCACTTTATAAGCCGTTTTTGGAACACTTTTGGAGTATCCCAAAGAGAAGAATATATTGGGAAGCCAGCTGTTTTGCTCCAATAGCCAATTACCGATAAAAATACAAACGGCCAAAGTGTCGGGTTCTTTCAACATTTCAGTTGGAAAAGAAATATATGAGAGTTTTTCTCAGTATCCAGAGGCTTTAAGCCCACAATAATTCCTAATAAAAAAGGACAATATTATAAATTGCAACACTCGAGTGCAAACATTTAAAGATGGAATAACTTACAAAGCGCTTTTGATATTGTAACATTCCTCCTCTTGGTGAAGTGTAAAACAAGTCTTTACTGCTTTCAATTTTCATGCTTGAATTAGTCTGTAACTCTTGAATTTTCATGGATTTGATAAGATGCCCTCAAGCCACTGGCAAAAACACAACCTGAAACTAACAAAGAATAGAGAACTTAAAGAAAACAACAAGTTGCCGTTTCCCTTTATTGTTTGCTGATCCTTTTTTATTTTCATGTCAGTTGGTGACGCATGCCAATATCACTTATATGATTACCTTACTGTAATAAATTTTTACTGGTACTTAATTTCGCGTGACTCAATTTTCGCGTATTCCAAGACAATGAGAGACCAATGCTTTGAATTTTGCCACGCAAATTAAATGGCCATTACAGTAATTTCGTGTTTCCTTCTACATCGCTTATGTGGTAAAAAGTTAAGACATTCAAAGAAGACTCCCATTTGTTTTATACAAAATGAAGAAAGTTTAAGTGTATTTGCATTATAAAATTGTGTCACCTCTAAGTTTCATATACAAAACTGGAATGTCTTCTCAGGTTTCGCCTATTCTTTAAGGAGGCTCGCAACAATTTTTGGTCTTAGAGTGTTTCTTTGAACTCAAAATTCCGCATAGAAGATAAACTTCGATTTCCTTGATACTATACTATCTACCTTTTCAGCATATGACCAAAGTTTATTTTTTCATTGGTTTCTTGGCAACAGCTGTCACCATAACAACGGTAACCGGCAGCCTCTCATTTTAAATAATGTCGAATATCTCGAAAACTAGTCAGACACTTTATGACGAAACTTAAACTGTTTAAAATACTCAACCTACACAACTTGTATGCACGATTAGAGAAAAATCTGTAAGACCGTTTTCAAGTAAATCATGATTCATTTTTTATGGGCTGACTTTTGTCATTCCTGCAATTTTCTCCAATATTTCAAGAAAAGTAAAACTTAACACTTTTTCTTTTCAGTTGAAAGATCTTTTATGATAGCAAAACATTCTTTATGTACATTGAGCTTCCTAGGTGGCCGCGATTTTAAGTTATTTATATTTAAAAGCCGCTAACATGCAGCACAAATCAGTCAAAAAGTTCATAATTTGCATGAATAGAAATATTTCTAACCTACCCTTATAGGTTTTTCTTTTAAATTGATTGCCGTTAGAATAATAATTCTTTTTGATGTTCCAGCAAGTTTTAGGCTGAATAAACATTTCTGTTATTAGATAAGAAGGCTGAATCTCGGTCAGGTTTCAGTACGTCGTTATTAACGTTCAACGAGCAACAGTTTTATTTTGTTTTTCCTGGTCTATTTCACGGGTATTCATGTGCAATAAATATTTATACACTCTGCGCTTGTGTCTTCTCGTGCATTTATAATTCCTTCTCATAATAATAAAAACAATTTTCGTCTTCTGAGCTTCTTCCTAAACACTCTTTTCATTAGTCTTTAAACAATAAATTACGTTTTAGAGTGTTTAATTACGGATTGCATACATGTTAACGCCTACGAGTGGCATTGCACTGGGGCTAAAAAAATAACGAGAAACAAGCTCCAAAGACGAATATTTTTTATTATGAGAAGGAAATACTATAAAAGATCTTTCAACTGAAAAGAGAAATTGTTAAGTTTTACCTTTCTTGAAATATCGGAGAAAATTGCAAGAATGACCAAAATCAGCCCGTAAAAAATGAATCATGATTTATTTGAAAACGGTCCTACAGATTTTTCCCTATTTTGCATACAAGTTGTGAAGGTTGAGTAGTTCAAATAGTTTAAGTTTCGTAATAAAGTGTCTACCTAGTTTTCGAGATATTGGACATTATTTAAAATGAGGGGCTGCCATTACCGTTGCTATGGTGACAGCTGTCGGTATGAAACCAATGAAAAAAACTTTGGTCATATGTTGAAAAGGTGGTGTAGTATCAAGGAAATCGAAGTTTATCTTCTTTGCAAAATGTTGATTTCCAAAGATAGACTCCAAGGCCAAAAAAACTGTTGGGAGCCTCCTTAAATATAAGGATCATCTAAGAGCAAAGGGTCACAGTTCACAATGAAATTACTACATGGCTAATACGCTTTTACATATTTGAAGAACAGGCACATGCGTTCGTCAGTTACGGTAAGTGGAACCTACGGACACCGAAGGAACCTGAATAGGGACACCTTTAGCACAGGAGTGAGCGTCCTTATTTCGTTATCGTGGAAGTAAGTAGAGTCTAAAGAACTTTGAGTCTACATTAATTATTTATTTATTTTTACTTTTGGAGCATTAGACAACCGTTCGCTGTTTCCCTTTAAGGAGATATCTATATTTATTCGGTAGAGAGCTAGAAATGAGGATATAAGTAAAAAAACCTTTCGCGGAAGTAAAAACAAACAAACAAACAAACAAACAAGCAAACAATAGCAGCAACAACAAGAAACGCAAGAATTTGGCACAATATACCATGCAATATTCACAAACGTTTAATCTTGCACTGTAAGCAAGAGCTAGGCCGCTCCTTATTACAGAAATGTCTAAAAAAAGAGGGTGATTTATTTCTAACGTGGAGTAATTTTGGGACCCCCCGCAGCTCTTAGGTCACCACACAGGATTTGCTAAGAAAACAACACACCCGTGATAAACAAGCGACATAAACTATGACGTCAACCACGAAGACATGTGAGCTGCGTGATCATAAACTCCGATAAAATTAGAAGTTCTTATTTTTAGCGGAAAATATTGGTCACGGCTGATTTCTAACGAATCTTTTGACAGCATCACGCGGTTTGGCATTAAAAAATCGGGAAAAGTGTGTCTTGACATGCTTAATTTTAAAATAGGCGGAAGTAAGATTGAGGTTAGAAAGGTTTTGTGTCTAATGTTTTGTCTCTTTTTGTTTTGCCTGTGTTTTGTGTGTCTCATGTTTTGTGCTCAGTCTGCCCACTCCTCCGGTTACATAAAAATAAATAAATAATTTAACTAACTACTTAATAAAAAATATTAAATAAATGTGCTAATAAAAGTGAAGAATGGGTAAGAGTAATTAGGGTTGCGACTGATGATCTCGTAAAATTGAATGGAGGCCAAATATTTCTAAGAAGGCAAAGCATGACACTAGCGTTTTGGAAATAAAAGTCAACGATCCATTTCAATTCATATTTTATTATTCAAGAAGGGTGGCTAGTAACAAGAAATGTCCCTAAGTTATCAGCTAATACATTTTCGACAACTCAAAGGAAGAAAATGGAGCAATGATTACTGAGAAAGTAGAAATTTCGAATGCTGAGAAATAGCGCCAGTTACGTTTGCATTCCAATGACGCATTCATTCGAGTTGTTATTGTAATGTGCAAATGAAACAACGACATTTTTGACAACTTGATCTTAACTTGCTCAGTGATGCCTGAAAACAAACATTATGAAGAATTCGGAGACTAAACTAATCCAGAAGAGGACCAAATGATGTAACGTCTTTTTCTCTGAATTTTAATACCCCAGTTTTTTGGCACTTTTAAAGCGTGATAAACTTTTTAACTAGCAAAGCTTATCAAAATGCTACTGGATTCATGGCGTCATTGTCGAAGACCACCGAAAATACACATGTCAATTAATTTTCTTGGTGAGATTTGTTCTTATACAGTAATAGACTAAGATTGAGAGCTTTATCCGCAGGAATTCCTGAAGCCAGAAGACGTATTTTTCACTTTCCAAATTTTAATTTCAAACACACCGCTTACGTCGGTTCGTTAATATAAACGAGATAAATAACAAATTAGTCGGCGTCTAGCCACTTAAATATTTGAGAAGTTGATCATGATGTCTTTTAAGCTTTCCCTTTCTTCAGCTTACTGTGTCCCCAGTTTATATTATAGCAGTACTTTGGCAATGAAATGAGTGAATACTTTACCTTTTAAGTGCGCTGAAGTCGCGGACTGCTGTTATTGAAAGCTGACGGTCAGAAGCGCGGAACAACACTCAATTTAATTTTTTTTCCGCTTTCTTCCAACTGCTACGTAAAAATTACCTTCTAAACCACTGCCCAACTGCTATCACTTGGTTGTTGCCACCTGCACCTTTCTCGTGGAATATGCTCCCTGGCCTCTTCGAATGTTTCCTTTAACTCGAGGATTAGGTAGGATAAGTTGGTTTACAATTTGAATGTTTCTCCAAATGGTATAAATCCAGTCATTCAGTTGGTGACGCCGGCGCTCACTGTATTTAACTTGAGTGTGTTACTTCACGCGTAAACTGAATAACGTCAGAAATCTTTAAAATATGTAGATATGGTTGCCATTGTCTCTGGCTCCCAGTTAGGCGGGGGAGAGACAGCTAATTCTTTAGCTTCCTTTACGAAAAGAATGGAAGATTTTGACTTTGACTCTTTGATTTCTTCTTAATTATCGATTGTTTGTCCTGCTGAAAATGTTTTTAACAATACAGTAAAAAAACCCGCATGTAAGAACCTAGATTTTTCTAGATTAGCCAAAAAGGTTCTAATACATTTGTGGTCCACTGAGAATGTAGGCTATTTAGGTTCTTTAATGGGTTCTTATTTTCTCCAGGTCAAAACGGTTTTTTTTTTTTAATTGAAATTAACAGATTGGTTCCCACCTCTCATTGAACTGTTTCAGTTTTCTATTTCGAAACGCGATATTTTGTCCTAATAGTACTTTTTCCTTAAGAAGCTCCAAAACAGAGATTAAACAGAGTGGAAGATTATCTAGTTTCCTGACGTATACATGCCATTTGGAGACAAGTAAAATATAATTGAATAATAAAAAGTTATGATCATGTAGCTCATAACCATACTTGATACTGACTTCATCTAGTACGTTATCTACTCTGTATTTAATATGTGTATTAACATTCCAGAAAACCGAGACGTTGGGACAAAAAGCAAGCATGTGCATTTATTTTTCATTTTCGCCATAAGAAGGGCAAAGTGGAGATTCAAGGATTTGGTAAAGCCAGTATCCATGTGGAAGGATATTATGATTTATTTTAAATTGGAAGATGCACAGTTTTGTTTCTTTTGTGATTTTGAACGGAAACTCATAAATGGCCTTTATTGTATCTGAATCAGTTATACCTAACCTACGGAGTCTATGACTTGCTAGCGGCTTAGAATCCAGATCAAAAGGTGCTTGTTACTAGTAGTTCAACAACTGGTTCAATATGGGTGTGGTCCCTTTCTTGCGTATAATATACATATGATAATGAGATGACAATGAATGTGATAAGTCATAAATGTTAACTGCAAAAATGAAATCAAATGAAGAGAATAATCCTCACAGTGATGTACGTAATTAAAGAAAGTGCGATAAAGCCTGAAAAAAGGCTCGAATGTTTGTTTTTCAGGCTTAACCGTATATCACTGCAAGGACCATTTTTTTCATATGATACCGTGATATAGTAATATCCAAAAAGACTGCATTCTGAGAAAATACAAACCCTGCTCTATGTCTTCTGATTTATATCACTTTCTTTACGCCTAATACATTTTCACTGCCAAATAAAGACTGGTTTAATTATATTTTTGTCTTTCTCTCATTTCCCAAATAAGAAACTGTTTCAATTTTTAGAGTCAACAGGTTCCTATATAACGGGGCTTTAAATGCCCAATTATTAGCCTACAGGATCTTAATTTACCAGTTCCTTATGTACAGGTTACCTATTTAGTTATTTGTCATAATTATATATTTAGTATTTAGTAATCCTCAGTCGGCTTTCGTGAACACCAATTTGTTAGTTGATGGAATTCCCGGGGTAAATATAGTTTCAGTCCAGTTCAGCAAGGAATCGCCAAAGTGGGACGTTTCTACAGTTCTACAATACTTAAGCTTGAAACACTTGCGAAAACGAGTATATTAACGCATCCTCGATAATAGACAGACTTGCCTCAATCATCTTATTATTCTAATCTGTATAACTTTACCGTTAATAAGCGTATATTTTTTATGTCAGATTATTTCTTAATTGCCAACGAATTAATTCTCTTTTTCATTTAAATCTTCTTAATTTAATTTAGTTCCCTTATCTATTTCCTCAACAGAGTGTTATAGTTAGTTTTAGTATACATAATATGTATATTTATAGCGATTTTTTGTTGTTTGTTTGGTTTTTGTTGTTATAGTTTCCACCCGCCTCGAATAGCCCAAGCTAATTTGGGAGTGGAGCCACAAACATGTAATGAAACGTGTTGTTAATAAAACGCCGTGACACCTTGTTAGAATTGTTCCGAAGAGTTTTTATGTTTGCAAAATCGTAACCCACCTTGATTCACTTTAAAAAAAGATTGTCCATTCTTTACTTGCAAAACGTATCCCCGGCCTATATATCATTAACTAGACGACCTTAGGCCTAAGGATCGATAAACGGGATCAGTATTTCCAACAACGTTCAACATTGTTGGTCGTGTCTCCTCTAAATGCATAAATTAGAGGTAAATTGGAATCCACACTACTGCTTCGATTGTGTTTATTTTTATTCCATGTGCCGACGCATTTCTTAACAATCCCATAAATCCCCCTTACTACTTCATATAACACATGACAGTTGGATTCAACATCTTAAGCAAGATTGGCCATCCTGTTGAATACCAATATAGAAAGAGGTTGTGCCAACTTTTGATCTGTTTTTAAGTGTATGCGACAATTTTGAATTTGTTTGCTCACCGCGTTCCACATCTTACATGATTTCAGTGAACTGTTTGACCGAGCCTTAAAGTGCTTATGAACTAAAAAAAAATTCTCCTAAATATGATAGTTTATGACTCCCTTAGTCTAAATATGTAAGTTTTGCTGAGTAGAACCCTTTGCATGGGATATTTTTCCAGCCGCAAAGTTCGAATTTGGCACCCGAAATGTGTCTCCATTTTGCGCGCGGCCAAAACGATCGCATTACAGGGCTGTGACGTCACAAATCGCGCAGAAGACAAGAGTGTTATGGCTGACAAGAAGGTTTCCAGAAGAGAAATTACTTTGGAGTGACTCGTGGGCCCAGGATTGTAAGCTACAAGAGCAGGATTCGCACAATGAGCGCATGTGTGTGTCGTTTCTCAAAAGGAAACGAATTAGGGAGAGAAGCGGACTCATTTGAACCGTGTTCGGACTCGCTAAGAATTCGATTCGACCCGCCTTACAGAGCTGCTTCTCGGAAAAGCCGCAGCATATATGCAACTTCTGCCACTGTTGGATTAGTTCTACAAGTAGCAATTATCGCAATTCAAGATTAAAGATCGAGATAAAGAAGGTTTTCAGTATTTGACCACAAAACTATTGCTATAGGCATCTGTCCACTATTACCTAAAAGCATCCAAGATCTACAACGCAGAACTGAGCTACAAAGTTTTGTTTACATTTCCATTTTTTTGGAAACTGTCTTGACCGACGACGAGACAAGACGTTTTAGTTAATCAGAGATAGCTATAGGAATATTTATAAATCCCTCGTGTACAACATGTTTCGTGAAATAAATGGAAGCAGTTCAGCTCAGCATTGATAATTTTTATTGCAAGTCACTCTGCTTTCACTGCATTTGATTTATGTGGTCCTCTTTAAACACCACACATTTCAAACAGATTTGTGCCTCTCTTCTTGTTGACCTTCCTGTTATCTCAAGAGGACCATATAATATGAAATTTCACATACCACACGTAACACCGTCTAATTGACCCTTCTGCAGCACAGTCTTGGTGATGTAAGTTTAATTTGAATTTATGGCATAAGTGATTTAATCATTGTTATTACTGAAGGGCAATGAAAATGTGTGACCTTCATTTCCCATTATTTTATTTTGTGACAGGCTTTGTACTGGAAATTCCCCACACGCTGAATTGTCTCAGTCTCTTCTGATAAAAATAAGTAGACAGGCCTGCACGACTCCTGTGCACGCGTTAAAGCCATTCTCATAGTTTAGATTTCAAGAGTATTTCTTTGAGGGACCTACCCTTTTTGTATGATATTAGGGGAGGTTCTTTGAATATTTCTTTGAGCAATGGTTGTTCTTTTATTAAATGCCAGTGTTTCATGAGTATTTGTTTCACGTTTGGGAGCTGCCTTAACCTCTCCCCATCCCCCCCCCCTCCTTAAACAAATATAACAAAAAAAAATGAAACTACACACACAAAGAGGGCAATAAATTATTTCTACTTGACACTGATTTCTGCCATACTTCATGGAATTGGAATGGGTTTATGTTTCAATGAAAATGGCACTTCAAAATGTAGTTCTGGGGCAAATTACATATTCATCTCAGTGTTGAGATTGACCCAAGGGAGTTATTGTCATATGAGACCGGTATACAAAGGGAGCTCAGACCAGGCCCCAGTTGTTCAAAAGGTGGATAATTGTTAGGGAAACCAATTGCATTATCCACTGGACAGAGATTTATCCAGTCGATAGCGCTATCCAACTTTTGAACAACTGGGGCCAGTATAACTGGACAGGTATGGTTATGTGATCACATAAAGCCTGTAAGAACTCAGCACACTAACTCTCACCTGCCATAGCATGTTTCCACAAAATTGGTGCGAACCAAAATCCTCAAGCAAATTGCTGAACAGAAGGACAAAAATCTCAGCTGGTCTAACATTGTGTAGGCAATTACTTAAACCAGTTCAGGTAGTCAGAAGCGATGGATTATTACAAGGACAAAGCTGAAGTCACACTAGTCTGAGTTTGCACGTGTATCATACAATGTCCATCTTTATTCATCACTGTCATCATCCTTATAGCATCTCCAGGTGGATGAAAAGACCACAAATGAGCACCATACTCAAAAAGTCTTATTCATTTGCTTTGAGATGCTCCCTCATAAATGGCTTGAAATTTACAACAACAAAAGCACTGCACTTCCATTTGAAAATCATTTGCAGCTGCTGATTATAATAAATAAAACACGCTCTTTAGAAATTACTATTGATGTCTCATTCATTAGGCATGTAATATTTCAAGCAAATTTTGGGTATGCTTATCTTCAATGTGTAAAATACTTCCTGCTAACTAATAAGTTTATATCAGTGTTCTCTCTCCAAAAGTCCTCATTCGAAAGAGCCGAACAACTAAGTCTATCTTTCTCTTGGCGCGAAAACGTATGAAAAGATGAACAAATTAAGTTACAAACAAGTACACCGTAAACTTGAGCTTGCTGGTATCGGTTTGAGTAAAATGATTGAAGTACATACAACGACGTTCTGAACAAAAGAAGTAAAGTCAAGGCTGCGTCAATCTCTCGTTATTAACACATAAAGGTACTGACCATTCAATTCTAGAAGCTTCTCCTTCAAGGCCAGTGAAGCCAGTAGAGCTGAAAGTTAGTCAATCCCAACAATTCAAATCGCCATCTTGCTTCGCGCAAGATTGTTGTTGTCGTTGTTTAGGCTTTATCCACTGACGACAATCCCAAAAACTGCACATCTTCGAAATCGCTTCGAGCTGAATCGTAGCGTTTTCCTCAGTCGCCGGTAGCTTTCATTGTATATAAATATTAGCAAGGAAAATGTAAGTTTCATCGCTCAAACACTTGACAAAGACCAAAGAGACAAACATTCTGCGCGATTTGTGACGTCATACGGCCCGCTTCTCGACCAACTCGTTCCCAGTCTTCGGAGACACGATTTTGGTCATTTTGGGTACTTTCAACGGCAAAAAAACGGATTTTTGTTTCTCGTGATCCAATTTCTCTTGCCATTTCGGAATTAATACATAATGAACTACCAGAATGTGCAAAAAAAATTTTTAGTTCATAGGCGCTTTAACAATCCCAATGAAATTTTGCATCGGCTTAGCTAGTTTTGCTGACAATTGTTTCACGCCAGTACGATTATCCTTTATTCTCCAAACGTATAATAGAGGATTAAGTGAAGAAGACAAAAACATGAAAATGTACGAAAATGTAAACACTAGCGCAACTTGAGAGTGATTTTGTCGAGAAAAATGAAGACCAACAAAAACAAGAAATGGAAAGTAACTAATATAGAATAAAGCTACAATAAACAGTATTGAAAACATAGATTTTTTTAACCTCGCTATGTTATAGCTGGTTGACAAAAATTTACATAGTACGTTCAAAAGACTTAGTGTTCCTTTTGAGGTCCACAGCATGACCATGAATTCTAAATGGTGGCCATCTTGGATCCGCCATCTTAGTTTTATTGAATTTTCAAAAACCGAAAATTAAAAGGAATAAAGTCACCTTTAACCCTTTCCCGTCAGACTTTTTTTTCTTAAAAACGCATTTTTTCCGCCACTAAACTTTGCTACACAAGCGTTTTCTTACAATTTAGCTAGTAGATTTTGAACCAGCTTCTGTGGTCTATTGTACAATATTTTGCTTTCACGCATGCGCATAAGCCAAAATTTGAAATTTTTTTTGGCTGATTCACTTCCAATTTTTTTTCTCGCTTCTTTTGCTTTCCTTTTTCTCTCTCTTTCTATTCTCTTTATCTTCTAACCTTTATACCCTTTCTATCCACTGGAAAAGTTTTGGCCTCAACCCTTCAAAAAACCTGGAAATGGAACATTGATCAACTAGGTGACTTGGCCTATTTTACCACCAAATTTGAACCCAAAATTGGACACATTTTTTTCTGGTATAGCTCTACCAGAATAGCTCTGCCAGAAAATGGACACACGTATGGATGGATCTGTCCTTGCTTTGTTAGCTGCTTATCAAAACAATCTGGTGTCACGAGTGGTTCAATGTCTCCCGACTCCAACATCGGGAAAATACGATTCTTGACGCGAAAGAGTTAAAATATGGATGCTATGGCAACATTAAATTTGACAAGTCATAACAAATTGTTACCAGATAAATGTGTGGAACAGTCACAAGGTATGATGGCTTTTGCTTGCGTATTGAATAAAATATCAACGTTCAAAGTCAGCGCGGGCCCCCTACCGACACCTCCCAGTCTAAATAGGGGGAAATGTAAGTCCTCATGCATCCGCCTGTCTCGTTTTCCTGACAGAATAGTTGCCTTAATAATTGTTTGACCCCAGTTCGAATATCGTCCATTCTCTAAACGTATAGTAGAGGGTTTATTGAAGAAGACAAGAGCATGAAGATCCTCGAAAATCTAACTAGGCTAACACAACTTCAGAATGAGTTGTCGGGAACTAAGATAAAGGCCAACAAAAACAAGAAATGGCAACTGAGCTGATATGAAATAACATTACAATGAACAGGATCGAAAACACGGATTTCTTGTACTTCGCCAAGTTTATCGCCGCTAGACCAAAATTTTGAGACCATACGTTTCCTTGAACTTGCTGCTGATGGTGAGCTATAACTCGGCAAACTTTAAAATAGGCCTTGGACGAGGCAAGGAAACAAAGGAACAACAGAATAAAAGAAAGTGTTCACTGAAAAAAGTTCATGAGTTCCATATAAGACTGAGTGTAGTTCTGAGAAGGACTGTTTGAGGTGACATTGACTGACGTTTCGACAACCTGAGCGGAAGTCATCATCAGAGTCAAGTGAACTGTGAATCGTCAGTAGATGTTATAAGTCTCTGGTCGTTGTCTTGACGATCTCGTGATGTTATTGGTCGCCTAGTTAGTAAACCAGCTTTCCCGAGTGATTCGTTGATAGTGGTCCGTACTGTAGGTAACGCATTCAGCAGAGTCCCAGTCGATTCTGTGGTTTGTTTTTAAATGGTGCTCAGCAATGTGATTGTTGATATCACCATTTCTGGTAGCTCGTTTGTGTTCAGTCAGTCGGACGTTCAAATTTCTGCCGGTCTCACCAATATAAGTGGCCTGGCAGTCGCAGCATTTGATTTTATAAACTGCTCCCCGTCTGTCGCTCGGTTCGTTTTTGTCTTTAACGTTCGTCAGTAGCTGTCGTAAAGTAGTGATAGGTTTGTGAGCAACGCGGATGTTGTAGGGTTGCAGGATTCGTGTGATAGTTTCAGAAGTCCCTTTGATGTAAGGTATGGTTGCAGTAGTGACAGGTGTCGCGTTAGTGTTCGTAGCGTTTGGTTCGGAGTTTCTGTAAGTGTTGTGTCTAATTAAGTCCCGGTTGTAATTGTTCTTGTTGAAAACGTTCAGCAGTTCAGCCACAACATGGAAAGGCTGAGTGATCAAACCTGTGCACAGATCAGTGAAAGCCAAACCACGCAAAAGAATATAGGAAGGTGTTCTTAGAGACGGTTCTTTCACATTTTGCCAAAATCAAAGTATTTTCCGCAACTGCAATTGGCGACAAAATGCTAATGATAACAGAAACTGAGATCGTCACTTCGTTGGAAACAGAACTTTGATTTCTTGCGATACCTTCAAAAAACAAAGGCTTGGGATATTAGTCGTGTTATCATTCATCTTCGTCGAGGTTAACAAAGACCGGACCAAGAACTTTAGCTTATATTTTCTGAATTGTACCGTAAGATTACGGTTCATCGACTGAGAACTCAGCGTTGTAGGATAGTCTGTTATTTGTGTTTTTGCACGCTTTGATTGCTTGAGTGTTTCTGTCATTTGTTTGCAGAACACTGATCATGAGCCGTACACAGTCAAACAACTGGTCACTCCAGCTGTTTAAAAAGCTCTATTAAAGAGAAAAAATGTGATAGCGCACTCGATAACTGCTCAAACATAAATGAACTGTAAATAATGTTTTCAAGCTACCATTTTACACCTGTTAGATTGAATGGAACAGCGGCAGAAACAGAAACATGAATCATGGTAAGGAAATTAATTTTATGAAACTATTGATCCCACTGGGCTCAAAGTTCTTTTTCTCCCTGTTACGATATTCACTTCCACTACCACTACCATTAGTCCGGCGGCATAGCTAAAAAATTGTGTCATTTTTGTTACTGGTGTCATATTTTGCAGATCTATAGATATACGCAAGATGACTCACTTCTGCTATAGAACCACTCTCAGTTCTCATCGTATGGCCTATAAACGGCTTTGAAGTTTTGCCTCGCTGAGACCCCCCGCAAAGATAAGTGGTCCTCTTTCAGTAACTCGGAAATGACACTATAATTTTCACGAAAAAATTAAAATGTTCGTAATGGTTAAAACATTGCTTCTAACAATGGTAAATTTTGTTGCATTAATGAGCCATTCATACAGAACAATACCAAAAATCAGTGCTCTAATTAAGCGAGCCAAATTGAATAGAAACTTTTTGCTTGCTTGTGTGGATACTGGTATTGTCTTCCTTTGCGCGTGTTTCGGCAATATTATTTTCGTAAGGAACAATTGTGACGCTCTGGTATTACTGGGCCGTGATGTAGGCCAAATATCGAGGAATCAAGCCAAAATGTATCAGTGTCCAGCAGCGTTGACTGGAGAAAATGCTTATTTTGCCAAGAAAATACAAGCGAGAAGAGTGAATGCCCAGCAAACTCGTAACAGAGCAACCGTTGTGCCAGATATATCACACTTTGAAGAGTTTTTATAAGGCTGGAGAACTTAACCTTGACTCAGCGGAGCTGGATGAAGTAGAGGGTATTGCTGAGACACTTTTGAAGCATAATGCTTCACGGCATAAGTCATGTCGCGTTAAGTACAACGTAACCAAATTGAAGAGGCTGGAGAGGAAAAGAAAGCCAATTGAAGGAAAAGTATCGCTGCAACTCGATGATAGTGGAAAGCGCACAAGATCTGACCTGGCTGTCTGTTTCTTTTGCGGGGGAACAGCCACTGAGGGGAACCCATTATCTCGGGCAAGCACAATGGAGCTAGGTTCTCGTGTTCGAGCTGTTGCCATGGAGGCAAACGATTTTAATCTTTTAGGGAGACTTAGTGCTGGGACATGGTAGCACCGAAAAGTCTCTACCATAAACAATGTTTAGTTGCACTTTATGCGCGTGCTAAAGTCCATCGTGAACTACTGGGTAAAGGAATTCTGAGATAGAACGTCAGTTAGAAGACTGCAAAATGTGCACCTCTGACTGTGAGGTGTTAAAAATGTCTGACGTCAAGAGGGAATATTTGACAAGGTTACAGGAACTAGGTGCACCGACACAGGATCAGTCTGTAAACTCAACGCAATTTTAAGACAAACTACGCGCTAGCCTCCCAGGACTGAGTGCATATGCGAAGGGGAGGGAGGTGTTGCCGGTATTTGAAAACGGTATCGCGTTAGTGCTGTCAGAGAGTCTTGAAAGAGAGCAGGATTGTAAAATAATTTCTCTCTCACGAGTGGCCGAACTGCGAAGGAATATATGTTCAACAATAGTGACTTCTTCAATGGGAAATTTTCCCAAGAATGCCAACAACGCTCTGTATTGCCGTCCTTGCTAACACTAATATGATTCTCAGAGGAATCAATGAGCAGTCTCACGAGCAAGGAAATCATCAAGCTGCTCTCTCAAAAGCGCAGCTTCTAAAATTCAACACTATAAAGCATGGGTGGAGATCTACTGATGGATCTGTTAGGCATAGTAGAATCAGGAAACACCCTTACCTTTATACTTTAGACGCGCGTTAAAACAATAAGAAAGGAATTAGTAAAGAAACTTTGCGCGTTAGTTTTATCTGTGTCATATGACTGCGCCTGTTATCAGATCTTGCCACTGCTGTCTGTGAAATTATGAAGAAAATGGAACGGTATGCCCCCCTAACCTACTTGGACAGGTTCTTACTACTGCCAGTGTGGACAACATTAGACCACAGCCCTTTGTCCACAACAGCAATAGTATCTTTCCATGGCACAAGTATTTCTGTCGTTCAACATTCAAGTACCACTGAAGAAGTCCATGACACGGGGCAAATTATCTTGCAGGAGCCCTAGCCTGAAACGTGCATCAATTCTTTGCATGCCAGTTACACCAACGTCCCAGATTTTGTGTCGTAGAGTGACAAGCCTACTGTAAGCCCAGTCTCAGAGTCCATGATGGTCTGTAATCAGACTACCATTGCTGATTCAATCAGCAAAGAAGTCGAACGGTTAGAGGATATCAACAAGCTCTACACAGCTGGAAAGACCGAGAAGGAGACTAGAAGTGTGAATGCGTTCAAAGTTGGAGAGAAGAGAATTAAAGATCAAAGCAAAGTCCGAAATAAAACAGCTGAAGCAATTCCGTGGTCTGCGTTTCACGCTGCGAGACAGACGCCAGGTAACCCCTAGTTTACAAGCTCTCTACTGCCTTTTTTTCGCCGGATTGTGCTCATCCCGTGACGATGATAAGTCACGCCATAGCTGTTATTAGCAAAGCCGTAGAGTACCTAAGCCCGGGACAAATTGTGGTTATTGCTTGCGACCAGCCAATCTTTGCTTTAGCGAAAACAATTCAGTGGGCTCAGAAGGACAGTGCAGGGAGGATAATCTAGTGGTCAAGCTTGGTGGACTCCACACCGAGAAGGCGGCGCTAAAGGCTATCAGGACCTGGCTCGATGGCAGTGGATGGGTTGACGTTCTATCACAAGCTGAGATCACCAGAGCAGGAAGAGCGGCGTCGCTTATCAACTGTGCACACATTAGGTGCACGAGGCACGCGCACCAGGTAACTGCAGCATGCTAAACGGGCGACCTACCAGGGAGGACACGTTTGTGGCCAATCAACTGCACCAATGCCCCAGCTACCACACCCAAAAGAATGGGGCTGAACGTCCAGTGAGGAAATTTGGGGACTGAGATGGTGCATGTGAAATGGCTTTTCACATGCAGCTCATTTAAATGCAGTTTCCATGGAAACGGCATATCTGTCAAGGTGGTTCTATAGCTAAAAATGTTTTCCTCGATAGTCTCTGTGTGTGTGCAAATTTCAGGTTGGTAACAAGAAGTGCACAATTCAGCCGAAATTTAGAGTTATACCGCCGGACTACATGGTATATCTTTAATATGAACTTGTTTTTACTGCAGACACATAATTAATAATCGGTATGGAAGAGTTCCAGCTCAGTATTATTAATTATCTTTAAGATGATGGAAGCTTGTGTTTTAGCTTTTTAGCTTATGTTATATTGAGCGCTTTTAAAATTTTCAAAAGCAAACAAAACCATTTTGTGGTTGGAGTGCAAACGAACGTTTTCCATTTTTCTTTTTATTAATGAAGAAATGAATTATCCGACTTTAGGCTGATAGTCCCATCTGAAGCTTTTGTAAGGGACTTGCAATTCGTTTTCTCCTGGACTTGTTTTATCTATGGGCCATTTTAAGCGACGTCATGGAATAATAGTCAAGTTATGATCGAGGTTTGAGTAAAGCGCTTCGCTTGTATTACCCCTGCTGTCGGACACTTTGTGGAGGAGTGGTCTGTAGTGTTCACCGCGTCGGAATTTCGGTCTGAAGGGCATTGATTTTAGCCTGAATCCACTCACCTTGTTGTTTCCTTAGAAACGAATGTAATATTCTACATGCCAGAGTACTAGAAAAGAAAAATAATGCGTTTTAAGTGAGTGCGTGCACTTTGCCCCCCCCCCCCTCCCCTCCTTCAACGCTTAAGTGGCAATGTCTGTAAGAGCGGTCCGCTGCATTTCGGGTCAGAAAAAAGTTTTTCCTCAAACTTTGCCCTGTAAACCATCTTGGGTTACAAGTAATTGAAAAGGATTTCGTTTTGGGAAATACGTTAAAACGTTTTTTTTAGAGCCCACAGCATTGAGAGAAGCAAAAGGCGTAAATTAACGCCAGGCCAGACACGCAAATTATGTAAGTTGGCGACCTCACTACTTAAAAACCAAAACAGGCAGGAAAAAAGTGTTATACTTTTAAGTTAAGGGGTCCTTCAAGGGTGTAAAGCACATGTTAAATTTCATTTGTTTTAAACTGGAAGCTCGTGATAATTAACATATTAACTCACGTCTGAGCGCTCTCTGAAAACTGGCAAAAGTACCCTGTCTTGCCCGGCATTAATTTCACAAAGTCCAGACCGTGTCGCTCTAAATTCCTATTGAATCCTGTTAATGAGATGTGAGAGAGCACAGAAATATGATAATACCTTGCGCTTTTTATCTTCCTTTACCACAGTGACTTGGAACTTCTGGTAATTTTTGTCGAATATGACGCATTATGCAAAGTAGGTTGTTGAGCAAATTCAGATTGTGTGAAATAAATAGGTTCTAGATTTTAAGATTTCTCCATTTCATGTCATAAATACAGGAAAGCATACACAAGTTGATAAAATAAGCGAATTACCGAGTCCTGATCTTTGGATGCTTCCAAAGAATTGCGTGACTTGCATTATGCAAATTAGGCTGTCTCCTAAACTTGGTCCGTTCTTGTAACCGTCGCAAAAAATCTTTCTAATTCTTTGGATCCCTCTGCTTTTTTAATTGAACATTAAAGAAATGTTAAGACTACATGTACTTTAGGTAGAAAACCTTGATGATGAATTCAGCTAGTTACAGTACTGACTTGTATAACTCTGTTTGGAATGAAATGGACAACTTGTAACAATTATTCTGTTCTGGTGGGTAAAAATGAATCGCTACTTTTTTGTTGTCTGGTATTGATTTTTTATGCCCACATTTTGCTCTTTTGATCTTCCTTTTCCACAGCCCCTACGAGCTTTTGGTGCTTTTGTCCCGCGGATTTTGTCAAGCGCTTTGTTTTGTTTATACAAACGCTTGAGACAAACTAGATTGTTTGCGTTGCGCGAACGAAGTAAAAAGACCATGAATTATACAGTGCCAATATTTGGATGCTTTGGGGCAAAATGTGACAAAAATTATGCAAACTATATTTTCTGCCAAACGTAAAATCAGATTATATAAAGAAACTTGTAACTTGTACTGATCTTATTTAAATTTGGTCAAGAAATCAAAACGCGTGATGCAGAATGATGCTGAATTAGGCTTTTTTGTTTTCGTTGTTGAAGCTTGTTTATATCAAAATATACAATGATATTGAATTCTTGTGATTAAAAGGAAAAAAAGGAACCAGAACACTGTTTTTATAAAGAAAGACCATCTAACTATCAATGAAAAAGGAACCGATGAAGACGCGGCTTCAGCCGTTTCAAATCATACATCGACGAAAGAGAGATCTAAAAATTTACAGGTCTCTCATATAATAATAATCTCGTTTAACGTTTGACCAAAAAAAAATGCAATTTGCATACTTTTCGCAACATTTGGCCCCAAAGCATTCAAACATTGGCATTTTATATAATTCGCGGTAAGTTTGCTCAAACGTTTGTATAAACAAAATGAAGTGCTTGAAAAGCCCATTGACAAAGGAAGATCAAAAACGTAGGTATAAAAAATCAAAACCAGACTACAAAAAAAGTAAAGATTCAATTTTATCCACCAGAAGAGAATGATGCACTTGTCATCGGCTTCTCCCGAGGTAGGGGAGGAATCCCGGGCCATATGTGGGGGAATCAGGGACTTTGTGGGAACTTTGCAACAAATTCAAATGACGCCCCAACTCGCGGGGAAAATGTGGGGACTTTGCTTCTAGCAAGGCGAGAGGAGCTTGGGAGCAAGTTGTGTTTTCGCTTGATTGAAGAAAAGATTGCGGGGAAGAACGAGAATGTGTGTGTTAAAATCCATCGAATATTTTTTATATTGTTGTGTGTGCATAAAATAGACCATCCGTTAAATAGTTCTATGAACAGGATAGTAGAACAACTTGCGGAGAATTCAGGAGAGAAAAAAGAACTGTTCAAAGAACTTAAATGAGGTGCGTAAGTTAAGTAGGACTAATCTTTCGTGAAGTTAAGTGCGTTGTGTTTAAAGGCATGCACTATAGCCCATGATCATAGTATGTTCTTTATTATCATTTGCCTATGCATATGCAGTTGTAATGGGACAGGATTTGAAAAACTTGGGACCAAAAAACAGCTTTGTTTTTTTCAACAGAAAGTTTATGGTCTCGAGCGTTGGCTAACTAACTGCTCAAAGGCTAAAATGAAGGGCGTCTTCAAGTCTTGTTGGGTGTTTGGCTTCCCCCTAAAATACTGGAGACTTTGCTAGGAAAAAAATCCCCCACCGGTGGGGAAATACAAGAACTCTTGAAATGGACAACTAGCAAATTCCCATATCAGCCCGGGGACCCTCGCCCCCACGTGGAAGCCCATTGTTACAAATTATCCATTTCATTGCAAACAGAGTCAGTATACAAAGGACACATGAATACAAGTCAATACCGTAACCAGCTGAATTTCTACCTACAATGCATGTAGTCTTTATATTTCTGAATATTTAATTAAAACGACAGTGGGATCCAAAAAGTTGGAAAGGTTTTTGCGACGGTTACAGGAACGGACCAAGTTTAGCAGACAACCTAATTTGCATAATGCTAGTCACGAAATTCTCCGGAAGCGTCCAGAAGAAGAACGAATAGTATCCCACAATCCTTTGCCTTGTGGAATTTCATGAAGATGGCGAATGTCTTGTGACACATGGCGAATTTTGCCTGTTTTCGCTATGGATTTTTTCACAGATAAAGCGTTTCGCTGGGTATAGCACACTTCAAAACACAAACTTACATCTTTCGTCATGAAATAGGTGTTGTTTCTTTTGAATTTAGCACATTAGAAATAGGTTTTTTTAGATAATTTGAATAGCAGTGTCTCACGCCATCCGTTGCCACCGCTTCAATGAGTAGCACGAAGTTAATTATAGCGGAGCTCGCGGAGCACCATAGGTAAGAAAATTTGGTAACCCGTTGATCCGAAAAATTTTGGTTCTGACGTCAGCGTCCGTCCGTCCGTCCGTCCGTACAGACTCTGGGGGAGGGTGACGGGAGTCCCAAGACAGCCTGACCGGGGGAGGTGGAATGACACTTTTTCTTGTAGCTGAAGTAAACAACATGGCGGCTGGTTCGTCGTACGGTCGTCTTTCAATACGATAATTGTAATACATTCTTGGAATGAAGACTTGTAGCAGTTCATCACGAAAAGGAAGAGGATTGCTATAATCTCGATGGCGCATATAGAAGATACTGGAGAGCTTGAAGGCAAGAAATCCTTGTTCGCGGACATACTTGGTTTTTTCAAAGCTAAGGAGATCAGGAAAGAACCCGGCGACTTTTGTTTAGATTTTCAAGGCCTTCTTTCAGTTCAGTGGTAAAGTAAATTACAGATTTGAGTGTGGATTTACATTGTAAAAATTGTTTAATTGAGCGACTTTACATGTTTAGTAAATTACGGTAATTTTCTTGAAATGTTTTAAAAACTTGTTTAAAAATAGCTCGCAGTTCCCGTTTGCCAGCTTGCGAGTAACTTCACTCGAGGGGAAAATTGAATGCAGTTTGCTTTCCTAGGCAAACGAATGCTTCGTATGTGAATGTCATTTCATGTTTTTGAAGGTTTCTTGTCCTTTTTCTGTGTTTATGCATTAAAGGAATTTTCATTAGTGAGCAATCTGATATTTAGGCTTCAGTTAACTTAAGCTTAATTTAGCTCAATTTCCCTTTGAACTTTAGTGCGTAATTTTCAATATTTTTCTTAGAGGAATTCTACTGTATTTTATTCGAAAAGTGGAAATCGTGACTAGTTCTAGACTGAGTCTGTGTTGTTTTTTCAATGTAGGTTGTTTTTCTTCGGCGACGCGTATTGGGTTGTTTTGACTAATTCGTAGTTATCGTATTTATTTAGTATTCAAAACCTGAAGAGTCGCTCTGTCGTCATTTTTAAGTTTATAGTCTTAGTGTAAAGCTCCTTATGTTTTTTGTTCAGTTGTGGAATATTTTATCTTCCTTATATTGTTATATTTTTTAGCTTCTCCATATGAAGTGAATGACATTTCTGTCCCAATTTAGCGACTAAACTTAGACTCGCCGTTTCAGTGAGTGAGTTCAGTGTGGCATGTTTTCGTGATCGTTTTGTTTTTTGTTAAACCGCTAAGCCATTTCAGTGTGTGTTTAGTTACAGATCGAAATGAAATCTTTATTTAAGTAACTATAAGCAAAGCATTTCTCGGTTTAAGTCTACATGTATTTTGTCTAAAATGAGACTCTAAAACCTTCCTAAAATTTAATAGTTCAGGGTGTATTCTTGAAAGCGCCCGATTAATACTTCGCGGTTGAAAAACTTGTGCCATTTTCTCTTGATAATTATACGTGTGCTTGAAAGTTTCCGAAAACATTTTTTGGAGAATTTTTGCCAGTAAACGGTTTGATGCCGGGAAAATATTATTTATTTTAGCAAGATAGATTTCGAGAAATGTTTCATGGTTAACAGAACTAAGCAGCCAGAGGGATGCGTTGGAATCAGTGAGAAATGTGTATTTGCATGGAAAAGTCTTTAAGTGGGTTTCCTTTAGCAATTGTAGTTTTATAGGTACTCTTCTTGAACTCTATAAGCTAGCTTTCGAAAGAATGCTACAAGAAGAGCTGTCGGTGAAAGTCGTACTGAAGTCTTCTCTTTGATGAAAAATAAGCCAGCTCACAGTTTCCTCAGCGGTCCGCATGTTTTCCTTTGCTGTTTTTCACCTCTTGGGGAATAACTGCACAACTAAAATTTACTGTATTTTACGGGCCAATTAGCATGAAAGAGAGACGTGGAGCTCCGCTTTTAGGCTCGGCTAAATCTATATATTAGGTCTCTTTATCCTTGAGTAATTTACAAGAACAGTAAAAATCTGCATAATTAAAAGGGTATTTGGACAACTTTGTACCATAGTGACCCTTAGTGACCCGACAGTTTCAAATTTCTGAAGGTTCGAAAATGGTCCAAATCCCTGCAATTTCGAGTATCACGTTTTAACTCACATGGTGATTCCGCAATAAATATAATAGAGTAATAAGCAGGGTTAAAGGAGTTTAATTGCGCTTTTTCTTTATTGTGCGCTCTGCGCGAGCAAGGAGTGAATTAATCGTTTTTGTTTAGATAAACTCAAAAGGAGCCTTGAAGATTACCAGTTATTAGCAGTTGCTTTCTCCTTGAGTATGGTCAACGGGGTGACAGATATCACTATTTGTCTCTTCTTGAAATGGTCGAAGTAGTCTGACACGTACTTCGATATCGCAAATCATTTTTCCAGTTAATTGTACGTTGTCCTGTGCATTCAAAAACTACTCGAGGAAGAATTCGAGGAAGCGAGTTTAGAATACATTACTTACAATCATCAACAACATCCTCGTGTGTAAACACATCCTAAAACTCGCAGGATCTCGTCTTTAGCAACAAATTCGAATCGATGATCGGTACATGACAATTAAAAATATACTCACGGCGATGTCGCAACTGCGATTTATTTAAATCAAGTAGGACTGCAGAAACCGACGAACTGTTCTTCAACTGAGCGATCATCGATGTACTTCGAGAACAATCAGACCCTTCATTTGGGAAAACTGTCGAGGAAACTCTAGCGAATTTCCTTGCACACGCAAAACGTTTCAGGTAAACACTAAATTCTTCCATTGATAGGCAGTAGTACTAGACCACACGCGTTATAACGAAACAGAGTATTTTGCGTTGTAACACGTAACAAACGAAGCTGCCGCCATTTGAGTGAGTCTCATTCCATCGACCCTTGAGAGACTGATGACGTCATTTCAGAGTTTGATAATATAGTTGTAAACGCAAAGGATTCTGGGATACTTTTCATTCTTCTTCTGGGAAGCATCCAAAGATCAGGACTCGGTAATTCGCTTATTTTATCAATTTGAACAGTTCGAAACTTCTATTCGTGTATGCTTTTATGTATTTATGACTTGAAATGGAGAAATCTTAAAATCTAGAACCTATTTATTTCACACAATCTGAATTTGCTCAACAACCTAATTTGCATAATGCAGGCGGTCATATTCGCAAAAACTACCAAAAGTTCGAAGTCACTGTGATAAAGATTAAAAGTGCAAGGTATTTTTACATTTCTGTGCTCTCTGACATCTCATTAACAGGTTTTAATAGGAATTTAGAGCGAATCGGTCTGGACTTGTGAAATTAATGCCGGGCAAGACAGGGTACTTTTGCGAGTTTTCAGGAAGCGCTCAGACGTGAGCTAATATGTTAATTATTACGAGCTTCCAGTTTAAGACAAATGAAATTTTTTAAGTAGTGAGGTCGCCAGCTTACGCAATTTGCGTGTCTGGCCTGGCGTTAATTTACGCCTTTTGCCGCTCTCACTGTTGTGGGCTCTAAAAAACGTTTTAACGTATTTCCCAAAACGAAACCCGTTTCTATTACTTTTGACCCAAGATGGTTTACAGGGCAAAGTTTGAGGGAAAACTTTTTTCTGACCCGAAATGCAGTGGACCGCTCTTACAGACGTTGCCACTTAATGGCGTTGAAGGAGGGGAGGAAGGAAGGACGCTTAATGGCGTCGAATGTCATAATGGTGGTGACAATAAAAAGTGAGTGACAAGAGTTAAACCTCTGAAGACGCCTATACACGCATAAATAATTAAGGATGTTGGCAAACGCCAGTGTATATGTGAATGTCCAATGCAAGCAACAGTTGCCAAGCGTGATGGTAAATTATATACAAGTATACAAGAAGAAGAATACCTAAGAATTTAAACACTAATTTAATCTTTTCCGAGGTCTGTATGATTAATGCACGAGCTCTGAGCATAGAGCTTCCATCCTCTGTTTTCGTAGTGTGCTTTGCATTTATAATGGCTCTATCAGTTTATTAAAATAACAAAACTAAAGGCGAAATTTTGGCCTCTTAAAATTGATGAAAATTTAAAACAACTCATAAAATTACCGCCATGTTGTTTTGCTTTGTGTTTCTGCGCTTATTCAGTTAGCGATTTAAGGCTTGCGAAAGTGATGTTTTCGTTATTTGGAAAACATCACATTCGTCATCGTCAAATTGCCAAAAATAAACACAGAATCACAAAGCGAAACGACATGGCAGCCCTTTTAAAAATTCCTAAATTTCGTCTTTAGTTTTGCTATTTTGATAAACCGATACAGCCATTGTAAATGAACAGCACACCACTCAAACTGCGGATGCTAGACCTCTGTTCTGAGTTAAAACATGAATTCGAAGATGAGGTACTGGACAGGACGGATGGGGCACAGAGTAAATGCATAACACTTATTCAGTAAATAGATAAAGAACGATTTAATCGATCGCAATCCTACAGAACTTACTAAACTGCAACCACACAAAAAGAAACTTTGAAGTCACTATTTGGTAGGATCATGCCTTCATTGAATTTCGAGTCTGATAGATTTAATCTACGTTCACTGAGGCAAGTTATTTTAGCAGCTAAACAAAACGACAAAAATTGTATTCACAGGTATGTACCTTACGTAGTATATCAGAGATTAGAGATATTAATTTTCGTATCTAGTTTTCTTTACAAAGTAACTGCTTAACTAGTCGCTTCACTCCATTACGAATGTTATTCATTCTTCAAAGATAAACGTACGGATTGACTGCAGGCGAAAGTAATAAAAATATCGATGCAATATGAAATACCAACTGCTCGAATTCAGGATAATCGCCGGAAGATGCAAACCCAGCTAAACAAGAAAAGGAATAAAACAAAAATAAAAAATGGCTAGAATATATATACAGGATGGAAAACACAGTTTTCTTGAATTTCGCAAGATTGATTACCGGTTGACCAAAGTTTTGACATGATCCTCAAAGACAAATTTCGTCTTCAATCAAACACTTTACACGCTTTTCAGAGAGAGATATGCCGTAATGACACCTTCAAACTTCTTTTGAACACCCTTCCGAAAGAGTTATTCACTAACAAAGATGAAATTCTATCTTTTAACTCCGTCAAACCCTGAAAAAAACCGAAAAAACGCACGGGCGTATTACGTCAGAGCAAGAGATAAATCGGGTTCAAATTCCCTACCCTTCCAACGCAACATTCAAATCCCCCCCTCCCCGGGCACAATGCATAGTCAAATGCCCGGGGTATGCCCGGGGAGGGGGGGATGTTGAAGTTTCGAATTGATCGGCGCATTAGAAGCAATGACATTACTGCCATGATCAAACAGCTACGGTGCATAGACAACAACGATCGACGAGTCATGTGCAGCCATCTTTCGATGGACATAAGTGTTATCAGTGCTGTGGTTAATGATGACAAATATGTGCCAGAGGATTCAGAAATACATCTTGCAAAAAGAAGGAATGGTAGCTGTCTTGAGGTTTCCTGGGTTTGCCTAAACAAATCAACTCAGCTGCAACGTAGAAAGGTTGGGTTATTAGTCCTGTACAAAGATCGGTAAAAGCCAAACCACTGAGAATAAAGTAGGATGGTGTTCCGAGCGACTGATCCCTCCAAATTGCCATCAAAATCAAGGTGTTCCCAGTCACTGCCAGCGGCGCCAAAAGTGCGATGATAACTGAAGCTGAGAGGTTTACCGCATAGTAAGCAAAACTTGAATTTCTCGCAATGTCTTTAAATAAACAAAGGATCTGAAGACTGCTTGGAGAGGAAGTAGTCAAGTTCGTATACATTGACTTTTTTGCAGTACGAATATTCTTTCCGAATATGTTTCAGAGAAACTTAGATTGTGCTACATGTATTTCCAGAGAGTGATAATTCTTTCTTTCATTGTTTTTGGAAAATGCCGATCTCTTCACCTGTTTCTGGTATTGCTGTCAATTATCAATCATGCCTACTCATCAATAAGTTTATAATTATGCAGTTTCATTTAACTTATGTACTATTTGTTTATATACGAGTCGTGAAAGGAGTATTTACATTTAATCAACGCTGATTTTTAATTTTTTTTCTAATTTCAATCTCGTTATGAAATAAAATTAACTTGTCCCAGCCAGTCCTTGAAAACATAAGTCCAATCAAAATTTATCTATTGTCTTTTTCAAGGTTGTCTCCCAAGATATATTTAAAAGCACTCTTCCCTATTATGCGCACTTTATTCTAAAATGACAGAACTCTTTCAACATTAATCACTCATGTCCATATGCATCATGAGATTCTAAGGTTGCATTCGATTTTTAATGTCGTCGCCGGGTAGACATTTAATTAGAAGTTGGTGCTATTTTTGTAATTAACATCAGTTTTTTTTACTTTTAAGTGCACATCATTTTTCTTTACCAGTGACAATCAGAACCTCGAGAAACTTCGAACGTTCCTTAACATTTCAAACATACATTCAAACCAATTCACTGTTTGGTTTAACTTCTAATCCTCACGACAATCAATTTTCCAAATTATAATGAAATTTTTCAATGCAATCTCCGAGACAAAAATAATGAAATGTTTCAATTCAACCTCCAAGGAAAGCTTTTGTTTTGCTTTTAATAATAATCGAAAAAAACTAATAGAAAATTGTGATATGCCGCTTCAGGAGCAGAACGTTAATTAAGATTTCGTTCCAAATAGAGCAATGATTATTAGTTTTTTAAATATCATTTTTTGCCTGCCTAGAAGAGCGGACAGTATAAACTGAAGTATAACGGTGCAGTTCTCACATATTTTTAAAACTTTAACTGCTTTTCACTTGTAAGAAAAAGTAAGCCGAAAAATGACCTACGTTGAATTGAATATTAACCGGTACTGTTCGCTATAAAAAGCTGGTCTGCCGAGAGTGTCTTGGAAAGATTTAGTCACCACGACGAGACGTCACTATGTCTGAAAACAGGTCTGACTCTAGTCTCCAAAGTTCTTGCAACTCATCTAACTGTAGCAATGTAACGTTATCTGCTGAAGTTGTTACTGCTATTTTGTCGCCAGTTGCAGTTGTCGGGAATGCTCTCGTTTTGGCGGCACTTTGGAGGAACCCCTCCCTGAGAACACCTTCCTATATTCTGCTCGCTGGATTGGCTTTAACTGACTTTGGTACTGGACTCATCACCCAGCCTTTTTATGTTGTGAATGAACTGATACTTTTGAAACTAATTGACATCAATCCAACTTTAAAAGGAATAATTATTAACGCTATCACTCATAGCTGCCTCGTATTTTTTTCCTACACAACGATGTTGATCATAACACTCATGTCCTTTGAACGATGGTTGCATGTGACTCGTCGATCTTTGCTCACTGTGAGGCGAACTTACGCTCTTACTTCAGTTCTAACAGCCCTTCCTATAGCATTAGCGGTCAACCATGTCATTACAGTGCTAAAGGAAACTGAGGTTAATCACCCTCCGTATATTGTATTTTTGATTTCCTGCCTTATCTTCACCTCAATTGCTTACTTCAAACTTTTTCGAATAATTCGTCGTCACCAGCAACAAATTCAGACGAGTGAAGTGTCTCATGGTTTTGGGCAACCATCGATCGACTTTGCCAAGTACAAGAAATCTGTTTTCTCGATACTTTATGTTCTGCTAGTTTTCTACACAGGCTATTTGCCCATGTTGATCAGTTTGCTGTTGTTCGTTGCATTAAATGACAGCGACTTCATCATTCTATTTTTCGACGTGTCCATGGTGCTTCTATTTTTGTCTTCTTCACTTAACCCTCTTCTTTACTTGTGGAGAATGAAAGATATTCGGGATGAAGTTAGACAACTGGTTAAAAGAATACTCTGCAAAAACAACTAACTCATGACAAAGAAAAAAATTTCTTACGCAAAGCATGCGTAATAACCCTTGATACGGATAGCTACAAGCACTGATGGAGAACAGTTTTATTTTGTTTTTGCAGAGTATGACATCTGCAGTCGATGAACTAATGACACTCGGGTAAGCACGGCGCTAATATAACGCAGAAATCCTGACACACCATGATCAATTTATGTTTTGTTCTTCATTAAAAACGATGTTCCGAAATAAAGTAATAATAGTTTGCTCATTTGACACTTATGAGCTGTGAAGTTAACGTGTAGAAGTCTTTCAATAGTTGAATGTTTCGATAATTTGGTGAGTGAAGCCCCTTTCAAACTAAACATGCCTTAAAAATCATGTATCAAAAATGTGTAGCACCTTGGCAACCAGTTCGTTTTTGTCCTGAGCCGTAAATTTTTAATTATAAGGACGTATTTCTCTTTTATGGTAGTGAATAAAGAGAGTATTTGAAACTTGTGTAGCTTACTGAGTCTCCCTAGCAAAATAAAAAAAAATGAATAAACAAATCAATCAACCAATCAAACCGATAATCAATAAATCAATCAATCGATCGATCGTTAGCCCGTGTTGGACTAGTATCCCTGGTCCCCTCATGCTAGAGAAAACGGATCTAAGCAGGGTACTGATCAGTCAGCTGGCTTGTTCAATCCAATGGATCGGTCGAGGAATTTTCCTTTACCTTACCTAATTAAATAAGGATTTTTTTGCTTGAGGAAACGGTGAAATATCATAAAACCGTACCCCTGATGGACGACGAAAGAGAAATTGCGGAGGACACCACAGACTATTAAAAAAAGTGTAGAATGTATTCAAAATATTGTAAAACAGCCAATACTCAAGGGTCCAAATAAACCTCTCTTTGTCTCAGTAGTACGACGGGGATACGAATATAGTTAAAATTCCGAAGATTTTTAGCATAGTTAGCTCTTCAAGATTACTAAATACGTTTTAATTATATTTCTGGCAATATCAATGTGGAAATGATTCTGAAAAATCAGTCTGAAATATTTAGTGGAAATTACAATACCTTACAAAAAGTTAAATCCAATTATATCTCACCAAGGTTTAAGATAACTAAAAAGAACTGAATATCTCATTTCCTCTTCTTAACCCGTGCGCATGCCATTGATCAATCATTTTAAATGACAAACACTACATTAAAGAAAAAGGGTACTATAATAAACAGCGCATTTTTAATTCTAAACTAATTTGTACAAACTAATACGTCTTCATAAGCTGAATAAATAAAAGAAAACAAGCTGAACTTTGAAAAAATTGAGAAAAATTCTTTGGTTATTTCAGCTGGTAAAAATGCTCATCATTCGTAGTGATTATTCTTCAAGTTCATCGAAAGAGCGAGACCATGTTCATCAATACGACTTGTTTTTCCCAGAATAGTTTTTCCATTTCTTGCAGAGTGCAAGACGCAACCAGGGAAGACGATTCTCAGTACATTGATATGAGTACTTTAGCAACTTCCATCATTATTGCTATTTTGTCGCCGGTGGCAGTGGCGGGAAATGCACTGATTTTGGCTGCAATTTGCAAAAAGACCTTTCAAAGGACACCTTTTCATGACCTTCTAAGTGGATTAGCGATCACGGACTTGTGCACAGGACTTGTCGTCCAACCCTACCCTTCGTCGCTGTATCCACCTATTTTTATTCAATGAACTCTACAATAATTACACAACAGCCGTTGCTTTACCCCACGATGGTCACAATCGGGAATGCCAGCGCCACATACTTCATTTCCATCACGTTACTTGTTATCACACTCATGTCCGTTGAACGATGGCTGCACATGTCTCGAAGGTCCTTGGTGACATCGCGTCGTGGATATTTCATAGCCATCGTCTTCTTGCTCATTCCAGTTCCTGTAGTTGTTTTACGTTCGCTGGAAACCGTAAATCCAGGATCATTTGCTCGTGAGCTGTATATTACGATTACGGCAATGGTGTTGCTTTGCTTCTTAACAACATTAATTGCTTATTTCAATGTGCTACGAATTATTCTTGGTCACCAACAGCAAGTTCAAGCCAACGAACAATGTCCCAATTTTTCTCAACCGGCGATAAATCTGGTGAAGTACAAGAAATCTGTGTTTACGATGTTATATATTTTGGCTTTGTTCTTTTGCTGTTTCTTGCCTTTCATTGTATCTGTCTGGGTGTATGCTAGTGTTGGGCCTAACCACGGAACAGCGATGGCATTAAGCATTTCCATGGTGTTTTTATTTTTATCTTCTTCTCTCAACCCAGGCCTTTACCTTTGGCGAATGAATGATGTTCGTAACGGCGTCAAACAATTGTTATGTTCCATATACTCTTTGATATGATCAGAAACGGTATGGAAAGGGCGTAGTTCTATAATCGGATGTCTTGACGCATGCAATGTTTCATATAAAAGGAAAGGATACGCAGCATATTTTGATTGCTGAAAATGACAAGAATATTACTTGTTTGATTCGGTCGATCGTATACTGAAATATGTCGTTAACGCTCTTAAGGCATTAAGAATTCTATATAATTTAACCAGATAAATGCAACATTATGAACATATCATAAAGTAACATTAACAAGGAGTCAATAATTGGATTTGCACAGCGATAACATATCGTGATACAGATTTAGTTTCAAGCTGTAGATATACGTATGGCCACCGTTTTGTTTTTCAGTTACAGGGGATAAAATTAACAACTCTCAAAGTTTTGCTAGACGTAGTTGCAAAAACAGACAAATTGCCGCGATCTTGACACCATCGAAAAGAAAATAGCTTGTGATATGTTGTTGTCCTCGTCGACAAAGGTTGGAATGCGATGAGATGAGAGTTGGTCTCGCCAGAACAAGGGGAACTGTCTATAACAAGAAACGTTTGATTTATTGACCACACTAGAACTGAAAGGCTGACGGTTCGACCGTTAACCCTTCTTTAGAATGAATTATTTGCGTGTTTCACTTCCCACCGACGTAGCACCACTGTTCGTTGGAAATCGAGTCGACTATATGTCGAGGAGAGGCAGATATAGCTATTACAATTGCATTGAAAAAAATAATACCCTTCCGCTCGTCCATACAATATCACAGTGAGATAATATAAAAGCAGTTCGTCGCTCCTACACATTCATCTTTGGCTACTTTTTAATAATAAAGTTTTTTTTAACTTGAAAAATCGCTTGGTACAAAAGGTTTGTTCTTCGACGCTAGCGCCGTATTGCAAGAAAAAGAAACGTTATTACTGAAAGAGAGTCTCTGAAAGCTAATTTTTTTGTGAAAGTTTTCCTATTTTGAAAACAATCAGCACCCAAAGCTGTGTGGTTATTTTCGTGTTGACAAGCTTTAAGTGTTTAGATGTTAATTAGAATATCAGCCAACTTTAGCTTTAATATGAAATTCTCAAAAACTTAATTCCACTTATGAGGAACCTTAATATCAACAGAGGAAAGATTGAAAATTAAACTAAAAGGAATGATGGTGAAAGCAACTACTTAATTTTAAGAAAAAGCGCTTTGCGGTAAAGTTTGTTAAATTTTAATCAAACCTTATGTTTTGTTAAGTAAAAGGAAAAAATTCCAGTCAATCTATCTCTGTCATATGTGATGAAGTAAAATTGTGTGCAAGTTTAATTTAGAACAGCTGTCAATTCATTTTTAACGTTTTTCGTTTGCTTCAATATTTTTGTTTCCTTTGGCAGCATGGTTTGCGTTGTTACACCTACACCGGCACACTCAGATTCTTTCTTTTTTTCTTACATCTCATTAAAAAACAAATAAACGAACTAACAAACAAATTAATGCACAATTTCTTTTCTTCTTCTTCTCAGGAATAATCTCACGTGGCTTTGCCGCATAGAGTACAGAATTGATACGAAAGCAGAATAACATTTTTCAATTTTAAAAATGCGTTCTGAGCGCCAGAAAACAATTTTAAGCACCTTAATTCTTATACAAATTTCATTAAAGTGCAATGAAGGCTTTCTCAGTAGCAATAACAGCCATTTGTAGCCAAGGAACTTGTTTCTCTTTGGATACATCTCTTACCCTTCGTTCATTAGAATGTACAGTCAGAAATCGAAGTTCTGCTTTTATGTTTCTTTGCTCAGAACATACTTGTTTTGGTGTAATTTGGCGAAACCAGTTAAGGTTTTTTTTTTCTTTTTGCTGTTTGTTATATTTGCTATAACTCTATCTAATTCGTCGGATAATTCTCAAGAAACTGTTATTTCACTCTTTGTCTACCCGGGAAAGCAAACGGTAAAAACCGAAGCTGCAATAAATTTTTACAAAGCTTCTTTTTTCAAATAAGAGAGGGTAGCATAATTAAATCAAACGTCCTAGCGACTGTTATGATTTCATAGAATTTCTGTGCCAAGAACCGCTGCGAAGAGCCTGCATTGTTTGCGGCAGAATTAGCAAACTAGTACAATACAGCAAGCGGGATTGCAAAAATCTTCCCCGATGATTTCCGGGCCAGATCCACCTTGGTAAGTTGCATCTGCGTCAAATGGGAGCAAAATCGGCGTCAGTCAATTGTCACATCATTAATTCACTTCTACTTGCGCAAATTCGATGAAAAAGGCCCTTGCATAATTATTTCCCTGGATTTCTGGAATTGAGTTTCATTGTCATGAATGCACGTGTGTAAATATTCCCAAAATGCTCTCGGCTAAATAAATGCACCCTGTTCTACTTGGTAAATCAGCTCTTTGTTCTTAGTTCAGTGAGCTGTTATCTTTCGAGCAGAATATTGTACTCCAATTTGTATCAGCCCAAATGAACATGCCGTATTCTGCTTTAACTGAGCAATATGCTATATAGCTTCATCATACTACAATCTATATTGTTAACAATATTAATGCTCAAGACCTCAGTTCTTTTTAACTGCTTTTATTCAAAGAGGAATATCAATCTCGCTCTCCAGCTTATCTTTAGCTTTACTTCTTCTTTTCAAGGGACGGCGTGTTGCGGACTACGCACCTTGCTACGCTTAATTCTCTTGTTAATATACACGTTACAGAAAAGACACCAACGTTTGTATTTTGAAAGCGAGACCTGAAACGTCATGAATGAACATAATATCTGGCGGCCTGCGGGGGAAGAAACGAGGCTGCTTCATGCGCTTTAATTTCAGGGGAGTATTTCGTAAGTTTAGTCACTTTGGCTTCAACTCGAGCAAACTTTCAACTTCGCTGTTTTGTTACAGTTTAATAACAAAGCAAACGATAGATTCCACTCACCCAAAGCTTCTGAGCGTTATTTTTGTCGGCCTAAGACTGTAGTACAGTTTCATTTTCAGCAAATTACGGCATATTAACGACATTTAAAGAACTTTCCTTGAGCAAGAGATCAGCCGTAATTTTCCACGCTCTCTTATTGTAATTGTATAGTACATGCAGGACATCTAGTAGTGTTATGTACGTGTCAAACGCAATGCTACGATAATCAATCTTGTTTGAAAGTGATTGATTAGTTTTTGAGGTTGTAAAACTATAATTACATTAACTGGAAGGTAGAGTAATCAATTCTGTGTGAAAACCAATAATCTATTATTGAATGGTTGCTGGTTTCTTAAGTGACTGGGGTCTTGCAAAATAAAGTTAATTAAAATCCCTCAAACAGCAGTATGTAAGCGCAACCTTATGATAATATTGAAGGTTTTATTATTTGTTGATGTATTTGTTGTAGTTCAATTTTATTCTTGGTTCAATTTTTGTTTTCCTTTGTTCTTTTTTATGAAAATACATGATAATGAGTATAAAAAAAAAGAAAATAAAAATTGAACCAAGAATAAAATTGAACTACAACATTTGGATAAGCAGCAAATAACATTTGTTATTAACAGATGATTCTGAATTTTTCTGGTTTCGCATTTATTCAACCAAGAAGGAAACGCTTCCAACGCAAAAACGGAATCAGCCATGAGCAATAGCCTCTGTTCATTAGATGGTGTTGCGAGAAATCGAAGTTCTGCTTTTAACGCGGTAGCTCTTTCAACTTCAACAGTCATCGCTTTTTTGTCGCCGCTTGCAGTGGTGGGAAATGCTTTAGTTATGGCAGCAATTTGGAGAAAAACTTCTCTTAGAACACCTTCCTATATCATTCTCTGTGGACTGGCCAGTTCACTGACCTTTGCACAGGAGTTACAACCGATCCTTTTCACGTCGTAGGCCAGTTGATTTGTTTACAACAAAGAAATGAAAACAACCCGCCATCGTTCCTCGTCATATCTTTGGCTTTTTGTGTCAATTTTTTCACCCACTTATCTTTAGTACTTGTCACCCTAATGTCCATCGAAAGATGGCTACAAATGAGTCGTACATGTAGATCGATACTGACCGTGCGTCGTAGCTGTTTGATCGTGGCTCTAATATCATTGCTTCTGGTACCAGTTGCCACATTTTATCATTATTCGATGGAAGCAGCATTTAATCTAAGTGTTCTATTCTTTTTATTTTTACTTTTTTGCGTAATTACTACCACGATTTCTTAATAAGTTTTCCGAATTATTCGCCGTCACCAACAACAGCAAGTACAAGCTAACGAGAACTCTCGTCAACCAGCAATAGACATTTTGAAGTACAAGAAATCTCTGTTCTCAATTTTGTATATCTTGGGAGTCTTCTACGTTAGTTACTCGTCTTATCATGTTGTAACAGGACTTTTTATTTTTAAAGTTTATAAAGAATCAGAGGTGGCACATATGATATCCATGACGGTTTTGTTCCTGTCGTCTTCCCTCAATCCCGTGATTTATATTTATAGAATGAAATGATATACGAAAAGAAGTAAAAATTTTGCTGAAGAACTCTTCTGTATGTCATAAACTAAACCTAAAGTTAAAATATATTATCAAAGTAAATAACAGAAGACTATGAAATGTGTGCACACAGCACAGCATAAAATGTCTGCATTTTAGTATTTGGAATAAATGCAAATGTCAACGACGATGTAGTTCAATCTCTGTTCTTGCTTTCTGAGAATGGAAGACCCTCGTAGTTATGTCTGTAACTTAGTTATAAAAAACAGGGAAGAAAGGGAGAAAAAAATGCTTGAATGGGACAGGAACCAAAAGAAAGATCAATCGTATATGTATTTCTTTGATAAAACGATAGGAGAAAATATTGAACACCAGATAGAAGCCGTGTGTAAAAACGAAACTTGTTCTCTATCTTAAAGCCTTTTTTTGGTGGACGGAACCCAAGAAAACAAAATTCTGTTTCTTTTTTACGAGGAAACGTTTTTATGTTTACAGGTTTAAACTGAAGAAGATAATCGAAAAGTGTAAAGAAAATTCCCTAAACTAATAAACATGCTAGGAGATTTATTTCAATTTTTTTTGAGCGTGTGATTTTATCTCCCTCAAAAAACCCGCGTAGATAAATGGATTATATTAAACTGACCAGAACAAGAGCTTTGGGAATGTTCAGTTTTCCTATGTAAGGGGTTGATTGACTTTTGGATAGTCTGCCTCTAATACAATAGAAATTATAAGGGTTGCCTAGTCCCACTTAATTTAACCGTAGTAGGGGATTTTTAATTATATCTAAATAATAGCGTAACCCCGTGTCAGTTCCACTGGACTGCTGATTGCTAAAATGGTTTTCATGGTTGTGCAAATTTCTCTTGTCCAACAATAATTCCTCTTTAATCATCTTGCAGGTACATGAACATGAAGTTCATGTACCTGCAAGACATAACGAATTATTCGGTGCACAGAAGTGACTGACAGATTTTTGGATGGTTCACCTTTTCATTGACACTTAGGACGAACTTTTAAAACTCTGCGCTTTATTGAAGCAGTAAAGAAAAAAAGAATACAAAAAAAAAACATATATATTAGTTCACCGTTTGTGTTTTTGTCTCTTTGCTATTCACGGCCCTGGTACTTTTAATAAAGTTTTCTTATCATAAGAAGATTAATTATAACTCGAACAAAGAATACTGAGAAGAGCATAAGGATTGAAAATACAATTAAAACCTGTCAAACAGAGGGGTTTGACGAGCATTGTACGGCCTTTTCACAAAACAGAAACGGTGTCATTAACTAGCAATGTTATTAATAGTTGTTTCTAGACTCGTGAGTTACATTTATTCATGTAAAAGGAATGGGACGTGCAACGAAGAATTAGAAGCAATCATGGATAACAACTCAACTGTCTCTCCTCCAGACAATTTTCACAACCTTTGTTCACTTAGCGATGTTCCGAGAAACCGAAATTCTTTTTTTTCCGTGGTGTCTCTCTCAATCTCAGTTTTCATCGCTTTTTTGTCGCCGGTCGCAGTGGTGGGAAATGTCCTGATTATTGCGGCAATTTGGAGGAACCCGTCTCTCAGAACGCCTTCCTACATTCTTCTTTGTGGTTTGGCCTTTACCGATCTTTTCACAGGACTCGTCACCCAACCTTTTTACGTTGCATTTGAGGTTATTTGTGCACAGAAAACCGAGGGAAAAGACCATTCAGCGTTCCTTAATTACGCGATAAATATCAGCAGAGGATGTGGCACATACTTTTGTCCTTTTACTGCAATACTCATTACACTTATGTCCATTGAAAGATGGCTGCACATGACTCGTCGATCGTTACTGACTGTGCGTCGTAGCTATTACATCGTAGCACTAGTATCACTGCTTCTCATACCACAAATGGTAGTTCGCTCAGCTGGATTTGAATTGACCTCGGACCTAATTTTGTTTATAATTTTCCTGTTTTGTATTATTGCCACATCTTTTGCCTATTTTAAAGTTTTCCGCGTGATTCGCCATCAACAACAGCAAGTCAATGCGCACGAATCTGCACAAAACTTTGGACGACCAGCAATAGACCTAACGAAATACAAAAAAACTGTATTAACAATCTTGTATATCTTGGGAATTTTCTACATCGGTTACTTACCTTTTCTTTTCATTCAAGGCATTTCGTTTGCCTTTCATAATGTAGGAATTGTCTTAGAGATGGCATTTATGATGTCTTTATTATTTTTGTTTCTTTCGTCTTCCATTAATCCACTCATGTACATGTGGAGAATGACTGATATTCGAAACGGCGTGAAGCTTTTGTTGAAAAATTCTACTTCTTTGCAGGCAAACTGAACAAGGGTTCAAGTTACGTATACTATAAAGTATATGAAGACTTTAGGTAAATAAAAGCTTTGTAGAGTTTTTTAGCGGTAGGATAGGAGAGGGTGGGAATGGTGGAAGTGATCATCTTGGTTTTGAGATCTTGGCCGCAATCCCAACAAAAATTACTCTCAGTGCTATGAAGAGGCTGCCGAAGTATTTCTTGGAGTATTGTAAAGCAGAGATTCTTATTTCTAAAATTTTGAATGCTACTTCTTCAAAAAGGCAAAATTTCCCTTTCCCCTGAAAAATACTCGATTTATAAACACATCAAATCAGGTAAATATAATTCTTTGTCCACCCTTTGGCCATGTGCTAATACATATCATAACGAATAAAAGCTCGTCAAGGTGGTGTATAGTTACTTGAATAAATGTTAGGAAGTTCTTTTTTGTACCCAAGCGACTAAAATTGATTGTTGTCTAAAGCGTTATCTACCTTAAATAAGCAGGATTTCAACATCGTTAATAAAAAGAAGTAGCACAGCGGGCTCAAAACGAACTTCTAGAAAAGCAATTATATTCTCACAACGAAATAAAATCTATATTACATTATTAAAAACTGGACTAGGTATATTGGATCTCTAACATTTTGATTGGCTCAACGGAGCTAGGCTATCAGCTCATATACCTGCTGCGCCCAAATATGGTCAATGAACACTCAACAACAAAGTGAGCTGAAAGTTTTTTCCTCGCGAGCAACCCAGCGAGAAAAATGGACTTGGCAGCAAATTTAAATTAAGCAGAAATTCCAACAGCGTCACCAACAAGCATCACCAACAGCGTCCTCTAACACAAGTCAAAATTGATTGAAGAAACTGTGCAGAAATAGAAATTTGAGCATTAATTAAGCGTGGTGTTTACAATTAATTTCTTTCATCGATCGTCACGTCGATCATTGAAATTAAAAAACGGTAGGTTTTATCAGAAAGGATTTTCACTTCAAAATATCAAGACAAGACACAACACAAAATAAAAGACAGTGAAATGGGGCAAAAGCATGTAATAAAAACTATCACACATGCATGGCGAGTCGGTGCGAAAATCATGAAGTAGTCTAAACCATTCCTAAAAAAATACAGCTGCAAACTGCCAAGAAGGAAGGAAGGGTGAGACTGTTTTTCGGCTTTAACACGCAAAATTGACACTGGTTTACCTGCACTCGTTGTAGCTCTGTGTTCCAGTAGGTCCAAGTGCTCAAATAGAAATCGGATGCCATGTAAACGGAGTTGAATCGCTTTTCCAGTTGTTTGAATGTTGTTTTTACCTTTCCGTCCGCAACCTCTAAACTGAGAACAACTGCATTTTGCGCTTTGCGTTTAACAAACTATGATGGGGAATTCTAATGTTCCTCGCTACGGTAATCGTGCTTATTAGCTGCGTAGAAATTACCTCTTCAAGGTCAACTGTTCAAATTTGTTCTGTCTGTAGTTCGATCAAACACGCACATGATGGCTCCGTTGTGCGAACAGCCGATTACAAACTTGTTCAGTGTCAACTCCAGCAGCTATATGGTGAAATTGTACAGCTTCAATCCGCTTTGAACGATGATTACAACAATGTTTCAGGAAAAATCAAACATGTACCATATTTAGAAGATTTTTTTCCAAAACGTGTGCTCCTTTGTTCCCTTTCGAGCAGTTTTCATTGATTCATTCAGCTTTGCAATGAAACGCTACAACACTTCGCAAGGTTTTGGCGCCTTTTTCGTTCAGTCATGTGATCGATTCTCGTTCCGTTTAAATTTCTTTTCTCATTTTTCCGTTCTTTCTTGATTTTTTTTAATAGTGGTTAAGTTTTTAATAAAACAATTATTCTACTCGGGCTTGCTGGATATCAAATGATTATAACCATCTATCATTCGATATCCAGCGCGCCTTCGTAGAATAATTGTTAAATATGAATAAAGGTGACTGTATGGCTGCATGAATTCATTCAAAATACAACTGGCAGCACCTTCTGGTATATTTAATTTTCTGTTCTAATTCTATATATACATATATATATATAACTGGTATCTACATGTAGACATTCCAAAAAATTCCTATTAAAGACTGTGCTCGCTTAGATTAGCCAATCATATCCGTCTACATCACGCCACTAGGTATTGTTCTGTATTTTCAAATTTTGTATATATTCTCATGTATCCGTTATTTTTGGCAGTTGCCTGATGATTGCTTCGCAAGAAGCAAAAAACTCTGAGTAGCAATAAATGTCTTCGACCAAATAAATAATCCAACTCTGCAAATCTATATATATATATGTATATATATATTTAGTATAAATCTAATAGCGTTCTATCATAAATGCTGCAATCTGATTGGCTACCCTACTCGCTAACTATTCCGTGATAGATAGTGAGTAGAAGGTGAGTGGCAGGCACAGTCTTATACTTCAAGATAACATTGCAATGATGTAAAACTTTTCACTTTCGTGGTATATTAATCGAGATTTATACTAAAACAATTAGATTATTCGCTCTCGATTTCCATGCATGATAGTTGGTTCGGCCTTCGGCCTCATCAACTATCACGCGATAGAAATCTCGAGCTCATAACCTAATTGTTGAATATATATATATATATATATATATATAACACACAACTTGTAAGAGGTCTAGCAAACAATGCAAATCCGGTACCAACTGTACGTGCTGTATGGAGGATCACTAAAGCGATCGTGGACTCTTGAGATAACTCAAATAAAATTAGAAATGTAATGGTCAAGAGGCCAACTCCAATATATAATGTAGCTAAGTTGGTTTTATTTGCTCAACGTTTCGACCATCACGGTCTTCATCAGGAGCGTTAGAGGTATAAACTGCTTACATCAACAACAAACAAAATTCAAATTCGTGTCAACGGGTAACATACTGTGACGTAACAAGGTCACATGTTAGGGAAAATATGCAGCAACGGTTGCAACCATTACATTTCTAATTATATATATATATATATATATATATATATATATATATATATATATATATATATATATATATAACTAACTGCAGACAGTACTGTTTCGGCCTTCTGGGCCTCATCAGTGCAGTGCTGATGCTGGAGTTGAGGTTAGCGGCTAATAGCCACCCCAGACGATCGTACCATGTCAGAGTGCTCAAACTAGTAAACTAGTGAGCTACGCATGCGCGCTAGCGACAATGGTACACTCCAGGTAGAGTGCTCAATTTGGACATGAAAGCAAAGCTTTGTATGCCAAAGAGCAATATATATATATATATATATATATATACCTGGATTTTTGAAAACGGAATCACTAATTTTATTTTTAGGCTAGCGGTTTATTTTCTAGGGGGGGGGGGACTGTCAAAGCTAGTTCCCAGCAACTCTACGGGGACAGGGCTAACAGACCACCTGCATTTGGGGTCCCCCCAACTCAATCCAGGGGGGGAGGGTTGGTCAAAACTCGGGTCTTTAGTTTAATCTCTACCGATTTTTTTTGTTATTATTCTTGCAAGTCAAGCACACTGACTTAATTCCGAACCGCTTGCTAAGCTGTTTTGCACTCAGATGAATAGCTCCTTTTTGCCGGAGCTGTTAGCCGTCGCCGTGCCAGTGAGTTGACACCTCAGGCGGCAAATGTCAGACAGTGGGGGAGGGGTGGGACAGCATACATGTAGGTTAGTGTTTGTATATGTTCACTTCCTGAGCTCGACACTCTGATTTGCAGGTGGTTTAATGTTGAAGAGCTGAAAATAGCTGCAGAGCACTGATTCAAGACTAGATTAGCTGTTTGATGGCTACTAGATGACCTCAGGTGGTAAGAAATAGCTTGCAGAGTGTACTTTTAGGCAAAGCGAGGCATTTTCCTTAGCATGTCAGTACAACTGCAGTTTTGCAGGCTGGCCCGGTTTTCATAAAATCAGGTAGATATATATATATATATATATATATATATATATATTTATTAAAAACTGGACTAGGTATATTGGATTTCTGCCATTCTGATTGGCTGAACGGAGCCAGGCTATCAGCTCATATACCTGCTGTGACCAATTATGGACAATGAACACTCAACAACAAAATGAACAAAGTGAGCTGGAAGTTTTTTCCTCGCCAGCAACCCGGCGAGAAGAATAGACAAGAAAAATCACTTGGCAGCGACTTTGAATGAAGCAGAAATTCCAACAGCGTCACTAACAGCGTCGTCTAACACAAGTCAAAATTGTTTGAAGAAACTGTGCAGAAAAAGAAATTAGAAATTTAAGCATTGAGCGTTGTGTTTACAATTAATTTCTTTCATCGATCGTCACGTCGATCATTAAAATTGAACAAACGGTAGATTTTATCAGGAAGCCTTTCCACTTCAAAATATCAAGACAAGACAAAATAAAACACAGTAAAATGGGGCAGAAGCATTTAATAACAACTGTCACACATTCATGACGATTCGGTGCGAAAATCATGAAGCAGTCTAAACAAGTACTAAACAAACTACAGCTGCAAACTACCAAGAAGGCCGAAGGAAGGGCGAAAATTTTTTTCGGCTTTAACACGCAAAATTGACACTGGTTTACCTGCACTCGTTGTAGCTCTGTGTTCCAACAGGTCCAAATGCTCAGATAGAGATCGGATGCCATGTAAACGGAGTTGAATCGCTTTTCCAGTTGTTTGAATGTTGTTTTTACCATTCCGTCCGCAATCTCTAAACCGAGAACAACTGCATTTTGTGCTTTGCATTAAACAAACTATGATGGTGAATTCTAATGTTCCTCGCTACAGTAATCTTGCTTCTGAGCTGCATAGAAATTACTTCTTCAAGTTCAAATTGGTTCTGTCTTCATTTCGAACACGCACATGATGGCTCCGTTGTGCGAACAGATTACAAACTTGTTCCGTTTCAACTCCAGCAGCTAATATGGTGAAATTGTACAGCTTCAATCCGCTTTGAACGATGATTACAACAATGTTTCGGGAAAAATCAAACATGTACCATATTTCAGAGCCAATAATTAGAAGATTTTTTTCCCAAACCTGTGCCACTTCGTTCACTTTCGAGCAGTTTTCATTGATTCATTCAGCTTTGCAATGAAACGCTGCAACACATCGCAAGGTTTTGGCGCCTTTTTCGTTCAGTCATGTGATCGATTCTTGCTCCCTTTTATCCCTTTTCTCATTTTTCTCTTTCTTTCTTGATTTTTTTTTAACAAAAATGGTAGTTAAGTTTTTAATAAAACAATTATTCTACTCGGGCTTGCTGGATATCAAATGATTATAACCAACTCGACGCTAAGCGCCTCGTTGGTTATCTATCATATTATATCCAGCGCGCCCTCGTAGAATAATTGTTAAATATATATATATATATTTATATATATATATATATATACATATATATATATATTAAAAACTGGACTAGGTATATTGGATTTCTTGCCTTTTGATTGGCTCAACGGAGCTAGGCTATCAGCTCATATACCTGCTGCGACCAAATATGGTCAATGAACACTCAACAACAAAGTGAGCTGAAAGTTTTTCCTCGCGAGCGACCCGGCGATAAAAATGGACAAGAAAAATCACTTGGCAGCGAATTTAAATCAAGCAGAAATTCCAGCAGCGTCACCGCAAAGCACCACCAACAGCGTCGTCTAACACAAGTCAAAATTGTTTGAAGAAACTGTGCAGAAATAGAAAATTAAGCATTAAGCGTTGTGTTTACAATTATAACTTCTTTCATCGATCGTCACGTCGATCATTGAAATTGAACAAACGGTAAGTTTTATCAGAAAGGATTTCCACTTCAAAATATCAAGATGAGACATAAAATAAAACACAGTGAAATGAGGCAGGAGCATTCATGGCGAGTCGGAGCGAAAATCATGAAGCAGTCTAAACAAGTACTAAAAAAATATAGCTGCAAACTCCAAGAAGGAAGGGCGAGATTGTTTTTCGGCTTTAACACGCAAAATTGACACTGGTTTACCTGCACTTGTTGTAGCTCTGTGTTCCAACAGGTCCAAATGCTATGAGAGAAATCGGATGCCATGTAAACGGAGTTGAATCGCTTTTCCAGTTGTTTGAATGTTGTTTTTACCATTCCGTCCGCAACCTCTAAACCGAGAACAACTGCATTTTGCGCTTTGCGTTTAACAAACTATGATGGTGAATTCTAATGTTCCTCGCTACAGTAACCTTGCTTCTGAGCTGCATAGAAATTACCTCTTCAAGTTCAACTGTTCAAATTTGTTCTGTCTTCAGTTCGATCAAACACGTACATGATGGCTCCGTTGTGCGAACAGCCGGATTACAAACAGAAGCTATATGGTGAAATTGTACAGCTTCAATCCGCTTTGAACGATGATTACAACAATGTTGAGGAAAAATCAAACATGTACCATATTTCAGAGCCAATAATTAGAAGATTTTTTTCCTAAACGTGTGCTACTTTGTTCACTTTAGAGCAGTTTTCATTGATTCATTCAGCTTTGCAATGAAACGCTGCAACACTTCGCAAGGTTTTGGCGCCTTTTTCGTTCAGTCATGTGATCGATTCTTGCTCCCTTTTATCCCTTTTCTCATTTTTCTCTTTCTTTCTTGATTTTTTTAACAAAAATGGTAGTTAAGTTTTTAATAAAACAATTATTCTACTCGGGCTTGCTGGATATATATATGAGGCCTGACAACACAAAAAGGGTCTTAGGCCATTCCACATGAGTGGTGAAAAAATGAAAATTTTTCAATCCAGTGACTAGAGAATAAAATTTAAGCCATTCAACAGTATAAATATCCTTCTGTTCAAACTTGTATGTTTGGTTAAAACTGTTGCCATGGTGACTCCACAGGGGGCTCTTGCAAATTGACATTTAAGAAGGTAGATGAGACTGGTGACAAAAGCTGAAACTTCATGTTGAATGTATCAAGAGACCAGGAAAAAATCCAGATTATGAGTGCTAATATTCTAGCAGCCTTTAGTCCCAGTTTTCACTGGAGAATGAAAATTCCAGCTTTGGATTACTGCTACCAGATTTTTAACTTGTTAAAAGTTGCAATGGCATTTGTTGGTAATGGTAATCTGTCAGTTATATTACTTCTGCTGCTCTAATAGTTTGTTAACAGCTTCATTTTAGTCTTTCTTATTTTACTTTAATTAACTTCTTTATTTAGAAAAACAGGATGTAAGGTGCGCAAAAGAAATAATGATTAGTTTCTGTTCTGGAGGGGAAATTTGGTTGCTAAGGGAAATGCTGCTACAGGGAGGAAAAGTGTCTGAGGAATATTAATTTTAACTTAGATGGCTGGCAAAAGAGATCATTTTCTATCACAATTTTACAGCCTTTTCTTATCTCACATCTGCATGTGCACCGTGATGGTACATTTGCACTCATGCAATGCCTTCGCAATACTGTGGAAAGACCCTTGTCTAGCTTAGATTAGGGACTCACCATGCAGTTTCAGATAAGACTTAATGTCTAAATTTTTTGGCAGGTTGACACGGCCTGCATGAGGAACATTGGCTGGCACCCATTCTGAGCTGTTTTCCATTGGTCTTGCAGGTGAGAATGACAGAGAACTTGCTGCTCAATGAAAATCCTTGTATAAGCTTAGATTTCTTGTCAGACTGAAGGCAACTAAACATGTTCTTGCTGTTGTTAAATGTCACCATTCTCACAAGTGAAACACTTTCAGGTGTTTTTAACCTTAAAAGGGTATCACCCTCCTATAATTATGGACAGAAATTGTTACATTTGATTTTGTTTCATGGGATTGGGTTGCAGGTTGGCAGCCTTGGGAAGGGCAGGGGTAGGCATATTTACTGGGCAGAGAGATATATCACAATGATGAACCTACTCATGGCTCCTATTGATTGAGATATGGTTTAAATTCTGGGAGTCACTCAAAGGAAAAGTGACAATTCATTATCTGGTCAATCTTAGGGACTTGTCAGAAATTAGCAGGGGGGAGGGGAGTGTAAATAGGTCCCTGAAAAGGGAGAGCTAGGAGGGTCACATGAATTTAGTGATGTGATCATAACAGGCATTGTGATGTAATGTTATATTATGACAGGAATAGCAAATTAATATACAAAAGATCATCATCATCATCATGATAATTCTCACTCGTGGTAAAGGGCAGATTTTGCTTGATAGTGTCCTGTGCTGCCTTGGTAAACAGTCATTTGTCAGTGGCAAGACAGATGCATGGCAATTGTTTCTTTGTTATACCACTTCTTCCTTCATAATGGAGTTGTGAGTTTGCCAATGGACTCTATACCATCTTAGCATAACCCACTGACCATCTATTAGTTAATCGCACAATCAGATTATCTACACAGGTGCCGTCTACTGATCAATAGACGGCTCTCAGAGCTGTTGCTCAGATTTTCACTGAATTTTATCAACCAAAAGCTTCAATAAATCAATTCTAGCGATATTCTGTGTTTAATAGACCGGTCAGTAGGTTAATTATGCTAAAACAATTAGACAGCTCACTCTTGGTTTCTATCCACTTTGATAGTTGGCTCGGGGCTTGGCCCCTTGCCAACTATCAGCCGATAGAAACCTCGAGCTCGCCGTTTAATTGTTAATTAGTGTGTAGTGGCTGAAGGTTGTCTACAGAATGGTGACATTTTCTTGTTTCCCTGAAGTTTCAGAGGAAGTTTAGAAATATGGTTGGATAATTCAATTCCCAAGAAGACAAAAACACATGAATATTCACCATCGCACGAGTTTAAAACGTCAAGATTACTGAATGAACTGAAGTTTTAAATGACAATTTAGTCCAAGCACGCGATTTGGCTAAGGCGGAAAGTTTAATCTAGTTCACATTGTAGAAAAAAGGTTAAAAATTATTGTTTCAAGGAAAATGAGTTAGAGTTCTACTAAAACAATTACATTATTCACTATCGATTTCTATGAAGTGATTGTAGTTGATTCGGCCAAAGTCTTAAGCTCATAATCTTATTGTTAAATATGACTTATGTTGGGGTGCAGTGGTTTCAATTAGTAACTTAGAGTTTCTCGGCATTCTTGTTTTTTTAGTCATCTTGTTTTGTTTCTGTTTCTTTTTTTCTTTTACTTGGCTTAGAACTCAGATTTTTTTATTTGTTTGGCCTTCTCCAATGTTACCATCGGGAATCAGGGTATAATTATTGCTGACAAGAACAGCTCCTGCTATGGCATTATTGGAGGTATAATCTGTGCACATGCAGGGGGGGGGGGGGTCGTGATGTTTAAGGCCAAGCCCAAGGGGTCAGCAAATTTCATTCCCATCAACAAAGAGGGTACTTCATTTCATTGCTCAATTTTAAATCTCAACCCCCCTCCTCCCCCTGCTAATTTCGAACAAGTCCCTTAAACATTTTTGTTTTTGTCTCTATAGGTCTGCCTGTCACATCTTTTCTTCCTAGTTATCCAACGTTGCGAATTTCTTTTTTTTTCTTTTTTTCGCCTAATAGTTTTTTTATTGCAAGACACGTACACGTTACATTACTTACATAACGGTATGAAACAAAACACTAAATACATTACATTACATTACAAATCCTACACAAGAGCGCTAGTTATAGTATAACACTTGCATTACTCCACTTACAATACTCTATTCTAATTGCACTTAATAGATACGATAATAATACTTTTTTTTGTTTGCCCTACACAGTGACACATACAAACCATGCAGATGCCCAATTAATTCCCTTACAAGATTAAATAGCAATTTCCTAGCACAAAAAAATATTAAAAACTTAATTTACCCGGCGGACTTCCATTTTTTTCCTTGTAGTAGACTAATATAAGATTACAACAGAAACTCCCATCTTGTATAAAAATTGCGAAGCTTTCGGTTCTTAATAGCAATTAACTTTTCAACTCAGTCTTGTTTAGCTTCAACCTTGTGCAGAAACAATCAAAATTTTGGAAGGTACTTATTTTTTCTACTCTCCCAGATAGTTATCTTACCAAGAATTATCAAATAATTTAATAAATCGTTCCTCTAAAGAAAGCCAATTATGATGTCTTTTAAAGACAAAGATAAATTTTCACCACTTATACCAGACCACCAGACTGTAAAACTATTCCAGAACACCTGCACAAAGGAGCAGTTAAAGAAGAGGTGGTACAAATCTTCCGTATAGGTTCCACAAAATGAGCGCTTATCTGAATCGCTTAAACCTATTTTGAATAATTTATTATTGTAAACAAAATAAAATTCAACAATCTATATTGAAAAGACCAAACATACGTTTCGCTTGCAGCTAGATACGGAATAGAAAAAGCATCTTGTGCATTTGAGAGTTTAAAATCAGCTATCAACCTTTCAAAGCTATTCGGAGTTTTCGCTTTAGTTGATATCATCATTGAATAGAATTGCTTGCACTTTGCCGTATATACATTTAAATCTTTAGCATTATACTCAAAGTTCATAGGATCGAATTTTCCCACTGTTAGGAGATTGAAAGAATTTTTTGAATTCATATTTATGATAGCAGACCTCAATGCTGTCCATGTAAGGAAATTAGTATTAAGACCTTTTTGTTTAAAGGACTCAAAAGAACGTACATTATCAATATTAAACTGTAAATCATTCAAATAAATTATGCCCTTATCAAAGGACATTTTATAAAACACTGGTCTGTTATTTATCGTTATGTCCTTATTTTTCCAGATAACATTTTGGGAATAATTAACATCGGAAAAGGAACTTCTAAATTCCACCCACCTGTCCACCCTAAGGAGCTCTAAGTAAAAGTTACTAACGCTTAAATCAAGGTCATTGACATCATAATTGCATCTAAGAACCCCTCACCCTCTTTTTTCCATTCCTCTCAGTAACTTTTCTTTCATCTTAATTTGGACAAAAATTTTATCGGTCAATATCGAAGTATTCATTTTCCAAAACCCTGGGCCTCGCTTGCATTCCTCAAGTTCCTGCAGGTGTAGAAGAATTGCCGAGTGATCAGTTCTAATTGCAGCGATAATATCAGCGTCTTTAATTAAGTCCTGAAGTGAGTTTGAGATAAGCCAATAGTCTAATCTACAGAAAACAAAAGGAGACTTTTGTGACCAAGTAAAGCTTTTCGTTTGAGGGCTTTTTTACACGCCAAACATCACGTAAATTAAATCGTATTGTTTGTAATTGTTCAATGCGATCAGTAATTTTTTTCCTTGCTACCAGTATACCACCTTGTTTGTCAAGAAGTGGATAAAGGGCAATAAAATTATTACCCTTCTTAGCTGTCCGATCAGCCTTGCAATTGGTTTTTTGTTTTATTCAACATTGCTGATCCTGATCTACACCATGATCCGGCTTCACCTCGCTACTGTTAGTCCAAGTGGTCCTTGCATCGAGTTACCTGATTTGGCGTTATAACATACCATTGAATAGCTAATTGCATCGCACTACACAAAGATACGCGAACACAAACACAAAAACACATACACAAAGTATATATTTTACGCTGGAAAACAATTTTAAATTTCAAATTTTTCTCCTCTTTCCTGAAGGAGTGCAGCATTCTTCCTCTCTCCCTCAGCCGTGCCCGCTCCTAGCCGATACACATTAACTTAAATACGTTGAAATTGAAATATATATGGCTTCTTATAAGTCTATCTTTGCCAATCTACCTACCAACAAGGTATTTAAGAGCAGCACTCGACTTAAAAAATGAAAGCTAAGTATTTAACAATAAATAAATAAATAACGTGTGCAAACCATTATATGGAGTGAAGGTTAAGTTTGCGGCAACAATAAACACGTTGCGAATTTCTGATACCCCGTCTTTATAGGGTAGCGTGGGGTTTGTGGGCGGGGGGGGAGGGAGGGGGGAAGGCGAGTATGGAGTCGTGACCCGACCAAGTCCAGGGACAAATGTTTATAAAATCCGCGTGCCAAGCATTAAGAGTGATTTCATTTAATCCGTGAAACAATATCTCACAGTGTGTAATAGTCCAAACTAAAGAAAAGAAAACAATGTAATTGGTGTCTAACAGATCTAAAAGTGTAGTACCTATTTCACAGGTTTAGTAAAATCACTCTACTTTAACATATTTAGTTTAACTCACGAAACACGTTTCTCTTCTAGCTTATATCTCCACGCGTCACGGTCTATTTTTCTCTGGGAACTTTTGAGGAGGGAGGGGGTGGGGCTTGCCCAATGCCGGAGCGAGGGACAGGTTTATTTAAAATCGTGTACAGCATACAGGCATATCGAGTATCAGAGTTTTGGCCATCAATCACGTGACTTCTATATTTAGAAACCAACATTTGCGAAAAACATCGGGTTGTTCCAAAAAATTAGTATCAGACAAAACAAACTATAATAAGTAAACGTGGTGGATGATTGCCTTTAAGCAATTAAGTTGGAGGTGAGCGTGGCCTAGTGGTTAGGGTGCTGGACTTGTAATCTGGAGGTCCCGAGTTCAAATCCTCCTCCCTGCCACTGGATGAATTTGTCAGTCGGTGGTCCCGAATTTAACTCCTCCACGCTTTGTAGCGGAATGTTGATGTTCACCAGGGAGCTATTAGCCACGTGCACATGGTCTGAAATTGATAAAGGCGATAATCTGTCAGAATGACTGTGCAATCTCGACAAAATTTTAGAATCTTGCCATTTTCTAGTCTCCTACGCAGCCGTTTTTAGATGTTTTGGGAGCGTTGCGTGACGCCACTAAAAACGGCTGCGTACAGGAGACTGGCCATTTTCTTGTATTTTTAGAATCTCGTCAGTTGAATTTCTGTAGGAGAATGAAAATTTGAACAATATTTCATTTATTCTTTCTTATCCTTGATATATCTAAGCTGCAGGTCTTGTTGGAAAGTCGTTGTAAGTATAAAATAATATGTTTACTTTTCAGACAACAGTCCCTCACACAAGCCCCAAGCGCAGTCGAAAATATTAAATTACAAGACTACAAGTTTATATGTATTCTAGGTATACAACTGAAAAGTTAACCGCGTTCACAAACATGTATATAAAGAAGATTTTGAAAATATTCAGCAAAAACAACGGCCGTTTCCATTTATCTAAGGTTTTCTTTGTCCGCTTCGCGAAATGTAAGTTCTCCAGGGTCATAGGTCGCGCACCAAGGACCCATATGCGAAAATTGTTGATATTTTTCGACAGTCGTTAAAACAAAAGTTTTAAACTCTGCAGCAAATTCCTTCACAACCACAGAAATTGGTTTATCTGTAAACTTCTTTTTCAAAACAACACGTCCTCCCGTTGCGTTTTATCTATGCACAAGCTAAGTAAACATGACCATGTAATTTACGGAGACGCAAAAGTAGAAAGATAAATTGGCCTACTGAAGTGTTCGATAAACCTTCAAGGACAGTTTCGTCTAAATACATGGTACGACAAACCCAGCAATGGTTGTTGGTTGTTTGTTCTTGCACTGACTGCAAAAATATATAAGCTTACTGGACATGACAGAACAATTAATTCGGCCGGGTGAGCAATACAAACTAGAAAGTGCGCCAATCAATGTGCTTGGTCTAACTCGTATGGGAAATGGACGATGCATTTGCGCTTGGAGAAATGAAACGGAGGGGAATTAAGCGGCGTTTCAAACTCCACGTTTGCAGAGGCCTGGAAAATTGCCCCAAACGGGGCAAAAACCCAGGCTCTCGCTGCCAGAGCTTAAAATAGCGATGATAAGGCCTGGGACTATTCAGAGCTAAAAATACCACAAAGTGGGACTTTCCATGACGCATGGTTTAGCTCGCAACAAAATCCAGCTGCGAGCGTTGAAAACCATCATCAAGACCAAATTCCCTTTCACTCTGTGATTGGCTTAAACGATGCAGTTACTAAATTGGATTTTCTAAAATTTTAATTATCTCAATGTACGTTAGCGTCCATAGCAACTTTGGCTTCCAACGGCGAGCCAAAAAATACTCTATGAGGGTTCTCATGTTGCCAACAAACTTGAATTCCCCGCCTTCACCAACAGCAGGAAAGTCGAAACATCGGATCGTCATATGGAAGAAGACTAAATCAATAAATCATCAGATACATTCGTTTTTTGTCGTATTTTTATTAACGAGCAAATATGACATCGGTTCGGAAAGGTCGCAGAACAAGGACCTCGCCGACCAAGGACCGCATACTGTACCTTAAGTTGCAGTGAGCTTGCACATAAACAAGCTTGTCCCCAATTCTCAAATGCAGCTAATTCATGTGAGGATAGGGTATTTTCTGCCAATCCCATAGTCCTTAGAACTGCGGGCATGGAAGTAACTTACCTACCCCAGGAACTTTTAAAACCTTAATTTCACCAACTTAAAACCACGCGCAGCGCGAAATTTGTCTCCAATACATATATTCTCACAGTTTTTCAAACGGCCACAATAAAACCCCTCTGAGATAAACGGTTCAAAATTGTCAAACTCTCTCGTTCCCAATCCCCCTACACCCTACGCGAGCACTGGAGCCCAGGCGCTACACCGCCAAACATATGAAGACTGTCATTTTGGAAACACTTCAAATATGGCCATCTTTACGCCATGATTATCTCCAAACTACACGTCCATTTCCGCTTCAAACACCAGTTTCGCTACGAAGAAACATTACCCATAGTTTTTCGCCGATCCGGAAGACCTCCAAGGAAAATGACAGCCGTCCAAAGATTACCGCTTGTGACGGTATGAACTGGGTTTGTTTGTTTTCCATCTCTTGATTCCATTACACAGTTCCATTTCTCCTCAACAAGCTTCCAGCTGCAAGTAGCTACGTGCTTACATCAGAACAAGCAGGTTTTCAGGTAAGAAATGGGTCTGGAAGAATGACAACGACGGAACCTGACAACACAAAAGGGGTCCAACAGAATAAGACCCTTTTTGAAAAATGGCGCCTCATATATATATATATATATATTGCGAAAGAGGGGTGGAAAATAATGAATACTTTTTCAGGGCGGTGTCCAGCGAAATAAATGTTTTGTTTCTTGTTGTCTCTAACAGTTTAGGATCAAATTTACTCAAGTAAAAGAAGAAAATCCCTAAATTGCAACGCAGAATAGCACAATAAAAACCACAACAACAGCAAAAGCCAACAACCCAACGTTTTCTTGTCATTGTCAGTACACATTCAGAGGAGGGGATTTAACTTTTTTTTATACATTTAACAATTATTCTACGAGGGTGCGCTGGATATCAAATGATAGATATCCAACGAGGCACGTAGCGCCGAATTGGTTATAATCATTTGATATCCAGCAAGCCCGAGTAGAATAATTGTTTTATTAAAAACTTAACCACTATTAAAAAAAATCAAGAAAGAACGGGAAAAATGAGAAAATATAGATAAAAAGGGAACAAGAATCGATCACATGACTAAACGAAAAAGGCGCCAAAACCTTGCGAAGTGTTGCAGCATTTCATTGCAAAGCTGAATGAATCAATGAAAACTGCTCGAAAGTGAACAAGGAGGCACAAGTTTTGGAAAAAATCTCTAATTATTGGCTCTGAAATATGGTATATGTTTGATTTTTCCTGAAACATTGTTGTAATCATTGTTCAAAGCGGATTGAAGCTGTACAATTTCACCATATTAGCTGCTGGAGTTGAAACGGAAAAAGTTTGTAATCTGTTCGCACAACGGAGCCATCATGTGTGTGTTTGATGTAACTAAAGACAGAACTAATTTGAGCTTGAAGAGGTAATTTCTATCAGGAGCCCATTACCAGGAGCGTACAACTGCCCTATATTCCTGTCACAGCGTTTTCACAGACGAATTTATTTTCAGATTTGAATTTACCGCGAATACCAGACTCCCACTGACTCGTTGAGTCCCGACGACCAATCACAGGTAGCATATTTAATTTTCAACTTGACGTCTTCGGGTCACCGGAAGTCACAAAAAGAAATCAAAATGGCGGGGAGTAGCCAGGAATCTTCTGATGGTTCAAATGTGGAGTCAAGCGAAGACTTTGACAGTCCTTCTCAAAGCAGCAGTTCGGAAGATAACTCGTTCGAAGATGAACCTGAAACAAGGACGATTTCACGTCCATCCGGTTCTAAAAGAAAGAAAAACAGTCAGCCCCGATCGTCAGTGAAAGCGGCCACAAAGAAGAAGCGAACGACTCGAACCAAACCAGACACCAGTTTAAACAAAGACGAATTAGAAGAACTTACCTCTTGGATATTTTTGACTGAGCAGGCAGCTCAAGTAGAAGCTGAAATTCGTCCACAAGTCATGAGTTGCCCGAGCGTGAAAGCATTTCCAGAGAGGAAACGCTTCGCAAAGCATGTGCTTTGCAAAGCTCAAAAGCCAAATTTTCAGCTACTGGTAGCTGGATTCTGTCGGAAATTTTCGACCCTAGTCAGTCAATGTTCCAGCTTGCCCGATAAACAAAATAGGAAGGCCGCATTTTTAGTGGCATGGATGAAAATACTGGCCAATTTTCGTCCCGGAAAGTCATCTCAAGAGCGGTCAATCGTGAAAAGATTCCTCGTGGGACAACAGTTTGACAACGAAGTGGTACACGCTGTTGTTAGCCTTGTCCACGAAATGGTTTATGCCTGTGTTCAAAGACATGTTCAAGGAAGAAAGATGGCTAACACCACTTCGGATACGAGGGCTTCTAAGATGTACCCGGAATCAGAGGAAACTCTGTACAGATATTGTGGAGCGGCACTACACCGTATGATTAACCTTCGCAGAGAAACTTTACAACAAAAGAAAGGCCGCGGAAAGGTTTCTAGCGAGAGAAGGGGAACAATGCAGCTCGAGCTTGACGTGCTAAATGAGCTAACAATGCAAGACAAATCATCACTCTCACTTAGTCTTCGAAATTTAGACGAAGGAAATCTTGTCTTTCCAAGGACGGAACTTATTCCTTTTCTAAGGCTTGTTGATGGCAATGTACGCGAGTTTACTTGCGACGCAAATCTGAGAAGACTTCCCACAAAATTTATTGAAATGTGTCAGAGTTCTGTGGCAAATAACGAGGAACTGGAAGTGGATTTTAGATTGCTTGTGGCATCTCTTGCCTCGGCAGAGGGTGCTTCAAATCCCGAAGTTGTGAATGGACTTTTTAAAGCCTTGGTTTCAAAGTTGGCCAACACGTGCATCAATGAATTTATGAATACGAAGGTTGAAAGAGACCTCAGAAAGGATGGCAAAGTTGTGGACGCAGACGAAATGGTGCGACCAAAACTCAAATCATACAGACTATCTGCCAAACGCAAGTAAATTGCTGTTGTAAATGTTTATCATTGATCACATACCATAAAATTCTGCTTATGACCCCCCTGCTTTTAACGTCCTGGTTATAGACCCATCTGCCTATACACAAAACAAAATATCCAATTATAAGCCTCCCCCTCAGCCAATATTGTTCCACGTTTTGTAATGAATTTGATTTGTCAGGAGCTTTTGGATCTTAATTGTTTCGATTAACATTGCTGCAGCTCACTTCAAAACAATTTTTTTTTCAAACGTGCTCATTTAAATAAATGAAAAATTGAATATAAGCCCATCGAAAACACTAACAAAGTTGTGTAAGCACATTAGGCTTATAAGCAGAATACTATGGTATGGTAATATCTGTTTTGCCTTGAATCCCCCAGGGCTAATTAGTGAGAATTTTGGTTGTTTTGTTTTGACACCCTTGAAAGGGTGAAAAACAGAAAAATTATGCAGGGTTTTTTTTCCTTAACCATTTTCATAGTTAAGATTTTTTAAAAGCAAGTATTAAAACAATAGCAACACTGACTGTTGTTATGGTCTTTTAGTTCATCTGATTTATTGGCTCAAATTAAACTTTGATCCTGTAGCAATGTGTTAGAAAGAGCACATTTCTCCCTCTTTATTTGCAGGTCATGTGGAAAGACACAGGACATTAAAATAACTAAGAAAAGAAAGCCTGACATATAAGTTCCTTTTTCAGTATTCTGTATTTCCAGCCAAGTTTGGTTAAACTGAAATTACATTATTTGATACTAAACAAAGGTGCCAAGATCTAAGCCTGGCTTGTGTAATCAGTCCCTACAACTGGATTAAGACTATATCATAAACTTTCATATCTACAAACTTGTTCTATTGATTTTATAGTACAGCAAATGTGCCCCCTAAAGTGCCATGTAAATAGGGCTTGACTTACAAAAAAACTCTGCTTAAGTATATTTTACCCAGTTTTAAATTCCCAGGTTCAGAGGTACATTCTTATTTATCATCACACAATCTGAATACTCAAGAATAGCTTTCTTGGGATTATTCGCCATGATGATCATGCCACCCCCATTGCTGTCAACATGCTGATGGCTATCAATGATAGCACAAATACCATTGCTCTTGACCAAAAATCCCACTGTCATATCACATGTAATGATTACGCCAAAGTGATCAGAGGTTGTTGACTGAATGACTCCATTGATGTGGTCAATCAAATCCTGAAATTCATTAGCATTTGTAAACCCAATCAACTGATCAGCTGATTCAACACTAAGTAAATCTCCTACAGCATTTACAACATCTCCAACATCTAAATATACAGCGGTATCACAGTACAACTCGTCATAGACCTCATTGCCATCACAAATGGCATTGAAAAATGAATTGACCCACACATCAGGTCGTTGATTCCAAAGTAATGATATATCTAATTTATTACGGAAGCAATAGGCCCCAAAATTCACTGCAATAAGGGTGCATGCATTACTTCCTGACCTATCCCCCACAGTGGACTAAGAAATGTTGGTTGGGAAGGTAAACACACAGTGACAATTAGACAACCTTTGGCAGGGGATCACTAGGGTGCTTGTGGAACCTTCAACATTAGCTGCAGCACTGCCACTGCCACCAATATTCAAAACTACATCCCTGTAACCCTTTTCAGAATTTTTATTCTGTTGCATGCCCTTCCTGTTGATTAGTTTTCCAAGGGAGGGCCATAGGACAGGGCAGATAAATTCCCTCCACTAGCAAACTTCAGTACACGATAAATAGATTCAATTGCACTCCATTAATGCGGAGAGGACTGATAAAATATTTCCCATTAGGAGAAACGTTGTCAAAAAACCAGTTGTAAAACATCAGAAAGCCATTCACCACAAGGCGAAGAGGATCCCAGGTCTGAAATAAAGAAAAGTATATATTACTGCTGGGTTAAACATGCACACAAACACTATTCATAATTAATAGCCTGCAATAAATAGTTAGTTGTAAGTCAAATAAAAGTTTTTTTTTTCATAATTAATAGCCTGCAATAAATAGTTAGTTGCAAGTCAAATAAAAGTTTTTTTTTTTCTTATTTAGGGGGGGGGGGTGGGATCAACTTAGGTATCCTTTGTAAAAATGAAACATACCTGCCATGCTAAAAACTTCCTCTGTCTGGCTTTCTTGGAATTGTCCGTGTATACTGTAATCATTTAATAGAAAATACAAAACAATGTTAAAGGGCCTGTGTCACGATAATGCGCATGAGTGGCCTTGATTGACACCTTAAGTTCGTTTAACCAATAGAAATCGTAAGACGCAGCACCTCGCGCCTCCGCGGGCTCTTTCAGTTGTTTTGGAGTTTTCACGTGCCTTCGAAAACCTCTTTGTTCGGCTTTTTACCCTTTGTATAGAACGAAAGGCAGCAATTTATGTTTTACAATGTCAAGTAATATTGTAGAGGATGAAGAGGTACAGGTGAGGGAAAATACGTTGTCTTTGTTTCGCTGCGAAGGCGGTCATATTTTTTATTTCTAAGGTTGCTTCGTCGATGAAATATTTAGTATCTTCCGTTTATCTGGAATTTTCATAGCCACGAGTGGTTTGCAGTTGTTCTAGTACTTGCTTGACAAAAACTGGGAGGAAACGTCAAGGATGTCCTTGTAGAACAGAAGGAAAATCCTGCACTGCGACTTGTACTTGTGGAACAAGGAGAAAGCCATGCAAAAACAAGGTAAGCTTGTGTTGTGAATTACAAATAAACGAGTTCAGGCTTACACATTGACGGTAATTTACCCCGAAATGTTCTGATATCAGGCTGAAAGTGCGGATCAGCAAACAGCAGCCCTAGATGTGCCTCAGCAGAACCAAGGACAGTTGATAAGCGAAGAAGAGGAGGGAAAATTGGAGAATCGACGGGTTGCGGTAACAATTCAAACCTCCTAAATATTTGATCACAGCGACAGACTAGTCATCACGAATTCCTGGATAGAACAAAAGCAGACAAATGATGCAAGACAGACTTTTTCCATTAAATAAGATTCGAAATCGAAATCCCATACGATTCAAATTTGTGTCAGGAAATGGTTTAGTTATTTTTGGCTTCCGTTCCGACCTTATTTCAACTTAGCCTGAAAAGCAGTCTCAATATGTAGGTGACTACATTGTGATAATTACATTTTTTTAAACATTACTTGTCCTTTGTATAAATAGCATTCTGCAATAATTATGGCTCTTCGTCAAATTCAAATTTCTATGTGGACAGGACTTCTGTCATTATCATAGTCAGTGTGTAATTGTAATAGTTTCCTTCCCTAGGAGTTTATAAATACACTTGATGAGCAAATGGCAAAGACATTGGCCATAAGGGCATTGCAGAGGGGCGTAGGAAGCATGGACTATGTGGATTCCCTTCTACTAATGGAACCAGAAGATGAGAACAACGCCTCTGACCAAGAACTTGATTTGGCCGAGGATGTACGTGCCGATGCCTCACCTGTGCGCGTGCCACAACCAAGTAGACAATCAATTGACGAAGAACCAGTTCCTGAATGGTGTAAATGCAGTTACTGCCGTACAATGCCACAGGACATTGAAAACAAGTGCTGTGGCCGGAGGAATTGCGTTTCACAGACAAGACGATTTTGCAATCTTTGTTTAGATGCAGAATATTTACAACTTTGTGCGAAGAATACGGCAGATATCCGCAATGACAGACAAGACAGTAGTAGTCGTACTTTTCGCAAAGCTGCCTACAGAAATTATATTTTAGATACACATGGTTACCTTGGAAAAAGAAAGAGGAAAGTTGTACCCTCTTGCTGTGTTCTCTGTACTCGGCGACACTATCCTTCAGCAACAGGTGTATACATGGGTTTCCGAGCTCAATAGAAGGGCATTGGTGAAAAAATAATGTAATAGTGATACCGTTTATAGGGTTACATTGGGCAGCTTGTCTTCAGAATGTTGTTTTGAATTTTGGGAGCCTTTGAAGAGGCTCCTGGAACTCCACTTGCTAGCCTGTTTATTTTCCACCCATCCTCCACCAAGAGAGACTGTTCACATTCTGAAATTTTGCCCCATTTTTACAGCAACATCTGATACGGTTGTCATGGTATCTGGTCCATGTGTACAGACAGTGTTGACTAGGGCTTAGTTGTTCCAAACATTTATTACAGTTACTCGATGGTGAAGGGTTAGCTAAAATTTAAGCTTGGGTTGGCTCTTAGTGGCCTTCTTAAAACCTGACACAGGCTACTTTAGGAGTTAGTGCTACAACAAAGAGCTGCATGGAATCAAAGGCCTCGTGTGACTAAATATCATGTCAAATTCTCTCTTCTTCTTACAAGGAAAAAGCAGGCACATTGTAAGGAGAATCTAGCAGTTAATCAGAAGTCACTTAAAACATTCCATGCACCCCTTCAATTTACTTGTACAAGTAAGTAGTCAGATTTTTTATCATTTGAACAAACTGGTCTGTTTTTATTGAAACATCATTTGTTGGGTGATACATCTCTGTTGTGCCCCATTTTATTTATGATGTGATCTTTAAACTTCAAAATATTGAGCAATAAAGTAGGGAAAAATTCACCTCTGAATAGTGACACACTATTAGCTTGCTTGCATTGTTACCACAGTATTATGTTGATCACCTTTATTGTAATTTGTCAGGAGAGTTGATCCTTGACAAATTTTTGGAAACACACTACATTGAAACCACAAGAAAAATGCCAAGTAATCAAGATGTTTTTTTTCCATTTTCCGCCTACTGCAAAAATTAGGGACAGCCCTGCTATATGCATGTAACTTGACAACTCATTATCTATATTTTTAGAGAAAAATATTGGACTATAATACAATGAAATAAGACTAGTTTTTCATCTGCGTGTGACATGATTGTATCAAGCTGAAGAAGTAAACAAAGTTTCAAGAAATATACTTTAAAACGAGAGTCAGCGGTGCTTTCTTCTTTAGCACATTTATGAGCTGCTTGTTTGTGAGAACCTACTCTTGCGCCTTGCAAGGAGCTCATGAGGCAAAAGAGGCTCGCTTTCTGCAATTGTGGGAGCAATGAGTCTGGGATCATCAGGCTCCAGTGGAACTTCCCGTGCAATGGAATCTCCATCATCAACTCGAAGTTTGAATATCTTTGCCATCAGAATCCAAATGTATCCATAGTCTTTCGACACCTTCAGTGTCCTCACATCCCAAGATTTCGTTCTCTGATTATACTTTCTGGTGATGATGGTCTCGGCGTCCTCATTTGTGTCATACGGCAGATCATTGTGATAGTTCCAATCTATCGCAGTTAACTTCTTCCTTGCTCTGTAAACCTTTTTCCTAAAAGAGGTCATGGTCCATATTGGATAATGTTAGACTGAAAGCAGGCATAGACAGCTATCTAATAATAAAAATAGCCACGCAATGCAGGCAGAAAGTGATCATATTTCTAAATTAACAGAGGATTAATTGCAAAAGGTTACATGAAGTTTTTGGATTCCAGGGTGTACTAGGGTATACAGGCTGTACAAGAGTATACAATATTGTTACAGGGTGTACAAGAGCATACAGAGTGTACAAGAGTATACAGGGTGTACTTGAAGGGTATACAGGGTGTACTGGATAGAGTATACAGGGTATGCAAGGGTATACAGGTGTACTAGGTATACAGGGTGTACAAGAGTATACAGGGTGTACTGGATAGAGTATACAGGGTATGCAAGGGTATACAGGTGTACTAGGTGTACAGGGTGTACAAGAGTATACAGGGTATACAAGGGTGTACTAGGTGTACAGGGTAAACAAGGGTGTTCATTAACTGTCTCAGGACAATACGTGGAAGCTTACCTGAGACACTGACCTGACAAAGTGACACCGGGACAGACAAACCTCACCAAATTTAAAGCGATATGATCACTTTCATAATTATAATAATAACACTTTATTGGGTTAACACAATTTATACTGGTAAACCCATTGAGTTGTTTATGTTGTGTTTTACACACATCAACATAAATATTGTTATATTGAAGCAAATCACACTTGCCGAACTAGTGATACAGCCACAGTGTGGAAAACAACAAACATTTTATTTGGCCTGCATACATCAATGTACCATTAACTCACAAATAGTGCAGTTAGCTTTAAAGCACTCAAGTGTCTAATCAACATTAGCTGTCCTTCCTAATTGTCTCTGAAACTTCCAGAGGGATAATGATGCAACTTACGTGGAAGAGACTTTCTTAGAAGTGTACATCAGAGACATGCTGTTGGCACACTCCAAAGGACCTAACCTGCGATCAGGCTCTATTTTCGTTTCGCTCGGTGAAACATTCAGGCGGGACGGGCGAAACGAAAAATAGAGCCTGATACAATTCTTCTACGGAACGTCTGCCGCCCACTTTTTTGATTGATTGACATTCAACAAAACAGCCAATCAAAATTTCTTCTGCTTGCATGATCCTCGGTATGCAAATTTCTCATAACGGCAATTCGCAAAAAGTCACGCAAATGTTGGCAAAATAAGAAAATCATAGGCTACGAGATATCTTCTAGGCACAAGCACTCAAATTTACACGATTGCTAACTTGAAGGTTCTTCTTTCCCATTTCAGGTGGTATCCGGAAATATTCTCTTCGCATTTCTCACCGATATTCTGTGTAAAAAACCTTGGGAAATTAAGAGAAGTACTTTCAGTTTCATTCTTTAGTAAAGATATAAATAAAACCGTTTATAAACAAAGGAGTATTTTGTAATTTAATTTAGTTCCACAAGTGATAAATATTTGAGATTAGCAAGGAATTTTATCTCTAAACAGCAGCGAATTTTAAAACGAAGAACATTTATTATAAAACTAGTCAGATCCTTTGATATCATTGTCAGAGATCAGTAAAACGACATAAGTGTTAAACAATGAATGAATATAAACTGAAATCGTCATTGCGACTTGATTGCGGCTCTCGCCAAACATCAGTTTACCGTAAGGTTACCGAATTATCGGTTGACTTGTTGATCATTCTTGGCGAAAGATACGTGTTCGTCTGCTGTTCGTTTTGTTTCGTAAAACGCGGAAAAAACCACTACTCTGTTCATGTTATCAATACTAGCTGAAAGCCATCAAATGAAAATTCCGAGACACGAAGCGATAAAACGGAATACATACTTCACTGTTGCTATACTTCTCTGCTCCAGGTAAGAGACAGCTTGCGTCAAACCGAACGCCATTCTCAGGAGAGAAAGAAATGGTGACAATTCTCCTAGAACGACGAGAATTTATTAGAGCAACACCTTTTGCTTCGGCAGACTTGTTCCTTGGTTGTTCCTTGGCGATGGCGGTCGGATCGAAATTGTGAGCGAGACTCGTAGACAATTTACTTCCGTTGACAGCTCTATTGTTAAAGGGCCAATCAGATTGCGAGATTCCCGCGGCCAAAATTTGGCCGCCGACATGAACTTCTGTGAGAGATTGTATCAGGCCCTATTTTAGCGAGCGACCAACGTAAGAGAATATGAGAGCGATGCTAAAATTCGGCCTGATCGCAGGTTACAAAGGACCAGTATGCCTAAAGTAATGTAAACATAAGTGTTTTTAGTACAATTGTACCTACAATTATAGAGATTTCCTCGTCACTTCAGAAAACAGGACAACAACAGAAAAATTATTTTCAATGACAACTAAATTTGACTGAATTTGATTACTTCCTCAAGTAAGCAATCACCAATTTAGACTTCATGTTTACCTGAATTTAATGTAAAACTTGAAACTCTCCAGTAGAGCAGGTTCAAGAATGATTTGTTGAAGAGCTTCAAAATCTTTTGACTTCCTGTCAAACCACGGAAGGAAATGGTCTTCAGGTAAATCTCCATGATCACAGCTACCTCCAGGCCAGTCATGGTCATTGCAGACGTGGTGCAATAGACCAATCCATTTGTCCTGCATGGTGTAAAAGACATTGATGTTATAACCAGGTATTAGTTTTTTACACAAGGGGTCCATACTTCAATCCTACGAAGCCACTTACACTTTTGTGTAAGTGCAGGAGACCATGTGGCTTTATTCTCTTTAAAGCTAACAGACACCTTTTTAAATGTTACCATTTCTTTGTTTGTTTCTATCCCTTTATTTGGTTTGTTTGTTTTTTGGTGGAGAGTTTGATTCCATTAACTTGGCCACTTAAATTTTTTTATCTTTGTTGTGGTATTCACTGAACTTACAATGTTATGAGCGACAGGGTAATACATAGCAGCTTGGTACCCTGAGAATCTAAAATCAACAAGGAAGTAGTACATGTAGCATAGCATAGAGGAGCCCAATGTCACACAGTTATTTCAAAGTAAGATGTAAACAGCAGCTCTGTAAACATGTGCTCTACTTGGCACGAAATGCTGATTGTTGATCTTAGAAAAGAGGAAATGTAAAGTGGGCTTCCAAATTAGATGACTGCAAGTCATGTACAAATTACCTTCATCTTACTCAGAGCCTCTCCATCACTGGTGGTTTCTTTAGAAGCTGCTTCACAGTACCATAAATGGTTAATGATGTGGTCAGACCACTGACTTATTTTCTTCATATCCTTTGCACTGCCGGCCTGATAAAAAACAATTTATATATATTGAATTCCACATTTTTAGACAGACCCCAGTGCTGTGTTAATTGCCTTGACAATAACCAAGGTCTCATTACATATACAGTAGCTTGTTAAAAAATGGAATGCATCCATCTTTCATAAGAAAACTCAGAAAATAATTCTAACCCTTTACCAAAAATGTGTTGGAAATCCTTTGAAGGTGCTAGGATATTTTTGGGTACAGTATACAGAGCTGGTTTCCATTTATTATCCTACATTGTTTACCTTATTGATACACTTCCTAATGCTCTTGGCCTTATGCCACACATCAAGAGAATGGAAAATATCTTGAAACATGATTCCTGGTTAGCAAATGGTAATCATAACAATAACTTTACATAACAATAACTGTATTTCTGTGTTAAATCTCACTAGCCATGCACAATAATTGTAGGAATGTGTATGGTTAATGCACACAAATTGTGCATGAGCTATTACCCTAACAGACCTTATTTCACTGTTTGTTTTGTTGCCCCAATGTAAAACGTGATTTTTCTCGAGAGATTTGATCCTTTGTCTTGCTGGAAATGTGAAACACGAAAATGTCCAAGTTTTAAAGAGAACACTGCCTTCAAGTTACATTATAGAATTGATATCAGTGTTACAGTGGGCCTAAATCAGTGAACTCAGATTGAACCTTGAATTACAAATCCAACGAAAGTGAACCTTTGAAAAAAAAATTAAAATAAATACTTATTATTATCTCCAAATCATCATTCTATGGCCATGGACAAAAAATACTAATTTGCACAAAATTAATAATGCTCTCTGAACTCACCCATCATCTTCTTTATGCTGGCAGAGGCATCAGTGACGACTTCAACCACTTCAAGAACATTTTTAATCCTCTGCAATATATTTTCAAGTGCTCTTTTTTCCATATTCACAGATTTCAACTCAACCTCCCTCTTGTCTAGGACCTCCAGATCGATGATGTATCCTGTTGTGATTTCCATCATGAAATAACAGAGATTCTTGGCCGTAAACCCAGGAGAGTCACACTGGCCATCACCCATGACGACCACATTTTGGTCTGCAGTTCCTGGTTGATTATCCCTTGCTGCCAGGTCCACCATTCGTTTATTGCAGGGATGCAATAAACCCTTTGAGCACGACAAAATGTAGACCTGGAAACAAAGGATAAACCCAGGAACTTGGCGAACCTCTCAACCTGTGCAAAGTTATTGCCTGAGAGGAGAACAGCAGCACATGCCTGAAGGTTGTTGGCCAGGACCCCATTTACCTTGTGTGAACTCCAGAATTTTCCTTCATGACCAGCTGGACATTTCCACTTTATAAGTACACTAGTGCCACACAGAGTATGGTTAACTGTACTTGCTAACTGACAACCTGGCTGACGACACTTTTCAGCAAACAGTTGCAAAAGGAGATCAAGGGAGCAAACTTTTGTTCCTACCACAAGAGTGATTTCTCTTCTAAGTTCTGCCTGTTCTTCCAACCGATTGAATTTACTCGCACGCTACGCACTCTTTACATAAGGCACTGGCTGAAGTGGTGGCAAGACTGTGTGTGTCTCCGAGACTGAAGGCAAGTCTGATACATCTGTTTGAGTAGATACAGATGTTGTGGATTCTTCTACCAAGCTGGGAACACTTGTCGTTGCAGGTGATTCAGACTGATTCTTCTGTGTTGTTACTGCGTAACCCAAATCACTCATCTCATCCCCTGATTCTTCTTCCCTAAGCACAAAAAGACATTATCAACATTACTATTATAAACTTCCAAAATTGGTCACCAAAACTACAACCCCAGACATAAATTCTTGAGACACTTAATGCTCCCCCCTTCAATGTTGCCAAAAAATCAACAGTTTCTCGCAGTGAAAACCAAAGTTTGTATTTTTTTTTAAACATTACAAATGGGGAGAGGAAGAGAACACGGCAAGGTGTCTCAAGATTTTTGTCTGTGGTCTTAGAATCAACTAGTTATGTATGGTTGTAAAGGTGTATTAGTGCAACTTTTCAGGAGTGTACATGGGCTGGTGTATCACATCACTGACCTGTAATACATGTCATCTTCTTCACTGTCTGTTGACGTTTCTCCTGTATCCTGATCCTCATCTAGTTCCTTTAGAGCATCACCAAGATAATTCAAAGTACTAGAGAAGATGACAAAATGAGTCACCATAGTACATTCACTTAAGCCTTTTACAAGCCACAGACAACTACTGCGTTTAAATCTAGATGCACAGTCATAAGCAGATCTGAAGAAAGAATTATATTGGATCAGAAAAGGAAAATCTTACAATGATGCATCAGAACTGTCATCACTTGAGTCACTATCACTGTTAGAATCATGGTCACTTTCCAAAATGGACACCTCTCCATTCTTCACAATAAAACTTGAATCACCCACAGTTGTAATGTCACTGCCAGTGATATCAACCTCAGCATCAAAACTGAAATGAAAACAATAACCATATCAACAAGATTTGAGTTCAAGATGATTGGTTATTGGGTAAATGTTTTTCTTGGATTCATAAATCTGTATGCAGTAGGGTTTCACAGCCACATAGAAATGCATGTATAGAGTACAATATCCAACTAACAGTACATGTATCTTGGTCTAGATGGCAAAAAAATGGCTTAAGAGACAACGTTTGGCTCACCTTGTCTACTTGACAATCCAAACTTCAAATGATGTACTCCTAATAGACCAGTTTACCATAATGAAAGTATTATTACGCCCTTAGTACCCTATCCTTGAGAGAATGCAAGGCTAACGATGACCCTTTTTGATACAACATAGGAAATCAAGTTACATAAGAAATTCATGATTTACATAAGAAAGCAGGAAGGGTTGTATCAAAACCAGTAACTGTCTATCCCCATGCCTTGCTCACACAAGGGCTAGGGTAGTAAGCACACAACTGTGAAATGGTCTTATATTACTGACAACTTTCTAAACCAAAACGATAGGCATTCAAATATTGAGCTCAGCCATATTGGTAGAATATACATTTATTTGTTTGTGACACAATAGCAACAAAAATAAACATGACAACACGAGTTCAAAGCGGGGGGGGGGGGGTACTTCCCAAAGATTTAGGAAGTACACTGGGAAGCGCACTTCTGGAAACCCTTACCCTATTTCAGACCAAAATATGTGATTTTCCCTACAGTACCAGACCTGACCCAAAATTTGAAACCCTATTTCAGACCAGACCCTAACCGTATTTGGTTTGCGTAAAAATTTGAGAAGGGCTTCAAATTTCCAATGTTAATCAAACCTCAGTTATTTGGAGAAGAAAATTAACAAGAACCATATCAGATCCCATGTCAGAGTGCTCAAACCTCACCCTATTTCAGACCAAAATGTTCAAAATCTATTCCCTTTGGTGCCACACATACCTATATAGCTTATATAAGGAACCGTGGTTAAAACTCAATGCTGCAGGCCACATACACGCTGATCTGCTGTCTCTGATGATAGATATATTTATTCTGTATACATAACGATACCTGGTGTTCTGTAAAACAACTGGACTCTGCAGAACGGGCGCATTTCCAGCTTTGGTGGGAGTTGATGTGATGAGCCCCGGGTAAAAAGGACCTACAACAAAACAACGACAGACTTGCATGTATATGTTGTAGTTCAATTTTATCCTTGGTTCATTTTTTACTTCCCTTTGTTCTTTTTTACGTTAATATAATAATGGTGAATTTGAAACAAAAGAAAATCGAACCAAGGATAAAATTGAACTACAACATATGGAATAAACACTTTTACTGAGCACCACTGAGCCTAACAAAATTCAAGAAAAACTCTGAAAACGGCTAGATTTTACCATACCCCGCCACTTATTTGCATCTCATTGAATATGTATGGTCCTATTGTTGCTATATGCCTCAAATAAGTGGCCGGGTATTCTAAAATCGCTCCGACAAAGGTTACCTTGAAATTCAACAGCTGATCCTAAATCAAGACGCTTCCGACTTTGCACCATTGTAGTAGCCGATGGTGTTCCACGCGTTCCAGCTTTGCCAGCCACCATCCCAAGTAAACTGATGACAAAAAAGCGAGTTTATAATAAGTGAATAGCTCTGGGAAAGAAAGAATGCTGCTAAAAGGAAAGCAAGTAAGGGATTCAGGAAACTAGCGTTTAAACTTACCCCGCTCTTCGTCGCATCTCTAGGGATAAAAGATGTTGTGCGAAGGCCGTGTCCGTGGAATACAAGCACATACACTTAATTCTTTTCCAGATTGAGTGAACATCTGCAGCTATGTAAAGCTTTCGATGTTTGTCGTCCCATCTTTTCTTTGTTTCTTCTTCTTTTCTTTAGACACAAGGCGGCTACGAGGTGTAAGTAGCTTCCGTCCACAGCCGCTTCGTGTTCCTCCTCTTGAGGACATCAAATTCTCGACGATGTTCGCTAATAATACAAAATATGCCGTTTAAATCTTCCACAGATGACCAAATACTTCTTCAATACCGATATTATAACTTTCACAAGCCTCACAAGGTCGATGGAAAAGGATTTTCCTTACGGAAACCAACTTTGAAAAATGTTCCGTCGGATCAGAAATCAAATCACCGCACATGCGCAGAGAAATGTCACAGGCCCTTTAAGATGAACCACTAAACAAACAATGTATTTTTTGCCTATATGTACATGTTCATCTCAACCATTACTCAGAACAGCTTCTCTTGTTAGGGATATAATGTTCAAAGAATTCCTACTTTATAAGGTTACAAAGGTTTTTAACTGTATTATACTAATAATAGTGTAGGGGCAGACAAAAGGCACAAAATAGAGGCTCAACTGTATTTCAGCAATTATTTTACTTTGGGCTCCTGCAACTACCTGTTTCTTCATGGCTAGCACACCCTTCTTCGAAGAAAGACATCCCCTTCCTAACATTGACAAGAACTGGACTTTCTTTGTTGTTTATCCGCCGCCGGCTTAGAAGACCTTGTTCAAAGAGCAAGTTGCAAGCATCTAGTTAGGCTGCTGTCTTCCCACTTGAATCTGAGTTTGTCTCCCTGGCAAGATTTTGCACTGTTGCAATCATAAACCTTTGCTGCAAAAAAGAGAGACAATTATTTAAAAAAATTAAAAGGAGTATTAATTTCAATTTCATTGCAAATAAGAAAGTCGGATTGTAATGCGAACTTGTGATGTTACCATGCACATTCATGAAATGCGTTCATGTTAATTATAGAAAAGCAATGTACCTGCATTATTTTGGCTGGCCGTACGTTCAAACGGGTCCAGTTATCCCGGTACACAAAAGCATACTTCAGTCCTGGTACCTTCTGACTTAAACCATTTTCGGCCCGTTCCAGTTCTTGAGCAAAAACTGTTTCCACTGCCTTCCATCCAAACCGATGGTTGTCTTTGGTAAACTCCTTCGTACCCTGTTGTCTTGAACTGTACAGGGCAGCTATCGTGTTCTTAAGCTGTTAAATCAAAATGACAAAATAAGTTTTATGTATTAATTTTAATATAATTTAAATTCAAAATTTAATTTACCTTTATCAAATACAAGCTAATTAAATAAATAGATTAAAAAAGTGAAAATTGACAGTGAAAACGTGTTGTGTGGTTCCAAAAAGTGTCCATACTCCCCCCACAGAAGGGATTGGAAATTCCTGGGGTGGGAAGGTCTCAAAGGCTAAAAATTGTAAGGAAATGTATGAAGCTTAATTGAAATTTCTAGAGGGGTGGGGGGGGGGGTCTTAGGAAAAATCCCTTCCGTGGGCGAGGTATGGATAATTTATGGAACTACACATTTTAACCCTGAGTCACAGCAAGACCAAATTATTTATGATTGCAAACTGAATACCCTGCTTAACTTCCAGTGTCTGCTCCACCCATAGTAAATGCTACATTAAAATAAATGCAATGACACAAATGAAAAAATATTACCTGGTGACTAGGACATATCATGAGGAAAATCGGGTTGCCAAGTGGGTCCTCTGGATTTGTAAAAGATACATCCACAAAATAGCGTTCCCTTAGAGTTTCAGCATCCCTTGCTGTAGAAAACTGTGTTCTGGGGTGCCCAGAGAGAAGCTTCAACACAGTCAGGTTTGACGATGCCCCATCACACAGAAGAATGGAGACCTTGAAGCCATAACTGGTCAATGCTTTCAGAGTAAGCATTAAGAACTCTTGCAGGGCACTGGACTGCATTGTGCTCTCAAGCGGAAAGTATGGACCAATTAAATCGAAGCTTGATGTAAGGTCTCGCCATAAGAACTGCACTATGTACGAGGCTTTCTGTGCACCAGACTGCACTGCTGCACTAAACACATCATGCAGCACCTTTAGCTCATCCTCAGATGCACTGAAGCCTGTTATGCCAGCTCCTTTTAGGTTTCATGCAACTTCTATCTGAATCTAGATTGATAGTAATTTAATTTTAGTGACCACTTTTTTGAAATCATTCAAATGCTACCTTTAATTCCAAAAGTTATAATTCCTTCAAATATTCTTAAGGGATGCGTTTCAAACTTTGAACCACAAGGAAACTTTTGGAAATCTAAGTGTCCCTGCAATCTACTGTTTATTTCAGCTAATATTTTAAAATGTCGATCAGTGATGTTGCATATCTAACCCAATAACAGTTTTTAAATCCCCTCCCTTTGCTACTAAAAGCAGCTTCAGTATTCAATAAAATACCTCCTCTTATATGTAGGACTGAATGTAAATAGAGCGGCTGGCTTTCCAACAACATTTCCTTTCAAATACTTCACACTATAAGGATTTTTAACAATTTTGAAATTAAAATGCACATTTCTGTTCTCACCTTGACCTCATCCCACATCATGACTCCAAGTCCTAATGGTCTGGGATGTCCTTCCTCCTCTCTTTTCTTCTGGTAGTTGACATAAGTTTTGTGCTGACCAAGGAGGTACTCCTCATCAATACCAGCATTGATGATCTGATCTTTCATTGGAAACATCTCGTGCTATTGACGTCAGCAGTCCCGTTCGCGCGAAAGTTGATTCACTCAAAAGTGCGACAGACTGCTGACGTCAAATAGCACGAGATGTTTCCAATGGAAACTACCTCTGTCGCCCCTGACAACAGCAGAGTTTTAACGGTAAAACTTGGGCGCGAAACTTCATTCGTTGCATACTCAACTGATAAGCGTAGTAATCTATCTATCCATCTGGCTAGGAAAATGTATTTGCTGAAAGACTTATGCAAAAACAGAGATCAGTGTACTGAAATACAACTCTGTAGGACAGGTTCCTTTGCAATAGAAATTTCTCTGTTATATCTCCACATATCAGCAAATTTTGTAGTAAAAGGTCTTAAACCAAGAAAAACACTGCAGTTTCTTACCGACTCGAACAGTAACTGAGGACCAGCGATTTCCATTCTTTCCATTCACTGTCAGTGAAAAAAGCTAGCACACTGCTATTACAGGTTAACTATTATGTTTAGAATATTAAAAGAAAGGGTGAGTTGGCAACAATTGAATGTCACGCCACATAGATTTATACTTTATGTCACACTGGTGTCTGCAAACCACACAGGTGAAACCATTGGGCGGTATTGTTATGTGTATTTTCAATAATATTTCAACCTTGTCCAGCAAGTACTACATGCATATAACCCTTTCTGAATAATTCTGGGTTACAATATGAATTCCATAGTTTTCAAACAACTCGGCAATCACATAGCAAACTTATTTTTAATTTGGCAAACCAGTATACATTAAAATACTCAAGGCAATGGGTTCCTGTCAAGGTGAGGTGTGTGAAAGACACCTAGCCTCAACAGTTGTGATTTGCCACAAGTTTAAAGTTTGTCAACTTTTCGAAGTTTGCCGCCTTGGGGTTGTTGTCGTGTGAACGCCGCTTTTAGGTGATAAAAAACGTAGGCTTCTTGATCACTGCACTTTTTTTCGAAAAATACATAATCAGAAGCCCCACGATAGAAGCTTTAATTAATATCAATGTAAAAATACTTGGTTGCTGTATTGCAAATGAAACTCACCATTCTTCCTTTGATCTTTGAAGAAACTCTCTCGATCCTTTTCCCAAATATCTTTCACGAAGTTTCCGGCCTTACCACCCTTTCCATCTTTGTATTCGTTGCCTTCTTTGAAGATATTAGAAAGTTCCTCTCTGCCTTCATTCGATTCTTCAATGGCCTCTACAAGCTGACACAGTTCAGACGACTGTTCCTGTGGCAATTCTATTCTGGTTTGTTTGTACAACTTTCTAATTTTTTTGGCCATTCGCGATCGAACTTGTCGATTGTTACCGAGCCGAAGGGACTTGCTTTGGTGCGATAAGTATTTGATAGGATAGTTGCTGCTGGGATTTCGCCGTTCCTCCCGTTTAGCGGCATCCAGAGATTTTCTGTTATCGAGGGCGGTTTTCACGTACCGTTCGCAAGCAAGACATTCTCCACACATCTTCTGAACTCGGCCGGAATCTGCCTTGTGATAATTACCGCCAGGGACATGCCATATTCTGCAGCTTTTGGAGTACAATGATTTGCTGTTCAACATCCTCACGTTTTTGGGAAAATAGCCCAGTTCTTTTGGAGTACAATGATTTGCTGTTCAACATCCTCACGTTTTTGGGAAAATAGCCCAGTTCTTTTTGCAAATCATGGCCATCAAGGCCAACCAAACCCGGGCAAAGCACATGCGTTTTCGAAAGCCATTTCTGTGCAATGTTTACAAGCTCCGCGGTATCAACTGGGCAGCTCAATCTCCCCTCTGCTACTTTCTGGTGTTCCAAAATTGGGCTATCAAGCCTCCATTCGCCGTCCGGGTAAATAATCAGTCGAGCAGACTGAAATGGACCAATTTCTCTAGAAAACTGCACATTGCTTAACTGTTCAACGATCAAGACAAAATTAGGCGGTTTTGATTCCAGCAAGTCGCTTTGCACAATCGGCCGCACTTCACAAAAATAGCCAGCGCTCGACAAGATTAAAGCCCAATGGTTTAAAGTGCATATGACAGATTTTTTTTTATTTGCCTGATCGAATCTAAATGACATCCTGATATGAATATCAAAAATTATTTTTCGATCTCGATTTTCCTTCCCCGCGCTTTTGCCGTTTAAAAACGTGAAATTTTACTTCCGGTCATGTCAAAAACCGCGTAAAGGGAGACCTGGGCATAGTCACGTTGTGACGTCATACCAGGAACGGAGTCAATGCCAAAACAAGCTACGTGGGCCGCATTGCGGAGATCTAATTCATTTTATTTTTCTTTATTCGGCAACCGTCAAATTGAGCACGAAATTATGTGAAACTGCTGATGTTACAAGTAATCTGGGCAGTGATTTGGAGCTTTTAGAGTCCATCGAATGCGAATCGCTAACTTCTGAAGTTGAAAGCGAAACAGAACTCGAGATAGAGAAAGAAGCTATTCAGAACTAAAAGGTCCTTACATAGACAATCCGCTTGCCGATGAAAATTGACTTAGAGAATACGATCAAGAGGTAGAGGAGACAGAACGAAGAAAACAGAATCTAGAAAAACCTATTTGATGGTACCGTAGCGTTCGAGACGTAGTAAGAAGTGCCACGATTTCTCATCTCCCGGTGTAAATACTATAATTGTGCTCGGCTAAATAAACCTTGTTCGCGCTCGGCTAAATAAACTCCTGTTATGCAGGTTATACTTTCATACTCTTACAGGTGTAGATGTGGTAACTGTGCTTTAAACCATCTGCAAAACGCCGTAGATTGTCTTTGCTTCAAAGAAATTCAGAAATGTGTCGAATCTCTCGAAGCGCCGTTGTATGTTTCGCGCAAAGCCGCAAACTTAACACAACAACAGGATGTGTAACAACCTACCCGACACTGTTCAGTGTTGTCTGACCACAGGCGTCCCAAACTTACGATTCGAGAAATCGATCGAATAAATGATTTATGTAAGCGTATGAGTGATTTATGTAAGCGTTTCGAGTGGGACGTGACTACTTGAAGTGCGCGGTGTTGTGTTACATTTTAGGCCGTTGGAAATTCGAGCGCTCTATAAGACTTTGTATGGAGTTTAAAATAACGTGGAATAAAAGCGCTCGGCGAAATAAAATTTTACCTTCTTTTCAATAAAATAAAGAAAATGTACTCACCTTTCTTGATTCCTGTTGTCCTTTTGGGCTATTTCATCGTTTTTGGGGGGTTTTGAGGTTTTTGTCGTAGCTTTCATTCGTCTTATGAAAGCTACGACAAAAACCTCAAAACCCCCCAAAAACGATGAAATAGCCCAAAAGGACAACAGGAATCAAGAAAGGTGAGTACATTTTCTTTATTTTATTGAAAAGAAGGTAAAATTTTATTTCGCCGAGCGCTTTTATTCCACGTTATTTTAAACTCCATACAAAGTCTTATAGAGCGCTCGAATTTCCAACGGCCTAAAATGTAACACAACACCGCGCACTTCAAGTAGTCACGTCCCACTCGAAACGCTTACATAAATCACTCATACGCTTACATAAATCATTCATACGCTTACATAAATCATTTATTCGATCGATTTCTCGAATCGTGAGTTTGGGACGCCTGTGGTCTGACTTTAAAACTGATGTTCGCTACGATCAGATGCAGAAAATATAATACCATAGATGGAAGAAAGTATCGTTCAGTAGATTGGTTCGGAAGAGAAGTGCGTAATTCTCTGCGTTCTTGTGGACTCTGTGAAACGTTGTTGTTTTATGTCTATGTAAATTGTGCAATAGCAAATCTGATTAATATTTCAGGTCTTTCAATAAGAATAAGCTGCAGTAAGGTTATTAAATGAAGATTTGAGTTTGCTCATTCCTTTCAAAACTTAGTCAGACATGTTTTCATCATAATTTTATTATTATCCGTAGTCCAGTTGTGCAAAAATGAGGGATGTTATAATCTTTACCTCAGTTATTAATCAACACTGGTCAGTATATCGGAAGTAAACAGTGCAGAAATTTCGAGTGTCAATTTGCCTAGACGTATTAAGTGCAACACGAATGTTTCAGAGAGTCCACAAGAACGCAGACAAATTCTCACTTCCCTTCCGAACTAATCTGACCACAATTTCTTCCGTCTATTGCCTTATATTTTGCTGCTTCTGATCGTAGCGACCATCTGTTCAGACAACACTGAATCCCGGGTGCATTGTTTCACATCCTGTTGTTGTGTCAAGTTCGCGGCTTCGCGCGAGACAACAGCGCTTCGGGAGATTCGACACATTTCTGAACTTCTTTGCAGCAAAGACAATCTACGGCGTTTTGCAGATGGTTTAAGGTACAGTTACTACATCTACACGTGCAAGAGTATGAAAGTATAACCTGCATAACAGACGTTTATTTAGCCGAGCACGACAACAATATTTACACCAGGAGATGAGCAATCGTGGCATTTCTTCCCGCGTCTCGAGCGCTTCGGTACCATCACATAGGTTTTCTAGATTCTGTTTTGTTCGTTCTGCCTCCTCTATCTCTTGATAGTATTATCTAAGTCAATTTTAATCGGCAAGCGGCTTGTCTGTGTAAGGACCTTCTGGTTCTGAATAGTCTTCCTTCTCGTTCCCGAGTTCTGTTTCGCTTTAATATTTACACCTAGAGATGAGAAATCGTTGCATTTCTTGCTATGTCTCCAGCGCTTCGGTGCCATCAAATAGATTTTCTAGCGCGTGTGAATTATTCGTTCTACCTCCTTTTTCTCTTGATAGTATTCTCTAAGTCAATATTCATCGGCAAGCGCCTTGTCTATGTAAGGATCTTCTGGTTCTGAATAGCTTCTTTCTCGATCTCGAGTTCTGTTTCGCTTTCAACTTCAGAGGTTGGCGATTCGCATTCTATGGACTCTAAAACCTCCAAATCACTGTCCAGATTACTTGTAACATCAGCAGTTTCACATAATTTCGTGCTCAATTTGGCAGCTGCGGAATAAAGAAAAACAAAATGTATTAGATCTCCGCAATGCGGCCCACGTAGCTTGTTTTGGCATTGACTCCGTTCCTGGTATGACGTCACAACGTGACTATGCCCAGGTCTCCCTTTGCGCGGTTTTTGACATGACCGAAAGTAAAATTTCACGTTTTTAAACGGCAAAAGCGCGGGGAAGAAAAATCGAAATCGAAAACTAATTTTTGATTTTCATATCAGGATGTCATTTAGATTCGATCAGGCAAATAAAAAAATATCTGTCATATGCACTTTAAAGAAGCATTTTCTTGAGACTTCGAGGCAAAATCTTGATCATTTTGGGCCTGTTTCTGTTCGATTTTGCGTCTCAAAATGTTCTTTAAAGAAGTCGAAGGCAGAGATTTTTCAGAAGATCCGGACTCACCAACGTCTAAGCGTGGCTCCTTGCTTTGACGGTCTCGATCAGTTTTGTTTGAATTGCGCCGCTTCATCGTCTCAATTACACTATTTTACGGCATTTTAAGGACGGAAACACAGCAAACAGAATCTTAAAAAGATAACGTTCGAAGGACAAGACGAACAAGACACACGTGAAGTAGCGATCGCAGAAACCAAGAACTTATGGGCTGACGCATCGATGTAATTTTTTCGGCAACTCTGCAAGTTGAAAGTATGAAATATTTGCAGAGGATTGTGGGAAGACGTAACGCAGGAAAACGTCAATGGAATAGTGGACTACAGAAAAAAAGAGATGGAATAGACGTGTTTTTATTTTCTCGATATACACGCATAAGTCCGCCATTTTTTTCGTCTTATTTCACGGATCATATTACTCATGTGGACCGGAACTGCGTTTCTCGCGGGGAAAATGTAGTCTAAAAATAAACCGGTCTGTGAAAACGCCGTGACATAGGCTTAGTATGGGAGTTGCACGCTCCTGGTAATGGAGTCCTGTTTCTATGCAGCTCAGAAGCAAGATTACTGTAGCGAGGAACATTAGAATTCGCCATCATAGTTTGTTAAACGCAAAGCACAAAATGCAGTTGTTCTCGGTTTAGAGGTTGCGGACGGAATGGTAAAAACAACATTCAAGCAACTGGAAAAGCGACTTAACTCCGTTTACATGACATCCGATTTCTATCTGACTTAGCATTTGGACCTGTTGGAACACAGAGCTACAACGAGTGCAGGTAAACCAATGCCAATTTTGCGTGTTAAAGCCGAAAAAATATCGCCCTTCCTTCCTTCTCGGTAGTTTTCAGCTGTAGTTTGTTAAGCACTTGCCTGTTTAGACTGCTTCATGATTTTCGCACCGACACGCCATGAATGTGTGATAGTTTTTATTAGATGCTCCCGCCTCATTTCACTGTGTTTTATTTTATGTCTGGTCTTGATATTTTGAAGTGAAAAGCTTTCCTGATACTACCTACCGTTTGTTCCATTTTTATGATCGACGTGACGATCGATGAAAGAAATTAATTGTAAACACAACGCCAGATGCGTAAATTTCTATTTCTGCACAGTTTCTTCAAACAATTTTGACTTGTGTTAGACGACGCTGTTGGTGATGCTTGTTGGTGAAGCTGCTGGAATTTCTGCTTAATTTAAATTCGCTGCCAAGTGATTTTTCTCGTCCATTTTTCTCGGCGGGTTGCTCGCGAGGAAAAAAACTTTCAGCTCACTTTGTTCATTTTGAAGTTATGAATATATGAAAGTCAAATATTTGAATTGCAGAATGAAGAATTAAATGTAAAGAAGATCCTCGCAGTTATTAACGCAACTTATACAGTTGCGAAAAGAAGGCCTGAAAAAATCAGGCTTGCCGGGATTCGAACCCCGACCTCTGCGATACCGGTGCAGCGCTCTAACCAATTGAGCTAACAAGCCAACTGGCTGCCGGGATTCGAACCCCGGCAAGCCTGATTTTTTCAGGCTTTCTTTTCGCAACTGTATAAGTTGCGTCAATAACTGCGAGGATCTTCTTTACATTTAATTCTTCATTCCGCAGTTCAAACATATGACTTTCATATATTCATAACTTCATCTTCAACTTTCCCGGGTATATTACGAGCCAATTTAATGACCAGCTCCCAGTTGGCTTGTTAGCTCAATTGGTTAGAGCGCTGCACCGGTATCGCAGAGGTCAGGGCTCGAATCCCGGCGAGCCTGATTTTTTCCAGGCTTTCTTTTCGCAACTGTATAAGTGGCGTTAATAACTGCGAGGATCTTCTTTACATTTAATTCTTCATTCCGCAGTTCAAATATATGACTTTCATATATTCATAACTTCATCTTCAACTTTCCCGGGTATATTACGAACCAACTGTAATGACCAGCTCCCAGTTGGCTTGTTAGCTCAACTGGTTAGAGCACTGCACCGGTATCGCAGAGGTCAGGGTTCGAATCCCGGCAAGCCTGATTTTTTTTTTCATGCTTTCTTTTCGCAACTGTATAAGTTGCGTTAATAACTGCGAGGATCTTCTTTACATTTAATTCTTCATTCCGCAGTTCAAATGTATGACTTTCATATATTCATAACTTCATCTTCAACTTTCCCGGGTATATTACGAACCAATTTAATGACCAGCTCCCAGTTGGCTTGTTAGCTCAATTGGTTAGAGCGCTGCACCGGTATCGCAGAGGTCAGGGTTCGAATCCCGGCAAGCCTGATTTTTTCATGCTTTCTTTTCGCAACTGTATAAGTTGCGTTAATAACTGCGAGGATCTTCTTTACATTTAATTTGTTCATTTTGTTGTTGAGTGTTCATTGCCAATATTTGGTCGCAGCAGGTATATGAGCTGATAGCCTAGTTCCGTTCAGCCAATCAAAATGCTAGAAATCCAATATACCTAATCCAGTTTTTAATAATTATTGATGTTAGTAACATACCAATAAACAGTACAAATATTCCACTTTTTTGTCACTTATTATATTTAGTCGTTTATGCTTAAACTTTGTGAATCTTTTATTGAAAATGCAGTGAAATTTACCTTTATTGATATCGCTATCATAATGAAACTAAAATTTACTGGTTCAATTAGTGTTTCGTTGCTGTAACCTTTACTCAGGCAATTTATTAAATTTTAGGGGGAGGTTGTTTTTTTAACCATGACAAACTTATAGTCTATTTTCCTGAGGTGACGTCTTAGTTTTCCATGAGATTTTCAAGCATATTTAAATCAAGACTGAAAGACCTCAAAATGAATACTTCACACCCAAGGGTAAGGATCCAAGGAATTACAGACCGTTTTGTTTATGCAAGGAACAACACATGAATTGATCGATATCGTTAGGGGCAGCCATCATCGATATCATCATGTCTTCCCAAAGGCCTGTCGGCTCTGTAGCGTGTGTTAGTTCTGCTTCAGTGCATGTAGCTATGGAACAGATTTATTAAGTGATGCTGTGCTAGATAAAGAAAATACCTTCTTTGTCATAAGTTAGTTGTTTTTGCTGAGTAGTCGTCCGAACAATTGTTTAACTTCATCCCGAATATCTTTCGTTCTCCACAAGTAAAGAAAAGGGTTAAGTGAAGACGACCAAAATAGCAGCATCATTGTCAAGCTGGAAATTTGTCTTTTGACTTCTCTATCGTTTAAAACAAGATGCGATAGCAAACTGATCGCCATGGGCAAGTAGCCTATGTAGAAAACAAAAAGAATATAGATGATTGTAAACACGGATTTCTTGTACTTAGTAAAATCGATCGATTCATTGGCCTCAATTATTTGTTGGTGTCGTCGAATTATACGAAAAACTTTGAAGTAGGCCACTGAAGTGATGGTAATGAAAAACATCAAATATAGAAAAGTTACTATCAACGTTTGCCCAGCATACAGTGCCAACGTAATTGAAATGACTGTGACTCCTGCAACAATAATAAAGGTTCGCCGTACAGAAAACAAAGATCGACGAGTCATGTGCAGCCATCGTTCAACGGACATGAGTGTAATGATCAGCATTGTAGTAGAAGAAAAAATTACGTTGCGTCTGCTTCAGACCTTTTTTATTATTCCGTTCATAACTGATTTTGTGTTGATTAGCTCCATCTGGATCGGCTCATTTATGGCATGAATAGGCTGGGTGACAAGGCCAGTGCCTAAGTCAGTGAAAGCTAATCCAGCGAGCAGAATATAAAATGCCGTTCTGAGAGACGAGTTCCTCCAAATTGCTGCCAAAACCAGAGCATTTCCTACCATTGCGACTGGCGACAAGATAGCGACGACAACTGTAGCAAAGAAAGCAACGGCATCGTATGCGCTGAAGCTATGGTTTCCTGTTTCGTTGCTGAAGCTAGATGAGTTGCGATAATATAAGAGATTAGAGTAAGACGTGTTGTTAAACATAGTGATTGTTTGATGTGGTGTCAGATCTCACCTAGAAGATTTCGCTCAGGCAGCTGTTTATTACGAGAACAAGTAATGCCATTTTAATAATGGGTTATTTTTTCGCCGTCACCTTAGGCAACTTATTTTTTTCTGCGTTGTACTGTTTCAAAAATCAATCAAGTAAGACATATATGTCTTACATCGCCATTTCCATCAAAGGGGCAATATTGCCAATATTGTCATTCACTTGGTGCAGTAAGGCCAGAGCTAGTTATTAATAACAAATATTTTTATGTCTTATTAATACAGGGCACCCAATGCTACCGGCTGTACACTGCTGCTTGACAGATCTTAGTTATGACACCTATTTACTGTGACTCTAGTTTTAAAAGATTGTTTTCATCAAACTTTATTAAATGCAATCCTCAAAACCAAACTAAGCTAAAGCTACGAATATTTAGTACGCTACGGAATATACCAGCTGCTAAGAGCACATAATTATATACATTAGATTTCATTTCCTTCTTTTCGCTGATTTTAAAGGTAACTTTACAGTGCCATGATGAAACGTCACTTACTTACAGGAAATATAGAATAGCGTGGATAAACAATGTGACGTGCATTTGCCACCTCTAAATTAGACGTTGTATCAACTTTTAATTTAAGTGAATTACAAAGAATTGCTTATATTTATTATTTACATTCTGGTATTAGAATTTCATTGTTTGGCAACACATTTGAAACTGGAAATAGGCAAAAAAAGAATTAAATGAAAAGAGGTCTGATATTACAGCGTTTAAGAAAAAGCTCACTGCAATGGTTTCTTCCAAACTGCCGCTAAAAATAAGCACAGGATTTCCACTCACTACAACCAGCGACTGAAACATTCAATCATTGAAGAAAACTGAGAAGAAAACATTGAAATTAAAGAGGACTAATCATAGTCACCATCAGCCTCTTTATTCATTTTATGATACTCTGCTGTCTACAGTCTATAAAGATGGCATATTTTTAGTTTGTTTGCACGCCAAAAAGTTTCTTCAGTAAATTTTTCACGCCATCTCTAATGTCACTCATTCTCCAAATGTAAATCAGAGGGTTGATGGAGGAGGTAAGGAGAACGAACATTAGAGTTATCGTGAACGCCTTCCCTAATTCATTTTGCAGGGAATTCCCCAAAGCAATGTAAAGTACTCCAGTTACAACAAAGGGCAAGTAACTTAAGTAGAAAACTCCCAAAATATACAGGATTGAGAAGACAGATTTCCTATATTTTAAAATGTCTATTGCTGGTTGGCCATAGTTTTGAGAAGATTCGTTAGCTTGAACTTGCTGTTGATGGCGACGAATGATTTTGAAAATTTTAAAATATGCAGTTGATGTGGTAATAATACAAAACAGTAGAAGAACATATATGATACAATCTGAGACAAATATAAATCCTTTAAGGCGAATTAGTACAATTGCTAACAGAAGCATTGAAACTACCGCCACGATCAAACAGCTGCGGCGCACAGTCAGCAACGATCGACGAGTCATGTGTAGCCATCTTTCGATGGACATAGCTGTGACAAGCGTCAATGTTAAGTTTATAAAGTAGGTTCCGAAACTGTCGATAATGGCTGATGCATAGAGGAAGAAGGACAATCGGCTCTCTTGGAAACAGGTCAACTGTAACGCGACGAAAAGAGGTTGGGTGACGAGTCCAGTGATAAGATCGGTAAAAGCCAGAGCAGCGAGAATTATGTAGGAAGGTGTTCTAAGGGATGGGTTTCTCCAAATTACCGCCAAAATTAAAGCATTTCCCGCCACTGCCACAGGCAACAAAATAATAGCTATAGCTGAAGATGAGATTTTGAGATCACTCAATAAACAAGGTCTAAAAGTCATGTTTCCAGGAGAACAAGTTGAGTTATTGCACATGGCTCGACTGTAATAAATATGAATTTGATCCACTGAGGAAAGGTTCGTTCTGTTCAAAACTGAAGAGAAAGCTGTTCGCTTCTGTCTGTTGCTAGACTGTTAAATACTCGTCGTACGCTGTTTGATACTCTTTCACTAGATCTTTCACCGAAGCTTGAAATTAATTTTCTCACGGCAGTGTGAATTGAAGCTACTGGGGCTGAAAATCACAACAATGAACTTACATTATATTTATATTAAATTTAAATTTTCTTTTTGTCATAATATTGATTACTATAGGAAGTTGAGAAGAATCGAAGACAGAGGAAAATCGGAGAGCCACTGCATGATTTCGTTCAATACCAACAGATGAGGATGAATTTATTATCCTTTAGATTACAGAATGCAAGTACTTCACCTTGGACGGAACACGTTTGGGCAGTTTTCAATTACGCTTGTTTTGTTTTAATCCTCTTCCTAGGAGTAAAATAGGCTTTCAAAGAACTGAACTTCTTTTCAAAAAGAATAACCAAAGGGTATCAAATTAATAAATTTTCAAATCATAAGTTAAAATTTATTTTTCTTTTTTATTATTTCAATTAAAAAATGAAAAGAAACGGTCAATTTAGCCGCAGTACAAAGGTTTTCACTAACATCGACTTCCTTCACAAAGAGTGATTACTGTTATGAATTCTAGTATGGTCTAGAAAAAGACTAAATTCAAGGTTCCCCAATTGTAAGTTTGTTGATTTATTTTTGTGTATGTTAAAGTTATCGTTTCTAGGGATTTAATAGACAAGCATTTTCCCACCCTAAAAGCTAGTAAGAAAGGCGTCAAATGCGGAAATCTGTCCACAAGTTATCCGTCTGATATCTATACATAAGGATGACAAACTATGTCCCTTGCACAAACTTAATTAATTACAATTCTTCTTTGATCCAACAGTAATAAAATTTGTCCTAAAGAGAATGACGTTTAAATAAACAGCACTCACCTCCACCCAATTTTATAAAAATTCTTTATTTAATTACGGTTCTGTAACAAAATTGCATTTTCTAAATATAGATTTTGTAGCACACCACGGCCACTTTCGCAGAAATATTAAAGGTTAGGCCTAATTTAATATTTTAGGTCCACAAACTTTTTATGTACTCTTTTCCTGAGTGACGAGGGCTCATCTATAAAGCTTTTATGTGATGTTATTATTTAGCATTCATTCTTTTCATAAAATTTCTACATATACATCACATAACCTTTCGTGCCCTAAATGTGTAAAAGTGCAAAAGTGCTTCAATGAAGGTAAAAATGCCTTAGTATTTTGTATGTGTATTCAGTGAATTTTGCCATTCAACAAATACAAAATTATATTCATTAATTTATTTGAAGAAATAGCAGCAAGGAAACCTCTCAGAAGCCATATTAAAGGGATTGGATTAGGTCTTCCTCTGAATATCTTCACATTATACTGACATGCACTGCAACCAGGGAAAACAATATTTCATTGACGACAACTGAGAAGAAAGCATGGAACTCAAAGAGGACTAATCATAGCCACCATCAGGCTCTTTATTCATTTTATGATTCTCTGCTGTGTACAGTCTATAAAGATAGCATATTTTTAGTTTGGTTGCACGCAAAAAAGTTTCTCCAGTAAATTCTTCACAACATTTCGAATGTTACTCAATCAGTGGATTGAGGAGGGGGTAAGGAGAACAAACGTTAACGTTATTGTGAGCGCCTCCCCTAATTCGTTTGGCGGAGAGTTTCCCAAAGCAATGTAAAGTACTTCAGTTCCAAAATAGGCAAGTAACTTAAATAGCAAACTCATAAAATATACACAATTGAGAAGACAGATCTAGTTTCAAATGTCTTCTGTTGGTTTGCCAAAGTTTTGACAAGATTCGTTGGCTTGAACTTGCTGTTGGGGACGACGAATGATTTTGAAAAATTTAAATATACAGCTGATATGGCAATAAATACAAAACAGTATAAGAACATATCATATAATTTGAGTCAAATAGTTGTGAATATCTTTACATTATACTGGCTTACACACGGTTATTTAAGCTTTACAAAAGCAACTTAAATGTATGCATTAGACACAGTGCATGTATTTTACAACGACTTTGATACTTTGTTACTGGAGTTTGTTTCTTGTGCAGGACATTCGCTTGAGCATTGCTCAACTTCATTTTAAATATCTTTCATTCGCCATAAGTACAGAAGAGAGTTAAGAGATGAAGACAGAAATGTCAGTACAATTGACACGGTTGAATTTTCATGATCACTGCTGACCTTTCCGAAAAAACAAGAGCCATCAAAGTGACAATCATTAGCAGGTAGCCTACACAGAGTACGATCATAATATAGAGGATAGAGGGTACCGATCTCTTGTACTTGGCAAAGTCGATCGATGGTTGCCAAAAGTTGTGCGACAACTCGTGTGCTTGAATTTGTTGCTGACGATTTCGAACTATTAAGAAAAACTTTAAGTAAGCAACAGAAGTGAAGCCAAGAAGGCATTATAGCAAAATCAAAATGAAATAAGTATCAAATGGAAGTAAATGAGTTCCCATAGTTATAAACAGCACACGATAAACCGCTAACGGAATTGGAAGGAGTAACATTACAGCAATCATGATATAGGCTCTCCGCTCCGTAACCAACGATCTACGAGTCATATGCAGCCATCTTTCGATGGACATGAGAGTGATCATCAGAACCGATGTAGAATTAAAGAGAACTGCACACCCAATCGTCACAGGTACCATTACTATGTTTAAAAATTCCTGCTCTCAAATGCTTTCAACTGGATACGTTTATTTAGCTGCGACATAAACAGGTTGGGTGATGAGTCCGGTGCTGAAGTCGGTAAAGGAAATCCAGCGAGCAGAATGTAGGAAGGTGTTCTGAGGGATGGGTTCCTCCAAATTACTGCCAAAAACAGGACATTTTGCACCGCTGCCACAGGAGATAAAAGAGCGACGATGATTGAAACTGACAACATTATTGCATAAGGTACACAGCACACTGACAGGCTTCTCATGTCGCTGTCAAATGAGATATGTTCAAGTAGCTTTGGGGGAATAAACAATTTGCGTTTTTCAACATCTCTATTAAATTATTTTGTCCTTTAATAAATGAAAAATGAAGTATACCTCTGGTCATAGCACGAACGTATTAAAGTAAACTTACGTTTTTAAATTTAGCAAGGAAATGCGTGATTTAGGGATTATGGAATGTTCGCTTTTAGGTAAGAAAAGAGTTCTGACGTCTGCCAACAGCGAAAAAGCGCACGCAGTTTTCAAGCAAACAATCATCTACTCATCACTTCTTTTATTCCATCTGCCAATCTTTCCTCTGTTAGAATATAGCTAACTCAGGGTGTGGTATACGTTTTGTGCCATCTTGAGAAGATCTTTTTGGATGATATTTTAATTAAGCAAGAGCTAAAGTAATATCAAACTGTACACTTTTAAATAAACCTCCGGAACGACATAAATGATTTAAGCATTCAGAGCTTTCTAAGTTTTAATTAAGTTTGCTAATCTTGACAGAAGTCATTACCTTTGATGAAAAACCTCTGTACCGAACACGCGGCAGTAATTTCAAAACATAAGCAAAAGTGGACAACGGCGTATGTCCAGGTGCGGCTATCTGAATTTAACTCGTCTGGAATAGATAAGTGCAAGAAATACCGAAGAAACTGCTATCGATTCAATTGTATTAGTTGCTTCTAACTGATCCGTCTTCGCCGGATATACAGTCGAATCTGTCCTTACGGGCATTTTTACAATGATATCAGTTTACTGACAGTAGCAGAGGAAACAAGATTTATATGTCTTTAGCTTGTCTGTACAGAACAGAGACCTTCGTCTTGGTGCGTTTGGTTTCCGTACAAAAGAGGTTGGACAACTCTTTCTTGAAGTAAGAGGAGGAAATTTCCCCCCGAAAAGGAAAAGGGTGGCATGATGAGTATTGAGAACTTGTCGGATTTCACCCCAGATAGTTCGTACAGCCTTTGTTCCTTGGACGGTGTTACGAGAAATCAAAGTTCTGCTTACTACGCAGTAACTCTCTCAACCTCAGTCGTCAGCGCCATCTTGCCGCCATTTGCAGTGGCTGGAAATGCTCTAGTTTTGGCGGCAGTTTGGAGAAATCAGTCTCTCAGAACATCTTCCTACATTCTCCTGTGTGGTTTGGCCTTGTCTGATCTGTGCGAGGGACTTCTCACTCAGCCAAGTCATGTTGCAGTACGAGTTTTATGTTTCAATGAACTGCTGCTAGTCAAAAAAGAGGAAACGTATCTTCTTCATGCAAAAGCAATTACTGAATTTTGTGGTACTTAGTACTTTTACTCGTTAACTGCAATTCTTATCACATTTATGTCCATCGAAAGATGGCAACACATGTCTCGTCGATCGTTGCTGACTGTACGCCGTAGCTGTTTTATCGTTGCAGTATCGTCGTCACTGCTTCTGATACCAGTTGTAGTGCTTCGCTTGTTGCACGTGTTTAAGAAAACTACTGGACTTGTGTCGAATTTAAGTTTGTTCATCCTTTTTTTGCTTTGTCTTGTTACCACGCCGATCTCTTATTTTAAAGTTTTCCGAATCATCCATCATCACCAGGAGCAAATTCATGCAAACGGGTCATCTCAAAACTTTGGACAACCGGCATTTAATTTAGCGAGGTACAAGAAATCTGTGGTTTTCATCTTGTACATTCTAGGGGTATTTTACACAAGTTTTCTACCTTTCCTTATCTTTGTTGGACTTTCATTTCGATACAAGTATTGTGAGTTAGAGATATTGTTTCATATTTCATTGGTATTTTTGTTTCTGTCTTCTTCTATTAATCCTCTTATTTATCTTTGGAGGATAAGTGACATTCGTAATGGCGTAAAACAACTGTTCAAGAAACTGCTTTGCCAACAAAGCTAGCGGAAAAAAATTAGTCAATTATTTTTCCACTGCTTAGTAGATTTGTTGGCAAAGCAGTTTTAAGATTGATTTAGAACAATACGATATTTTTTTTTAATGTGACTGCAAAATATTATTATCAACTTTTTTAATCACTCTGATGTGGCAACATTTGGCTGCATAAGAACATGCTGATAAAGATGTCGAAATTTGTCTGAATAAAATTCAAGTTACGTGAAGTAGTCACTCCTTGGATGTGGATCAGTGACGCTTTAGTGACGCTTTGTGAATATACAGTTTTTATTATTATTATAAATTTTCCTCCCAGAAAGTCGCAAAAACACGAGTCGTTGAGACACACAACCAGAAAACAAAGGGGTGTGAATTGGCGTAGGGCACCAAAGATCAGAAATAGATAAATAAATCACGGGATAGTGCTGGAGTTTCCCCAACTATAAGGTAGTATCGGAAACGAATGTGAAGATATTGTGGCTACGATAAAGGGAGCGTTCTCTATGTTAATGACTCTGTAAAAAGCAACTAACTTCTGACTAGAACGTTTTACTCTATAATGATCATAACACTAAGGGTTTGCCAAACTGCAAACGTTATGAGTTCTAGTATGGTCTAGAACAAAAATAAATTCAAGGTTCCCCAATTGTAAGTTTGTTGATTTATTTAAATTTTGTGTATTTTAGAAATATCGTTTCTAAGGATTTAATAGACAAGCAGACATTCTCCCGCCCTAAAAGCTAGTAAGAAAGTCGTCAAAGACAAAACTCTCTCTATCAGTTATCCGTCTGATATCTATACATAAGGATGTTAAACTATGTCCCTTGCACAATTCTTCTTTGTTCCAACAGCAATAAACTTTGTCCTAAAGAGAATAACCTTTAAATGAACAGCACTCACCTCCAGTCAATTTTATAAAAATACTTTATCTAATTTAGGTTCTATAACAAAATTGCATTTTCTAAATATAGTGTTTGTAACACACCATGGCCACTTTCGCGGAAATGTTAAAGGTTAGGCCTTATTTAATATTTTAGCTCCAGAAACTTTTTATATACGCTTTTCCTGAGTGACGAGGGTTCATCTTTAAAGCTCTCCTGTGATGTTATTATTTAGCCTTCATTCTTTTCATAAAATTTGTGCATTTTCACCACATAACCTTTCGTATCTGAAATGTGTGTGGCCTTAGTTGGAGTAACACTAAAATTTGGCTCAGTACAGGATAATTCATTTCTCCTTATTTGCGCGGAGCAAAAGTGCTTCGATAAAGGTAAGAATGCCTTTGTATTTTATATGTTTATTTAGTGAATTTTGCCATTCAACAAATACAAAATTATATTTATTAATTTATTTGAAGAAATAGCAGCAAGGGAACCTCTCAGAAGCCATATTAGAGGGCTGATTAGATTAGGGTCTTCCTCTGAATATCTTCACTTTGTACTGACACGCACTGCAACCAGGGAAAACAATATTTCATTGACGACAACTGAGAAGAAAGCATGGAAATCAAAGAGGACTAATCATAGTCACTATCAGGCTCTTTATTCATTTTATGATTCTCTGTGGTGTACAGTCTATAAAGATAACATGTTTTTAGTTTGATTGCACACAATAAAGTTTCTCCAGTAAATTCTTCACAACATTTCAAATGTTACTCAATCAGTGGATTGAGGAGGGGGTAAGGAGAACAAACGTTAGCGTTATTGTGAACGCCTCCCCTAATTCGTTTGCCGTAGAGTTTCCCAAAGCAATGTACTTCAGTTAGCAAAGTACTTTAGTTACTAAAAAAGGCAAGTAACTTAAATAAAAAAACTCCAAAAATACACACAGTTGAGAAGACAGATTTACTTTAAAATGTCTTTTGTTGGTTGGCCAAAGTTTTGACAAGAATCGTTGGCTTGAACTTGCTGTTGGTGACGACAAATGCATGATTTTGAAAAAATTAAAATGTACAACAGTCAATGTGGCAATTAATACAAAACAGTAGAAGAACAGATGATATAATTTGAGACAAATAGCTGTGAATATCTTCACATTATACAGGTACACACGCTGTTATTTCAGCAATAGAAAAGCAACTTAATAAAATGCATGCATTAGACGCGGTTCATGTATTTTACGACAACTTTGATACTTTGTTACCGGAGTTAGTTTCTTGTGCAGGACATTCGCTTGAGCATTGCTCAACTTCATTTTGAATATCTTTCATTCGCCATAAGTACAGAAGAGAGTTAAGAGATGAAGACAGAAATGTCAGTACAATTGACACGGTTTAAATTTTTTATGATCACTGCTGACCTTTGCGAAAAAACAAGAGCCATCATGCAAAGTGACAATCATTGGCAGGTAGCCTGCATAGGAAACTCTCATAATATAGAGGATAGAGATTACCGATCTCTTGTACTTGGCAAAGTCGATCAATGGTTGCCCAAAGTTGTGCGACAACTCGTGTGCTTGAATTTGTTGCTGATGATTTTGAACTATTAGGAAAAACTTTAAGTAAGCCACAGAAGTGACAAGAAGGCACAATAGCAAAATCGAAATGAAATAAATATCAAATGGAAGTAAGTGAGTTCCCATAGTTATAAACAGCACACGATAAACCGCTAACGGAATTGGAAGGAGCAACATTACCGCAGTCGTGATATATATATGCTCTCCGCTCCGTAACCAACGATCTGTGAGTCATATGCAGCCATCTTTCGATGGACATGAGAGTGATCATCAGCGGCGATGTGGAATTAAAGAGAACTGCACACCCATTCGTCACAGCTTTTTAAATCTTTCCTACTCTTAAATGCTTTTAACTGGATAAGTTTAGCTGCGGCATAAACAGGATGGGTGATGAGTCCGGTGCTGAAGTCGGTAAAGGAAATCCAGGACGCAGAATGTAGGAAGGTGTTCTGAGGGATGGGTTCCTCCAAATTACTGCCAAAAACAGGACATTTTGCACCGCTGCCACAGGAGATAAAAGAGCGACGATGATTGAAGCTGACAACATTAATGCATAAGGTACACAGCACTCTGACAGGCTTCTCATGTCGCTGTCAAATGAGATATGTTCAAGTAGCTTTGGGGGAATAAACAATTTGCGTCTTTTTAACATCTCTATTAAATTATTTTAATTTGTCCTTTATTAAATGAAAAATGAAGTATACCCCTGATCATAACACGAACGTATTTAAGTAAACGTACGTTTGTAAATTTAGCAAGGAAATGCCTGATTTAGGGATTATGGAATGTTCGCTTTTAGGTATGTAAGAAAAGAGGTCTGACATCTGTCAACAGCGAAAAAGCGAAGTCAGTTTTCAAGCAAACAATCATCTGCTCATCACTTCTTTTTTTCCATCTGTCAATCTTTCCTCTGTTAGTATATAGCTATCTAAGGGTGTGGTATATGTTTTGTGCCATCTTGAGAAGATCATTTTGGACGATATTTTAATTAAGCAAGAGCTAAAGTGATATCAAACTGTGTACTTTTAAATAAACCTCCGGAACGACATAAATGATTTAAGCATTCAGAGCTTTCTAAGTTTAAATTAAGTTTGCTGATCTTGACAGAAGTCATTACCTTTGATGAAAAACCTCTTTGTACCGAACACGCGGCAGTAATTTCAAAACATGAGCAAAAGTGGATAACGGCGTATGCCCAGGTGCGGCGATCTGAACTTAACTCTTCTGGAATAGCTAAGTGCAAGAAATACCGAAGAAACTGCTATTGACTCAGTTGTATTAGTTGCTTCTCACTGATCCGTCTTCGTCGGATATACAGTCGAATCTGTCCTTGCCGGCATTTTTACAATGATATTAGTTTACTGACAGTAGCAGAGGATCCAAGATTTATATGTCTTTAGCCTATCTGTACAGAACAGAGACCTTCGTCTTGGTGCGTTTGGTTTCCGTACAAAAGAGGTGTCCAACTCTTTCTTGAAGTAAGAGGAGGAAATTTCCCCCCGAAAAGGAAAAGGGTGGCATGATGAGTATTGAGAACTTGTCGGATTTCACCCCAGATAGTTCGTACAGCCTTTATTCCTTGGACGGTGTTACGAGAAATCAAAGTTCTGCTTACTACGCTGTAACTCTCTCAACCTCAGTCATCAGCGCCATTTGCAGTGGCGGGAAATGCTCTAGTTTTGGCGGCAATTTGGAGAAATCAGTCTCTCAGAACACCTTCCTACATTCTCCTGTGTGGTTTGGCCTTGACTGACCTGTGCACTGGACTTCTCACTCAGCCCAGTTATATTGCAGTACGAGTTTTATGTTTCAATGAACTGCTGCTAGTCAAAAAAGAGGAAACGTATCTTCTTCATGCAAAAGCCATTACTGCATTTTGTGGTACTTACTTTTACTCGTTAACTGCAATTCTTATCACATTTATGTCCATCGAAAGATGGCTACACATGTCTCGTCAATCGTTGCTGACTGTACGCCGTAGCTGTTTTATCGTTGCAGTATCGTCACTGCTTCTGATACCAGTTGTAGTGCTTCGCTTGTTGCACGTGTTTAAGAAAACTACTGGACTCGTGTCGAATTTAAGTTTGTTCATCCTTTTATTGCTTTGTCTTGTTACCACGCCGATCTCTTATTTTAAAGTTTTCCGAATCATCCATCGTCACCAGGAGCAAATTCATGCAAACGGGTCATCTCAAAACTTTGGACAACCGGCATTTAATTTGGCGAAGTACAAGAAATCTGTGGTTTTCATCTTGTACATTCTAGGGGTATTTTACATAAGTTTTCTACCTTTCCTTATCTTTGTTGGACTTTCATTTCGATACAGGTATTGTGAGTTAGAGCTATTGTTTCATATTTCATTGGTATTTTTGTTTCTGTCTTCTTCTATTAATCCTCTTATTTATCTTTGGAGGATAAGTGACATTCGTAATGGCGTAAAACAACTGTTCAAGAAACTGCATTGCCAACAAAGCTAGCGGAAAAAAATTAGTCAATTATTTTTCCACTGCTTAGTAGATTTGTTGGCAAAGCAGTTTTAAGATTGATTTAGAACAATACGATATTTTTTTTTAATGTGACTGCAAAATATTATTATCAACTTTTTTAATCACTCTGATGTGGCAACATTTGGGTGCATAAGAACACGCTGATAAAGATGTCGAGATTTGTCTGAATAAAATTCAAGTTACGTGAAGTAGTCACTCCTTGGATGTGGATCAGTGACGCTTTAGTGACGCTTTGTGAATATACAGTTTTTATTATTATCATAAATTTTCCTCCCAGAAAGTCGCAAAAACACGAGTCGTTGAGACACACAACCAGAAAACAAAGGGGTGTGAATTGGCGTAGGGCACCAAAGATCAGAAATAGATAAATAAATCACGGGATAGTGCTGGAGTTTCCTCAACTAGGTAGTATCGTAAACGAATGTGAAGATATTGTGGCTACGATAAAGGGAGCGTTCTCTATGTTAATGACTCTGTAAAAAGCAACTAACTTCTGATTAGAAAGTTTTACTCTATAATGATCTTAACACTAAGGGTTTGCCAAACTGCAAACGTTATGAGTTCTAGTATGGTCTAGAACAAAAATAAATTCAAGGTTCCCCAACTGCAAGTTTGTTGATCTATTTTAATTTTTTGTATTTTAGAGTTATCGTTTCTAAGGATTTAATAGACAAGCAGACATTCTCCCGCCCTAAAAGCTAGTAAGAAAGTCGCCAAAGACTAAAATCTGTCTACCAGTTATCCGTCTGATATCTATACATACGGATGTTAAACTATGTCCCTTGCACGATTCTTCTTTGTTCTAACAGTAATAAACTTTGTCCTAAAGAGAATAACCTTTAAGTGAACAGCACTCACCTCCAGTCAATTTTACAAAAATACTTTATCTAATTTCGGTTCTATAACAAAATTGCATTTTCTTAACATAGTTTTTGTCACACACCATGGCCACTTTCGCGGAAATGTTAAAGGTTAGGCCTTATTTAATATTTTAGCTCCCGAAACTTTATATATACGCTTTTCCTGAGTGACGAGAGTTCATCTTTAAAGCTTTCCTGTACACAGTAATTTTCAAGGAGTTATTTTAACTCAAAAACTGGAGGTAAAATTTTAGGCTAAAAATAACCCCTTTTGGGGGGTTATTTTAACTCCTTAATTTAACTCCAATTTCGGGTTTATAATAACTCCAGTGGGGGAGTCATTTTAACTCTATAAAAGGAGTTATTTAAACTCCATATAGGAGTTACTATAACTCCAAAGGTGGAGTAAAAACTTTAGGTTAAAAATAACTCCTTTTGGGGGTCATTTTAACTCCCAAATTTAACTCCAATTTCGGAGTTATAATAGCTCCAACGAGGGAGTCACTTTAACTCTACTCCATCAAAGACTAGGGTTATTTTAACTCTGCTCCATCAAAGACTAGAGTTATTTTAACTCCATAATCAGAGTTGTAGTTACTTTGAAATCAGAGTAAAAGTAACTCCGGTGCATTCACCCTATTAGTTCTTAGATAAAAAGCAACATCACACAAATTGCCTGTCACTATAAAAGGTACAACATTTTTAATTCAATCGTATTTCATTTTCTTATATGAACAATAGTTTCTTACAGAATTTGAATTAACAGTAACATTAATGTAAATTTCTAGGAAACTATAATCATATAAAATAAAGCATGTACAAGTATGTATAAATAAAACATGATATTAAATACATATTAAATTCTCTCTTAAATTCTCTTAAAATTTTTCTGTATTTTATATTTCCAAAAAATCTCATAAATGTAGTTGTTCTTCAATATTACTACCTCCATCTGCATGCATCCATGGAGCATAAAAAGAATTTTATAATTAAGGCTGGATAGCTTTGTGAAATACCCTTTAGAAAGACTGATGTCCTTTAGAACCTCTGATCATTCAATCTACAGAAAATACATGGTTAAATAAAACCTTTTCAAATTGTTTCAAATTTTGACTGAAAAACCGAACGAACTCTGGTGAAGCCCTAATGAGCAATCTTCCCAGGTAAGAAAGCTAAAACTTTATGAATTCAAATCTGAAGAAAGTTGGAATTCAAATGACAATATAGGAAAATTCAACAACACTATCTTTAGTTTAAAGTTACTCAAAATTCAATTTTCTCAAATTATTATCTGGAACAGGAACAAAAAATTTCTTTTGTGTGCTTGTGGGTTTTAAGTCACTATAAATACTGGTATACGCCTAATTGCAATAATGTTGTCATAAAACAATGAAAATGAGAGAACAGAACAAAGCCAAATAAGAATTCATTAGCCATGGAAATTACATTGTCAGATACATGTATGTATCAATTGAGTTGATAAGACAACAGTATTGCAATTAGATTACGTACAGCTAAAATGAAAATAAAGAAAGTACAAGTGATTGACAATTAAAACATGATTTTAAAATATATATTAACAATTCTCTTAGAGTGATTTGAATTAACCCATGAAACAGATACTAAACTATTACGCACTATTACACACTAATTCCACTGTTTTCTTTTTTGTTCAGCTTTGACTATTAGACACTAATTGTTAGATATTGTTTCACGGGTTAAGTAAAATCACTAACTTTTTTCTGTATTTTATGTTTCAAAAAAACCTCAAAAATTAATGTGATTGTTCTTCAATATCACTACCTTAAGCTGCATGTATGCAGGCATGTATGGAGCATAAAGAACTTTATAAGTAAGGCTGCAACAAACAGGATACAATAATTTTTAAAATGTGCCTTCAGAAACACCAATGTGCTATATCACCTCCAATTATTAATCTGCAGAAATGCATGGTTACAGATTTCATTTTTGCCCCTTGTGATACAAACAAATATCAGCTACAGTGGTTACTAATCACATGATCACCCATGTGAATTTTGGCAAATTCAATTAAAATTAAAATTCATTGTCCTAAATTTTGACTTAAAAACACTGGTCGGCAGCCAAATGATGAACAATCTTCCCAGGTAAGAAAGTCAAAATTTTATGAATTCAAATTTGAAGAAAGCTGCAATTGAAATGAGAATAAAGCAAAATTCAGTGCATGTTTGTTCAAACACAACTCCATCTTTTCCTTAAAATTATAACCATAAGTCTGTAAAGTATGATCATCTGGGGGAGTGTACTCCTGAGAAGGACTGTTTGTGGTGACACTGACATCATCAGAGCCAGCTGGCTTGACCCTGATGATGAATTCGCTCAGGTTGTCAAAACATCAGTCAATATCACCACAAACATTCCTTCTCGGGACTACACTCACCCGGACAATCATACGATATCATACGATATGACTCATTTGTCCAAACCTTTTACAAAATTACAAGCGGCTTAAATTTTAATTTTCATTTAAGGCCCACCTTCACCCTAAAGGCCTTGCGCGCCGTAGCCTGCTTAGCAGGCATAAGTGGGGAAGGGGGAAGGGGAGCGAGCGCGGGAGAAAAACGGGGGTCTAGCCCCCAGACCCCCGTTTTTCTCCCGCGCTCGTTCCCCTTCCCCCTTCCCCGCTTACGCCTGCTACGCAGGCTATGCGCACCGCGGTTGCTGTTTATGAATTTCGTGTAACGAAATTGTTTCTGAGCAGGTTTTCTTTGAAAATCCGTTTCCTTCAGAGTCATCTTGTTGAAAATCGCCCATAAGCATGCAGGAATTTATTCTTTAATTATCAAGCTGTTGTTTCCAGGAATTATTTTGTGACTGTGCTGGCCAAACGTATTTTTGTCCAATACGTATCTTTGTCCAATATGTTGCTGCCAAAGATACCTCGCAGATGAAGATGCTGTATGGTTATCCCGAAGGAAAATATTGTCTGAATTTGTCTCAGAGGAGCTTGTGTTATGAAGCAAAAAAAAAAAAAAACCGAGATTTCATGAATCCCTCGTAGTGATCTGATTGTATTGGATGTGGGACCTTCGCAAGTAATTTTGATTCGTACGATTTGATTTTATTCACGGGATGTAAACAAAGCGGCTCGTGACCGTGTAATAAATGAATGGTTTTGCAGTACTGTTTTCTTTTTCTTCCTCTGTGTCTATCGTCGTATGATTGAATTCAATAATAGTTTTCTTAGTTAGCCATAGGTTCAGGTAGATTTGATCGAAGATTAGTACATATGTATGGCTGGCTTTCAAAGGTTACAATTGTAATGCAGGAGTCACTGGACAAGTGCTATTTTGCGAGCGATAATCAGTGAGTTGCTATCAAGTTGTATACGCTGTTTGCATGTATTCCCCTCCAGAGCAACCTCTATAATGACTTGGAAAGACCTTCAAAATCACTGTTACTTTATAAGACAATAAGATTGCAATAATTTTGCAAACAAAAACAATCGAATGTCGAAGTAAATGTTAGTCACTTGCTGGCACTTAGAAATGCAAACATAAACTGAGTTCTCGCTTTCTGTTTCATTGAAACTTTCATGTGGCGAACTACACATAATTCCAACGTTTTGGGGAGTAAATGCTTTTCATGGAAGTCAAAAGACTTGTGGATTGAGGTCGTTCATGTAGAGTGGTGTAAATCACTGCGAGTTCGCTGTTTCGATTTGTTTTAAATATATGTGACGATTTCTTGCTTGCAGAAATATTCTGGCAACCAATCAGATCACGAGAAGGATAATAAAACCATTTGAAAACAATAACAAATGGTTGCAAGGCCATTTGGGTGAAGGTAGGCCTTAAAGTATAAGGACTGGTAAAATTGTTCATCATATTACCAACACAGGTTTCATGAATTGACATCCACCAAAAGTCAAAGTTGGCTTCTTGAACTTCCACCTACATGCATGAGCGCAATTCCTAAATGACCACCACAGCCAATTAATAAATAAAATGAATGAATTTTAGTCAGACATGGTATCATCCATTTTCTCAAATGCTTGACATCTGCAGAGAAGCAGGCCCTTAGATGTGGTCAACAACAAACATAAAACATTGTTACAAAAACACAATGATCTCATTCACGTCTTCCTGCAATGTAAATTAGATTTCATCGAGTAAAAAAAGGCTAAGACATGGAGGTCATTTAAGATTGTTCACCTTCCAATAATATCTTTCAAACAAGAATATTTCCACTAAAGAATTGTTGAACTCTTTACATTTAAATGCCACAGTTTTCAATGGCAATCCCCAGACGTTATATTGCTAACAATTATTGCAACTAAACAGTGTCAAAAGAACTGAACACGAAGATGCAGGCATACAGCTTTACAGCTATTAAACCGTTTGTATTCACCTTGAGCTTCCTAGCTAGTAACATCTCCTTTAAATGACAAACTGGAAGGGAAGCCTTTAGGCTGAGAGTAAATTGAAGTTCCAAGCTTAAGCTTACCGGCAAAACGTCCATATTTCCTACGTTTGGCCTTTTGCGAATTCAACAACCCGCCACAACAGTCGTTGATCCACTGTTGTTAATAAGAACTTAAGCTTATGTTCACAACGTCGATTTCGTTTGTTCACTTCGATCCAAAAATCCACATGCAAGGCTCCAAAACATTTCTTGGCACGAAATCCAATGCAAAAGATGCAATCGTCCACCTTTTTTTAATTTGAGAGATGCTTTTTTGTCCTCAAACTACGAACAAATGCTAGCTAAATGAATCTTGCTTCCGTCGAACAACCGTCACTTTCAAAATGGCGCCTGCTCTAATGTTACAAAGATCACATGACTCAATATTGACAACTGCTGACCAGTGAATGCAGGCGCATTGATTTCGGGCTTTTGAATTGAAATATTAGAATTCACGCCATTTTAGACAGGAACTTACCAAAATTTTGATTTCAGTGGATGAATTACCACAATATCTTTTGCTTTATTTCCAAAAAATGCGTTCATAATTAAATTGAGATCGAAGTTTGTCATAGAAATGATACGCGAGTCCCTGCACTCCGCCTTCAACCCTAACCCCCAAAATAAGATGTACCTCTTGCAGCAGAGTAAAAAATACAATAATAAAGCAATGACTCTGATAGGGAGTTATCCCAACTCCTCCAAAACGACTCCATCAAAGTCACTCCAGAATTACTCTCTAAACGGAGTTAAATAAGTCCACGAAAATAACTCCCAAATGATAGTTATTTTAACCCTTGTTAGAGAGTTAAAATCACTCCACAATTACTCCCTAAGGGGAGTTGAACTAACTCCTCCAAAATGACCCCGAAAAAGGAGCTATTTTAACCCTCCTTGCAGAGTTAAACTGAAATTTAACTACAAAAAAAAGAGTTAAATTTAACTCCAGAGGAGTACAATTTAACTCCAAATTGGAGTTATAATAACTCCCACCAGCGTAACTCCAATTTAGGGGTTAACTTAACTCCCCTAAAGAATACAGTAACTCCTTTTCGGAGTTAAAGTAACTCCTTTTGGAGTTAAAATAACTCCCAAAAAAATAACTCCACCTTAAGGAGTTAGTTTAACTCCACTACAGGAGTTAAAATAACTCTTTGAGAATTACTGTGTAATGTTATTATTTAGCCTTCATTCTTTTCATAAAATTTATGCATATACACCACATAACCTTTCGTATCTGAAATGCGTGCGGCCTTAGTTGGAGTAACACTCCAATTTGGCTCAGTACAGGATAATTCATTTCTCCTTATTTGCGCGGAGCAAAAGTCCTTCAATGAAGGTAAAAATGCCTTTGTATTTTGTATGTGTATTTAGTGAATTTTGCCATTCAACAAATACAAAATTATATTTATTAATTTATTTGAAGAAATAGCAGCAAGGGAACCTCTCAGAAGCCATATTGGAGGGCTGATTGGATTAGGGTCTTCCTCTGAATATCTTCACTTTATACTTACACGCACTGCAACCAGGGAAAACAATATTTCATCGACGAAAACTGAGAAGAAAACATGGAAATCAAAGAGGACTAATCATAGTCACTATCAGGCTCTTTATTCATATTTATGATTCTCTGCTGTGTACAGTCTATAAAGATAGCATATTTTTAGTTTGATTGCACGCAATAAAGTTTCTCCAGTAAATTCTTCACAACATTTCGAATGTTACTCAATCAGTGGATTGAGGAGGGGGTAAGGAGAACAAACGTTAGCGTTATTGTGAACACCTCCCCTAATTCGTTTGCCGGAGAGTTTCCCAAAGCAATGTACTTCAGTTAGCAAAGTACTTCAGTTACAAAAAAAGGCAAGTAACTTAAATAGAAAACTCCAAAAAAACACAATTGAGAAGACAGATTTACTTTCAAATGTCTTTTGTTGGTTTGCCAAAGTTTTGACAAGATTCGTTGGCTTGAACTTGCTGTTGGTGACGACGAATGATTTTGAAAAATTTAAAATATACAGCTGATATGGCAATAAATACAAAACAGAGAAGAACATATCATATAATTTGAGTCAAAAAGCTGTGAATATCTTTACATTATACTGGCTTACACACGGTTATTGAATCTTTACAAAAGCAACTTAAATGTATGCATTAGACACGGTGCATGTATTTTACAAGGACTTTGATACTTTGTTACTGGAGTTAGTTTCTTGTGCAGGACATTCGCTTGAGCATTGCTCAACTTCATTTTGAATATCTTTCATTCGCCATAAGTACAGAAGAGAGTTAAGAGATGAAGACAGAGATGTCAGTACAATTGAAACGGTTGAAATTTTCATGATCACTGCTTACCTTTGCGAAAAAACAAGAGCCATCAAAGTGACAATCATTGGCAGGTAGCCTACTAGAATACTATCATAATATAGAGGATAGAGATTACCGATCTCTTGTACTTGGCAAAGTCGATCAATGGTTGCCCAAAGTTGTGCGACAACTCGTGTGCTTGAATTTGTTGCTGATGATTTTGAACTATTAGGAAAAACTTTAAGTAAGCCACAGAAGTGACAAGAAGGCACAATAGCAAAATCGAAATGAAATAAATATCAAATGGAAGTAAGTGAGTTCCCATAGTTATAAACAGCACACGATAAACCGCTAACGGAATTGGAAGGAGTAACCAACGATCTACGAGTCATATGCAGCCATCTTTCGATGGACATGAGGGTGATCATCAATAGCGATGCGGAATTAAAGAGAACTGCACACCCAATCAGTCGTCACAGCTTCCATTACTATGTTTAAAAATTCCTGCTCTCAAATGCTTTCAACTGGATACGTTTAGCTGCGACATAAACAGGTTGGGTGATGAGTCCGGTGCTGAAGTCGGTAAAGGAACTCCAGCGAGCAGAATGTAGGAAAGTGTTCTGAGGGATGGGTTCCTCCAATTACTGCCAAAACCAGGACATTTTGCACCGCTGCCACAGGAGATAAAAGAGCGACGATGATTGAAGTTGACAACATTACTGCATAAGGTCCACAGCACTCTGACAGGCTTTTTATGTCGCTGTCAAATGAGATATGTTCAAGTAGCTTTGGGGGAATAAACAATTTGCGTTTTTTAACACCTCTATTAAATTATTTTGTCCTTTATTAGATGAAAAATGGAGTATACCCCTGCTCATAATACGAACGTATTTAAGTAAACGTACGTTTTTATTTTTAGCAAGGAAATGCCCGATTTAGGGATTATGGAATGTTCGCTTGTAGGTAAGAAAAGAGGTCTGACATCTGCCAACAGCAAGAAAGCGCAGTCAGTTTTCCAGCAAACAATCATCTGCTCATCACTTCTTTTATTCCATCTGCCAATCTTTCCTCTGTTGGTATATAGCTATCTCAGGGTGTCGTATACGTTTTGTGCCATCTTGAGATCTTTTTGGATGATATTTCAATTGAGCAAGAGCTAAAGTAATATCAAACTGTATACTTTTAAGTAAACCTCCGGAACGACATAAATGATTTAAGCATTCAGAGCTTTCTAAGTTTTAATTAAGTTTGCTAATCTTGACAGAAGTCATTACCTTTGATAAAAAAACTCTTTGTACCGAACACGCGGCAGTAATTTCAAAACATGAACAAAAGTGGACAACGACGTATGTCCAGCTGCGGCTATCTGAACTTAAGTCTTCTGCAATAGATAAGTGCAAGAAATACCGAAGAAACTGCTATCGATTCAACTGTATTTGTTGCTTCTCACTGATCCGTCCTCATCGGATATACAGTCGAATCTGTCATTACGGACATTTTTACAACGATTCCTGAGTTTACTGACAGGAGCAGAGGAACCAAGATTTATATATCTTTAGCTTATCTGTACAGAACAGAGACCTTCATCTTGGTGCGCCGTTTGGTTTCCGTACAAAAGAGGTGTCCAACTCTTTCTTGAAGTAATAGGATTACATTCCACTCGCCCCCCGAAAAGGAAAAGGGTGGCATGATGAGTATTCATAACCTGTCGGATTTCACCCCAGATAGTTCGTACAGCCTTTGTTCCTTGGACAGTGTTACGAGAAATCAAAGTTCTGCTTACTACGCAGTAACTCTCTGACCCTCAGTCGTCAGCGCCATCTTTCGCCATTTGCAGTGGCGGGAAATACTCTAGTTTTGGCGGCAATTTGGAGAGATCAGTCTCTCAGAACACCTTCCTACATTGTCCTGTGTGGTTTGGCCTTGACTGATCTGTGGAACGGACTTCTCACTCAGCCAAGTCCTATTGCAGTACGAGTTTTATGTTTCGATGAACTGCTGCTAGTCAATAAAGAGGAAACGTATCTTCTTCACGCAAAAGCAATTACTGAATTTTGTGGTACTTACTTTTACTCGTTAACTGCAATTCTTATTACATTTATGTCCATCGAAAGATGGCTACACATGACTCGTCGATCGTTGCTGACTGTACGCCGTAGCTGTTTTATCGTTGCAGTATCGTCACTGCTTCTGATACCAGTTGTAGTGCTTCGCTTGTTGCACGTGTTTAAGAAAACTACTAGACTTGTGTCGAATTTAAGTTTGTTCATCCTTTTACTGCTTTGTCTTGTTACCACGTCGATCTCTGAATCATCCATCGTCACCAGGAGCAAATTTAGGCAAATGGTCATCTCAAAACTTTTTAGCCAAGTACAAGAAATCTGAGGTTTTCATCTTGTACATCCTAGGGGTATTTTACATGAGTTTTCTACCTTTCCTTATCTTTGTTGGATTTTCCTTTCGATACCAGTATTGTGAGTTAGAGTTATTGTTTCATATTTCATTGGTATTTTTGTTTCTGTCTTCTTCCATTAATCCTCTTATTTATCTTTGGAGAATTAGTGACATTCGCAATGGTGTAAAACAACTGTTCAAGAAACTGCTTTGCCAGCAGAGCTAGCAGAGAAATTAAGTCAATTACTTTCTCCAATGCTTAGTAGATTTGTTGGCAAAGCAGTTTTAAGATTGATTTAGAACACTACAATTTTTTTTTCGTAAAATGTGTCTACAACATATTATTATTATTATTATTATTATTATTATTATTAATTTTGCTAATCACTCTGTTGTGGGAACATTTGGGTGCATGAGAACATGCTAATAAAGATGTCGAAATTTGTCTGAATAAAGATATGTGAAGTAGTCACTCCTTGGACGTGGGTCAGTGACGCTTTAGTGACGCTTTGTGAACAGTACCCCATGATATGGCCTTTAACGTGCTCTGCCTCGGCTGAATAATCACGGAGTGTCATCGTTAACGAGTCTCCTCTCCTGGCTTGATATTGCCTTTCATCAGCAGAAGCCCACATTTTCTAGTGATTTCGACCTACTGTATAAAGAAAAATAGAAGTAAAATTTCTTGTGGATCAGATGCAAATTCGGCATTGTGCATTATTCTACCATTCTCCATCCCCCATCTATTTTCCAATATAGAATTTTAAAAAGCCAACAGTACTTCGTAAATTCAGCAATGAGACTTTGTTAGCTCACACAAATTTGTCTTCTGAACATTTGTACATCTACCTGGGAGAAGAGAAAACGACATAATGATTATACATTTTTGGCTAAAGTTTTCTCGTCATGGCCCCTAACTTAGCAAGGTGTTGTTACCACCAAATTGTGAGAAAGTAGCCTCACATGAAGCAGACGCCAAGTGGTCGCCGGCTGCTTTACTGAATGTCTACGGGGTCACCGTTTCGTATGCTCCGTTTAATGTAGTCGTGTTGCTGATACTTTAGAGTTTGTAATTAATTAATTAACTAATTAATAATGGCGGTGGTCTGTCATCGAGTAGGCTCACAATTTTCTGTTTCACTTCAGAGCAGAATATGGATGTCACGCATCACCTCACCCTTAGTTCATATATTTTTTGGTTCAAATCATGCTGTTCTGTTCTTTTGAAACAAAACATAATTATACAAACTAGACATCTGCTTTTGTTGCAGACCAATTAATGCGAGCGCTAAAACACTAGAGAAATCCATACTATGCAAATGCATTTTGTTTAATACAAAAAATAAATATTTCATAAAATAAAAAATCAACCGATTAAGTTCAGAACATTCACTTCCGTTTTGTCTCGGGAAACATCTAGAGAATTCTGAGAAAATCACATCTAGTTAAAACCCTGAAGTGTCGAATCATTACTAACTCAGGAAGTTGTAATAGCGGTATCAGAGATTCTCAGAAAAATAGACAGTTCCCAGAATCAACCCAATTATTTTTCGTATGATTATCGAGTAAGTGTCAGAAACTCGGGAACAAAATAAGGCAACCGAGATTAATTAGTTAGTTTATAAAAGACAGAATTGATACAGCTCTAGATCAGTTGTCCTTGCTCAAATTGCGTTCCATTTTCATGAAGTAATCCGTGACAGACGCAAGCACAAAATTCAATACAAACACTTACAAACGCAACCGAAGCACAAGGATTTCATAACTGTGGCTCTTGCGGATCCTTGTGCTCGAGTCGCTGCTGATTTCAAGTCAACTTGGGAACAAAATAAGGCAATCGTGACTAATCAGTTAGTTTATAAAAGACAGACTTGATACAGCTCTAGTTCAGTTGTTATTGTCGTTTCATTTTCGTAAAGTAATCCGTGACAGGCGCAAGCACAGAACTCAACACAAACACTTAAAAACGCAACCGAAGCACAAGGATTTCGTAAGTAGAGCTTAACTGCTGATCCTTGTGCTCGAGTCGCTGCTGATTTCAAACCAGGCTTTAACTGCCGAGAGGAAAGTTTCGATTCTCAGAAGCAGTAAATGTTAATTAATGTTTTCTAGGAAAAACAGGAAGTTAATTCAAATGATGTGCATCACTAATTTGATTGGTTGATTTCAGAGTTGGAAGATAATTGTCTCAATTCACTGTTAACACACCAGTAGGAAGACAGTTACGAATCTTCGGTCTTTTAGTTTTCAAGTTCTTGCCCGTCAGGTTAGTATGTTACAGAATATTCAGTAAGTTTAGATTGCAGTAATTGCAATTAATTCTTCTCCTCTTTACTCTGATGAAAAACGGGACTAGATCTTTCCACCAAATTGAATGTAAATTTGCGAGGAAACATACCGCTCGTTCGCGTGTTTTATGAAGAAATAGCGTCTTCTGGGTTTACGTCAAGCATTACTCAGTCTTCTGACGTGAGAGGAAAATCTTTTGATCCCCTTTCAATGAAACGCTGAGAAAATAACAAAAGGAATTATCGAAAGACGATGGATGGGAGGCAAATGTCAACACCGCACCGTGCACGAGAATGGCTGCCGACGTATTTATGTGAAACGCTCCTTTATGGGAGGCTGTTCTGTTTAAAATTATGCTATTTATTTAACACTCTATCCAAGAAATAAAGCAATTATGCCTTAAAGCAATTATTCGGTAATAAATAATTACATGTAAACCGTTTTATACGTGAACAAATAAATTTTGGGTGTTCTGGGGTTGTCATTACGAGACGAGGTTTGGTCATTGTGTGATGCGGTGCGATCATAATGTGGTAAGGTTATTTCTTTATGTCGTGTGGTTTCATCGTTATGTGCTGGTGTTATTTGATAACGTGCTGTAATCTTGTCATTATATGATGTGGTTACTTTATTATGTGGTGCAGTTCCTTCTTTATGTGATTAACTCATTATGTGATGCGGTTTACCTTTATGTTATGTGGTTTCCTTCATGAAGCAATGCCACTTTCACTTCCGGTGTCAAACTGTTGCCCAGGTTTTACTCGTCCTGAAGAACCGGCTTAACCAGTTTTTAGAACGATCCCAGTGCCTAGTCTTCCAAGGTAAGGGGTAAAGCAAAGATGGCGAGAGTGAGTAACTATAATTTGTCAAATGTGCTTGAAAAGTTGCATCTTTTTCACGTGAAAAGATAACATAGAAGGCGGCTTGGCTGAGTGGTAAGGGCGATGGACTTGTAATCCGGTGGTCCAGGGTTCAAGTCCCGCTCTGACCACTTGGATTTGTTTCGCAGTAGTCCTCAGCCAAGCTTGTAAACCCTCCCACCAGTTGGGGTCTTAAAAATGTTTCTGTTACATTTTTCATATTATTTGCTTTCTCTAATTCACAGTGTCCCCAATTAGCACTGCAGTGCTAACTTCTTCAACACTTAAATACTGGCTATTTATTTATGTCAAATATTCAAGTTATCTTTCAACCAAACGCAATGTTTGGGGTTGAACGATGGAGACACAATGATGAAATTAAGGTTAGAGCGTCTAAACGCTCAGTCTTAGAGAGTTACCTGGAAGATGGCTTCAAAATAAAGGACATCGCATCACTACTTTCCGTTTCAGAGAGTACAGTCTACCGTAGGATGGGTGGTTACGGCCTCTGTGCGGTTGCGGAGTTTACAGAGATAACAGAGGGAGATCTAGATAATAATGTTGTGGAGGAGATAACAAGGGAATATCCTTCAAAGAATGAGACTCCGTAACAACATTCATAGCGTCGATCATGAGGGAGTTGAAAACAGGAAGAGAGGCCGTCTTTGTCGACCCGGTCGTCGACGCACCTACTGTGTTCAAGGTCCCATTATTAAAGTGTTTTCTGTGTACAGTAGATAAATTAGGGTTACCTTAGCAGCAGAATTAGAACCAACTAGGGCATAGAAAATGTCGCTATGACAGAAGAGAGGGTTTAATAGAGGAACTGCTATAGTCGGGAAGAGCACCCATAATCAAAGGATTGATCGCCTATGGTGTGAGGTTTTTGAGGGTGTTTTAGGACTATACTATAGGCTATTTTACTTCATGGAAGTTGAAGGATTCCTTGATCATTTGAATGAGATTCACCTTGCTGCCCTCCATTATGTTTACCTGCCAGTAATTAATGATGAGTTGAAGGTCTGGAGTAGTGCATGGTCACGTCACAAGGTGCGCAGTACAAGATCTCTGCCAATTCGTATGTGGATCTCTGGGCAGCTACAAAATCCATTGGGTATTGAATTAGTGGGATGAGCCATACAGGAATATGGGGTAGAAGGCATTATAGACAACTTCAGGGAAGACGAGAAAACACTTTAACACGTCTAACAGTGTTTCAGCTTTGTTGTTGTCCGAGCATTATAGCATGTCAGGTAGGCGGCTGAAGTCATCAATGCCACCTGTAACTAACCAAATGCCAACGCAGAAGCTTATGATTGGTGTCTATGTGCCATAAGTGATTGGGACCTTGAACATTGTAGGTGCATCGACGAAGACGGCCTCTGTTTCTGTTTTCAACTTCCTTATGATCGTCTCTATGGTCTTCGAACCTTTATTCCCCAATCTGCAAGAATTTGCTTTAACAGCACTTCTCCACAAAAAGGATATTCCCTTGTTATTTCCTCTAGAACATTATCCCCCTCTGTTATCTCTGTAAACTCTGGAACTGACGGAGGCCATAACTACCCATCCTACGGTAGACTGTACTCTTCGAAACGGAAAGTAGTGATGCAATGTCCTTAATCATGTTTTGAAGCCATCTTCCAGTTAACTCTCTAAAACTGACTTCGAAATCAAATACTCAGGTGCGCTGCAACCTTCTGTTCCTGGTTTTCGGGGCAGTGAATAGCTTCCAAAGATTATGTTTCGATTGTTAACCCAGACATTGCATTTGGTCGAAAGATAACTTGGGTATTTGATCCAATTTTATCTTTTCAGGTGGAAGTTCAAGGTGTCCAAAGTGTCCAAGGTGCAACTTTCCAAGCACAAATTACCGTTTCTCACTCCCGCCATCTTTACTTTACCTCTTAACTTGGAAGGGTAGGCACTAGGATCGTTCTAAAAACTGGTTAAGCCGGTTCGTCAGGACGAGTAAAACCTGGGTAATAGTTTGACACCGGAAGTGAAAGTGACATTGCTTCATGAAGGAAACCACATAACACAAAGATAAAGCCGCATCACATAATGACTTAATCACATAAAGAAGGAACTGCACCACATAATAAAGTAACCACATCATACAATGACAAGATTACAGCAGGTCATCAATAACCTCAGCACATAATGATCACACCGCATCACACAATGACCAAACCTCGTCACCGAATGACAACACCACAACACATAATGATAAAACCCCATAACGTAATGAAAAAATCACAACACATGACAACGCAACTTAACTACGTGACAAATCTACACCACATCACGATAAAGTGTCACCACCTACAGATCACTGATGACATAAGAAAGTCATGGCTTTCCCTACGAATAAGCGCCGCGTTGTTATTGAGGGGTGAGGGCTTGTTCGAGGGTGGAGCTTATTTTTCGAGTAAATAAGGTATATGACTGAAATATATGGGTTTGTGTCACACCAAATAATACGTTTTTTAAGCCTTTCTGGTCTGGAATAGGGTAAAAATTGTGACCATGTTAGTCTGGTTTGAAATAGGGTAAACTATTAATCTCTTTGGTCTGGAAAAAAATTAACGGTTGAAATAGGGGAATGTAATCATCTATAGCGAACGAAATCGTACATTTTGTTTTAAACGTAAACAGGGTTAGGGTTCGAGCAGCTGGCGGCACCCCTTATCAAATGTACTATTGGTCGCAAAACAGTAGCATATTTACTACTTCGATTCAATTATTGCACATTTTCTGTTAGGTGTCTAAAGCTACAGAAGCCAGAATTTAGGTTGACGTTATCGCAGACTCAGATTAAAATGTAAAAACCTTCACCGAGATGATAGACAACCTCCACCTTCTCGCCTCCACCCCCGCACCCCTTACCTCTCTGTGACCACCCACGTATGAATTAATACTACTTCCTCTTTGAATAATGTAGTTATGCTGACTCTTCTAACTCTTAATCATAAAAATGTCACGATAAAATCACTTTCCCAGCTTCCATCTTAAAACTAAGTAACGTGATTGCTGTCTCACGGAAATTCTTGGGTTGCTGGGTCTTCAACAGATTTCAGCAAGTCCAAATGATTGTCAGATATTAAGTCTTCGCTGACTACTAGTCTAAAATTCCTATTACTCCTATTACATTGTTAACAGGAAATCTAACTTAGACGCTTAAGAAAAGACCTTCTCCCTGCTTACGAAAAAAAAATGAGAGAAAAAGTTCAGCCCTCCTCAAATGTCTTACTTTTTAGTGACGACCCTGCCCTCTGCAGCCCCAGCCCATACCCACCAACAATCTGATTAAATGCACTTGAAAACACATTCCATGCACATTTATACTGTAGACCTCTGACTTGTACCTTGACTTCTCATACCGACTTGTGTTACATTTTGCGTTATTACATTATGCGTTAGAAAAGTTATTACATTTTGCGTTGAATACTTTATTGCATTTTGCGTTAGTCTTACATTTTGCGGCGATTGTTATAACATTTTGCGGCGTAACAGTTTCGAAATTATAAATTAGGAAACAAAATATTCGCAACTGAAAATGGGTAACTATACGCATATGATGAAAATAAATCCACTCAGTACCATTTGCCACTCTATTGCAACAGCTGAACTTTGAGAAGACTGTAAACCTCCCACCGAACGACGAACGCACGGCCTTTGAACGTTTTATATAGAGCATGAAGATACCATGAAGTACCCTAAATCAGAACACACCACCTCAATGTAAAGCTCTGGAAAACTTCTGCTCATCATGCTTTATAGGTAAATAAGTAACAGGTATTTTAATACACCACTATCCTTACTACCTCGTGTATATCCAGGGACACATCTAATGACATTATTGTTTGTTCAATATTAGATATGAGTGCTTCGGCGCAAGCGCACGAAGATGTTAAAGCGCTTACTAAGAAACTCCGTGATTTCTCTGTGAAGTATGTAAAGATCTCCGAAGCTGACAAGACTCGCAGTCGAGAGCTGGTGGAGAATTATGTTAAAGGGCAGGTTATGGTGTACTGCGAACAGAACTCCGCTCTTCCAATTTCGAGACTGGAGTACGCTGGCAGTGCGTACGAGGGCCTGAAAACTGAAGCTGCGAATGAAGTGGATATCAAGGTGGTCTTGAAAACAAATGAGCAGGAAGTCACGGTTGAAGACTCCGGGATACCAGGTTATGTGCGAATCAAGGCCGCCAAGGACTCAAAACTTTGCAAGTATGCAAGCTCTGAAGGGTACATCAATCCCAAGAAGGTTCGAAATCGCTGGTTTTACCGTCTCGTTGTCAAAGCAAAGAAAGCTTTTAACAGCAACTCGTCATTTTCTGACGTCCATTTGGATGTACGTTACCATGGACCTGCCATCCAGCTAGATATCACCAGGAAGGGGACTGGCGGGGTGCTGCTATCAGTTGATCTTGTCCCTTGCATTTATATTGAAGGTGATAACTACTTCGCTCCCCAAGGAGCTCACTCCAAGCTCTCTTGGAAGAAATCGTTTTCACTTATGGAAAAATCTCTACTGCAACACATGGATACCGACCACGGATGCAGGCACGAGCTCCTCAGAATTGTAAAAACCATCGTTAACAGGGAGCATTCGAGCCTTCCTGCACTGGATTCATACCACTTGAAGACCGCCTTTATGCACTACATAGAAGAGAATCCGGATAATTGGTCTGACCAGAACTCCCTAGGCCTGGGAGAACACTTTATTGGATTTGTCGGGAAACTTCAGGCGTATCTGGAGGAGGAAAGGCTTCCAAGCTACTGGCTTCCTGCCGTAAACCTTCTGGAAGGCATTAAACCAAGGATGGTCCAGAATATGGCAAAGCGTATGAAAAATATCTTAACTAAAAAGGGAAAAAGGAACAAAGTTCTTAAATAAAACAAACCAAACTGAATGGCTTTGAGCATGTTTATACCCTTAGTTGTATTCACTATGGTAGGATAAAAGGCTATTTATGTGTTTCACACACATACACAAAAATTACACTAAGTAAGCAATCGTCTGGAAACGAAATTGTTAAAAATATAAGCAGGTTTAAATGTACTAGCATTCTAAGTTATGTGATTGTGAAGCAGCAAGGACATATCCTGTATGTCTAGTAGGGTTTGTTGAGAGCTCCTGCTCTGTATCATATTTTTAAGCTGTACTTTTGCACCATCGAAAAAATAAAGATTGATTGATTGACTGATTGACTGATTCAGTTAATTGTGCCCGGTTTTTACACAGTTGCAACGTTTTGAAGCCAAAACAAAATTATATAAGAAAGAAGTCTCCTTTTCTCGCATGGAGGGATCGGTAGTCAATTGCAACCTGATTTGTTGAAGTGGTGGAGTCAACGAAGACAATCAGACCTACTAAGGCACTAGAATGTTTTGGAGATCGATATTATGCAAATGTATCTCGCTAAAAGACAGGGCAACGATTTTGCAACAATCACTTCCGGTTTTTCTCGGAAGACGTAAGACTGAACTTATGAGAAAATCGTATCTAGTTTAAAAAGATCATTAGTGACCCAGAAGTAATAATATCACTTTTGGAATTTCTTAGAAAAATTATTTAGTTGCCAAAAATAACTCCAGTTTCATCCGTATAATTATCGAGGCATTACATTAGACCACCGCTATCTCGAAATGAAAGCTGTCTTTCTTGGATGCTATTTCCAGTTATTTACTTCTCACTTTTTTTCAATTAATTCTTTTGCTTCCCTTGTGAGACCGAGATATCGGGAGTCTACTGTATATGTAACTCGAGAACAAAGTATTATTATAGTATTACATGGTTAAGCAATGCGTGTTAACTCTCACTTTCATAAACTTGAATTTCAATAATTCGAATCAAGCTTTGTTCACATTGGCGAGGCAAGCCGTGACAAGGGCAGGAACAGAAGAAAAGTCCATACAAACACGGGAGCACGCAAACACACACACAAGGATGAAAGCGTTTCATAGACTATCTGAATTTTGTGCTTTAGGTCGCTAGTGAAAACCAGGCTCTAAATACCGTTAGAACACGGTCACATCCACTCAGCCAATCAGTGTCCAGCATTTCGATGCTGTATATTCCATAAACTGTCTTAAATTATGTAAAGTGGCGGGGGCTTTGAAGCACAGGGAAATTGCGGGGTAAAATTACAGAGAATTTCTGCATTCATTAGTGGTTCTATATAGAGCATACTAATGAGGCATTGTTTTCCTTTGTTTGGAAGCCTCATTAGTATGCTCTATATAGAGCATACTAATGACTAAGTAAAAACTACTAATGAATGCACAGATTCTCTGTGAATATTTACAACTAAATCGATAAAATCAACAGCTTCAACGGCTAGAAACACTCATTATTTTTTGCGTTTTAACAAAAAAAATGCAATCTTACGGTATAATAGCATAGCAAAAAGCAAATCGAAAGAAAAACCATTATTTTACATGAAATACGAACTGTTCAGACCTTAATTGAAACAGAAGGACAGTCGGTGGTTGTAGCGCCTCGAAGACTGCTTTCACCAGTGTAAATCTAGAAAATCTTTAGCGGCGATCACTGCCTCGAGTTCCAATTTTCCGTGTCTTGGCTCAGGGCTGTTTACGCACCAACTGCGATAAACCGCGCGGTGAAGCACTCTAAAACATTGCACCTCAGAGGCATGCGTACAATGGCGAAAATATCGTAAACAAAATAGCAACGTGATTTCAAGGTGAGAACTAAAACATTAAAATGCAAAAATACAATCTGCACGCAAAAACGAAATTCTTCGTGGGTGTGACCATGTTCTAAGACGGTTAGACAATGAACGCTCGTGTCCTATGGGATATAGCGTCCCTCGCAAGATAGAATGCCACTCGGCCTGCGGCCTCGTGGCATTCTATCTTTGCTCGGGACACTATATCCCATAGAACATTCGCGTTCATTGTCTAACCCTTACATAGAAAAGTACTAATTCTCAGAAGAGTAAAAGTTGATCTATGTTTTCTAGGAAAACCCGGAAGCTGGTGTCAAGGACCGTGATTGCCAATTGAATGGTTGATTTCATATTTCCAAGACTACTGATAGGAAAGTCTCAATTCTCAGAAGCAGTAAATGTTGATCTATGTTTTCTAGGAAAAACCGGAAGTTGGTGTCGATGACGTGTCGCCAACTTGATTAGTTGATTTCATATTTCTAAGACAAAAGCTTCCAGCTATGTAACGCACCAGAAGGAAAATACAGCTGAGAATCTTCGTTCTTTTATTCTTGAAACTCTTATCCATCAGGTTAGTATGCTTGAGAACTATTAGTTTGGGATGGATAGAAATGAAAGAATTTATGTCGTAAATGTATGTCGAATCCTGCTGGACGTTCGTGTGTTTCATAAAAGGAAAGCGTCGCCTGAGATTACATCAGAAAAAACTCGTTTGATCCCCCGTCAACCAAACGCTGATTAACCGAAAACTCGCTGCACAAGAAGCATTGAGAAAAAGTTTGATACGCCGATAGACACCACTGCTCAGTAACATACACGAGAACCTTGCCAATGCACTGAAATTTGCAACACTCAGCCGTCGTCAGACAGGCAATTCTTTATATATATTACAATTCTCTCTATATATTCCTATAGCCTATTTCCATATTGTTTATTTCGTCTTATTTTAGCTCTTTACATCATGGCATGTCAAATGTTTTCATCGTTGACCCGAATTTTAAATTTGAATGTTGTAACTAGTATATACCTCTAGTGCTCCTGATGATGGCCGCGACACGAATATTACACCAATACGGTGATATTATAGTGATGATGAAGTGAAACTAAGAAGAGATCTAGTTTTTCTACGAATAACTGTCCCCTTAAAACACCCATCATACCCCCACCCCCCCATCACCAAATGGAATAATCATGAAATATGCAGTTAAACAAAAACCAAACAAAATTTTTAACTGCGTGGATTCGCAATAGCTTCCCCAGCAAAATCCTTGCAAATATGTGCATACATTAAAATAGCTGTGAAAACGAAAGGAGTCAATACTGAGTTTATCTCGTGGTGAAGACCGAAGTTCAATCTCGGCTTGGTTTTTTTCTGAGTGTGATTAGCAACATTTGTTTTTCTTTGGAACTTTAAGCGATGTTTATTGGAAAATAATTTGTATGGGTATTATAAAAGGTTCCTTGCTTGATATTATGGTGAACTACCCCACACTTAACCCCGATTAAAAACCCTGGAAAGATTGTCCAGCCTAAACTAAGCCTACTAGGTTTTTAAATAATATTAGAGTTGTCTTTTAAGCTCTTGTATTTCTAAGGAGATTCTTGATTACAATTTTTCTCTTTTGTATCAGATAATGTGTGCTTCGGTGCAAGCGCAGCAAGATGCCAGAACGCTTACCAAGAAACTCCGTGATTTCTCTGTGAAGTATGTAAAGATCTCCGAAGCTGACATGGCTCGAAGTAGAGAGCTGGTGAGGAACTACGTTGAAGGTCAGGTTATGGACTACTGCCGACAGAACTCCACTCTTCCAATCCTGAGACTGGAGTACACTGGTAGTGTGTACGAGGGCCTGAAAACAGAAGCTGCGGATGAAGTTGATGTTATGGTGGTGCTTAAAACAAATAGGCAGGAAGTCATGGTTGAAGAACCAGGGATACCAGGTTATGTGCGAATCAAGGCTGCCACGGGCTCAAAATTTCGCACATATGCAAGCCCGGAAGGGTACATCAATCCCGAGAGGCTTCGAAATGGCTGGTTCTGTAGTCTCGTTGTTCAAGCCGTGAATGCTTTCAATAGCAGGTCGCCATATTCTGACGTCCACTTGATTGTGCGTTACCATGGACCCGCCATCCAGCTAGATATCACCAGAAAGGGAACTGGTGAGGTGCTGCTGTCAACTGATCTCGTCCCTTGCATTCACATTGGGGCTGATGACTACTTCGTGGCAAAATCTTATGCAGGGCCGAGAAGTGTTCCTCACTCCGAGCTGCTTTGGAGGCAGTCATTTTCACTTAAAGAAAAAGCTATGCTGCAACACATGGATACTGACCGTGGATGCAGGCACGAGCTTCTCAGAATAGTGAAGACCATCGTTAAGAGGGAGCGCACTTCCCTTGGTGCACTGGAATCATATCATTTGAAGACCGCCTTCATGTTTTACATGAGAGAGAAGCCTAACAATTGGTCTGGCCAGAGCTCGCTGGGAGAACACTTTGTTGCGTTTCTCCGGAAAATGCAGACGTATCTGGAGAGGGGGAATCTTCCACATCACTGGCTTCCTGGAGTAAACCTTCTGGAGGACATCAATCCAGTGGTGATCGAGAAGATGGCATATCGTTTCAAAAGTATCCTGAATAGTCCAACAGAGATGAACAAAATTCTGGCTTGAACAAACTGACCGGCTTCCAACAAGTTTGAACTAAGTTAATTTACCAAGGAAGTTTAACATAAAAGATTCAATGTATTCGCCTTATATGTTTGGCATATATCATCGGTAAACAGAAAATGAAAATGAACGACAATATACGTGTTTCACAGAATCAAAAAATCTGTACTTTTAAGTAACTGATGTACAGGAAAGCAAACATTAGGGGAAATGTTAAACCTAAGCCGAGTCCTTAATTAATACTAATTAACGTGCAGCCATGTGATTGTAAGCAAATTTAAATACACATTAAACACATTAAACATAATAAACATATTGAGGCAAGGAGGGCTTCGGCTTGTACACCCAGTAGGATTCGTTTAAGAGCTCCTTCTTTTCTTTCCCCCTCTTTACGAGCGATGGTGTCCTACAGCAAGCAAAATAGGCACCACCAACGACACCGTATTCAAATTATAATTACTATTTACGCCTGCTTTATGTTGGCTACGTTTGCTTTTTGTATAAAAACTTCTATTAAATGTTTGCGTTTGTGTTAGGTTTGCGACTAAAATACAAGAAATTTCTTGGAACGGATTTCGTGTTCTGCGACCTTTCTAGGAAAACAGGAAGTTCTGGTGGCCGGCCTGGGTCACCGATTCCCGACATGTTCAATCGATAAAAACCGATATCGGAAAACCGTTCGATAAATCGATAAACAATCGACAATTCTTAATTAAACGCTATCGATTTTATCGAGATAGAAATCGATACTCACAACTGATCCTGGTTTTTAATGGTATCGATTTTTAGTCTTCGACGACCGTGCATTTTTCACCCCGGTAAAATACACCAAAACAGCTTTTTCGGTGGCAGCACTTGAAAAAGAGCTGTGTTCAGCTAGCGCTCGACAGGGCTCAAAAATAGCTGATTGGTTAAGAGATATTACGTAAAAAGCGTCACAGAATTGCTACTGAGCATGCGTGTCGCTTTTTCACGCGTGAAAGATTCAATATGGCGGACGAGCTGTTGTTTTTTTAGCACGGGAACTGCAGTATTATTTCACTTTCAACGGATGTTCGAAGTTACGTTAGATAGTTTTTTTAATCGGAAATGCTGTTTGAATCGATCATTGACTTCAGTGGCTTTCAAAGAAGCCATTTGGCCGCCATACACTGGAGAAACTGAATATACTTATCGGCAGTCCAATTTTGGATCAGACTGCATCTTCTTATGGCGTTAAGGATTGATCTCGTTGTTTGATTAAAATTTTATCTTCCGTCAATATTTTTTCGTGGACAAGGCATGCAGAAGGGGGTGATCTCATGATTGCAGGTCAGTAATTTATTGATGTACTATTTCATAACTGATCATCGTAAAACGTACTGAATACACTCAATTGTTGTTTATTATAACATGTAGCCCTTTGCTTATCACGTTTTTGCACATTTAATATACGAGTTTGTTGACGTGGAGTGCTGCTCTTTTACAAACTGACAAGTGCTTTAATAGGGGGAAGAGAGTGTTATCTCATGTTCAAACAATGCTATAACAGTCTTCAAAAGTGCCCTTTTTCGAAATCAGTTAAAAGCCTTTTGTGGTTGGTTTTTTTGATACTGTATTTTTAAATACCACACTGTGACTCCAGGTCACTCTTATGATGCATAATTTCTTTTAACTGACAAATGCCGCTTTATGTCGTATGTTGAATTCTGAAGAAAGCAAATCAAATAATTATTTTTGAATTTTGTTAATTGCAATTACTCAGTCTTTTTAGATCAGCAACACTGAACATGTTTGTTTAATGCTTTATTCGGATATTGGTTAACATATTTAATCAACACACTTGTTGATCAATACATGATGACAATTTTTGCTTTTTGTTAAGCTTTGCTTGTGCTCATTTATTTGTGTATTGTTAGTTTTACCCATATACTTTGTTCCCATGAATATTAATATCCAAACCATCTCTTTGTCAGCTATTACTTGTTTTGCAGTTTATTTGTATACTTGAACCAGTATGCCACACCACAATTTTTTAAGTAAAACCCTAGTATGATTGCTAATGATGGGTTAAATATCTGCATCAGTTAATTTTTGGGCAAAAAACCTTTTGCAAATAGCCAGAATAGAGTGTTGATTGATGTTTACAGGGGTACTCCACTTAAATACGATCACTGATCAATGGCCCATTGCATTCAAGAAGTATTTCAGTAGGAAAAATAACTGGATCAGTTAATTTCTGGGCTAAAAGAAGTGTCGTAAAATGTTTGCATTTAACAAAGTAGTTGGTAAGACAGGGTTTCACTTGTACATTGTACTCTCAAGATTTGTGTGACCAAACAAGGTCATGTAAGTGAAAGAGATTTAATCTATTTGCAGAATGTTTTTAAAATGTTAATTATGTTAAATTTGTTGAGTGCCAGCATTATGATACATTTTTTTGCCAATAAGTTTTTAATCAGTTATACATGAAGTAAAATTTATGTTTTACATTTTTTCTCCAGGTTATCACAGCTTTCGACTGCAGTGATATGTTCTTAACAAGCTTGTTAAGTTCTTGGTAGAAAGCAGCGAATAGCAGCCATAAAAGTCACTAGTATTCAATTCAAATATTTATTATTCTAATTATTGATTTTTTCAAATGTCAGTTTGCCCTACACTCTTTGGCTGTACAACATTCTTGATACTGAAACAGTCCAGTGGAGTGTACTGATGTTTTGAAGTCTGATCTCTCTGAGAGGTCTGTCTTAAGGCAAATTACATGTATATTGCTCCTGACGAAAGGTGAAGTGAAAAAGCATGTATATAAAGATTTGAGAAATAAAACCCAGCATCTTTGTGCCTTTTTTCCATCTTGCAACTCATCTACATTAATTTTGTAGCCAAACTTTTTTAGAAGGATGTTGGAAGCAGTTGTGTAAGAGGGGCATCAGTGATGATTATGACCCTTTGTTTTAGTCTTTGCCCTATCTGCACTTTTCAGATACTACATGTACATGATGATGCAGTGCTTGCTCCTTATTAGTGAACTCAATTCTGAAGCAACTTACCTCAGTGTTTTGTGCTTCTATACCGTTGTTGTGTTTTAAAATTCAAAGTTAAATTCTGTGTAATATCATTTAGATCATTATTTTGGTAAATATACTGCTCAACAATTTCCTTTTGCAATACAGTCAAGTTCTTTCATTAATTACTCTTGACTAAGATTAACCAAAAATTGCTAAATTTTGATTCATCTGACAACTGTCAGCCTAGTTCTGACAAAAAAGGTATTGCACCTGTCTGCTGTTGGAATACAATTGAACGGTTCACAAGCTAAAGAAGGTGGCTGCAGAAACAATGAGTACACTTGTATTGGCAAGGAGATGCACTTTGCTTTGCTATTATAATTTTACATTTTCCAGTGTGTTTTAAATGAAGTTACGCCGCACTTAGAAGGGTGTACCTTGTTTTTGAAAGTTACTATTTTGTCCTGTTCCAGAACTGTTAATATCATGGTATTTTCCATGATCTTTCCACCTTTTATTCGTTATTAAAATATTTTTAGGTGTTTTTTTTCGTTTGTGTTTTTCGTGTATTCAGTAGCTCAGTTTGACAGATATTTTTGTTCATGCTCCATCACAGTTCCGGCCTTTACAAAAATAGCAAAACATTTCACCATCATTTCAGTGACAAAAACAGACGTTTTTGTTTGGTTGATTTCAGATGCAGTGATTTAAGATAGGATAGTTCTAATATAGCATTCTCTGCAAAAATGTTCATTAGAAAACTAATCACTTAAAAATATCCAATGGGAAACGACTTCAAGCTCTTTCACCTCAAAAGCCGATGAACTTCAATATGCAAACATTGCGGCAATAACTTAATCGAGTTGCGACACACTGGCACGACTTTCTCTTCCAACATAACAAACAAATGTCCATCTTTAAACAGCGATTTAAAAAATCATCGACGCGAAAAATACTAATATTTCCTTTACAAATTATCAAACATTCTGTTACGAGACACTCGTATACTACCTGAACAAACAGGAAAATCCAAGGTCCGTTGAAGTCTTGTTGTCAAGGACAGTTATCTTTAAGTTAGCAGAACAATGTCCCAAAACGTTTAGGGCAACATGGGCTGATTGTTACCGAAACTAGCCTCCCTGATTATGAAGGAACTAATAAGATAAACGGTCCATGAGGATGCACATCTCGAACGCATGTAAGTGGCATCCTCGTTGTACGAAGGCGGCCATATTGAAACTTGTTTCTTTTCGAGGCACCTGAATATCGAAGTCCATGAAGAATATGCTGTCAAGAATACTTGACAGCTGAGCTCTGTGTTATTTTTTGCAATCTGTATTGAATCCTTGAGCGAGCACAGCGCTATGGAGTACTGTTAAAGTGAGGTCGTACGCAAAGGACAGGTTAGATCATAAAATTTTACAAGGCATAAAACAAACAGTAAGCAATTTATTTAACCTTTTATGATGCACTTGTACACTGCCAATAAAAACCTTCATAGAAGTCCTAAACATAAGATGTACCCTTTTTAAAACTATCAGCATGCAATTCACAAGCGACAATTAAACAAGAGACGGTAGTACAAAATTAAGCTAATAACACAACGCGAGCGGACGACGTTGTGCTCTACTTGTGAATTATTCCTCCATATTTTTCTTCTTTGGGTAGCGTTAATTAGTCCATAAACAAGAAGCATTTAAAAATTTTCATCAGAAGGAATCAAAAGGCATTTTTGATATGTTAATTAGGAATAAACTAGCTACGTAAATTTGCAATTCAAAACCTTAGAGAACTCGACACGACCTTATTTAACGCAAAAACTGTACCTTGGGGCAATTTCGAGAAGCTCAAAGTATCCTTGGGGAAGAGGTGTCTTCGTCGCCTGATAAAACTGAAATACGGTTTCGATTTCTTCGATCAGAGTCACAACTTCAGCACCAGTGATTGTACAGATTACCCATAGCAAGTTGTTTTTGAGGGCTTTGAGCGTGCAGGAGGCTGCAAGGAGCCGTTACAATGACGTGTTAGATTTTGATTCGTCGTCCGCCATTTTGAAAATCGAATGGCGGGAAGAGGGTCTGGGTTTTACTGCGCATGTTCACCCGTTTTTGAGCCCTGCCCTAGCGCTCAGCCTTATCATTTGTTTTTTTTTGTTTTTTTTTGCTTTCTAGTCGGGTGTTTCAGCAAATTGAGTTACCTTTACAGCCCTCTTCGCCCGCTTATAGTCGTAGTTATCAGTGTCAAGGAAATCATACAAATACGTTTCAATAATATATTTTATTGAATTTAATTCTAGTTGAGGTTCTTCTTTCTCTTATTTCTTTGATTCTGGAACCATGTCTTCACCTACTGACTCATTTTAAACTTTTTACAGGCCTGTTGGTTTGAAAATGTTACCGTTCGATGCAATAAAATTGTTCTAGAATCGTTTGTTGAAGTAGTAACAGTTTCTAAGTAAGTCCGTTCTTTTCCAGTATGTTCCCTACATAAAACACGTGGAAAAATATTGCGCCGATAAAATCGATAAGTTTGATAAAAATCGATAAGAATAATTGAAAAATCGATAATTATCGATTACTCACAACGTATCCCTTTATCGATTTTTATCGATTTCTAATACAATTTATTAATTGTTATCGATTTTCATCGAATGTTATCGATTATCGATTTTATCGATTGAACACGTCGGGCCGATTTCATTGGCTGGATTCCAAAGAAACAGAAGAATAATGTAGTCTATAAACATAAGTACTGCCACGCAGAAAGGATTCCTTGCTTCCGTTTTACGTTTACTGTCGTTGTCGTGTTGGTATAAAGTGAAGGTTTTGCCATTACAACATATATTTACAACATATATTTATGTTGTAATGTTGTGTTGCTCACACCGTCGTTATATATGTCACTAGTGTGAATCAGGCATACAATTCAAATGATTTTTGTCTCTCGCTACTAAATGCTATACTAGAAAACTCATTGATGCATAACATAATTTAAAAACAAAACCAAAACACAAGAAATAAACAAAAAATTAAAAAAAAGAAGATTTAAAGTAAAGAGGACGTTCACTCTACAATTTACTGTTATAAACCCATTTAAAGTTCTCGTGAGCTTTAGAGTTTTTTTATTCTGTTGCTTACAAGCTCATTATTTTGGTTTAAAGCAGTTATAACTATTTGATCCTTGTAAGCCTGGGTCACTTTCAGGGGCAGACTAGACTCCAGTCACATTTTGTTAAACCTAGAGATGAAAACAACAACAACAAAAAAATGACTTAATTGGGTTCAAGCCACCTCATGATTTGGCAGTTGTCACAAAGAAAACAACATTTAAGTTCATACATTGGCAATGTTCAAATCTCAACAGCTGAGTTTGCACAAGAACATGAATCACATATCATATATAGTCACTATTTCCCACTCAACAGAAAACGTTTTACCTCAAAACGTCAAAGAGACCTTAGAAAATGCAGTTTTTTGAAGTCTCAGAATTCTCAAGTCTTACTAGGGACGCTCTAGAAGTGATGTTGTGCTCCAGAAATGTCCTAAACTACTCTTGATTATCTCTAAAATCACCAAACTTCGATGGCAAATAACAAAAAAACCGTAAGAGGTCCGATGGGGTCCGATCCTCTAAAATTAAAGAATAACTATTCCTACAGATCGGAGTGCAGACGAGGATGACTATTTATATCACTTTTTTCATAAGACGAAACGCCATACCCTGACAATTCGAGCTTCTTTAAAGGAATGACACATTCGTCCGACTCGTCAGTGCAAACCCTGGTGTGCAACACTCGTCTCCACACTACTCAACTAATGATCAATTTTTGTGTTTGTGTTCAGCTTTTGCCACGTTCAACATGTTGAATTTTGTCGCAGAGAAGAAAAGAGCCAAGCTCTATTGCACCGGAACCCGATCAACAACTAAATTGGCCTTTTCGAACATTTAGCATGAACTTGAGTACAAGTGAAACCCTGTGTCTTTTGACTTTAAAGGCTAAAATAATTTCTCACAATGTGTTGTTTTGTTTCAGCGGTCCTTCAGGATCACGGCTTTTCGGCTTCACCAGCAATTGCAACAACAACTGCAACACGGCAACCAGGCCGTGTCTCAGAAACTGCGTTCCTATTCAGCAAAGCACGTGAAAATTAGCAAATTTGACATGTCGCGACCTAAGAACCTAATGATCGAGGTGTTTGGAAAAAGAAATCCTGCTCTATTGTTTAGAGAAGTCACCTTTTCCAATCCTCAGACTCGAGTATCGAGGCAGTATGTACGAAAGGTTGAACGCGCAAGCTGCAGACGAGGCGGATGTGATGGTGGTGATAAAAGCTACTGAAGCGGAAGTGGCCATTGTTGATGCAGGAATCCCTGGGTACAATACATTATACAATACAATAATATTTCTATAGCGCTTATCCGTTTACAGTCAACGCGCTTCACGCATGAACGGTCATTTAATGAACATTGCATTCTTCACGTGCGCATTCCTTTCTTTAACTGGATAAACGTATTCTTGTAGATAGATTGAAAGATTACGATTTTTTTTCAATGAACGAAATCGATTATTCAAAAGGTCACACGTAACATCAGAAATCGTCTAGTACATGGCGCACTCGGAAGAAGTGCTAATCAATTACTTCAGGGATGTCATCCGTTATCAAGGATCTTAACCTCCACAAGAAAACAAGGAAATGGTTGAGTCGTCGCGTGGACTGAATAGTGTCGGACATTTTATGAACAGCTCCTTTTGGCACTCTCGTGTTCCGTGGAATATCTGATCATGACAACCCCAATACAGCATTGAAAAGGTTAACGATTTCGTTCCTTGCATTAAAAGACAAAGGTTTACTCGTTCCTTGCATTAGAAGGCAAAGGTTTACCAGGATCCTAAAAGCTCCCAAGCGAATTTCTTGCCATTTGGAGTTAGGAAACCTAAACTTTCATGTTCCGATCATGTAGACCGCAACACACCGCGGCGAAAACCGTTACAGGTTTAAAATTGTGGCGGCTGTTGTTTATATTTTCTGCGGGTTTCCGATTAAGCCACGAAACTGTCAGCCAAAGAATAAGTTGCCTTGTTAAAATCAGAGACTCCTTTGGATTTTCTTTCTAAGGATTTTCTCTTCACGGGTTATTTTTGTCGGCTTTATGTTCTCGCGTGACATACCGGGAAATTGAGCGAAAATAACTAAAAATTTCGAATAACTAAAATAGTGTTTCGAATATAGAATCCAAGTTTCAAAGAATCGCTAAATTTTTTGAAGAATGAAATCGAAGAATGAACTAATCAATGAATATTTGAAGTTGAGCGTTCATGCGTGAACCGCGTTGACTGTAAGTTCTAGGCGCTTTACAATGCTTAAAAAATAATAATAATAAAATAAAATAAAAATTACATTGTACATTGCTACAAAGCATAAGCTTGTTTAAAAAGGAAGGTTTTTAACTTTAAAAAATAGTTAAAAGTGTTTATATTATCAATAGATCTAATTGCCATGGGCAGATCGTTCCACAGTCGGGGGGCATTATGACTGAAAAAGCTCTGAGTCCATATGTCTTTAAGTTGTAGGCCGTTCAATAGCAAACCGCCACTTGTCAGAAGATGAGCGAAGGCGTCTGGCAGGTTCATAAACGCGCAACAGTTCTGTCAGATAGCTAGGAGCTAAATTGTTTAGTACCTTAAAACATACAAGATTTATCTTGAAAATTATTCTCTGCTCTACAGGTAACCAGTGTAGCTCCTTAAGAGTGTTGGTAACATGATCAAATTTACGCAAGCAAGCAATCACACGCGCTGCTGCGTTTAGGACACTTTGCAATTTGTTAATTTCATACTTAGGTAGGCCGTATAAAAGCGAGTTGCAGAAATCCAACTTAGAGCTTACAAAGGAGTGAACAAGAACTTCAGCCGTTGCAGTATTGATATACTTACGAATCTTAGCTATATTTCTAAGATGATAAAAGGCCCCCTTAACTACATTTTTGATATGACAAGGCATTGCCACGTATCATCAAAAAAGACGCCGATGTTGCGCACTTTGTTCGTAGGCTTGATGAGATCAGACCCCACTGTAATAGATGGGAGCTGTGAGGGAAGTCTGAATTTGGAATGAAAGATGAGAAGTTCCGTACGCTGGGTACGCTATGCTAAGGGATACCAAAGCTACCGTTTCACCTCATTCCCTGCTCCATTCCCATTTTCGAGGATTCTGCACTTGGCCTCAAGGATACATTCTATCAACTGCTATCCGGTATAGTTGGTTTCGGCAGTTGATTCAACAAACTGTCTTTGATTTCCAAAGAAGATTTCCGAATTGCCCTTTGAAGCTATCTGTGGCAGATCACGACCCTGCTGTGCAGCTTGATATTACATGGAAGTTGAATCTGCTTGAGAAGTTGTTTTCGGTTGATCTTGTTCCTTGCTGCCATATACTGAACAGGTATTATGTTGCTAAGCGGTACAAGAGATTTACTCAGGGATTTAGCAACAGCCATCTTCTCTGGAAGCAGTCAAATGCATTGCAGGTAAGGTAATTGGCCATTAATAAAGAAATCACCTTGTTATGAGATTGTATTGTGTTTCTAACCCTTTAAATGTTATGTATGTCTAGGTAGTTACAATAAACACTGCTGAATGTAGTGACGTGGTAACTTGCAGCAGATTTCTTTGTGATCGATGTTTACGAATCCTATTTGGACTGAAGAGTGATTTGTTAATATTAACTAATTACCATTTCAAATGTGACGGCAATTGTAATGAACTGAAGATGATATAAGTTTCTGTTGAAACATATTTTCTAAACTCAAAACTGTCGTGCTTTTTCTTAACTTTATTATTATTAGTTTATCAAAGCATTTTAACATTCATATGAACAACAACTGCATGTCGCCCCTTTCATTTTCGTGCATTGCCATATGCAGATGCGAAAAGGGAAAACAAATCACGGTAACACAGTCTGGACACCACCGTAAATCAGTTGAGAAAAACCTAGGTAGGCCAACAGAAATAAAATCTTCCCCTTAAGATGCTATTTCTGCGAAAGGAATCACACAAAGAGAAAGAAAATACAGAAAAACTTAAATGTAGCAAATTTCAATTCTTTGATTATTTGAATTATTTAATAACTATTATTGTATGAGAAAAAGATGTTACAGTACATGGACAGGGATGACCATGGCTGCCGGCATGAGCTCCTTAGGATCCTCAAGACCATCATTAAGAGAGATTACCTTCTTCGCTTCTTGACCTCGTTCCATGTAAAGCATGCTTTTCTCCATTACATCAAGACATCTCGGAATTGGAGCGGCGAGAACGCGGTAGGTGAACATTTCCTTGGTTTTATGAGAGCTCTCCAAGCGATGCTGGTGAGAGAGTCCATTCCGCACTTTTGGGACCCACAATTCAACGTTATTGAAGATATCAAACAGTATGTGTGCCTAATGGTATACGGCTGCGCAATAATTCTAAACAATGAACAGGTAAGAAACACACTCCTTAGTACGTGAACATTTTCATTCTTTAATCTGGGGTACGAATAATGGTCATACTACTGAAGATAGCAATTAAACGACAAAGAAGTACTGTTTTTAGTAATGTTCTCATTGAAAGTAAATATAAAGAATTGTTTTTTAGACAGACCCTGTATAGGAACCCAAGATCTTGCGATACTCCAAGAAGCAATTGGAAGTTGGTCATGCAAGGGCGGAACCAGAACGTGCATGAAACACGGAGGAAGTGTATCGGTAACTGCTCGACAGCAAACGTATTGCGCAAGCAATTTGGAACAAGGTGGCGAGGTACCTAGGCCTGCTCCATCAGTTCTGAGAAAGGCAAAATTATCGAACGATTCAATTGCAAGGAACTGCTGGAGGAACGCTGGAGAGACCCTCGAGATGATCCTTGCTTGATAAACAAGCCCACAGAAAAGTTACCACGATTTAAAAGAGACTGACACGTTACCTAATGCGTCGTTTGTTTCATCAGTACTTTTGTACAAGGTAGTTTGGTTTGAATATTAGTGTATAAATTCTAATATAATAGTAGAAAGAGAACTAGTATGTAGTCACGACACATAATCCTTATTAATATAACCATCTCGAATAAACACCGAGACCTCAAATAAACGCCGGGACCCCGAATAAACGCCGGGGGCGTTTATTTTAAACTTGGCCTTGTAGACCCGGCGTTTATTTGAACCCGGCGTTTATTCGGGGTCCGGCGTTTAATCGAGAAAAAACGGTATTTGAAAATCAAAAAATGCCCCTGCCATATGTATAGTAAGGTTTCAGTGTTCGGAAGTTTCACCACACAAAGGAAAACTTAAAATATTTGTTCACTTCGGCAGCAAAACACAACGTGTTAATACAAACCCTATCCAGAAATAAGGATTGGAACAGATTATAAAGGACTACACGATTTGCTGCGCCAAACTTTTAATAATTGCGGACGAACATTGTGACCAAAAAACTTGAAACATTACGTTATATGGTAAAATAATATGTTTACGTCACAGCAAAAATTATGTATAAATAATGCTAACACCTACAATTGTCAGGTTGCCTTTTTTTAGTCGCTGTTTCCTAAAATATGAATATTACCGAACATTTTAACATGATTATTTTTCTGAAGGGTAAATTGAATGTAAATGTCGAATTACCTTCTTGCCATTTTGCCCATATCAGGACGCCTACCCTCAGCACGTTTCTCCCGGGGGGAGGGGGTGCTCCCTATAACGGGGAGGTTCCGCCCGAAAGGGGAACCTTTTTCAGGCTTCAAGTATATAAAAGGGAAGTGATTTCACGAGCTCAAGTGTATGAAAGGGAAGGGAAATCTGTTATTATTTTAATTTGGGTATTTAAAAGGGCCTTTAGGGACTGTGCAATAATTACCTGGAGGGGGGGTTGGGAAACCAGAGGGGGGGCATAGGGGAAAATCACAACTAGAGAGAGCGGGGGTTCGATGTAAAATTTAATACATACAGGGGGGCATTACTTTTTTCACTCTTTCTCACAAACTGGAAAAGTGGTAGAAGAGCTATAAAAAATTAGAGTTCAAACATTTATACTTGCTTACATTGGAATTTACCTGGCAAAATATCAACTCCAGGTGCTTTGATCTCTGAACTAGCTGATTTCTTAATATTTTCCTGTCTGTCATGCAGTGGGAGAGGAATGCCTCTGTTATACGTTAAAACAGTTTTACTTTATTGGCACAAGGAATGCTGTTAAAGTTAGTTTGGATTTTGGTTATGTTTGGGGGAAAATACCACCAGGAAAACGCTTAAAATGGCATTTCCGAGCGTCTAGATTTCGTCTAGATTTCGCGCTTTCGGTGCTTTCGCAATTGTTTCGGTTATCAGAAAAGTCTGGCTACGGCCCTGACACTATCATGTTATTCAATGAAAAATAAAGATGCCAATGTAGGATAGCCTTCATTGCATTATAATTAAAGAGAATGGAAAACCCAACTGTTGACTTCAATAGCAATAAATTGATCTATGTAAATATAAACAGTTTGAATACTTTCCAAAGTAAGCTTATAAACTTCTCCCGAGTGTTCAGATAAAGAAATTGTTTAGCGAGGGAAAATTTCTTCCTCTGAAGAAAGGTCTTTGCAAGAGTTCTGTTCCCAGTACAACGTGGGCGAGACTGCGTGTATGTAGAGCACCTTGAGTTCTTGGATGGAAAGGCGACAAAAAGAGTAAGAAAAAGGAATGCTCTTCCATCTAATATTTCTCGGAAAATGAAACAGATATGGAAGCACTTACGAACAACCAGCAGAGAATGTATTTGAAACAACATGTTCTCAAGTTAAGCGGAAGTAAGGCTAATTTAACTAAACGAGTTCTCAGCCACGCACGTGAAAATGCTGCCAGGGATATTCTGGAAGATGAAGAATTTTATAACTCGTGTGAATACGACACAACTTCAGAATCAGAGTCAAGTGATTGAGAGAACTCATACGTTGAAGAGTCATTTGAAGTACTTTTCGTGCCTGAGGAAGACATCCAACACGTAAATTAGGTATGAAGGAATCAATGGGGGGGGGGGGGGGGGTTGACCTTAATATTATCAGTAGGTGAGGGGACGTTAAAGTTAATTTTCGCTTAGTGAGAGGGGAGCTGCGACTTAAATTTGAGCCTTATTTTACCCATTTCCCAATCCCCCCCTTTCAGATAATTATTGCACAGTCCCTTAATTAAAATATTTCGAGTAGACGCACCTTATGGTTGTATCATTTTAATTTATTAAACGCTACATGAAAACGACAAGAAGACTTCTTTTTCATAGATTTATTCATAACACAGTCCAGTTATAGAAGTTAAAATTTAAACTCGTTGGGTCGTATGACACTCTATCCGCGTGCGTCAACACGTCACCCTTTCTTCTTTTTTATTTACTTCATCTTGCCGTCACCGTTCTTCATTACAACTTGAACCCCCTTCTTGGTTAATGCACGTTTAATTTCAGTCACTTGGGTCTTTTTGGCTTCGAATGTGAGGTTAAGGGGAACATATGTATGTAGGTATGTGAAAGGAGTACCATTTTTCAATGGAAGGTACACGAAAGGGGTACCTTTTCCGTCAAAAATGGCATATAAAAAGGGTAAGGGGTTGGACCTCGGGCGGAGCCTCCCCGCATAAAACTTTGTTGAGTATCCCCCCGGGGGGGGACGTTCCCATAGAGATGCCACTAAGACAACCGGCCATCTGCCACTCTCCTAATATGACCGAGCTACCGTAACTTTCTTTGACTCAGGATGGTCTTTTTCCTAATACGACGGTTTTTTCTATGAGGTGAACATGATTTAACAACAATTGATGCTTTTAAAATCCGTCGAAGTAGCCCCATGTGGATTGCGTACTACAACTGTCTCAAATCAGTGACAAAAGAAATTTGAAGCCTCACAATGTTTGACTTCCCTTTGATGTAAAAATAGATAAATAAATAAATTTTGGATAATTTGACAAAACGATGTCATTTTGAAGATGGACTACGCGACGGCAACTTTGAGGCATTGCTTTATGTTGCAGTGCAAAGTACTTCTCTTATTAATTGCTTTGCCCTCTCTCGGATATCTCTCAATCTCCAGATGTAAACAAACGGATTCAGCGAAGATGACATCAACATAACCGTTGTTGCCAAGTGAAGAACTGTGAAAGTGTGTAGCTTAACAAAAACGGTGGAGAGTACATACGGCGAGTAACTCAACAAGAACACCGCCATAATTCAAAGTATTGTATGAACAGACTTCTTGAACTTTTCAAGGTTGATAACAGCGTGGCCAGCATCGTTGGTCATTGCTTGAACTTGCTGTTGATGCTGACAGATGATTCGAAACACTTTGAAATACGTAAGAGATGAGTAAAGCAACAAAAACCCATGACTCCTTCGATTCAATGATCGAAGGAATAGCTATATCAGTATCAAAGTGCTGTTTCATCCCAGGCAATCTGCGAAGCCCCACGTAGGTTACTGGTACAAGTAAAAAGAGCGGATTCAATAATGTAAACTCTTCGAACAGTTATAAGGGTACGGCGACTGATATATAGCCATCTCTCTACCGCCATTGCTGTTATTGTCATACCTGTTAAAGTAACAAGATACGGCACGATGCTGTGGGCGATTGCAGATGTTACGCAGTACATATGTTTATGATTTTTAAGCTGTGCTACTCTTTACAGCACATAAAATGGCTGACCAAGAATCCCCATACAGAGGTCTGTTAATGCTAGTGCACAAAGAAACATGTAGGAAGGCGCTCGGAGAGAGTGAGTCCTCCAAATTGTCGCCAAAACCAGAGCATTTCCCGCCACTGCAACCGGTGCTGATATGGCGTTTACGACACTAGTAACGAGTATTACAGATTCATCGGTTAGGTGAAACTTGTGATTAGTACAAAACTGGAAAGGAAGGTATTCGGGCGAGCTGGTTAACGTTCTGTTCCTCATAATCTCTTTTTTTCACTTTTTTGTCTTATAGAGCTAAACCCGGAGAGAGAGAGAAATAAATTTTATCTTGCTTCAGTAGAATTAATGAAGAAAGATGGACATCTCCAAAATTGCATGTAATCTAAAGGCTAGAATTTATTTAGGTTATTTGTCAAAGGAGCCAGATAAAATACAATTTAATGTTACTGTCAGTAGATGATTAATAGCATTTATTTTGGATCAAGTCATAGCCAAATTTTGGAAAAATCTAAATCAAGCTAGAAATCCAATTTAAGTCAAAAGAACATTGTGAAGGCAAAGCACCTGCACAGTTCGTTGATTTGATTGGCAAGTTGAAAAGAAAGTTTTCAGGAATTTTTCAAAAATGTGAAAAAAAAACCATTTTTATTTCTCATCCAAAATGCTATCAAGCTGGTTGGCCTTTGGGATTCTTAAGAGCGGCTATCTGTAACTTTCACCTAGGACCATGCAAGATAGAAAAATCGAAAATTGCCAAACTTTGTCACAATAAAGGTCTTCCCAAACCATTTATAAAAATATAAGTTTTAGCTTATTCCGGTAAATATTTTACCGTTACGACGACTTTATCATTCCGATGGCTCGTGAGCGAGTAAAAACGATTTGGAAGTCTCACTTAAATCAACCGCTCGTCTTGAATTGTGAAGACAGGAATATCAATATCAAAGCCATGTAGTATAAGTAGGATATTTTCTTGTCATGTTTGCTTTGTCAAATTTGAAATCGATGGAAACCAGAATTTTTAACAGATTTTTAAAATTTAACCGTTTCGAGCGGCATAGTCGCACGCTAAAAAATGGCGAAATTCAGGACCAAAAAAAGCACTCTGGTATACGGCTTTCGCTGCTGAGGCTACACTTGTTGGAATAAGCAATCTTTTCTCTACGATTTAATGAAAAAAAATTTTTGGGTAAATGAAATGGTAAATTTTGGGAGCGCTCTATCTACACCCTATTTTCCAAGCGAAGACGACCTTTTGACCTTGACAAGCGGGGAAGTAATGACCAGCGTTTTCAAATAACACGCGCTAATTCCATTTTTTAAAGAAAAGTTTCAGAATGTTTGGTACTTACTAATTAATAGAGCCTCAAATAAAGTCATCAGCCGAAAACAGGACAGGTTTTCGCTCGCAAATACGTTTTTTTGGCAAAGGCAAACTTTGGTTGTTGGTGATTAACATCGGTAAATTTGCATAAATTTGAAACATTTTTCTTTCACAACAAAGTCGGTTTTCTGCCTTCAGTTTTTTCCAAAACAATGGTAAAGAGGACCAATAAAGCGTGACTCAACTATTTATAAAGCAAATCTTACCTTAATGACTCTTTTCTGATGAAGAAAGGTCGAGATTTCTTCTGGTTGCGTGAGACAACCGTCGAACATTTTTGGGTGGTCGTGAAAACGTTGCTGTCACGCAATATACACTGGTCTTAAATTACGAACCAGAGAGGTCCCATCCTGGCTTTTACCGTGTTATTTTTGAGCCACACATACGATCCTCAATTTAAAAGTGTAGGTAGTTCACAGAAAGACAAGGCAGCAGAAAAGGCTCAGATGATATTGAAAGTATTCAACAACTTGCAACGTATAGAGCCGGAGAGGGGAGGGAATGAGGGGAAGGGCATATAAAAGCGACGGGATTGATCATCGGACATATTAAAAGGACCTCATAAGATAAAATGCCTGGATTTAAATTTTTTTTTTATTGCTAGCTTGCGGCGGAATCTGTTCGATGATTTTTCCTGCTCTTGTCTCCTGGAATGCTGTCTGGCTACCATCTCTGGGCATGACTTGTTTTTTGTTTGTTTGTTGGGGTTGCCACTTTTTCTAAATAGAAGTGCCTGTGATAAATTTAATGCTGATGGTTTTACTTTACAATTCTAAACAAAAAAAGAAATATCAATCATAGGGGTATGCTGGGCGCCCCTTGCCCTAAAAACACTTCTTGATCAAACGTAGATATTCCGGTCCACCCTAAGCCTTTTTCTTGAAAACCTCCGTTTTTCGTGTTGCGAACACTAGCTAATGAAAAACTGTCTTGCAGGTGTGCTTCAATGGCTTCCACGATCCTGCCGACGACTACATATGTATAAACGGCTGCTATATAAATAGTCAGCCAAGAACACTGGCGTATGGTTTAAAAGTGCCTTTTCTATGAACAAGCAAGTGAACTAACTGTGCAAAACAGCTTTCTATCATCTACGTAATCTAGTTACTACCAGAAAGTTCCTGTCATACAAAAACTGCGAAATACTAAGACACACCTTTGCAACTTCTCGGATCGATTACTGTAATTCTCTACTATCTGGCCTACCACATAATTTGCTGCAAATTGGACCTAAATATTTAACGGACACTTCACTTGGACAGCTGCAGTTTTTCTTGTAGGATCTCCAGCGGATTCCAATCCTTTCCCGGTGTCGCGGGCATATTGTTAAACCCAAACGAACTTCATTGAATTCAAAAATTCCTTTAAAAGTTAGAAAAAAAAAACAGTTCCGAGTATCGTCAAACGTCAGAATCTGTATCAAGGTACTTTGAGTTTTCCTGTCTTCATTTAGGTCAAAAGGAATATATCCCGTGGAAGTATTCACCCACCCTAGCTGCCAAATATGTCTCATTGTAACATGCGGGTATCTTAACAGAATTTTTTAATTTGGGTAGTGCAGAACTTCGTTTACCCCTCACTTATCTATGGATGTACCCCAAGATGGAGAGAGGGGTGTTGCGCCCCAGGTGATAACAAATGTGGATACCAGGAGTAATTTCATTATTTCGCTTTAGTAATACCGGCAAGATTTTCGTGCAACGTGTTGCGCAACAAGGATGCGTTAAAAGTTGAGAGTTTTCTCACCTATACACGCAACAAAACTTTATTTTTAGAAAAGTAGAAACAACTAACTTTCTGCAACCTGAACACGCGACGCGGAGGTGATAATAAACGCAACATCGTTGCGCGAATAGTTGCACGAATGTTTTCCGTGTTATTTCGGCCTTTAGGCAAGATTTTACAACTCCTGGTGGCGGCATGTACAGTTGTATCCAAGCTAAAGACCGAGCGCAAAACATTACATATTTCTTGGTGCATCATACGAACGCGCGGGACGTGTGTAGCTCGCGCGGGAAAATCCACACTTTCGGCACTTCGCGCCAAGCGAATTAACCTTTTTCGGAAGATTCGTGCCCCCGTGAGTTTTCTTTTTCTTGTCTTTCCTTTTCTTATTTTGAGGCAGAGAAAGAGAGCGAACAGCAAAAAGTATTTTGCAGTCTACAGCAATAAGTACCCAAATTTTTCAACAGTACAGTTACCAGCTCTTGCCAGCAAAAGCTTTGCTTCTGAATCTAGTGACGCATTCGACACCTTGTAACTTCTCAGATGTCCTTTGATGTCTTTACTGCATTCTCCAATTTTATTATATGGCTAGAACTTGTAAATATATAACGCGCGCTGTGACTGGCCAATACTCGGGGCCAGATTTTCCCGTAATGCCCAGGGGCATTATGAGCAATGTTAATGCCCGGCTAGTAACGTGGAACTATAGAAAATGTAAAAGTACATTTGATTCAAATAGTTGGGATGATTTGAAGCTAAATGAAAAGAGACAGTTTCTTTGAAAGTTTTTACTTTTTCTTGTGCGATATCCCCGGGGATACTTCCCGAAGATTTGGGTGGCGGTGTGCGCCGCGCTTCTGGAAACCCTTACCCTACTTCAGACCAAGATATGTGATTTTCCCTACCCTATTTCAGACCTGACTTAATATTTGATACCCTATTTCAGACGAGACCCTAACCCTATTTCGTTTGCGTAAACAGTTGAGAAGGGCTTCAAATTCCCAACGTTAATCAAACCTCAGTTCTTTGGAGAAGAAAATTAATAAAAAGATAGCTTCTTGTATAAGAACCTTACCAGATCCCATATCACAGTGCACAAACCTTACGCTATTTCAGACCAAAATGGTCAAAATCTATACCCTATTTCAGACCATAAAGGCTCAAAAACCATACCCTTTGGCGCCATACATACCAATATAGCTTATATAAGGGAGTACCACCCCCCCCGGGGCACAAACCTCACCCTATTTCAGACCAAAATGGTCAAAATCTATGTCCTATTTCAGACCAAAAAGGCTCAAAAACCATACCCTTTGGCGTCGCACATACCTATATAGCTTATGTAAGGGAGTACTCCCCTCCCCCGGATGCGCTATAAATTTTTTGTGTGGAATAATACTGCTGAGTTTTGTATGCTTTCCGGTAAACTGTTTCATTCATCCCAATCCGCTACGGCTCGCTTTTCAAGTAATAAAGTGTCAGGCATAGCCATGTAATAAACTTCTTATTACAGGGTCGTAACGAGGTATGTGCGATCAGGGATCAAAGGGGTGGGATCGGGGATCAGAAGGGTGGGATCTAGGACCACAGCCCTGGGATCAGGAATCACAGACCATGGGATCGGGATCAGCAGTTTCTTATAGGGATCAGGGACCAGGCTTTACCACATTTGTGGGATCAGGGATGAAAATTGGTCACGCTTTTGGAATCAAGGAACAGAAATTTGCGTACAAAAATGGGATCAGCGATGAAAAACATACCTCGTTACCACCCTGTTATTAACTCTCGCTAGCTCGGGACTGTACTAGGAGAATATTGCCCTCAGTCTTTCTTGTACGACCTCGGGCAATATTCTCCCAGTACGGCCCTCGCGCTCAGTTAATACGAAGTAAGTAACACACTGGACATTCGCTGGGTTGTCTGAACTAGCCCCACAACTTCCTCCAACTATTTCCGAATACCCACACAAAGCCATGGTAGTTTATGAGGTTTGACAGACTGGTGGCGTTCAAAACAGTTCAACCCACGTGCAAGATTTGTGCCGGGATTTTTTGTCACGAGGCATGTTTGTTACATCAGGATTGTGGAAGTATTTCGCAACTTCAGGTATAATGACCGGTAACTTTATTTGGCTCTTATTTTTCGTTGGTTAAGAACTTTGAGATAATTTTACATTCTACAGTACTAATGCTATAAAGACGGGTTTGAATTTTAAAACAATTCATTGCACTAGCAGCAAAGTTTTAGACATCTCTTTTGTTTCTCGTCCATTCCTGCGCATTGGAGAGTCGCTGCTGACAGCTGTTCGCATTTGCCTGGTCATGTGGTTTTGACGGTTGTCATCAGTTGTCATGGGCGGCTAGTAGAAATCTCGTCATTTCTTCACAGAAAATGGTTATTAAGGTACGATTTGCTACATAGACAGTTAGGTAATGCTTTACTGGTTCTCGTTGGTATTTTTACTTTTGAAACAAGGAAGGTAAAACGAGTTTCTTGTGAAAAACAAATGTTTCAAATTTATGCAAATTTACCGCTGTTAATCACTAACAACCAAAGTTTCCCTTGGCCAAAAAAACGTATTTGCTAGCGAAAACCTGTCCTGTTTTCGGTAATGACTTTATTTGAGGTTCTATTAATTAGTAAGTACCAAACATTGTGAAACTTTTCTTTAAAAAATGGAATTAGCACGTGTTATTTGAAAACGCTGGTCATTACTTCCCCGCCCGTCAAGGTCAAAAGGTCGTCTTCGCTTGGAAAATAGGGTGTAGATAAAGCGCTCCCAAAATTTACCATTTCATTTACCCAAAAATTTTTTTTCATGAAATCGTAGAGGAAAGATTGCTTATTCCAACAAGTGTAGCCTCAGCAGCGAAAGCCATATACCAGAGTGCTTTTTTTGGTCCTGAATTTCGCCATTTTTTAGCGTGCGACTATGCCGCTCGAAACGGTTAAATTTTAAAAATCTGTTAAAAATTCTGGTTTCCATCGAATTCAAATTTGACAAGAAAATCATGACAAGGGAATATCCTACTTATACTACATGGCTTTGATATTGATATTCCTGTCTTCACAATTCAAGACGAGCGGTTGATTTAAGTGACACTTTCAAGTCGTTTTTACTCGCTCCCGAGCCATCGGAATGAGAAAGTCGTAACGGTAAAATATCTGCCGAAATAAACTGAAACTTATATTTTTATAAATGATTTGGGAAGACCTTTATTGTGACAAAGTTTGGCAATTTTCGATTTTTCTATCTTGCATGGTCCTAGGTGAAAGTTACGGATAGCCGCTCTTAACTTATTATGTTGAATTTGTATTATTTGTTTCTCAATGTTTCAGTGGAGTGTCTGTAAACTAGCTTAGCTGCGGGGTTGGAAAAGGGAAACTCAAACTCAAAGGGACGAAGTTCAAACAGTGGATATTTCTTGCTTTAGTAAGGCCAAAATTATGGGGGGAGTGGGGTAAAGTCAACCCAAGGGAACGGTATATTCAATAACGAAAGCTAAATGACAAAAACCTGCTTTATTAAGACTAGATGTACTTTGTGAAAATGCTATTATTATAAAAACCTCCAGCTGGCCATGGAATGGCCTTAGTTATGTAAAAAATTGAAGTTCACTGATTTTTTTCCAGAGTCTGGTTTCGGTCTCGTAAAATAATTTGGTAGTTCACGATTTAGGAGTTAGCTGTTTTGAAACTCTAAAATATATAACCTCTTGTAAACACACACTCTCTTTTACCAAGGGAAAAAAAACTACCAAGAAAAATATGAAGGTTTCACATATCAGTTTAGTAGCTTACTTCTGAATGGTTTGAAAACTAATATTAAAAGATACTTTTGAAATCCAGCTTTCCAGTGCCATTAATCTGATTTAAGTACATTGAAAAGATAAAATTCTTACGCAAAGCTGGCGTGTGTGAGACATGCGTAAAAGCAAAACAGGTTTTCCGTAAAGTCTGTAGCTTCATGTTTGTCGTCTGTGGAAAAACAGCACCCGATTTTCAATTCTTTGGACATCATAGTGTACCAACAAAGAAATCGATTAAAAAGACGCCCCAAAACATCTTTCTTACCCTCTAAATCTAGTTCATTGAATGATAAGTTCAAGTCGTCTGTGTCGTCTATCATTTTGAATTTCAGATTTCACAAAAAAAAAAAACACGAACTCAAGTCACATTGTAAGTCTAAACTTTCAGGATATCCGTAAATCATCAATGATGATAAAGAAATTTAAAAAAAAGTGCTATAAAACGCTGAAACAATGATGCTAGCAAGTTTTGTTCGGATTTGCAAGAAATCAGTCTGTTCCTCCGTCCTTCCCTTGATGCATCGCGAACTCATCAAATCCTACCCATAAACCACAGCGCGGACAAGAGAAGCGACTGGGTAAGAGTCTGGTATAGTAGGAAGTTTTAGGAACGAGAGTCCCAATATACCAGAAGGACATCTGACTCAAAATGGTGAACACGGAATAATATATTGTAGTGATCATGAAAAAGGACTGGCATAGTTGTCGTGGGTTATACATGGAAGTAGCTGCTTCGAAAAATCTGCCTTCTTTGTAGTTCGAAGAAAAGACGAGAAGCACATGGAACACGCGCTTAACTATTTGACTATGTGCGATGAGAATTCCATGAGAATTCCTAGGGCTCCCACGTGAGATCGACATACTACGTCACTGGACTAAGTTAAAGGCTCAAACAAGCGTTGTTGATAAACCATAATTTTTTTCAGATGTTCAATAAATTGTCATCATATAGAAAAATGAATTATGACAGTGGATGTATCAAATGGCCCACTACAAAAATTATGAGCTCATAGTCAGCTCAACACATGATTTTAAAAACAAATTGGCTTTTAATAATTTTCGTTTGCTAAACCATCAAAACAGCCCCTGTTAGATAACGTTTTCTAGTTGAAGACAAAAAAAATTCGCTTAAACACTGAATTAAAGCACCGTTATAAATGTTGCCTTAAGGAAGAGCGAGACGTGTTCAAAAATTTTCTTTGTTATAAATTAGACACGCTTGCTAGGAGTCTCGGTCGAGTGGCCTTGCCTCCATAGGGAACTTGTGACTTTTCATTGGTGAAAGCCTCCCATGCGACCCTGGAAGGTGCCGGACGCATCGAGCACCAAACAGGATTTAGCCCCTTTGGTAGGATGGAGTGAGGTGCTTACTGGCAACCGGACTAATACTTATCTAGCTTACACGAGGGAGTACCCCCAGGGTAATAGTATGAGGAATTTCAGAAACGGGCCACTGTGCTTAAAGATGCAATAATAATTTATTCCAAGCCAAAAATAGAAAATAAATATATTTTAATGGTCATTTAGCACTACAACGCAGTTTTCTGTATATGCCTATCTCTTTGTGAGTTTCTATTACATTTTGGGAGACAGTTATTGAGGACGATGCCTCCTAATACAGACGTATTTTTGCAAAGGTTTTGTCTATGGGGAAAGAGAAGATCTTAGCATGGGTTATTGGAATCCAAAAAGAAAATTGGGGGTAACCATGCATTTTTCAGAGATAATTAAGCAACCATAATTCTAGAAAAAGCGTTAAAACAAAAAGAATGTATGGCAATTTCCTTCCAAATTTAAGCTCAATTATCTCTGAAAAATGCTCGGTTACCCCCAATTTTCTTTCTGGATTCTGATAGCCCTTGCTAAGATCTGCTTTTTCCACATAGTCATAAACCGCACAAAAATATTGTTGTATTATTGGGCAAATTCCTTAAGAAACCTGAATATCCCGAGATGCGCGCAACGTATGCGCAGTAACAAAAGGAGGCTCCGTCCTTAATAGTATTTAAAGCGGTATTCGTTCAACCATCCATGCAGTTGCATAAACGCGTGATGTACAAATTTGCAAACCCAGGACAATTTAAATATTGAAGTGAGCTTAAGTTACAAGCTGGACAACGCTTCTCACAAAATATTTGACGCTGCAACTGGCCTATTTCGTTTAAATTCATGCACGCAACAATACCCAGGTTCTTGTGTACAAGTTGCCGGTAAAAGCGGTCACACGCTCTGAGGACGAGAGTGGACGCAGTCTTAGGCGTCGGCCAAAAGTGCAACATTTCCATTAAACACCCCGTTTACAGTTGTTGAATTCGGCATGTTAAATGCGTTTGGACACGTTGTTGAATGACGCCGAATGATGTTGAATGGTGTTGAACAAAGTTTCATTGCCATTAAACGTTCCTACAAGAGTAATTGTTCTTTCAGTCTGAATGTTGTATAATGTTGCATCGGTTTGACAGAGGCCTTAGAAAAGAGGTTTTTAAAAGAGACTCTTTCTCGGGGTCTTTCACTGTTCGAGCAAACTGGGTAGCAGCCGCTCCGTGTTATTATTATTATTATTATTATTATTATTACTAGAAATACGTGACTCGCAGAACCTCGCGAAGCTCGGGCGCGGGTGCACCACAAAACTGATTGATGGGGGTCGGGAGAGGATAGAATTTCGGTTTAACTGGAGGTGTGGATAGGTGGCCACAATGGTCCCGAATTGTGAGTTAAGATCAACATTCTGGTTCCCAGTCGTTTCCATGTAACTTGCATCCAATCATCTGTCATGTAAAAAATACGTTCAGCCCCCACCCCACCCCCCACCTCTCTTCATTCTGACATAAGGTAAATTGCTCTCTAGAGAGGATGTATATAGTATTGCTGTGGACCTGTTGTCAGGGCCAATGTGTGGTGTTTCTGTTTATTTTGGTTGGGTGAGAGTATAGGTTTATCAGAAATGCAGTTCAAATTCCAACTTGGAACTTGTTATCTCCAACATTTACCCAGGCATTTCCTTTAGATTCTGTTGTACAGCTTTTGTTCTATTTACTGGGTATTGACAAGTGTCAATAGCTAACACAATTCATTATTTCCCTTGAATGATTGAGATACTGTAGCAGGAGTCTACTACTGCTGAAGAGTGATGCAGTGTATTAAAAAAAAATTATCCATTTTTACCCAAAAATTGAAATAAGAATAATACAGAATAATGGCAAGCAAAGCACAGAGTTTCATGTTGATGTGGTAGAATGTTTATTCATTCCCCCCAACACACTATAAAAATTGGATTAGATAATTGTCACAATAAAATAATAAGTGAACCCTTGAATCCCCAGTTACCAGCATCTCCCTACAATGGCAATGCTTTAATTAGGTCATCAGAGTTAAGGAATTGATCACCAAACATGAATAATGTTAATTTCAGTAGAAAGAAGTTCTCTGCACTAGTACTACAAGAAATGTATAAAGACCAGTAAGGAGAATTTGCAGGCTTACATTGGGGCTTAGGGAGGTCAGTTGGTATGGAAAGCAAGAGTAGCTAATTAAGGGAAAGGGTGAATGTAGATTATAGCATGTGAAACCTTCAGAAGTAAGTAAACTTTCACATAGACAGGTCATGCTGAAGGTGATCACGATCTCAATTCCCCTGATTTTGGTGCTTGCTTGTGCACTGCGAGGAGACCTGTGATGCTGGTCACTGTATGTAGCATGAAATTATTGTCAATAATTAATGTTAAGCAGTAATTTTTGTTTCACATCAAATACATGCATGTATGTACCTATACCCGCTACACATTTTAAAGTGGTAATTGCTAGGCAGAGCAGTACTTGTGAGTGCATTTCCAAACCAAATTGTGAACAGAAATTGTCCTTTCTGATCCATCTGAATATTATTTTTAAACTATTAATAGGGTCAATATCCATAACGGAAAACATACACTTTTATAAATTCTTACTGATCCAATATGAATTATTTCTTTCAAATATTTTTCGGGAACGTCCTAAACTTAGAATTTAAATTCTTTTTACTGCTCATACACAAATATGCAAATTATTGTGGGAACTGAAACCTATTCTGCCACTATATGGGACTCCTGTGGCAGGACCAATCGCGATTACTTAGATAAACTACATAGACGAGCCGCTAGCAGTATTGAGGGAAACAAAGTCTCTCAGCCACAGGTTGCGCAGGTATTTAGTTGGCCCTCACTCCAGTCCCGCCGGGACTATCTGAAATGCATGCTAGTTTTTACATGTTTACATAACTTGGCTCCACCCTATCTGTTTAAGGAATTTCACCATTCACGCGAATTTCACGATTATAATACGCGCCATAGAGATTTGCTGCCTTTTGCGAAAACATCTAAGTATCAGGGCTCCTTTAGGGTTAGCGGAACTAAAATATGGAACAGCCTCCCGTTGAAACTGAGGAGGGTTCAGGAATTAACAAAAAGCCTTTGGCCTCAAAAAGCTTTTTAAATCTAGCTGAATTTACCCCCATCGCTTACATTAATTGAGTGTGACTATGTTAATACTTTTGTAATCTGAAATTTTGTATTCTGTAATATGTTATTTGTATGTAAATTTATGTTAAACAGAGCCCCATTCAAAGCAGCCTCGCTGAACTGGGCACCTCTGTATAAATATTGTTGAAATAAATAAATAAAATAAATTTCGAAGACCTTGTATCGCGCGATTCTGGCGTTGTTGGGGAATCTCGTTTTGTAGCAGTGCTGTGCTATCAAGCTAAATTTAAGCTACGTTGTGTATGTTCCAAGATTTCTCGCCTGTAATATTCCAGTCTCCTGTTTGTGTCCTGCTGACGGCTTTAGTCTTGCTAGGCTATTACCGGTAAACGATGTTCTCCTACCCTTGCTATCTTGTCGTCGACTCTTTCGCCTTCGTTGCTCGCGCTGAATTTCAAGTCGGCATTCACGCTCAGTTTCAGTTGTAAATCTACGCCGGAATGGATTTTGAGCCACTTGTTAAACCAGGGGTTGCTGTCTAATTACTTGTTCACAGACGATGAATAAAAATATCAGCACGTAAATGTAGGTAGCGAAGCAGGCAAGAAATGAAGAAACACGCCGAAGAAACATGAGAGTGCGCAACTGTCAGCGGTCGCGATTTGGTTTTGTTGCTAGGCAACTGTGCGGACACCATCGAAATATATACGGGCAGATCGAGATTTGACCGCCCTTAGCAATCCTCGCGCGATCCCCACGCGACAAATTTATAAACCTCGCTTCGCTAGGAATTATTATTATTATTATTATTATTATGATGATGATGATGATGATGATGATGATGATGATGATGTTGATGATTATTATTATTATTTCAAGTGGGACCGGAAAACAGTATAATTATAATTATTAGTTAATTATTGGTAATACACCTCTCATTAAATTAGAACTTGTTTTGTAAATTTTAAATAAGCCCCTATTGTAGGTCGTAAACTTAAATATTGGGCGCAATTTTTGTTCACCTTGCCTCAGGTGAATCAATTCATTTACCTACTTAACTACCAATCAGTCCAGCAATCAACCACTCAGCCACTCAGTTGATGAATCAGTCAATCAGCCAATTAAAAATAAAAAAAATCAATCAATCAATTAACCAATCCGTGACTTACATGTAGAAGTGTTGCCAATGAGAATAACAAATGGTCCAGTAATCATTTAATAGTGACCTTATTCGATGCACAGGTTATGACTCACTCTGTCCCTATCCTAGACCGTGATGGAAGGAAATGTTGCAATTTCAATTTTGTTTTTGGTTTGATTATTAGCCTTTGCACTGTATCCAATTCCAACAATAAGCATTGTTACTGATTGCCATAATCCGGTACCAAAGAAAAACAAAAAGAAAAACCTCTTCCTAAATCATTTCAGAATAGTCTGAACCCTATCAGGCAGTGAACTGACAAGAAGGGATCAGCCTGTGGTGAATCAGTCAATTGAAATAGTTTTCCCCATAAACTGAATTCAATCAAATAGATATGGGTGTGTTCAGATATTTTGAAGTAGTGTTAAGCCCTAAAAGGGTCCAAGGTATTGTTTTGTGGGCATGGTTCCAAGTTACTTTTACTTCTAAGAGGTACTCCAGGATTCATTCCATTCTCACACATCAACCACTGAGTAGTATTGAGGGAACATAAAGTGCATGCAGAACCTTGTTCAATTCCTTATGAATCTTGGTGCATACCCTTTCGTATGAAAATGAGTTGTCATTCACATGCAAGTAAAACTCATTTTCATATGAAAGGTTTTGCATGAAGCCTCGCTTTGAAAAAGAGACACAAGACAATTCGGAAAAGGCCTGGCCTATTTCTGGTGTAGGTGCTTACAGTCAAACTAATCAATGACATCAAAATATTTAGCACAAAAAGACAAAGAATATATAACCTTACTTCAAAACTGCTCTTCTAATTTTTATTTGAATTGATGTTTGTCTGGGAATATAGCTCAGAGTACACATTTCTTAACCAAAGCTTTATAATAAACTGCCATATTTTCCTGACATCAGGTTGATGGAATAAAAACCTGAAAAGGAAAACAAAGCAGATTTTAATTACCTCAATTGCCAATAGTAAGCCCATGGCTTTTTGGAGGTTTTTAATCTCTTGGTGACACCAAAGTAATATTTACAGATAGGCTAGCCTAACTGAGGAGCTCACAAGGACTAAGTCATGTCACAGAACAAGCACAGCTTGTCACCTGGATTGAATCACCATGTCAAAGATATCGTTCATAGTCCAGCAAATTCCCAATAGCCCAGCCTGTTAGATAACTCAAAATTCTAACATGACTCCAAGGCTTAACAGACAAACTTCATAAACAACGGATATGCGTCTGAGTTTTTCATGCCTGAGAGAGGCGTTCGACAAGGCTGTCCACTCTCGGGTATTTTATTTGTCCTATGTGCTGAAATCCTAGCCAATGCAATAAGAACTGACAAAACTATTCAAGGAATTAATATACACAACAAAGAATTTAAGCTTTCTCAATATGCCGATGACACAACTGCCTTTGTCTCTGACCTAAAATCTGCAAATAACTTGTTCCAATTATTGTCAAACTTCCAGGAATGTTCAGGCCTAGAGATTAATAAAAGCAAAACTGAAGGTATGTGGTTGGGCGCGAACAGAAACAATACAACAGAGCCCCTTGGAATAGCTTGGCCTTCCAACTCAATACTCGCATTAGGTATTCATTTTTCACATGATGATGAAGTTGCATATAAGAAAAACTTCGAACAAAAACTGAACTCAATGAAAAGCCTTCTCAACTTATGGTATCCTAGAAACCTCACTTTATATGGCCGTATAACGATTCTAAAATCTCTCGCAATCTCTAAACTCGTATATAATACATCAGTGCTCACCTTTCCTTCGAAATTTGTCAACATGGTAAATCAAGCAATTACCCAATTTGTGTGGAACAAGAAAGTTAAAATAAAACAAAAGACTATGATCGGCCCGAGAGAAAAAGGTGGACTAGATATGCCTGATTTTGAAATAATCAACGATGCACTTAAAGTTTCCTGGATAAAAAGACTCAACGACAGTAATGAAACTTCAAGTTGGAGCTACATTCCATTGAGCTACCTAAGGGATGTTGGAGGCTTGTTTCTACTTCAATGTAATTTTGACTTAAAAGCACTTAAAATTGAAATACCCCTTGCTTTTTACTCGGAAGCTCTCTACGCGTGGGGAAAAATAAATTATTTTTCTCCTAACACCAAAGAACAAGTTTTGAATGAAATTATTTGGAACAATCGCTTCATTAAAGTTGGTGGTGTTTCTGTTTATTACAAAAAATGGCATGAAGCCGGAGTCATTAAAATCAAAGACATTTTCCAAAACAATGCTTTTCTATCTTTTCCTGAGTTCTGCTCTAGATTTAAAATCAAAGCTAACTTTCTTACGTATCATGGAGTATGCCACTCAATCCCTAGAGAATGGGTTAATATCCTAAAAGGAAACATCCAGGCGCCTTTGGATGGTGAAGATAACAATAGAATACCTTTGAATAAGCTCTCTTGCAAATCGGCTACACGATTCTTTGTCAAAAAAAAGTTTGTAACACCTACTGCCGAAAAAAGGATGGTAAAAGCAAATTTGAATGAAAAAACAATACAACTCATATATAGCCTTCCTTTCAAAGTTACTAAGGACACCAGACTTGCCATCTTTCAATTTAAAATTATACATCACATTCTGCCAACAAACTCAACACTTTTTAGAGACGCACTTAAAGAAACCGATAAATGTCACCTATGCTCTGAAAGACAAACACTAGCTCATCTTTTCGCTTCCTGTTCAAAAGTTAAGAGCTTTTGGTCTCATTTTACTAATTGGTGGAATTTCAAAAACTCCGAGTCAATAACTCTTGATGAAAACATGATCATTTACGGTGTTGCCAATGACTTCTCTCGTCGACTTGGTTTAAACCTCTGCTTGATTATCGCAAAACATTACATTTACACTGCCTCCAGAAAAGAAGAAGAGTACTACTGGGAAGCTTTCATGGCCGTTCTTGAAAGTAAAATTCAGATAGAGATGCATAAATCTAAGAAACAGATACAGTTGTAATCCGTAACAATAACTATAGAAATAAGTATATATAAAAATAAACACATATAGAAATAATAGATATAATAACAACAAAAGTAGGCACCCAGGTTTCCTGTTCTCTGTAATATATTCTTTTTTTTTTAGTTTCTGCATGCCCTTTGTGTAACGTAAATTATTCTCTGTAAGTAAGCTATGTATTGTAGTGTATTGTAATTGTAAGTAAGCTATGTATTGTAATGTATTGTAAGTCAGTGTTAATCAATAAACTGCTTTATCTAAAAAAAAAAAAAAAAAAAAAAAAAATATTTGGTTTGGTCTTCTTTCTCTTCAGTCTCCTCTGGGAAACAATAGACAAAGGAATCTTAAAAAATTTGCATTATTGTTCATAAAAGTATTGCTCATTACCTGTAAAGATCTTTTTTTAGAGAGTAAAATATCCATGGGAGTATATATCCTTTCGACTTGTAGCCCCCAGGAAAGGTTTAAGGGTTAGAACTACAGGCGGTCTGCTATTTCACCAGAACATGCATGTTACTGCTCAAGGACAGCTTGAGACTTTGTATACAGCTATTTCAATTAAGGTTGTCGTCTCATTTCAAGCTTACAAAACAAGACCGAAGGGTTGTAGTGTAGGTAGTTGCAAATCAGTCTTAATTTTACGGCTGTCAGCAGTTGGTCAGGAACTTCAGATTTTTTAGTGCAACTGATAAATGGGCACCATCCGATTATTGTTAGCGGCAACCCTAATTCGGCGTTTCATTTTCCGTTGTTAGTACTTGTTATGATGTGCAAAAATTCATGATCCATATTTTTCATGATGCTGTTTTTCCTTAACTTCAAATTTACATACCATGAACGTGCTCCACATGTCCTCACATAATTTAAATTTGCCGTTTTAAACGCGTAGGCAAAAAGATCAGTGAGATTAAAAATTATATTCTAAACGAGAACTCTATGTGAAAATAATTCTTTCAGGTTTTTTATTTTTCATTTTAATACCATAAAAACTCTTCCATATGCTTTGCAATTGCACGGCAAGAAAGGTACTGCTGATTTTGGTGAACTTAGGCATAAAAATCCCATATTACCCTTGCGGTCTTGTCGCATAGGCTAATAAGCGTTCATACGACAACGTTAATTGAAATAGCTGTATGAATGCAATTTCATCCAGGGCAATGTACATACGTCTGGAGAGACGGTGTGCACGCACCAAAGAAAATTGAGAGACTGCTCGTAGTCTATGAGAATGGTACAAACTTAGGGCGGTACAACTTCAGATCCACTCCATACTAACGCTTGCTTCTGTTTACATGAAGGCGATAAGGAACGTGAAGCTGGTACAATATATTTTCATCTCTTGCTGGTATGATTACCATTACCATTGCTGAACTGATACGAATGACTCACAACGGTCTAAAAACAGACTGGGAAACCACGTAAACGTGCATTGAGTTCAAACCGGTCTGAGTTTTTTGTTTTGAGCATGCACATTTAATAAGCGACGTTGAAGCATTCCAAGCTGGAGGATAACAGATAAACTGGATTGTTAGGGATGGTTGGTCTCATGTAAACACTTCATGCCAGTCTGACTTTCTGACCAGTATCATGTAAACAAAATCATACCAGTGAGTTTGCACTTCTTTCATGAAATCAGGGCGTCACGGCAACTGGGTCTCTAAGGATGTTGTTAAACATTCTTGAGAGCTGCTCTACTTTAGTCTAAGGGGGTGTTTTAAGTTACATGACACCAGTATGATTTTCATTCTGGTACAAGTTCATCCCAGTTCCCTCTTGTTCCTCTGTATCTGTTTATGTGATTACTGCACAATTTCTCATGACAGTGTGAGCCATACCTGTGCGAGTTCACCCCAGTAGTGGTACCGGATCAAAATTCTCATTCTGGTACGTAAACCCATACCGGTATCAAGTAAACTAGTATAACTGTTTGATTCATTCTGCACTAGGTATTAACCATTTAGCCATCCAGAATAAGCCACACATCACCATGAAAAATGAATTTTGTAACTTAAGTAGGTATAAGGTTTTCATTGCCCACCTGAATGGAAGTCTTGATGGAACACTCATGTAAATGTTGTCAGACAGTTTTATCCTTGGTTCAATTTTTATTTTCCTTTGTGAATAACAGGATTGCCAAATTTTCTTTGGCCAAAAAGGCTGTTTTAGTCACTCAGTCTTTTATGTGTTTACATGACAATACAACACAGATCATGGTCAAATTTCACACACTAAAAGGCAGATGGTTTAAATATCTGGTATATTTGAATGATTTTAACACTGTTTAATTGTGCTTAATTATGTTTGGCTGAGTTCAGAAATTGACTACCGAGCCCAAATTAACCCAATCACTGCGTTCCATCCAGTTCAAATTACTGAACAGTAGGTAGGTAAGGTGGCATAATTATGATGACTGATATCCTCCACGTACCTTCACTGTAAGAAAAGACTGTAAGAAAATTACTGCTGACGTATACATGCCTACAACAAATTCAGGGCTCAAAATTGGCAAGTTGCCCGGTTGCCAGTGGCGATTTAAAACTGAACAGGCCCACTAAAAGTTGAGGTTTGATCGCCTGACGGGCTACTAGGATTAAAAAATGTTACAATGTAGTTGCAATAAAAACAAAATAAAATGTACATGTACTTTCATTAGAGTACCTTTAATTTCTTTCCTTTCCCTTCCTCAAATCTAAGTTCATAAATGTTATTGTAGTTAAAAATTTTTAGTTCTTGGAGTGCACAATTCAAAGCTATTCTGAAGTATTTAGATCAATCCACAATATATCAAGAGCCCATTTTCTTTTTATTGACACGTGTCTCCAGACTTACCCATAGTTCAATGTTGTACTTTTTCCCACATGATTATTGGCAAAATCCCTCGATAAAGGACTTAATTCTCACCCAGGTTGGGAGGGGTGTATTAAAAGCCACTTTATTTTGGCCTGGGCCACTAAGAAATCAAGGATACTAGCCGAAAAGCAACCGAGCACTGAAGTTAATTTTTAACCCTAAAAACTAGGGAAAATCGGTTGAGAGGTAGATATATACAGATTTACATTCACCTTCTTTTACCTCTATTATCTTAAACGTATTTTCCCAAAAGTGATCAACACATAATCTGTTATAAAAGTTATACCTTATTCGAAATACAAATTTGTTGTTTGTCATCAAAACATGTCAAAACTATAATCCAAAGTTTTATTTAAAAGAGAAGATTCTGTAATAAATTTGAACACTATTTGATATAACAAACATTCATAACACGTTAGACATATACAAATATTTTGCAAGCAGTCAAGAAAAGCCCAGTTAATCAACAATCGAGTCAGTGGGAGATGTTAACAACAGTTAAATGATGCTACACAAAAGAATTTAAGCTTATCTGCCAATATCAATATTTGGGGAATAGCCTGGATTTCTTGCTTTAACCAAGAACTGTTTGAAATATAATTTTACAGCAACACTGTAATTTAAGCTTACTGAAAACATAAAGGATGCTTTGTTGCCCTTTTACTTGGCAAACAAATAATATATGATTTTGCGGTCGAGTGAACGAAAACTTCTTTTGTCGGCTGTTTACAACCGGAATGGAAATTAAATTATTCAAGCACTGGACTAACGATAAACAAGAAACATCAAGCTATTAATGATCGATCGGAAAAGATCTAAAAAGCTGTTCACTGAGCTAAACTAAGCGTATTTCGGGTTGCCCTTGGTGTAAAACCTCACAACTGACGTCAAAGCATCTATTGTTCAACCCTATTGTTCAACCCGCAGTGAAACGCTAAACCAGGTAATCGAACATTAGTTGATTAGTGGATCGTTAGATCAGTGGATCGCTAGATCGATGGATCAGTGAATCGTTAGATCGATAGATCAATAGATCGATGGATCAGTAGATCGATGGATCAGTAGATCGGTGGATCAGTAGATCGATGGATCAGTGGATCAGTAGATCGATGGATCAGTAGATCGATGGATCAGTAGATCGATGGATCAGTGGATCAGTAGATCGATGGATCGGTAGATCAATGGATCAGTAGATCGATGGATCCATGGATCAGTAGATCGGTAGATCGATGGATCACTGGATCAGTAGATCGATGGATCTGTGGATCAGTAGATCGATGGATCTGTGGATCAGTAGATCGATGGATGTGTAGATCAAGGGGTCAATATATCGATGGATCACCACATCGATAGTCGGATCAGTGGATCGATGGATCACTAGATCGGTGGATGACGGTAACTCGATGAATCAGTGGACACGGACTGCTTTTCCCACTTTTTTATAGTGTGTCTAAGGGCTAGATTAATAGGTTGCAAGAAAAGCCTCTGGCACTAGGGCAGTTATCTTATTGCCTCTAATGGTAAAAATCTGCCTACTGATCCATCGATCTAACGATCCATCGATCTACTAATCCATCGATCTACCGATCCAGTCTCCTGGGAAAATCTCCTGTACAGAGCCACCTTAACTTTCGAACGCCAGATGTCAACTGGGAATTTCCAAATTGCTCATTCCAGTGACCATCAGGGCACGTTATCTGCTTTTGTATTGATAGAAGCCAGTTCTTGCAGTGAGCTAAAACATCTTTTATTGCCATAGTCACGTGACTAATGACGTCATCACCGTGGCAATTGATATGAGGGGTAACTTTCACGCAGGTGTCAATACCAAATGGTACAGCGTCCTCTTCGACCACAAGTTAACTAAGTTATTTAGCATTGAACATTTTTCAGGTGTAAAGCATGCTGGGAAGGTTCTTATTATAATTATATTGTTATTATTATTATTATTATTATTATTATCATTATTATTATTATTATTATTATTATTATTTTATTTTTCCTGTTATGTATGCCTGACCACGAAAATATGATCAAGACCTACAAAATAATTTATACCAAAGTTCGCGTGATGTAAGGTACAGATGTGTAACTGACAAAGGAAAACTTCGCATTTTCTAATGCATTTTATTAACATATATTTAGTACATATTGAACAGTTTAGTGACTTTCAATAACGTATTCAAGAGTGGCGAATGTATTTGTAAAAATCTAGAAAATATCGTATATTACAACTCCATGGCCAGCCACAAGTAGACCAAGGTAAGGCACAACCAGTTAACACTTTGCACGGCCTTATTTACTTAACCAGCTTTAATGAACTTAAAGAACTGTAAGACAGCCACAACGACAAAGGGTTATTATTGTTCTGAGTGTGATGTCATTTTCTGAACTTTCACATGAATAGCTCCTACAGAAATTTGTAAATCGATTCCAAACCGGGTTAAACTACAGCATCTAAAAGGGCTTAAGCTTCTGGCGGGGACTCTGGTGGGGGGACGTTGACAACAGATAATAGCAATAAGAAAGCTACTACCAACACAAGTATGCAGAATAACAAAAACTGTATCCCAAAAAGAATGCATTTAAATGCATTCTCCATTAGCATGAACAGTAGCTCTAAAGCTAATCTTAGCCCTGAAGAAATGTAACCCTGAGCATTTTGCATTTCTTCTTCTCTCTGCGGCATGTTGCGACTAAGGATACAATTCATCTCTGCTCTGCTATTCAAGACGTTTTTTAAACGATATGCCATCTGCTCGACCACAACTTGGTTGATGTCTTCCAGAAGGTTTACGCCCGGAAGCCAGTAGTGTGGGAGATTTCCTCTCTCCAGCCAAGACTGAAGTTCTTTAAGAAATTCGACAAAATGTTTTCCCAGGGAGTTCCGGCCAGCCCAATTCTCACGCCTCTCTGAAATGTAATGCAAGAATGCCGTCTTCAAATGGTATGAATCCAGTCTTCCAAGGGACGTCCGCTCCCTGTTAACGATTGTTTTCACGATTCTGAGGAGCTCGTGCCTACAGCCATGGTCATTTCTGTCCATGCACTGCAACATGTCCTTTTCCCTCAGTGAGAACGACTGCCTCCAGAGAAGCTCGGGATGAGGAACGGAAAGACATTTACTTGATTTGGGCACGAAGTACTTACCAGGCGCAGCTTCAAAGCAAGGAACAAGGTCAACGGATAACAGCTTTACATAGCTCCTCTTTTTCATGATATCCAGCTGGACGGCAGGCCCGTGGTAACGCACATTAAAAGATACATCAGAACTAGGTGAACTGTTATTGAAAGCATTTACAGCTTGGGCCAAAAGGCTGTGAAACCAGCCATTTCGAAGCCGTTCTGGATTTATGTACCCTTCAGGACTGGCGTAAGCGAGAAGTTTCGAGTCGTCTCTTGCCTTGAGTCGCACATAACCAGGGTAATCTGTTTTTTCAGCCATGACTTCTGAAACACCCCAAAACCATGGCTTGTCTGTTTTCAGCACCACCATGAGATCAACCTCATCTGAAGCTCCTGTTTTTAGCCTCTCGTACACGCTACCAGTGTACTCCAGTCTCAGGATTGGAAGAGGAGAGTACTGTCGACAGTACTCTATGATGTGGCCTTCAACATAGTCCCTTACCAGTGCTCTAGAGCGTGCTTTATCTAGTTCGTTGATCTTCACGTAATTCTCCGAATAATTACGGAGTTTCTTGGTCAGTGTGTAGTCTGCTAACAGCCAGCTCAACAGGGGCATTATCTAACAAAGGAAATGAAGTACATATTAAACGTAATGGTGTGGTTGCCCCACAGGAAATACAGAGCATTTATTTTTTCCTAGCAACTCTTTCCCGTGAAAGAGAATTCTTTACCCTTCCTTCGTAATACATGGAAATCACAAACTAACCTAGCAAAATAGTTTTGATCTTTGATTTTCATTACTAACAATTCCCTGCAATTAGTAATTGAACAGGTAAGCCCCAGTTTCTTCCAATATTGCTTCAAGTACGGCCAACCCTGTTTGCATATTGGTTTCTTTGTAGAAGATTTATTTTTGTTTAAACATTCCGATTTGCTATCAGTTATTGGCCATGGGTCGCTCTTAGCTTAGCATTTTTCTCATTTGATTCCGATGATTTGGCCATGTTGTCATTTGATTCATGAACTTGACGAGTTCAATCGAGGGTGACAATGTTGCCAGGGACGAACTTTATACAAGTTAAGAAATTGGTACCACCTTCTGGCGTGTGTTCAATGGTAAACAGTGTTTACTTGCACCGCAATAGTACAATCAGATTTATACGTTCTAGCTAAATTGTAGGGATTGTAGGATAAGTCAGATAAAACCATTAAGCAAACCTGTGACGCTGAAAACTTGCCATAAGATGAAGTATTTGGCCAAACAATATTTCTTTCCATCATATCTTTCTGCCCGTAAAAGAATATGCTCACTGGAGCCGTCAAACATATCAAAACACCATATTTCTAAAGGAAATGAGAGTGGAGAAACCAAAATTTGTATAACTTTACTTCAGATTTTACAGTTTTGATGACGTAAGAAGGAAACCACCTGCAACTGCGGACCATGATGAACATGACTTTGTCAGTAAGATGACGCTAACTGATAGATGTCAAAGAGTGGTCAGCTCCTGGACCAGTGCTAGGCGTCACTCCAACTCCTGCAGTGACATATTTTGCAGCATGCAAATTTGTTAAATGGCCGAGATCTTCGCTAGCAAGATTATGCATAAATATAATACTAAATTTATAAAGGAGTTATTGTTTATCATTTGCTCAAGTAGAGCACTTAGATGTGTATACATTAAATTTAGACTCGAAAAGCCAACAGTAACCCGCTTGTAGACAAGAACAAAATTGGCTTTTTGCTTCATCGCAGGCTGACTGTACAGTCAGGCATCACCTGCCCTTTCGATCAGAAAGTTCACTGCACAAATCATGCTCCCATTTTCTTTCAAAACGAAAATATGGTTATATGGAAAAACGCCTCGCTCCTTTTCTTACCTGTATACAATGTAGCATGGAACAGTCAATCACCAACCTGATTTGTTGAAGGTTAATTTAAAATCGTCGTAGTCAACAAGGCGGTGCGAGCACTAAAACATTTACGAGATCAGTATCGTGCATATTATGCAAATGCATCTCGTTAAAAGAAAACGAATCAGCCAATGAAATCCGCCAGCAAGTTCGCAATAATTTCTTCCGGTTTTTCTGGGAAAAATATATAATTCTGAGAAAATCGTTTCTAAAATGGGTACTTGTTTGGAAAATCCATATCCGGATTCTTTGTACAGAATTGTGCTTTTGTTTGTTTGTTGCGGTTCTAGCAAAAGTAACTTCAATACAAGCGGGATAGCTGGGATAATCTAGGATAATCCTAACCAGGCTAAGATAAACAACAACCCTAAACCAGCTAACCAAGCTGAACAAAGCAATACCCAGAAGAAACTGAACACAAACTTTAACACTAGCCTTAACTCGTACACAAAAACATTTTGTCTTTTGTATTCTGAGTTGTGCGGAATTCCAAAACGAGAAATACGATTAATTTCATATTCCATGTCTTCTACCTGCTTTATTCTAAAACCAGGAATGGAGGGGCCTTTCATATTTCAACACGTATGGTATTCCAACAAGAGGGATGTCTTTATTAATACAAGGAGTGTATGGCCTTTCATCTTCCATCGCATGTGGTAGTCTAACAATCACTTCTGGTTATTCTCGGAAAACATAGATAATTCTGAGAAAATCAGTGCGGAATGAACCACAAATCATTACTAACCCAGAATATTGCAACATCTCTTTCAATCGTAGTTTCTTAGAAAAATCGGACACTTCCCAGAATTGAATGTTAAAAACACGGCAACAAAAAATAAGGCAAGCTTTTAGAGGCTAAACAGTGCGGAGAGTAAACTCTCACTTTCATAAAAGATAGATCTAATACGGCTGCAATTGTCCTTTCATTTTGCGTTCGCTTGCTTCTTTGTAGCGACGGAAGCCGTGACAAGCCCAAGTACAAATGTCTAAAACACTGAGAAAAGCAATAGCAAGAACAAGGATGAAAGCATTTTATAGTAACCATCTTATCTTGGTGTTCGCTTTGCTGTTGAAAACCGGTTTTCTAAACTACTGGGAGGAAAGTTTTGATTCTCAGAAGCAGTAAATGTTTTTCAATGTTTTCTAAGAAAAACCGGAAGTTTATGTCAATGACGTGTCGCCGATTTGATTGGTTGATTTATGTTTTCACGAAAAAAGCTTCAATTCATTCAGCACATCAGAAGGAAAATACAGCTGAGAATCTTGGTTCTTTTCGTTTTTTCAGCTTTTTATACATCAGGTTAGTATGGCTTTAGAATTAGTGAGTTTGTGATGTATAGTAATGAAAGAATTTCAGCCGTAAATGTGTGTCGAAACATGCATGTTAGTTGTTCGTGTGTTTCGTGAAAGGGATTACATTATGAGAAACTCGTTTGATCCTCCGTCAACAAACGCTGATAAAAAGGAAAGGAAGATCGAAAGAAAGATCGATGTAAAACATTACAAAAAATCAATGCGTCAATAGTCAACAGCACTTATAGAAGAGAACCCCACGCACCAACACATTTAAGAGGCTGTCTCCCTAAGAGCGGTCTGGTCGATCTGGCTTGAAAAATAGATTTCGCTCATTTCGTGTGTGTTGAAAGACTTTCATGTACCTATACTAAAACCACAATCCGCTTGATCGGATCTTTTAAATTTTTGAAGTTTTAAGGGATTTTCAGTTCACCCGAGGGAACGCTTCTGAGGGCCCATATCGAGGCTGAAATTTTACCCAGCTTTGAAGATCAATTTAACGAGAACTGACAAACCCTGTACAAAACAAACACCACAGCCAGTTGTAATAAGTCTTTTTTAATTACTAAAGCGACTTTTGTGGCCGTTGAGTTTCAATTCAGCTAGCAGTGAGACTTTTACGACACGCCCATTGCACAGCTTATTCAAACACGCCAAGACCCTATGAGGTGCCATTACCGCCAAAATTCAGCCCCTTTATTTTTTAGTAAATGGTGCCCTAAATTTTATAAATGGTGCCCTTATTTGCAAATGGTGCCCTTAGTTTTGTAAATGGTGCCCTAATTTTTATAAATGGTGCCCTTAGTTTTACAAATGATGCCCTAATTTTTATAAATGGTGCCCTTAGTTGTGTAAATGGTGCCCTTACTTTTGCAAATGGTGCCCTAATTTTTATAAATGGTGCCCTTAGTTTTGTAAGTGGTGCTCTAATTTTTGTAAATGGTGCCCTAATTTTTGTAAATGGTGCCCTTATTTTTGTAAATGGTGACTTTCCTTTCATGAAATGGTGCCTTTACGTTCATATATGGTGCCTTTATTTATATAAATGCAGCCACAATTTTTGTAAATTGTGCTTTTTCTTTGTAAAAATGGTGCCTCGTCTTCATTTCAATGGTTCCCCAATTTCTAAAATGGGGCATCTTTTACTTATGTCTGTATCAACTAATTTACGCGGGGATTAGGCTGGGCTCAGTCTCAGTCCCAGGGCCTTCTCCTGTTGTAAATGGCTTAAAAGAATCGAGGGACAAATTTAATATGGCCAAGTCCGTTGAAGGCCTTCGAAACTGTGCTGTAGCTTACTGACATGATGGAAGTTTTAGATGTCCAAGAAGCGCTAGAGAGGATTGACCAAATTGAGGCTGTTCATTGTTGGGCAGCATCGGTCTTGGGTGATGCTCCTCTAAATCACAAACTTAGGCATTGGGAGTAAGGCAGTCTTGGTTTTCAGATCTTGTAAAGGTCAACTAGCTAGTATCGCAATCACTACTGTCTAGTGAAATTACTATTCAAGTGAGTCGCATGATAGTATGCTATTTTGGCATTGTACAGCACACATCACTCGGATATATAAAGCTTAGATTTAGCCCCATGCTTCACTTCCTCAGTGTGACTGTTATCGAGCACACAGCACAATGATATGTTCATTGCTTAGGGAAGGTACGTTTTTTCTTGGGGGGGGGGAGGGCTGGGGAATTTTGGTATTTTTTCCCAAAAAAGTGTTGGCCCTCCCTTGCGTTTTAACAAAAAACTCCTGACCCCCCACCTTTAGGTGACTGACAAAAGCGCGACCCTCCCCTCACTACAACATGGTATGTTCCATGCTGTAGAAACCTCAGAACGTTTCGCTTGTGAACGCAAAGTGTTTGACTATGAATATATCTCGATATTGAATGTGTGCGTGCTGAAACAAGGAAAATGCGAACAATCAGTGTGGGATATTTACGTTTTATAGCTGAAGTTTGAATATGGAAGTATTTGAGTATTATAAAAGCTCTGAACATAAAATATCTAAGGGAAAATACATGCGCTTCTTTCTCCGACTAGCCGGCATTGCTGTTGGTTATTTTAACAGAAAGGTTTAGTTGTTTAGCATGTGAAATCTGCCTCTCAAAAACAAATATTTCCGACATTTCCGACAGGGTAGAGCGCATTGTTGGATCTCTAGTAACTCTTCAGAACTAAACGACTCAGGAGATCAGGCAGCGGATAGCCAACAGCAAGAAGCTGAAGAAACGATACCTGAGTCAAGTACTTCTCAATAGGGACACGAGTCCTCCGAGAAAAACTATGTGGCATAGCATAATATACATGTAAAAATGTAACCTAGTACCTATAATAAAACACTAAATTAAATCAAAGTTGGTGAAAAGAAAAACTTAATCTGTAAGAAAAATGGAAAGCAACATCGCAACAATTCTCATTAAAAAATTCTGGAAAAGATGTGTGACCCTCCCTTGAATAGCTCACATGAGGTATGGCCCTCCCCTTTTGGTGCTCACTTTCACTGATGACCCTCCCCTCTGAGGCCCCAGCCCTCCCCCCCAAGAAAAAACGTACCTTCCCTAAAGCGCCTGTCGAGCTGCAATCGATTTCTCGCTCACTCGCTTGTTTTTCTTTTCCTTCACTATCTCTGAACGGAAAGAGAGACTGCTCGTAGCCTTTAGCGAACACCACTCGCAAACTACACAAATTCGTCGATAATATTCAGATATTTTCGTTCTTTCAATGCAAAAAGACTCGTAACACCTGCCTTCTTAATTGATCTCCTTATTAATGACGATTCCTTCGTATCAACTTCTCGCCTCAAATAAACCCTCATCTCTCTCCGTTCACAAGAACTATCATGTACTGATGGTGCAATCAACTAATATTGCATCATCATACTAGTACCAATTCCTTCTCTTCCTAGCCCAGGCCGGCAAAACGAAACTGTCCTTTTTGTCCGCTGCGAAAAACAAGTTAGCCAATCAGAAACCTTACAATCCACTTCGCAAACCACCCCTCCCCCCGCCGTAAAACGCCAAGGGAAACCGCCTCTCACGCAGCACAATATTACACCGCTCCTATATAAAACGCAACTTTCAAAGCAAATCACATTCACAGAAGCGTGATATGCTCCCGACATTCACAAATCCTTCTGACTCCCACATTTTTACACTCCTCAAAATGTTAATCCCAATAATATATAGATTTAGCCAAGCCTAAAAGCGGAGCTCCACATCCCTCTTTCATGCTTGTTGGCCCGTAAAATACAATAAATTTTAGTTGTACAGTTATTCGCCAGAGGTGAAAAACAGCAGGGGAAAACATGCGGACCGCTGACGAAACTGTGACTCGGCTTATTTTTCTTCAAAGAGAAGACTTCAGCACGACTTTCACCGACAGCTCTTCTTGTAGCATTCTTTCGAAAGCTAGCTAATTAAGTTCAAGAAGAGTACTTGTAAAACTACAATTACTAAAAAACCCACTTAAGTTGTTCCCGGTAGCAACTCCACAGACTTTTCCCTGCAAATACACATTTCTCACTGATTTCAATGCATCCCTATGGCTGTTTAATTCTGTTAACCATGAAACATTTCTCGAAATCCATTTTTCTAAAATAAATAATATTTTCCCGGCATCAAACCAATTTACTGACAAAAATTGCCCAAAAAATGTTTTCGGAAACTTTTAAGTACACGTACATAAATTATCAAGAGAAAATGACACAAGTTTTTCACCCGCGGACTATTAATCGGACGCTTTCAAGAACACAACCTGAACTAATTTTAGGAAGCTTTTAGAGTCTCATTTTAGACAAAATAGACTTAAACCGAGAAATGCTTTGCTTATAGTTACTTAAATAAAGATTTCATTTCGATCTGTAACGAAAGACACACTGAAATGGCTTACCGGCTAAAAACAAACGAACACGAAAACATGCCACACTGAACTCACTCACTGAAACGGCGATTCTAAATTTAGTCGCTAAATTGGGACAGAAATGTCATTCACTTCTAATGAAGAAACCAAAAATATATAAAAATATAAGGAAGATAAAATATTCCACAACTGAACAAAAAACATATGGAGCTTTACACTAAGACTATAAACTTAATAAAAAATATTGATGACAGAGCGACTCTTCAGGTGTTGAATACTAAATTACGAATTAGTCAAAACAACCCGATATGCGGTGCCGAAGAAAAACAACCTAGATTGAAAAAACAACACAGACTCAATCTAGAATAGTCACGATTTCTACTTTTCGAATAAAATACACTACTGACTAGAATTCCTCAAAGAAAAATATTGAAAAGTACGCACTAAAGTTCAAAAGAAAATTGCGCATATATATCAGATTGCTCACTAATGAAAATTCCTTTAATGAATAAACACAGAAAAAGGGACAAGAAACCTTCAAAAACATGTAATGTCATTCACATACGAAGCACCTGTTTGCCTAAAAACCGTGCCTATTTTATAAACCGGCGGTCGCCAAGGCGACGGCCGGTTAAAAACGAGGCACCATTTTAGAAAACTGAGGCACCGCAAAAAAGAAAATGAGGCACTATTTTTTAAAAAGAATGGGCAGAATTACAACAATTGCGGCTACATTCACATAAATAAAGGCACCATACATATGGAAATAAAGGCACCATTTTTTGAAAGGAAAGTCACCATTTATAAAAATTAGGGCACCATTTGTAAAACTGAGGGCACCATTTATAAAAGTTAAGGCACCATTTACAAAACTAAGGGCACCATTTATAAAAAATTAGGGCACCATTTGTAAAACTAAGGGCACCATTTATAAAAATTAGAGCACCATTTACAAAACTAAGGGCACCATTTACAAAACTAAGGGCTCCATTTATAAAAATTAGGGCACCATTTGCAAAAGTAAGGGCACCATATGTAAAAATTGGGGCACCATTTACTAAAAAATAAAGGGGGTGAATTTTGGCAGGACGTAACTAATCGATATTTTCGATGCTTAATAAAAATCGATCGTAATTTGATTGTCTTATAGTTCAAGGGTAAGCGAATAAAGCGTTTTTGAACGACTAAAGCTTGACTTGCCTGCGCCTGTTTTCCAGAGGTAAGCTTGTTAGCGAGTTTCGAAGTTCGCTCGATAATTCCACAGCAAGAAAAAATTCTGCCACCCAGACTTTGGCTTATTGTTGTGTATGAAGCAGATCAAAGGATTACTCTGTATTTTCCGTTTCATATTAGTCGTACAGCGAAGTTTTTTTACGACGAAACAATGCACATCGAGTTAACGTAACCGCCATGTTTACCTCTCTACGGCAACCGCTGACCAACCTTTGAGTAGGGCTGGCTCACTGGCCGGGTTACATTTTCATTCTTTTGGCGGTGATCTACCCTTTAATGAGAATTTCGGAAGATGTGGGACTCTTAGGGGCTAACATTGAAAGTAGTTTGCAGTTGCATCTGCAACTGAAATTGCTATCAGTGTAGTTTGCAAATAATTTTTTACAAGAAAAAAACATCAACGACAACAAACCAATAAAACGAAAATTGCTGCACAAAAGGCTCCTAATGCTTCGTTTACTTCACACGTGTCACGTTCTTTTGATTCACTCACATGATTTAGCTCAGCATTTGCTACATATATACTGATATAATTGTTATACACTTTTGACATTCGAGGAGAGTCAATAATTTTTCTATAAAAGAAGGCTTGTCTGTTTTTCTCTTTTTCAATTAATACATGTGTCAATTGCACAAATTTTAAAACTTTATTTACGAGTGTTCCCCCACACCTGCGCGCACCTCTTCAAAACAGCCAAGTCGTGTATCAGGATGCTTCTTGAGAAGCAAAGATGGAAACTTGAAAACTGTGGTCCCTCGCGTGGTGCAAGTTGTGTTGTTTGGTTGGCAGACTGCAACGTCGAAGTCGCAAATCATCTTATCGGCTGTCACCTTTTAAAGAGGCCGTCAGTGAAAAAGAGCTTACACTTGCAAGGGCTGCCTTATTTTATTTCCCTCAAGAAGGTTTAAATAGCATGTGGATATGCTACAGGCATTGCCACATGTTATGAAAGTTTTCGAGGAGATCTAAAGTGACATGCCAGTATTCTGAGCATAGCGGCGATACGAAGAATGTGCGAGGAGGAAGATGTGGTTAAGATGGAGATGGTTCAGGACATTTGGAAGCTATTTGGAGTAATCGTTCCCATAGGATCAGATAGTTTTATACATTATTTTAATCAATGCGGTTCTCTTTTTTGTATTTTCCTCAACAGATGAATAACTTTTTTTCCTGTGAATGGAAAAACATTATCTGGTATAAGTATTGTCGTCTTCGTCCATATGTTTTAATGACATCAACAAACTTTTTTGGGGGCTTTGCAATGTTTTTTTTTTCAATTTAAGAAAAACATTTATTTTTTCACATTGATTCGCTTTGTCTTCGAATATGATTTGCTTCACCTTATAGCCAAATTTATCCAAAGAAATTAAAAAAAGTACCGATTATTCAACAATTTTCGCTTACATTCACATCAAATTAGAATGAAAAAACTAAACAGTCGCTTTTTGCCTCTTAAACGTTTTGAAGGGAGGTGCAAATCACGAATCACCAAATGCATGTAATAAGCGTCAAGTGTGAGAAACGCCTGCGAGGAAGTTACAATCGGTCTTTGTTTAACTTGGTTGAGATAGTACGGTGAGTTTTCTTTTTCTCACAAATCACGGACCGTAGTAAGTCAAAAGCAAAGGAAAGGCGACTTACTTTCGTCACTCGTCCGTTCTAATGGGAAAGAATGATTGCTTTAGTTTCGGTTTCTGAAAAAAAGTTGAGAACTTCTCTAGTCTTACGTTGAAGCGATGATGCTGAAATGCAAACAATTGTGCGAGAGACTTATTAGCCTATGAAACTAGTTAATTATAATATAATAATACTTTTGCTTCTGCAAGTGGCTGCTAGCTAGCGTTGAGTTTTGCGAGGATAGACCAAACAACAAACCCTCCTACATTAGCCATTAGGAGTTTGAAGTGGGTGGTAGATAGGAATATATATATAGCCACAGGTGTCCTAACTTGCCTTAGATTAAACAACGCGCAATAACACAAAACGGAAGGCTCATGGCGACAGTGAAATGTGTACGTCCCCTGTCATTCATGTATGTTCTTTTTTTCCTGTAGTAAAATTTTATTATTGGTAGTCTACCAGTTATTGCAACTTCAGTAAATGACGCTCATGCTGTACGTTCAGAAGTGCAAAAACCTGCAATACGCCAAACAAAATTTTCCCAGCCGCGGGGTTTCAGAAGATTAGAAACAAATACCTGCTGCAGTCCTCAAAAAGAAAAGTACTACTGTTTATAGGACACCACATATCAGAGATTAGAAGAGGCTTTACCAGTTAGTTAAGTTTAACACTTGACAAATTTAAATTCGAAGACTCTCCTCACAAAATTAAATCATATTATCTCTAAATCCTGCTCTACCCACCCCCAGGCCCCCACGTCCCCTTGTGAGCCTACTCTTTGAGTTGGTCAGCGGTTGTCGTAGAGAGGTAAACATGGCGGTTACGTTAGCAGCACTCGATGTGCATCGTTTCGTCGTGAAAAAACTTCGATGTACGACTAATATGAAACGGAAAATACAAATTAATCACCTTGATCTGCTTCATACACTACAATAAGCCAAAGTCTGGGCGGCAAAATTTTTTTTTTCTTGTGGAATCATCGAGCGAGCTTTGAAACTCGCTAAAAAGCTTACCTCTGGAAATGGACGCAGGTAAGTCAAGCTTTAGTCGTTCAAAAACAGTTTATTCGCTTCCACTTGAACTATAAGACAATGAAATCAGGGTCTGGAAGGGTATTCTCGGGATCCGGGATTTGACCAAAATACGGTGCGGGATTCGGGAAAACGCAAAATATCTTGACGGGATTCAGGATTTGACTGCTACCAGGGAAGCGGGATTCGCCAAAATTTCGGCACGGGATGCGGGATTTTTTGGCTTGTCTGTCGGGAATTCGGGAAAGCGTCACGACCCAAGTAAACGTTCTAGCGGCAAAAGCGAATCAACCAGGCGAGCGAAAAATATCAATCAAAAGGGCCAATCTACATCTTAAATTTATTAGCTTTTGCAGAAATTAGTCTTTTTTAACGTATTTTTGGGAAAGAAAAAACGGTATTCGGGATAGCGATGAAAAAAGGGCGGGATGCGGGATTCTCCTCAAAAAGGAGCGGGAATGCGGGATCAGGACCCCCCCTTCTAGACCCTGTGAAATTGGTTTTTACTTTATTTCTGATGGTTTTAGATCTGATTACGAGGGAATTTGACACCACGCTTAATGTTGACAAGTCCCTTAAATTCGAGGCAAGACTTGGAGATCGTCGAAATTAGGCAAGTTCACAGAGTTATATTTATTTCATCAAGGACTGGCCGCAAGGTTTTTCTCTGTGATGACATTTCCTATCACCTTCTTTTCAGCTGTGTTGGTTTGGTTGAAATAGGCCGCCTCACTTTTTCAAAAATACGCTTTGAAATTGGTCGGTCTTCGCGTGTTTGATTAAGCTGTGCAATGGGGGTGTCGTAAAAGTCTCACGGCTAGCTGAATTCAAACTCAACGGTCACAAAAGTCGCTTTAGTAATTAAAAAAGGCTTATTATAACTGGTTGGGGTGTTTGTTTCGCACAGGGTTTGTCAGTTCTCGTTAAATTGATCTTCAAAGTTGGGTAAAATTTCAGCCTCGATATGGGCCCTCAGAAGCGCGTTCCCTTGGGTGAACCGAAAATCCCTTAAAACTGCAAAAATTTAAAAGATCCGATCAAGCGGATTGTGGTTTTAGTATAGGTACATGAAAGTCTTTCAACACACACGAAATGAGCGAAATCTATTTTTCAAGCCAGATCGACCAGACGCCTTAGGAAGACAGCTTCTTAAATGTGCAACGCTCAGTAGGGCAAGCCAAACATGACAAAAATAGGTTGAGTTTGAAATCACCTATCGAGTTTCAGTGACCGATATGTGAGATTAGGAAATCACTATATGAGAATTAGAAATCACCATATGAGAATTGGAAATCACTATCTGAGAATAAAAACTGTCATGCGAGATTATAAATTACCCATTGAGAATGAAAAACCATTAATCGAGAAAAAGATTGATGATTGAAATCGACATCACCTGTTGAGAATGAGAAATCATTATGCGAGAAATAGAAATCACCATTCGAGATTATCGATTAGTTTTCAGAGCGTAGCAGCGTCCAGGCTCCGACTCGGCTTAGAGCCTTGCTTTCGTTCGCTAGCCTCACGGGGATGTTCAGGATGGCGGAGCACCTTATTCGTCATGAGAGGAGCAACTGCGTCAACTTGTTCAGGAAGTTCGACCGAGTATCAGAACAAATGTCTCAACCAAATCATTCAAATGTGAATGCTCAGGTATCCCGTATTTTTGGACGCTGGCAATTTAATCCAAGAGCCGCAAGCAAGCTCCTCGCATTTCAGACGCCTGACAAACATATTAAGACGAATTGGAATTTCCAACATAAAGGAACAGGACGAACAGGTCAAGATCGAAGGCGATAGAAAACGCTCCATTTTTGTGTGATTTGTTATTACTTGCTGGCCCAACAGTCAATGTTATACCACGACAGGGAAGGAGAGTAGGGGCACGAGTAGCACTGAGCACGGCCATGTGCTCAAATATGCATGTCAGTATCTCAGCCTGATGCTTAAAAACTTGTAGGTGATCTTTAGATAAATCTTGTCATTTCTAATCCTTTCTTACATGTCCTGTTCTCCTTGTGCTGCAGATGTTCCTTTTGACCTTTCCTTTGACTTAGATGATGCTTTTTCAAAACATGTATACCTACGTCGATTTCTATTAAGGGATGACATGATAGAACTTTTCAGTGATCACACTATGATAAATGTTAACTTAGATACAACTGTTATTGGGAGTGATGGTAATCCAGTTGAGGGTAAAAGAGTGCATGTCGTGAGGGAAGTATTAACTAGCTTTTGGCAACTAGTGTACCATTCACTAACTGTTAGAACACAGGAAAAAGTGCCATGCATATGGCATGAACTTCAGAAAACACAATGGGAAGCAATTGCATGTATAATTGTGTACAGTGTCAAACGGTACAATTATTTTCCAATTTTTTGTTATGTGCTGTCATAGCATCAGTCTTGTTTGGAGAGGAAAACGTTTCAAACAGTTACTGGAATCATTTTCACTATATGGATCATAATTTCACTTGGTGATAACTTTGACCCTAATGATGAGGACCTATTGGATTTCCTGAGCAATTTTAAGTGTTTTACTAAAGTAACTGGAGGGAACATTTTACAGGTTGTTTATGAGCTAGCACACAAGGCGCATTATTGATTGTTTTGCACCAATACTTTCATTGTTGAGAGCATTCCCCCATTTCCCTGCCTTTCAAAGCTTACAAGGCTTGCAACAAATGTATCTTGAAAAGACGCCAACCCCAAGAAAATTATCAAGCTTCTTGATGCAAATCCACAGATGGAACCAGAGAGAATGGCTCTGAAACATCTTAAGAGGTATATTAGGTCCCTAGATGGACAGGCTATCTCCCAGTTCTTTTCATTTTTTGACAGGGAGCAATGTTATTGCATGTGAATCATTCTAAGTTACATGTACATTCATTATGCTTGAGGGGGGCTGGACGTAGACCAATAATTAGAACTTCTGCTGCCATACTCGAGTTGCCTTCCAAATACCAGTCGTATTCAGAACTTGCTGAAGAATTCAGTTCTCTCATAAATGAAAAGGGAGCCTTGGTCTTTCAATATTATTTGATTCCTTTATTTCTTGTACCCTGTACCACCATGTTGAATCAAAAGAAGAGATATGTGTTATGGCTGGGAATAACAATAGACTTTTCTCAGGTACAAGTATGCATTTAGCATTCAGTTGTTGTAGGTTCAAGTTTGCATTTGTTACTGTTAATGTTTAAATGCTGTACAAGAACATTGTAAGAGACTTTGGAGTGTTTATTTTTGTTCTGTTCAAACAAGTTCATGTTTTCAAATAGAGGATCAAGTTACAAAATTATGTCTATTATATCTTCACTATATTTATGTCACTAACAGTTAGAATGCCTTTTGACCGGATTTAAACATCAATAAAAAAATTAAAATGCAGTCTGAGTAGTCATTTGTAATATTATCATAGATTACATGATTTCAGTTTGTGAGCCGTTTGGAATGAAAGACAACCTGCAGTAAAAAGTAGCATGTTGCTTGTACGAGGTGTATGTCGTCCAAGAAATCACTGCCTGAAATCCAAATTTCACTACAAACTACCTCATCTCCCCACCACCAAGTAAATGCAACTGGAAATGTGAAATGATTTGATGACAAATCAGTGTAAATTACACAATTCTATCAAAATTCAAAACATTTAAATTCAAGGGTCATAAATGCAGGAAGTGACAATCATATTGACTGGTTGATCTTGCTGATGTCTCGTTTTTAATAAAAACAATCTCTGCAGTAAGTTATTTCTTATCCTTATGCAGCCCATGTGGGGGATAACAGTGATCAACTACTCCCATTTACATCACAGGAAATGTCAAAATACTTTAGTGGGTCATAAATCTTTTTCATTACTACTCATTGAGACCTTGAATGATTGTCACAGTGTTCAGAAAGTGCCAGTGACTAATTCCATTATTGCCATCATCAGAAAGAGGGTCCATTCTACTGGTAATTCCTGCAGTTGGTGATCCGTAAGCTGAATGTGTGCTTCTGGCACAACATTGTTGTCTGCTTGAATATCAGTCACTGGACCATCATAATCAATTCCATGTGTCTGCCAATTTGACAATTGATTCCTCAGGAATAGCGAGTAAACCAGTTTACCACATTGTAAAGGGTATTTGGTGGCCTAACTGTTCTAATACCATGGTAATTCTACTGGTTTGCGAATTCACGTAGGGAGGCATTGATCCTAGGAATATACACATATTGCAGAGCCAGCAAGTGTAATTCATCCAGTGAGTCCAAAGTTCCATTGCTCTCAAGAAGTTCAGACAAATCGTGGAGCCCAGTCTTTCGATGCGTTGATCATGAACAGTCCTGCCAGCAATAAAAGTACTACGGTGTGATCCCCGGTTAATGAGCATTATATCTTGCCACATCTACCCTGGCCACCACGAACCCTTGAAGGGAGTCCAAACTCTTGTACTCCTTCCTCAAAATATTGAAGCACAGTACTTGCTTTGTTGTCTGTGCAACATTTCAGATATACTATGGCTCTGCTGTAGCCATCAATACATCCGTGATCTCCATGAGATTAGTTTATGGTTTGAATGAATTTGCCACAAATGATCTGGACCGGTGACATTGTAGGTTCTTTTACATATTGCACACCAACGCCTTACAGCTCTACCAATACCATCTATCCTCTACCAGCTTTCTCTGATTCTGAACCTTTGAATATTCATACCCCTATCTTTGAGACTGCCTCTTACATAGGTTTCACCACCATATGGTGTCAAGTTAAGGGTCTTCTGTATCTGCGCTCAAGTACTTGTACCTAAATTCTTCCCTTCGTAAAAAGAGATCCATAGTTTAATTCCTGTTTTTCCTCTAAACTTTTTAAAAAAGAAGAGGAACTTGGTTGATAGCGTGTCATGAAAACCATTTCTTGTCGAAAAGTCTCTAATCTCCATGAACAGACGCAGTTTCGTTGAACAACGTTTCTTAAAGTACCGATTACTACATAAAATAACAAGAGATCCTCCGTGCACAGACTAAATTATAGCGCAGGGAAAAATTCTGTGACAGTGAAATGGAGACAAGCAGTTTTGTGTGTTTCTCAAGCCTCCTTTTACAGATTTCTACAAAGTAATCCTACAAGATCAGATGCATGATAAACTGAAGCATTTCTTTCGATAATACATCTCAGAGAATCAAAAAACTCCCTCAAGTCTTCTGAACTTAATTGCTCCACCAATGTATTTTGCGAATCCTACCAAAACGCACTCCGCTGACAAGTTGTTGCTCACCGACTCAGAAAAACTAATCGATAATCTCAAATGGTGATTTCTATATCTCGCATAATGATTTCTCATTCTCAACAGGTGATGTCGATTTCAATCATCAATCTTTTTCTCGATTAATGGTTTTTCATTCTCAATGGGTAATTTATAATCTCGCATGACAGTTTTTCATGCTCGTGTAATGACTTCCAATTCTCATATGGTGATTTCTAATTCTCAAATAGTAATTTCCTAATCTCACATATCGATAACTGAAACTCGATAGGTGATTTCAAACTCAACCTACTTTTGTCATGTTTGGCTTGCCATAGCTTAGCTTTCGTCAGACAGCCAGAAAAGTAATTCTTTTATCATATTTTATAACATCGTGAGACAAATATTCTACCAAGATAACAGTGCTGATGAGATGAAACTACAAGGCCTGGTTTTGCTACAAATATCTTTCGCGTTGTATGACATATAATAAAATACTGCATATAATAAGTGAGGAGCCTTTCAGGGACAACGGAAGAAACTCTGCAAATCGAACAAAATATAAGAAGGCCAGCCGGTGGAAGGTCAAATAGTTGGCTAATTACACACGCGGTGCGGAGTTGAACTCGGGTCTACCAGTTCTCTGGGCTACTGTAATTAGCAAGGACGACTAGCGCAGTTAAAGCTAAGACGCCCTCCCAAACCCCTCCCCCCCCCAAAAAAAAAACTAATAACAATCGACAGTTGATTCAAAGCCCCCCCCCCCCAAAAAAAAACAATAATAATAACAGCCGTTTAGCGTGAGAGACGACCAGATTTTTTACTCGTGGATTAGCACGACAAATGCCTACAAATATATGGATGATAGTACAGTGAATAAACGTGAAAATAAAAGGAATAAATCGGCCGAGTTTATTTGACTTCAATAAATATAGCAAGCGTTAAATCTCGGTTTGAGTGTGATTCACAACTTTTTTTTTAGGCAACCAATACATAGCGGTAATAATAGAGTAGTGATATTGCAATATTATAACAGGGATTCAATGCTATCGTGAACGACCCCAATGCCAGCCAAAACCAATCTTATATTCTAAAATTCCAATTCCCCGCTTATCGCTTATACCAATTCTATTTCTAGAGAGATTGCTGATTACATACATGTAACCTCTATTTTAATATCAGATAATGTGGACTTTGGCACACCCGAAGCAAGAGGCTTAGGGGGGACACCCGTTTAATGGGCATAATAAAACGGGTTCAAAGTATGGTGATACCCCACCTACCCCACACCACCTCAATCGGAAGCTCTGGAAACGTTCTGCTTCCCATGCTTTCTATGTATATGACTAACAGGTATTTTAATATACTACTATCCTTCCTAACTCTTGTATATCCAGGAAAATGCATATCTTACTACTTTATTGTTTTTTTTTATATTAGATATGAGTTCTTCAGCGCAAGCGCAGCAAGATGCTAAAACGCTTACCAAGAAACTCCGTGATTTCTCAGTGAAGTATGTAAAGATCTCCGAAGTTGACATGGCTCGCAGTAGAGAGCTGGTGAGGAACTACGTTGAAGGTCAGGTTATGGTCTACTGCCGACAGAACTCCGCTCTTCCAATCCTGAGACTGGAGTATACTGGCAGTGTGTACGAGGGCCTGAAAACAGAAGCTGCGGATGAAGTTGATGTTATGGTGGTGCTGAAAACAAATAGGCAGGAAGTCACGGTTGAAGACCCAGGCATACCAGGTTATGTGCGAATCAAGGCTGCCACGGGCTCAAAATTTCGCACGTATGCAAGCCCTGAAGGGTACATCAATCCCGAGAGGCTTCGAAATGGCTGGTTTTATAGTCTCGTTGACCAAGCAGTGACTGCTTTTAATAGCAGCTCCCCATATTCAGACGTCCGTTTGATTGTGCGTTACCATGGACCTGCCATCCAGCTAGATATCACCAGGAAGGGGACTGGTGAGGTGCTGCTCTCAACTGATCTAGTACCTTGCATTCACATTGGGGGTGATGACTACTTCGTGGCAAAATCTTATGCAGGGCGCAGAAGTGTTCGTCACTCCGAGTTGCTTTGGAGGCAGTCGTTTTCACTTAAAGAAAAAGCTACGCTGCAACACATGGATACTGACCGTGGATGCAGGCACGAGCTTCTCAGAATCGTGAAGACCATCGTTAAGAGGGAGCGCACTTCCCTTGGTGCACTGGAATCATACCATTTGAAGACCGCCTTCATGTTTTACATGAGAGAGAAGCCTAACAATTGGTCTGGCCAGAGCTCGCTGGGAGAACACTTTGTTGCGTTTCTTCGGAAAATGCAAACGTATCTGGAGAGGGGGAATCTTCCACATTACTGGCTTCCTGGAGTAAACCTTCTGGAGGACATCAATAAAGTGGTGATCGAGAAGATGGCATATCGTTTCAAAAGTATCCTGAATAGTCCAACAGTAATAAACAATATTCTGACTTGAACAAACTGACTGGCTTCTAACAAGTTTGAACTGGCTTTGAATTGTAATGAGTGAGTTAGTTAATTTACGAAGAATGTTCAACATGAAAGATTAAATGTATTCGCATCTTATGTTTGGCATATATTACATGTAAACAGAAAATGAAAATCAACTACAGTATATTTGTTTCAAAGAATCAAAAAGTATCTACTAAGTAACTGATCTACAGGAAAAGCAGGCATTAGGGGGGAAATGTTAAAATGTAAGCCGCGTGAAATATAAAATACTGATTAACAGGCAGCCATGAGACTGAAAGTACTTTTAAATACACATTAAACATATTAAACATAATAAACATATTGATGCAACGGGGGATTCTCTTCTAAACCTGGAAGGGTTTTTTGAGAGCTCCTACTTTTCTTTCCTTCTCTTTACTATCGATGAAGTCCTACAGCGAGCAAAAATATAGTGGCCACAGACGTTCGGCCCTCTTCAAATAAAAATTGTTACTTTTATGTGCTTTTCGATTTCGCATGGAAACTACTAATATTTCCTAGAACGGAGTTCCTGCAGCTGTCTTCTGACCTTTCTAGGAAAAACAGGAAGTTCTGGTGGTCGACCTGGATGACAGATTTTATTGGCTGAACTCCCCCCCCCCCCAAAAAAAAAAAACAATATTCGTAAGAATAACGACGCAGGAGCGAATCCTTGCTTCTGTTTTATGGTTTACACTTACTTTCGTCGTCGTGCTTTAAACCCCAGGTTGGTAAAAAAACTGAAGAGTTTGGCAGGGCCGTCTCAGTGACTGGTTGAAACATCTAGCAATAATTAAATTATGGGGAAATTATGTCGTAGAGGGACCTTAAAAGTTTAAAAGTGCGTCAACAATCAATCGCTTATTCGGCAGCTATAAAAAGAGCGAAAAAAGAAAAGAGGACGAATTAGAATAAGAAATTTCAAATTTAAAGAAACATATCGATAGTGCAACCGGCCCTGATCCCTTAAACCAAAATGCAAATGAAAGAATGAAGGCCCTAAAAGAGGAACTTGAAAAAATCATTGAACATCGAACCAAAGGAGCCATTCTTCGGTCAAAGTCAAAGTGGTATAACGAAGGTGAAAAGAATACAAAACACTTTCTCAGCCTGGAAAAGAGACACTATAAACAAGGAACGATAAGCCAATTAAAACTGGACGATAATGCTCTTGTCACTTCGGACAAGGAAATTTTATCAGAATGTGAATCCTTTTACAAAAATCTCTATGCTTCGAAAATAGAAAAATCCTCTCAATCCAATTTTTTCCAGCAAGAAAACGAAACTTCCTTAAGCTTTATGGATCAACAGGCTTGCGACGCTATCTTAACCGAAAAAGAATGCGCGGAAGCCTTAAAATGTATGGATTTAGAAAAAACACCTGGCACCGACGGTCTTCCAGCTGAATTTTATAAATTATTCTGGAATGACATTTCTACTTATTTACTCTCTGCCCTCAACTTTGCCTTCGAGTCCGGCTGCCTATCCATTTCTCAAAGGCGCGGAATCATTAAACTTATTCCAAAAAAAGACACAGAACCTTTTTTTAATTAAAAATTGGCGTCCTATAACTCTGCTCAACACGGCTTACAAAATCGCAGCAAAGGCCATTGCAAACCGTCTAAAGTCCGTAATTCCAAAACTTATAAATCATGATCAGACAGGCTTTATAAAAGGAAGGTTCATTGGTGAAAACATACGACTTATTGATGGCATCATCCAATACGCTGCACAACATAATGTCCCAGGTCTCCTGCTTTTTATAGATTTTGAAAAAGCCTTCGATTCACTTGAATGGCCTTTCATCCTTGATACTTTGCGTTTCTTCGGCTTTGGTCCGTCAATTATTAAGTGGATCAAGACCTTTTATTGCAAAATTGAAAGCTGTATTCTTAAAAATGGCTGGTCAAGTAACTTCTTCCAGCCTCAAAGAGGTGTTAGGCAGGGCTGTCCCCTTTCGCCATATTTATTTATTCTGGCAGCGGAGATGTTGGCCAAGACAATCCGGAGTAACAGGAGAATAAAAGGTATCTATGTAGATAAAAACGAAGTTAAGATAAGCCAATAAGCGGATGATACTACTCTTACCTTAGACGGGTCAAGGGAGTCCCTTGTTGCAGCCCTACAAACTTTAGAAGATTTCAGCAAGATCTCCGGCCTCAGGCTCAATGATAGTAAAACGGAAGCTCTTTGGATCGGCTCTAAGACTGGGCAAGAAAAAATCTATTTACCAGGTAAGGACTTAAAAGGCCAAAATGCAAGGTAAAAGCACTTGGTCTATGGCTGTCAACCGAGCCAGACCTGGCGATGATATTAAATTATAAAGAAAAAACTGTAAAAATTAGAAAGCTATTAAGTTGCTGGCAATACCGTAGGCTTTCGCTGCTAGGAAAAATCACCGTAGTTAAGACACTGGCCGCATCACAGTTGGTTTATTTATTAGCGCCGCTGCATTCTAACCACCATGCTATAAAAGAAATAAACGACATGTTCTATGGAATGGCAAAGGTGACAAAATAAAGAGAAAAGTTATGATTAACGATCCCAGAAATGGAGGTCTGAAAATGATTGATCTCTAACCTTTTAACAAATCTCTCAAAACAACTTGGGTAAAAAAGTACTTGGACACGACCAACAAAGGAAAATGGAAACTCCCCTTCGATATGGAACTCAAGAACTATGGCTGTGAAAATCTCTTCCGGGGTAACCTTAGCGTTAATGACACAAAGAAAATGATAAAGGTCACGGATCCCTTCCTTAAGGAAATATTAGAATACTGGGCCGAAACCAATTTTGAGCGCCAAGTAACTTCTGAAATCAATTTTCGCGAACAGAGTTTATGGTTCAACTCTTTAATAAGGGTTGATAACAAGCCAATTTTTTTTAGGATTGGCTTGAAAAAGGTATAACAAAAGTTAAACACCTTCAAAGGACGGAAAACAACGGATTTCTGTCCCTTAATGCTCTTGCGTCAAAGTATGACATAAAATTACGTCCTCGTAGTTTCTATGGCTTATTATCAGCTGTAAAGTCCCTTCGAAAAACTGCTACCGGAGCTGCTGAGATTAGAGGAGGCAACTCTGAAATACTCTGCGATAAGATTATAAAAAGCCAAAGACCAGGCCCGATAATTTACAAAAAGCTAATAAGTACAAAAGGTCTAACCCCGAGCAAGAGCCAAAACAAATGGCTCCAGGATTGCAATTTTTTGGATGAAAAAACTACTTTCAACTGGGAACAAGCTTACCTCATGGCTCCAAGTTGTACTAAAAGCACCAAACTGATCGAGTTCCAGTTTAAACTTTTGCATAGATGCATACCAACTAACAAGTTCCTTTTTAAAATAGGAAGAAAGGAAAACGAAAATTGCACTTTTTGTCACAGTGCCTCAGAGTCATTAATCCACCTTTTTTGGTCATGTCACGTTACATCCTCCTTTTGGAAAAGAGTGACTGACTGGCTTCAGGACAACCTCTCGATAACAGGCGAATTCACTTTATTGAATACAACAGCTTTGGGCCTGAGGCCGGATCCTCATTCTAAACATTCACTTCAATTAAACTATATCTTGTTGCTAGCGCGGTATCATATATGGCAAGCCAGATTAGAGGAAACCTCACCAAATTTCACAAAAATCAAATTAAATCAAGATATGTATTAGAGACAAAAGCGGGTGACACAAAAAAATGGATTCCTTTTGCAGAATGTTTATAAAGAGTTCATCTCCTGTCCCCTGACTGAAGGACTGTTATTTTTTTTTAGCAAACCTGTAAACACCCTTGTACTCATATATAGAAAATATTGTTTAAGTATATTTTGTATATGTATGTAACTATGGCAAACCCAAATAACTTTCAAAATGTTACTTCCCCTCCCCTCGACTGACTAACTCTTTGTAATTTTGGTAATGCACCTAAACCATTGTAATTAAACCATTGCGATTGGCGTTTGACTGTAGTTAATGAACAGCCGTACTTGATATACTTGGCTGAAGAGAAAATAACCTTTTTTTAAAATTTTTTTTTTGTTTACTTATGCAGCGAAACGCAAACGTGTTAGTACAAACCTGATCCAGAAATAAGGATTGGAGAAGATTTTAAAGGACTGCAAAGGATGAACTTGAAAATATAAGGCTAATTCTGTCACCATTTGCAGCTCCGAACCTTAATTAAGTGACTACGGACGAACGTTTTGACAAAAAACATTTCTTTTATGGTAAAATAATATACCTTCATGTACGTCACAACAAAAAATCCGTCGGTCCTAAAGATAACACATTTTTGCCCATTTATAATCACTGATATCGAAAATTCGAATATTACTGAACAGTTTAAATTACGTACGATTATGCACGCGAATGTATATTTCTACTATTTTTGGCCACTTCGCCCATATCAAGTTGCCTTCCCACAGCATGTTTCCATAGAGAACGGCTTCTGAGACAGCCGACCATCTGGCATTCTCCTAATGAGACCGACCTACTGCAAATTTCTTTGGCTCAAGGTGGAATGAAGGCCCTGCATGCTAGTCTGTTCTAATATGTTTTTTTTTCTGTGACGTTGATAATCCGTCGGAGTAGCCCTATGTGGAATGCGTACTACCACCATCACAAAAAGAAATACTAACAAAAGAAATCTGAAGTCGCACATTCTCTTTAGGGTATATAATAATTTCATGACTTGGAAAACAATGTGGGTCATTATGAACGTGGACTACCCAATGCCAGCTTTGAGGTATTCCTTATGGTTTATGTTTCAGTGCAAAGTACTTTTCTTATAAATTGCTTTGCCCTCTCTCGGATATGTCTCAACCTCCAGATGTAAAGAAACGGATTCAGCGAAGATGACATTAACATAACTGTTGTTGCCAAGTGAAGAACTGTGAGAGATGATTTGTAGGAAATGTTCAAAGCCGAAACAAAAACAGTGGAGAGTACATACGGCGAGTAACTCAACACGAACAGCGCCATAATCCAAAGAATTGTATGAACAGACTTCTTGAACTTTTCAAGGTTGATAACAGCGTGGCCGGCATCGTTGGTCATTACATGAACTTGCTGTTGATGATGACGGATGATGCGAAACACTTTGAAATACGCCAGAGATGACACTGCAAAGCAACAAAAACCCGTGACTCCTTCAATGATCGATGAAATAGCTATATCAGTATCAAAGTACTTTTTCATCCCAGGCAATCTGCGAAGTACTATGTAGGGTACTGGTACAAGTAAAAAAGCGGATTCAATAACATAAACTCTTCGAACAGTTATAAGAGTACGTCGACTCATATGTAACCATCTCTCTACCGCCATTGCTGTTATTGTCATACCTGTTAAAGGAACAAGATACGGCACTATGCTGTGGGCGATTGCAGATGTTACGCAGTACATAGTTTTATAATTTTTGAGCTCTGCTACTCTGTACAGCACATAAAATGGCTGACCAAGAATCCCCATACAGAGGTCTGTTAACGCTAGTCCACAGAGAAACATATAGGAAGGCGCTCTGAAAGACGGAGTCCTCCAAATTATCGCCAAAACCAGAGCATTTCCTGCCACTGCAACCGGTGCTGATATGGCGTTCACGACAATAGTAAGGAGTGTTATAGAATCATCAGTTAGATGAAACTTGTGATTAGTACAAAACTGGAAAGGAAGGTCTTCGGCCGAGCTGGTTAACGTTCTGTTCCTCATAATCTTTTTTTGTTTTTGTTTTTCACTTTTTTTTCTTTTTTGTCTTAAAGAGCTAAAGCTTGAAAGAGAGAAATAAATTTTATCTTGCTTCAGTAGTTTAACAGAAGCAATTTATCCTTGATCATGAATATCCGGAATGGACAGCTCCAAAATTGTATGTAATCTAAAGGCAAAAATTTAATTAGATTATTTGTCCAAGGAGCCAGATAAAATGCAATTTAATGTAGCTGTCAGTAGATGACTAATAGTATTTATTTTCATCACGTCATAAGAAAATTTTGAAAAAATCTGAATCAAGCTAGAAATCCAATTTAAGTCAAAAGAACACAGTGAAGGCAAGCCACCTGCAAAACAGCCTACCTGCAGTTAAAACGAAAACCTTCCAAAGATAATTTATTTGACCACAAAGCCATGGAGAACCTTTCCTGTCTCAGCAAAAACCTATCGATACTTCTGGAGAGAGAATAACATTAGAAGTTAGATTTCATAGCCTAGTAGAGATAAGGAGACCTCTTCGCTGTTTTTACAACCTCGTCTTTAATTTGGTGTTGAAGCTTTTTCTGGATCCTCTTTCTGATTCTTTCTTCTCGTGTATGGTCTCCGTTATTTATACTTTTTTTGGTTTTTAGTTCTTCTCAGTTTTTCCTTTTTGTCCAGTTGACCAACAAACCACTATATAGAACATTTATCGCTTTCTAATCTATAAAAGAAAGAATCGTTATATATCATAAGTTGGAAAAAAGTTCTCGAACGACCTGTATGGTGTTTCCAATCAGAAAAAAAATGTTATTTGGAAAACTCGAGTTTGAACCCGCGTTAACCATTAAAGTAATGGTTTAGTGTAAATGAAACGAAAATTGCATCTCTACAAACGAAAGAAGGGATAAGGGAAACATCGAGAGGTATGGCATCTGAAAGCAAAAATTTAATTCAAAGAAGAAATATGTTCTTTACGATCAGGTAAAGGGGAATTGAATTGAAGTGGCAGTGTCTTTCATATTGCAGTTTTTCGGAACAGTTTCATAACTGAGTATGTCTGAATTAAAGGTCCGAATTAAACTAAAACCAAGGTTTCATTACAGGAAACCGAACTGCTCTGTGATAAAATCTAAAAGTTTGAAGGACAGTTCGCTTTAGTCGCAGCTTGGTATCAGTATTTGATCGGGAAGCCGAGTTATTAATCACGCGAGAAGTCCACCTGCCTGTTCATCAGTGTCAGGGGTTGGTTTGAGGCAGACAATATTGGGTGTAATGGAAAATTTCCTCCTCTAGGAAATAAACATATAGCAATCTTTTGGAAATACAATCTAAGCTGCAAATATGAAATTTGAACTTCAGCCTTTTTCATTCCCTAATTTGAATGAAACTTGGCTCCATAAGCAAAAGGAATACCTCTCCTGTTCCCTATTTTCAATCTTTGAGTTTCATTTTACTAACAACAATTTCTTAACCCTAGTTTGACCGACTTAATCCTATGGGTACCCTTGTTTATATTTTAAATAAAAGGTGTTTTCAGTGGTTATTCCTTTATTTTTTTGTTTATTATCTGCTCCTTCCTGCTTGAAGAAATTGTTTCAGAATGAAGACAATCATAAACATTCAATGTTTCAATCGAAGACAAATAATCAGTCGAAAATATTAAGCAACAAAAGGCCGTTTCATATAATTCTTGACATCCATAAATTAGTTTTCCATTTGCCTTTCCAAATACAGCCGTATGTAGCGTTAATTCCTTCTGTACAAATGTCATGAGTATTGCAAGGATGTCACCTCCCCCTTTTGAATTGTTAAGATGGTGAGTCAGAATTTGTTTGTTCAGATGTGCAGTGGCCATCTTAATTGCATGCTAAGTTTATTTTAGCCCCAGTTACAGTTGAGCAAGATGAATGATGAAATTCATTACTCGAAGGCTCACCCCTATGGCTAACACAACGTCAGCAAGCTTTTATGACAACGTTTTTTTCAAATTTTGCTCTAACCAAGTTCGACCACATATATGACTCCATAACTATCCTCACTTGCCTTGTCAGTGCCTGTGGCAGTGGCAGGAAATACTGTAGTTTCGGCGGTAAGTTGGAGTAACCTGTCCCTCAGGACAACTTCTTACATTCTTCTCGCTGGACTTGCACTCACTGATCTCTGCAGGGGAATATGATATTTGGTGAACCAGTTTATGCTTTGTACAGACTTGGAAACCTTCTTAATAACAGGAAGTGCATCGCATCCACACTCGCCCATAGCATCGTTCCGTACCTTTGCATCTTAACAGGGCTGACATTAACAGCAATGACAGTCGAAAGATCGCGGGTTATGATTCATCGTTTTATTGTATCCGTTTGGGGAGTCTACACAATCCAAGTCATCTTGTTGATTTTAGCAATACCATTCATGGTACTTCGCAGACTACCTAGAATAAAAGGATATTTTGTTAGACCTGCTGTTCCGATCCTTGAAGGAGTGTAAATGGCCTCTGTTTCTTTGTAGTCTTTTCCCTTGCATGCATAGTTGAAGGTGTTTCGGATCATCCTTCATCACCAACAGCAAGTTCATGCAATACCAATGCATGACGCCGGCCAAGCTATTATCAACCCTGGGAAGTGCAAGAAATCGGTATACACCATTCGCAAGAATAATAGTAGCGCCCTTCATGTTGAGTTACTCGCCGTATGTACTGTCCACATTCCTTATAGGGTTTCTAGACATTTCCTCTGAAAAATCCAAAGCAGTCATACATTTGGCATTCCACTTTAAACCCGTTTCTTGACATCTGGAGGTTGAGAGTTTGGAGAGGCAGTAACACGGTTCATAAGAAAAGTATTTTGTAGAAGATAAATCTAGGTGATGGGAAATCGGGTTCCATTTCCACCACTTCCCATAGGCTGGACTGACCTCCGTTGGTAATCTGACGTTGGTCGTGTGCACGAGCCCTCTGCTGGTCACTCACAAGCGATTTATTCGTTAGCTCTTTGTTAAAATAGTCAATAACATAAAAGTGTTGAACACTTAGTGTTCGTGATTGTGTCTTTCGCCGTTGCACGTAGAGAGTTAAATCAGTGGTCAGTTTGACTGAGTCGTTTTGTGGGTGTGTGCGTTTGTGTGAATGTGTTTTTTCCAACGTCATCTTCCAACTTCCAACTTAAACCTTATTTGGTTACAGTAGTTTCAGTGGACTGGCCCTCAGGTAACAGTTGCAATTGTTTATTAAGGCAGGCCAGACATACATCAACTGGAAAGTTATCATTATTGTTATTAATTAATAATGTAAGGCGGAAAGAAAAGAAGCGAGGAAAAATCAGAATAACAAGTAAAGGTATAACAAGTAAAGAGCAGAGGAGGAAGGGTGAGACTATTTTGAAAAAAAAGACTACCCTCTATTAATAAAGCTGTGTATATCATTGGTAATTTCAATATAGATAGAGTTGACGTATAATATTAAATATTTTCCCAGTTAGGAGATCACTTTTTAATTCCATTGCCTTGGCTTCACGGTTGGACGGCAAGGTTCTGAAGGTTTGACAGCAAGTTGGTTTTGCCGATCGATATGTTCCTTTCAGAGTCCCGGCTTCCTTTCTCTCAGTAAAAGAATTCGCATCCAGGTAACGGTTGAGAGCAGGGATTAGGTTTTTGCATCCGCGTTAATATTATGGAGCGTTAAATTTTTATAATAAAGCTTTATGATCGTACGTTAATCTTGTTACATGTTCAATAGTTTCCATGAAAATCCCCACAAATTTTGTCTTATATTTTGATGTAATGTTATTCATTGCTCCAACTCTTATGTTTTCTGAAATATTCTATACGCAGCTGCGCGTTTGTTTATACTATAAAGCATTGTCATCACGCCTGAATATCTTACTAATGGAGACAAATTTATGTTTTTTGTACGGTCAGAGGTATATTTTTCATAGAACTGACACTCTTGCTGCTATTAAACGCTGACAACAGAAAGTATCCACTGAAAGCTAAGGAAATTTGCTTTTCCTTGATAGCTCTCCATGGGCCAGCATATATCTGTCCTAACAAGACAAAACAATGGCCAATCTTTTCGGTGAAACCAATCTTTATTTATTTATTTATTTACTTACTTTTATTTATTTATTATCTTTTGTTAAACTAGCCCCATAACAAACTCTTAGGACCATCCGTCATGTTTTCTTTTTCATGTGCTGATCGCTCTTCTTCGCGCTATTTTCAGTGGTATCTGAAGCAACCTATACGCGAAATGCACAATTTTACTTTTGTTAAAACTTTAAGGACATGTTAGTTTCTTTTGTGGATTTTATTCATTTGTTTGATCCCGCTTAAAATTCTATTAGTTAAAACCACGGACATACTAATCGATTTTGAACGCTCTTTCCGGCAATTGACGAAATTGAAGTGCTATTTGTCGACATTTTTTGTTTTTTTACGAAAAAGAAAACCAAACTTTTGTCAAAATGCGTGTAAGGGATATGCGCACAGCAACTAGGCAATTTCCCGCCCTTATCAACCGATGGTCACGTGCGTTATGATTACAGAACGCAACTGTACTCAGTCACAGTACTCACTATAACTGTGATAGATCTCTAAAAGCGGGAACAGCAATTCGACGAACGGGGAACGGGGAACGGGGAACGGGGAACGGGGAACGGGGAATGGGGAATGGGGAATGGGGAATGGGGAATGGGGAATGGGGAATGGGGAATGGGGAATGGGGAATGGGGAATGGGGAATGGGGAATGGGGAATGGGGAACGGGGAATCTCTAATATAGGGAATCTCTAAAATGGGGAATATCTAAAATAGGGAATCTCTAAAACGGGGAATCTCTATAACAGGGAATCTCTAAAACGGGGAATCTCTAAAATGGGGAATCGTTAAAATGGGAAATCTCTAAAACGGGGAATCTCTAAAATGGGGAATCTCTAAAATAGCGAATCTCTAAACGGACAATCTCTAAAATAGGGAATCTCTTAAACGGGGAATCTCTAAAACGGGGAATCTCTAAAATAGGGAATCTCTAAAACGGGGAATCTTTAAAATAGGGAATCTCTAAAACGGGGAATCTCTAAAACGGGGAACCTCCAAAACAAAACATTATCGCAGCAGTCCTTTCGAAGCTCAGCTCAGCCGGGTCAAAAAGTCAAGTTCGTGGGGTATGAATGGTGCGATCACTAGCACTTTGTCGGTATTTTGTTTTCATGGTTCGCTGGTTGTCGATGTATTTATGATCGCCGGAAGTAAAAAACAGCGAACATCAGTTGGGTTTTGATGTTCAGTTTGGTCAGTTCGCGCTATTGAAAGGCGTAGTAAGGCGCTATGGATCGTTCTGGCCGATCCAGAACAACTTACAGATTTTTGCTGGTAGCCTTCCTGAAGTGTTTACGATCTAAATTCGTCGGCCTTCATTTTTGTTAAACAGAGCCTATGCAGCCGTTGTTTGGGTCGTCACGAAGGAGCGCTGCGCGATGACCCAAATGCATAGGAGACTACATTGACTAGAAACTGTGGTACCAGTGCACGTGCGAAACATTTATCGCCTGCGTGCAGACGTGAATTATTCCTTCCAATTATTCGTGTGTATGTACGCAGGCTACGTACGTGAAATAAATTTCTGTTCCTTTTTCGTCTTTCCGCTTTGTTTCGTTTTATTCCTTTTCGGCGTTTTGTTTCGTTCCATTCGATTCCGTGTTCGCAGTGAAACAAATTACAGTTTCTTTTCAAATTAATGGAAGCGCTGCTTAAAGATCTGAACTTGCTTACGCTTTATGCTTCAGGTTACCAAATGAGTCAATTTGCTCAAGTAAGCCAAACAGACTCTTGCGATTACAGTAAATACGTTTTTCACGTGCATATATTACCTCACAGTTGCTCCCCTGCCTCCACAGGCCCTTTGAGTATAGATAAGCAGGGGTATATCACCCGCGCCACAGCGGTTGGAAGTAATTTATTAGTGCGCCTTTCAAGCAGAGATTTTAATAACGCCAAGCCTGAAATTCACAACCCAACTGATGACCGCTTTTGTTTCCCTGCCGACAATCATGGTTAGTATCGATCTCAGACGTCTTTTGAGGGGGAGGGGGGGTTGGGCTGCTTCATGGACCATTGATTTCACTCCGCGCGTTTGAAAAGAAAGATCACGTGATCAAAAATTCGCTGACCACAAGTTGACCCCAAGATCTGTAAACTTGAAAATGCGATGAATGAGTCTCAGCTCGCAATCATCATAAATACTCTCAAATAACGCCGTTCCTGAAATAAAAGGTCGCCCTAGTTGTAAAATAACCTCGAGGAAAAATTCAGGAAAAGTGTTATTTGAGGCCAAGAAATGTTACAGCGAGTAAAAATTCATTCATCGAAAGTTGAGCGTTGCTGATCTTTGCCGATCTTGTGGTCCATAAACTTGTGATCACGTGGTTATTTTTTTTTTTCAAACCGCAGAGTGAAATCAATGGTCCGTGAAGGGAGCTTTAAAAAGACCCTTCTCAACGGACGTCTGAGATCCGATCGTACATCGACAGCTAGCCTGGCAGTCATGAAGACCAGAAACCTACAAAGTCATCGAAATCTATCATTCATAGTGCGCGACCTTGACCTTTTACCCCACTGAGTTGAGCATCCAAAGAACCGATGCTATGATTTGAAGGTTTGCCATTTCAGAGATTCCCATTTTAGAGATTCCCCGTTTTAGAGATTCCTTAGTTTTAGAGATTCCCCGTTTTAGAGATTCCCTATTTTAGAGAGTCCCCGTTTTAGAGATTCCCCTTTTTAGAGATTCCCTATTTTAGAGATTCCCCATTTTAGAGATTCTCCGTTTTGGAGATTCCCTATTCTAGAGATTCCCTATTTTAGAGATTCCCTATTTTAGAGATTCCCCGTTTTAGAGATTCCCTATTTTAGAGATTCCCCGTTTTAGAGATTCCCTATTTTAGAGATTCCCCATTTTAGAGATTCCCTATTTTAGAGATTCCCCATTTTAGAGATTCCCCGGTCCCCGGTCCCTATTTCCTATTTCCTATTTCCTATTTCCTATTTCCCATTTTCATTTTCCATTCCCCGTTTCTCCTTCCCCGTTCCCCGTTCCCCGTCCCCCCTTCCTCGATTCCCCGTTCCCGCTTTTAGAGATAGCCACACACACTTCGCCGATGATCAACGGCGAGATTTGCGATCTGTATTATATTAAGGATATTTAATCACACTGATTGCGACATTCACATCAAAAAAACCGTTCTATATATTGACACAATCACATAATATGTGAATGTCTGTACTCCCCCAAACGCTCGCTTTGAATTTAAGTTGGTTGCAATCAATGTATCAGCGTATGTTGTATCTTTGAAGCCTGTATTTTTTTCCGGAAACCATATTTAACGCCTTGTTGGCACAGTACTCAGTAATGCAAGTCTAAAATTTATTTGCTAATTAACCTTTTAATTTACCTTGTGGTGAGTACTGTTGGAAATCGAGCCGACGCTCCGTGATTTGCAGGATGTTTTAAATATATTAGCAGAGCTCGCGGAGCACCATGGGTAAGAAAATTTGGTAACCCGTTGATCCGAAAAATTTTGGTTCTGACGTCAGCGTACGTCCGTCCGTCGGTCCGTCCGTACAGACTCTGGGGGAGGGTGACGGGAGTCCCAAGACAGCCTGACCGGGGGAGGTGGAATGACACTTTTTCTTGTAGCTGAAGTAAACAACATGGCGGTTGGTTCGTCGTACGGTCGTCTTTCAATACGATAATTGTAATACATTCTTGGAATGAAGACTTGTAGCAGTTCATCACGAAAAGGAAGAGGATTGCTATAATCTCGATGGCGCATATAGAAGATACTGGAGAGCTTGAAGGCAAGAAATCCTTGTTCGCGGACATACTTGTTTTTTTCAAAGCTAAGGAGATCTGGAAAGAACCCGGCGACTTTTGTTTAGATTTTCAAGGCCTTCTTTCAGCTCAGTGGTAAAGTAAATTACAGATTTGAGTGTGGATTTACATTGTAAAAATTGTTTAATTGAGCGACTTTACATGTTTAGTAAATTACGGTAATTTTCTTGAAATGTTTTAAAAACTTGTTTAAAAATAGCTCGTAGTTCCCGTTTCCCGGCTTGCGAGTAACTTCACTCGAGGGGAAAATTGAATGCAGTTTGCTTTCCTAGGCAAACGAATGCTTCGTATGTGAATGTCATTTCATGTTTTTGAAGGTTTGTTGTCCTTTTTATACGGTGGCCCGTAAGTGCCATCCTAAATAATATTAAATAACACGTTGGCTTAAAGAAAAATATTACATTCTTTGGATCCAAAGATTTTACCCCAGACTCAATTGTTGCTTTTGTACCATTGGATCCAAAGTTATAACAACGGATCCAGAGTTTCCATTACGGATCCAGAGTTATAACTACAGATCCAAAGTTATTACTACGGATCCACAGTTATTACTACGGATCCAAAGTTGTTACTACGGATCCAAAGTTATTACTACGGATCCAAAGTTATTACTACGGATCCACAGTTTTTACTACGGATCCAAAGTTATTACTACGGATCCAAAGTTATTACTACGGATCCACAGTTATTACTACGGATCCAAAGTTATTACTACGGATCCAAAGTTTTTACTTCGGATCCACAGTTATTACTACGGATCCACAGTTTTTACTACGGATCCAAAGTTATTACTACGGATCCAAAGTTATTACTACGGATCCACAGTTTTTACTACGGATCCAAAGTTATTACTACGGATCCACAGTTTTTACTACGGATCCAAAGTTATTACTACGGATCCAAAGTTATTACTACGGATCCAAAGTTTTTACTACGGATCCAAAGTTATTACTACGGATCCACAGTTTTTACTACGGATCCAAAAATTTCACACCAAATGTAAAGTTCTTCCTCCCTCGAACACGTGACACCGCGTCCGTGTTCCAATATGGCGGACCTGATGGAGGAAGGTTGAAGCTGGTGTAGAAGCGGTACGTTTCTCTCCATTACTTTTCCCTTATGATCGTGATGAAAGGTATTATTACATAAGTAAGTCCTTAACTAGGACATTCATTTGAATTTCGAGTGTTAAAGTTTTCCATAAAAAGTGATGTATTAATGTCAATTCTATTTGTTATACAGTAGAACCCCGCTAACTCGCGATCGAACTCGGTTCGAACTCCCCACTATCTCGAACTCAAACCCATTCCCCTTGCCCTTGTTTTTCAGTCATTTACTATCGGCTTACTCGAATCCCAGCTTCGAGTAGCCGGTAGTAAATGAATGAAAAACAAGGCCGCAAGAGGAATGGGTTTGAGTTCGAGATAGTACCGCGTTCGAGTTATCGGACTTAGCGGGGTTCTACTGTATTGGGTCTTCGAGTTCTTGATATATTATGTAGCTCAGGTTGCAAAGTAGCTAACTGTGATTTGTCTCATAGGAATAGCAATGGTGTTAGGCTACCTATTCTGCATTGTCATCCTCTTACCAACGCATGGTGTGGATGCAGTGCTTCCACCACATGTTGCTACCCTTACACATCTGGACAGGGACTCGTTAATTGTGCATTATTTTCATCTTGGATTTGACTATGGCGAGATTCTGGGCTTTCTACTTTTTTGCCATGGCATTCAAATCAGTCTTCGTCAGCTTAAGCGAATTCTTAATGCCAGTGGTTTATACAGGAGGCGGTCTTACAGCAACCCGACTGAAGTGATAAGGGCAGTGGAAAGGGAGCTTCGAGGGAGTGGTAGTCTCTTAGGATATCGCCAAATGCACCAAAGGTTACGGCGTCGTTATGGTTTTACTATTAATCGCGAGTCTGTTCGTCTTATATTGAAGACGCTTGATCCTGATGGTGTGGAACAACGTTCACGTCGTAGGTTACGAAGACGGCAATACCGCTCTAAAGGCCCCAATTACATTTGGCACATGGATGGGTATGATAAACTCAAACCTTATGGATTTTGCATTCATGGAGCCATAGACGGATATAGCCGCCGAATCATGTGGCTCAAGGTCGGGAGAAGCAATAACAACCCAAGAATTGTAGCATCATATTTTCTTGATTGTGTCAAAGAATTAGGAGGTGTTCCTCGTATAATCCGTGGTGATCAAGGAACTGAAAATGTGAATGTGGCGGCTATGCAGTGCTTCTTTCGCTGTGATGCCCAAGATGATTTTGCAGGCCAGAAAAGCTTTATTTACGGACGATCAGTTTCGAATCAGAGGATTGAAGCGTGGTGGGGGTTTCTGAGGCACTCCGAAACTGATTGGTGGATAAATTTTTTCAAGGATTTGAAGGACCAAGGGCTATACAATGATTGCGATCCAATCCAAGTGGAGTGTCTTTTATTTTGTTTTATGCCTTTACTTGAAGATGAACTAATCCGTGTGGTACAGGAGTGGAATCTTCACAAGATAAGACCCTCATCTAACGAATCCTCTCCCCCGGGTAGACCAGAAACCTTGTATTTTTTGCCTGAAGTCACCGGTACAAGCTCCTATCTAAATGATGTCCCAGCAACTGACATAGATGTAGCGGAGGATGTCTGTTGTGAATCTCCAGATACAAATGTCGCTGATACCTTTGCAGAGCTGGCACAGATAATCATGGATGAAAAAGGGCTAGAAATGCCAAGCAATCCTCAAAGCGCACTAGATCTTTATTTAGAAATTCTCGTTTCCATAGAAGATATTTAAGAGCTCTGCGGTTCGAAATCAATGATTTCATTCTCTTGGAACATTGCTACCTAATGGGTGTTGCTCAACTGAAGAAAATTTACCACAAACTAACAGTAAACTAAAACGCCATTTTTTTGTGTCCCTTCTTGCAGAAGGTGTTAGCACAGATAGATATCGTAAGAGAAAGAGTGTCGTATTATTGATAACAGCAGATGATCCGCAGGGAATGGCTTCAAACGCAGATGAAGCTCTTAGTTCAACTTTGTTCTTTTACCACCCCACTATAGAAGTGAAGATAATAGTTTTACTGAACATGGTGTTCTAAATTGGATGAGGTTGTTCGCCGAGTCCAATTTGGCAGTCAGAGGAGTTATTTACTGAATTAGACAGTAAGTAGTGAAAACTATGTGCTTGGATGAGATTTAGTCTAATAAGCGTAAGAATCAATACTCCAAAGGTCATAGAATATTCAAAACATTTATTTACGTTTACTAAATATCAACTGTAAGATTATAATGGAAATGCCGTAGCATTTACTAAAAGTAACCCCAATATCATAACAGCAACATGTAAGCTAAAAAAGTACTTTTTGCTTGTTTCAGTTAATGGAATTTGAAAACGTTAATGTAAAATTATGCTATTGGAACTTATCCTAGCATATCAGTACCAATGTTGTACAAACGTCAAGTTTAATTACAACTCCACTCCATAACGCAACAATGCCATAACCTTATAAACTTGATTTAAACGCGCTTTACCCTTTTCCCAGAGAGGAAAACTTGGAATTAGAATATTCCTGATTAAGAAATATATCTGATGGCACTAGTACATGCATTAGCACTTCTGGCAATACATGTTAGGATATACATTGTAATCCATCTGTACCCTAATACTTCTTTTTTTAGAACTTGAAACTACAGTTTTAACAGTAAAACATAATCTTGGTTGAGAAATCGTAGTTAGAATTAACTTCTAATGATTAGTCCAGATTTTGCATTTCCCCAATCGTTTTCAGCCACGATCCAGACAATGGCGATGTTTTTATTTTGTTGCACTTAATACGTATTGACAATCATTATACATTATCACAATCACTTTTTATTTGAAGACCCTTGAATCGATAAAAATCGATAAACAAACCAACATCGAGATCGTAATACTGTTAAATCATACGTAAAATTTAATATAATTTATAACAATTATCCGTTTATCCCATAAGGTAAAACAACAACAGGAACGATGAATACAACTTTTAACTAATTAAAACACTAAAGCACGACTCGTTTCACCGCCCACATCAAAAGAACGCGAGTGTTATAGTCGGCGCGTGATAACTTTCACGACTTTTGAACGAAAGTATTTGATTGCCTGAGTTGTTCATGCGGATAAGTCACAAAATAATACATTCTTTGCAAGCTGAAGAGGCGATGTGTCCCTTCTCGCATCAAGTGTGACTTCAAATTAGACAATGTCCATTTCCCAATCTTCGGACTTGAGAATGTTATTAAACTTTTCTCTCAACTCCGGAAATGATAGATAGGTCGAAGGCAGTTCCAAGGTGTTGCTGCAGGCGTGTGCTATTGGCCGTCGAGCGCATCCCTCAGTGTTGGTGAAACTAACCTGCCACGAATCGAACAACATCAAATCCGAGCCACTAAAGAAACGAAGGAAAGTCGTCAGCATTCTCGAGTCCAGGCCTTTGATGAAACGCTTTAAAAATTTAAGCGAATCCCTTTCTTCCTGGGTGTTTGCTTTGCACTCAATCGTATCCAACACTTTGGAGTTTGTTGGAGTCAGCTGATCATAAAAACACAGCAGTGACTCAACTGTGGGAAAGCTATCTGCCAGAGTTGTGATGATTTCTTTCCAACAGTCTGCTACGTACTGCGGCCTTTGTATCAGCTCTTTGTGGGCCACCTCGATCACAGTTTTTAGGATTGTGCTCTTTGTTACACCTCGCTTGCATTCAAAAGTGCTTAGCAATTCAATCAGCTCTTCGTCGTCAGCCTCGATCTCTCCATTCACACATTTTTCGACGACTTTGCGCTCGACCTTCGAGACGTATTGCATGAATGATTCAAGAAGCATATTATCAGAAACGGCGGATTCACTGAAAAGGCAAGAGGCAACAAATGTTTTCGACAAACGAAGGGGAAAATATTGGTGCACTTGGTAGCCCTTCAACAGGATTCTTGCGATTGCCTCCCATTCTTTTCTCTGGAAATCGTGCCTTATGAATGGCACCCGTTCACCTTCCCCCAACATGAGCGAATCGTAGACATCTTTCCAGAAAAGACTTAACGCGTCCTTGAACACGCCTGAACCTCTTCCTTGTTCTGCAGTACCCCTCTCGTTTATCATTTCCACCATAATATGACAGTTCATGATTGATGGATCTGTGAAAATATCAATCATGTCTTGCCTGATATTTCCTCTGTGAACTGTTATAATACGACTCTGAAAACCACCCCGATTGTTGCTGGTAACCTCTGCGTTTGTTTCGGTAGGATTCCCATAAGTTCCATAAGAGCGTTCAGTATTCGAATCACTTATATCTCTTCCTGTAGTGGGGCCAGCGACTGAAACAGCTGATTGTGCGGCATCGTGGGTATCATCGCATGATCTTAAATGAAGTAAAAAGAACATTTCAATTTATTGAGTTTTTTTTCTAAAAATAACCATAAGCCATCGCAAGTTGCATAACAAAGCTATCCTCCTTCCCATATTCGTCGAAAGAATTCTACTCAAATTTCAGCTGGAAAATGTCTAGACAGACATAGAGATAGGAAAATGATGTCTCCTCCAAAAAAATAAGTCATTTGTAAATATCCCCTACCTATGTATATAAATCGTACTCAATTATTGTTCGATTGTAAAGTAATGTAATATACTTATAAATAGAAAGTGGTGTAAAGTTTTTGTGCAGGAAAGTGACAGTTGTAAGTAGTGTTTTTTTGTGTGTTGAAATAAAAAACAAATGAAAAAATAAAAAAACCCGACGGTGTTATGGTGCTGCCTAGTATGTCACACCAATCAGATTGGGGCTACTATGAACAGCCAGTGAAATAGTTGATTCTAATATCCGAGTAAATCCGAGTAGATATCGACTTCTGAGAGCCATTTGGTGACGGCCATCTTTGTTGATGTTTTGCACTGAATGGCGAATTAAGAGAGTGGCGATGTGCAGCCTTTGTATTTTTCACGAAAAGTGGTCAACTTGAGAAGATAATTTGAAATGTGTTTTAGGTACATCTGGTTGCGTCGATTTTATTCAGTGGTGTTGTGAAGTGTTTTAGTAAAATATATTAAAGTTTGTATTTAAAGCTTGTGTTTTTTAATATTGTCGTTCGATGCATCTAGGTTAGGTGATTACATGACCCTACGTTTGTGATGGCTGAAAGGCAAGTATGAAAATAGTTTGAGCTGTCGAAAGAAGACGTGAGTTCGTTTCATTTTAGCTCGGGCGTATATAAAAGTACGAATCCGCACAGTGAACACTTTGCAAGCTGGAAAAAATACAGGCTAAGGTTAAAACACAGGCTAAGGTTAAAAAAAAAATACAGGCTAAGGTTAAAACTGCGGACCAGGGGTAAAATGCAGGCGAAGTGTGAAATAATGGAAGCTTCTATGTCAGATTATATTCAAGTTGTGAGGTTTAATTGGTGGCGAAATGACAGGCAGCCGGTAAAGATTTTAAAATCGACTAAATGATCGGCAGTGAGACTTGGAAATCATTAAAGTAAAAAGAGGAAAAAAGAGAATTATAAGTCGAAAGCCGGTCGATCACATAGCAAGCGAAAAATTGTTTACTTCACAGAATCCGGCATATACAAGAATACAAAGTACTTCTTGTGTAACCTTGTACTTCTTTGCCATTATGACAGTTCAATGAAAGTTTGAATGCTAAGTTCTACATGGTGGTCTTCATCACTGATCGACAGTTGAAGAAGATGTTGCACTGAAACCACAATTTATTCTCCACATGTATTCATCGCATTTTTTCCGAAATGTTCGGTGGGTGGAACGCAAAAGAGAACGCGTTATAATTTGGACAAAATGTCTCTTTCTGTCAATTCTTTTACCTGTTTTATCATTCTCGTCCCCAGAGGCCACGGTCCTTTTGCGATACTACATGTCAACAAGAACTAGAAAGACGCCTACCTGAAATGCTCATCCATGATCTCCACAGGTAAGTTGACCTCCTGAATGGGGCTTGCTGAGAAACCATCCCAGAGTGATATGTCATTGTCTTCAATCTGGATTGTTTCATGGCCTTCAGTGATCGGAACAGGACGAGGCAAACCAAAACCCCTCAAAGAAACCTCCAGCTCATCATTACTCATACTTACAGGAGAGGATTGTTCGTGAACATAAAGCATAGTTCCTGCCATTGAAGTAACAGGTTCACATGGGGAAATAAATGTACTAGGAAGAGCGGTGTACAGACCAAAGAACTCTGGTTCTAAAGAAAGAGATCCACACCAATCATACACTCCAAACATGCTCTCTCTTCGTAGAAAATTGCGAGACACTGCTCCCATGGAAGGGTGTCGAATTGAAATTGTCACTTTGTCCTCATTTAACTCCTCTTCTGGTTCACGAGGAACACGAGAAAGTCTGGCAGATCTCAAGGATTCCAAAGACTCTTGACGTTGAGCTGCTTCCCTTTTGTTAGCTTCTGCTTCTTGATCTGCTTTCAAACTCTTTTCAAATGCGTTTTGCTGCTCTTCTCGCAGCTGAAGCCTGTCACAACTCGACCCAATTAAGTTCCAGTTTAGATTAGTTTCAGTAGAAGTACATGTGGATAGAGGATCTCGTGTTGCTATGTTGCTGTTTCTTTCAGGTCGTAGATCCACCAGAGACCTAGAAGCGTGGTTGCTCCGATTATCTGCTGAAGATTGTAGAGTACTGCTTACATCAGGTTGACTTGCCTCTAAAGACAGATTGGGAATCTCCTCTTCCACAGGGATACTAAACACGGGGATCAACAAATCGTTGTCGTCCTCTTTACCTTCTTCATCTTCTACCTCACGATTTTCTTTTACGAGTAGGTACAGGTTGAACTGATGGGTTTTGCACAATTCACAATACTTCTGGATTGTGAATGCATGCACTGTATTGTTGGAATCTACAAGGTCGGACACTGGTTCCTGCTTGAAGTTTGCTAGTTCGTAAATGACGTCTGAAGTGGAACCTGTGTATTCAACCTCTGGAAGGAAGAGCTTGACGGCGTATCGGATTACATCCTCTTTGTTGAAGTCCAAAGGTAGGTCTACCTTTCTAGTGCCACCTCCTTTAACCAATGAAACCCTTGTGTATTTCTTTTTCTTCGCATCATAATTCATCATGCCTAGTAGAATTCGCCGTGTTTTCGGTTTCGCCGAGGTCTTACCAGAGCTTAATTTTGTGCGCTTGGGTTTAGAGTTATCAGCTTTCCGTTGTAAGATATCTAGTAACTTTCTCTTCCTTTCCTCTTTGTTTTCTTGTTGTTTTTCATCTTGTCACATTCTCTTCTCTCCAAAAGCTTTCAGGGCGAATGCATCACCCAGTTTTAATCCCAGTTGTTTTAGGGAAGTTTCTGTGCTGTATTGCACAGCGGCGCAGTCAAACTGTGAAATCAGGAGAAAACTAAAGGTTAAAATTTCTGATCAATGTACCTCACAAATTATGTTGAAAAAGACTTAAAGCAACAACGATTACACTTCCCAACTAAAACCAGGTTTAGGCCAAATGAACGAATTGTAGATTATTGTGATTTTAATCAAGCACACAAAAGTTCTTACTGTTAACAAGGACAGTAAATTCAATCCAAATCCCTAAATTTAAACCCCATTCCAATCCCTAACTCCAGTCCTAACCTTACCCTAGTGCTAACCCTAACACTAGTCATAAGCCTTACTCTAACCTTAACCTCAATTTAAAATTAAAAAAAATAACTAGTTTGTAATCTATTAACTAGCAAGAAAAGAATTAACCAGGTGAAAAAACTAACTAGTTAAAAAAATTATAACCAAGTTTAAAACAATTTCATCTTAAATTAAAATTTAACTGCGACAAATAAACCTTTGCACCTGAATGTGTTTAATGTCAACTAACTTTTGAAAAATTTAACTGCTACAAATAATCCTTTGCACCTGAATGTGTTTAATGTCAACTAACTTTTGAAAAATACACTCAAAAAACTGAAACTGAAAAATATACTCTAAAGAGTTGGTTGGCAGTAGCTTGAAACTGAAGAGTTATCGACATCAGCTAGTCCCACTCTTCACTTTAATTGATATATTATTACTACGGGACCGGTCCTTATTTTATGGAGGCAGGGGTGGGGAGGGAAAAAATTTATCTGAAAGATAAAATTTGCCCCCTACCCCCACGCTCGTGCTTCACCCTGAGTTCCAGTAAGCTTGCGGCTACAACGATCTGAGAACATAGAAAGGCTGTGAACAGTCTAACATAGGCCCTTTTACAGAACCTCAACAAAACTTAACTCCCCCCCACCTCGTTACCGAAAAACTATGCCCCCCACATCCCGAACCAATCAAAACACCTGTGAGCCCCTCCCTCTTCTCCCCCCCCCCCCTCTATAAATAATGACCAGTTCCACAGTAAGGAAAAAATTATATATTAATCAAACTTCAATCATAATCTCACCTTTTCTGCTCTAAACTTTTCCACTATGCTATGATCGACGCCGCGCTTACTTAAAAAGTCACATACCTGGTTAACACACAGAAGAAGAAGAATATTTCATAAGGGAGGATGTAAACTGCTGGTTAAAGGGTACCAACCTCGTTTCCAGGGTCTGAGGGACCCTGGGAACGAGGTTGGCAGGTTGCAGGTTGCAGAAAAATAATAATAAATAAAAAATAATATAAATATCATTAATGTATAAAAATAGTCCCTTTTGTGTAAAAAATCAAGTGGTTATGAGCTATGAGCCATGGAACTCACTAATGAAAGAGTGTCAACTTTTCACTTTTATGCAAGTGAGGCCTACATGGAAACAGAGCAATGTTACTGTTGCAATTATCAGCAGCAAAACGCATTTGAAAAGAGTTTGAAAGCAGATCAAGAAGCAGAAGCTAACAAAAGGGAAGCAGCTCAACGTCAAGAGTCTTTGGAATCCTTGAGATCTGCCAGACTTTCTCGTGTTCCTCGTGAACCAGAAGAGGAGTTAAATGAGGACAAAGTGACAATTTCAATTCGACACCCTTCCATGGGAGCAGTGTCTCGCAATTTTCTACGAAGAGAGAGCATGTTTGGAGTGTATGATTGGTGTGGATCTCTTTCTTTAGAACCAGAGTTCTTTGGTCTGTACACCGCTCTTCCTAGTACATTTATTTCCCCATGTGAACCTGTTACTTCAATGGCAGGAACTATGCTTTATGTTCACGAACAATCCTCTCCTGTAAGTATGAGTAATGATGAGCTGGAGGTTTCTTTGAGGGGTTTTGGTTTGCCTCGTCCTGTTCCGATCACTGAAGGCCATGAAACAATCCAGATTGAAGACAATGACATATCACTCTGGGATGGTTTCTCAGCAAGCCCCATTCAGGAGGTCAACTTACCTGTGGAGATCATGGATGAGCATTTCAGGTAGGCGTCTTTCTAGTTCTTGTTGACATGTAGTATCGCAAAAGGACCGTGGCCTCTGGGGACGAGAATGATAAAACAGGTAAAAGAATTGACAGAAAGAGACATTTTGTCCAAATTATAACGCGTTCTCTTTTGCGTTCCACCCACCGAACATTTCGGAAAAAATGCGATGAATACATGTGGAGAATAAATTGTGGTTTCAGTGCAACATCTTCTTCAACTGTCGATCAGTGATGAAGACCACCATGTAGAACTTAGCATTCAAACTTTCATTGAACTGTCATAATGGCAAAGAAGTACAAGGTTACACAAGAAGTACTTTGTATTCTTGTATATGCCGGATTCTGTGAAGTAAACAATTTTTCGCTTGCTATGTGATCGACCGGCTTTCGACTTATAATTCTCTTTTTTCCTCTTTTTACTTTAATGATTTCCAAGTCTCACTGCCGATCATTTAGTCGATTTTAAAATCTTTACCGGCTGCCTGTCATTTCGCCACCAATTAAACCTCACAACTTGAATATAATCTGACATAGAAGCTTCCATTATTTCACACTTCGCCTGCATTTTACCCCTGGTCCGCAGTTTTAACCTTAGCCTGTATTTTTTTTTTAACCTTAGCCTGTGTTTTAACCTTAGCCTGTATTTTTTCCAGCTTGCAAAGTGTTCACTGTGCGGATTCGTACTTTTATATACGCCCGAGCTAAAATGAAACGAACTCACGTCTTCTTTCGACAGCTCAAACTATTTTCATACTTGCCTTTCAGCCATCACAAACGTAGGGTCATGTAATCACCTAACCTAGATGCATCGAACGACAATATTAAAAAACACAAGCTTTAAATACAAACTTTAATATATTTTACTAAAACACTTCACAACACCACTGAATAAAATCGACGCAACCAGATGTACCTAAAACACATTTCAAATTATCTTCTCAAGTTGACCACTTTTCGTGAAAAATACAAAGGCTGCACATCGCCACTCTCTTAATTCGCCATTCAGTGCAAAACATCAACAAAGATGGCCGTCACCAAATGGCTCTCAGAAGTCGATATCTACTCGGATTTACTCGGATATTAGAATCAACTATTTCACTGGCTGTTCATAGTAGCCCCAATCTGATTGGTGTGACATACTAGGCAGCACCATAACACCGTCGGGTTTTTTTATTTTTTCATTTGTTTTTTATTTCAACACACAAAAAAACACTACTTACAACTGTCACTTTCCTGCACAAAAACTTTACACCACTTTCTATTTATAAGTATATTACATTACTTTACAATCGAACAATAATTGAGTACGATTTATATACATAGGTAGGGGATATTTACAAAATGACTTATTTTTTTGGAGGAGACATCATTTTCCTATCTCTATGTCTGTCTAGACATTTTCCAGCTGAAATTTGAGTAGAATTCTTTCGACGAATATGGGAAGGAGGATAGCTTTGTTATGCAACTTGCGATGGCTTATGGTTATTTTTAGAAAAAAAACTCAATAAATTGAAATGTTCTTTTTACTTCATTTAAGATCATGCGATGATACCCACGATGCCGCACAATCAGCTGTTTCAGTCGCTGGCCCCACTACAGGAAGAGATATAAGTGATTCGAATACTGAACGCTCTTATGGAACTTATGGGAATCCTACCGAAACAAACGCAGAGGTTACCAGCAACAATCGGGGTGGTTTTCAGAGTCGTATTATAACAGTTCACAGAGGAAATATCAGGCAAGACATGATTGATATTTTCACAGATCCATCAATCATGAACTGTCATATTATGGTGGAAATGATAAACGAGAGGGGTACTGCAGAACAAGGAAGAGGTTCAGGCGTGTTCAAGGACGCGTTAAGTCTTTTCTGGAAAGATGTCTACGATTCGCTCATGTTGGGGGAAGGTGAACGGGTGCCATTCATAAGGCACGATTTCCAGAGAAAAGAATGGGAGGCAATCGCAAGAATCCTGTTGAAGGGCTACCAAGTGCACCAATATTTTCCCCTTCGTTTGTCGAAAACATTTGTTGCCTCTTGCCTTTTCAGTGAATCCGCCGTTTCTGATAATATGCTTCTTGAATCATTCATGCAATACGTCTCGAAGGTCGAGCGCAAAGTCGTCGAAAAATGTGTGAATGGAGAGATCGAGGCTGACGACGAAGAGCTGATTGAATTGCTAAGCACTTTTGAATGCAAGCGAGGTGTAACAAAGAGCACAATCCTAAAAACTGTGATCGAGGTGGCCCACAAAGAGCTGATACAAAGGCCGCAGTACGTAGCAGACTGTTGGAAAGAAATCATCACAACTCTGGCAGATAGCTTTCCCACAGTTGAGTCACTGCTGTGTTTTTATGATCAGCTGACTCCAACAAACTCCAAAGTGTTGGATACGATTGAGTGCAAAGCAAACACCCAGGAAGAAAGGGATTCGCTTAAATTTTTAAAGCGTTTCATCAAAGGCCTGGACTCGAGAATGCTGACGACTTTCCTTCGTTTCTTTAGTGGCTCGGATTTGATGTTGTTCGATTCGTGGCAGGTTAGTTTCACCAACACTGAGGGATGCGCTCGACGGCCAATAGCACACGCCTGCAGCAACACCTTGGAACTGCCTTCGACCTATCTATCATTTCCGGAGTTGAGAGAAGAGTTTAATAACATTCTCAAGTCCGAAGATTGGGAAATGGACATTGTCTAATTTGAAGTCACACTTGATGCGAGAAGGGACACATCGCCTCTTCAGCTTGCAAAGAATGTATTATTTTGTGACTTATCCGCATGAACAACTCAGGCAATCAAATACTTTCGTTCAAAAGTCGTGAAAGTTATCACGCGCCGACTATAACACTCGCGTTCTTTTGATGTGGGCGGTGAAACGAGTCGTGCTTTAGTGTTTTAATTAGTTAAAAGTTGTATTCATCGTTCCTGTTGTTGTTTTACCTTATGGGATAAACGGATAATTGTTATAAATTATATTAAATTTTACGTATGATTTAACAGTATTACGATCTCGATGTTGGTTTGTTTATCGATTTTTATCGATTCAAGGGTCTTCAAATAAAAAGTGATTGTGATAATGTATAATGATTGTCAATACGTATTAAGTGCAACAAAATAAAAACATCGCCATTGTCTGGATCGTGGCTGAAAACGATTGGGGAAATGCAAAATCTGGACTAATCATTAGAAGTTAATTCTAACTACGATTTCTCAACCAAGATTATGTTTTACTGTTAAAACTGTAGTTTCAAGTTCTAAAAAAAGAAGTATTAGGGTACAGATGGATTACAATGTATATCCTAACATGTATTGCCAGAAGTGCTAATGCATGTACTAGTGCCATCAGATATATTTCTTAATCAGGAATATTCTAATTCCAAGTTTTCCTCTCTGGGAAAAGGGTAAAGCGCGTTTAAATCAAGTTTATAAGGTTATGGCATTGTTGCGTTATGGAGTGGAGTTGTAATTAAACTTGACGTTTGTACAACATTGGTACTGATATGCTAGGATAAGTTCCAATAGCATAATTTTACATTAACGTTTTCAAATTCCATTAACTGAAACAAGCAAAAAGTACTTTTTTAGCTTACATGTTGCTGTTATGATATTGGGGTTACTTTTAGTAAATGCTACGGCATTTCCATTATAATCTTACAGTTGATATTTAGTAAACGTAAATAAATGTTTTGAATATTCTATGACCTTTGGAGTATTGATTCTTACGCTTATTAGACTAAATCTCATCCAAGCACATAGTTTTCACTACTTACTGTCTAATTCAGTAAATAACTCCTCTGACTGCCAAATTGGACTCGGCGAAAACCTCATCCAATTTAGAACACCATGTTCAGTAAAACTATTATCTTCACTTCTATAGTGGGGTGGTAAAAGAACAAAGTTGAACTAAGAGCTTCATCTGCGTTTGAAGCCATTCCCTGCGGATCATCTGCTGTTATCAATAATACGACACTCTTTCTCTTACGATATCTATCTGTGCTAACACCTTCTGCAAGAAGGGACACAAAAAAATGGCGTTTTAGTTTACTGTTAGTTTGTGGTAAATTTTCTTCAGTTGAGCAACACCCATTAGGTAGCAATGTTCCAAGAGAATGAAATCATTGATTTCGAACCGCAGAGCTCTTAAATATCTTCTATGGAAACGAGAATTTCTAAATAAAGATCTAGTGCGCTTTGAGGATTGCTTGGCATTTCTAGCCCTTTTTCATCCATGATTATCTGTGCCAGCTCTGCAAAGGTATCAGCGACATTTGTATCTGGAGATTCACAACAGACATCCTCCGCTACATCTATGTCAGTTGCTGGGACATCATTTAGATAGGAGCTTGTACCGGTGACTTCAGGCAAAAAATACAAGGTTTCTGGTCTACCCGGGGGAGAGGATTCGTTAGATGAGGGTCTTATCTTGTGAAGATTCCACTCCTGTACCACACGGATTAGTTCATCTTCAAGTAAAGGCATAAAACAAAATAAAAGACACTCCACTTGGATTGGATCGCAATCATTGTATAGCCCTTGGTCCTTCAAATCCTTGAAAAAATTTATCCACCAATCAGTTTCGGAGTGCCTCAGAAACCCCCACCACGCTTCAATCCTCTGATTCGAAACTGATCGTCCGTAAATAAAGCTTTTCTGGCCTGCAAAATCATCTTGGGCATCACAGCGAAAGAAGCACTGCATAGCCGCCACATTCACATTTTCAGTTCCTTGATCACCACGGATTATACGAGGAACACCTCCTAATTCTTTGACACAATCAAGAAAATATGATGCTACAATTCTTGGGTTGTTATTGCTTCTCCCGACCTTGAGCCACATGATTCGGCGGCTATATCCGTCTATGGCTCCATGAATGCAAAATCCATAAGGTTTGAGTTTATCATACCCATCCATGTGCCAAATGTAATTGGGGCCTTTAGAGCGGTATTGCCGTCTTCGTAACCTACGACGTGAACGTTGTTCCACACCATCAGGATCAAGCGTCTTCAATATAAGACGAACAGACTCGCGATTAATAGTAAAACCATAACGACGCCGTAACCTTTGGTGCATTTGGCGATATCCTAAGAGACTACCACTCCCTCGAAGCTCCCTTTCCACTGCCCTTATCACTTCAGTCGGGTTGCTGTAAGACCGCCTCCTGTATAAACCACTGGCATTAAGAATTCGCTTAAGCTGACGAAGACTGATTTGAATGCCATGGCAAAAAAGTAGAAAGCCCAGAATCTCGCCATAGTCAAATCCAAGATGAAAATAATGCACAATTAACGAGTCCCTGTCCAGATGTGTAAGGGTAGCAACATGTGGTGGAAGCACTGCATCCACACCATGCGTTGGTAAGAGGATGACAATGCAGAATAGGTAGCCTAACACCATTGCTATTCCTATGAGACAAATCACAGTTAGCTACTTTGCAACCTGAGCTACATAATATATCAAGAACTCGAAGACCCAATACAGTAGAACCCCGCTAAGTCCGATAACTCGAACGCGGTACTATCTCGAACTCAAACCCATTCCTCTTGCGGCCTTGTTTTTCATTCATTTACTACCGGCTACTCGAAGCTGGGATTCGAGTAAGCCGATAGTAAATGACTGAAAAACAAGGGCAAGGGGAATGGGTTTGAGTTCGAGATAGTGGGGAGTTCGAACCGAGTTCGATCGCGAGTTAGCGGGGTTCTACTGTATAACAAATAGAATTGACATTAATACATCACTTTTTATGGAAAACTTTAACACTCGAAATTCAAATGAATGTCCTAGTTAAGGACTTACTTATGTAATAATACCTTTCATCACGATCATAAGGGAAAAGTAATGGAGAGAAACGTACCGCTTCTACACCAGCTTCAACCTTCCTCCATCAGGTCCGCCATATTGGAACACGGACGCGGTGTCACGTGTTCGAGGGAGGTAGAACTTTACATTTGGTGTGAAATTTTTGGATCCGTAGTAAAAACTGTGGATCCGTAGTAATAACTTTGGATCCGTAGTAAAAACTTTGGATCCGTAGTAATAACTGTGGATCCGAAGTAAAAACTTTGGATCCGTAGTAATAACTTTGGATCCGTAGTAAAAACTTTGGATCCGTAGTAATAACTTTGGATCCGTAGTAATAACTTTGGACCCGTAGTAAAAACTGTGGATCCGTAGTAATAACTGTGGATCCGAAGTAAAAACTTTGGATCCGTAGTAATAACTTTGGATCCGTAGTAATAACTGTGGATCCGTAGTAATAACTTTGGATCCGTAGTAATAACTTTGGATCCGTAGTAAAAACTGTGGATCCGTAGTAATAACTTTGGATCCGTAGTAATAACTTTGGATCCGTAGTAATTACTTTGGATCCGTAGTAATAACTGTGGATCCGTAGTAATAACTTTGGATCTGTAGTTATAACTCTGGATCCGTAATGAAAACTCTGGATCCGTTGTTATAACTTTGGATCCAATGGTACAAAAGCAACAATTGAGTCTGGGGTAAAATCTTTGGATCCAAAGAATGTAATATTTTTCTTTAAGCCAACGTGTTATTTAATATTATTTAGGATGGCACTTACGGGCCACCGTTAGACTGAGACTGTGTTGTTTTTTCAATGTAGTTGTTTTTCTTCGCGACGCGTATTGGGTTGTTTTGACTAATTCGTATTTATCGTATTTATTTAGTATTCAACACCTGAAGAGTCGCTCTGTCGTCATTTTTACAGTTGATCCACGTCACGCGTGAACGGAAACTCTAAAATTCAAAACAACGTGACGAGTCACGTTCTCTATATTTGGGCATTCGCCTTGTGTTTCTTGACATTCAGAGAGGGATTTCGAAAATCGAAAGGAGATTTCGAATCTGTCACAGATGTTTCGAAATGTTCAGACCTGGTCATGTTAATGCCTGAGGTCGGAAGAACAGGCCATGTAGGCCTCTCCACAAGGAAACGAGAAGACGAATAATTGATCGTTATTTGACTGGAGAGGGACCAAAAGCGATCTCCACAGCAGCTCGTGCAACTCCTGGCGCTGTTATTGTATCATTCGACATCATGAAACGTTCAGTACATGTGAGGCGTTCAGTCAGGGGGGACGAAGTTATCCTTCTAAACTTTCAGACGAAGTTGCATGTAGAATCTATTGAATTGTTCAAACTAGCGAAACCTAGGATATATGGATGGGAAAATCGCGAAAGATTGTTGAGCAGTAGGTTATGCAATAGACGAAGCACAGGTCACCAAAGCGTAATATGAGAGTTTGTATGGAGCTGAAATTCGATTGAAAATAATCGGCAGTTTTCCGTGGAAAATACCTAAAAATCAAAATAGAGTTTGAAAAACCTTACCTGTTGTGTGTTTGCTGTGTCTTTACCGCTTTTCCGAACTGCTCGAGGCCGTTTGGGGCGATATTCTGTTTAACGGTCGAAGCGACGTCTTGTCACGTACTGGCTTTACTTTGGCATGATGTTGCATCGACCGTCAAACAGAAAATCGCCCCAAACGGCCTCCAGAAGCTCGGAAAAGTGGCAAAAACACAGCAAACACACAACAGGTAATGGTCTTCAAACTCTATTTCGCTTTTTAGGTATTTTGCACGGAAAACTGACCATTTACATTTTGGATCGAATTTCAGCTCCATACAAACAACTCACATTACGCTTTGGTTAACTGTGGACGAAGCGTCGGCTTTGTCTTTAATCAACCTCGCAACTAGGAAAAACTGTCATCAGTAATTGCTTGACACGGCAGATGTATCTTGGTTTTCGTCCACTTCCTTCGGAGTTACCGTTCTTACACAAGCGTTCAGCTCCAAGGTTTGTTCTCGTTCGGTTGAAACAGGAATCCCGCGTCAGCAAAATAATTGACATAATTTCACCTCCTTCTAGTCGTCTAAAACGTTTTTGAACCACTGACGAGAAGCGAACCCAGAAAATAACGCGGTCTCTCGATAAAACAAAGATTTGTCCCGTCACAACCCGTTGCTTCTACAAAGATAGAAACCATTTTCGGAAATTTCAATGAGATCTTCAATATTTCCCTTGTGATCTCCGTTACGTCACTGAAAGTAGCTTGTTTATTTGAAGACTCGGATCACGTGTTGAGGTTTCCGTTCACGCGTGACGTGGATCAACTGTAAGTTTATAGTCTTAGTGTAAAGCTCCTTATGTTTTTTGTTCAGTTGTGGAATATTTTATCTTCCTTATATTGTTATATTTTTTAGCTTCTCCATATGAAGTGAATGACATTTCTGTCCCAATTTAGCGACTAAACTTAGACTCGCCGTTTCAGTGAGTGAGTTCAGTGTGGCATGTTTTCATGATCGTTTTGTTTTTTGTTAAACCGCTAAGCCATTTCAGTGTGTGTTTAGTTACAGATCGAAATGAAATCTTTATTTAAGTAACTATAAGCAAAGCATTTCTCGGTTTAAGTCTACATGTATTTTGTCTAAAATGAGACTCTAAAACCTTCCTAAAATTTAATAGTTCAGGGTGTATTCTTGAAAGCGCCCGATTAATACTTCGCGGTTGAAAAACTTGTGCCATTTTCTCTTGATAATTATACGTGTGCTTGAAAGTTTCCGAAAACATTTTTTGGAGAATTTTTGCCAGTAAACGGTTTGATGCCGGGAAAATATTATTTATTTTAGCAAGATAGATTTCGAGAAATGTTTCATGGTTAACAGAACTAAGCAGCCAGAGGGATGCATTGGAATCAGTGAGAAATGTGTATTTGCATGGAAAAGTCTTTAAGTGGGTTTTCTTTAGCAATTGTTGTTTTATAGGTACTCTTCTTGAACTCTATAAGCTAGCTTTCGAAAGAATGCTACAAGAAGAGCTGTCGGTGAAAGTCGTACTGAAGTCTTCTCTTTGATGAAACTGAAATAAGCCAGCTCACAGTTTCCTCAGCGGTCCGCATGTTTTCCTTTGCTGTTTTTCACCTCTTGGGGAATAACTGCACAACTAAAATTTACTGTATTTTACGGGCAATTAGCATGAAAGAGAGACGTGGAGCTCCGCTTTTAGGCTCGGCTAAATCTATATATTAGATCTATATATGTTGACGGTTTATTTCACACAAAATAACTAGCAATAGACAAAAACCTCATTGAATTTTCCTCACTGAGTACTGTACATTTATGTGGTGAGTATTGTTTCTATTAATAGATTCCAAAATGTCAACAGTGTTTACATTACTCATTTTAAAAAGCCTTGATGATGGCTTCTGCAAAACTTTCTCTGGTAGGAAATTTGGATAAATCAGCGCGGCTATATGTAACAATGTAAACAAGTCGCTGACTGTTCTCTATCTGCGCCATTTGAGTTCTGGCACACTTACAAATAAAATCAAACAGATAACATCTCTGGGACAACGGAAACTGTTTATTTTCTCCAAAAATGGTCAAAACGGTTGCAAGACCGTACATCTTTGAAAGAGATGGATATTGCTAGAGTACACGATAATTACGTATAGTATAAGAGGATACATTATGTGTGGTGGTGAAGCTTTTGTTGATATGGTACTCATTCATAAATTCATGCACCTGTTACATCGTGCTCTCAAACTCATTAATAATTCATAAAGAGAAAACAAAGGAAATCACTACCGTGACGGTGGTTTGGATACCGGATCTTAATTAGCATAAAATTTTGCGAACTTCTGCTTTGAATTTCTCCAAGAATTATGAATGGTTTGAGAAGCCATATCAAAAACTCGAAAGAGTGTTTCATCAAGTATCCAAACACCTCGAAGTCGGTCAAAAAACTCGGCTGCGCCCCGTTTTTTCATCCACTTCTCAGGGTTTGGATATCCTGATGAAACACTCTTTCTCGTGTTTGATATATTACTTCAAGTCCCTCTTCGTTCAAAAAAAATAGTAAAAATGTCAAAATAAATGTCATTTTTCTTTAATAGAAGGTCAACCCATGCCAACGGAAGGAACATGTGTTGTATTAACCCTATTATGAAACGGTACACGCCCAAAATGACTAGCCACGAGAACAATTCCCTTTAGGACAATCCTGGCCATTAGAATTTGGGACACTTGGTAATATTTCAATGAGAAATATGAAAAAGTTGCCTCCTCTGTTATTAGAAATCTTTCACAAATGTTGTGACGTGTTTATGACCCCCCCCCCCACCTCCCCAAACAATGTTCAATGTTGAACATCAGTCATCACTTTCAACACCCGACTTCACCATTGTACCGGGGGGGGAGGGGGGAGACAAGAGTATCTTTTTCATATCACGCTAAATGGACGCGATCTGTGCAAAGTGTCCCAAGACTAATGGCCAGGATTGTAACTTCAACAAAATCCTCGCGGTATTTCATTTTCGTGATATTTACCGTATTTTATTGCGGCTAATAAATAAATAATCTTGTAGACAGACATTTAATTTCAAGGCACCCTGAAGTCCTAAGTTTTAAACAGTGGCTTTTTACGATAATTGTTTAATAGTGTTTGCCATGGTTTCTATGGCAACTTAAATATTTAAGTTCCACTCCATTCCATTCCATTCCAATCTAAATCAACCATTACCCAACAAAAAGAAGTTTTCTTGTTGTTTGGTATGGCCTTTCTCAAGTTAGTGCTGTCATTTTAAACGGACTATTAACAAAAAGTAGCGCCGCTGTGTGTTGATTTTGTAAACTTTACTGTGGGGGGAACAACTGAGTGTATTTTTAACACAATGCCAACAAGATTACAAATTTTGCAAGTGACGTTGGAATAGCTACTATTGGCTAACACCGAAATTAAGGATGTGTAATAAAATGAAAAAGAGTTTTTGTTTTTAGCATAATTCTAGAAGACAGAAGACTCTCTCTCTCATAAGAATAAACTGTCTCGCCACTTTCGGGACAAGATATTTCCAGCGGTCATGTTTTCACATTTCATGTCCTGGTTGCTCTATTTTGTGCTGTCTTCTCTGATAGGCGAAGCAGTCCATGCACAAGGTTAGTTTTTCTTTTTATCTGATTGTTCTAGGATATTCTTGTTGAACATTGCTTTTACAATGTACGCCATTTTTACAGAAAAAATCTATCAATGAAAACTTATATTTTAATAGGCCCATTTTCAAAATATTGGGGGGAGTGCAAATAAGGCGAGAAATACAGTGTTTCTATGGGACAAGAACTGTCGTAAAATTTCAGTTCAAGTCGATTATGAATTTTAATTTAAAATACCAGACAAAAAATTTTACCGATTTTCACATCTCAATAAATTTTATTTCAGGCAAAGGTAAGGGCCAGCTAATCTTTTGTACTAAATTTTCAAGTATTGAAACTGTATGGAAAACCTTTGACATTGGACCCAGTCTTTTCTCATAAAAGCAATGTATTTTGCGCCGCAATTTGCACTCGTCAACGTGGTTGTTAAAAAAAAATTGAAAAGGTCCATTCTTTGCTTGAAACAAATTATTTCAGGCTGTTTTTGTTCGCTTTTAAAATTATTCAGCTTTTTCTTGTCTCATCTTTTCTTTTCTAAACATCCTAAAGCTATTGACAAAGTAGAGCTATGTAAAGCTGTATTATACGTTCCACGACTTCCATTAGAATTTTCTTGCCAGCGTTTAGGGATGAAATTTATTAGCTCTATTTAAAAACACCTGACGCTCCACATGTTATCTAATTAAAGGATATAAAGTTTGTGTTTTAAGGCATTTGAAATAAACGCGACTTAAATTAGTGCAAATTGAAGTGGAAGATTGTTTAGAAAAAGAAACTTAACGCAAAAATAAAAGTAAAATTTCCGAATGAAGGAGAAAATAAACGAATGTGGATCCATCGAGGAAGAGTAAAAGAGTGTGTGGATCATAACAAGGAATTTTGTATGAAATACACTAAACGAGGCTTTGAGAGACAATAGGGGAATCTTTACTGACATCATTGTCTGCACCTTCAAAATTGAAATTCATTGGATAAACAAACAAAGATTATAACTAGAGAGAGCATATAACATTTAATGTGGAGTTTGAAAGAAAAAAGGATGGAAACCGGTTTCACTGAAATAATGATGCTTTCAAAATGAACAACATTTACAGACGTTTGAATGCCCGAGTGCCAACTTTTGCCTCTCAGCCATGCAAACGTGTGTAAATTTGCCCTTTTTCAAAAAGAAATGTATCGTTCAATTTTCAACTTTCTCCCCTCATATTTGCTGTTTTTTTTTCTAAATGTGCCGTTCGGTAATTTATGATAATGCAGCGATCAGAGACTGCCGACCTATTCTGAGTTTAAGAGCGACGTTTAGTAAAACTCAAACAAAATTTCAATTTCGCGGCAGTAGTTGAAAAATCGATTTCCTTCGTATTTTGCATATAATTAGGAATTGGTAAAGCTAGAAACCTGATGTGGTTCATTTTCGTCAGAAGCGCGTTATTTAAAAAAAAACGAGGGAATCGATTCTCAGGTTCGGGAGGTCAAAAAATCACAGGAAATTAATCTTGAAAATCAGTACTATGAACTTGCATCGCGCTGGTACACTAAAGCGCAGAGAAAAAGATAGGCACTTTCTATCGACAGAACAAGTCTTTTTCATTAACTAGACGGTTGTGAAACAGCAGCAGTGAAATTTAATGAGCACAAGAAGTGTCTATCTTTTTCTCCGCGCTTTAGTTTACCAGCGCAATGCAAGTTAATAGTACTGATTTTCAAGATTAATTTCCTGCGATTTTGACCTCCCGAACCCGAGAATCAGTTTCCTGGTTTTTTTTTCGAAAATAAAGCCCTTCTAAGGAGAGCGAACCACATCAGGTTTCTAGTTTTACCAATACCCATTTATGTGCAAAATATGAAAGAAATCGATTCTTCAACTTCTGCCGCCGAATGCTCGATGTTTACTGAAAGTCGCTCTTAAGAATGAAGATAGAGGCTAAAGATAGGATTCGGAATTTGTGGCCAAAACGGTAGAAATTGACCCTATCATGACCATGCAACTAGAGATTAACCAGACTTTTTTAAAATTCGCATTAACATAATGGGGCGTTAATTAATATCAGAAGAGTATTTTTTGTAGATTAAATTTGAAGACATTTTTACCGTGAAAACGTTTTAGTGAATCGATTTGTAGCAATGGAAGCTGTTGAAACTAACTTTTGTTTGGTATACACTTACCAAATGTTTTGAAGTGCAAACTTTTCAGAGGACTTGTAAGATTCCAAAAAGCTAAAGTTTGGCAAACACGTCTACGCACTGCATACAGGAGCTGTTTCGACGAATTAGAGATATTAGCCTTCCGCTTCAAGACCACCATAATACCGCTAAACATCGCGGGGTAAACTTTCACACAGTCTCACGAGCAAAATGAATATTTGTCAAACAATATGCGTCACAGTCTGACAATTCAGTTTTTTCTACTAATTTTAACTTTATCTTTTTGGCTAATGTTCAAGAGTTCTAAGCTATGAAAAAAAAAAAGAAGAAGAAATAACAGAAAGTTGTCCGTTTCCCTCCGTACCTATGATTTATTTTCAGCATTTTTTATTAACTCCACAAAAAAGGAAACGGTACAACAAGGCTTATGAATTATGAAAACTAAACCTACCACCAAAAGGCAGTTTTTGTTGTATGTGAATGTTTTCCAAAACATTTCTACGAGTCACATTTTCAAAGCTTAGGGCGGAACTGTAGCTCTAGCAGTTAGCCTTCAAGATGTTTTTCTTGGGTTTCAATTTTGTTGTTCTCACTACAGAATTTACTACTTTGTATCACCCGGACCTTCGACAAGACGGTTTCACAAGAGACGAGTTCCATTATCTGAATGTTCCAAGAATTGGTACCTACACAGTGTATGACGTCTTTGATTGCACCTTTGAGTGCCTCACCAATCCCTCCTGCCTGTCTTTGAACCTGGCGGCCTCAAAAGGAGCTGATGGAAAGCTTTGGTGCGAATTACTGTCTTCAGTAAAGTACAGCAATCCCGAGAAGTACACGAGAAACGAGACTTCGCATCACTTTTCCATCAAGGTTGGGTTAATTCTCTTTTCATGTAGCTCAAGTTAATGTATAGGAGACGCCTGCTTTCCCAAACTCGCAAAGGAAACATTAAAATTGTTCGTTTTTCAACAGTCTTACAAGAAACGACGCACATAAAAATGACCTGTCATCAATGAAACAACTGAACTTTTTTTATGCAACTGCATAAGTTGCGTTAATAACTGCGAGGATCTTCTTTACATTTATTTCTTCATTCCGCAGTTCAAATATATGAACTTCATATATTCATAATTTGAACTTTTTTTGTTTGTTTTTTAGACCCCATGCCTGTCTTCGCCGTGCCAAAATGGGGGTACATGTGTGCCCAACTACAAGTATCACACGTTTGAATGCCACTGTAAGGAAGGTTTCATCGGAGAATATTGTGAAATAGGTAATTTCCACTTGGTTGTGACTAAAGCTAGCCTGTAGACAAGCTGCTAGTGGGAAACAGAATACAATTGACGAGCGGAACTACGAGCGGAGCTACGAGCGGAGCTAGCCGAGCACAGTTTTCCTCTCATCCACCAACTATGAGAGCCTTTCACAGGCGAGACTACAAAGAAAGAATTTGTCAATTTAGCTCAACGGGAATCCTGCCAATGAAGCAGCTCAGAACGGTCGGATACTTTAACATAATTGTGGCTAGCGATGTTAATATGCGAAGTTCATTCTGTTTTCTGTTTTCTTATGGGAACAGTTATGTCGAGAGCTTCTGTGCGCGGAATGGGTTCGACTCCTGTGAGAGACACAAATGTTTAGCTTGTGGTTTTACGCTCACGACAAACTAAATACCGTATGTTGCATGAACGACCTTCAAATTCACTATACTTGCTCTCTATCAGGTCATTGCCATTTATAAATTTTGTAATCTTAAATTAACTAGTAGCAAAACACTGTTCTAAATGTTAAAGTGAAGATGCGTTTGTCTGATAAAGGTCCAAAATACAGCTGCAGTTAAAACCAGCGCGTCAGGCCGACTTAGAGACTAAGAGAGGTGTTCGTCTATTAAAGACATAACTCTTTATATTTCGCTAAGGTAAGAACAAAAAAATGAAAAGTACACAGTCATCTTCACTTAACTACTTGTGGCACAATAATTACTCTTTTTAAAAGTGAATGAATTGTATTTGTATTTCAGCTGGAAACTCATGCAAGGACTTGTATGACGCATACCAGTAAGTAAGACTTCTCAACATATTTTTTAAATTTCATGTTAACACTTCAAACTTCAAAGTTATATAGTGAAAGTATTCGACCGGCCCCATCTGTCAGTGATCTTTGTACAGTTTTCTTATAAAGTCTGTGCACGAACTCTCATTCTCTCGTATTTCACAGGTCGAGCGTAAGTCAGGTGGTTACCCTCATCATGGACTCAGAACCAACTACTGTTCTGTGCCATATGGGAGATTTTGGATGTGGAGATGGCGGTTGGACGCCGGTCATGAAGATTGACGGCAACAAGGTATTCTATTTATTTCGTCTTTCATTTCTGAATCATTATTTTCATTAGAGAAGTTTCGTCCAATTTATTTTAACCCCTTCTAAGTACGCATTATTTTCCTGAGATGAATATTGTGCGTTTCCGTGTCATCTTGTGACTAACAATGCGTCCCTCCCAGATAGGTATACTGCGTTGAACCAAAAATATTTTTTTACAGAGGATATTTGTCTTAGGCGACAGCGTTTCACCAAATTATCGAAAATTCGCTTACCTAATATCCAAGTCATTTTATGTTACCTTGCGTTACCTTGCGTTATGTTATGTTATGTTATGTTACGTTACGTTACGTTGCGTTGCGTTACGTTACGTTATGTTGTGTCATGTTATGTCATGTCATGTCATGTCATGTCATGTGATGTTATGTTATGTTATGTTATGTTATGTTATGTTATGTTATGCTATGTTATGCCAAAGAGATATTACAGAACAAAACAGAGCAAGGATTACAAAGATGGAAGTGGATCGTTTATAAATTTGATTTCTTGGCAGGTGCTCCAGAAATTAAAATTGCCATTCTAATGGAACGTTGAAGTTTTTTTAGCTGTAACTGTGCTTCTTCGAATTATGTTTCCTTGCTTTCGTCACCTGTATCGGTTTGTCTTCCTATTTCAATATAATAAAGCAAGCTTAGAAAGATGGAATATTTAGTTTGTCACGAGCGTGGGACAAAGAACAAATCTGAGTCCCCGACGGGAATCGAACCCATGACCTCACGTACACCAATCGGGCGCTCTAACCGCTGAGCTACTTGAAGACTAGTGGTAAGCGATGTAATTTTTTTCCTGGTTCATTACGAAACGCGTCCTGCATACTGCTAGGAACAGCAAGCTTACACAAAGTTCCTAGCCACTCTTAAAATAGCACAATAGTTTAGCCGGGAATTAACACTGTTCCTTTTCAAAGTAGTAAGCTACAGCTATTAACCCTCGGACGTACAAGCAAAGTCATCCAACCCCCTTCCCCTCCCCTTTGTTTGAATATTTCGGAACGATTTTGCCTCTGAAGTGCTCCTGGATTTTACCTAATATTAGAAATTATCAAAAGACGGCCGAAATTGGAAATTGTTGACGCTAGATATGTAAAATATGACATGATTAAGCACTTTTTGTGACAAATTTCTGCTTTTTCACCTAAAAAGGGCGAAAAACACACATTTGTTACCCAAAAGTGGCTTAACCACTTGCTACTTATTACGTCATCTCTCGTAACCATAGCAGCTGCTTCTCATCAAACGTATGACAAGGTGTCTAAGGGATACGCATACAGCTACTGAAAACGGCAGGTGCTGAAGAAAAAATCAAGGAAAACCTTATAGGGGGTTGCATCCACCCCCCACCATCCTTCTACGGCCGAGGGTTGAAACAGTTTACCACTCCTTCGCGCATCCCTAATCATTTATCTTTTGCATCGTTTATCCTTAAATCTAACAGTATTTTTTTTTTAATTCCACAAAGAGAACCTTTCACTACAATTCCAGCCTTTGGAGCGACAAGGAAACCTTCAACCCACCGGGTGGGAAGACTGGGTTCGACTCACAAGAGACAAAGTTACCGACCTACTGGAACACACCCTTCTCCAAGGTTTGCCTAGGTATGAAGATCAACCAACAGATCAAGTTTGTGATCATAAGCAAGAACGCCGACTCCCTGCACTCACTACTTGCTGACGGGCAATACCGTAACACCTCACTTGGTCGTGACGCGTGGAAGGCACTGATTGGGCAAAATGCATCTTTACAGCTGAACTGCAACAAGGAAGGGTTTAATACTGTGTGTGAGTTGTCCAAAGCAAGAATCGGTATCCTTGGCAACGACAATAACAATTGCGCAGACTGTGACTCCAGAATCGGGTTTGGTACTGGAGGAACCCATGAAGACTCCAACACGTGTGGAAACGAGGCTACAAAATATTGGAATCCTGACAATGGTGAAAAACACATCAAGGCAATGGGTTACATTCTGGTACAGTAGGAAGTAACTGATGAAACTGAGAAGCCAAACTCTTTGACCAACAAACCCACATAATAGGAAATGAGGTCACAAAGATTAACTTTCATGTATTTGTTGTTATCTTAAAAACCTCTTTTGAGTTAACCGTAATTGTAAGCCCAAATCGTCCTCAGTCTCCTGTTCATGCATAAAGTAAGCTGAAGGTAGGCTAGGTTAAGGTTACACTGATTCATTCCTGAAGTCTGGTAACGCACCGGAAGAATTCTGCCCATATGGCCTGTGGAGGACAAGCAATTCCCTCTGGTTGGGCAAACGTCTAAAAATGATATCTATATCCAATAGAAGTGCTTTACCATGATCTTCAATCATATTTGTGTTTCATGCTTATAAACGTTCACGTATATTAATTGTAGATCTCAAATTAGTCAATTTACACTGCTCAGACAGTATATTCATGCTGTATTCATATTGCTAAATCCACCCCGTTACTGGGCGTTAACTTGAAATTTTGGCTTAAGTGGGTATAACCCCCAAGGATCAAATAGATTAAGTTTAGCTGTCATCGTTAAAATGGTATTTTTTTCTATCGCCAACGATCAAAAACCATCCTCCCGATCACAGTGCTGCGCGCTCTAACGATGCCATTTTCAAGACGCTTTCGATGAACGTTTGACACCTTTTGTCGATAACTTTCTTATGTCAAAGGTTATTACAATGAACGAACTTTGAGAGCTGGATTTTTCAAGTTTCAGTTTCAAGCACGCGACCCCCACCTTTCGGAAGAGGGAGTCGAGCGATTTGTAGGAAAAGAAAAAAACTAAAAGGCAAGAAGAAAGAACCCACACCCTACCCATAACCCCATTTCAAAAGGTGACTATGATTAACACCAATTTCTCCAATAACCTTCCTGTCAAATTTTGTTGCAAACACAAGTTCCACCTTCCTGTAACTATTCTTTCTGTTGTTTTTAGCGCCTTGTTCGTGCCTTTTGCAGTGGCAAGAAACGCTTTGGTTTGGCGGCAATCTGAGAGGAATCCGTCTTTCAGAACACCTTCCTTCATGTTTCTTTATGGACTTGCGTTAACTGATTTCTGTAAAAGAATTCTTGGTCAGCCATTTTTTTGTTTTATTTAGAGTTGTGGAGCTTAAACGTATAAACATCTGATCTGAGTTGCATCTGCCATCATCCACAGCATTGTCAGTATCTTTTGATAAAAGCAAGTTTTACAATCATTTACAATCATAGCAATGGCCGCAGAAAGCGCTTAACAGCGCTTGCCAACTGTTACCAACCTTGAACAATTCAGTAAGTCTGTGTTTATCATGCATTCTCCGGATTGCAGCAGCGCAGTTCTTGTTGAGTCACTCGCCGTATAGACTGGTCTTCTGTCGACAAATTCGAGAAAAAATTGGTAAGCACACTTTTTTAGATTAAAATCATGGGCTGAAAACGAAAATTGTGTTTACAAAGTGGGCATAGCCATTTTGACCTTTAAAACAACCATTTTTATAAGCATGCATAAATTTTGACATGCGAGCGAGGCTGTACGTTGTATATCTCGTCACTCACTCACTCACTCACTCACTCACTCACTCACTCACTCACTCACTCATTCATGTAGGCAGACGCAGTGTTCAGCAAATTGCTTGCAGCATGTCCTGAGGTCAGGCTGTAACAGGATGTTCTTACAATTTGACATCTACCTTCGTCCGACCGAAGCAGAGATACCGAATTTCACATCCGTTGTTACAGCAAATCGACACTCAAAAGATACCTAAGAATTCTAAACCATTTTCCACTACTGTACCGTTCACTTTCCTTTGCTTTAGGTAAAAGCGGCATCAGTTTCATTTGGATAGCGGCTGTCTGTAAGTACTGCTGCATTCGCATGCTCCTGTGTATCGCAGTCCTACATGCCGGCAGCTATACTTCTGTGACTTGCATCCTGATTTGCAACCACAGCTAACCGCCTCATCACAGCTCTCAGCCAGGACTGTAACTTAAACAAAATCCTCGCGGTATTTCATTTTCGTGACATTTACCGTATTTTATTGCGGCTAATAAATAAATAATCTTGTAGACAGACATTTAATTTTAAGGCACCCTGAAGTCCGAAGTTTAAACAGTGGCTTTACGCGGATAATTGTTTAATAGTGTTTGCCATGGTTTCTATGGCAACTTAAATATTTAAATTCCATTCCATTCCAATCTAAATCAACCATTACCCAACAAAAAAAAGTTTTCTTGCTGTTTAGTATGGCCTTTCGCAAGTTAGTGCTGTCATTTTAAACAGACCATTATCAAAACGTAGCGCTGCTGTGTGCTGATTCTGTAAACTTCACTGTGGGGGGAACAACTGAGTGTATTTTTAACACAATGCAAACAAGATTACAAATTTTGCAAGTGACGTTGGAATAGCTACTATTGGGTAACACCGAAATTAAGGATGTGTAATAAAACGAAAAAGTTTTTGTTTTTAGCATAATTGCTAGAAGAGAGAAGACTCTCTCTCTCTCGTAAGCATAAAGTGTCTCGCCACTTTCGGGACAAGATATTTCCAGCGGTCATGTTTTCACATTTCATGTCCTGGTTGCTCTATTTCGTGCTGTCTTTACTGATACGCGAAGCAGTCCATGCACAAGGTTAGTTTCTCTTTTTAAATAATTGTTCCAGGATATTCCTGTTGAACATTCCTTTTGCAATGTACACCATTGTTACAGAAAAATTCTAACAATGAAAGCTTATATTTTAATAGGCCCATTTTCAAAATACTGGGGGAGTGCAAATAAGCGAGAAATACAGTGTTTCTATGGGACAAGAGCGGGAATCCGGTGCCATATAACTGTCGTAAAATTTCAGTTCTGGTCGTTTTATGAATTTTAAATTAAAATACCAGACAAAAGATTTTACCGATTTTGACATCTCAATAAATTTCATTTCAGGCAAATGTATGGGCCAGCTAATCTTTCGTACTAAATTTTCAAGTATTGAAACTGTATGGAAAACCTTTGACATTGGATCCAGTTTTTTTCTCATAAAAGCACTGTATTTTGCGCCGCGATTGCACTCGTCAACGTGGTTGTTACAAAAAAACTTGAAAAGGCCCATTCTTTGTTTGAAACAAATTATGTCAGGCTGTTTTTGTTCGCTTTTAAAATTATTTAGCTTTTTCTTGTCTCATCTTTTCTTTTCTAAAAATCCTTAAGCTATTGACAATGTAGAGCTATGTAAAGCTGTGTTATACGTTCCCCGACTTCGTTTAGAATTTTCTTGCCAGCGTTTAGGGATGAAATTTATTAGCTCTATTTAAAAACACCTGACGCTCCACATGTTATCTCATTAAAGGATATAAAGTTTGTGTTTTAAGGCATTTGAAATAAACGCGACTTAAATTAATGCAAATTGAAGTGGAAGATTGTTTAGAAAAGAAAATTAACGCAAAAATAAAAGTAGAACGACCATGGAATGGCCACCGTAGAATGACGCTATCATGATCATGCAACTAGTGCTTAACCCGACTTTTTTAAAATTTGCATTAACATAATGGGGCGTTAATTAATATCAGAAGATTATTTTTTGTAGATTAGATTTGAAGACATTTTTACCGTGAAAACGTTTTAGTGAATCGATTTGCAGAAATGGAAGCTGTTGACGCTAACTTTTGTTTGGTACACTTTTACCAAATATTTCGAAGTGCAAGCTTTTCAGAGGACTTGAAGAATTCCAAAAAGCTAATAAAAGTTTGGCAAACATATCCACGCACTGCATACAGGAGCTGTTTCGACGAATTAGAGATATTAGTCTTCCGCTTCAAGACCACCATAATACCGCTAAACACCACGGGGTAAACATTCACACGGTCTCACGAGCAAAATGAATATTTGTCAAACAATATGCGTCACGGTCTGACAATTCAGTTTTTTATACTAATTTTAACTTTATCTTTTTGGCTAATGTTCAAGACTTGTAAGCTATGAAAAAAAAAAAGCATGAAGAAATAACAGAAAGTTGTCCGTTTCCCTCCGTACCTATGATTTATTTTCAGCATTTTTTATTAACTCCAGAAAAAAGAAAACGGTACAACAAGGCTTATGATTTATGAAAACTATGTGAATGTTTTCCAAAACATTTCTACGAGTCACATTTTCAAAGCTTAGGGCGGAACTGTAGCTCTAGCAGTTAGCCTTCAAGATGTTTTTCTTGGGTTTCAATTTTGTTGTTCTCACTACAGAATTTACTACTTTGTATCACCCGGACCTTCGACAAGACGTTTTCACAAGAGACGAGTTCCATTATCTGAATGTTCCAAGAATTGGTACCTACACAGTGTATGACGTCTTTGATTGCACCTTTGAGTGCCTCACCAATCCCTCCTGCCTGTCTTTGAACCTGGCGGTCTCAAAAGGAGCTGATGGAAAGCTTTGGTGCGAATTACTGTCTTCAGTAAAGTACAGCAACCCCGAGAAGTACACGAGAAACGAGACTTCGCATCACTTTTCCATCAAGGTTGGGCTAATTCTCTTTTCATGTAGCTCAAGTTAATGTATAGGAGACGCCTGCTATCCCAAACTCGCAAAGGAAACATTAAAATTGTTCGTTTTTCAACAGTCTTACAAGAAACGACGCACATAAAAATGACCTGTCATCAATGAAACAACTGAACGTTTTTTGTTTTTTTTTAGACCCCATGCCTGTCTTCGCCGTGCCAAAATGGAGGTACGTGTGTGCCCAACTACAAGTATCACACGTTTGAATGCCACTGTAAGGAAGGTTTCATCGGAGAATATTGTGAAATAGGTAATTTCCACTCGGTTGTGACTAAAGCTAGCCTGTGGACAAGCTGCTAGTGGGAAACAGAATACAATTGACGAGCGGAGCTACGAGCGGAGCTAGCCGAGCACAGTTTTCCTCTCATCCACCAACTATGACAGCCTTTCACAGGCGAGACTACAAAGAAAAAACTTGTCAATTTAGCTCAACGGGAATCCTGCCAATAAAGCAGCTCAGAACGGTCGGATACTTTAACATAATTGTGGCTAGCGATGTTAATATGCGAAATTCATTCTGTTTTCTGTTTTCTGTTTTCTTATGGAAACAGTTATGTCGAGAGCTTCTGTGCGCGGAATGGGTTCGACTCCTGTGAGAGACACAAATGTTTAGCTTGTGGTTTTACGCTCACGACAAACTAAATACAGTATGTTGCATGAACGACCTTCAAATTTACTATACTTGCTCTCTATCAGGTCATTGCCATTTATAAATTTTGTAATCTAAAATTAACTAGTAGCAAAACACTGTTCTAAATGTTAAAGTGAAGATGCGTTTGTCTGATAAAGGTCCAAAATACAGCTGCAGTTAAAACCAACGCGTCAGGCCGACTTAGAGACTAAGAGAGGTGTTCGTCTATTAAAGACATTACTCTTTATATTTCGCTAAGGTAAGAACAAAAAATTGAAAAGTACACAGTCATCTTCACTTAACTACTTGTGGCACAATAATTACTCTTTTTAAAAGTGAATTAATTGTATTTGTATTTCAGCTGGAAACTCATGCAAGGACTTGTATGACGCATACCAGTAAGTACGACTTCTCAACATATTTTTTAGATTTCATGCTAACACTTCAAACTTCAAAGTTATATAGTGAAAGTATTCGACCGGCCCCATCTGTCAGTGATCTTTGTACAGTTTTCTTATAAAGTCTGTGCACGAACTCTCATTCCCTCGTATTTCACAGGTCGAGCGTAAGTCAGGTGGTTACCCTCATCATGGCTTCAGAACCAACTTCTGTTCTGTGTCATATGGGAGATTTTGGATGTGGAGATGGCGGTTGGACGCCGGTCATGAAGATTGACGGCAACAAGGTATTCTATTTATTTCGTCTTTCATTTCTGAATCATTATTTTCATTAGAGAAGTTTCGTCCAATTTATTTTAACCCCTCTTAAGTACGCATTATTTTCCTGAGATGAATGTTGCGCGTTTCTGTGTCATCTTGTGACTAACAATGCGTCCCTCCCCATGGGTATACTGCGTTGAACCAAAAATATTTTTTTACAAAGGATATTTGTCTTAGGCGACAGCTTATTACCAAATTATCTAAAATTCGCTTACCTAATATCCAGGTCATTTTATGCTACCTTGCGTTACGTTGCGTTACGTAATGTTATGTTATGTTACGTTACGTTGCGTTGTGTTGCGTAACGTCACGTCACGTCACGTCATGTCATGTTATCTTATGCCAAAGAGATATTACAGAACAAAACAGAGCAAGGATTACAAGGATGGAAGTGGATCGTTTATAAACTTGATTTCTTGGCAGGTGCTCCAGAAATTAAAATAGCCATTCGAATGGAGCATTGAATTTTTTTTTAGCTGTAACTGCGCTTCTTCGAATTGTGTTTCCTTGCTTTCGTCAACTGTATCGGTTTGTCTTCCTACTTCAATATAATAAAGCAAGCTTAGAAAGATGGAATATTTAGTTTGCCACGAGCGTGGGACAAAGAACAAATCTGAGTCCCCGACGGGAATTGAACCCATGACCTCACGTACACCAATCGAGCGCTCTAACCGATGAGCTACTTGAAGACTAGTGGTGGGCGATGTGATTTTTTGCTGGCTCATTACGAAACGCGCCCTGTATACTGCTAGGAACAGCAAGCTTACACAAAGTTTCTAGCCACTGTTAAAAAAGCACGATTTAATAGCCGGGAATTGATATTGTTCCTTTTCAAGGTAGTAAGCTACAGCTATTAACCCTCGGACGTACAAGCAAAGTCACCCCACCCCCTTCCCCTCCCCTTTGTTTGAATATTTCAGAACGATTTTGCCTCTGAAGTGCTCCTGGATTTTACCCAAAATTAGAAATTATCAAAAGACGGCCGAAATTGGAAATTGTTGACGCTAGATATGTAAAATATGACATAATTAAGCACTTTTTGTGACGAATTTGTGCTTTTTCACCTAAAAAGTGTGAAAAACACACATTTGTTACCCAAAAGTGGCTTAACCACCTGCTATTTATTACGTCAGCTCTCGTAACCATAGCAGCTGCTTCTCATCAAACGTATGCCAAGGTGTCTAAGGGATACGCATACAGCTACTGAAAATGGCAGGTGCTGAAGAAAAAATCAAGGAAAACCTTAGAAGGGGTTGCATCCAGCCCCCACAATCCTTCTACGGCCGAGGGTTGAAATAGTTTACCACTCCTTCGCGCATCCCTAATCATTTATCTTTTACATCGTTTATCCTTAAATCTAACAGTATTTTTTTTAATTCCACAAAGAGAACCTTTCGCTACAATTCCAGCCTTTGGAGCGACAAGGAAACCTTCAACCCAGCGGGTGGGAAGACTGGGTTCGACTCACAAGAGACAAAATTACCGACCTACTGGAACACACCCTTCTCCAAGGTTTGCCTAGGTATGAAGATCAACCAACAGATCAAGTTTGTGATCATAAGCAAGAACGCCGACTCCCTGCACTCACTACTTGCTGATGGGCAATACCGTAACACCTCACTTGGTCGTGACACGTGGAAGGCACTGATTGGACAAAATGCATCTTTACAGCTGAACTGCAACAAGGAAGGGTTTAACGCTGTGAGTGACTTGTCCAAAGCAAGAATCGGTATCCTTGGCAATGACGATAACAATTGCGTAGGCTGTGACTCCAGAATCGGGTTTGGGACTGGAGGAGGCGATGAAGATTCGAACACGGATGACTCCAACACGTGTGGAAACGAGGCTGCAAAAGATTTTAATCCCGATAATGGTGAAAAACACATCAAGGCAATGGGTTTTATCCTAGTACAGTAAGAAGGAACTGATGAAACTGAAAAGCAAAAACTCTTTGACCAACAAACCCACATAATAGAAGTGAGGTCAAAAAGATTAACTTTTATGTATTTGTTCTTATCTTAAAAACCTCTTTTGGGTTAACCGTAATTGTAAGCCCAAATCGTCCTCAGTCTCCTCTTCGTACATAAAGTAAGTTGAAAGTAGGCTAGGTTAAGGTTAGACTGATTCATTCCTGAAGTCTGGTAACACACCGAAACAATTCCGCCCACATGGCCCTGTGGAGGGAAAAGCAATCCCTCCAGCTGAGCAAAAGTTAAAAACGAAATCTATATCCAATAGAAGTACAATACCGTGATTTTCATATTCGTGTGGCATGCTTATAAACGTTCAAGTATATTAATTGTAGATGTCAAATTAGTTTAAACTGCTCAGGCAGTATGTTCATGTTGTATTTATATTGCTAAATCGACGCCATTATTGGGCATCAACCATCAAGAACCATCCTCCGATCACAGTGCTGCGCGCTCTAACGATGCCATTTTCAAAACGCTTTCGATGAACTTTTGACACCCTTTGTCGATAACTTTTTTTATGTCAAAAGTTGTTACAATGAATGAACTTTGAGAGCTGGATTTGTCAAGTTTCATTTTCTCGCAGGCGACTCCACCTCTCGGAAGAGGGAGTCAAGCGATTTGTAGGAAAAGAAAAAAACTAAAAGGGAAGAAAAAAGAACCCACACACTACCCATGACCCTGTCCCAAAAGGTAACTATGATTAACACCAGTTTCTCCGATAACCTTCCTGTCAAATTTTGTTCCAAACACAAGGTCCACCTTCCTCTAACTATTTTTTCTGTTGCTTTGAGCGCCTTGTCCCCGCCTTTTGCAGTGGCGGGACGCTCTCTGGTTTTGGCGGCAATCTGAGAGGAACCCGTCTTTCAGAACACCTTCCTTCATGTTCCTTTATGGACTTGCGTTAAGTGTTTCTGTACAAGAATTCTTGGTCATGCATTTTATGTTTCATTTAGAGTTGCAGAGCTTAAACGCATCTGCCATCATCCACAGTATTGCCAGTGTCTTTTGATAAAAGCAAGTTTTACAATCATTTACAATCATAACCGTGGCCGCAGAAAGGTGGCTATACATATATGGGTCGACCCAGCCTGCGACTTCCTTTGCTTTGCGTCTGCACGCAGGCTATAGTTAACCTAGCCTTAAAACTGATCTCTTTTAACTGCACATGTACCAGGAATGAGTCTTCACAGAGTGCAGAAAACAGGGTAATGAATGATTTGAGACTTACAGATACACATTGTCTAGATCATAAAAGAAGAGATGGGTGCATTTCAAATTGTTTTGGATTTTCCATCATCATAAACCTAAGTTTAATCAAATACAAACAGCGCCTGTCAACTGTTACCTTGAGCAATTCACCAAGTCTGTGTGTACCATTCTCTGGATCGCAGAGGTGTAGTTCTTGTTGCTGTATAGACTGGGACAACTTCCGCATAAGAGGCCTTCTGTCGACAAATTCGACAATCATGAGTGTATTTTTAACACAATGCAAACAAGATTACAAATTTTGCAAGTGACGTTGGAATAGCTACTATTGGGTAACACCGAAATTAAGGATGTGTAATAAAACGAAAAAGTTTTTGTTTTTAGCATAATTGCTAGAAGAGAGAAGACTCTCTCTCTCTCGTAAGCATAAAGTGTCTCGCCACTTTCGGGACAAGATATTTCCAGCGGTCATGTTTTCACATTTCATGTCCTGGTTGCTCTATTTCGTGCTGTCTTTACTGATACGCGAAGCAGTCCATGCACAAGGTTAGTTTCTCTTTTTAAATAATTGTTCCAGGATATTCCTGTTGAACATTCCTTTTGCAATGTACACCATTGTTACAGAAAAATTCTAACAATGAAAGCTTATATTTTAATAGGCCCATTTTCAAAATACTGGGGGAGTGCAAATAAGCGAGAAATACAGTGTTTCTATGGGACAAGAGCGGGAATCCGGTGCCATATAACTGTCGTAAAATTTCAGTTCTGGTCGTTTTATGAATTTTAAATTAAAATACCAGACAAAAGATTTTACCGATTTTGACATCTCAATAAATTTCATTTCAGGCAAATGTATGGGCCAGCTAATCTTTCGTACTAAATTTTCAAGTATTGAAACTGTATGGAAAACCTTTGACATTGGATCCAGTTTTTTTCTCATAAAAGCACTGTATTTTGCGCCGCGATTGCACTCGTCAACGTGGTTGTTACAAAAAAACTTGAAAAGGCCCATTCTTTGTTTGAAACAAATTATGTCAGGCTGTTTTTGTTCGCTTTTAAAATTATTTAGCTTTTTCTTGTCTCATCTTTTCTTTTCTAAAAATCCTTAAGCTATTGACAATGTAGAGCTATGTAAAGCTGTGTTATACGTTCCCCGACTTCGTTTAGAATTTTCTTGCCAGCGTTTAGGGATGAAATTTATTAGCTCTATTTAAAAACACCTGACGCTCCACATGTTATCTCATTAAAGGATATAAAGTTTGTGTTTTAAGGCATTTGAAATAAACGCGACTTAAATTAATGCAAATTGAAGTGGAAGATTGTTTAGAAAAGAAAATTAACGCAAAAATAAAAGTAGAACGACCATGGAATGGCCACCGTAGAATGACGCTATCATGATCATGCAACTAGTGCTTAACCCGACTTTTTTAAAATTTGCATTAACATAATGGGGCGTTAATTAATATCAGAAGATTATTTTTTGTAGATTAGATTTGAAGACATTTTTACCGTGAAAACGTTTTAGTGAATCGATTTGCAGAAATGGAAGCTGTTGACGCTAACTTTTGTTTGGTACACTTTTACCAAATATTTCGAAGTGCAAGCTTTTCAGAGGACTTGAAGAATTCCAAAAAGCTAATAAAAGTTTGGCAAACATATCCACGCACTGCATACAGGAGCTGTTTCGACGAATTAGAGATATTAGTCTTCCGCTTCAAGACCACCATAATACCGCTAAACACCACGGGGTAAACATTCACACGGTCTCACGAGCAAAATGAATATTTGTCAAACAATATGCGTCACGGTCTGACAATTCAGTTTTTTATACTAATTTTAACTTTATCTTTTTGGCTAATGTTCAAGACTTGTAAGCTATGAAAAAAAAAAAGCATGAAGAAATAACAGAAAGTTGTCCGTTTCCCTCCGTACCTATGATTTATTTTCAGCATTTTTTATTAACTCCAGAAAAAAGAAAACGGTACAACAAGGCTTATGATTTATGAAAACTATGTGAATGTTTTCCAAAACATTTCTACGAGTCACATTTTCAAAGCTTAGGGCGGAACTGTAGCTCTAGCAGTTAGCCTTCAAGATGTTTTTCTTGGGTTTCAATTTTGTTGTTCTCACTACAGAATTTACTACTTTGTATCACCCGGACCTTCGACAAGACGTTTTCACAAGAGACGAGTTCCATTATCTGAATGTTCCAAGAATTGGTACCTACACAGTGTATGACGTCTTTGATTGCACCTTTGAGTGCCTCACCAATCCCTCCTGCCTGTCTTTGAACCTGGCGGTCTCAAAAGGAGCTGATGGAAAGCTTTGGTGCGAATTACTGTCTTCAGTAAAGTACAGCAACCCCGAGAAGTACACGAGAAACGAGACTTCGCATCACTTTTCCATCAAGGTTGGGCTAATTCTCTTTTCATGTAGCTCAAGTTAATGTATAGGAGACGCCTGCTATCCCAAACTCGCAAAGGAAACATTAAAATTGTTCGTTTTTCAACAGTCTTACAAGAAACGACGCACATAAAAATGACCTGTCATCAATGAAACAACTGAACGTTTTTTGTTTTTTTTTAGACCCCATGCCTGTCTTCGCCGTGCCAAAATGGAGGTACGTGTGTGCCCAACTACAAGTATCACACGTTTGAATGCCACTGTAAGGAAGGTTTCATCGGAGAATATTGTGAAATAGGTAATTTCCACTCGGTTGTGACTAAAGCTAGCCTGTGGACAAGCTGCTAGTGGGAAACAGAATACAATTGACGAGCGGAGCTACGAGCGGAGCTAGCCGAGCACAGTTTTCCTCTCATCCACCAACTATGACAGCCTTTCACAGGCGAGACTACAAAGAAAAAACTTGTCAATTTAGCTCAACGGGAATCCTGCCAATAAAGCAGCTCAGAACGGTCGGATACTTTAACATAATTGTGGCTAGCGATGTTAATATGCGAAATTCATTCTGTTTTCTGTTTTCTGTTTTCTTATGGAAACAGTTATGTCGAGAGCTTCTGTGCGCGGAATGGGTTCGACTCCTGTGAGAGACACAAATGTTTAGCTTGTGGTTTTACGCTCACGACAAACTAAATACAGTATGTTGCATGAACGACCTTCAAATTTACTATACTTGCTCTCTATCAGGTCATTGCCATTTATAAATTTTGTAATCTAAAATTAACTAGTAGCAAAACACTGTTCTAAATGTTAAAGTGAAGATGCGTTTGTCTGATAAAGGTCCAAAATACAGCTGCAGTTAAAACCAACGCGTCAGGCCGACTTAGAGACTAAGAGAGGTGTTCGTCTATTAAAGACATTACTCTTTATATTTCGCTAAGGTAAGAACAAAAAATTGAAAAGTACACAGTCATCTTCACTTAACTACTTGTGGCACAATAATTACTCTTTTTAAAAGTGAATTAATTGTATTTGTATTTCAGCTGGAAACTCATGCAAGGACTTGTATGACGCATACCAGTAAGTACGACTTCTCAACATATTTTTTAGATTTCATGCTAACACTTCAAACTTCAAAGTTATATAGTGAAAGTATTCGACCGGCCCCATCTGTCAGTGATCTTTGTACAGTTTTCTTATAAAGTCTGTGCACGAACTCTCATTCCCTCGTATTTCACAGGTCGAGCGTAAGTCAGGTGGTTACCCTCATCATGGCTTCAGAACCAACTTCTGTTCTGTGTCATATGGGAGATTTTGGATGTGGAGATGGCGGTTGGACGCCGGTCATGAAGATTGACGGCAACAAGGTATTCTATTTATTTCGTCTTTCATTTCTGAATCATTATTTTCATTAGAGAAGTTTCGTCCAATTTATTTTAACCCCTCTTAAGTACGCATTATTTTCCTGAGATGAATGTTGCGCGTTTCTGTGTCATCTTGTGACTAACAATGCGTCCCTCCCCATGGGTATACTGCGTTGAACCAAAAATATTTTTTTACAAAGGATATTTGTCTTAGGCGACAGCTTATTACCAAATTATCTAAAATTCGCTTACCTAATATCCAGGTCATTTTATGCTACCTTGCGTTACGTTGCGTTACGTAATGTTATGTTATGTTACGTTACGTTGCGTTGTGTTGCGTAACGTCACGTCACGTCACGTCATGTCATGTTATCTTATGCCAAAGAGATATTACAGAACAAAACAGAGCAAGGATTACAAGGATGGAAGTGGATCGTTTATAAACTTGATTTCTTGGCAGGTGCTCCAGAAATTAAAATAGCCATTCGAATGGAGCATTGAATTTTTTTTTAGCTGTAACTGCGCTTCTTCGAATTGTGTTTCCTTGCTTTCGTCAACTGTATCGGTTTGTCTTCCTACTTCAATATAATAAAGCAAGCTTAGAAAGATGGAATATTTAGTTTGCCACGAGCGTGGGACAAAGAACAAATCTGAGTCCCCGACGGGAATTGAACCCATGACCTCACGTACACCAATCGAGCGCTCTAACCGATGAGCTACTTGAAGACTAGTGGTGGGCGATGTGATTTTTTGCTGGCTCATTACGAAACGCGCCCTGTATACTGCTAGGAACAGCAAGCTTACACAAAGTTTCTAGCCACTGTTAAAAAAGCACGATTTAATAGCCGGGAATTGATATTGTTCCTTTTCAAGGTAGTAAGCTACAGCTATTAACCCTCGGACGTACAAGCAAAGTCACCCCACCCCCTTCCCCTCCCCTTTGTTTGAATATTTCAGAACGATTTTGCCTCTGAAGTGCTCCTGGATTTTACCCAAAATTAGAAATTATCAAAAGACGGCCGAAATTGGAAATTGTTGACGCTAGATATGTAAAATATGACATAATTAAGCACTTTTTGTGACGAATTTGTGCTTTTTCACCTAAAAAGTGTGAAAAACACACATTTGTTACCCAAAAGTGGCTTAACCACCTGCTATTTATTACGTCAGCTCTCGTAACCATAGCAGCTGCTTCTCATCAAACGTATGCCAAGGTGTCTAAGGGATACGCATACAGCTACTGAAAATGGCAGGTGCTGAAGAAAAAATCAAGGAAAACCTTAGAAGGGGTTGCATCCAGCCCCCACAATCCTTCTACGGCCGAGGGTTGAAATAGTTTACCACTCCTTCGCGCATCCCTAATCATTTATCTTTTACATCGTTTATCCTTAAATCTAACAGTATTTTTTTTAATTCCACAAAGAGAACCTTTCGCTACAATTCCAGCCTTTGGAGCGACAAGGAAACCTTCAACCCAGCGGGTGGGAAGACTGGGTTCGACTCACAAGAGACAAAATTACCGACCTACTGGAACACACCCTTCTCCAAGGTTTGCCTAGGTATGAAGATCAACCAACAGATCAAGTTTGTGATCATAAGCAAGAACGCCGACTCCCTGCACTCACTACTTGCTGATGGGCAATACCGTAACACCTCACTTGGTCGTGACACGTGGAAGGCACTGATTGGACAAAATGCATCTTTACAGCTGAACTGCAACAAGGAAGGGTTTAACGCTGTGAGTGACTTGTCCAAAGCAAGAATCGGTATCCTTGGCAATGACGATAACAATTGCGTAGGCTGTGACTCCAGAATCGGGTTTGGGACTGGAGGAGGCGATGAAGATTCGAACACGGATGACTCCAACACGTGTGGAAACGAGGCTGCAAAAGATTTTAATCCCGATAATGGTGAAAAACACATCAAGGCAATGGGTTTTATCCTAGTACAGTAAGAAGGAACTGATGAAACTGAAAAGCAAAAACTCTTTGACCAACAAACCCACATAATAGAAGTGAGGTCAAAAAGATTAACTTTTATGTATTTGTTCTTATCTTAAAAACCTCTTTTGGGTTAACCGTAATTGTAAGCCCAAATCGTCCTCAGTCTCCTCTTCGTACATAAAGTAAGTTGAAAGTAGGCTAGGTTAAGGTTAGACTGATTCATTCCTGAAGTCTGGTAACACACCGAAACAATTCCGCCCACATGGCCCTGTGGAGGGAAAAGCAATCCCTCCAGCTGAGCAAAAGTTAAAAACGAAATCTATATCCAATAGAAGTACAATACCGTGATTTTCATATTCGTGTGGCATGCTTATAAACGTTCAAGTATATTAATTGTAGATGTCAAATTAGTTTAAACTGCTCAGGCAGTATGTTCATGTTGTATTTATATTGCTAAATCGACGCCATTATTGGGCATCAACCATCAAGAACCATCCTCCGATCACAGTGCTGCGCGCTCTAACGATGCCATTTTCAAAACGCTTTCGATGAACTTTTGACACCCTTTGTCGATAACTTTTTTTATGTCAAAAGTTGTTACAATGAATGAACTTTGAGAGCTGGATTTGTCAAGTTTCATTTTCTCGCAGGCGACTCCACCTCTCGGAAGAGGGAGTCAAGCGATTTGTAGGAAAAGAAAAAAACTAAAAGGGAAGAAAAAAGAACCCACACACTACCCATGACCCTGTCCCAAAAGGTAACTATGATTAACACCAGTTTCTCCGATAACCTTCCTGTCAAATTTTGTTCCAAACACAAGGTCCACCTTCCTCTAACTATTTTTTCTGTTGCTTTGAGCGCCTTGTCCCCGCCTTTTGCAGTGGCGGGACGCTCTCTGGTTTTGGCGGCAATCTGAGAGGAACCCGTCTTTCAGAACACCTTCCTTCATGTTCCTTTATGGACTTGCGTTAAGTGTTTCTGTACAAGAATTCTTGGTCATGCATTTTATGTTTCATTTAGAGTTGCAGAGCTTAAACGCATCTGCCATCATCCACAGTATTGCCAGTGTCTTTTGATAAAAGCAAGTTTTACAATCATTTACAATCATAACCGTGGCCGCAGAAAGGTGGCTATACATATGGGTCGACCCAGCCTGCGACTTCCTTTGCTTTGCGTCTGCACGCAGGCTATAGTTAACCTAGCCTTAAAACTGATCTCTTTTAACTGCACATGTACCAGGAATGAGTCTTCACAGAGTGCAGAAAACAGGGTAATGAATGATTTGAGACTTACAGATACACATTGTCTAGATCATAAAAGAAGAGATGGGTGCATTTCAAATTGTTTTGGATTTTCCATCATCATAAACCTAAGTTTAATCAAATACAAACAGCGCCTGTCAACTGTTACCTTGAGCAATTCACCAAGTCTGTGTGTACCATTCTCTGGATCGCAGAGGTGTAGTTCTTGTTGCTGTATAGACTGGGACAACTTCCGCATAAGAGGCCTTCTGTCGACAAATTCGACAATCATGTGCTGAAGTATTTTGTTTACCAAGCGGGCTTAGCCATTTTGACCTTGAAAACAGCCATTTTTAAACGCATGCATAAATTTTGACCTGCGATCGAGGCTGTACGTTGTATATCTCTTCACTTACTTACTCACTCACTCACTCACTCACTCACTCACTCACTCACTCACTCACTCACTCACTCACTCACCCACTCACTCACTTACTCACTCACTTACTCAACGACGTCAAGCGGGAGTATCTCTTTTGATAAAGAATAAACATTTAGACTACGTTTCCCATATCAAAAGTGCCTCTCCAAACATATTTGGTGTCACCTAAAACGACAGCTTTTTACCATAAATTCAGACATTTATCTAGCGGCGGTTTATTTACCTCCCCTTCAGTCTCGGCGCAAAGTAGGGGAGGACGTCCTAAGTATTTTAGAACAAGAAATACACAAGTATTCAATACAGGGCAAAATTATTCTGCTTGGTGATTTCAATGCTAGGACCGGAACTTTAAATGACTTCATTGAAAACGATCGTCATGATTTCCTAGCAACTGATGACGCATATAATCTTGATAAAAATTGGCCCAAGCGAAATAATGGAGATCATACCGTTAACAAATTAGAAGGCGAACTATTACGATTATGTATAGGAAATAAATTGAGAATATTGAACGTTAGAGTTCCAGGTGATCAAGACGGCAAGCTAACATCATATCAGTCCAACGGAGCAAGCACTGTTGATTACGGAATAGTCAGTGAAGATCTTCAAAACACAGTGCTAGGATTTCAAGTACAAGCTTTGACCCTTATTCTGATCACTGTCCAATTACTCTCAAATTGGCTTCCCGTAATCACGATATTATAAACAACAACGCATCACAAAATCCTCAAAGAAAGGCAGCGTCTCCTCAAAACAGTTTTACGAAGTTTCTTTGGAAGTCAGAATCCAAAGATAAATTGATAAGTGCATTATCGAGTACTGATATTCAAGACAAACTCCAGTCTTTCAATACAGTACAGCAGAGTTCAATAGATGATGACATTTCACAGTTCAATCAGATACTCAAATCAGTTGCAAAACGTAGCCTTGTACCATCACGTAATTACGAATGAAGACTGGAAAGTATGAAAATAGAGGAGTATCAATCCCTGTAGAGCAACGAACATGCTTGGTATGTAAACAAAATTACGTAGAACACGAAAAGCATTTCTTGATGTATTGCCAGGGGTTTACCACCATACGACATGAGCTATGTTCTTACATTTCAAAGATTGATGTAAGTTAAATACATTTGAGTGAAAACGAGAGGACTAACACTGCACGAAAAGACGGATTTACCGAGCTTTGCAACTGAAGTAAATATGTAGCAAATTTAGGGCTCTAAATTTGTCACAAATTTGCACAGGCGGCATTGTCGAAGCAAAGACACACACTTACTCCTGCTGAAATTAGGCGCAAATGTAACGTAAACACGAAGTTTGCATCAGATTTGTGTCAGTTTTGCCACCAAGGTAAATTTTCAAATTTCACATTTATTTGCTGTAGTTTTGCTACCCTTAAAAATTAATACTTTTACGGAGTCCGTAAATCTAAGCAAACACGGTGAAAATCAACTTATTTGCATCAAATTACCATCACTTTTACTTGAGTGGCAAATAAACAAATTTGCATTACTTACTCTCACATTTACTACTATAGCAATTGTGCCTATTTGCACCAACTTTACGCCAAGGTCAAATCAGGAAATTTAGGTTTATTTACCCCATATTTATTAAAGGAGCAAAGATACTCATCTCCGAACACGCAAACAAGTGGCGTAAATCAAAGTACTGTCACATTTACTTGAGTAGCAAATAAACAAATTTGGATATCTTTCCCTTACATTTGCTATCATTATCGCAATTGTTTATTTGCACCAACTTTACACCAAGTCAGCAAATTTAGGTTTATTTTCCCCAGAAGCAAATATGGAGCAAATATAACCATTTCCATTTTCGCCAACCTACTCTTTTTTTTATGAAACCCGAAGATTTTCAAGTCATATTTCGTGTACTGTTAACCAGCAAATTTGTCCTAAACAATCCTTTTTGACCTCTGTAAGAAAGTGCACAAGTATATAAATCATGGCTGAAAACGTACTTAAAATGGCGAATTATTTCCCTCCAAACAAATTGCAAATCTTAGTAGTTTTCGTTCTCACATTGGATAATTCAGTCTTGAACGAGGTCAATCAAACGCACTATGGGATTCCAATGGGATAATGATCACGCGCGTGTCATGTTTTCACGCCACGCAATTTTCGCGGCCGCTCGCGTGTCCTTTGTGCTAATCAACCCCTAGTGGATTTTGGAGGTGGATTCATTAGAAGAACAAAGAAAAATGTTTTCTATGCCAGAGGGACTTTGAATCAGTATTACATATCCCAGAAGTGCCCAGACATACAATGATTCAAGAACTCCACAATGTTTGAATTAGCAAGGATGCACAACATTTGCTTAACATTTTGTCTCAATCTGGTAATTATGTTGCATATTTCACAACATTTTCCTAAATCTTTTCGTCTCAAAATGCTTATTATGTTGCATATAGTGCTCAGGCATATGGTGATGCTAGTACTCCAAGCTGAGTCAGCCAGAAAGGATATTCAACATATCTAAATTTTGCCGCTGAACAGGGTAAGGTTTTTGGCCTCTCTGTCCTGTACAGGGTATATAATTTTATGCGAGTTTGTCCCAAACAGGGTATGAACGCGTCCTAAACAAGGTATGGCTGCACGATTGTCACCCTTGTCACTTATACATAGCCAGTCATAGATCGGAAACCTGACGTTTGCCGCCCAGTCTCTAAAATACTGTAAAATTGTCTCGAACGTGAAGAAAGTGTGTATTTTTTTTCAATTGTTCTAAACAGGGACCTAAAATGGAGGGTGTTGTCCTAAACGGGATTGGTATTTTACGGCTTTTTGTCCTAAACAGGGTCAGGGTATCAGATCTTCAGCGGTACCCCTACACCCAAACATGAGTCAAGTACCGCCCCCGGAAAACATTATTGCTTTCACAAATGAAATCTGTATCTTTCTTTACCGTTTTCATTCTCTTTCAAATGAGCATTTTCTCACTAAAACCATTTTACAGAAGTGCCAGTCATGAAAGATCAGCATTTTTTGTTTGCAATAGGCTTCACTGACTGCCTAAAGATGACTGCATCTTTGCAGTGGGTTTCCTAAAAATGACCACATTTTGAAAACCCAACAGTGAATACTAGAACAAACAAAAAATGTCACTCATCTTTTGTCACATTCGATTTGTGACTGCGATGCATGAACTTGGCTAATGAAATTCCTTTCTTCTGAAATGTTGCACTTACAAAAGGTTTTTCTCTAGATTTCAAATGAGATCTTGACTTTGGATATTACTTCCTGGCTTTAAGCTTTTTGGTTTTCACTTATCTTATTCATTGCTTTCAATTTTAAAAAATATGAAACACAGAACTGTTTGTACTAAAGTCTGCCAGACATGAAAAATCAGCATTTTTTGTTTGCAATAGGCTTCACTGACTGCCTAAAGATGACTGCATCTTTGCAGTGGGTTTCCTAAAAATGACTACATTTTAAAAACCCAACAGTGAGTACTAATACAAACAGAAAATGCCATTCATCTTTTGTCACATTCGATTTATGACTGCGATGCATGAACTTGGCTAATGAAATGCCATTGTCATGACATGTAATGCACTTACAAAAAGTTTCTCTCTAGATTTCAAATGAGATCTTGACTTAAGATCTTTCTTCCTGGCTTTAAGCTTTTTTTGCACTTATCTTATTCATTGCTTTCAATTTTGAAAAGTATGAAACACAGAGTTGTTTGTACTAAAATCTGCCAGTCATGAAAGATCAGCATTTTTTGTTTGCAATAGGCTTCACTGACTGCCTAAAGATGACTGCATCTTTGCAGTGGGTTTCCCAAAAATGACCACATTTTGAAAACCCAACAGTGAATACTACAACAAACAGAAAACGCCATTCATCTTTTGTCACATTCGATTTGTGACTGCGATGCATGAACTTGGCTGATGAAATTCTTTTCTCATGACATGTTGCACTTACAAAAAGTTTCTCTCTAGATTTCAAATGAGATCTTTACTTTGGATATTTCTTCCTGGCTTTAAGCTTTTTGTTTTTCACTTATCTTGTTCATTGCCTTTAACTTTGAAAAGTCTGAAACATAGAGCTATTTGTACAAAAATCTGCCAGACATGAAAGATCAGCATTTTTTGTCTGCAATAGGCTTCACTGACTGCCTAAAGATGACTGCATCTTTGCAGTGGGTTTCCTAAAAATGACTTCATTTTGAAAACCCAACAGTGAATACTAGAACAAACAGAAAATGCCATTCATCTTTTGTCACATTCGATTTGTGACTGCGATGCATGAACTTGGCTAATGAAATGCCTTTGTCATGACATGTAATGCACTTACAAAAAGTTTCTCTCTAGATTTCAAATGAGATCTTGACTTAAGATCTTTCTTCCTGGCTTTAAGCTTTTTTTGCACTTATCTTATTCATTGCTTTCAATTATGAAAAGTATGAAACACAGAGTTGTTTGTACTAAAATCTGCCAGTCATGAAAGATCAGCATTTTTTGTTTGCAATAGGCGTCACTGACTGCCTAAAGATGACTGCATCTTTGCAGTGGGTTTCCCAAAAATGACCACATTTTGAAAACCCAACAGTGAATACTACAACAAACAGAAAATGCCATTCATCTTTTGTCACATTCGATTTGTGACGGCGATGCATGAACTTGGCTAATGAAATTCCTTTCTTCTGACATGTTGCACTTACAAAACGTTTCCATCTTGATTTCAAATGAGATCTTGACTTTGGATATTTCTTCCTGGCTTTAAGCTTTTTGTTTTTCACTTATCTTGTTCATTGCCTTTAACTTTGAAAAGTCTGAAACATAGAGCTGTTTGTAGTAAAATCTGCCAGTCATGAAAGATCAGCATTTTTTGTTTGCAATAGGCTTCACTGACTGCCTAAAGATGACTGCATCTTTGCAGTGGGTTTCCCAAAAATGACCACATTTTGAAAACCCAACAGTGAATACTACAACAAACAGAAAATGCCATTCATCTTTTGTCACATTCGATTTGTGACTTCGATGCATGAACTTGGCTGATGAAATTCTTTTCTCATGACATGTTGCCCTTACAAAAAGTTTCTCTCTAGATTTCAAATGAGATCTTTACTTTGGATATTTCTTCCTGGCTTTAAGCTTTTTGTTTTTCACTTATCTTGTTCATTGCCTTTAACTTTGAAAAGTCTGAAACATAGAGCTGTTTGTACTAAAATCTGCCAGACATGAAAGAGCAGCATTTTTTGTTTGCAATAGGCTTCACTGACTGCCTAAAGATGACTGCATCTTTGCAGTGGGTTTCCCAAAAAGGACCACATTTTGAAAACCCAACAGTGAGTACTAGAACAAACAGAAAATGCCATTCATCTTTTGTCACATTCGATTTGTGACTGCGATGCATGAACTTGGCTAATGAAATTCCTTTGTCATGACATGTAATGCACTTACAAAATGTTTCTCTCTAGATTTCAAATGACGTCTTGACTTAAGATCTTTCTTCCTGGCTTTAGGCTTTTTGTTTTCCACTTATCTTGTTCATTGCCTTTAACTTTGAAAAGTCTGAAACACAGAGCTGTTTGTACTAAAATCTGCCAGAAATGAAAGATCAGCATTTTTTGTCTGCAATAGGCTTCACTGACTGCCTAAAGATGACTGCATCTTTGCAGTGGGTTTCCTAAAAATGACTTCATTTTGAAAACCCAACAGTGAATACTAGAACAAACAGAAAATGTCACTCATCTTTTGCCACATTCGATTTGTGACTGCGATGCATGAACTTGGCTAATGAAATTCCTTTCTTCTGACATGTTGCACTTACAAAACATTTCCATCTTGATTTCAAATGAGATCTTGACTTTGGATATTTCTTCCTGGCTTTAAGCTTTTTGTTTTTCACTTATCTTGTTCATTGCTTTCAATTTTGATAAGTATGAAACACAGACCTGCTTGTACTAAAATCTCCCAGTCATGAAAGATCAGCATTTTTTGTTTGCAATAGGCTTCACTGACTGCCTAAAGATGACTGCATCTTTGCAGTAGGTTTCCCAAAAATGACCACATTTTGAAAACCCAACAGTGAATACTACAACAAACAGAAAATGCCATTCATCTTTTGTCACATTCGATTTATGACTGCGACGCATGAACTTGGCTAATGAAATTCCTTTCTTCTGACATGTTGCACTTACAACAGGTTTTTCTCTAGATTTCAAATGAGATCTTGACTTTGGATCTTTCTTCCTGGCTTTAAGCTTTTTGTTATTCACTTATCTTATTCATTGCTTTCAATTTTGAAAAGTTTGAAAAGTAGCTGTTTGTACTAAAATCTGCCAGTCACGAAAGATCAGCATTTTTTGTTTGCAATAGGCTTCATTGACTGCCTAAAGATGACTGCATCTTTGCAGTGGGTTTCCTAAAAATGACTTCATTTTGAAAACCCAACAGTGAATACTAGAACAAACAGAAAATGCCATTCATCTTTTGTCACATTCGATTTGTGACTGCGATGCATGAACTTGGCTAATGAAATGCCATTGTCATGACATGTAATGCACTTACAAAAAGTTTCTCTCTAGATTTCAAATGAGATCTTGACTTAAGATCTTTCTTCCTGGCTTTAAGCTTTTTTTGCACTTATCTTATTCATTGCTTTCAATTTTGAAAAGTATGAAACACAGAGTTGTTTGTACTAAAATCTGCCAGTCATGAAAGATCAGCATTTTTTGTTTGCAATAGGCTTCACTGACTGCCTAAAGATGACTGCATCTTTGCAGTGGGTTTCCCAAAAATGACCACATTTTGAAAACCCAACAGTGAATACTACAACAAACAGAAAATGCCATTCATCTTTTGTCACATTCGATTTGTGACTGCGATGCATGAACTTAGCTGGTGAAATTCTTTTCTCATGACATGTTGCACTTACAAAAAGTTTCTCTCTAGATTTCAAATGAGATCTTTACTTTGGATATTTCTTCCTGGCTTTAAGCTTTTTGTTTTTCACTTATCTTGTTCATTGCCTTTAACTTTGAAAAGCCTGAAACATAGAGCTGTTTGTACAAAAATCTGCCAGACATGAAAGATCAGCATTTTTTGTCTGCAATAGGCTTCACTGACTGCCTAAAGATGACTGCATCTTTGCAGTGGGTTTCCTAAAAATGACTTCATTTTGAAAACCCAACAGTGAATACTAGAACAAACAGAAAATGCCATTCATCTTTTGTCACATTCGATTTGTGACTGCGATGCATGAACTTGGCTAATGAAATGCCATTGTCATGACATGTAATGCACTTACAAAAAGTTTCTCTCTAGATTTCAAATGAGATCTTGACTTAAGATCTTTCTTCCTGGCTTTAAGCTTTTTTTGCACTTATCTTATTCATTGCTTTCAATTTTGAAAAGTATGAAACACAGAGTTGTTTGTACTAAAATCTGCCAGTCATGAAAGATCAGCATTTTTTGTTTGCAATAGGCTTCACTGACTGCCTAAAGATGACTGCATCTTTGCAGTGGGTTTCCCAAAAATGACCACATTTTGAAAACCCAACAGTGAATACTACAACAAACAGAAAATGCCATTCATCTTTTGTCACATTCGATTTGTGACTTCGATGCATGAACTTAGCTGGTGAAATTCTTTTCTCATGACATGTTGCACTTACAAAAAGTTTCTCTCTAGACTTCAAATGAGATCTTTACTTTGGATATTTCTTCCTGGCTTTAAGCTTTTTGTTTTTCACTTATCTTGTTCATTGCCTTTAACTTTGAAAAGTCTGAAACAATTAGAGCTGTTTGTACTAAAATCTGCCAGACATGAAAGATCAGCATTTTTTGTCTGCAATAGGCTTCACTGACTGCCTAAAGATGACTGCATCTTTGCAGTGGGTTTCCTAAACATGACCACATTTTGAAAACTCAACAGTGAATACTAGAACAAACAGAAAATGTGTCACTCATCTCTTGTCACATTCGATTTGTGACTGCGATGCATGAACTTGGCGGATGAAATTCCTTTCTCATGGCATGTTGCACTTACAAAAAGGTTCTCTCTAGATTTCAAATGAGATCTTGACTTTGGATATTTCTTCCTGGCTTTAAGCTTTTTGTTTTTCACTTATCTTGTTCATTGCTTTCAATTTTGAAAAGTATGAAACACAGAGCTGTTTGTAGTAAAATCTGCCAGTCATGAAAGATCAGCATTTTTTGTCTGCAATAGGCTTCACTGACTGCCTAAAGATGACTGCATCTTTGCAGTGGGTTTCCTAAAAATGACTTCATTTTGAAAACCCAACAGTGAATACTAGAACAAACAGAAAATGCCATTCATCTTTTGTCACATTCGATTTGTGACTGCGATGCGTGAACTTGGCTAATGAAATGCCATTGTCATGACATGTAATGCACTTACAAAAAGTTTCTCTCTAGATTTCAAATGAGATCTTGACTTAAGATCTTTCTTCCTGGCTTTAAGCTTTTTTTGCACTTATCTTATTCATTGCTTTCAATTTTGAAAAGTATGAAACACAGAGTTGTTTGTACTAAAATCTGCCAGTCATGAAAGATCAGCATTTTTTGTTTGCAATAGGCTTCACTGACTGCCTAAAGATGACTGCATCTTTGCAGTGGGTTTCCCAAAAATGACCACATTTTGAAAACCCAACAGTGAATACTACAACAAACAGAAAATGCCATTCATCTTTTGTCACATTCGATTTGTGACTGCGATGCATGAACTTAGCTGGTGAAATTCTTTTCTCATGACATGTTGCACTTACAAAAAGTTTCTCTCTAGATTTCAAATGAGATCTTTACTTTGGATATTTCTTCCTGGCTTTAAGCTTTTTGTTTTTCACTTATCTTGTTCATTGCCTTTAACTTTGAAAAGCCTGAAACATAGAGCTGTTTGTACAAAAATCTGCCAGACATGAAAGATCAGCATTTTTTGTCTGCAATAGGCTTCACTGACTGCCTAAAGATGACTGCATCTTTGCAGTGGGTTTCCTAAAAATGACTTCATTTTGAAAACCCAACAGTGAATACTAGAACAAACAGAAAATGCCATTCATCTTTTGTCACATTCGATTTGTGACTGCGATGCATGAACTTGGCTAATGAAATGCCATTGTCATGACATGTAATGCACTTACAAAAAGTTTCTCTCTAGATTTCAAATGAGATCTTGACTTAAGATCTTTCTTCCTGGCTTTAAGCTTTTTTTGCACTTATCTTATTCATTGCTTTCAATTTTGAAAAGTATGAAACACAGAGTTGTTTGTACTAAAATCTGCCAGTCATGAAAGATCAGCATTTTTTGTTTGCAATAGGCTTCACTGACTGCCTAAAGATGACTGCATCTTTGCAGTGGGTTTCCCAAAAATGACCACATTTTGAAAACCCAACAGTGAATACTACAACAAACAGAAAATGCCATTCATCTTTTGTCACATTCGATTTGTGACTGCGATGCATGAACTTAGCTGGTGAAATTCTTTTCTCATGACATGTTGCACTTACAAAAAGTTTCTCTCTAGATTTCAAATGAGATCTTTACTTTGGATATTTCTTCCTGGCTTTAAGCTTTTTGTTTTTCACTTATCTTGTTCATTGCCTTTAACTTTGAAAAGTCTGAAACATAGAGCTGTTTGTACTAAAATCTGCCAGACATGAAAGATCAGCATTTTTTGTCTGCAATAGGCTTCACTGACTGCCTAAAGATGACTGCATCTTTGCAGTGGGTTTCCTAAACATGACCACATTTTGAAAACTCAACAGTGAATACTAGAACAAACAGAAAATGTGTCACTCATCTCTTGTCACATTCGATTTGTGACTGCGATGCATGAACTTGGCGGATGAAATTCCTTTCTCATGGCATGTTGCACTTACAAAAAGGTTCTCTCTAGATTTCAAATGAGATCTTGACTTTGGATATTTCTTCCTGGCTTTAAGCTTTTTGTTTTTCACTTATCTTGTTCATTGCTTTCAATTTTGAAAAGTATGAAACACAGAGCTGTTTGTAGTAAAATCTGCCAGTCATGAAAGATCAGCATTTTTTGTTTGCAATAGGCTTCACTGACTGCCTAAAGGTGACTGCTATGCAAGAGGCAGTGTTGGTCTTGTCTCAAAGCGAAAAAAAAATTGTTAATATGTCCATTGTTTTTCTTTTCTCTTTCTTTATAGAAATTCTTAGTCTTGTTACTGAATGTATTTTTTGGCGGCTTTCAAACCAAAAATATTTTGGCTTCCATCCAAACATTAAAACTTGCCAAAAAAATTGACATACACACCATGGCATTAACATAAAGAGGCATGCAGTGTTAGATAATTGGCTTTAAATTCATTTATCACACCAGGAATGGTGGGTGCACCAACCCACCAGTTTTGAGCCTTTTTATTTACCAACAGATTTTACGAGTTAGCTCAGATCAGGTGCTACATTATAGAACAATAATCATTTTCAAATGAAGCAGGTGTCATAAAACCTAAACAAAACAATTACTCTGGTCAATCATAAGTGACAGGCAATCAAATGAGCCAATGAGAGCTAGTAGCAAATACAAGTGACCAGTGCCAAGCGTAGGAAAAATGAGTGTGTGCGTTCAACGATTGGTTGTCGTTGCAGTGTATGTCCCTAAGTCTACATGTACTTAGGCCCCATTTACATGAGTTATTTCATCCCGGGATGAGTTTCATCCCAGGATGACTTTCGTCCCGAACCCATTTTTGCTCCAAATCATGTAAATGCTCACAGGTAAATGACCAGACAACGGGATGAAAGTCACCCCGGGATGACATGAAAATCATCCCGGGATGAGTTAACTCATGTAAACGGGGCCTTAGCCAGGTGACAGTAGGCTAACAAACTGTTTGAAGGCAGTATCTTAATACTTGTAAAGGGTTTCCAACCATAGCCTTCTCAAGTTTTCATGGCAAGGTCATTATCATAAATTGTTGTCATTGTTATAGTTGTTTTTGTTTGTTTTTTCTTTGCTTTTCATCAACTGATCAGGGCATGTCAATATGAAGTGAGAAGTGAGAAGTGAGAAGGCTATGGCTCAGGTTAATCACGAATTCAGCAGCTAAAAGCTGCTATCGCTAAAAGTCGCTGCTTTGAACTTTTTTAATATTCCTTTGTTCCTTTTGCCAGTCCGAGACTTCGTTATACAGGCTGTATGCATCCTTACTTCTACTCACCATGGTGGTAGACTAACATTCATGTATTGCTTCAAGAAATTATCCTAGTACAAAGATTTTCTTACCAGAGCTTTCTTTTTTTTAGTCAGGGCCGGGTCATTATCATTAGATTATTTACTTTTTACCAACTGCTCTTAATCATGAGTTATCGACATTTATTTCTTGTATCAACAGCAAATGCAAACTGGCAAAAGATGTGTCATCTTGGCAGTCCTGCTCATAAAAATTGTGTCACCTTAAGAGCAGGAATGGTTGCCAGTGCCACAAAGAAACAAATATTCTTCAATCAAGTTTCAATTCTTGCATATTTTTTCTCAAACATTACTGCTGTGAGAGCTGAGAAGACTCATTACAAAGAGAGACTGGCCTGTATCAGTTAAGTTATGGACTGGCAAAATGAACATAGAAATAAAACTTCTCAAACTCATTCATAATTCATTAAGAGAAAACAAAGGAAATCACAACTGTGACAGTGGTTTGGAGACCGGATCTTAATTAGCATAAGATTTTGTGAACTTTTGCTTTGAATTTCTCCAAGAATTATGAATGGTTTGAGAAGCCATATCAAAAACTCCAAAGAGTGCTGCGCCTCTTTTTTTCAACCCACTTCTCGGTGTCTGGATATAATCCTGATGAAACACTCTTTCTCGTGTTTGATATATTACTTCAAATATCTTTCCAAATCACATTTAATGAGTGACCAAAAAAAACTGCCATCTCAGTGGACAGTCCTTCTAACAAAGGAAGTGCCTCCATCGTCTCACTTGTAATAGAGCAAAAAAGCAAAGCCGAAAACATCGATTTCTTCTTATTGTTTTCTTAGCATCCTCATTCAATCAGACCTCATAAACAAATTGATGTGGATTACATGTAGCTGAGATTTTCTAAATAAATTTTGTATCTAACTTGCCATGCAATGCTGTTTTTCTTACCAAAATTTTGCTTTCATGAAATACTGATGGAAGCCGATCCAAAATATTGAGAAATGTGTTGTCCCTGTAAGAAAATGTCCAGTTCTTTAAAATATTTACCAGTGCCCCATGAGTGGTAGTTGACAAAGGCAAGAAATCTGAAAAAGACAAGGTTGAGAAGGTCATTTGTGACACTTGTACACTGTAAATCAAATTCACTTAATGAGAATATTAATTTTAACATGGATATGAGCAATGCTTACATATCCTTTTGTATCCCATTGATAGTAGCCATAATAATGAGGTAGTTGCATCTTGATAAAGTGGTTGAGATCCTTAAGTGGGGTTCAACTGTATACTTAGATACATGTAGTTTGAATTTACAACAAGAGTAATCTTTAATTGAGGCAGTCATTAAGGTGGTAAAAATAATGTTGACTAATGACATTGACTGTAACAATGAATATCTGCTTTACCGACACACACTTAACAAGACACTCTGTTATACTCAACTGTTCATTGTTTGGACAATCTTTCAACCTTGGGCATTATCCGCTAATATACCAACTGCCGAAAGGGGTTGATTTGCTAAATAACACTCATGCCAGAAAAAAGTTGCCCCTAAAGTTTTGTTTTCAGCCTTGGGCATTATATGCATATATCAGCTGTTGAAATGGGTTTATGTACTAAAATAATAATAATAATAATAATAATAATAATAATAATAATAATAATAATAACAATAATAATAATAAACTGTAATAATAACAGCAACAATAACATTATACCTCAAGTTGCTAGGGAACCAATCAGAATACAGTCGAAGCCCTCCCTGTGACCACTCTCGTAAGCGACCAGCTCAAGTTACAACCAACATTGTGAAACCCCATTTGAACATCACTTAAACTCTGTAATCAAAAGTTCTCATAAGCAATCGTTCCCGTAAGCAACAGTGTGACCACTTTTGCGAATTACTGCCTGGATTCTAAGTTCTCGTAAGTGACCGCTCAGTCAACACTTTACAGTGCTGCATGTTGTACGGTTGCCACCAGACAACGGTACAAGAGAGAGAGAGTGTGGAACTTATCAACTCTGCCTCCCACATTTCTTGCATTCTAATTGGCCAGTTGAAACAAAGCCCATCAGGAAGTTGTCAGAAAGATGTCAAAAAGTTGTCACAAACTAATGAAAAACTTCGTCTGGTGGCAAGGGTACAGCAAGCAACACTGTAGTAAAACTACTCACTTTTAGGGCAAATTCAGAGTAATAAATAGCATAAGCACTAATGGTTCATTGACTCGTACATGTGCGATAATCTTGTATAAAAATTTTTAATATTTTTGCGACAGTACAATTTGTACTATTGGTGACCATCAACATATGCCAGGCTTTATGCTAAAAGCTCTCATAAGCGACCACCCTCTTCTGTTGTACCTCGTGGTCCCAGCATGAGCGGCCAGCCCTAGCTGCGACCACTTTGTGGAATTCCAGCGGTGGTCACTGATGCGAGCTTTGACTGTACTGAAACCTGTAATATTCACAGTAGAATATATTTATAAAAGGCAGTCACATGACTTCTTGTGCAATTTGATCACATGACTTCTTGTGCAATTTGATCATGAGATAAGACTGGCAATATCCCTAGAAAAATTTGTAGTGCTCAAATTTGCATTCAAATGTTGCGGCTTCTTACACAACATGTAAGCCTAAATGAAGTGGCCGGGTATTCTGAAATTGCTCCCAATAGCGTTCCCTTATATTAGGCCCTTTGGAAAGCCCAAGATGATATTAGTAGGACCAATAGTCAAATACAAAATAAAGTAGTTTGTCAACTTACCAGTTTCAACAGCGATGCATTTCATCATGGACTGATGAATTCCTTTTTTGTTCGGATGAGACGTGGACATTTTTGCTGACGACCGGGGCTGATGATCCAAGTCGAAACGTGGGCTACCCGTATGTAGCTTCCATTTTGCTAAAACTGCACAGTGGAAAGGCTATTTTCGTGCGCTGGGTGAACCTGATACATCCGAAAGTTAGATACAGCACCGTTTTCATTTTACCAGGAATAAGAAACGTACAAAACTATAAAATATAACACGTAGCCATAGCCCTTGCTTTCACAACATCCGCGCCAAAATTCGTCAAGTCCCGCGCGATATTCGCCCGCGATACTTTTGGACAGTTGCAGTGTCAAAGGAGTGTGAAGTTTCCGGAGTCCCCCTAGTCCCCCTGGGTAGATCGAAGGAATAGGTGGTATAAATTTGTCAGGTTTAACCTTGATTCTCTCTTTTCGAGAAAAGGATGGGTAACTTTGTTCAAATTGCTACTTTTTGATAGGGATGACATTTAAAATTTCTAAGCAAATTGAGTTTGTGCTTATCGTCCCTCCCCTCCCCTCCTCTCTCTTTTCAAGTTAATTTATTCTGTGAAAGCCGTTATAAAATTATGCTATGCGTGCGCAGCCCGAGCTGGCAGGCGTTTATTTCAAGCCTGAAACAGAAGGACTTCGTTTCATTTCGTAACAAAATGGTAGAAAATAGCGAGGTTCACGTCGTAAAAGTAGTTCAGAGAGGTCAGAATGAAGGACCAGAAGCGGACGGATCTTTAAGAATCTGTTCACAATGTTCTGGCGATTCCACGGTTGACACTGGAACATGGAACCGAACAACCAACCTAGACTAAAGGTTAGTGTGAATTGTGTTCAATCATTTTCCCTAACATCAACCGGTTTCTCTGAAAACCAGAGCAAGTCATGAATACTCAACAAATTGTGCAGCTCCCTATTTACGTTTTAAACAAGTGTTGTTTTGCTGCAACTACAGGACGTGTGAATGAGCGTATGGTGTACGTGCATACAATGTTTTTATACGGCATTTGTATGAAACCCCTTCGACTGGCAGGCTAACAGATATTATTATATAGACAAGAGCGTTTTAGTGGAAAATAGACCACTCGTAAAGTTCATGCGAAACTGCATCCGGGACTCGCGTGGCGTATTTTCCATATCCTCACTAGTGAGGATATCGATGACTTCATGTCCCACTTTCATACATTTGTTTGTGCAAGACTACTCTTGTCTATATAATAAAAAGAAAATTACACGGTGGCTTGAAGATATGAATTTTATTTTCTCGTGATAAAAAACAATATTTTACGAACGAGCACAGCGAGTGAGTAAAATATTGTTTTTACCACTCGAAAATAAAATTCATATCTTTGCGCCGCTGTGTAATATCCTCTATTTATTATATAGACAAGAGTGTTTTAGTGGAAAATAGACCACTCGCAAAATTCATACGAAACTACATCCGGGACTCGCGTGGCGTATTTTCCATATCCTCACTAGTGAGGATATCGATGACGTCATTTCCCGCTCTTACACTGTTGTTTGTGCAAAAATACTCTTGTCTATATAATAGGAAGAAAATTACACGGTGGCTTGAAGATATGAATTTTATTTTCTTGTGGCAAAAAACAATATTTTACGTACTCGCTGCACTCGTTCGTAAAATATTGTTTTTACCACTCAAAAATAAAATTCATACCTTCGCACGGCCGTGTAATATCCTCTATTTATTACTTTAAAAGAAAAGTCTCATTTTAGTGTTGTTAAGCTTTTCATTCAGACTGAATATTAAAAAAATAATATTCCTCAGTTGCTGTTGCCAGGTACATGCACAATATAACTATAGTCACTCAATAGAAATTGATATCAGAAATAGTAATTATTGATAAATTATCAATTAATTATCAATTTCTGATTGCTAGCAATTGGTTTGGGCAGTCAAACTTATGGAGCAATCACTTTAAAAGCCATCTGTAGTGATTTCAGTTGCACAGCTTGCCTTCTTCAAGTGGGGTCAGAGGTCTTGGGACTAATGCACAAGTCATTTGAAACCCCCAGTCCCGGCCTCCCTCAGGCATGGCTGGGGTAATGAGGGGACTTTCACTTCATATTCACTCCATTTTCGTCCCCTGGTAGATGGGGAACACACAAAAAATCACGGCCTTAGCCTCCCTGGCTGGGGCAGTTAGTCGTTGGTCAGCGGTTTTCATTTTCATGGCACATAGTAATTTTGCATACATTATCATCACTTCTTTGATTGAACGATCGAAGCGAATTGCAAAGCGAAGCAATACAAAGCTGCAAATTAAAATGCTCTGTAAAACGTCTTTCCATCTTTCCGGTTTAAAAAAGGCTCTTGTAGCCGAAGATTTCTTAAGTCTAGTAAGGAAAGGTGGGCATATTTTCAATGATACTGTATAGATATTAAAGTTATTATGCATTTAAACTCGCTGACTTGACCTATCGATGAACAAGTTAAGCTATTATCAATGTTAATATTAATGATTAAGTTACGCATTGTTTTGTGCTGTTTCGATTAATGTCTAACTGGGGATTGCTTCTTTATGACCTACTTTCATTTTGACGAGAAATACATTTGTTAAGCTTGAGTTATTCTAACTTCAGAAGACTATATTGCTAAAACATGAGTTGTAATTTTGTTGTGATCTTGCATTTTGTGACATCAAGATGTAAAATAGAAAGGTGATGTTGAAATAGTTGTCTTTTCTTCTCGATGGAGGGGTTTCAAGTGTTACCATACAATGTTTTCATTTCACAGCTATCATCATACATGTATTTGTCATCCCTTGTTACGAGTTGACATTTAAAAGGGAGTACACTGTATGTTGGACATATGGGGGAGGGGAGTTCACCATTCACTTTTGCCGCGGGGACCGGGGAGTTCGCTGGCTTTGATTTGCATAAAAAGTGAATGCCCTGGTCATGCCTGAGGGGGGGGGGGGGGGTTCGGGGGTTTTAAATGACAGGTGCATAATAGTCTTTGCCTCAATCTACTGTTTACTTTTGTCTATTGAAATTTGACTCTATGTTTTGATGTTTATTTTGGAAGGAAGATAGCCCTAAGAAGTGACCTTGGTTTTTATTTGTGTTTTTGTTAAGTCTTCTGAACTTCAATGGCAATTAATAACAAGCATTCTTCATTGCTATCAGCAATCTGAATTAATAAAAGTCACAAACCTTTTTCTTCATTGATTCTCACTGATAGCTAAAATCATTTGAAATCATTCATTGATATTGTTTACTCTTGATTCTTGTTTTGTGACTTTCAAAATTGCCCTTTTAAAAATGTGTCTTCTTTAGTTTTTCCCACAGTACCGACCTCCACTGAAGAGCAAAGTGAATATTAATTTTGCGGCAACTAAAGGCTAATTTACACGCTGCGACTTGTCAGGCCGATTTGTCGGCCACAACAAATCGGGGAGCGAATTAGTGCCTGTGAATGGCAATCTGATGCAGTCGCGACTCCAATCTGATAAGTCAGCCGATTCAAAAAAATCTGTGACTGCTTCACAGATCTTCACATGACGGGCCCAATTTTAAGAACAAAAATGCAACCTGCAAAAGAATTGGGGCAAAACAAATTATGTCTGTGGCATTTTAGCTGAAAACAAACTAACTATCTAGCACCTACCATTTTGTTTTCCAAAACGTTTTATAAAAAAGCTTTCACTATAAAAAAAAATGCATGTGCAGTGCTTGCACTGTACATAAACCAATTCGCTTCTCAATTTATTGTGGCCGACAAATCGCAGCATGTAAATTGGCCTTAAAATGCCATAGTGTGACACGTATCTTTTAGTTATCATGGTTTAGTTTGACTGTGTTGTGTCTTCACAGAAAAAAAAGACAACAGCATTGGGTAACAAATTAGTCAAGACGGACAAGAAGAACAAGTGCCTGGAAAGCAGGGATTATCTGCTGAACATTAGGTCTCAAAGGCAGACACCAATGATGATTTTAAGATCCATTAATTGTTATCTTCCAAGTGTAAGTACTACGCACTAGCACAGCTCAGAATGGGACACATTTGACTGCAACTACCAGAATCCTTCAGTTTTTCTTTTCTGGTTAAGGGTTACCAACGTGCCAGCCAGTCGTGCGAGCGACACAAACATGTAAGTCCACAATTCTGAAGAAAAAGGCTGAGGGTACAGCTGTAGAAATGTAGTGTTTCTTTCATGCAATGCTGAAGAAAATTGAGAAATTCAATTGAGTCAGCAAGTCCACAGCAGTCAAACACTTTATGGAAGCCTAAGCAAACTGTCATATAACAGCTGCTGAGTTCAGCAATGTACAGGTACATGTAAGAACATTGTATGTCATGCTTGATTTAGATGTTTTGACTTATTCTTGCATCTGTTGCACCACTGCAAATCCACCTATTTAGACAGTACAATTTTGTTGTATGCAACATGCTGCACTCGTTGTTTTATGTGTATCAAAGCTACATTTTTATCATGACTGTTGCCACGGCAAAAACAAAACAAAACAATTCCAGGATAAAGACAGATAAATTAAAGAGTAATCGAGAAGAGAAATGTCCTTCATAATCAAAGGAAATTGCTGCCTCACTGGTCTGATTAATCGAAGATAGGGAAAGAAAACTACAACTTAGGATTAATATTAATATTATATTGTGCCTCGCATGTGACCATGTGCCTTGCATCTTGACTCGCTAACAAACATGCCTCACTGACTCATTGTTCATACACCCAAATAAGGGCCATTGTCATTAAACCTCACTGGGATTACACAATTTTCATAAGAAAGAAAAAAGTAATTTGATTGTGGTAGTTGTAGTCAAATGATGCCATCATGCAAATGTCCTACAATTGTTAATGAAACAAACTATGCCCGGCAATCCAAAAAAAAAGAAGGCAATCGTTATGCTTGCACTGTTCCTGGAGATGCTAAACCCTTTACATTTTCAAAGAAAAACTGCTGAACAACAAAGTTAATTGGTTCTAAAGTGGTCAATATTTGGCCTTGTTAATGCAATTCCATAGAAAGCAACCTAATAAGCTAGCATGTGTGGGCTGAATCTGGGCCCACACATTTCTTTTGTTCATTTAGCATGTGTACATGTGGTGTGCCCAGTTCCCTCTTTGATCATAATTTGAAGGTATCATGGTTGTTGTATTTAAAGTGGCATGTTTGATCATTTCCTGTGGTTCAAAGGGTGTGTAGGTTGCAAGATCCAAAGATTTGAGTGATTTTTAATCATAAAACAAACTACAGGATTTCATTTCATGTACTGAATAAGATTTCTGGGTAAGCTCATTTTGGACTTGTTTTGCTGCATACAACTACCATGATGCACCAATGGCATGTTTATAGAGGGAACTGAACATTAAAAAATTATTCATTTTCACTTGAGTATTCACTAAGATGTTTCCATAATTTTTCAATCAAATCAAGTATAAAATTATGGTTACAAATTGACTGTGTAAGGTCAGGCTGGATGGGAAAATATACAGCTCTTGGTCTTGGTGCACAAACCTTTGCTTCCCAGTTGTCAACCCAAAGGCCTTCCATCAGATTTTTCCCACCCGGCCTTCTCATTCAGTTAACAGGTCATTGGGATCAGTATTCATATGAAAAACTAACTGCTCAGCTGCCTACTTTACAGTTCTTGTCATAACATCATTCAAGCGTGTAAGTGGAATTTAGCACAGAGTGCTTATTGGAGACACTGTTTTTTCACTACATTACTACACTAGCCTGATAATAAGCTCTTCCACTGAAATTTAGTTTCATTATATATACATGTAATGCATCAGTCAGTTTCAGCAGTGCCCATCCCCCCCTCCCCACTCCCAGGCATTGAGTGGGACATTTTTCCTCATTGACCCTCACGGGGGCCAGGCATTAGTCTACCCCAGGGCATTTGCCATCCCATGATTTTCATGTCACAGTACTGTCACTTCCTTTTAGTGATAACTTCATTGCGCAAGTTAAATTTAGCTTTGATTACTAACAGTGAAGGTAAGCCCCAAAACTAAGAAATTAACTTACATGTTTTGTTTTGTTTTCTACCTTACCTGGGGGCATTTGCCAGGTTGTTCTTTAAAAATCCTAATGCCCAGGGGTTGACCTGGGGAAGGGGGGAATGGGCACTGCTGGAAATGACTGATTCATAATTAATTGCTGCTGGTGCACTTAGTTGTAAGCAGTGAAAAGTGCATTCTGTTGAACAATCTCTTACCTGTAAGACATTTAGAAAATAGATCAGGGCACAGTTACTTAAAACAGGATTAAGCTAACCCAGGGTTAGTATCAGTTTTGAATTCAAGTTTGTAGCTTATGATGTGGACACCTGTTAGTAATTCTTTTTGTTCAAACTGCAACTAAAAATAAGTAGTGGAAACGGTTTGAAAAAAAGAGATAAAGAAACATTTGTTAAAACTTTTACTCCTGTGTTAGCTTTAACCGGCTTTCAAACAACTATGCAGTTTAGCTCTTGCAAAGCTTTCCAGTGAAACATCTGACTGTGCTTTTCCCACCCTTTGTTGAAAGTGTCATTAGTTGTGCAATTTTAGTTTTCTTACACTTGAGGTGGCAGTTTTTACAAGAGAAAAATTGATTATGACACTTTTACCTAGTAATGAATTCGTTGGTCACCACTGATTGCAATTCAAGAAACTGATCGTTTTGTGTTATAGTGTGCTGTTAGTTTTGTGACCACAAAAACTGATTTGGTATTGTACATTTGAATTAATAATTGCAAGTAGAACTGTACTTTAAATAGGGAACTTGGGTGCATTAGCTGATAGACAAAAACTTGGTGATAATACATGTATTTAGCCCTTAAAATTATCTTTACGGTCAGCTAATTAACTGTTGCTTCTAAAAAGACTAACACTTCCTGAAGTAAGAATAAATATTTGCATTTTGCTGAACATACTTTAGAGTACATTTGTTGTCGAGGTTATTGTTAAGTTTTGCCTAAAAGAGCAAGCAAATGTGACCAAGGGAAAGCAAACCTGGCATTTTTGTCATATTTCGTAGTCAGGTAAAACCATCTTTTCGTGCAGCATATGTTTGACCGTGGTTCATAAATACTTCTGGGTAAATTCGTCTTAAATGTGTACGAATTTATCCCATTTGCTACGGTATGTAAATATGGAGCAAAGACCTGTATTCACCTTCTTTGCTTCACTGATAAATGTGGCACAAACACGAGATTTGATTCATGTGCAAATATGACCAAAGCAAAAATTAACATGGCATTTCCTTCATATTTGCTATCCATGTAAACATCGAGTAAAAGCGGTATTTACCATTTTTGCTTTGTTTATAAATGTGGTGCAAACACGTCATTTGATTTGTGTGCAGATATGGCCAAAGTAAAGCAAACATGGCATTTGCTTAATATTTGCTATCCATGTAAACATCGAGTAAACGCGGTATTTACCATCTTTGCTTTGTTTGTAAATGTGGTGCAAAGACGTCATTTGAATTACGTGCAGATATGGCCAAAGTAAGGCAAACATGGCATTTGCTTCATATTTGCTATCCATGTAAACATCGAGTAAACGCGGTATTTACCATCTTTGCATTGTTTGTAAATGTGGTGCAAAGACGTCATTTGAATTACGTGCAGATATGGCCAAAGTAAGGCAAACATGGCATTTGCTTCATATTTGCTATCCATGTAAACATCGAGTAAACGCGGTATTTACCATCTTTGCATTGTTTGTAAATGTGGTGCAAAGACGTCATTTGAATTACGTGCAGATATGGCCAAAGTAAGGCAAACATGGCATTTGCTTCATATTTGCTATCCATGTAAACATCGAGTAAACGCGGTATTTACCATCTTTGCATTGTTTGCAAATGTGGTGCAAAGACGTCATTTGATTTACGTGCAGAGATGACCAAAGTAAAGCAAACATGACATTTGCTTCATATTTGCTTTCCACGTAACTATCGAGTAAACGCGGTATTTACCATCTTTGCTTTGCTTGCAAATGTGCTCCAAACACAAAATTTGACTGATGTGCAAATATTATCAAAGTACAACAAACATGGTATTTGGTTTGCATTTGCCACCCATGGAAATCCATCTTTTGGGGCAGCAAATATTTAACTTCACTTCATAATTACTGTAGGAGTAAATTCGTCTCAAATGTGTACTTCCAGTTCACATTTGCTACGTTGCATAAATTTCGAGTGAACGCGGTATTTACCATATTTGCTTTTCATGCAAATGTGGTGCAAACATGACATTTGAATTTGACCAAACATGACTAAATTTAATCATTTATGGTATTTACTTCATATTTGCTGCGATTTTGCTATCCTTGTAAATCCGTTTTTTCGTGCAGTGTAAGTATTTACTTAGAGCTGACAATAAAAATACATCAAAAATAGTAGGTAAATATATATTTAATGTTTAAAAAAAGAAAGAGCTTCTTAACTTACAAACACAACTGCAGACAGTACTGTTTCGGCCTTCTGGGCCTCATCAATGCAGTGCTGATGCTGAAGTTGAGGTTAGCGGCTATATAGCCACCTCAGACGATCCCACACATGTGGTATCATCGTACCATGTCAGAGTGCTCAATCTGGTAAACTAGTGAGCTACGCATGCGCGCTAGCGACAATGGTACACTCCTGATAGAGTGCTCAATTTGGACATGAAAGCATAGCTTTGTATGCCAAAGAGCAATGTCTAACTGCAGACAGTACTGTTTCGGCCTTCTGGGCCTCATCAATGCAGTGCTGATGCTGAAGTTGAGGTTAGCGGCTATATAGTCACCTCAGACGATCCCACACGGAAGTCAACTGCAAACCGCTCACAGGTCCATGTTTAATACAAACGTTTCGCCCTTCGGGCTTCTTCAGTTTATGGTTAACATTGGACATTACGTGGTAAAGCTAGGTCGGTTACCAGATCATATATATATATGTACAAAGGGTGGTAGATTGCGAAGTCTTAAGGTCACGTAATAATGAATGGATTTACAAAAAGTGCTAATGAAATAGTGCTAATGAAGGTTACAATTACAAAACATTACAAGTAACTTGTCAAAGGTCACAGAAAATAAACAATAATACATAATTTGTTAGCCAAAGATTACATAACATTACATTATATGCAAAGGATTTCTCCAGCCTTTGGCGGCATCGCTCCACGGAAAAGTTTCAATCGCGACCAAAAATGGCTTCTACCATATCACAACGCGAAATGTCATGTAGAATGTATGTTATATATTTCTTTGTACTTCACAGATGAGCAAAATTGGCCGAACATTGCGTGATGAAACCAGATTACTTTGGATCTTTCTTACAGTCGCGAAGGCTGAGTATTTCGTGGTCCACGAAATTCAATTACGACCGCGTTGCATTATGGAAAGTGCCAATAAGTCTTTAAGGAGACCAGACACTTTACGTGTTACCTTGTTATAAGATATTAAAGAGTTTGTTTATTTAGGTTTTGAAAAATAATGCGACGTAAATTAGAAAGAAGAAAAATTAACGCAAAAGAGAAAGTAAAATCTCCGGATGAAGGGAATTATGTCGAGTGTGGAGTTCTCGTATGCTATCGAGGAAAAGTATTTTGATTATTCCAAGAACATTTGGCAAAAAACACTGAACTGTGCTTTGAGAGACAATTCAGAGTGCAAGAATCTTGGATTATCGCACACGATGTTTGGCTGTACTAGCGAAGGATAGGATTAAGAATTTCTGGGCAAATGATAGAAATTAACGTTGCGGAAGTTAATTAACATTCCACTTTCTTAAGGTCGCGCAAACGACGCTTCCAGAAATTATGTTATTTAAATGTGTGTTAACTATTTTAGAGCGTTTATTTCTTACAATAAGGCCTTATGATCATCATTTCATCTTGTTGCATGTTCAAAAGTTTCAATGAAAATCCCAACCGTTTTGACCCATATATTGGTGTAAAATTATGCATCTCTCCAAAGTCATATTTTTAGACATCCCCTATAGGCAGCTGCGCGTTTGTTTATACTATAAAGCACTGTCATCACGGCCAATTTCGCCTGATTGTCTTACTACTGGAGACAAAAATGTTTCTTTTTTTTGCAAGGTCAGGCGTATATTTTTAATAGAACTAACGCTTTTGTTTCTAACACTGACAATAAAAGGTTTCCACTGAAAACTAAGGAAAGTTTAAACTTTCTTTTACTTGATAGCTCTCCATGAGTTAGCATATATAAAAAAAGCTGCATCATTGATGGGTGTTGATTTACTAAACTTCATTGTCGAGGGAACAACTGAATGTATTTTCATAGGAATGCCACCTGGAATATAGATTATGTAAATGACCTTTGATTAGTTCCTTTTGGCTAACACCAAAATTAGGGATAATGTAAAAAATTAAACAGTTTTAAAGTCTCACGAGTTAGCATAATTGCTTGAGCCTTAACTTTACAATTCAAAAACTTTCTAGGATTGAAATTTTACGGAAACTATTTAACATTGGGTTCCGTTTTTCTTTTTCATACAAGCACTGTATTTTGTTGCCTGTTTGCCACCCGCCATTATGGCGGCAAAAACGTCTAAACAATGGTTTCTTCTTTGTTTGAAACAAATTACGTCAGGTCATCCTCTTTCGCTTTTGAATTGTTAATTAGCTTTTATCTAGTCTTTCCAGTAGTTTTATTATTATACATTTTCTGTCGTCTAAACATCCCTCAGCTATTAAAAATATAAAACTATGTAAAACTATACACATTCTACGACCTCTTTTACAATCATTTTTGCTGGAGTTGTACGAAACGTAGTAGCTATATTAAAGCGACCAGACACTGTATGTGTTCCCTTATTATAGGAAACTAAAGAGTATGTTTATTTAGGTTTTTAAAAATAATGCCACTTAAATTAGAAAAAAGAAAAATTAACGGAAAGTAAAAACTCCGGATGAAGGGAATTATCTCGAGTGTGGAGTTCTCGTAGGCTATCGAGAAAAAGTATTTTGATCATTCCAAGAACATTTGGCAAAAAAACCCTTAACTCTGCTTTGAGAGACAATTCAGAGTGCAGCAATCTAGGATTACCACACAAGAAGTATGGCTGTACTAGCGAAGGATAGCATTAAGAATTTCTGGGCAAATGATAGAAATTAACGTTGCGGAAGTTAATCAACATTCCACTTTCTTAAGGTCGCGCAAACAACGCTTCCAGAAATTGTTATTTAAATGCGCGTTAAGTATTTTAGAGCGTTAATTTCTTATAATAAGGCTTTGTGATCATCAGTTAATCTTGTTGCATGTTCAAAAGTTTCCATGAAAATCCCAACCATTTTGACCCATATATTGGTGTAAAATTATGCATCTCTCCAAAGTCATGTTTTCAGGAATACCCTATACGCAGCTGCGCGTTTGTTTATACTATAAAGCACTGTCATCACGGCCAATTTCGCCTGATTGTCTTACTGCTGGGGACAAAAAATGTTTTTTTTTTGCAAGGTCACACGTATATTTTTAATAGAACCGACGCTTTTGTTTCTAACACTGACAATAAAAGGTTTCCATTGAAAACTAAGGGAATTTTAAACTTTCTTTGCCTTGATAGCTCTCCATGAGTTAGCATATATAAAAAAAGCTGCGTCATTGATGGGTGATGATTTACTAAACTTCATTGTCGGGGGAACAACTGAATGTATTTTCATAGGAATGCCACCAGGAATATAGATTCAGATGTAAAATGACCTTTGATTATTTCCTATTGGCTAACACCAAAATTAAGGATAATGTAAAAAATGAAAAAGTTTTAAAGTCTCACGAGTTAGCATAATTGCTAGCGAAGAGAATACTGTCTCTCTTGTATTAAACAAAACGAATCGCTCACTTTCGAGACAAGATAGTCCCAACGGTCATGTTTTCACCTTTCATGTCCTGGTTGTCCTTTTTGGTGCTGTCTTCAGTGATAGGCGAAGCAGTTCATGCACAAGGTTAGCTTTCCTTTCAGTAATTAATTGTTCCAGGATATTCCTGTTGAACATCGCTTTTTCCCTGTACGCTATTTTTTAAAGGAAAACATCCATCAATAACGATAATAATAATAATAATAATAATAATAATAATAATAAATAAACATATTTATGCAGGATGACCATTTCAGTTATAAAAACTGCTATCAACATGGGTCCTGCGTTAAAAATAAATAAATGAATAGTTAATAAAATAAAATATTAAAACAGTTAAAAAGCTATATAAGAAATCTAAGAAAAGACATATAAAAAGCGATAAAAAGACTAAAACTAGGTTCATTGTAAATAACTTCCATTGCTTTTTGTTGTTTTTGACAAACTTCAATACAGCTTTTCAAAGTACGTTCTTTGCAAGAGATCGGTGGGAGTGTAAGCATGGCGCAAGATACAGTGTTTCTATGGGACGAAAACAAGGATCTGAAGGCATATAATTCTCCTAAAATTTTAGTTGAAAAGTTTTATGAATTTAACTTAAAATATTAAGCAAAAAATTGTATCGATCAAATTAGACTGGTGTTATCTGTAAATATTTCTAAGGACATTGAAAAGGTTTCACAGACAACAAATTTACAAACATTGGATACGTAAACCCTGTGGCCTATATAGCTCCTTAAGTTTACAATTGACAAATTTTCTAGATTTGAAATTTTACGGAAAATATTTAACATTGGATTCCACTTTTTTTTTTCATACAAGCAATGTATTTTGCTCCCTGTTGGCCATACGCCAATATGGCGGCAAAAACGCCTAAACAGTGGTTTATTCTTTGTTTGAAACAAATTACGTCAGGTCGTCTTCATTCGCTTTTGAAGTTATTCAGCTTTTATCTGATATATTCGGTAGTCTTATTTATTATAACTTTTCTGTCTTCTAAACATCTCTCAGCTATTAAAAATGTAAAACTATATACATTCCACGACATCTTTTAGATTTTGTTCCTGGAGTTTGGGGACACGACTTAAATTAGAATAGCGTTAATTTCTTATAATAAGGCTTTATGATCATCAGTTAATCTTGTTGCATGTTCAAACGGTTCCATGAAAATCCCAACCGTTTTGACCCATATATTGGTGTAAAATTATGCATCTCTCCAAAGTCATGTTTTCAGGAATACCCTATACGCAGCTGCGCGTTTGTTTATACTATAAAGCACTGTCATCACGCCAATTTCGCCTGATTGTCTTACTACTGGAGACAAAAATGTTTTTTTTTTTGCAAGGTCAGACGTATAGTTTTAATAGAACCGACGCTTTTGTCTCTAACACTGACAATAAAAGGCTTTCATTGAAAACTAAGGGAATTTTAAACTTTCTTTTCCTTGATAGCTCTCCATGAGTTAGCATATATAAAAAAAGCTGCGTCATTGATGGGTGCTGATTTACTAAACTTCATTGTCGAGGGAACAACTGAATGTATTTTCATAGGAATGCCACCAGGAATATAGATTCAGATGTAAAATGACCTTTGATTAGTTCCTATTGGCTTACACCAAAATGAAGGATAATGTAAAAAATGAAAACGTTTTGAAGTCTCACGAGTTAGCATAATTGCTAGCGAAGAGAATACTGTCTCTCTTGTATTAAACAAAACGAAGCGCTCACTTTCGAGACAAGATAGTCCCAACGATCATGTTTTCACCTTTTTTGTCATGTGTGTTCTTTTTGGTGCTGTCTTCACTGATAGGCGAAGCAGTTTATGCACAAGGTTAGCTTTCCTTTCAGTAAATAATTGTTCCAGGATATTTCGGTTGAACATTGTCTTTACACTGCACATTATTTTTTTAAAGAAAAAGCCAATCAACAACGATCATTGTAAATAACTTCCATTTTTTTGTTGTTGCTTTTGACAAGCTTCAGTACAACTTTTTTAAAGTTTTCTTTTGGGATGCAAACATAGTTTAAGATCAAGATACAGTGTTTCTACTGGGCAAAAACAGGGATCTGAAGGCATAATTTTCGCCTAAAATTTCCAGACAGGTGTTATCTGTACATGTTACTAAGGACATTGAAAAGGTTTTGCAGACAACAAATTTACGGACATTGGATACGTAAACCCTTTGGCCTAGCTCCTTAAGTTTACAATTCACAAATGTTCTAGAATTGAATTTTTACGGAAAATATTTAACATTGGATTCCGCTTTTTTTCATACAAGCACTGCATTTTGCTACCTGTTGGCCACCCGCCAATATGGCGGCAAAAACGCCTAAACAGTGGTTTATTCTTTGTTTGAAACAAATTACGCCAGGTCGTCTTCATTCGCTTTTGAAGTTATTCAGGTTTTATCTGATATATTTGGTAGTCTTATTTATTATAACTTTCTGTCTTATAAACATCTCTCAGCTATTAAAAAATGTAAAACTATATACATTCCACGACATCTTTTAGATTTTTTTCCTGGAGTTTGGGGACGAAACGTAGTTGCTATATTAAAAAGACCAGACACTCTACGGGTTACCTTATTGTAGGAAACTGATTAAAGCGTTTATTTATTTAGGTTTTTAAAATAATGCCACATAAATTAGAATAGAAAAATTTTTGCAAAACGGGAAGTAAAGTTTCCGGAAGAAGGGAATTACCACGAGGGCGGAGTTCTCGTATGAGGAAACGTATGTTGATAATTCGAACGATTTTTGTCTGAAATACACTGAACTGTGCTTTGAGAGACAATTCAGAGTGAAAGAATCTAGAATTATCGCACACGATGTATGGCTGTACTAGCGAAGGATAGGATTAAGAATTTGTGGGCAAAATGATAGAAATTAACGTTGCGGAAGTTAATTAACATTCCACTTTCTTAAGGTCGCGCAAAGTCGCGCGTTAGTATTATAGAACGCTAATTTCCTTTAATAAGGCTTTATGTTCATAACTTAATATTCTTGCATGTTCAATAGTTTCCCTGGAAAACCCAACACATTTTGTCCCATATATCTTGTCTTAAAATTATGCATTGCTCCAAACTCTCAAGTTTTCAGGAATATTCTACACACGCAGCTGCGCGTTTGTTTATACTATAAAGCTTTGTCATCACGCCAATTTCGCCTGATTGTCTTACTAATGGCGACAAAAATGTTCTTTACAAGGTCAGAGGTATATTTTTTATAGACCTGGCGCTTTTGTTGCTAACGCTGACAATAAAAAGTTTCCACTGAAAACTAAGGGAATTTTTAACTTGCTTTCCCTTGAAAGCTCTCCGTGGGTTACCATCAACAAGGCAAAACACCTGTCAATTTTTTCAGTCAAAACAACCTTTTTTTGTTAAACTAGCCCCATAACAAACTCTCAGGACCACCGGTCCTGTTTTCCACTTCATGTGGTGTTCGCTTTTCCTCCCGCTATTTTAAGTGGTACCTGAAGCAGCCTATACGCAAAATGCAATTTTAGTTTCGCTAAATTCAGAGACATTTTAGTTCCTGTTGTGGATTTTATCCACTTGTTTGATCGGTTAAAATTCTCTTAGTTAAAGCCAGGGACATACTGTTCGATTTTGAACGCTCTTTGCGGCAATTGGCGTCATTGAAGCAGCCTGCGAGCAAGCTCTCTCGAGGGTGGAGCTTGCTCGCAGGCTAAAATTGAAGTCATCAGGTGAACCCGCTACTTCGACGGCAATTTTCGTCAGCGGCTGTGATCGTCGCGAAAAGCGATCGAAACCTCGGTGTCTGGAATGTGAAATATTGTCGAGTCCTCCATTTTCCTCTTAATGGCAATTGTGCCCACTCCCACGATTTAAAATGAAAACCGGCGGCTTTCACTGGAGGTTAATTTTCGCAACCTCGAGCGTATAAATTCGCGTATATACGACGCGTCGCTGTCCCAAATTTTTTAGAAATGTAATTTCCGAATTTACCATGAAATGTTTAACATTCAAAGTTTTTAGGTTGACAGGAGTCTCTGCATTATCGCCCTTTTCTGTGACGTTAATCATTTTGTATGACTTTTCTTTTTTTTTTTCTTCGGGCAAAACTAGCCTTCCTCGCCAGAAGATTAGGAATTGTTAATCAAAATAACCACCAAGATTTTAAGCAAAGTGTTCTTATCGGGTTACTGCATTTCTCTACTGTTATGATTGCCCAACCAACCAGGTATGATGTGTAAGTCGCGCAGTCTCCTCGTATCCATGAAGCGTACGAGGAGACTGCGGGACAGGGGTCACGATTACGTTTTGCCGCATGTTAGGACCACACTGAAAGGTTCAAGAGGTGTTTCATCAATAGATGTATTTTTAACTTTTTCTAGAAACTCAATTTACTTTCCCCTTATCACATTTTTAGTATATATCCTCGCGCTTTTTAGTATTTGTAAGTTTACATTGTATGTCTGTAGGTTGATATTTCAATAAAGATCCTTTAATTAAATAAATATGCAATTGGTATAGTCTTGTCTTGTGACAGCCAATACCGAGCACGTTTTCAGCCGAATAAAATTAACTCCTCCTCGTACCTATTTACATAGTTAACCTCTTACAACAGTAAAATCCCTGTCGAAGTTTGCACTCCCTAAGCACGAACTTGCTAACTGTCCTTACATCACACTTGATGGCTTATGAAGGCCACCCTTTCTCCATTCCCGCGCCAAGATAATGGAAGTCAATGCCAAGCCACAAAAGAAACACTGACTTATTATCTAATTTCTGGTCACTTTTGAGAACTCATTTATTTGAAGCTGGGTTTACCAAGGTTAATGTTTTCAATATGTAGTTTTGCTCACTCTTTCAGTATTGCACACGCATTGAGGCTTTCAAAATGCATCAAATGAACTGTGGTTATTCCGTACCTATTCCGTACCTATGATTTTCTTTCAGGATTTTTAACTAACTCCAAAAACACGAAAACATTACAAAAAAGTCAACCTACCACAAAAAATGGATTTTTTTTTTGTTATATGGGAATGTTTTCCAACACATTTCTACGAGTCACATTTTCAAAGCTTGGGGGCGAAAATGTAGCTCTAGCAGTTGGCCCTCAGGATATTTTTCTTGGGCTTCAATTTTGTTGTTCTCACTACAGAATTTACCACTTTGTATCACCCGGACCTTCGACAAGACGTTTTCACAAAAGACGAGTTCCATTATCTGAATGTTCCAACAATTGGTACCTACACAGTGTACGACGTCTTTGATTGCACCTTTGAATGCCTCACCAATCCCTCCTGCCTGTCTTTGAACCTGGCCGCCTCAAAAGGAGCTGATGGAAAGCTTTGGTGCGAGTTACTGTCTTCAGTAAAGTACAGCAACCCCGAGAAGTACACGAGAAACGAGACTTCGCATCACTTTTCCGTCAAGGTTGGGCTTATTCTCTTTTCGTGTGGTTCAAGTTAATGTGTGGGAGACTCCCGCTCTCACAGACTCGCATAGGAAACAGAAAATGCGAAGCAGAAAGTTCGACATAGCGAGAGTACAAGATAGCTAGTATTCAAAGCCAGTATTTCTCTGGGGACATTTTCCAAGGTAAACGAGTTTTTTTGTTCGAAACAGCGGGATTATTGAGATTGCCGGTGTCCGACATAGCGGGAGCCTATACATGAAGAAAATAGGAGGGCAAAAAGGAGGCCAACTCTTCACATTGCCTTCCCCACTCCCCCCCCCCCCCGTTTTTCAACAGTGTTACAAGAAAAGACGCAGATGAACATGACTGTCATCAAGCAAACGACTGATTTCTTTTTTCGTTTTTAGACCCCATGCCTGTCTTCGCCATGCCAAAATGGGGGTTCATGTGTGCCCAACTACAAGTATCACACGTTTGAATGCCACTGCAAGGAAGGTTTCATCGGAGAATATTGCGAAATAGGTAATTTTCACTGGCTTGAAACTACGGCTAACCTGTGAACGGCTACTAGTGGATATAGACGAGAGGAGCTAGCCGAGCGCAGACTGGCCTTTCTTTTCGCCTTATCCACCAACTACGAGAGCCTTTCACAGGCTAGACTACTGTGTACAAAGGAAAAACTTCTCAATTGGGCTCAACGGAGTCGTGCCAATGAAGCAGCTCAGAACGGTAGGATAGTTTAATATAATCGTGGCTAGAGGTTTATATGCGACGTTCATTCTGTTTTCTACTGGAAACAGTTCTGTCGAGAGCTTCTTTGCGCGGAGTGGGTTCGACTCCTGTAACTCAGACACAGGCATATTTTGCTTGTATTGCTACGCTCACGACAAACTAAATACCGTTTTTCGCAAGGACGACCTTCAAATTCACTATACTTGCTCTCTATTAGGTCATTGTCATTTATAAATTTTGTAATCTAAAATTAACTAGCAGCAAAACACTGTTCTGAACGTTAAGGTGAAGATGCGTTTGTCTGATAAAGGTCGAAAATACAGCTGCAGTTAAAAACATGCAATACTTAAGGCCGACTTAGAGACTTAGAGAGGCGTTCGCCTATTAAAGACATTACCCTTTATATTTCACTGAGGTAAGGACAAAATAATCGACAAGTACCTGCTATCTTCACTTAACTACTTGCGGTGTAATAATGACTTTTAAATAAATTAATTGTATTTGTATTTCAGGTGGAAACTCATGCAAAGACTTTTATGACGCATACCAGTAAGTACGACTTCTCAACGTGTAATAAATATTTCAAATTTCAGGCAAAGACTTCATACTTCAAAATTATGTAGCGAAATTCCTCGACCGGCCCCATCTGTCAGTGATGTTTTCATACTTTTCTTATACATTCAGTCCACGATCTCTCGTTCTTAGATGTTTGCGATGCATGTACTTAACAGGTCGAGCGTGAGTCAGGTGGTTACCCTCATCATGGACTCAAAACCAACTTCTGTTCTGTGTCATATGGGAGATTTTGGATGTGGAGATGGCGGATGGACGCCGGTAATGAAGATTGACGGCAACAAGTTATTTTATTTATTGCATCTTTCATTTCGGAATCATTATTTTCATTAGAGAAGTTTAACCCCTCTTAAGTAAGCATTGTTTTCCCGAGATGAATAGTGCGTGTTTCCGTATCATCTTGTGACGAACTATGTACCCCTCCTCGATGGGTAGACTGCGTTTAACCAATATTTTTTTTACACAAAACATTTGTCTTTGGCGACAGTGTTTCACCAAATTTTCGAAGATTCGCTCACCTAAGGTCCATTTTTACGTTATGTTTCGTTATGTTACGTTGCATTATGTTATGTTACGTTACGCTAGGTTGTTATGTTATGGTATGGTATGGTATGGTATGGTATGGTATGGTATGGTAAGGTATGGTATGGCATGGTATGGCATGGTATTTTCCAGAGCAAAACACAACAAGGATTACAAGGATGGAAGTGGATCGCAGTTTGTTAAATTTGATCTCGTGACATGTGCTCTTTAAATTAAAAGTGTCATACCAATGGAACGTTGAAGTTTTTTAGCTGTTATTGTCCCTCTTCAATTTTGTTTCCTTGCTTTCATCACCTGAAGCGGTTTATCTTCCTTTATCAATATAATAAAGCGAACTAAGAAAGATGGTATATTTACTTTGTGGGGGGGGGGGGGGGAACAGGGAGGTCCAAACCTCCCGCCTCCCGTACCTTGCAATCCGGGCTCCCGCCCCTTTTTTCTTGGCTTCCTCCCTTTTGTCCTTTTTCGATTGCGAAATATTATGCAATGTTACGTAATTTCCCCCTATTTCTCCCGCTTCCCGCCCTCTTGAAACTCCCACCTCCCGCCCTTTACTCTCCCGCCTCCCGTACCCCTGCCGCCCCCTACTCTCCCGGGCTCCCGTCCCCCTGTCCCCCCCACCACCACTACTTTGTTACGAGCGTGGGAGAACAAAAAAAGTGAGTACCAACGGAAATCCAACCCATGACCTCCCATACACCGGTCGGGCGCTCTAACCATTGAGCTACTGGGAGACTTCTGACAAGAGAAGCGATATTTTCTAGGTTCATTATGACACGCGTCCTGCATACTGCTATGATCAGCAAGGCTACAGAAAGTTCCTGGCCATTCTTAAGAAAGCACCATCGCGCAGAATGCATGGACATCATTAATTATTCATAAGGCTGTGAAGCGGCAAATTTGAATGAGAGTGGGCTATAAATAGCTCAAAATAAGAGAAGAAAGGGCTCAAATTGGTCAAGTAGCGCTGATAAAACTTGCCTTCCTGCTTTCCGGAAGTCAAAAACTAAAAACCTACGCGCGGCTTTTTGAAGAAGAATGCTGTGTCTACAATTTAAGCCTAAAATGAAAAAGATTGAACAAGAGTAACGACTATCCGTTTGAACTTGAAAATATAGCAAAAACGGACTTTTTCTGTATGGAGTCCATTTTCGGAAGAGATTTTCAGAAAATTTAGACTGCTTTGAGAAAACCTACGTGCGGCAAATGAAAGATGGACCTTTTCTCGAACAGAATCCGTTTTAATTTTTAAAATCGGTCAACAAGAACCACTATCCCTTTCACTTTGAAAACTGCTGGTAGGAGTTGAGTTTGAAAATGGCGCGTCGTGAGCAAGCGAGCTATTGCGTTAGGCCCAAGAGTGAATAACAATGGTTGTCAAGACTGATACAATGCCCATTCAAGAAAACCACTCAGTTGTAAAATAGTTCAGAATTGCCGCGAATTTTAAAACCGATCACAGCGTACCAGCAGACTCACAAAAAAGATCCGATGTTCCATCTTCAAATAAACGGCGAAGCAATCTAGAAATTTCGATAAGTTTATGGGCACGCGAGCAGAGTATTTGATTTTGCTTCAACGAAGCAATTCAAATAGAGAGAGACCACAAGGGAATTCAAAGCCACAAGAAATGGTTTCTGTTCGGTCGCTGCATGCGATTGCTAATAAAAAAGGCGCACTGATCGTATTGATCGATACCAGTCAGTTTATAAACTAATAAATGTTTGTAACAGATGCAATCACGGAATGACAAACAAGGGAAATGCTGAATTGATTTACGTCACAATCATCTCGCTCGCGCAGTGATGATTCGACATGGCTTTCTTTCTGTGTAGTAACTTTTGCCCGGACGAAACCACTCTAAAATGCCCATGCAATAGCGGATAAAAATGGAAAACCATGAAATGTTCTACGCGAAATATGCGCATATATTCCATTTTACGAAACAAAAGGCGAAACAATAGCGCGTTCCTTTCATTGTTTAGTTTGCCGCCTACATCATGATAATGAGCATCGCCGTGCATTCATGGCAACCAATCAATTAAGCTCTTTCTAAGCGTCTATGAATAATAACGCGCGATACGACAGATCTACAAACTTTCTTGAACTGGACGTAAATGTCCCGAGAACAATAGGCATTCTGCGCGATGAATATATTAACCAGGATGCTGTTCCTTTTTAAAGTAGTAAGCTATTACTATTTAAATAGCTTAGAACTCCCTTCCGTATTCCTAATTATTTGTCTTTTGCATCGTTTGTCCTTGATTCTAACAGTTATTTTTTTATTAATTCTACAAAGACAACCTTTCACTACAATTCCAGCCTTTGGAGCAACAAGGAAACCTTCAACCCAGCAGGTGGGAAGACTGGGTTCGACTCACAAGAGACGAAATTACCGACCTACTGGAACACACCCTTCTCCAAGATTTGTCTCGGTATGAAGATCGACCAAGAGATCAACTTTGTGGTCGTAAGCAAGAATGCTGATTCCCTGCACTCACTACTTGCTGACCGGCAATACCGTAACACCTCACTTGGTCGTGACACGTGGAAGTCACTGATTGGGCAAAATGCATCTTTACAGCTTAACTGCAACAAGGAAGGGTTTAACACTCTGGTTGACTTTGCCAAAGCAAGAATCGGTATCCTTGGCAATGATGTTAACGATTGCCTACGTTGTGACTCCAGAATCGGGTTTGGGACTGGAGGAAGCGATGGACACTCCAACATGGATGACTCCAACACGTGTGGAAACAAGGCTGCAAAACATTTTAATCCCGATAATGGTGAAAAACATATCAAGGCAATGGGTTTTATCCTAGTACAGTAAGAAGGAACTGATGAACTTGAGAAGCCAAAACGCTTTGACCAACAAACCCACATAATAGTAAATGAGTTCACCAGGATTAACTTTCATGTATTTGTTGTTAACTGAAAATCTCTTTAGGGTTAACCGTAATCGCATCAGTCTCCTCTTCATACATAAAGTGAGTTAAAGGCAGGCTACGTTACGGTTACACTGATTCATTCCTGAAGTCTGGTAAGGCGCGGGAAGAATTTTGCCCCCATGGCCTTTGGTGGGACAAGCAGTTTCCTCTGGCTAAGCAAACGTTTAAAAATGAGATCTATATCCCCGAGAAAGAGCAGTAGCAGAATTCTAGCGCAAGTAGAATTCAACTATTATTTCCGGAGACTACCGAAGACGTAACAACTATTTAACAATTATCCTGCGAAATCGCGCGGAATATCGCCTGATACTTAGCCGACGAGGCCGTAGGCCGAGTTGGCTAAATCAGGGGATATTCCGCAAGATTGAGCAGGATAATTGTTTTATTATTCAACAAATTCCCATCGACTACCATTTTCAGAGCGAGAAAAACTATGGCTCTATGATGAAAACGCCAAAAGCTAGCAACACATAAGCTTAAAAAAATCAAAACAGAACTTCAAGAAATCGAAGTTTACTACCGTTCACTTAAAAAGACTTATTTACAAACTCATGTTTGGAAATGCCAAGACAAAGTAAAAAAAAATATTGGTACCTTACCGAGAAGAAGTCCTCTTCCTGTGAATTAAAATCTTTTCAACTTAATTTAGTCTTTACAACTTTCCGTGAGCAAGTGTGCTGCCTCGTTCGCAATAGCATTTTCTTGGTTGAGTTCTCGCTATGAAAATTCCAAGTCAACCTCTGGATATCTTTGTGAGCTGAAGCAAATATTTGTTGACTTTTTGAGAGCATTTAATCGTGGAAAGTTTCTTCCAGGGAGTTAAAATTTCCGGAGAACACTGCTAAAACTGGCCGCCAAACAAGCAATGAAAGAAAATCTGCAGTGCACTTCCAAATATGGTCATTTACGTATATCGCAGGATATCTGTCATGTACGGATGACAGATATTGAGGGCTTCCTGACCATATATGGGCATAGTGACAATTTGTTGAATAATAACTTCGATTACCATAGTAATATAGTTAACCGTGTCTTCCATATTCGTATAATATGCTTATAAACATTCAAGTATATTTATTGTAGATGTCAAAATAGATTACATTGCTCAGTATATTCATGTTGTATTCATGTTGCTAAATCCACCCCATTATTGGGCGTTAACTTGAAATGTTTAGCCTAAGGTGGTATAACCGTCAAGGATCAAATAAATGGAAGTTAATGTAGCTGTCATCGTTAAAATGGTATTTTTCTATCGTCAACCATCAAAAACCATCCTCCGATCACATTGCTGCGCGCTTTAACTGTGCCACTTTTTAAAAACGTTTTCGATGAGTTTTTGACAACTTTTGTCAAAGGTAATTTACCCTCGGGTGTACCAGGGAGGGATGGATGCCACCCCCGCCCCCGCCCCCCCCCCCCCTAAAAGGTTTTTCTTAAACTTTTCCAAGACTAATTATTATCTAGACCTGCCGTTTTCAGCAGTTGCGTGCATATCCCTTAGATACATGTTGACACAAGTTTCGTAAGAATGGGTCGCTATGGTTATGAGATATGACGTAATTATTAGCAGGTGGTCAAGCCATTTTTGAAGAATAATGCGTCTTCTTTGCCCTTTTAGCTAAAAAATGTAACAAATGTCAACAAAAATAGGCAAAATGTTTCATTATGTCATATTCTACATGTTCAGCATTATAAAAATCCAATTTTTAACGTTTCTTGACAATTTCTAATTTTTGGTAAAATCCAAGATGGCGCCCAAAATGGCGGCCATCTTGGATTACGTCACTGCTTCCGGCAGCGCAGCAACCTATAACACGTATCGCATCTTGTAGAGCACATCACAGGCTTTCTACTAAAGGTGAAATCTTTTCGAAATATTTTAACATAACGAAACCCAAGGGGGGTCCATCAACCCCCCCCCCTCCCTTGTACCACGTTGGGGGTGTGACTTTCCTTGTACGTTAGAGGGTTAAAATGAATGATCTTTGAGGGCTGGATTTGTTAAGTTTAATTTTCTAGCACGCGACTCAACCTTCGGAAGATGGAGTCAAGCAATTTGTAGAAAAAGAAAAAGGTTAAAAGGCGAGAAAAAAAGAACCCACATCCTACCCATAACCCCATTTTAAAATGGTGACTATAATTAACACCAGTTTCTCCGACAACCTTCCTGTCAAATTTTGTCCCAAACATGAGTTCAACCTTCCTCTGACTATTCTTTCTGTTGCTTTGAACGCCTTGTTCGCGCCTTTTGCAGTGGCGAGAAACGCTTTGGTTTTGGTGACAATTTGAGATGAACCCGTCTTTCAGAACACCTTCCCTCGTGTTTATTATGGACTTGCGTTAACAGATTTCTGTACAACAATTCTTCGTAGGCCATTTTATGTTCTGTTTAGAGTTGCAGTGCTTAACCTTGTAAAAATCTGATGTGAATTGAATCTGCCATCATCCACAGTATTGGCAGTATCTTTTGGTAAAAGCAAGTTTTACAATCATTTTCTTCACAAGCATAGTAATGGCCGCAGAAAGGTAGCTACATATATGGGTCGACTTCTTCTACTTTCATGTAAAACTGACACAAGTGCGTGCAATTGTATAACAGGAAATCCGAACACCGCTGGAAAACGCAATTAGTTATCATGCGAAAACGAGAATACGATTGAAATAGTAAATATTTCCTCTGAAATAATAAATGTTTCCTTCGGCTAAGTATCAACCTGACTTTGCGCGTACTGCCAAAAAATGTCTGGGAACGCCCCTACCTACTATGAGGGGCCAACCTCCAAGACGATGCAAAGAACGTTATAAGAGAGCATTTGCAGAAGAACATACGTAGAGGACAGTTTTTAGTTGACGTCAAAATTCAATCAACTGAAAACACGTCGTTTCTGTTACGTTATCGTCCTACGTTCTTTCGTCGGCAGGTAAACAAGACAGAAAGTATATTGTTTGTGTGGGATTCGAATGTTACCTACAATAAATTTTGAACTTTTAGAAGCAAAAAGAGTTTTGGTTACTTCTAAAAAACAATATTATCTCCAAATATGCTAGCAATGCTACAAAAATCGAAATAAAGTTTTCTCCTTATGCCAGGTGCAGTAGAGCTAGCAAAACCGACAAAAACAAACATGGGCTTTAGCCATTATAAGAGCCGATGTCTGCAATTATCGAGAATCGGGCGTCAGTCGTGAATTTTCGAATTTCTTTTTATTTTGTCGAAGAAACCTCTATAGTGAAGTATTTTCAAAAATAACATTAAAAGTTTCAACGGCTTTTTATTTTTTCCGAAATCGGGCAAAGTTTGAAAATACAGCATATCGGCCACCTTCGAATAGTGAAATTGGCGGAAAAGTACACATTTTTATCTCGCTCGTACGTTAAAACGCAGCGTCATCTGTTGATGAAACACAAACACAATATAAACACACTTAATCTCTTTATAACACAGTAGATTTCTTTGGATAAGCTGTTGAAGTAAGAATGTTTCGGCCGTTAGAGGAAAACTAGTTTCAGGTATTTAAAAAAATAGCAAATTTCACCCAACTTCCACACTACAGAAACCCAATTGGTACGTGGATTTTAGACATGGAATAAGAACAGGTTTGAAGAAAAACCTTTGTAAATTACTGTGTTAAAATATTTCTGGCGGCACTGAAAAATTACCCCGTCGAGAGACCAAAATGTGAAGGGTAGTTTGACACGAATCGCCGACTGAATTTATGACACAAACCGCCGACTGCCTACGCAAAGCAAACGAAAGCCGTTTTCACTGACAGAAATGCCGGAGAAACCTTCGCAAAATTACTTAAGGGGTTTGAAGAATAATTTCACATAGTGTTTGCTGAAGTTAAGTGTTGTTTTTGAACTACGATCAACACACGCACCGCTTGTTTTAGTACACGGTTCGGTCGATCGAAACCGCAACATATACATAACATTAATCTTACCGTGTTTTTAAAATTCTCCATTATCTGTCTGATTAAAATAATCCTCTACTCCATATCGTTGTGATTGGTACTGTAATGGCTGTAGCTTGCTGGACATATGATAGCGTTGTTTTCCCGAAATTTGTCATCACTTAGCCGCAAGCAAACTGACAAAAGTAACATTCCGGAACAGTACCAGAATATGTTACAAGAACAAGATTGCGTGACGCAAGACATGGGCAAAGTCAATAGATGTAATCGCATAGTATAGGTATTACTTGTTTTAGGTGTAAGCATAAAGTTCTACAGAAATACTTTTTAAAATCACCTTTAGATGGAAAAAAGCTTTCATGCATTGATATCGCGTCGCTAAGAATGTCTACAGTCGCCTCGTGTACATGTATTGTTAAATCTTAATCAGCGACGACATTGCAGTAGACAGTGAATCCCAGCTATTACTCCTTCGCGCAGGAAGGGGGTTTACTGTTGAGAGCGATTTTTTTTTATTTGGCCATTTTTTAAATTAAATCTGCGTATTTATTTCATGCATTTTTGAGACAGAAGAGTCTCACTTAAAAATAACAGTGTGCCTAGGACATCGGTATTTGTTTGGGACTAGGTGGCGCTGCAATAACTCGCGGTGTTGATCCCCACATAAGTGGCTGCCCACAAGGGAAAATCCTCAGCCCCAGAGGCTCAATATGGATTAAAAGGGGCGTATTCAGCCCATGTTATGAGCGCCACGAATATGCTTGTACAAGAATGCTCGTGTATTTGTTTAAAGGGATTTTTGGAAAAGAAAAGATTCTTCATCTGCGTGATCAGTGTCCGTCAAATTCCAACACCTTAGGCTGCGGGTACTCTCTTTTTCCGCTCAGGGATAGTCGAGGAAAACGAACAAGGGAGCCGGCGAGCGCGAAATTGCCTCTGGCGTTGAAACGTGACGCCAACCTCGTTCCCAGGGCTTTCCCCCCTTGTTTTTATTTGGTTAATAAAGGGAAAAAGTCCTGGGAACAAGGTTGAAGTGACGCGCGTGTGCAGCCTGTGCGAAAATCGCCGACCGCCGCAAGCGATTTTTACGTGCACTTGCGTGTTGTTTTGGCTGGACTAGTCCTTAGCGGAAAGAGTACACCCGAGCAGTCTCTCTTTCCGCTCAGGGATAGTCGAGGGAAACGAACAAGGGAGAGAGTGAGCGCAAAAATCACCTGCACAAACATGGCGTTGAAATGTGGCGCGCATGTCAAGCCGCCTAGTATTGAGCCGGCTCTAGTACACTAACGTACACTAGCGTAAAGCATATATATATATATATATATATATATATATATATATATATATATATATATAAACAGTTAATGGTTGCCTCAGGCCAACAAAGAATGCCACTGCGTCAGGAGGATCAAAGATTCACAGTCCAAGCCTCACTGCATGGAATTAAAACTCGTTGAAGGAAAGCGAGGACGGACAACTTCTGACGATTAAAAAGTTAAAAAATTTAATAAAAAATAAAAACGTTTCGGTCAGTAGACCTTCATCAGTTACATGAAAAATTGAACTTATCAAATCAACCTTAAATAAGATTACAGACCAAAACAAGACGCAAAATACAATTCAACGCTATGAGTTACGTAACCGGCGTGATTATAACAATACGAAAACGAGGATAAGTGACGCTAACATTCAAAAATAAAAACAATATACTCCAACGATTATATAACGAAAAAAGGAAAACTAAACAATACTAACAATTAAACGTAATTACAAGGTGTAGATACAGGTACAACACTAGATAAATGAACGATACAAGGCAAAAATATAACAAAAGACCGGAAATACGCTGCTATAAAAATAAATAACAAAAGATGACAGATAAGACTAAAAACTAAAAACTACTAATTCAAAAAAGATGACATTTGCAAAGCGGCAAAAGAAAGGGCAGTCAAAAGGAAAGCAACCTACGTTTACGCAAACATGGATCATACCAAAATCCCAAATCGAGGCCTCTGGAGCCCCAAAGGGCCGATAGACAACAAAATCCCTGGTGGGGGGGGGGGGGGGGGCCTTAAACAATAATGACCGTAATAAGTTACCCGGACAGGGCCTTTGAGTATACCCAACACCTAAGAGGCTGACAAAATCCAAGAAAAGGGCCTTTGAACGGCCATATATCGCAAACAAAGAATCGCAAAAAAGAAAAGAAAATTAATTATAACAAATTCTATTCCTAGAATGAAATTCTTTTCTTTTATTTAAACCATGGGGTGCCAAAGAGAACAGCTGAGCACTCCAATAAGCCTCCTTTGTAATTAAAAGCCTGTCGATCTCATCCGAGTTGTTTGGGGCCTGCACCTGATCAATACATTGAAACGAAAAATCATCTAAAATGTGTGAAGAATTATTGGCACCATCTCGTTTTAAAACCGCCGAAGAGGGACAAACAATTCAACAAAGCAATGGCTGTTTCAAATGCGAAAGGAATAGATGCGATCTTTGTCGAAATTTCTTTGTTGAATCCAAATCATTTCTTAGCTTGCAGACGGACAAAAGATACGCCATTCATTCGAGACTTTCTTGTGATTCTAAAAATGTGATTTATTTGGTTTCTTGCAAGAAATGTCGTTTGCAATACATAGGATCTACAACCACTGATTTTCGAATTAGGTTTCGTAATCACAAGTCTGCTATGCTCACAAACAAAACAACTTGTGAAGTAGCAGTGCATTTCAACAAAACTTCACACATTTTAGATGATTTTTCGTTTCAATGTATTGATCAGGTGCAGGCCCCAAACAACTCGGATGAGATCGACAGGCTTTTAATTACAAAGGAGGCTTATTGGAGTGCTCAGCTGTTCTCTTTGGCACCCCATGGTTTAAATAAAAGAAAAGAATTTCATTCTAGGAATAGAATTTGTTATAATTAATTTTCTTTTCTTTTTTGCGATTCTTTGTTTGCGATATATGGCCGTTCAAAGGCCCTTTTCTTGGATTTTGTCAGCCTCTTAGGTGTTGGGTATACTCAAAGGCCCTGTCCGGGTAACTTATTACGGTCATTATTGTTTAAGGGCCCCCCCCCCCCCCCCAGGGATTTTGTTGTCTATCGGCCCTTTGGGGCTCCAGAGGCCTCGATTTGGGATTTTGGTATGATCCATGTTTGCGTAAACGTAGGTTGCTTTCCTTTTGACTGCCCTTTCTTTTGCCACTTTGCAAATGTCATCTTTTTTGAATTAGTAGTTTTTAGTTTTTAGTCTTATCTGTCATCTTTTGTTATTTATTTTTATAGCAGCGTATTTCCGGTCTTTTGTTATATTTTTGCCTTGTATCGTTCATTTGTCTAGTGTTGTACCTGTATCTACACCTTGTAATTACGTTTAATTGTTAGTATTGTTTAGTTTTCCTTTTTTCGTTATATAATCGTTGAACTATATTGTTTTTATTTTTGAATGTTAGCGTCACTTATCCTCGTTTTAGTATTGTTATAATCACGCCGGTTACGTAACTCATAGCGTTGAATTGCATTTTGCGTCTTGTTTTGTTCTGTAATCTTATTTAAGGTTGATTTGATAAGTTCAATTTTTCATGTAACTGATGAAGGTCTACTGACCGAAACGTTTTTATTTTTTATTAAATTTTTTAACTTTTTAATCGTCAGAAGTTGTCCGTCCTCGCTTTCCTTCAACGAGTATATATATATATATATATATATATATATATATATATATATATATATATATATATATATATATATATATATATATATATATACCCGGATTTTTGAAAACGGTACCGCTCGGCTGAGGTGTCCGAGCGGTGTGTCGCGAGCACTTTTTTGTCGTTCAGAAACTATCTCCAAAGTGGGCAATAAAAAAAATTATGAGTGCCAGCAGCCCTTTTTTCTTCTCCCCTCTCTCCCCTCCCTTCTCTTTTCTCTCCCGTGTGGTTTGTAGGCTCATGGGAGTCCAAAAAACCCAGTTTCCGTGTCGTTGCGGTGAAAATGGGCAAATCTTCAGGAACCACCTTTTCAAAAATCCAGGTAGATATTGCAAGCAAATGTTGCCAGATGGTGAAAAATGACCGAATTCTGGCTGATGAGCGGCCTTTTCAGCATTTCTTGGCCATTTTAGCCCATTTCATGCCAGTATATACCCGGATTTTTGAAAACGGTACCGCTCGGCTGAGGTGTCCGAGCGGTGTGTCGCGAGCACTTTTTTGTCGTTCAGAAACTATCTCCAAAGTGGGCAATATAAAAATTATGAGTGCCAGCAGCCCTTTTTTCTTCTCCCCTCTCTTTTCTCTCCCGTGTGGTTTGTAGGCTCATGGGAGTCCAAAAAACCCAGTTTCCGTGTCGTTGCGGTGAAAATGGGCAAATCTTCAGGAACCACCTTTTCAAAAATCCAGGTAGATATATATGTATATATATATATATATATATATATATATATATATATATATACACCCGTTTTCAAAAACATTGCTCCTTGAAAAATATATATACATATATACATCTTTTGTCTTCACAACGCGAAAACAAAAGAATAAATATGAAAACAAAAGGTATATATATATGTATATATATTTTTCAAGGAGCAATGTTTTTGAAAACCGGTGTGTATATATATATATATATATATATATATATATATATATATATATATATATATATATATATAAATTTAACACAAATGAAGACAAACTCTAACTTTTTTTGTTTAACACCTATATTTCGAGTACATTCAGTACTCTTCTTCAGGGTGACTAAAAACCGTTACAAGAATCGCATTACAATATTCAAACTGTACATTTCAAAATTGCGTTACTAAGGACACGCGTCTTAAACGATTTTTATCGCGCGCGTGCACCCGCACGTGACTTCTTGTTTTGTGCGTAAAATCCGTCATTGTCGTTGAGGTCGTTTAAGACGCGTGTCCTTAGTAACGCAATTTTGAAATGTACAGTTTGAATATTGTAATGCGATTCTTGTAACGGTTTTTAGTCACCCTGAAGAAGAGTACTGAATGTACTCGAAATATAGGTGTTAAACAAAAAAAGTTAGAGTTTGTCTTCATTTGTGTTAAATTTATATGATCGTTATGATAGACTACAGGAATGGATGCTTGTGAGAAGTATATATATATATATATATATTTATAGTACGACGCTAAATTTTGGCGTGCTGTCATTGGTCGAAATCGATCACGTGACGTGATAGTGTCTCTCCTCAGCGGGCGCCTATCAGCGCATAGTGCCCGTTTTTGGCAATTTTCGCTCAAAATTTAGCGTTGTACAATAAAAACAATAGAGTCCTTCTGTTTCAGGCCCTATGTGTGATAAGTTCCCTCTGAAATTCGATGTTCAAACTTGTTTTGAACATCAAATTTCCTCGGGCAACCTATCACACGGTAGTACCTTCGTCGGAAGAACTCAATTGTTTTTAAAAATAGCGGCTCCACATGCGAGTCACGTTTGAACGCTGGAGGCGATTTCGCGCTCGTCAGCTCGCTTGTTCGTTTTTCTCGACTGACTAGTCTATCCCTGAGCAAAAAGAGAGACTGCTCGTAGTCTAAGGTGTTGAAATTTAACGGATACTGATCACGCAAATTGAGAATCTTTTTTTTTTTCGAAATGGTTTTTATCCAGGAAATAATTCATGGAAATGAAAAGATCGCAAGAACATAATAACTGACCCTATTCACAATGTCTACCGAGGGGTAGCTAGTGGAATTTCACAAGGCCAAAACTATTTTAACGAAACCCCCAGCACCCTACTTTAATTAACATTTTTTCTCAAAAAGACTTCTTCAACGCGTAAGACGGGGTTTTCACGAGAGCACACAAGGAGTGAGAGGTTGGCTGGGGGAATGAGAACATTTTTTCTGCGGTTCGCGCTCGTGCACTCATGTATCTAAAACACTAAATAAATATACAATTATGAACTCACCCCAAAAAGCATGTTTTACTTACGTATATTAAATGCAGCTTGAGTTTTTTGGGCACGAGCTAATAAACCATGTAAGATTTGGGAACGGTGGGACACGGTTTTTCTGTTTCTGTTTCTGCTTTTTTAGATCGCGGCAGTAACGGCTTTCTATTAGTAAAGTATGTTTGAGCAGCGGTTTTCTGTGTCAACTTTGTCGAAATTACAACAAACTCACATAAGTATGCCTTCGATTAGCCTCTCCCCCACCCTCTCCCCCACGAACATGAAAGAGCCCCAGAGTAACCGCCTAAACAAATTGCGGATAGTTTATTATCAACGAAAATCATTTATACAAATACATACGCGAGCCTACTTGTGCAAGTATATTTGTGGCGCTCATAACATGGGTTGAATCCCCTTTTTTTAATCCACATTGAGCCTTTGGGACTGAGGATGTTCCCTTTCGGGCAGCCACCATGGCCACTTCTGCGGGGATCGAAAGTCGCGAGTTACTGCACCGCCACCTAGTCCCAAACAAATACCGATGTCGTGGGCACAATGTTATTTTTAAGCGAGACCCCCTTCTGTCTCAAAACTGCCTGGAATAAAAATGTTGATTTATTATTGTAGTTGTTTTTTTAAATGTCCAAATCGCCCGCTTGGATTGGCAATGTCTAAAAGAAAACCCCCTACCTGCTCGAGTAAGTAATAGCTTAGATTCACTGTCCAGTGCAATGTCGACTCGTTGCCGATTTTACAATATACGAGGTGATTTTAGACATTTTTGCTACACTCGCCGATTGCCACACATTCAACATTCGCCAAGTTAAATGAACTGGGGCCACAGGGTACACCAACGAGAACGTTCTGACAAGGACTATCATCGTGATGCTTGTTTTGCCACAAGATGCCATGCAATGAAATGTGAAAAAAAATAGCGACAGGATATCAATGCATGAAAACTTTTTTGTTTCAAAACGTGGATTGAAAAACTAGTATTTCTAGAACTTATACGCTTATACCCCAAAAAGCTAACACCTAAAAATGCAATTAGATCGATTGACCTTTGCCCATGTCATGCGTCACGCAATCTTGTTCTTGCAACACTGGCACTGTTCCGGAATGTTAGTTTGTCAGTTTGTTTGCGGCTAAGTGATTACAAATTTCGGGAAAACAACGTTCTCATATGTCCAGCAAGCTACAGCTATTATCGTACCAATCACAACGATGGAGTAGAGGATTATTTTAATCAGACAGATAATGGAGAATTTTAAAAACACGGTAAGATTAATGTTATGCATATGTTGCAGTTTCGATCGACCGAACCGTGTACCGGAAACAAGGGGTTCGTGTGTTGATCGTAGTTCAAAAACAAACCTTAACTTCAGCAGTCACTATATAAAATTATTTTGCAACCCCTTAAGTAATTTTTGGAAGGTTTTTTCCGGCATTTCTCTCAATGAAAACGGCTACCGTTTGCTTTGCGTAGGCAGTCGGCGGTTTGTGTCATAAATTCAGTCGGCGATTCGTGTCAAACTACCCTTCACATTTTGGTCTCTCGACGGGGTAATCTTTCAGTGCCGCCAGAAATATTTTAACACAGTAATTTACAAAGGTTTTTCTTCAAACCTGTTGTTATTCCATGTCTAAACTCCACGTACCAATTGGGTTTCTGTAGTGTGGAAGTTGGGTAAAATTTGCTATTGTTTTTAAATACCTGAAACTAGTTTTCTTCTAACGGCCAAAACATTCTCATTTCAACAGCTTATCCAAAGAAAATTACAGTGTTATAAAGAGATTAAGTGTGTTTATACTGTGTTTGTGTTTCGTTAGCAGACGACACCGCGTTTCAAGGTACGAGCGAGATAAAAATGTGTAATTTTCCGCCAATTTCACTATTCGAAGGTGGCCGATATGCCGTATTTTCAAACTTTGCCCGATTTCGGAAAAAATAAAAAGCTGTTGAAACTTTTAATGTTATTTTTGAAAATACTTCACTATAGAGGTTACTTGGGCAAAATATAAAGAAATTCGAAATTTCACGACTGACGCCCGATTCTCGATAATTTCAGACATCGGCTCATAATAAGTCGACAAAAAGCATTTATGGATCAATCACCCCATTGGGAAGGCTTCAAACATAGCGACCCATCCACTCTGTGCTCCAGCCACTCCCTGCTTTACTTAATGGTAACTTATCGGTCCCTTGGCTATGTTTAAGTCGGCAAAAGGTATTTATGGATTACTAACTACCACCAGCCTTGCAGAATACCCTTTTTAACAGAACTACTACTCCTTCGCGAATTTCTTTCATTCTACAACAGTACAAAACAGGGTTAATCGATGACGTAGAAAGGACCATTATATACGAAATATGTTTTCCAAAGTAAGTTGGCACTTTGTCATTTATAAAAGTAACACTTTGGATGATTAGCCATATCAATGTAGGCGTAACACCCATCAGGAAGATTACGAGAATATAGAAAATTGTAACAACTGATTTCTTGTACTTGGCCAAATTGATCACCGATTGATGTGGTAATTGACACGCTTGGTTCGATTGCACTTGTTGTTGATGTTGATTTATTATTCTAATCACCTTACAGTAAGACAAAGGCGTGAGTATGAAGCATATCACTCCGAATACTATCGCTACACTTAAAGCAAATTGCTTGGTTTTGACAAAGTTCGTAGGCCACATGTAGAGAATTATTAATGGTATAGGAAACAAGAGCAACGTGGCAATGATTCCACCCACACGACGATTGGTGAAAAACGAACTGCGACTCATATGCAACCATCTTTCCAAAGACAATAAGGTCATCGTTCCCGCGGTAATGAACAGAAAATATGTTGCAAGGACTGACAGTACTACACCAGAGGCGCATAGTACCGGCTTATTACCTTTCAGGTCCGATAGCATGTACACAATATGAAATGCCTGGATGATAAGTCCCGTGCACAAGTCTGTAAATGCTAATCCGCTAAGTAGAACGTAGGAAGGCTTTCTCAAGGGTGGAGCTGTCCACATTGCTACCAAAACTAAATTATTTCCCACAACTGTGACAGGAATCGAAGCACTAAGGAGACAACAACTGATCCAAATAAAAATGTCAATATAATGGGACGAAATATCTTGTGGATTCAATGGCTCCTGTTTGCTTAGTATGCTACAGAGATGCAAATAGTCCTTGTTAGGATTCTCTGTCAAGTTGCACGACATCTTGATTTAATTCTACCTTTGAAGAGCCACACCCAAGCGTTTTCCTTGAAATGTTCTTGATGAATGCGTTTAAAATGTTGCCCTTTTCTCCATGTTGTCGCCCTGTTTCAAATGATTTTGCTTTTCGGCCGTAAAGATTGTTGACTTGCACCTTGTTGCTGCATCCTTACTGAATAATCCTCACCATCGCTCTCCGGCATTCCCTTAGAAACGTCTTCGATAAATTGTTTTGAAACGTTGTTCTGTTCTGTATCTTTTTGTGACGTTGCACGATCTTGATTTTCCCCGTAATAATGCAAGTATGATGACTACGGATAGCCGGCTTCAGTTTAAACTTGGCTCCATTTTGATCGCTTCAGTGATATCACAAGCTGTCAGATTTATTTTTGTCGAATAATTTTTTTCATCTGCTTTCAGTGTTCTTAATTTCCACTGATATTCAAACGAACAGCGTTAAAAAGAATTAAAATTGTAATGAAAAAATCTCTCTGAAATAACTAATGTTGATCGATATGTTATTGCCCCCCCCCCCCAACACAGATGAATGCACAGTGGCAACTATTCAATCTCATTATCAAGCAAAAGAAATTAGTTTCCTTGTCATACAATGCTCCTTTAATTAATCTTCCTAAAAGAATAAAGAAAACAACAGTGTTTGGACGTACTGTCTGCTGCGATATTAATTAAACTTCACATTTAATTTTAATAAACGCAAGAAGATTTTAAGGTATTGGACGTCTGTTATCAAGCAAATTGCTATTTTTTAAATTAAATGACAGTTGTTGACCTTGACAATAAAGATACCTTAAGTCGATATTGATGGATTGAAACAAATAAAGGGCCGTCAATGGGCAGGGTCGTACCCAGTGTTGACCCTATTCAAACCGGGGGAGGTGGGAGAGGCAGATTCTGCCCGCTCGGACTTTGGACTTGGATAACTGTTTTAATGAGCAAGCTATATCCACCAAACTGACAGGTGGTTTTTTTACAGAATTTTTAAAATTCCTCTTTTTTAATGAAAGACTATAACCTTTTTTGAAGTACCGTTTATAATTTTAGGTCATTTTTGTTCTATTATTGATTTTGGTTACTTTCTGGGCAATTTTGGTGCTTTCTGGAGGTTTTGGAAAATCAACAAATCCAAGATGGCAGATGCAAGATGGCCACCGTTTAAAAAATAAATTCTTACGTCATATGATGTCACGAGCTCATGTTTCGGACCTCAGACAAAACAATTTTGGACGTACTGTCTGTTCTCTAACAACAACAACAACAACCAACCATTTTATTTTGCCAAATTAAATAGAAAAAATTGCATTATAAACTAAATTAACTAAAATAGGCAAAAAAACTACCCAGAATAGAAATAAACTAAACGAGCTGAGTAGTTACCAAAAAAAATTAAATTGCTTTGCCCAGGTTGTACATAAAAGAAGACAAAAGTAAACTAAGACAGGTAATAAGTAATTAAGTACAATGTAACTAAGTGTGTATAAATAGTAATTTAGATAAAAAAGTAGAAAAAAAAGGGACATGAGAAAAAAAAAGAAAGGAAAGGAAGAAAGAAAAGAAAACAGTACCAGTTAATGTTTGAACCAAAATTTGTTTATATTAGTTTAATATGAGCGAAAAGAAAATTAAAATACTAAGCCAGCATTAACCATAAGTACTTAAATAATGCTTATTCATAGTTTGCTTAAATGAATGCAGAGATAGACTAAGCTTCGTTGTTATAGCTTTAATATTCTCGGAGTTAAGGAGGGAGAGGAATCGCCCCCGGGCCCAGAAGACCAAGAAAAGCCAGGTCTGAATTGGGTTAAGGGTACGGTAAACGATCACGGGTCAGATTTTTCAAAATTTTACTTTTTCGCTCTTTGGTTGGATAAGGTATTAAAGTTGAAATTGGCGAAAAAATTTTCACAAAATCATTAAAAGAACGCGAGATACGCCAAAAAGAATGATTTGGAAGCCCAGTTATTGAATACCTAAAGGTGTCATGATCCAATAATTCCCACTAGGCGTCCAGCGGCCTGTTGACATTTTTCGCGAGGAAAATTCATTCGGGATCTTGAATTACGGAAAATTTACATAAGTGCATATTCTGTTTACGTCGCATTCCCAGTAGTTTGGCGAAATAGCGAAACGATGAAATGACGAAAAAGTGAAATCAAAAAAATTTAGTAGAATTTGTCCAACGGGTCCATCGTGATCACATTTCTTTTTCTACGGCGCTCGGTATAATACATAGACTGCAGTGTAGGTGACACGCACTTGTCGTCGGTCTGCTGCTGAAAATGAAACGTGTTGTGGAAGGATGTGTTCGTGCGTTTAAAACCAAAATTACCCCCCGACTTTCAAGCCCTGATGTCTCTCTCAACGAACATGTTAATGTGTTTTAAGCTGGTTAATTGCCGTTAGAATTGTTAGCGCGCGTTAAGCAGGCTTTTTCGGAGCCAAAATTTCGAAATACTGTCAAGTTATGGAAACTGTCTCTTTACCAGAATAGAAAGTGTCGTTTCTTTTAACCGAACTTTTGCTGTAATTCACATCAAACTCATTTACAAAAGTGTGCATTGAAGAGCCTTTCTTTTTCTGTTTTTCACCCAGCGAATTCAGTCTAATCGCTTGACGCATTGACGATTTGAATTAGCGCTATTATGCGACGTTCTTGATTATGCTCGCTTTTATGCTTCGTTCTCTTGCATTGCCGATCCAGGAGACTAGGATTCTGGTGATTTCGTGTCATGATTAAAATACCGAGTCCAAATAAATAAATAAACAAATAAATAAATACTGTCCTCTGGCTTTCCTTTTCCCGCGAATTTCATAGACCACTTTGTCGAGACACGCATTAGGGGGTTCCTACGTTGTGTTTTATTGGTCGGCGGCATGACCACGCTGACAACTGCTTTAATGAGGTGCGAAAAATGTCGAAATCTTTCGGTGCCTAAAACTCGAGTTTCGTTTTTTCGCGTATTCCCATCGATTCAAACTAATTATTGGGGTATCGAAATTTATCGGATTTCAACGAAACTTGGCCCGAGTGTTCGACACACATCAACGCACCAAAGCGTGTGAGGCTTTTACGAAATTCCCAATATTTTTCTTGTTATGTCCCGCCGCGTGACGACCATCGAAAATATTTCAACTGTCTAACTTTACAATAGATTTTCTCGGGAACCAATAAAAGTAACGAAAAAGCCTCACACACTTTGTTAGCCTATCATATCCTGATTGATATAGTGCAGTTTATTTGGATGTCTGCGATAACGCGAAGGCACATAATTCACTTTGGCGAACTCAGTCAATTTTGCGTTTGACGGCTTGCGCGCTCTAACATAAAAAAAAGGGTCTTAAAAAGTACTATTTCGGATTCTGCATTTTATACGCTTTACAGTGATATATAGTTTGATAGGATTTATTGAAAAACAACGCACGTAGAGAAGATTTGCCCGAAGACACCCGCGAAGGTTTACAGTAACCTTAAGTGTTACCATTGTAAATTAAACCCCACCGGGTATTTAAATCACGACAAAACATATCAGAAAGGAAAGACGATATTTCAATGTGGCCTCATTTTACAGTCCGTGTTTGTTGCTGGGGTGATGTGGTTTAAATTTGAAGAGAGTTGACCACGGTGTAAACCATGCTTGGTAGTATAAATGAGAAATGTAACACAGAAGTAAACATCAGTTGAGTTGTAACTGAGGACAAGCTCAAATGTGACTGCAAACAAACTCACCAAAGAAGCCTACTATCGAGCATGGTTAAATCTTATTGAATTTGCCTCATCATCCGAGGACCAAAAACTGCATGAAAGTAAGATGCTAAAAATCGCTATTCGCATACAACTATCGAGTGTGTCCTTCTGTATTGAATTACTATGGAAAACGGAACTAGCACTAAATGTGTTTTTTGACCTGGAATAACATAACAGGATGAAGTGTCATAGAAACTAAACATTATTCAGTTCATTCTGCCACCGACGGCAGAGTGTCTAAATAAACGGAATACTGACGGTATGACCGATGCACCATGCATCGCTGCATCGTTTCACGTTTGATGCATCGCTGACTTTGAATGTTTATAACTTTTAAGAGGGGCCTTAGCTCGCTATGGAGCTTTATCCTGTTCTGCCAAGTGTGTTGACTGTTCTAGAAAACTGTTGTGAAGATTTGAAACAAATATTTGGAAATAAGCCACCCGTTCACGTTTATAACTGAAGAGGGTTATGAGAAGTAATTTACATTGAGCGGCAAACATAGAGTAATAAAATAAAACTGATATAGCAAGGGTCTCAAGTTCTACAAGATTCTCAATTTTTTTTATTGTGTTGGAACATTATACCCTAAACTATGCATTTAAGTAAAATCTCGCTCATATAAGGAAGGAAAAAAATGCTAGGATTTACATCGCATTAATTTTGTCTTATCAAATATTTAGCAGTGAACACAAACATAAACAGTCTTGACACTTGAACAATCCAAAAGTAGTTTTCGACAGGTATATCATGTTTTGGTAAAGTAGTTCATGATTGTTGATTAAGATTAGATATTGAAGAATGTTAGGGACGTGGAAGAACTCAAACGCTCAATTCTAGCAACTACGGTATGGTACGAAATTTTGTTGGTCTTTATTTTTGCAACTTGTATTTTTATCAACTGCCTAAGTAGATAACTTTAACTCTGCAAGGGTCATCATCATTTCTTATTTCATCCGGAGTTTACTTAAACAATTATTTCATATATTCACTGTCATTTTTTTCAACACCAAGGGGATAACTACGATTTCGCAAATAATCAGCTCCCAGTTGGCTTGATAGCTCAATTGGTTGGAGCGCTGCACCGGTTTCGCAGAGGTCATGGGTTCGAATCCCGTTCAAGCCTAAATTTTTTCAGGTTGTTCTTTTATCAACTGCATAAGTTAACTAATTGCGGGTGTCATCATCATTTCTTATGTATTTCTTTAAAATTCAAAAAGAAACGGGAGATTCCGCGAAACTTGTTACCTTATAGATAACTAGGTAAAACTGTCAAGTTTTTACAAACCCCAAAGTAAATCAGGCAAACATTTGGTGAACTTTTACGCCTGATTTCGGCTCCAAGGCTCAAGATGAATCTAGTAAAGTTGATCTTCGGTAATGTTCGGAAGAGTTAAGTAATTTACGTCTTGCTTCGATTATATTGAAAAATAGATTGGCTATCTTTTCCATAGGTATCTTCGGATATCTTTGAAATTGTTTTGAGGATCTTAGAGGATTTCCAGAAAGATTAACTCCGTCAATACTCTGAAGCTTTAGATAATTGTCGTTATAGCTTCGGAGCGCGCATATGGACCGTTCTGGACGCTCCGAAACTTACTCAACTAGGAACAGTTTTTTCGCTTTAACAGCTGTCTAGTTTAAAATAATCAGACCAACAAAACGGAAAATTCAATCAACAATGGTTTCGGATAGTGAAAGCGGCCACAGTGACAGTGAATTTTATTAGCCCGAGGTGCAAAAAAATTTATAACAAAGCCAAAACATTGGCAAAACTGTTATGGCTTTACAAGACGAAGAGCTTGCCACTTTGCAAGATTTAATCAAGGCAAAACGAACCAATACAGCGGCAAAGAAGACCATCTATGATATGAACACCAGGTTGTCCATCGCAGAAACTAGAGAACTTTCCGGTGACTAAAGTCAAGACAAGTTCTTTTGTCCAAAAATCAAGAGCTTGTGGAAAAGTTCGCTAAGAGACATCTCCCAAAGCGGCAAGAACTTTGACCAAAGAGCTTGGCGACCTCGAACCACGAAACGCGACAGAGAATCATTTGGAGAATCTTAACACAGCATTTCTGCTTTGAACTTGAGACGAATCAAGAAAGGTGATCTTCCGCAATGTTCGGACGAGTATAAAGTTAACCCACGACTTTGCTTCGTTATATTTAGGGGTAACTCCGTTGTCTTTTGGATATCTTTGGATATCTTTGATCCGGTTTGAAATTGTTTGGAGGAAGTTCTGAAGGATTTTCCTCGGTAATGAAGTATTAGATAATTTTCGTTCTGGCCTCGGTCATATTTGGAAATATTTAGATATAATAAACTTATGCATGATTGTGCTCACCCTTTGCAAAGAATTTTCTTGATCACCAGCTTTACCTCATCTCGAATTTCGTTTATTCTCCAGCAGTAGAGAAGAGGATTAAGCGACGACGACACTAAAATCATTGTGGCTGAAACATGCCATGCAACATCTAAAGCTTCTATAAAAGGGGTCTTCAGGAATATTCCGACAGAAATAACAATGACATGTGGCAGGTAGCAGAACAGGAAAAGAACTATAATGTAAAACACTGTCTAAACCGACTTCTTATACTTCAAAGATATGGCTGGTTGGCCGTGTAAACTTTGTCTAAATTGGCTGGCTTGAATTTGTCGATGTTGAAGGCCGATTATTCGGAAGACCTTGAAATAGGAAACGGAGGTTGCCACAAAACATACTGTACAGAACAATCCCAGTCCTAGAGGCTCCCAAAATGTCCTGAAAGATTCTACAGGTAAGAGCCAAAGGCGAGATACCATGCACGGAATTAGCAGGGAAGCATGCACTCCATAAATTATATAAGCACGTTGCACGGTTATAAGAGATCGACGGCTCATATGCATCCATCTTTCGACGGCCATAACAGTGATCGTTACCACTGTAATGTATGCGAAATATCGTCCCAGAGAATCTGCATCTGTGATAAGGATGTAGTTGGCTCGCTTGTTTTTGTCAGCAAATCTCGACAAAATATAAATCGTATACGATGGTTGAGTTACCAGACCCGTAGCAAAGTCTGTAGTAGCCAGTCCGGCCAGAAAAAGGTAAGATGGTGTTCTGAGAGACGGGTTTTTCCAAATTACTGTCAAAATCAGAGCATTTCCAACAACTGCTATGGGCGCAGTCACTGCGTTAAGGAGGCCTACAACGTTGAAATGTCTGTCGTAAATGAAAGAGCACAACTTGAAATAAGTCCTGTTTGACGAGGGGGATTCGGATGAAAAATTATTGAACATAGCTGACTACTGCAGCAGTTTTTTTTTTCACTGATTTATCTTTACTAATCTTGCATTATTACCTTTGTTTAATCTCAATAGTATGCCTTTGGCCAAAACGTGTCAATTAACTAGTTGAAACCAGAATATATAGAAAGTCCACCAATTTTTTTTGGTTCAGCAGTGTTCATTGGACAAAATCCACTCTCTGGGACATATTTTAAATTAGGCAAATTCAATTTTCCAAAGGCTTAGCTTGAAATTTTCCAAATGCTTATCTTCAAAATATTAATGTTTTTTGGTACAAGAAATTGCAGTACATTTTAAAATTAAGGAGGCTCGCAACAGTTTTTTTGGCCTTGGAGTGTATCTTTTTAAGTCAAAATTTCGCATAGAAGGTAAACTTCGATTTCCTTGATACTACACCACCTTTCAACATATGATCAAAGTTTATTTTCTCACTGGTTTCCTAGCAACAGCTATCACCATAGCAACGGTAATGGACAACCCCTCATTTTAAATAATGTCGAATATCTCGAAAACTAGTCACTTAATGACGAAACTTGAACTATTTGAACTACTCAACCTACACAACTTGTATGCGAATTTAGGGAAAAATCTGTAAGAGTGTTTTCATGTAAATTATGATTCATTTTTTACGGGCTGATTTTGGTCATTCCTGCAACTTTCTCCCATTTTTCAAGAAAGATAAAACTTAACATTTTCTCCTTTCAGTTGAAGAATCTTTTATGATATCAAAGCATTCTTAATGTACATTGAGCTTTCTAGGTGGCTGCGATTTTAAGATATTTATATTTTAAAAACTGCTAAAATGCAGTACAAATCAGCCAAACAATCGTAATTTGCATAAATAGAATTATTTCTAAACTGCCTTTACAGATTTTTCTCTTAAATTGATTGCCGTTAGAATAATAATTCTTTTTGATGTTTTAGTGAGTTTTAGGCTAATTAAACATTTCTGTTATAAGATAAGAAGGCTGAATCTCGGTCAAGTTTCAGTCGTTATTAACTTTCAACGAGCAACAGTTTTATTTTGTTTTTCCTGGTCTATTTCACGGTTATTCACGTGCAATGAATATTTATACACGCTGCGCTTGTGTCCTCTCGTGCGCTTATAATTCCTTCTCATAATAAAAAAATATATCTTCGTCTTCTGAGCTTGTTTCTCTTCATTTTTCGGCCTCAGTGTAATTAAATCCGTAATTAAAAATGTTAAAATGTCAGTCAGTATTTAAAGAATAAGGGAGGGATGCTCTTCTGAGCATCTTCCTGGAGACTCTTTTCCCTTATTCTTTAAATACTGACTGACATTTTAACATTTTTATTAAGGATTTAATTACACTGAGGCCGAAAAATGAAGAGAAACAAGCTCAGAAGACGAAGATATATTTTTTTATTATGAGAAGGAATTATAAGCGCACGAGAGGACACAAGGGCAGCGTGTATAAATATTCATTGCACGTGAATAACCGTGAAATAGACCAGGAAAAACAAAATAAAACTGTTGCTCGTTGAAAGTTAATAACGACTGAAACTTGACCGAGATTCAGCCTTCTTATCTTATAACAGAAATGTTTAATTAGCCTAAAACTCACTAAAACATCAAAAAGAATTATTATTCTAACGGCAATCAATTTAAGAGAAAAATCTGTAAAGGCAGTTTAGAAATAATTCTATTTATGCAAATTACGATTGTTTGGCTGATTTGTGCTGCATTTTAGCAGTTTTTAAAATATAAATATCTTAAAATCGCAGCCACCTAGAAAGCTCAATGTACATTAAGAATGCTTTGATATCATAAAAGATTCTTCAACTGAAAAGAGAAAATGTTAAGTTTTATCTTTCTTGAAAAATGGGAGAAAGTTGCAGGAATGACCAAAATCAGCCCGTAAAAAATGAATCATGATTTACATGAAAACACTCTTACAGATTTTTCCCTAAATTCGCATACAAGTTGTGTAGGTTGAGTAGTTCAAATAGTTCAAGTTTCGTCATTAAGTGTCTGACTAGTTTTCGAGATATTCGACATTATTTAAAATGAGGGGTTGTCCATTACCGTTGCTATGGTGATAGCTGTTGCTAGGAAACCAGTGAGAAAATAAACTTTGATCATATGTTGAAAAGGTGGTGTAGTATCAAGGAAATCGAAGTTTACCTTCTATGCGAAATTTTGACTTAAAAAGATACACTCCAAGGCCAAAAAAACTGTTGCGAGCCTCCTTAAATATTGACAAAATGATTCTTACTGTGTCCTTTAATTTCTTGACTTCCTTGGTGCAACTGACAGAACGGTACTAGGAAGATTTACAATTTATTTTTATCACATTATTTTTCACAGTATATTATATGAGTTACTCAGGAGCAAATTGGGCTATTCCAAATATAAATTTGATAACTGGAAATTTCTATTTGACCTCAAAATGCATTAAGAATTGACTCTCTACCAAAACTACCAAAATATTTCAAATTTCTATGAATGATCCTCCGGTTCTGAAACACACTTTGTCAGTACCGTTTTGTTTGAGGGGACAAGTTTTTTCCAAGTTTTGCCTGGTTGGACAGCTATGGTTCTAGGCCCCTGAAATAGTTATTTTTGTACTAGATTGGATGAACTTTCGTTGAAACTTTTTTAGGCTTTTCCCTAAGATTGCAGCGAAATAACGAGAGCCATAAGGAGCAATAGACTTAATCACTGATGTTTTAATTACAGCGCCTTTTTTAGCAAGTGCCGACAGCAAAAAACTCTCACGACGCGGGGGATCATTTTTATTTAGCAGCCTAGAAAGCATCATTCGGATTGCACAAAAAGCTGATTAGAATGCTTTCTTTTCATGGGAAACAATGTGTGAAGCCTCATTTAGCACTCGTGTGGAGACCTTTTTTAATCTCATCACCTTCGCCCTGTGCACTTTTTTTAAAATTTCGTTATGAAGAAGTTAGATGGTTAGATTACAGAGGTTTCTGATTAGATTGGAACTGTTGTGTTTGTCATGTGAAAATCTCCAAGAAAGAAATTTTCGCTGTGTTGACACCAGTGTCAATGATAATCGACAAACTATTGGTTTTTAAAATTTAGGAAAGTAACCTTGATAAAACTCAGGTATCACATAATAAATCTTTCATATTGTCGTGATTTTTAATTAGATCGACTCTAAATTTAATTAAAACCAGTTTATTATGTACACCACTTGCTTGCTCCCGTTCATTGTGAAGTGGAAAGAAAAGAGAGCCTTTGCAGCTGTGGAGTAATAAATAACTAATTCTGCGTTTGAGAATGTCTAACAATAACACTGTGCACAGGAGCAAAAGCCACCTGTATGTTCCCAAACCTTAGCCACATAACCTAACAGGTAAACGAAAATTTTAAAGGAGAAAAACGTTAAACATGCATCAATTTGTATATTAATCGCTTTGTCATAGTATTAATTTTAAAAAAATAAGATGACCTCTGAAGGGCCATTTTCTCCTTAAAGTCATCTCTTTGATGAAAATAAGTAATTTTTTTTTTATTAATTTTAAACAGTTATTGGATGTGGTTTTTGCGATATCCGGAATAATCAAGGTCGAGGTAACTGTTATCAGCCGAAGCCGGAGGCTGAGGCTGATAACACTTACCGATAACATTATACATTGTTTTAAGGTAAACAAAATAACGGCAAAAAATTTCAACATTTGTGTCCTTCTTGTCTTCCGGCTTCTGAACGCTTTTTTCCTTAAGGTATTCGTGGAACAGTTCCTTCAGCCTTCTTTTGTTTTCCGAGTCTTTTTGTTTCAGCAATTTTTCAATTTCTTGCTCGTTTGAAGAAGCGAATCGACGAGCCATGAATCGAATTTATTTCGCTTTCAGATGCCTCCCACATTGCTCTTGGAAATCAATGCATTGCGCGCGCAACCTACAGATTATTCACTAATCTGCTAGCAGATTAGTGAATAATCTGTAGGTTGCGCTGATTACCAGAATTAACTGTAGGCTCTTAGCCAATGAAAAGACAGAAAGTGACTACAATGTATAATAATTCACAATATAGGATAGTCAAACCTTGGCTGGAAAAATTTTTCTAAACAAAAGCTGTCACTTTATTCTATTAAAAAACTGTAAAATAATTTCCCTCAGGTAACATTCCTAAAGGGTTTATTAACTAAAGACAACTAACACCGACAGAAACTAAGGCCAGGGCCAAGCGTCGAACTTTACATGTGCCGAATCTAATGCAAATGAACAAAAGCTATTGTTTTTTGAGAGAAATGATCTAAATCTAACTTGACACGTGTACATTTTTATTATTATCTTTTAATGCTCCAAGAAAATGTAACTTCGGGTAATATGACTAAGAACCAAAAAGTATTCTAGTTAATAAAAACCATTTGAATTGAATTAACGCTGCACACTGTTAGAAAAAATAATTAAGCTCCCGTTGTAAAATGCATAGCATCACTTTTAATAAGTCAGGGAAACCTGTAGTCTCACTTCGTTTTTAGAGACAACACATACATTGCATCAAGTTTTTTTTTTTTTTTTTTTTTTGTATTTTGTTTGTTTATTGTTTTACTACATAAAAATACAGCAAAAAAAGAAATGTACAGCACAATAAAAGGAAAATACAGTTAATTACGGAAACAAAAGGTTACAATTTTCGAGTTTACAAAACATACAATTTAACATGGCTAGTTTAATTTACAAAGTGACAGGTTACAAAATAACAGGGTTTACAAAGGCCAATAACTTAGGTATATTACAGCAGTCTGATATGTAATTTGCAGTATAATTTAAAATAGGTGACAACAACTAATCAAGGAGAGATAAGTGGGAGTAGAGGTTCCCACTTTTCATAATGAAAACCAATTTTATTATTTTCTCTCGCAATAGAACGTTCTATATAATATGCATTCTTAATTTTTTCTGTTAAATGCAGAATAGATAATGGAGTTTTGTTTAGTTTACAACGATACAGAAAATATTTGCTTTCCAGGATAATGTAATTTGTCAAGTTATTGTGAATTTTTAGGTCTTGGTTTCCGAAAAAAATATCTTTTATGTGAAGAGATCTGCTCCAGTTCAGCTTTTCTCCGAAAGTAGAGCATACTTCACTCCAAAAAACTTGAACTCTCGGGCAGAGGAAAAGAAAGTGTTCTATGGTTTCTATATCATTTTCGCAGAAATAACATAGAGGAGATTCGATTTTCTTAAACTTAAAAAGCATGTCATTTGTATATAAAATTCTATTAAGTATCTTATACTGAAATTCCCGCAGTTTTGTGCTTAGTGTTGCTCTAATAGGTGTTAGATAAATTTTTTTCCATTCTAATTGAGACTCTTCGGTGTTAAAGCTTTCCTCATATTTCTTCCTAGCAGTAGGCTTAGTGCAAACTTTTGAGACGAATTTATTATAAAGCGATTTCGACTGAACGTTTTCAAGTGGGATTATATCACTTTCGTAAAGTATATTAAAAGAATTAGGTTCAAAGGGAGAGGTGAGAAGCGCTATAGATGATTTCTGACTTCCATTTAACAGGTTACGCCATACCAAAGGCATGGCGTCCAGCATACTAATCAATAAATACATGTCGCTGGGGGATAGAATAGATCTCAGAGACTCCCTGTTGAAAACTAGCAACCCTGCACCGTCGTAAAGGTCGCCAATCTTGTTTAGTCCTACACTACTTATCCTTCGGTTATATACTGAATTTTTGCCAATGCAAATAAACCTATTATTCCAGAGGATCTGATTCGCAACATCCTTTGTTGTACTGGGGTTGTTTTCATTTAATGAGGTCCAGGTTTGGATACATTTTTTATAAAACTCTGGAACAGCAACTGGTAATTTCCTATAATCAAAGTTACAGTGAAACAAAAACTTGCCCCCAACGTTCTTCAAATAGAAATTAAGAAAAAGGTTTCCAACTTGCTGGGTAATTATCCAAATATTTCTTGATACACAATATTCTCTGCGTTGAAATCATAGATGCAATATCTGGCATTGTCAAACCTCCTTCCTCAATGGAGTTTATCAAGGCTGCACGCTTTACTTTGTCTTTACCCTTCCAAATTAAAGAATAAAGTAATTCATTGATTTTTTTGACAAAATCAGATTTTTTACACGAGATCAAAGCAACACGATAAAGGATTTTCGGTATGGCAAAGGATTTGATCACTTGAATCCTTCCAATCAACGTAAGACCTCTCCAAGACCAGCTTTGTAGTAATTCTTTTAAAGATTTCTCGATAGATTCAAAATTTTTTTCATAAAAACGCTTATGATTATATGTAAAATATACCCCCAGAATTTTGACAATACTGCTTATCTCATTCACGCCTACATCCGTTGGTTCTAACGTCATATTTCCCAGAGGCATTACTTCCGTCTTTTCATGATTCATTTTTAATCCCGAATAACTTGTAAATTGTTCCAAGGTGTTCATTAGATGAGAGAATGAAACTGTGTCGCGCACGAATGTTGTCATGTCATCGGCAAAGATCACTAACTTAATCTCATTACCGTCAACCTTAATGCCTCTTATTTGTTCGTTGTTTCGAATGTTAATTGCTAATAATTCGAGGGCTATTATGAAAAGATATGGTGACAGAGGGTCACCTTGGCGTACACCTCGTTTAAGTTGGAAAAAAGGTGTGGCGAAACCATTGTTAAAAACACAACTTGATATATTCTTATAAAAAGTCTTAATCCATGCAATAAGAGATTCACCAAAACCAAACGCTTCTAAAGAATGAAATAAGAAATTCAAATTCAATGAATCGAAAGCTTTTTCAAAATCAATTGCAGTCAGAATAGCATCATAGTTTTTCATTTGGGTGAAGTCAAAGATGTCGTTAATGGTGCGGACAGCATCAAATATGTTTCGTCCTTTGACGAAAGCACTTTGGTCGTAATGAATTATGCTCGGAAGCACTTTCTCTAGCCTCATAGCAATGGCTTTAGAGCCTATCTTAACATCGACATTTACCAATGATATAGGTCGCCAATTTTTTATCCTTCTTCTGTCCTTTCCTTTCTTCTCTATTAGTGTGATTGCAGCTTGTTTTTGAGTTGTTGATAGTTCCCCGCAACGATAAGAGTAGTTGAGAGAATTAACCAGGACTTCACCAATTTCAGACCAAAATACTTTATAGAATTCTGCCGATAGCCCATCGTTTCCTGGTGTTTTATTATTTTTAAATGCAGATAAAGCCTTATAACATTCTGCTTGGGTCAGCTCTCCTTCACAGCTGTCGCGCATTGGAACAGATAACTTAGGAATTTGATCATGATTATTCAAAAAGGGGCAAGATGTCTGATCGATCTCCACATCTGTCTTTTCATCATATAAATTAGAATAGAAGGAATATATTTCATTAAGGATTATACTTGGATTTGTGCTTTCTTGTTCGTCTGTCAGTAATAGCTTTCTTAGACAGGTTTTTGTCTTTTTATTATTTTCTAGATTTAAGAAATATTTAGTGTTTCGCTCACCTTTTTCGAACCATGTTGCACGGGAACGAATGATTAACCCTTTCACAATATAGTCATATTCTCTTTCATATTCGCTTTTGGCTGTTTCTAACTTTTGTATATTTTCATAAGATGGTTCTTCAGCAATTTTTTCCTCGCACATTTTTAATGTCTCTTCAATGTTTTTCAGTCTTTCTCTCTTTTCACGCGCTTTTTGTTTACTGTAAGAGATGCTTTCCCTACGAATATTATATTTAATCCAGTCCCATACTATTCGGTAATCTGTGCAAAAATTAATCTCGCTCAACCAGACGGGAATATTTTCTCTTATCAATTCAACGTATGTCGAGTCTTCAAAAAGGCTATTGTTTATTTTCCAAAAAGAAGGGCCATGATTCTGAGTGTCTAAAGAGTTAATTTCGATAGCAACTGCCGAATGATCAGTTCTCACCGCAGGTACGATTTCTATTTTAGCGACATCATCTTGAAGTGACTCCGGAATGAACCAATAATCAAGCCGTCGTTGAATAAGTGGTGTTTTTTGTCTCCAAGTGAACCTTCTGCACTCGGGGTTTTGGACTCTCCAAATGTCAATTAAATCATTTTCTATTAAAATTTCTTCCAGCGCTTTAACCGAGTCTTTTAAGACTGGATTGCCACCAGAGCAGTCTTTAGATGGATCTAGAGTGACATTAAAATCACCTCCGATTATGATTTTACATTGCTCGTAGCGTTCGTCACTGTTAATGAGATCAGAAAGTTTGCGGAAAAACGATGTTTGTTCAGTTGAAGTGTTGGGTGCGTATATATTGACTAAAAGAAACAATTGGTCTTGGATAATGGCTTCAAGACAAAGGAATCTTCCTTCCTCATCTGATTGGACTGATTTTAGTGTGAAATCGAGCGTGTTTCGTACAAGTATGGCGACCCCACGACTATGCACAGTGCCGTGCGCGAAATAAGTTTCGCCTCGCCACTGGGATTTTCATTGATTTTCTATTTCTTTTGTGCTATAAGTCTCCTGGAGAAAGCAAATATCTGCATTCTTTTGAGTTAACCAATTGTAAATTGTTTTCCTTTTCTCGAAAGTGCGAATTCCACGAACGTTCAGCGAGATAGCTTTGAATTGTATATTTGTTGTCATTATTCCAGCTTATAATTATTTAAAATTGCGTTTCCTCGAAAGTTCTTGTGTTCAAAAAGCATAATAAAATTATTGACTGACTTAATGGCCCACATAAAGACAAATACAACAGAAAAAAACATTCTACTTAAAATAAGAAAAAGTATGAATCACAGCCAGTAAAGTGCTGTTAAAGCTGTGTCGACCGGATCCAAGCAATAGTTAGTAAAGGCGCAATCTGTATGGATTAGTGCGACCCCCGGCCCTTATAATTAAGTGCGTAAAATTAAATAAGCATTCATAGCTTCTTATAAATGATGTTTACCTTATATTTTAGTGCAAATGTTCCGGTTGAAAAAATTGAAAATGTCTTAAAGTTCTCCACATCGTCCTAGTTTAGGAATCCAGCTCTTCGATGTCAAAGGGTTTGCCTACCGGCCAGAACTTTCCACCTATGTACAACTTATCTGGCTCGGCCTTACTAAACACTGCGTGAACGTTATGCTGCCTTGCTTTCTTTAAAATGGCCATCTGTGCTTTTCTCCTCGTGACAATCTCCCGTGGTAAATCTCTGTACATCTGAAAATCGGTGTCACGAAGGCGAAAACCCAATGAGAGAATCTTGTCACAATCCTTGGCTCTAAGGAATTTAGCAAGGATTGCTCTCGGCCTTATGCTTTCACTGGTATTCTTTCCGACACGGTGAACTCTCTGTATTTCAACTGTTCCAGCTTCCACGAAACCGAGCTCCCGTTCGAGGAAGCCGCGAATTATTTCTTCGGTGTCTTCTCTTTCATCTTCTTCGGGAATGTTTACGAACTTGATAGACTCGCGACGCGAGTATGCCTCCAAGTATAAATCTTTCGTTTTTAGCTGTTCTTGAAGTGCAGCAAATTCTTCCTGTTTTTTCCTGAGTTGAAGTAATTGGCTGCTGAATTTGTCCATTTGATCTTTAATTGCTGGTACAGTTGGAGAATTAGTTAGCTTCTCGTCCAACGTGTCAATTCTTTTGTTAACGGCTTCGATGTCACATTTTGTCGAAACCTCAGCTTCTTCCAGCTTCGTCATTCTCTTTTCAAGGCTAGCGAGGTTAGTCTCTACATTCTTTACCGACACTTCAATGTTATTTAATTTGACGAGTATTACCTCTAATTTGCTGGCAACGTCGACGGTCATCTCAGGCGCTATAACAATTACGTTCTGGTCTTCTTCACTTTCGGCGATTTGAGATTCGTTCTCGTGGACCGTATTCCTTAGCTTTTTCGGTTCATTTGCTTCCTCTCCTTCCGACCCTGATGACCGGTTTCTTCTTTTGGAAATAAAATTCGAAATAACCTCGGCCATAGGCTCTGAACAAGAAGCTAGAAAAGACTAAATTTACGGGCGGGTTGTAGCACACGTCTTTACGCCGCCATGATCTCGTCCCAGTCCCCTACATTGCATCAAGTTGGATCACACAAATACTTAACAGAAATGTCATATAATAATTCGCTCGCTTCACTTTGTAATTCGAACCAAAGCGTTTCTGTAGTTCTCTACAATATCTGGGGACATGACACCGTTATGTTCAACTTAGTGGCTCTGATGACTTGCACTGTCAATCTCCTGTTGGCGCCGGTGGCAGTGGCGGGAAATGCTCTTGTTTTGGCGGAAATCAGGCGGAGTTCTTCCCTCAAGACACCTTCCTATCTTCTGCTAGATGGACTAGCCTTTACAGATTTCTTTACTGGTCTTTTCATCCAGCCACTATACGCAGTGAATATACTAGCAGAGTTAAAGGGGAGCAAAAGGCTTTTCTGTGTCGCGAACAGGATTCTCGATCAAGTTGGTCCGTACTTCTTTATCGTTACTATAGAAATATAACTTTCATGTCCACAGAAATATGGCTGCACATGAGTCGGTGTTCTCTCATAACCAACGGAAGAGTTTATAAAATACTCGGTGTCTTTTTTATTCTCCCGATTCTCTACCTTCCGTTTGGCCTTTTTTAGCAACATTCTTGTCTTCGTCTTTGGGATTATATGTTTCGTGCTAACTTCAGTTGCTTACTACAAAGTGTTCAAAATCGTTCGCCTCCATCAACAGCAGGTTCAACCAAACCAACAAGCTATCGACGAAGCAAAGTACAGGAAATCTGTCTTTACCATCTTTTTCATCCTTTTACTGTTTTTGGTTAGTTACGTGCCTAACTGGTTGTGTCTTGCCGTTCTATCATTGTTCGCATCTAAATTAAAATCATTGTACGTTGTAGTCCTTTATGTCACAGCAACTGCCCTCTTCTCCTAATCTTCTCTTAATCCGATCCTTTATTGCTGGAGATTAAGGAACTTCGTAGCGCCGTGAGGCACTTGCTAAAAGCGCTGTTTTGTCACTGCTACAGAAGAATTGCAACTCGCATTTTTACTCAAGCCGTTCACTCCGAGATTTGAACCTTAATGCACCTACAACGTTTTATCCATTGCGACCATCACGTAATGGAATTGCTTAAAATTCTTTCCTGTGGTGCTCAAGGAGTAAGCAATCTTCCTAAGAGAAAAAAGTAGAGTGGAGCAAAGGGCGTGGACAATGCTGCACGAGTGGCCTTTATTTTCACATGGTTATCTTGGGACAGTTTTAAGCTGTTTTTAGGTCTTACATTTCTTCCTCAATTGCCTTCTTCAGGTCAACTCTTTGTCGACTTCTTTTTCTCCCCTTGGTTCCATTTCATAGCCTCTCAAGTGTATAAAAAGTCTGGTCTCTGTTGATGTTAAGGGGATCTAATAAAGATATCTTTTAGATGACAAATTAAGGAAAACAACAACCAAGAACTGTGCAAAATGTTTGTCAAAAATACTTAATATTTAATACTTAATAACGCTTAATATAGTTTTGCAAAAAAAAAATCCTTGACTCAAAGTTCTCACTACTAATCGATCGACTAAAGGCTGCTGATGCCAGTAACAGTGAATATTGTTCTGTCTTGCGAGTAGTTAATAGCAAACAGTTAGTATACATCACATTTACATAAAGCTGATTGGCTGAGAGAGCGGGAACGCGTGCAGAACGGATAAAACAGATATACTCTCAATACAGAATACGTAAAATCGAACGCCAAGAAAATAACCAAAGGAGTGCCTAGGATTTAAGTCTTAACTTTTTTTGTACTAATTTTAGTTAATGCTTGGGCAAAAACCGGTCACTTTAATAAGCCCGTTTCCACTCAGTAGCGATTTTAAATCTCACAAGGAAACTACTAGGGATTTTGCGCAGATTTTGGGGACACCCCGAGGGAACCTTAAAGTGTGTTCATGATCCCATGAAGCCGCTGTCTAGCATTTCAAAATCAAACAGAAAAACAGTACTCTAGAAAGGAGATTTGAAATAACCCTTCAATTCGCCGCTAAAATCGCCTATAAAATCACTCGTGCAAACAGCCTTTAAACTGGCATGGAATCTTTGAATTTTTGGAGCAAAATTTAATGGACTAGAGAAACCCTGTTCAATACCCTATTTGGAATACAAGTTTTTTTTGGCCTTGTAATGTTGAATTATCCTGAGAACTAAGGTTTCGCTTCTCTTAATCATTTTTACTTCAAATTAAAACAAAGTTGCTTAGCAGAAAGAGCTTTATGAAACTAGACAAATAAATTTCAATTAATAATTTTGATTAATATATCGCATTTTCAGTTGACGGGCAACGGCGATTATGCGGCGATTTTGTTGGAACGAATCTCCACACATATGCGTTTTTTTGTACTTTCATTTGAACAAGTTTTTTTTTTAAGATGCTAACTGCTCAACAAGGGAGTTTACAAAAACCGAAAGAAAAAGAGAAAAAATGTGAAATATGGACTGATTGGGATATAAAAGACTGAACAGATGGAAACTCTTGTGGAGTTTGTTATCGCCCTCCTAATCTTTCAGCAATTGATTTGGGCATTTTGGAGCAATAAACTACTTCTGGGTACTTAGATTCTTTACTAGCGATGAATACCTCAACTGTGCTGCAAAGTCTATACCTTAAAAAGAATGAAAAAGAAATGCTGTGAATGTTTTAATGAACCGTTAATTTGCCTGTCTGTCTTGCACCTCACGTTCAATAAACGCTGCAGTGTTTCTATGCTTTTCGATCTGGACAAGACGCACATATGCATTGACAAAAGAATTAAACTAAACGTCTAGTGTGCCTCGGTTTGAAACAGTATTGTTCCAGGATCATCGCCGTCCGACAGGGATTGGACGCTCGTTCGCAGCCTCAGCTGGACTTCCTACAATGTTTGTAAAAAAAAATAAAAATAAATAAATAAATAAACAGATGAAAACTTGCCCAGGTTGCCCGGTTGACTTTATTCAGCGTAGTAGCGTACAACTCCTCATGGGTTTCTGGTGATATCTTAGTTTGGAGCATAGAAGGCGTGCCTATCTCCGTCGCAATTATTGTATTCAGTTACCTGTGCCACTCTGCTTTATACCTGGAGTCGAGCCTAGCATAAAAAAAAAACAAGTCGCAGTTTCGGTGGGTGACCCAAAGCACGTAACAGATGTTTTTGTATTAACGACATCTTGTTTCGCTGTTCAGTTGAGTGCAAGTTTGAAAGGAAAGACATCTTATGTACTACACCTTAAGCCTGCTTTCCAACGAAAATAGGAAAAGAGAATCCTCACATCAAAAACGGCGGATGTTTGGTGAAACGGCATGGCAAGTTGCGATATCCTGTCAAGTTTCCTTGCAGTTTGCTTGAATTTTATCATGAACATGGACCACAGCTCTCATCTGTGATACAGCAACATGAAGGTCAGAGGATTTTGTGTTAACATCGGTTGTTGGCTGATCAAAAGCTGCGGTAAACGTAAAGTTGTTTGTGTATGTGTACACTGAGTTAGCTAAGCTGACTTTTCTGATCGCTTGAATCAACGCATTTTCTCCAACTTTAATATTCTACAACATCGCGTCAATAAATTCCCCCAAAAAATCCTTTTAGGAGGGAAAAGAACATCCCTTCTCTTCTTGAAATCTAGATTCTTGACGAATAATATTCGGTACCACATATTTTTTAGGGGTTAAGCTTGATATACTTTTTATCTAGTCAAACGTATGTCGGATAAATTTAATTAGAGCTCGTAAATAAATGAGCAGAAATTGCTGAAATTGCTTTTGACATATATTTAAACATCGTACGCGTTCTACAAGTTTGGTTAATTTTTATTGCTCTGGAATGCTTCATTTTGTCACGCGAAGCTTCGAGATTTGCCTTAAATTTTGAGCTTCAAAAGCGGTCTTTTGAGCGAGTTCCGTTAATATCGATTTTCTTGAAAATAAATCGATATTCAGCCAAACGAACCATGCAGTGATTTGTTTCACATTAAGGTCTACCTAACATAAGAATATGAGCGGAATTGATTTTTGACCTGCTGCCACCAAATGTTTGAACGTTGGTAACATTCGCTCTTAACATTTAGCAAACATGAAAAATAAAAACCTCAATTTCTCGCTTAAAAAGCTTCAAACCAGCACAGGAAGCCCTCAAATAATGACCAATACAACAATGAAATAAGGCAAATTATTTTTATTTCGACTTTTTCCCTATTTGGGGCAATTTGATACGTTTTGTAGCATTTCTATCAAAACTCTTAAAGGTTGCCGATGTCATTATTATGCATAGCGTGGAAAAAACAGTCTAATCGAAGCGCAGCTCTCAACGTTAGCTTGGGCTGCCTGTGGCTTTACACGAACAACAGACAACGGCAACAAAGAAATGTGATTAACTTTTTTTTTATAGAAGAAAACGGTTCTTTTAACTGTTCTAATGTTGCGGGCAAACGTTACCCAATGCTTACAGGATCTAGACTTGTACCTGGCATTGTAAAAACATACGTTTACTAATCGATATCGAAAATGATAGATTTTTGCGGACGCGTAGCAAAACATGCTCAAACAGGAACAATTTTTTTGCGTACGTAAATAGACAGTTCGATAAAAAAGCTGAGTTGTGAAACAAGGATATTGGCTTGTTGTCCGTTAATTGTGCAAACCATACAGATATTTCTACGCACCAGCTTACCATCATGTGCACAATTAGCAATTTGAAACAATTGTCTTAACGTTGTTGCGTGCATTCTTTATTCTTCTTCACATTAACACTTAACGATTCTTATTAGCATACAAGAATCGGGACTTGTGAAAACAGTCTATAGAGTCAACATGGATACTGAAAGTGACGAAGCTGGTATTTTGGAAACGTTGGAAAGGGATGTGAACACACTAGCGCTAGAGAAAGACAATCATGGCGACGAAATTTATGATGATGATGTAGAAAAAACCACTGTCTTGGAAGAACTTCCCGAAGAACAACAACCAAAGTCGGTAGGAAACGAAGCATCGCCGTTTGATAATCTTCCAGCAGAAGTCATTCTTAGCATTTTTTCATTTCTTACCCTTAAAGAACTGTGCAAACATGTTGCTCTGGTTTGTAAACTTTGGCTCTGTTATTCAAGATGTCCTCTTTTGTGGCAAAGATTGTCGCTTTCAAAAACCAGCCGAATAACTTCGCTCGAGGAGCTCAGTGAGTTTATACAATCACATTGTCCACTTCTCAAGCATCTTTGTCTGAAACCAAGAACAGAGCTGACATTGCACGGCTGCAAAATTTTAGCTCAATCGACCCCTCACCTTCAGTCGTTATCACTGTCTACCTGTGGTCAAATCACAAAGGAGACTCTTAATCAATTTGTGACGAATTGTCCTGCCTTGTGTGACATCAACTTAGAGGGAAGTGATGTGACAGACAGGTGTTTGGAAGGCCTGGAAAAATTGCCTTTAAAAAAGCTTAATGCATTTTACTGCAGCCATCTCACAGACTTTGGACTTGTGTTTCTTTCTACGCAATGTCGTCAACTTTGTTCACTGAACTTTGATGGTGTTCAATGGATTACTCACGATGCCATTGCAGTGTTAGTAGAGAATTGCCAAGGCCGTCTCAAGCATCTGTGGTTAGATGGGGAGGATATGACTGATGTTACTGTTCAGATTATTGCAAAATGCCGTCATTTAAAGTAAGAAACCAAGTGTGACATATGTGTTACTGTTGTACATTTTTCAGTAGACAGGGCAAAGTCTGAAAAATCTTTGTGGATGTTGGTAGACTTTGATTTCTGTGTTATCTTAAATTATCAAAAAATTTAATTGAGCTAGACAAATGAAAGCTTATGATAAATTGAAAGAGACTATCACATTTAGTAAATTTAGTAAATATGAGAGAAAAAGGTTGAAAAGTGAAGCGGACACCCAATTTACAGCTGTTTTTATGGCTGCGTAGCAAGACCTGCCATCCAGCCAAACAATTATCATTCTGAAAAATGTTGTATGCCGGCCATGATGGCATATCAGGTGAATTTCAACTTTCGAGGTGTAATCGATGACATCAGCAAAGACCTACCTATGGAGCTCCTGTGTACTTGATATTCATGTGGAAATCCTTGTGCTGGAGAGTAAACTATCTTCAGTCCAAAATGTCACACTGCCACATACAAGCGGTCTTTGAGGCGTTCCTTAGCCGCCCAGTGCAGGCATCTTTTTGGAGCATTGCACACTCCTTCTCCAAAAGCAAGTAGCACCGAAACGAAATTCACAGGCATCAATCCACAGGCATCTTTTTGGTGCATTGCACACTCTTTCTCCAAAAGCAAGTAGTACCGAGATAAAATTCACATTTAGGTCACCCTCTGAGCATTTGATGATGATGATGATGATGATGATGACAAGAAGATAAAAGGCTGAGAACATTTATCACCAATAAAATTTGGAATAGTTAATTAAAGTCACATGTAGATATTAAACATAAACTGATACAGTTTATTTACTCCATCTCCAGATCTTTTGGCCTGTCATTTTGTGACTCACTGACTGACCAATCCTTAGTGTATATACAGAATTTGTCAAATCTGGTGACACTGAAGCTGAATAAGGGAAAAGAATTCTCTGCTAAAGCTTTGAAGGAGTTGTTTGAGCATCTTCATCCGCACAGGACTGGCAGTCCCACAGGATTACTGCATGTCAATGTGGCTGATTGCACAAACCTTAATGATGCTGCTGTTCAATCCCTGGCTGATAGGTAATTTTGTACTCAACGTAAATGATCTAATTAATGCCCGGGGCAATTAAATTGTGGGATTTTCTGGGGGTGTTTATAAGATATGAGGGTTAAATAGATAAGAGGTGTTTTCCTAAACAAGTAGTAAATAGAAGGTTCAACTTTTCTTAAATTCAAAACCTTTTATACAATGAAAGTGAAACAACTCCACATTGCAACATAGTCCTTGTTATTATTCAACAAATTGTCACTATGCCCATGCATATATGGTAAGGAAGCCCTCAATATCTGTCATTCGTACATGACAGATATCCCGCGATCTACGTAAATGACCATATTTGGAAGTGCACTGCAGCTTTTCTTTCATTGCTTGTTTGGCGGCCATTTTGAAAAGCGAGGCAGTTTTAGCAGTGTTCTCCGTAAATTTTAGCTCTCTGGAAGAAACTTTCCACGATTAAATGCTCTCAAAAAGTCAACAAGTATTTGCTTCAGCTCACAAAGATATCCAGAGTTTGACTTGGAATTTTCATAGTGAGAACTCAACCAAGAAAATGCTATTGCGAACGAAGCAGCACACTTGCTCACGGAAAGTTGTAAAGACTAAAGTTGAAAAGATTTTAATTGACAGAAAGAGGACTTATTCTCAGTAAGGTAGCAATATTTTTTTTCCTTTGTCTTGTCATTTCCAAACATGAGTTTGTAAATAAGTCTTTTTAAGTGAACGGTAGTAAACTTCGATTTCTTGAAGTTCTGTTTTGATTTTTATTGAGCTTAAGTGTTGCTAGCTTTTAGCGTTTTTATCATAGAGCCGTAGTTTTTCTCGTTCTGAAAATGGTCGGTGATGGGAATTTGTTGAATAATAAAACAATTATCCTGCTCAATCTTGCGGAATATCCCCTGATTTAGCCAACTCGGCCTACGGCCTCGTCGGCTAAGTATCAGGTGATATTCCGCGCGATTTCGCAGGATAATTGTTAAATATCCATAGCACCAAATCATCGTTTATGACGTTTACTTCCCCTGTCTTTGTCAATATCAATATGGATATTAAGATGATTCTACTGGATTAACTTTTCTAATTCGACCTGCTCTTTGTACAAGATGTTTACTAGACAGGGGCATTTAATAAATAACAGGCATTTTTAAAAGGGGTTACCTCCAGCAGTGCTGTTTGATGCCAGTACCCATTTATACACCTGGGTACAGAGAGAAAGTGTGGAGTAAAGATTCTTGTCCAAGGAAGCATCACGATGGTAGGGATTAGCCCCTGATCTACTGACCTTCGGATCGGAAGCCCAAAGCACTAAGCACTTAATTATAACCATCGCAAAAATTTTACAAAACTGTAATTGAAAAACCACATATTTACAAACCTGCCTCACAAAAAGAGATTAAATCACAATTAGAAAATAAAAAAACAGCGAAACATGCAACTCGTTTTGTACAGTCTAAAAATACAAGCTATCAATACTGTCGTGCAATCTACAAAATTTGCAGTTGTTTATTAATAACAATTGAAGGGCTGCAAGTAGAATCATCCCACGTGTGAATTGTGACTCGTGCTTTTGATCAGTTGTAGATATCTGGAAAGTATTGACATCTCATGGTGTTGGGAAGTGACTGATGCTGGCCTGGACCATGTGATTAACAAATGCTGCAGAATAGTTGATATGAACATTTGCGGTGTAGGACAAGTGCTTGGAAATCCTTTGAAGGAAATTCCACAACGTATGCTCGGCTTACGACGGCTTAGTGTGACAATGTGTGATCAAATACCTGCAGAATTATTAGAGGAAATTGCATTTATAATGCCGCATATGACTATCATCGATTATTATGAGAAGAAATTCCAACCGTCCGAAATAAAAGCCTGATAGTAAGCACATTTCTCAGGGTGGTTGATGCCAGCCTACATTGCAAACAAACACAGTCACCAACAGATAGAGCTACTGATTACAAAATAAGGCCTCTTGAGGTGCCATTAAATAAACTTTTAAATCTTTGACCGAACAAAACAAAGCTCTTTTGGGACTGATGGTAAAGCTTGACTCAGAGACTGGTTTTCATTCTTTTTCCAACAGCTACCGAAAGGAAAAAATTAAACAAATTGGCTGTAATAGTCATTGCAAGTCGTTTTTTGTATCCTTAAGGAAGCTTACATTTTTCCACCAAAGAGGACAAAAATTTTAAACACTTTCTCCCCCAGGATTGTCCAGGCTCGAAAAAATTTTCCAAATTATTAGGGGTAGGAGCCTTTCAGGATACATTCAGCAAGTGAAAGTTATTGTGTCAACTGTTTCATGGCAAGATTGGGCGTGATTCCAGAATTAACGGACTAGTAACTTTCACTTATGAAATTCAGTATGAGACTATAAGCACTTTTATCGGTTTATTTGTTACGTTTTATCACTACACGTAACTTTCAAACATGTAAGCTTATAGTCATTCATAACTTTGAGGATGCTTTTGCCCGATAAAATTTTCAGTGACGCCTGCCACTCCTTCTCAGGTAGCTTATGATGAGACATTTGCATTCAGGTGGAGTAAAATAGAGAAAAATACAATACATATAATTAAATTAATTCTGCATCATTCTGCATCACGCGTTTTAGTTTCTTGACCAAATTCAAATAAGATCACTACTTCTCTCATTAACCACCTAACTCTTAACGAACTGGAGGCTTCTTGGAACCGTGCTTACTTCGAGTGGAAGCACATCCCAGATGATGGTGCAATCGCATAACTTTCGAGCTAATTTCGCATTCGGGTGAAGGTGTTTATTTAATTCTCCACTTAAACAAAGAACTACTTTCCTTTGAACACTTCACTTGAACCATGCTCATTTCTTTTGAATTCTTTGAATTGTAAGGCATCATCGCTCATAAGGATCATGTTCTGGGTGAGGGAGAAGCTTAGATGTGACCTTTGTACTCTCAGGGCTTTTCCCGCCCTTAGGAGATCGTCGGGCGAAGAATGGTACTAGCTTACGTGCAAACCCTGTTCTTGTTTTGAGTACTGTTGACGTACCCAGGTGAAAAATTGTCTGACAAGCATTTGTTAATAATGTTAAAGGTTACTATTTAAGGTAACTCTCTATAGTTTTATGACCGCGCGCGCACTGATGATGTGAGCTGTAGTAATCTGCGCGCGCTCACATGAAATCGTAAGGTTTTCCCGACATTTTATGACGTCAGCATAGACAAAAGAAGCAAAGTTAATAGTGAATTTTCTCGTGTTTCCTTTGGTGTTTTTGTTTTTTTATAATTTTGCACATGTTGAGATACTAACGCTGCCTTCCACATAGTATTTTTTTGAAAAAAATTCTTTCAGAGCAATTCAGTTTAATGGTTAAAAATAAGAAATCACGCGATATCGGTGAAACAGTCTGAACGAACCAATATTTTTTCCCCTGTAAAATGTTAGTAAAAATCATTTTCACAAGATTGGAAAGTTTAAAAAAAATTCACCGAGGGAAAATCAAAATATTAAAGAACAAAGATAAATTCACGGTAAATATCCGTCATTCTTTAGACGTTTTGTTGCCATGACAACGGCCTATGCCTAAGAAGCAAATACTGAAAGAAAGGGTAATTATGTTGGTAACCTAACTGGCAAATCTCAGGAACAAAGATTGCAAGACAACACAACTAGGGTTTCTTTTGTAACCCTTGTCAGTTCGAATACTAACTTTTGTAGAAACTCTAGGGAGCCACCTTAACTGGAAAACCATAATTTCTAGTAATTTTTGGCCACTTCAGGCCTGAGCCTGAAAATACCATAAAAGCTTATAACAACCTGCTAAGGCTTCCTTGTTGTTCCTGTGATTCTGATATTGTATTTATTCTCTCATTGTACAATAAATGCAATAAAACAAGTTGAAAGAACAAAACGTATCAGAGCACTGTTTTTATATTTAAAAAAAGATATCTGACTATCCCTGAAAGATGAACCCACCAAGACGTAGCTTCAGTCGTTTCAAATAAAACAAAAAGGTGCAAGTTTCTTTACATAATCTGGTTTCACGTTTGGCAGAAAATATAGTTTGTATAATTTCCGTCACATTTTGCCCCAAATTATCCAAACATTGGCACTGTCTAATTCAGGTCTTATCACTTCGTTTGCTTAACGCAAACAACCTAGTTGGTCTCAAGCATTTGTATAAGAAAAACAAAGCGTTTGACCTGCCTGGTTCCTAGGCCTCTGTATTTCGTCGTGGTCGAACCGTTTCGGGTCACGTCGTCCGAGCGAAACAATGAGGGCTTTCCCCGGCCGTTCGTCTCGAATAAGTCACCGAAATCGATTGACCGTGAAAACCTGGGAAAAAGCCGTACAAGAACTAGGCAAGCGTTTGTTAAGAATCCCCGGAACAAAAGCGCCAAAAGTTCGTAGCCGCTGCGGAAAAGGAAGATCAACAGAGCAAAATGAAGGCATAAAAAATCAATAGCAGACAACAAAAAAGTAGAGATCCATTTTTACCCACCATAACAGAATAATTGTTACAAGTTGTCCGTTTCATTCCAGACAGAATTATACAAGTCAGTACTGTAACTAGCTGAATTCATCATCAAGGCTTTCTACCTAAAGTGCATGTAGTTTTAACATTTCTTTAAACGCTCAATTAAAGAAACAGAGGGATCCAAAAAATTAGAAAGGTTTTTTTGCGACGGTTACCAGAACTGACCAAGTTTAGGAGACAGCCTAATTTGTGCTCTCTCACATGTCAATAACAGGATTCAATAGGAATTTATAGCGACTCGGTCTGGACTTGTGAAATAAATGCCGGTGAAGACAGGGTACTTTTGCGATGTTTTAAAAAACGCTCAGACGTGAGATAATATATTAATTATCACGAGCTTCCAGTTTAAAACAAATAAAGTTTAACATGCGCTTTACACCCTCTTAGGGCCCCTTAACTTAAAAATAATAACACCTTTTTCCTGCCTGTTTTGGTTTATAAACAGTGAAGTCGCCAACTTACGCAATTTTCGTGTCTGGTCTGGCGTTAATTTACGCCTTTTGCCGCTCTCACTGTTGTGGGTACGAAAAAAAAAATTGTAACGTATTTCCCAAAACGAAACCCGTTTCATTTACTTGTGACCCAAGATGGTTAACAGGGCAAAGTTTGGAAGGAAACCTTTTTCTGACCCGACATGCAGTGGACCACTCTTACAGACATTGCATGCCACTTAAACGTGTAAAAATCTGAACTGAATCGCATCTGTCATCATCCACAGTATTGCCAGTATCTATTGAGAAAAGCAAGTTTTACAATCATTTACAAACATAGCAATGGCGGCCAGATGGAAAAGCTGGACTGGACTGGACTTTGGACTGGACTTTGGACTGGACTTTGGACTGGACTTTGGACTGGACTCTGGACTCGACTTTGAACTGACTTTTATTGACTTGAAATGAGCCTAATATTTACTAATTAGTTAATAATTAAAAATAAAGTGAAATTTTAAATTACTACTACTCCCCGATTTCAATCTGTCAACACTTTTCAAGCCAGAAAAGAAAACAATAGTTCCGCATATTCATGCAGAAAACAAAATCACCCCCTCCCGAAAAGTATAACATGTTTAGTATGATTTTAAGTAATTTAAAGTTTCACTTTATTGTTAATTATTAAATAATTCGTAAAATATTAAGTTCATTTCAAGTCAATAAAAGTCAGTCCAAAGTCCAGTCCAGGCTCCAGTCCAAAGTCCAGTCCAGAGTCCAGTCCTGCTTTTCCATCTGGCCAGCAATGGCCGCAGAAAGGTGGCTACATATATTGGTCGACCTAGCCTGCGACTTTCCTTTGCTTCGCGTCTGCACGCAGGCCAGAGTTAACCTAACCTTTAAATTGATCTCTTTTAACTGAAGAAGTACCACGAAAGAGTCTTCGCAGCCTACTGGAAAGAGAATAATGAATGTTTTAAGACTTATACCTATTGTCTAGATTATGAAAGAAGCGATAGGTGCATTTCAAATTACTTTGGATCAGCCATCATCATTAAAAAAGTAAGTTAAATCAAATACTAACAGCGCCTGCCAATTGTTGTCAAAAACCTTGAAAAATTCAAGAGGTCTGTGTTTACCATTTTCTGGATCGCGGCGCTGTTCTTATTGCATGTGAGTCACTTGCTGTACGTACTTTCCACTTTTTTCGTCAATATTTTGATCGTTTCTTACAAGACACCTCATAAGTTCATAAAGGATAAATTTTAGTTGACGTCAAAATTCAATGAACTAAAAACATGTCAGAAAGTATATTGTTTGTATGGGATTTCGATGTTACCTACGGTAAATTTTGAACTTTTAGAAAAAAAAAAAAGGTTTTGGTTGCTTCGAAAAAGCAATATTATCTCCAAATCTAGTAGCAATGCTACTTTGGCAGAAATCGAAGTAAAGTTTTCTCCTTATGCTGGGTGCAGAAGTGCAAGCAAAACCGACAAATACAAATATGGGCTTTAGCCATTATAAGTCGACAAAAAGTATTTATGGATCTCTAACTGCTATCAGCGTGGCAGAATACCCTTTTCAACAGAACGATTACTTCTTCACGAATTTCTTTCATTCTACAGCAGTACAAAACAAGGTTAATCGATGACGTAGCAAGAACCATTATATACGAAATATGTTTTCCAAAGTAAGTTGCCACTTCATCATTTATGAAAGTAACACTTCGAATGATTAGCCATATCAGTATAGGTGTAACACCCATCAGGAAGATTACGAGAAGATAGAAAATTGTAACAACTGATTTCTTGTACTTGGTGAAATTGATCGCCGGCTGATGTGGTGATTGACACATTTGATTCGATTGCACTTGTTGTTGATGTTGATTTATTATTCCAATCACCTTACAGTAAGACAAAGGCGTGAGTATGAAACATATGATTCCAAATACTATCGCTACACTTGATGCAACTTGCTTGGTTTTGGCAGAGTTTGTAGGCCGCATGTAGAAAATTATAAATGGCATTGGAAACAAGAGCAACGCGGCAATGATTTCACCTACACGACGATTGGTGAAAAACGAACGGCGACTCATATGCAACCATCTTTCCAAAGACAATAAGGTCATCGTTCCCACGGTAATGAACAGAAAATATGTTGCAAGGACTGATAGTACTGCACCAGAAACACATAGTAGCGGCTTATTACCTTTCAGGTCCGATAACATGCACGCAATATGAAGTGGCTGGATGATAAGTCCCGTGCACAAGTCTGTAAATGCTAATCCGCTAAGTAGAACGTAGGAAGGCTTTCTCAAGGGTGGAGCTGTCCACATTGCTACCAAAACTAAACTATTTCCCACAACTGCGACAGGAGTCGAGGCACTAAGGAGACAGCAACTGATCCAGATAAAAATGTCAATGTTGCTACAGAGATGCAAATAGTCCTTGTTAGGATTCTCTGTCAAGTTGCACGACATCTTGATTTAATTCTGCCTTTGAAGAGCCACACCCAAGCGTTTTCCTTGAAATGTTCTTGATGAATGCGTTTAAAATGTTGTCCTTTTCTCCATGTTGTCGCCATGTTTCAAATGATTTTGGTTTTCGGCCGTAAAGATTGTTGTCTTGCACCTTGTTGCTGCATCCTTACTGAATAATCCTCACCAACGCTCTCCGGCATTCCTTTGGAAACGTCTTCGATATTCTGTTGTGTATCTTTTTGTGACGTTGCACGATCTTGATTTTCCCCGTAATAATGCAAGTATGATCACTACGGATAGCCGGCTTCAGTTTAAACTTGGCTCCATTTTGATCCCTTCAGTGATATCACAAGCTGTCAGATTTATTTTCGTCGAATAATTTTTTTCATCTGCTATCAGTGTTCTTAATTTCGACTGACATTCCGACGAACAGCCTTAAAAAGAAGTAAAATTGTAATGAAAAAATCTCTCTGAAATAACTAATGTTGATCGATATGTTATTGCCCCCCCCCCCCCCAACACAGATGAATGCACAGTGGCAACCATTCAATCTCATTATCAAGCAAAAGAAATTAGTTTCCTTGTCATACAATGCTCCTTTAATTAATCTTCCTAAAAGAATAAAGAAAACAACAGTGTTTGGACGTACTGTCTGCTGCGATATTAATTAAACTTCACATTTAATTTTAATAAACGCAAGAAAATTTTAAGCCATTGGACGTCTGTTATCAAGCAAATTGCTATTTTTTAAATTAAATGACAGTTGTTGATCGTGACAATAAAGATACCTTAAGTCGATATTGATGGATTGAAACAAATAAAGGGCCGTCAATGGGCAATGGGGGGGGGGAAGAGGCAGGTTCTGCCCCCTCGGACTTTGGACTTTGATAACTGTTTGAATGAGCAAGCTATAGCCACCAAACTGACAGGTGGTTTTTTTACAGAATTTTTAAAATTCCTCTTTTTAACGAAAGACTATAGCTTTTTTGAAGTACCTTTTACAATTTTAGCGCATTTTGGTTCTATCATTGATTTTGGTTACTTTCGATCTGGGCAATTTTGGTACTTTCTGGAGGTTTTGGAAAAATCAAGAAATCCAAGATGGCGGATGCAAGATGGCCACCTTTTAAAAAATACAGAAATTCTTCCGTCATATGATGACATGCGCTCATGTTTTGGACCTCAAAGAAAACAATTTTGGACGTACTGTCTGTCCTCTAAGCTTCGTTGTTATAGCTTTAATATTCTCGGAGTTAAGGGAACTGGTCAAAACTATTTTACATGCTAGGGACCCCCTTTTCGGGGGACAGGGCAAGGAAGAGACCATGGGTCTCTCAAGCTGGGTGGGGGGATATATGAGAGAACATGGGTCTCTCAAGCTGGGTGGGGGGATATATGAGAGAACATGGGTCTCTCAAGCTGGGTGGGGGGATATATGACAGAACATGGGTCTCTTAAGCTAGGTGGGGGGATATATGAGAGAACATGGGTCTCTCAAGCTGGGTGGGGGGACATATGAGAGAACATGGGTCTCTTAAGCTAGGTGGGGGGATATAGGAGAGAACATGGGTCTCTCAAGCTAGGTGGGGGGATATATGAGAGAACATGGGTCTCTTAAGCTAGGTGGGGGGATATATGAGAGAACATGGGTCTCTCAAGCTTTGTGGGGGGGATATACAAGAGACCATGGGTTTCTCAAGCTGGGTGGGAGGATATATGAGAGAACATGGGTCTCTCAAGCTAGGTGGGGGGATATACAAGAGACCATGGGTCTCTTAAGCTGGGTGGGAGAATATATGAGAGAACATGGGTCTCCAAAGCTAGGTGGGAGGATATATGAGAGAACATAGGTCTTCCAAGCTTGATTAGGGGCCGACCATTTAACTCTTGACGGGGGGGGGGGATGATTTCTGGTCAGCAAGCTTTTTTTTTTCTAGCAACCTGGTGGGCAGGATATTTTTTTCCTTCTAAATGCTCTGCAGAATATTTTTTTTCCTCTTCATTTCTCTGCAGGATTTTTTTTTCCTCAAAAAAGTGTCATGTGTTTACATTTACAGAATGCATTTACATTTACATTGTGGTTATTGTTGTAATAGTTCAATATGGAGCTGCAAAGCCTTAAAATGTTGTAAGCTATACAAAATCATGCTATACAAAAACATGTTTTCGGAAAGTCATTCTTTACACTCATTTAATATTACGTCACAATATTAGTGATGCTCCACAGGTAGATTTGAAAATGTTTAGTTTCTTACTTCAAAAAAAAGCAAAACGCAGTTCAGAAATGCTCATAGCATGGTAATTACTGCTAGAATCATAAGCTAAAATTTAAAAGTGGACTGAAATCTCAAAAACAAATGTGAAAGCAGAATTGAAATTAGTTGATCATGGTCTTATTTGAAAAATAGCACTTATAATTTTTGCTCAGCCTTTTTTCAGTCCACTTCTAAACATGGTTAATGCTGCTATTCACTAGTTACAATTTAAGGTATCAGGGTACCCCAAATGACAACATTGCGTTTTCACCGTTTGAGCGTCAGGCGTTTCACAAGGACCATGACAAACTATATATTTTCTGAAAGCTTAATAATTGAAGATTACGAAAACGTATTTAGATAAAGAAAAAAGACAACTGTGTCCAAAATATAGACTACGTTTTTTAAAAAGTACCTCGTTCACAAAATCGATTCCGCTCCAGTCGATAATGATCTGGAGAGAAAGACGAACATCGCGCCGAATTCTTCACACCTTTGTCTCAAAAATCGTGTCTCGGAATTTTTGTATCTGGCCTGGTTTATTTTCTGCACTCAGTTAAACTTTGAAGTTCGAAGAAACACCTCTCCTCTTTCTTTTACGGCTCATAACTTTTGAATGAAAGCAAAAAATAAAATTCGGAGACACCGTTTTGGTATCAAATTATGTGGCAACATTGTCGCCAAATTTGAGCTAAGATCGTTGAAAACTCGCTGAACGCGAACTTAAAATGTGCGCCCAATTTCTTGAAAAATTAGTTTCGAGAAAAAAGCCAAAATATGATTTGGAAACTTTTTCCGGTCTGAGGAGATTAAAACACCTAGGTGTCAGGATAATTACCTGCGGTTGACAGAGGGGAGGCTCAACTTACCGCCTTACAACAATAGCACCAACATGCCGACAAGAATGGTGTCAAATTTTGCGTGTTTTTATGTAGCCTTCGTGCAGACGTCTCCTATTTCCTTCCACCCGCGGAAAAGGGACGTCTGCGAAACGGCGTCGCTAATCGTGTTCCAGTATCCTGCTGTTTGGGTTTTAAATTTCGCATAAATTATGATAACAGAGTTTTGTTTTCTGTGCCAGAATCGTTTCCCTCTGATCGCTCCATGATCGGAGGTCGAACACGGCGAAGAGGACTGCATGGAATCTGAATTTTTCTCACAGAAGCATTGCGCACGGCTTTCACAGGAATTGACGTAACCAGCGAACTGAGATCGTCCGACGAACGATCTACCGACTCCTCCAAAAGAATTCGCTTCTCGGGAGAAGCCGAAGTTCCTACGCTGTCCTTTCCTAGTGTCTCGATCTTTTTTTTTTTTTTTTTTTACTGTAAGTCCTGCCTTGAAAGCTTTGGAACCATAATCGCTAAAAAGTTCGTCCTCGATTTTTCTCATGTTGGCGTAAAGACCTCTCCGCTTTCGCAACTTTCCCACGCACGATCTACAAATATATGGCGATGTTTCGTGTACGATGAACTGAAGAGAAATTTCTTCCTGAACTTTAAATTCACTGCGACTTTTCACAAGGTTTCTGTCGTTGTTTTTCAGAATAGTCGAGAAACACAACACACAATCGGACATGTTTTTATCAATGGAAAACCCCGCTAAATGTAGATCGCATACATTATCTCGAGCATTTCCCGACGATAGCCAATCAGAGTTGTTTCTAACAGTGGCTATTGTCAAGCAACCAATAAAAGCACTTTCCACGAATTCCTGAAAAACAGCAGGATATTGGAACACGATTAGCGACGCCGTTTCGCAGACGTCCCTTTTCCGCGGGTGGAAGGAAATAGGAGACGTCTGCACGCAGGCTAGTTTTTATGTTGGAAAGCGACTTTCGTTGAGTACGAGTGCCGTTCAAAGGGTCTTCAAACGCAATAAACGGAAATTTTAAAGTCATAATATCACGTCGGCTGTAAAATGCCGAAGGCATCATCATTTGAGCTTCATCATCATCATTTGAGCATCATTTGAGCATCATCATTTAAGACTAACCAAGCTGCCGGGACCTGAAAGACGAAAGGAAAGGCGAAAGGAAAGCACATTGAAATCTGTGAAGAAGCCGCCACGTGTTCGGCTCAAGATCTAAGAGAGAACATCCTGCCAGAAATGCAAGCAATTGGGAAAAACTTTCCTGGACATGCCGTCTTTTGCGCCAAGTTGATTCTTTGATACATCTGGCTTCGTAGAAATGTTATGGAATTTGAATGGATGGATTGTTTTTCGCCGTTCGCGTTACGAAAAGCGAGCTGGCAGTCGAAGCTTATCACACTGACAAGTGAGGAGTCAGGAAGCGCAAGTAATTCCTCAACGCTCGATCTTTTCTCTCCCTCTCTCTTTCACAGATATGATCGAAGCCTCTTTGTAGACACACTCGAAATAAGCGGGAACTGCTACGCAATCGATCGCGTGTCAAAACATCGGGGCCCTGTTATGTCACGTGCTATTTTCAGCGTTGTTGACAGATGACTGTCAACACATGATTAGAGAAAATTAATGCCACAAATCTTTTTTCGTCCATAACTCTGCGTAGAAACAATCTTTTTTTCTGAAACTTTTTGTAAAAGAGAGGTTTGAATAATATCTATCTGAAAATGACAGTAGTGTATTTTTCGAAAACATGGCCAATTTTGGGGTACCATGACACCTTAAAACTGGACTGAAATCTCCAAAACAAGTGTGAAAGCAGAATTGAAGTTAGTTGATCATGGTCTAATTTGAAAAATAGCTTTAGGCTAACTGGAGTGGCTCGCTGGCTCACAGATTGTCGGACCCTATAAAGCTAAGAATGCATTGCACATTCTGAAGCATAACCAACTCCAGAGTTTAAAGGGAGCAAGGGAAGAATGGTTGCAATTTTGCTGGGATTTTGTAAAGTCCCCCTGGAATGATGAAATAGCTTTGCAACATTTTTTTTTCTTGCTTGCAGCAGTGCAAGAATTTTTTTTCTCTTTCAGTTGTGCTGCATGCAATTTTTTTCTTCCGACAAGGGCTTGCACGAAATTTTTTTTCGAAATCATCCACACCCCGCCTCAAGAGTTAAATGGTCGGCCCCTTATCTTTCAATCTATCTACAAGAATACGTTTATCCAATTAAAGAAAGGAATGCGCAAGTGAAGAATGCAATCTTCATTAAATGACCGTTCATGCGTGAAGCGCGTTGACTGTAAAGCTGTGGTTCTTTTAGCAGAATAATAGTCATAAACTACTTTTATCTGTACGGGAGCCATCTGTGTTATTCTCGATAAAATCTGAAAACCTAAAACTTGGCAGCCGATCAAGAGATTATATGAGGAAAAGTACAATCGAAAACTTGAAAACCTGCCAGCCACGTGAACAAAACATGCAACTGTCGTTTGACAAACGTTGTTCGTTTCCCGCCCAAAACAGCGCACTTTCATTGTGCCAGACGAGACTGATGTCTGGGAAACTGTCACGTTTGAAAAGTAAACATACGCGAAAAAATCGTCACGCACGCTTTAGGGACGCCGAGTTTAAGAAAAATTGTATGTGGGAAACCACGAGTTTCCGAAGATGATGAGATCGAAAGCGATATTTTGCCTTGTTTTGGTCGTAACTTTGACAGTTTCATCAATCATTTACTCTTATTTCATTGTTTTGCGCAATATGCCGCATCTATTTTGGATCTGGTTCACACGCAAAACCACGCAATGGAATATGACAAACATCGTGACATTTTGACTACGCAGTTCGCAAATAAAGTCCGCTAGCTAGCTATTTCTTCGTTACCTGTTTTTATAATCTTAATGTTTGAACATTTTTCCCGACGCCAAAACATAAAGCTTGCACAGAAACGGTAATGTGAAAACCCCCGGAAAATCTTAACACGACACCGCAAGCAATGTTGAAGAATTACATATCGGTAGGTGACTTCATACTCAGTGCACTAGGCCACAAAAGTTTCTGGTAATAAAATCCGTTTTACCTTATGTGACTGGTGCTATTAAATACCTAGAAATTACAGTCCCATTTACCCACTCTCCGAGATCACACGGGAAGGGATACGCGCCAAGGCACAGAAAGCCAAATTCACTTGACGGCGATCAACCGGCGAGCAAATAATCATCCTAAACGATCTCTAGAATCCCGGAAAAGTGACGAAAATACATAAGATACACAACAGACATGGTTTTTCAAATTTTATTTAGAAGTTCACGGCTTCGAATAGGAAAACTGAGATTATTTAGACCTACCTTCAGAGCATTCGAACTCTCATATCACTCTTTGGTTTATACAGTTCATACCGGTGATCCAAATTAAAACAAAAGCTACTGACCTGTGCATTCGTTCGATATTTACGAGTTGAACCTTTAAATTCGATTCTGTAGGCACGCGCCACACAGAGATTTGGCCCCCAATCATTCTGTTTTCCACCACATTGCACAATCCCACAAAACGATAAGCCCAAATGGAACTCGATCGCTTCCTCAGCTTTCTACATGGTGGTATCGACTATCGGTATCCGGTCATTTCGTTCCATGGTCATTTCGTTCCAAGTCACTTCGTTCCACAGTATAGTCAGTTCGTTACACAAAATAGTCAATTCGTTCCACGAGATAGTTAGATCGTTCCACGAGATAGTTAGATCGTTCCACAAAGTATTAAAGTAGAAATAAACTTTTAACGCTTGAACAAACGCGGGAAAAAAGTTAGCCGTTCACAGCACAGGGCGCAGAGGAGTCATATTTGACGGTAATGCTGGCTAAATATTCATCGTGCAAATCGATCTTGTTGATTCAAAACAATAAACGTGACTGAACAAAGCATCATGCTATCTGGTTACGCGTCTAGTGAAATTCCATCGGCATAACGAAAACCGCATACAGCAGTTGCTGTGGGCGTATCACCAGTTACTAACAGCCGATTAACGGTAAAAAACATAGGCGCGCAATACGCGCAGAGCCAATGACGTTTTTTTTCACAATATGGTGAAATTTGTCCTGACAACCTATCGGACTTTACACCTCCGGTAAGTCCCACCCTAACCCCTCAGCCCCCCCCCCCCCCCCCCCCCACCACCACCATCAAAAAGATCTTGTGGTTATCCACTATAAAACCTGGTAATGATTCAGCAGCGTGACTACGCGGAGTAAAAAAAAAACCGAAGAAAGCTCTTTGTTTCACGGTTCTTCAAAGAACACAGACAAAAACAAGTAAACTTAAACTTAAACTCACCGTCGAAAAATATTGCATACATAATTTAGGCAAAGATCAGTGGAAAGTTAACAATTTTACTTCAGAAATAAATGCAAGTTGCAGTTGAACCTTTTAATTTCTTACTTCTACCGGCGAATAGCCAATACTTTTCAGTGCTCATAAACGGTCAACTTTCTAAAGGGTGCCGTTTTGACGCTCCGCGTGATTCTCGTGACACGCGACTCGCTTTACTTTTTTTAATTTGTAAGGTTTCAGACGTTTCAGGCAACCACTTACGTTCTTAGTACATTGTATTGTCAAAACAGGAGTCTGCCATCAAACGGCGTTTCTTGTATCCACAATATTTTCGTTCGAAATCGGTTTGAACTAGCGTTTATAAACACGACTGAAATAGTTTTGCAACTATATTTATTTCCCCTGTTATTTGAAGTTGCTTGCTTTGTAATCAAGTCGGCTATAATAATTTATGTCTTTTTGCTTCACAAATCGACCAAAGTATGTTTACATTTGTAACTTTCCCACGGTACAAAGTTATTTTTAGCTCACGTGTTTATTTGGAGTCTCAACCTACAGCCGAATAAATTTCGTTTGCTTTACCTTCGAACAGTGCGAAAATGTTCAAATTCAGCTCGCTTTCCAGTAGATCCAACAGGTCTCTGTTAGAATGCTTTGTCACATATCTGTTGTTGTTAATCTTTCGGTACTGTTTCGGTCGGTTCGAGATGTTTCAAGTGTTGCGTTACATTCCTTATAAGGCTGAAATTACAGCTGTCAACTATGCAAATTTCTCAACATACGCTTTACACTTTGAGCTATGAATAACCCCGAAATAACGTTTAGTATCTTGTTAAGATTTTATTACATCCATCCTCTAATTCCTTGATCACCACTGTGACTTGGATTTTAATACTAGTTTCATTCAAGTTTTTCAGTTTTAAGAATAGCTAGCAACAAGCCGCGCAATTTCCGATTTAGTTTTAATTGGGTTCATGTTTTATAACACGCACACAAAAATGACACTGCAAATTTTAGATTCGCTGTTACCGAGAGATAATCCCGAAAAATTTTATGCTGTTTTACTCTACTCTTTTCACTATCGTTATAAACTTGGGCTTTAAATATTGTTTCTTTCACTGTTAATTAGGGATCGATGTAACGTTAATTTCCACGTTCTGTTCATACAACATCTCAAATTGGCAAGTCCGTCTTGTATTTGCTGCTGTGGAAAAATGTACTTCAGCTCAGTAAACACAGGACTACAACGCGAATAAAATCCTGCCAGACCTCACGTACACAAAACAGGCATTCGAAGTAGATCCACACTTGCGAATGCAAAACACTTCAAAGCCCGGGGGTCTTACTCCCATAACATTAGCTGTATGGGTTTGTGCCGCTGATAAGGTAAGACTTTCAGTGTCCCGGTGCACACCCCCACCCATCGTCTCACAGAATATCCCCCCAGCCTCACAAAACGTAAGACAGACATCGCACGTACGTACAACGTCTATCCTATATCCAGACGTCTATCGTTGATTTTTAGGCTCTGACAGTAGCCATATGACGTCACTAACGTGACGTCATTGGCTAAAAAGAGACAAGGGACGAAATAGCCTGTTCCAGGCGTTCAGATAGTGGAGCGCGAGCGAAAAATAAAGCGAGCGAAAGAGCAGGAAAAAAACGAGGAGAGGCTGGTTCCCTCGTCCTCTTCCCCAGCCTCCCCTCGTTTTTTCCTGCTCTTTCGCTCGCTATATTCTTCGCTCGCGCTCCACTATCTGAACGCCTGGAACAGGCTAGGGACGAAAGCAATTTCGGTCCAATTTTCAATCCCCAATAAATCGCCACACTTCGAACAACGTTAACAACGTTAACAACGTTATGCTGCCTTGCTTTCTTTAAAATGGCCATCTGTGCTTTTCTCCTCGTGACAATCTCCCGTGGTAAATCTCTGTACATCTGAAAATCGGTGTCACGAAGGCGAAAACCCAATGAGAGAATCTTGTCACAATCCTTGGCTCTAAGGAATTTAGCAAGGATTGCTCTCGGCCTTATGCTTTCACTGGTATTCTTTCCGACACGGTGAACTCTCTGTATTTCAACTGTTCCAGCTTCCACGAAACCGAGCTCCCGTTCGAGGAAGCCGCGAATTATTTCTTCGGTGTCTTCTCTTTCATCTTCTTCGGGAATGTTTACGAACTTGATAGACTCGCGACGCGAGTATGCCTCCAAGTATAAATCTTTCGTTTTTAGCTGTTCTTGAAGTGCAGCAAATTCTTCCTGTTTTTTCCTGAGTTGAAGTAATTGGCTGCTGAATTTGTCCATTTGATCTTTAATTGCTGGTACAGTTGGAGAATTAGTTAGCTTCTCGTCCAACGTGTCAATTCTTTTGTTAACGGCTTCGATGTCACATTTTGTCGAAACCTCAGCTTCTTCCAGCTTCGTCATTCTCTTTTCAAGGCTAGCGAGGTTAGTCTCTACATTCTTTACCGACACTTCAATGTTATTTAATTTGACGAGTATTACCTCTAATTTGCTGGCAACGTCGACGGTCATCTCAGGCGCTATAACAATTACGTTCTGGTCTTCTTCACTTTCGGCGATTTGAGATTCGTTCTCGTGGACCGTATTCCTTAGCTTTTTCGGTTCATTTGCTTCCTCTCCTTCCGACCCTGATGACCGGTTTCTTCTTTTGGAAATAAAATTCGAAATAACCTCGGCCATAGGCTCTGAACAAGAAGCTAGAAAAGACTAAATTTACGGGCGGGTTGTAGCACACGTCTTTACGCCGCCATGATCTCGTCCCAGTCCCCTACATTGCATCAAGTTGGATCACACAAATACTTAACAGAAATGTCATATAATAATTCGCTCGCTTCACTTTGTAATTCGAACCAAAGCGTTTCTGTATTTCTCTACAATATCTGGGGACATGACACCGTTATGTTCAACTTAGTGGCTCTGATGACTTGCACTGTCAATCTCCTGTTGGCGCCGGTGGCAGTGGCGGGAAATGCTCTTGTTTTGGCGGAAATCAGGCGGAGTTCTTCCCTCAAGACACCTTCCTATCTTCTGCTAGATGGACTAGCCTTTACAGATTTCTTTACTGGTCTTTTCATCCAGCCACTATACGCAGTGAATATACTAGCAGAGTTAAAGGGGAGCAAAAGGCTTTTCTGTGTCGCGAACAGGATTCTCGATCAAGTTGGTCCGTACTTCTTTATCGTTACTATAGAAATATAACTTTCATGTCCACAGAAATATGGCTGCACATGAGTCGGTGTTCTCTCATAACCAACGGAAGAGTTTATAAAATACTCGGTGTCTTTTTTATTCTCCCGATTCTCTACCTTCCGTTTGGCCTTTTTTAGCAACATTCTTGTCTTCGTCTTTGGGATTATATGTTTCGTGCTAACTTCAGTTGCTTACTACAAAGTGTTCAAAATCGTTCGCCTCCATCAACAGCAGGTTCAAGCAAACCAACAAGCTATCGACGCAGCAAAGTACAGGAAATCTGTCTTTACCATCTTTTTCATCCTTTTACTGTTTTTGGTTAGTTACGTGCCTAACTGGTTGTGTCTTGCCATTCTATCATTGTTCGCATCTAAATTAAAATCATTGTACGTTGTAGTCCTTTATGTCACAGCAACTGCCCTCTTCTCCTCATCTTCTCTTAATCCGATTCTTTATTGCTGGAGATTAAGGAACTTCGTAGCGCCGTGAGGCACTTGCTAAAAGTGCTGTTTTGTCACTGCTACAGAAGAATTGCAACTCGCATTTTTACTCAAGCCTTTCACTCCGAGATTTGAACCTTAATGCACCTACGACGTTTTATCCATTGCGACCATCACGTAATGGAATTGCTTAAAATTCTTTCCTGTGGTGCTCAAGGAGTAAGCAATCTTCCTAAGAGAAAAAAGTAGAGTGGAGCAAAGGGCGTGGACAATGCTGCACGAGTGGCCTTTATTTTCACATGGTTATCTTGGGACAGTTTTAAGCTGTTTTTAGGTCTTACATTTCTTCCTCAATTGCCTTCTTCAGGTCAACTCTTTGTCGACTTCTTTTTCTCCCCTTGGTTCCATTTCATAGCCTCTCAAGTGTATAAAAAGTCTGGTCTCTGTTGATGTTAAGGGGATCTAATAAAGATATCTTTTAGATGACAAATTAAGGAAAACAACAACCAAGAACTGTGCAAAATGTTTGTCAAAAATACTTAATATTTAATACTTAATAACGCTTAATATAGTTTTGCAAAAAAAAAATCCTTGACTCAAAGTTCTCACTACTAATCGATCGACTAAAGGCTGCTGATGCCAGTAACAGTGAATATTGTTCTGTCTTGCGAGTAGTTAATAGCAAACAGTTAGTATACATCACATTTACATAAAGCTGATTGGCTGAGAGAGCGGGAACGCGTGCAGAACGGATAAAACAGATATACTCTCAATACAGAATACGTAAAATCGAACGCCAAGAAAATAACCAAAGGAGTGCCTAGGATTTAAGTCTTAACTTTTTTTGTACTAATTTTAGTTAATGCTTGGGCAAAAACCGGTCACTTTAATAAGCCCGTTTCCACTCAGTAGCGATTTTAAATCTCACAAGGAAACTACTAGGGATTTTGCGCAGATTTTGGGGACACCCCGAGGGAACCTTAAAGTGTGTTCATGATCCCATGAAGCCGCTGTCTAGCATTTCAAAATCAAACAGAAAAACAGTACTCTAGAAAGGAGATTTGAAATAACCCTTCAATTCGCCGCTAAAATCGCCTATAAAATCACTCGTGCAAACAGCCTTTAAACTGGCATGGAATCTTTGAATTTTTGGAGCAAAATTTAATGGACTAGAGAAACCCTGTTCAATACCCTATTTGGAATACAAGTTTTTTTTGGCCTTGTAATGTTGAATTATCCTGAGAACTAAGGTTTCGCTTCTCTTAATCATTTTTACTTCAAATTAAAACAAAGTTGCTTAGCAGAAAGAGCTTTATGAAACTAGACAAATAAATTTCAATTAATAATTTTGATTAATATATCGCATTTTCAGTTGACGGGCAACGGCGATTATGCGGCGATTTTGTTGGAACGAATCTCCACACATATGCGTTTTTTTTTTTACTTTCATTTGAACAAGTTTTTTTTTTAAGATGCTAACTGCTCAACAAGGGAGTTTACAAAAACCGAAAGAAAAAGAGAAAAAATGTGAAATATGGACTGATTGGGATATAAAAGACTGAACAGATGGAAACTCTTGTGGAGTTTGTTATCGCCCTCCTAATCTTTCAGCAATTGATTTGGGCATTTTGGAGCAATAAACTACTTCTGGGTACTTAGATTCTTTACTAGCGATGAATACCTCAACTGTGCTGCAAAGTCTATACCTTAAAAAGAATGAAAAAGAAATGCTGTGAATGTTTTAATGAACCGTTAATTTGCCTGTCTGTCTTGCACCTCACGTTCAATAAACGCTGCAGTGTTTCTATGCTTTTCGTTCTGGACAAGACGCACATATGCATTGACAAAAGAATTAAACTAAACGTCTAGTGTGCCTCGGTTTGAAACAGTATTGTTCCAGGATCATCGCCGTCCGACAGGGATTGGACGCTCGTTCGCAGCCTCAGCTGGACTTCCTACAATGTTTGTAAAAAAAAATAAAAATAAATAAATAAATAAACAGATGAAAACTTGCCCAGGTTGCCCGGTTGACTTTATTCAGCGTAGTAGCGTACAACTCCTCATGGGTTTCTGGTGATATCTTAGTTTGGAGCATAGAAGGCGTGCCTATCTCCGTCGCAATTATTGTATTGAGTTACCTGTGCCACTCTGCTTTATACCTGGAGTCGAGCCTAGCATAAAAAAAAAACAAGTCGCAGTTTCGGTGGGTGACCCAAAGCACGTAACAGATGTTTTTGTATTAACGACATCTTGTTTCGCTGTTCAGTTGAGTGCAAGTTTGAAAGGAAAGACATCTTATGTACTACACCTTAAGCCTGCTTTCCAATGAAAATAGGGAAAAAAAATCCTCACATCAAAAACGGCGGATGTTTGGTGAAACGGCATGGCAAGTTGCGATATCCTGTCAAGTTTCCTTGCAGTTTGCTTGAATTTTATCATGAACATGGACCACAGCTCTCATCTGTGATACAGCAACATGAAGGTCAGAGGATTTTGTGTTAACATCGGTTGTTGGCTGATCAAAAGCTGCGGTAAACGTAAAGTTGTTTGTGTATGTGTACACTGAGTTAGCTAAGCTGACTTTTCTGATCGCTTGAATCAACGCATTTTCTCCAACTTTAATATTCTACAACATCGCGTCAATAAATTCCCCCAAAAAATCCTTTTAGGAGGGAAAAGAACATCCCTTCTCTTCTTGAAATCTAGATTCTTGACGAATAGTATTCGGTACCACATATTTTTTAGGGGTTAAGCTTGATATACTTTTTATCTAGTCAAAAGTATGTCGGATAAATTTAATTAGAGCTCGTAAATAAATGAGCAGAAATTGCTGAAATTGCTTTTGACATATATTTAAACATCGTTCTACAAGTTTGGTTAATTTTTATTGCTCTGGAATGCTTCATTTTGTCACGCGAAGCTTCGAGATTTGCCTTAAATTTTGAGCTTCAAAAGCGGTCTTTTGAGCGAGTTCCGTTAATATCGATTTTCTTGAAAACAAATCGATATTCAGCCAAACGAACCATGCAGTGATTTGTTTCACATTAAGGTCTACCTAACATAAGAATATGAGCGGAATTGATTTTTGACCTGCTGCCACCAAATGTTTGAACGTTGGTAACATTCGCTCTTAACATTTAGCAAACATGAAAAATAAAAACCTCAATTTCTCGCCCAAAAAGCTTCAAACTAGCCCAGGAAGCCCTCAAATAATGACCAATACAACAATGAAATAAGGCAAATTATTTTCATTTCGACCTCTTTCCGATTTGGGGCAATTTGAGACGTTTTGTAGCATTTCTATACAAACTCTTAAAGGTTGCCGATGTCATTATTATGCCTAGCGTGGAAAAAACAGTCTAATCGAAGCGCAGCTCTCAACGTTAGCTTGGGCTGCCTGTGGCTTTACACGAACAACAGACAACGGCAACAAAGAAATGTGATTAATTTTTTTAAATAAAAAAACGGTTTTTTTAACTGTTCTAATGTTGCGGGCAAACGTTACCCAATGCTCACAGGATCTAGACTTGTACCCAGCATTGTAAAAGCATACGTTTACTAATCGATATCGAAAATGATAGATACTCAAACATGAACAATTTTTTTGTGTACGTAAATAGACAGTTCGATAAAAAAGCTGAGTTGTGAAACAAGGATATTGGCTTGTTGTCCGTTAATTGTGCAAACCATACAGATATTTCTACGCACCAGCTTACCATCATGTTCACAATTAACAATTTGAAACAATTGTTTTAACTTTGGTGCGTGCGTTCTTTATTCTTCTTCACATTAACATTTAACGATTCTTATTAGCATACAAGAATCGGGGCTTGTGAAAACAGTCTATTGAGTCAACATGGATACTGAAAGTGACGAAGCTGGTATTTTGGAAACGTTGGAAAGGGATGTGAACACACTAGCGCTAGAGAAAGACAATCATGGCGACAAAATTTATGATGATGATGTAGAAGAAACCACTGTCTTGGAAGAACTTCCCGAACAACAACAACCAAAGTCGGTAGGAAACGAAGCATCGCCGTTTGATAATCTTCCAGCAGAAGTCATTCTTAGCATTTTTTCATTTCTTACCCTTAAAGAACTGTGCAAATATGTTGCTCTGGTTTGTAAACTTTGGCTCTGTTATTCAAGATGTCCTCTTTTGTGGCAAAGATTGTCGCTTTCAAAAACCAGCCGAATAACTTCGCTCGAGGAGCTCAGTGAGTTTATACAATCAAATTGTCCACTTCTCAAGCATCTTTGTCTGAGACCAAGAACCGAACTGACATTGCACGGCTGCAATATTTTAGCTCAATCGACCCCTCACCTTCAGTCGTTATCACTGTCTTCCTGTGGTCAAATCACAAAGGAGACTCTTAATCAATTTGTCACGAATTGTCCTGCCTTGTGTGACATCAACTTAGAGGGAAGTGATGTGACAGACAGGTGTTTGGAAGGCCTAGATAAATTGTCTTTAAAAAAGCTTAATGCATTTTACTGCAGCCATCTCACAGACTTTGGACTTGTGTTTCTTTCTACGCAATGTCGTCAACTTTGTTCACTGAACTTTGATCGTGTTCAATGGATTACTCACGATGCCATTGCAGTGTTAGTAGAGAATTGCCAAGGCCGTCTCAAGCATCTGTGGTTAGATCGGGAGGATATGACTGATGTTACTGTTCAGCTTATTGCAAAATGCCGTCATTTAAAGTAAGAAACCAAGTGTGACATATGTGTTACTGTTGTACATGATTCAGTAGACAGGGCAAAGTCTGAAAAATCTTTGTGGATGTTGGTAGACTTTGATTTCTGTGTTATCTTAAATTATAAAAAAATTTAATTGAGCTAGACAAATGAAAGCTTATGATAAATTGAAAAAGACTGTCACATTTAGTCAATATGACAGAAAAAGGTTGAAAAGTGAAGCGGACACCCAATTTACAACTGTTTTATGGCTGCGTAGCAAGACCTGCCATCCAGCCAAACAATTATCATTCTGAAAAATGTTGTATGCCGGCCATGATGGTAAATAAGGCGAATTTCAACTTTCAAGGTATAATCGATGACATCAGCAAAGATCTACCTATGGAGCTCCTGTGTGCTTGATATTCATGTGGAAATCCTTGTGCTGGAGAGTAAACTATCTTCAGTCCAAAATGTCACACTGCCACATACAAGCGGTCTTTGAGGCGTTCCTTAGCCGCCCAGTGCAGGCATCTTTTTGGAGCATTGCACACTCCTTCTCCAAAAGCAAGTAGCACCAAGACGAAATTCACAGGCATCAATCAACAGGCATCTTTTTGGTGCATTGCACACTCTTTTTCCAAAAGCAAGTAGTACCGAGATAGAATTCACATTTAGGTCACCCTCTGAGAATTTGATGATGATGATGATGATGATGATGATGATGATGATGATGACAAGAAGATAAAAGGCTGAGAATATTTATCACCAATAAAATTTGGAATAGTTAATTAAAGTCACATGTAGATATTAAACATAAACTGATACAGTTTATTTACTCCATCTTCAGATCTTTTAGCCTGTCATTTTGTGACTCACTGACTGATCAATCCTTAGTGTATATACAGAATTTGTCAAATCTGGTGACACTGAGGCTGAATAAGGGAAAAGAATTCTCTGCTGAAGCCTTGAAGGAGCTGTTTGAGCATCTTCATCCGCACAGGACTGGCAGTCCCACAGGATTACTGCATGTCAACGTGGCTGATTGCACAAATCTTAATGATGCTGCTGTTCAATCCCTGGCTGATAGGTATTTTTGTACTCAACGTAAATGATCTAATAAATGCCCGGGGCAATTAAATTTTGGGATTTTCTGGGGGTGTTTATTAGATACGAGGGTTAAATAGAAAAGAAGTGTTTTCCTAAACAACTAGTAAATAGAAGGTTCAACTTTTCTTAAATTCAAAACCTTTTATACAATAAAAGTGAAACAACTCCACATTGCAACATAGTCCTTGTTATTATTCAACAAATTGTCACTATGCCCATATATGGTAAGGAAGCCCTCAATATCTGTCATCCGTACATGACAGATATCCCGCGATATACGTAAATGACCATATTTGGTAGTGCACTGCAGCTTTTCTTTCATTGCTTGTTTGGCGGCCATTTTGAAAAGCGAGGCAGTCTTAGCAGTGTTCTCCGTAAATTTTAGCTCTCTGGAAGAAACTTTCCACGATTAAATGCTCTCAAAAAGTCAACAAGTATTTGCTTCAGCTCACAAAGATATCCAGAGGTTGACTTGGAATTTTCATAGTGAGAACTCAACCAAGAAAATGCTATTGCGAACGAAGCAGCACACTTGCTCACGGAAAGTTGTAAAGACTAAAGTTGAAAAGATTTTAATTGACAGAAAGAGGACTTATTCTCGGTAAGGTAGCAATATTTTTTTCCTTTGTCTTGTCATTTCCAAACATGAGTTTGTAAATAAGTCTTTTTAAGTGAACGGTAGTAAACTTCGATTTCTTGAAGTTCTGTTTTGATTTTTATTGAGCTTAAGTGTTGCTAGCTTTTAGCGTTTTTATCATAGAGCCGTAGTTTTTCTCGTTCTGAAAATGGTAGGCGATGGGAATTTGTTGAATAATAAAACAATTATCCTGCTCAATCTTGCGGAATATCCCCTGATTTAGCCAACTCGGCCTACGGCCTCGTCGGCTAAGTATCAGGTGATATTCCGCGAGATTTCGCAGGATAATTGTTAAATATCCATAGCACCAAATCATCGTTTATGACGTTTACTTCCCCTGCCTTTGTCAATATCGATATGGATATTAAGATGATTCTACTGGATTAACTTTTCTAATTCGACCTGCTCTTTGTACAAGATGTTTACTAGACAGGGGCATTTAATAAATAACAGGCATTTTTAAAAGGGGTTACCTCCAGCAGTGCTGTTTGATGCCAGTACCCATTTATACACCTGGGTACAGAGAGAAAATGTGGAGTAAAGATTCTTGTCAAAGGAAGCATCACAATGGTAGGGATTAGCCCCTACTGACCTTCGGATCGGAAGCCCAAAGCGCTAAGCACTTAATTATAACCATCGCAAAAATTTTACAAAACTGTAATTGAAAAACCACATATTTACAAACCTGCCTCACAAAAAGAGATTAAATCACAATTAGAAAATAAAAAAAACAGCGAAACATGCAACTCGTTTTGTACAGTCTAAAAATACAAGCTATCAATACTGTCGTGCAATCTACAAAATTTGTAGTTGTTTATTAATAACAATTGAAGGGCTGCAAGTAGAATCATCCCACGTGTGAATTGTGACTCATGTTTTTGATCAGTTGTAGATATCTGGAAAGTATTGACATCTCATTGTATTGGGAAGTGACTGATGCTGGCCTGGACCATGTGATTAACAAATGCTGCAGAATAGTTGATATGAACATTTGCGGTGTAGGACAAGTGCTTGGAAATCCTTTGAAGGAAATTCCACAACTTATGCTCGGCTTACGACGGCTTGACGTGACAATGTGTGATCAAATACCTGCAGAATTATTAGAGGAAATTGCATTTATAATGCCGCATATGACTATCATCGATTATTATGATAAGAAATTCCAACCGTCCGAAATAAAAGCCTGATAGTAAGCACATTTCTCAGGGTGGTTGGTTCCAGCCTACATTGCAAACAAACACAGTCACCAACAGATAGAGCTACGGATTACAAAATAAGGCCTCTTGAGGTGCCATTAAATAAACTTTTAAATCTTTGACCGAAAAAAACAAAGCTCTTTTGGGACTGATGGGTAAAGCTTGACTCAGAGACTGGTTTTCATCCTTTTCCCAACAACTACCGAAAGGAAAAAATTAAACAAATTGGCTGTAATAGTCATTGCAAGTCGTTTTTTGTATCCTTAAGGAAGCTTACATTTTTCCACCAAAGAGGACAAAAATTTTAAACACTTTCTCCCTCAGGATTCTCCAGGCTCGAAAAAATTTTCCAAAATTATTAGGGGTAGGAGCCTTTCAGGATACTTTCAGCAAGTGAAAGTTATTGTGTCAACTGTTTCATGGCAAGATTGGGCGTGATTCCAGAATTAACGGACTGGTAACTTTCACTTATGAAATTCAGTATGAGACTATAAGCACTTTTATCGGTTTATTTGTTACGTTTTATCACTACACGTAACTTTCAAACATGTAAGCTTATAGTCATTCATAACTTTGAGGATGCCTTTGCCCAATAAAATTTTCAGTGACGCCTGCCACTCCTTCTCAGGTAGCTTATGATGAGACATTTGCATTCAGGTGGAGTCAAATGGAGAAAAAACAATACATATAATTAAATTAATTCTGCATCATTCTGCATCACGCGTTTTGGTTTCTTGACCAAATTCAAATAAGATCACTACTTCCCTCGTTAACCACCTAACTCTTAACGAACTGGAGGCTTCTTGGAACCGCGCTTACCTCGAGTGGAAGCACATCCCAGATGACGCTGCAATCGCATAACTTTGGACCTAATTTCGCATTCGGGTGAAGGTGTTTATTTAATTCTCCACTTAAACAAAGAACTACTTTCCTTTGAACACTTCACTTGAACCATGCTCATTTCTTTTGAATTCTTTGAAGTATAAGGCATCATCGCTCATAAGGATCTTGTTCTGGGCGAGGGAAAAGCCTAGATGTGACCTTTGTACTCTCAGGGCTTTTCCCGCCCTTAGGACATCGTCGGGCGAAGAATGGTACTAGCTTACGTGCAAACCCTGTTCTTGTTTTGAGTACTGTTGACGTACCCAGGTGAAAAATTGCCTGACAAGCATTTGTTAATAATGTTGGAGGTTACTATTTAAGGTAGCTCTCTCTAGTTTTATGACCGCGCGCGCGCTGATGATGTGAGCTGTAGTAATCTGCGCGCGCTCACATGAAATCGTAAGGTTTTCCCGACATTTTATGACGTCAGCATAGACAAAAGAAGCAAAGTTAATATTGAATTTTCTCGTGTTTCCTTTGGTGAATTTTTTTTTAATTTTGCACATGTTGAGATACTAACGCTGCCTTCCACATAGTATTTTTTGAAAAAAATTCTGTCAGAGCAATTCAGTTTAATGGTTAAAAAAAAAGAAATCACGCGATATCGGTGAAACAGTCTGAACGAACCAATATTTTTTCCCCTGCAAAATGTTAGTAAAAATCATTTTCACAAGATTGGAAAGTTTAAAAAAAAATTCACCGAGGGAAAATCAAAATACTAAAGAATAAAGATAAATTCATGGTAAATATCCGTCATTCTTTAGACGTTTTGTTGCCATGACAACGGCCTATGCCTAAGAAGCAAAAACTGAAAGAAAGGGTAATTATGTTGGTAACCTAACTGGCAAATCTCAGGAACAAAGATTGCAAGACAACACAACTAGGGTTTCTTTTGTAATCCTTGTCAGTTCGAATACTTACTTTTGTAGAAACTCTAGGGAGCCACCTTAACTGGAAAACCATAATTTCTAGTAATTTTTGGCCACTTCAGGCCTGAGCCTGAAAATACCATAAAAGCTTATAACAACCTGCTAGGGCTTCGTTGTTGTTCCTGGAATTCTGATATTGTATTTATTCTCTCATTGTACAATAAATGCAATAAAACAAGTTGAAAGAACAAAACGTATCAGAGCACTGTTTTTATATTTAAAAAAGGCTATCTGACTATCCCTGAAAGATGAACCCACCAAGACGTAGCTTCAGCCGTTTCAAATAGAACAAAAAGGTGCAAGTTTCTTTACATAATCTGGTTTCACGTTTGGCAGAAAATATAGCTTGTATAATTTCCGTCACATTTTGCCCCAAATTATCCAAACATTGGCACTGTATAATTCAGGTCTTATCACTTCGTTTGCGCAACGTAAACAACCTAGTTGGTCTCAAGCATTTGTATAAGAAAAACAAAGCGTTTGACCTGCCTGGTTCCTAGGCCTCTGTATTTTGTCGTGGTCGAACCGTTTCGGGTCACGTCGTCCGAGCGAAAAAATGAGGGCTTTCCCCGGCCGTTCGTCTCGAATAAGTCACCGAAATCGATTGACCGTGAAAGCCTGGGAAAAAGCCGTACAAGAACTAGGCAAGCGTTTGAAAAAAAATCCCCGGAACAAAAGCGCCAAAAGTTCGTAGCCGCTGCGGAAAAGGAAGATCAACAGAGCAAAATGAAGGCATAAAAAATCAATAGCAGACAACAAAAAAGTAGAGATCCATTTTTACCCACCATAACAGAATAATTGTTACAAGTTGTCCGTTTCATTCCAGACAGAATTATACAAGTCAGTACTGTAACTAGCTGAATTCATCATCAAGGCTTTCTACCCAAAGTTCATGTAGTTTTAACATTTCTTTAAACGCTCAATTAAAGAAACAGAGGGATCCAAAAAATTAGAAAGGTTTTTTTGCGACGGTTACCAGAACTGACCAAGTGGTCCATCCCTTAATTAAAAACAACCCTATTTAATTATGAACCAATTTTTAGAAACATTTTAACAACTTACCAGAAAACCCACGCTCCTCCACGATAGCGCGCAGCTCGCGCGATATAATTTTCGATCTGCATGGAGCCTGTTAGTGAGTAAAATATCTATTGCTTTCTATTCTGGCTTGAAAAGTGTTGACAGATTGAAACCGGGGAGTAGAAGAACCGATTACTGCGCGGATTACAAAATAAAGAAATAGACTGGGGAAACATTCGACTGTACTACGTGTTTTATTTTCAAATTCGTTGGTAGATACGGGCCGCGTCCGATGTAAGAAATCTTCTGGCATCTGTCATGCGAACTGCCAGTAAAAAAGACGCTTTGTTTTTTTGAAATTCAATTCTGGGAATATCTGGAATATAAAGGTAACTGACAGGTGTTGATCGATTTAAACAAAGAACTGAGTAAAATAAGTACTACATTTTGTAACCTCTTACGTACCATCTCGAGTTCGCCTTCTCGCGGTATTTTTCTAGGTGTCCGGCGAATCGACTTACGGTTATTCGATTAAACTACAACACAGAAGATTCGAGTCGATTCAAGAATGGGTTATAAACAGTTGCCTTATTCCAAAAATTTGTGTTAAGACAGATTAGCTAGAGGAATTAATGAATTACATGTACCTTTACCAGATCCTCGATCGAGTTCCTGGTGGCCAGGGCGATGGCTTCGTCTTCATTTTCAACCTGCAATTTTCTCCACCACAAATTTGTCATCGGAGCCGACGAATCCTCTCCACGGACAACGCTAGCGTATGTCACTGGTATGTACGCGTGGACTTCTCATCTCCATTGTAAAAACCACTACTGCCACAATCCATTTTTTTTTTGTAAACACAGAGTTGAACGTGGGAATACGGTAATAGATAGTCCGGATAGTACGTGTATGATCGGTACGCGATTGTTATTTGATGCATGTTAACGCGCCTGTCAGTTACCCATATATTCCAGATATTCCCAGAATTGAATTTCAAAAAAACAAAGCGTCTTTTCACTGACAGTTCTCATGCCAGATACCAGAAGTTAATTTCCTTACATCGGACAAGGCCGATCTACCAACAAATTTGAAAATCAAACACGTAATACAGTCGTTTATGTACTACAGTACTACAATGTTTTCCCCATTTTATGTCTTTATTTTGTTGGCATACCACGTACTGTAACCCGTGCAGTAATCGGTTCTTCTACTCGCCGGTTTCAATCTGTCAACACTTTTCAAGCCAGAAAAGAAAACAATAGGTCTTTTACTCACTAACAGACTCCACGCAGATCGAAAATTATATCGCGCGAGCTGCGCGCTATCGTGGAGGAGCGTGGGTTTTCTGGTAAATTGTTAAAACGATTCTAAAAATTGGTTCATAATTAAATTGAGTTGTTTTTATTTAACGGATGGACCATTTTGTTTTATTTTTATTTCATTTTTTTGGAAGAGGGGGGTGAGGGCAAATACGAAAAAAAATTCCTGCACAACTTTTACAGAAGAAATATAAATCGTGCATAGCGGCACAAAGGGAAAAAAAATTTTGCAAATTAGTTCCGAAAAAAAATATTCATGCAGAAAACAAAATCACCCCCTCCCGAAAAGTATAACGTGTTTAGTATGTTTTTAAGTAATTTAAAGTTTCACTTTATTGTTAATTATTAACTAATTCGTAAAATATTAAGTTCATTTCAAGTCAATAAAAGTCAGTCCAAAGTCCAGTCCAGATTCCAGTCCAAAGTCCAGTCCAGAGTCCAGTCCGGCTTTTCCATCTGGCCAGCAATGCCCGCAGAAAGGTGGCTACATATATTGGTCGACCTAGCCTGCGACTTCCTTTGCTTCGCGTCTGCACGCAGGTCAGAGTTAACCTAACATTTAAATTGATCTCTTTTAACTGAACAAGTACCACGAAAGAGTCTTCGCAGCCTACTGGAAAGAGAATAATGAATGTTGTAAGACTTATACCTATTGTCTAGATTATAAAAGAAGCGATAGGCGCATTTCAAATTACTTTGGATCATCCATCATCATTAAAATAGTAAGTTAAATCAAATACTAACAGCGCCTGCCAATTGTTGTCAAAAACCTTGAAAAATTCAAGAGGTCTGTGTTTACCATTTTCTGGATCGCGGCGCTGTTCTCATTGCATGTGAGTCACTCGCTGTACGTACTTTCCACTTTTTTCGTCAATGTTTTGATCGTTTCTTACAAGACACCTCATAAGTTCATAAAGGATAATTTTTAGTTGACGTCAAAATTCAATGAACTAAAAACACGTCAGTCAGAAAGTATATTGTTTGTATGGGATTTCGATGTTACCTACAGTAAATTTTGAACTTTAGAAAAAAAAAAGGTTTTGGTTGCTTCGAAAAAGCAATATTATCTCCAAATCTAGTAGCAATGCTACTTTGGCAAAAATCGAAGTAAAGTTTTCTCCTTATGCTAGGTGCAGAAGTGCAAGCAAAACCGACAAATACAAATATGGGCTTTAGCCATTATAAGTCGACAAAAAGTATTTATGGATCTCTAACTACTATTAGCGTGGCAGAATACCCTTTTTAACAGAACGATTACTTCTTCACGAATTTCTTTCATTCTACAGCAGTACAAAACAAGGTTAATCGATGACGTAGCAAGAACCATTATATACGAAATATGTTTTCCAAAGTAAGTTGCCACTTCATCATTTATGAAAGTAACACTTTGAATGATTAGCCATATCAGTATAGGTGTAACACCCATCAGGAAGATTAAGAGAAGATAGAAAATTGTAACAACTGATTTCTTGTACTTGGTGAAATTGATCGCCGGCTGATGTGGTGATTGACACATTTGATTCGATTGCACTTGTTGTTGATGTTGATTTATTATTCCAATCACCTTACAGTAAGACAAAGGCGTGAGTATGAAACATATGATTCCAAATACTATCGCTACACTTGATGCAACGTGCTTGGTTTTGGCAGAGTTTGTAGGCCGCATGTAGAAAATTATAAATGGCATTGGAAACAAGAGCAACGCGGCAATGATTCCACCTACACGACGATTGGTGAAAAACGAACGGCGACTCATCTGCAACCATCTTTCCAAAGACAATAAGGTCATCGTTCCCGCGGTAATGAACAGAACATATGTTGCAAGGACTGATAGTACTGCACCAGAAACACATAGTAGCGGCTTATTACCTTTCAGGTCCGATAACATGTACGCAATATGAAGTGGCTGGATGATAAGTCCCGTGCACAAGTCTGTAAATGCTAATCCGCTAAGTAGAACGTAGGAAGGCTTTCTCAAGGGTGGAGCTGTCCACATTGCTACCAAAACTAAACTATTTCCCACAACTGCGACAAGAGTCGAGGCACTAAGGAGACAGCAACTGATCCAGATAAAAATGTCAATATAATGGGACGAAATATCTTGTGGATTCAATGGATCCTGTTTGCTTAGTAGGCTACAGAGATGCAAATAGTCCTTGTTAGGATTCTCTGTCAAGTTGCACGACATCTTGATTTAATTCTGCCTTTGAAGAGCCACACCCAAGCGTTTTCCTTGAAATGTTCTTGATGATGCGTTTAAAATGTTGTCCTTTTCTCCATGTTGTCGCCATGTTTGAAATGATTTTGCTTTTCGGCCGTAAAGATTGTTGTCTTACTGCGGCATCCTTACTGAATAATCCTCACCAACGCTCTCCGGCATTCCTTTGGAAACGTCTTCGATAAATTGTTTTGAAACGTTATTCTGTTGTGTATCTTTTTGTGACGTTGCACGATCTTGATTTTCCCCGTAATAATGCAAGTATGATGACTACGGATAGCCGGCTTCAGTTTAAACTTGGCTCCATTTTGATCCCTTCAGTGATATCACAAGCTGTCAGATTTATTTTCGTCGAATAATTTTTTTCATCTGCTTTCAGTGTTCTTAATTTCGACTGACATTCCGACGAACAGCCTTAAAAAGAAGTAAAATTGTAATGAAAAAATCTCTCTGAAATAACTAATGTTGATCGATATGTTATTGCCCCCCCCCCTCCAACACAGATGAATGCACAGTGGCAACCATTCAATCTCATTATCAAGCAAAAGAAATTAGTTTCCTTGTCATACAATGCTCCTTTAATTAATCTTCCTAAAAGAATAAAGAAAACAACAGTGTTTGGACGTACTGTCTGCTGCGATATTAATTAAACTTCACATTTAATTTTAATAAACGCAAGAAAATTTTAAGCCATTGGATGTCTGTTATCAAGCAAATTGCTATTTTTTAAATTAAATGACAGTTGTTGATCGTGACAATAAAGATACCTTAAGTCGATATTGATGGATTGAAACAAATAAAGGGCCGTCAATGGGCAATGGGGGGGGGGGGGAAGAGGCAGGTTCTGCCCCCTCGGACTTTGGACTTTGATAACTGTTTGAATGAGCAAGCTATAGCCACCAAACTGACAGGTGGTTTTTTTACAGAATTTTTAAAATTCCTCTTATTAACGAAAGACTATAGCTTTTTTGAAGTACCTTTAACAATTTTAGCGCATTTTGGTTCTATCATTGATTTTGGTTACTTTCGATCTGGGCAATTTTGGTACTTTCTGGAGGTTTTGGAAAAATCAAGAAATCCAAGATGGCGGATGCAAGATGGCCACCTTTTAAAAAATACAGAAATTCTTACGTCATATGATGACATGCGCTCATGTTTCGGACCTCAAAGAAAACAATTTTGGACGTACTGTCTGTCCTCTAAGCTTCGTTGTTATAGCTTTAATATTCTCGGAGTTAACGAGGGAAAGGAATCGCCCCCGGACCCAGAAGACCCAGAAAAGCCACACTACCGGTTGGAATTGTTGGGACACGTTCCTGTCTGCTTGCCCCCTCAATGTTGGGGTACAAGATATGGTGACTAAACTGCAGTTAACAACATTGAGAGGGAGAAGGGGGGCATGAAAAGGAAAAATTGCGTTTAGTTGAAGTGTCCCAACTATTTTTGTCTGGTAGTGTGTCAAGGAGCAGGAATTTGAAGAGGTGTTGACACATAAGGGTCGTTAATTTGTAGTCCGGTCACAAATGGTGCGAAGGTCGTGACCTACTCAGCGATTCGGCAATATTACTATCGCCGTTGATTGAATGCAATTAAAGGATAGTTTTTTTTCTTTCGCTTTGAATATAAAGGGACCTGTACGTTGCGATGGTCGTGTTTTCTAGAAATAATCACACCAGAAAAGGAAGGGAAAAAAGAGCAAATTGTAAAGCCTGGGTTTAAAATCTGGGTTGATAGCGTGACCCCAGCACATGTTTACTTTGTCAAATTCATGGTTTGCTAATACAGAGAAAAGTACAAATGTGCCGTGTTTCTAGGGAAAGCGTGTAGTGGCTGACGACGGAAGTCCTCTCTTGAAACAAGGAGTCTAAGGAACATGAGAAAACGGGACCTTCATTGACCTTAGGTGCAAGGCAGAGAGGACAAATTATGAGGGCGATAAAGTGAGAATAAATTAGCTCATGATTGTTGATTATGATTAGATATTGAAGAATGTTAGGGACGTGGAAGAACTCAAACGCTCAATTCTAGCAACTACGGTATGATACGAAATTTTGTTGGTCTTTATTCTTGCTACATGTATTTTTATCAACTGCCTAAGTAGATAACTTTAACTCCGCGAGGGTCATCATCATTTCTTGTTTCATCCGGAGTTTCCTTAAACAATTATTTCATATATTCACTCTCATTTTTTTAACCACCAAGGGGATCACTACGATTTCGCAAATAACCAGCTCCCAGTTGGCTTGATAGCTCAATTGGTTGGAGCGCTGCACCGGTATCGCAGAGGTCATGGGTTCGAATCCCTTTCAAGCCTAAATTTTTTCAAGTTGTTCTTTTATCAACTGCATAAGTTAACTAAGTGCGGGTGTCATCACCATTTCTTATGTATTTCTTTACAATTCAAAAAGAAACGGGAGCCAGTTCCGCGAAACTTGTTACCTTATAGATAACTAGGTAAAAATGTCAAGTTTTTACAAATCCCAAAGTAATTCAGCCAAACATTTGGTGAACTTTTACTCCTGATTTCGGCTCCAAGGCTCAAGACGAATCTAGTAAAGTTGATCTTCGGTAATGTTCGGAAGAGTTAAGTAATTTACGTCTTGCTTCGATTATAATTAAATATAGATTGGCTATCTTTTCCATAGGTATCTTCGGATATCTTTGAAATTGTTTTGAGGATCTACGAAGATTTCCAGAAGGCTTAACTCCGTCAATACTCTGAAGCTTTAGATAATTGTCGTTATAGCTTCGGACCGCGCATATGGACCGTTCTGGACGCTTCGAAATTTACTCAACTAGGAACAGGTTTTTCGCTTTAACACCTGTCTAGTTTAAAATAATCAGACCAACAAAAACGGAAAATCAAGCAAAAATGGTTTCGGATAGTGAAAGCGGCCACAGTGACAGTGAACGTTATTAGCCCGAGATGCAAAACAATTTATAACAACGCCAAGACATTGGCAAAACTGTTATGGCTTCACAAGACGAAGAGCTTGCCACTTTGAAAGGTTTAATCAAGGCAAAACGAACCGATACAGCGGCAAAGAAGACCATCTATGATATGAACACCAGGTTTTCCATCGAAGAAACCAGAGAACTTTCCGGTGACTAAAGTCAAGACAAGTTCTTTTGTGCAAAAATCAAGAGCTTGTGGAAAACTTCGCTAAGGGACATCTCCTCTAAGCGGCAAGAACTGTGACCAAAGAGCTTGGTGCCCACGACCCACGAAACGCTCTAGAGAACCATTTGGAGAATCTTAACAAAGCATTTCTGCTTTAGAACTTGAGGCGAATCCAGAAAGGTGATCTTCCGCAATGTTCGGACGAGTATAAAGTTAACCCACGACTTTGCTTCGTTATATTTAGGGGTAACTCCGTTGTCTTTTCGATATCTTTGGATATCTTCACTTCGGTTTGAAATTGTTTGGAGGAAGTTCTGAAGGATTTTCTTTAGTGATGAAGTGTTAGATAATTTTCGTTCTGGCCTCGGTCATATTAGGAAATATTTAGATTATAATATACCCATGCACGATTGTGCTCATCCTTTGCAAAGAATTTTCTTGATTAACAGCTTTACCTCATCTCGAATTTCGTTTATTCTCCAGCAGTAGAGAAGAGGATTAAGCGATGACGACATTAAAATCATTGTTGCTGAAACATGCCATGCAACAACTGAAGCTTCTATAAAAGGGGTCTTCAGGAATATTCCGACAGAAATAACAACGACATGTGGCAGGTAGCAGAACAGGAAAAGTACTATAATGTAAAACACTGTATAAACCGACTTCTTATACTTCAAAGATATGGCTGGTTGGCCGTGTAAACTTTGTCTAAATTGGCTGGCTTGAATTTGTCGATGTTGAAGGTGGATTATTCGGAAGACCTTGAAATAGGAAACGGAGGTTGCCACAAAACATACTGTACAGAAAAATCCCAGTACTAGAGGTTCCCAAAATGTCCTGAAAGATTCTACAGGTAAGAGCCAAAGGCGAGATACCATGCACGGAATTAGCAGGGAAGCATGCACTCCATAAATTATAAAGGCACGTGGCACGGTTATAAGAGATCGACGGCTCATATGCATCCATCTTTCGACGGCCATAATAGTGATCGTTACCACTGTAATGTATGCGAAATATCGTCCCAGAGAATCTGTAGCTGTGATAATGATGCAGTTGACTCGCTTGTTTTTGTCAGCAAATCTCGACAAAATATAAGTCGCATACAGTGGTTGAGTTATCAGACCCGTAGCAAAGTCTGTAGTCGCCAGTCCTGCCAGAAGAATGTACGAAGGTGTTCTGAGAGACGGGTTTCTCCAAATTACCGTCAAAATCAGAGCATTTCCAACAACTGCTATGGGCGCAGTCACTGCGTTAAGGAGGCCTATAAGCAACGTTGAAATCTCGTGCACTGCAATTTGTCTGTCATAAATGAAAGAGCACAACTTGAAATAAGTCCTGTTTGACGAGGGGGATTCGGATGAAAAATTATGAAACATAGCTGACTACTGCAGCGGGTTTTTGAAAAATTCGACGGAAGCACAGTAAACGAGATGGCGCCTACCTTTCCAATCCACTATTATCTTTATTAATCTTATCACCTTTGTTTAATCTCAATTGTGTACTTTTGACGAAAACTTGTCAATAAACCAGCTGAAACCAGAAAGGTGGCTTTTTTCACAAGAAAAGAAAATCTATAGAAAGTCCTCCAATTTGTTTTGGTTCAACAAGGTTCATTGGACAAATTCACTCTGTGGGACATTTTAAATTAGGCAAATTCAATTTAATTTTTTCCAAATGCTTAGCTTGAAATTGACGTTTCTTTATATGTTAATATTATGAATTTTTTTTTTTTTGGGGGGGGGGTTGGGGTACAAGAAATTTGCAGTACATTTTTGACAAAATGGTTCTTACTGTATCCTTTAATTTCTTGACTTCCTTGGTGCAACCGACAGAATGGGACTAAGATACTTTACAATTTATTTTTATCACATCGTTTTTCACAGTACATCCGATGAGGTACTCAGAAGCAAATGGGGCTGTTCCAAATTTAAATTTTGTGACTGGAAATTGTCTATTTGACTTCAAAGTGCAATAAAAATTGACTCTCTACAACAACGAAAGATATATTTTTCAATTTCTATGAATGATACTCTGGCTCTGAAACACACGTTGTCATTACCGTTTTGCGTGAGGGGGCAATTCCCAGTTTTGCTGGGTTGGACAACTATGGTTCTAAGCCCTTGAAATATGTATGTTTTGGTACCAAATTGGAAAAATTTTCGTTGAAAACGTTTTTTAGGTTTTTTCCTAAGATTTCAGCGAAATAACGAGAGCAATAAGGACAAAACAGACCTGTTCACAGGGCCGTAACCAGAAAAAAAATTATGACTGAGGCAATGTCCATAGTTAAATTTTCGTCCTAGGTATTTAGGGTGTTAAACGAAAAAATGACTGAGAAAAGAAAAAAAGTTGACTTCGGCAAATGCCTTGGTTTGCCTCATACTGGCTACGGCCCTGGTTCACTGATGTATTTATTACAGCGCCTCTCTTAGCAAGTGCCGGCAGCATAGAACACTCACTGCGCGGGGGATCCATCTTAGTTAGCAGCCTATAAGGCGTCATTCGGATCGCACAAAGAATGCTCTTTCCTCATGGGAAACAACGTTTAGCACTCGTGTGGAGCTGAATGTACTAATTTTCTATAGTGTATGAAAAAGTGCTAGAAAGTAAGCAAACGTCCTAAGAAATTTTACACTGACCACTGACCCTGGAAAGGAAATCTGAGATTCAATACCGAGGTTCAGAAAGTCTTTGAACCCGACAGGATTTGAACACACGACCACAACCTTTTCTTATCTCATCACCTTCGCCCTGTGCTCTATTTTTTTTTTTTTTGTTACGTTATGAAAAAGTTCAGTCAGTTAATAACGAATGGCAAACTATGATTGGATTGCAGAGGTTTCTGAATAGATCGGAATTGTTATGTTTGTGGTGTGAAAATCTTCAAGAAAGAAAATTTTCGCACTGTAAACACCAGGGTCAATGATAATCGACAAACTATTGGTTTTCAAATTTTGGAAAGTAACCTCAATCAAACTCAGGTATCATATTAAATCTTTCATACTGTGGTGATTTTTAATTAGATTGACTCTAAATTTAATTAAAATCAGTTTCTTACGTACACCACTTGCTTTCTCCTGTTCATTGTGATGTGAAAAGAAAAGATGGCCTTTGCAGCTGAGTGATAAATAACTAATATTGCGTTCGAGAATGTCCAATAATAACACTGCAAAAGCAAAAGCCACCTGCGTGTTCCCAAACCTTAGCCACATAACCTAACGTGTAAGCGAAGACTTTAAAGGAGAAAAACGTTAAACATACACCAATTTGTATGTTAACCGCTTTGTCATAATATTAATTTTTAACAACATTAAGTTTATCTCTGAAGGGCTTTTTCTCATTAAAGTCATCTCATTGACGAAAATAAGTTATTTATTTTTTTAATTAATTTTTCACAATATAGAATAGTCAAACCTTTCTAAGCAAATGCTTTCACTTTATTCTACTAAAAACGGTAGAATAATTTCTCTTACTTAACACCTCCTAAAAGGTTTATTGTCTTTCAGACATAATAAGACAACTAACACAGACAGAAACTAAGGCCAGGGCCAAACGTCGCGCTTTACATGTGTCGAATCTAATGCAAATGAGCAACAGCTATTGTTTTTGAGAGAAATTATCCAAACCTAACTTGACATGTATACATTTTTATTATTATTTTTAATTCTCCAAGAAAATGTAACTTCGGTTAATATGACTAAGAACCAAAAAAGTATTCTAGTTAATAAAAACCATTTGAATTGAATTAACGCTACACACTGTTAGAAAAAGTAATGAAGCTCCTGTTGTAAAATGCCTAGCATCATTTTTAATAAGTCAAGGAAACTTCGTTTTTGGAGACAACACATACATTGCATCAAGTTGGATCACACAAATACTTAACAGAAATGTCATATAATAATTCGCTCGCTTCACTTTGTAATTCGAACCAAAATTTTTCTGTATTTCTCTACAATATTTGGGGACATGACACCGCTATGTTCAACTTAGTGGCTCTGGTGACTTGCACTGTCAATCTCCTGCTGGCGCCCGTGGCAATAGCGGGAAATGCTCTAGTTTTGGCGGCAATCAGGTGGAGTTCTTCCCTCAAGACACCTTCCTATCTTCTGCTAGGTGGACTAGCCTTTACAGATTTCTTTACTTTACTTTTACTTTACTTTATCAAGTAGGCCCATACTTCTTTATCGTTACTATGGAAATAATAACTTTCATGTCCACAGAGAGATGGCTGCACATGAGTCGGCGTTCTCTCATAACCAACGGAAGGGTTTATAAAGTACTTGGTGTCTTTCTTATTCTCCCGATTCTCTACCTTCCGTTTGGCATTTTTCGCAACATTCTTGTCTTCGTCTTTGGGATTATGTGTTTCGTGCTAACTTCAGTTGCTTACTACAAAGTGTTCAAAATTGTTCGCCACCATCAACAGCAGGTTCAAGCAAACCGACAAGCTATCGACGTAGCAAAATACAGGAAATCTGTCTTTACCATCTTTTTTATCCTTTTACTGTTTTTGGTTAGCTACATGCCAAACTGGTTGTGTCTTGCCGTTCTATCATTGTTCGCATCTAAATTAAATTCTCTGTGCGTTGTAGTCCTTTATGTCACAGCAACTGTCCTCTTCTCCTCATCTTCTCTTAATTCAATCCTTTATTGCTGGAGAATTAAGGAACTTCGTAGCGCTGTGATGTACTTGCTAAAAGCGTTGTTTTGTCACTGCTAAAGAAGGATTGTAACTTACTCACGCCTTCCACACCCAAATTTCAACCTTAATGCGCCTCAAACGTTGCAACTGGCTCGCTACGATAACGCAGGCAAGGCTCTGCCTCTTTTCACAGACAAGACTTGCTGCTAACACAGCAAGAGGCAAGGGCCCGGGATTTTCTCTGCCAAGATTCGGACCACATAAGAACATTATGGTTCTTAAGCAGTGATTTTCCTGTGGTATTTTTTAAAACAATCTTAGTAGCTTTCCCCTGTTATTAGACAAGGTCTTTCTAAGAGAAAACAGGTAATGGTTAATCCAATAGAACCAAGTGGAGCAAAGAGCGCCAGTAGTAGTAGACCATGCTGCACAAATGGCCTCTTTCCTCACATGGTTATTTTGGACAGTTTTAAGCTGTTGCTAGTTCTTACCATTACTCTAGCTGGCCGGACGAAATGCCAAACAAAATACTCAAAAACAAACGGTTGAACACGTTTAATTTACTGACTCATCTTCGAACTTTACACTTTCACGATCGCTGACGAATACTGCCAAAAAATCTTACTCCTCAAAAAATTATATCACCTTATGCAGATTCGTTAGCTGAATCGAATTGCTATTGTTCTTGAGAGCTATTGTTCAAAAAAACTTGGGAAAAAATCTTAATTGCAAAGTCTTTTGTCCACTAGCTTTGTCAGTTGTCTGTCGACTTCCTTTTCTCCTCTTGGTTCCACTTCATGCATAGCCTCTCAAGAGAATTACGTCTGGTCTCTATCGATTTCAAGGGGATGATCTAATAAGATCTCTTTTGGATGACAAATTAAGGCAAACAACAATAAAAAACTGTGCAAAATGTTTATCAAATATACTTGATATTTTGAAAACGTAGCTCACCATGCCCACTTTTGTAAACAATAAAAAAATCCCTTGACTCAAAATTCCCACTAGTTATCGATGGAAATCTAATCCAATTTTTTAAGCCTTCCAATAGCAGCCCCTACCTAGCGTTTGTTATCCCAACTAATTAGCAATTTACGCGAGACTAGAGTCTGCTGACGCCAGTAACAGTGAATATTGTTCTGTCTTGGGAGTAATTAATAGCAAACAGTTAGTATACATACATTTACATAAAGCTGATTGGCTGAGTGAGCGGGAACACGTGCAGAACGGATAAAACGAATATATTCCCAATGCAGAATACATAAAATCGAATGCTGAGAAGATAACCAAAGAAGTGCCTACGGTTTGAATCTTAATTAACTTTGCACTAATTTCAATTAATGCCTGGACAGCGGTCACTTTGATAAGCCCGTTTCCACTCAGTGGCGGTTTTAAATCGCACACGAAAGCTACTAGGGATTTTGCGCAGATTTTGAGGACGCCCCTAGGGAACCTTAAAGTGTGTTCATGACATGAAGCCGCTGTCTAGCATTTCAAAATTGAATAGAAAAACAGTAAAATTAAAAATTGAACTGTAACCAGGATAAGACATATTAAAAATGTAAAAAGCGTTCTCTGGTTTAAAAAGTTTAAGAGAAATATAAGCTTTCGGCTATTATACTATAGCCTTTAACGAATGTAAAAAGAAATGAAAGCGCATGATTGGAAATATATGCAAGGGAGGGTGTGAAAAGATTAAACACAAGAATACAATAGAAGTGTAAAAAAGCTAAAAATGGACAAAAACGGACAAAATAAGAATTACAATAAGATAGAGTATTGTCTTGGTAGCGGTTTGGAATTATTGTCTGCGCCGACAGTTTTGGCAGTATGCCAGGATTCTAGTGTTCTTCGAATACGGTAATTGCCTTTGTCTATCACGGTAGCGCCATCAAAATCGATTGAATGATTGTTTTGCCAAGCATGGTTGGCAATGTTCGAGCCTCTAGTATAATTTTTAAGATTTCGTTGATGTTCCTTTCTTCGGGTTTTAAAACATCTGCCAGTTTCTCCTACGTAACTCCAACAGCAATCAGCGCACGGGATTTTGTAAACAACATTGCATTGTAGATCCAGGGGCTGCCTAAACTTAGGAGAAGGGAATTCTTGTTGCAGGGTTTTAGCTGGTTTGCTTACTACACGGATGTAATTTTTTTTTACGAAGTAATCTGGTGAGAGGTTCAGTCAATCCGCGGATATAGGGAAGACATGCGAAACCCAGGGATGTGTCAGATGGATCGGCCCATTTGAAGAACATGGACACTAATTCTTCCGGAGGAGGAGTTGTCGGGGCTGACTTCTTTTTTAAAATGTTGGAAATAACCGTTGGTGGGTAGCCATTGGCTTTCAATGCTTCCGTAACGTGACTAGTCTCGCGTGCTTTACCTTCACAAGTGCTAGGTAGGTTGGCTGCACGGAATAGGAGGGTCGAGGCCGCGCTGACTTTATGTTTAATTTCATGATGAGAAGAATAATCCAGATATCTATCAGTATGTGTCGGATTCCGGTAAACGTCGATGACAGTAACACCATTTTTCCTGGAAACCAGGGTGTCCAAGAAAGAGATGTTTACGTTTACCGACACATACTGATAGATATCTGGATTATTCTTCTCATCATGAAATTAAACATAAAGTCAGCGCGGCCTCGACCCTCCTATTCCGTGCAGCCAACCTACCTAGCACTTGTGAAGGTAAAGCACGCGAGACTAGTCACGTTACGGAAGCATTGAAAGCCAATGGCTACCCACCAACGGTTATTTCCAACATTTTAAAAAAGAAGTCAGCCCCGACAACTCCTCCTCCGGAAGAATTAGTGTCCATGTTCTTCAAATGGGCCGATCCATCTGACACATCCCTGGGTTTCGCATGTCTTCCCTATATCCGCGGATTGACTGAACCTCTCACCAGATTACTTCGTAAAAAAAAATTACATCCGTGTAGTAAGCAAACCAGCTAAAACCCTGCAACAAGAATTCCCTTCTCCTAAGTTTAGGCAGCCCCTGGATCTACAATGCAATGTTGTTTACAAAATCCCGTGCGCTGATTGCTGTTGGAGTTACGTAGGAGAAACTGGCAGATGTTTTAAAACCCGAAGAAAGGAACATCAACGAAATCTTAAAAATTATACTAGAGGCTCGAACATTGCCAACCATGCTTGGCAAAACAATCATTCAATCGATTTTGATGGCGCTACCGTGATAGACAAAGGCAATTACCGTATTCGAAGAACACTAGAATCCTGGCATACTGCCAAAACTGTCGGCGCAGACAATAATTCCAAACCGCTACCAAGACAATACTCTATCTTATTGTAATTCTTATTTTGTCCGTTTTTGTCCATTTTTAGCTTTTTTACACTTCTATTGTATTCTTGTGTTTAATCTTTTCACACCCTCCCTTGCATATATTTCCAATCATGCGCTTTCATTTCTTTTTACATTCGTTAAAGGCTATAGTATAATAGCCGAAAGCTTATATTTCTCTTAAACTTTTTAAACCAGAGAACGCTTTTTACATTTTTAATAAGAAAAACAGTACTTTAGAAAGGCGATTTGAAATTACCCTTTAATTCGCCGCTAAAATCGCCTATATAAAATCATTCGTTCAAACAGCCTTTAAGCTGGCATGAAACCTTTGAATTTTTGGAGTAAATTTTAATGGACTAGAGAAACCCTGTTCAATATTCTATTTGGAATACAATATTTTTTGGAATTGTCATATTGAATTATTCTGAAGACTAAGGTTTCGCTTCTCTTAATCATTTTTACTTCAATTAAAAAAAACTAAGTTGCTTAGCAGAAAGAGTTTTAAAAAACTAGACAAATAAATTTTAATTAAGAGGAAAAATGCGAGACAGTAACCACAAACTGAAAGGGAGTTCCCTGGGGTATTATACTGCATTTTCAGTTGATGGGCAACTGGCGATTTTGCGGCGATTCTGTTGCAACAAATCTCCACATATATGCGTATTTTTTACTTTTATTTAAAAGTTTTTTCGACATTTGCTGTAAGATACTAAGTGCTCAACAACGGAGCTTACAAGACCCCAAAGACAAATGAGAAAAAAAATGTGAAAAACGGAATGATTGGGAGATAAAAGACTGAACAGATGAACACTCTTGTGGAGTTTGTTATCGCCCTACTAATCTTTTACCAGTTGATTTGGGCATTTTGGAGCAATAAACTACTCTTAGGTACTTAGGTTCTCTACTAGCGATGAATACCTCAACCAACTGTGCTGCAAAGTCTATACCTGAAAGAGAATGAAAATAAAATGCTGTGAATATTGTGTACTAATGCACTGTTAATTGGCCTGTCTATCTTGCATCTCATGCCCAAGAAACGCTTCAGTGTTTCTATTCCTTTCCGTCTGGACAAGTTGCACATTGACAAAAGTAATTAAAACTAAACGCTAGTGTGCCTCGCTTTGAAGCAATATTTTTTCAGAGTCACCGCCGTCCTAACCTGCGATCAGGCCGAATTTTAGGACTCATATTCTCTTATGTTGGTCACTCCCTAATATAGGGCCTGATACAATCTCTCACAGGACCTTGTGCCGGCGGCCAAATTTTGGCCGCGTGAACCTCGCAATCTGTAGGTCCTTTAACAAGAGAGCTGTCAACGGAAGTAAGTTGTCATCGAGACTCGCTCACAATTTCGATCCGGCCGCCACCGCCAAGGAACAAGTCTGTCGAGGTATAAAAATGTGTCCCCCTGAGATATTCTCGTCGTTCTAGGAGAATTGTCATCATTATTTCTTTCCTGAGAATGGAGTTCAGTTTGACGCAAGCTGTCTCTCACTTGGAGCAGAGCAGTACAGTGAAGTACGTATCCCGTTTTATCGCATCGCGTCTCTAAATTTTCATTTGAAGGCATTCAGCTAGTATTGAACAGTATAGAACAGAGCAGTGGTTCTTTCCGCGTTTTACGAAACAAAAACGAACAGCAGAGGGACTAGTATCTTTCGGTAAACTGATGTTTAGCGAGAGCTGTAATCAGCGAGATGCTGTATTTGTTTTTACCAAAGTAATAAAGATTTTCAGTTTATTCATTCAGTGTTATTAATGTCGTTTTATTGATCTTTGACATTGATATCAAAGCATCCAACTAGTTTATAACAAATTTCTTCGTTTAATATATTCGCTGCTGTTTAGAGGGAAAATTCGCTGCTAATCTCAAATATTTATCACTTCTGGAACTAAATTAAGTTACAAAATACTCGTTTGTTTAGAAACGGCTTTATTTATATCTTTATTCTAAAGAATGAAACTGAAGGTATTTCTCTTAATCCCAAAGGTTTTTACGCAGAAAATCGGGGAGAAATGCGTAGAGGATATTTCCGGATACCACCTGAAATGAGAAAGGATCCAAGCATGCAGCATATTTTGATACATGACCACCTCGTCTTTTTCTGAATTTCCATTCAGGAGTTTCGGCTCAGACAGAGCAACTATGTACAATACCGGAACGAGTACCTTCAAGTTAGCAATCGTGTAAATTTGAGTGCTAGTGCCTAGAAGATATATCGTAGCCTGTGATTTTCTTATTTTTGCCGACATTTGCGGGACTTTTTACGAATTGCTGTTATGGGAAATTTGCACACCGAGGATAGTGCAAGCAGAAGAAATTTTGATTGGCTGTTTTGTTGAATGTCAATCAATCAAAAAAGTGGGCGGTAGACGTTCCGTAGAAGAGTTGTATCAGGCTCTATTTTTCGTTTCGCCCTTCCCGCCTGAATGTTTCACCGAGCGAAACGAAAATAGAACCTGATCGCAGGACCCCCGTCCGACAGGAATTGGATGCTCGTTGCAGCCACGGCTGGACTTCGCACGATTTTTGTAAAAAAATAAAATAAAATAAATAAATAAATAAATAAATAAATACAGTAGGACCCCGGTAACTCGAACTCGGATAACTCGAACTCCCCCGCTAACTCGAACTAAGTCCCATTTCCCTTGGATTTGACCCTGCTTTTCAATCATTTTTACTCGGTTACTCTCGAACTCGGATAACTCGAATTCCCCGCCAACTCGAACTAAATTTCGTTTCCCTTGATCAAAATTTACCCCGATAACTCGAATTCTAGTTCTTGCAACTCACCACGGATGCCCATTAAAATACCCCATTAGTTCTTCTTGTCGTGTAATCAGATTTTAACACTAAAACCAACACTACAGCAATTTGATTTTGATTAGTGCAACGAACAAACAGATCACGTATTTGGCAGTCATTTCCCGATCTTATGACTGTATTATCATAAGAATGCATAATCGTGTTACAGTTTCTGATGAGATAAGTTAAATTTGCACTGTACTGTATACTGAAGTGCTGAAAAATCAGTAAACTATCAATTATTAACATAGCAAATTGAATATTCAATCTACCCCGATAACTCGAACCCCCGCTAACTCGAACTGTTTTTTGTTTCCCTTCAGAGTTCGGGTTACTGGGGTTATACTGTATTTACTTAGATATGCCACCCTGCTCTACCTGGAGTCGAGCCTAGTATAAAAAAACAAGTTGCAGTTTCGCCACAATGCTTGCACTGTCAAACTTGATCGTTGCAATGTCAAAAGTAGGCTTTCCGTTCACACATTTTTATCGTTTAGTTCAAATATTCAGGATGTAATTATCAACAGCCTCCCTGTGGGAGTTATCCGCTCACTCGCAAAAACCATTTCTTACTTTAAAGTATACATCAGTTAAGGCTGCTTTCTCTTGTTTACACACAACGATGCCAGGACCGCCTCTTCGCCACTGCTAAATATAGAAATATAGAAAGAGAACGTTAAGGAAATAAGGATAAGATTTCGTAGGGCAAAATTTAATAAACGCAATGCAATAACTCATTTCTAAAGAATAACGAAGTAGGTTATCAACACAAAGTCAGTTCGATTTTTTATTCTAATTTCCGTTGTTGTCTTGTTCAAGCGTTCCAAGATAATTTGTTTGTAGACCATTTGTTTAAACTTAGATTCTGCCACTCATTCACAAACAATCCTTGTTACCTTCATGGTCAATGTCTCAAGACGACAGGGCGGCTATGCTGTTTATTACTGATTACCCTGGAAAATAAATCATTTCATGCAGAGTAACTGTATTCTGAGTAAGTTATTACCTTTGGCGTTGAAACGTTATTAAATTTCAAAGTAATTAAATTTGTTGGAGATTTTGTCAATATCTTTAAGTTAATGCTCACTCCATCTTTATTTTACGAAAAACTTTATCACGGGGGCGTTCCTCTCAAAAATAAATAAATAAAACGTTATATTAGTTCGTTAGCTAGTTTTTGTTGCTCTTAGATCAGAAATAAAACTAGCCATTTTAGTGCTCGAATCACTAATTAAAGAAACTGAAAGGATTAACCCTTTAAGCCCCAATATCAATATGTACATTCTCCTTAGTGTTCTCCATATAATTCTTAGGGTACTAGTTAGGAGAATTTGTGCAAGCATCAGGACAATTTCTGTTTTTCGTGATCATTTCCTTAACTCTCAGGATCTATATGTTTGATCAAGTAGGGATATTGTAAGGAGAAATTAGATGCTTGTCGCCATTGGGACTTAAAGGCCGAATTGCGCTTTAGAGTTACTTCACATACACATTTATTGCTATCTTCAAATAGCATATGAAACTCAAATATAACGTTCTAAACTCACCTTTTTTAATATCCTCTTTCTGCAACTCAGATTATTAAATGTCAAAATAGAGACGCTGCTGCCAACTACTTAAAGCTCTGGTATCATAATTCACAAAGCAAAGTCATAAAAAACTTTAACTAGATGACATGTCTTCGCACTTAAAGCGCAGCTGTGAAAATAAAGCCTGAAAAACGGGATTCGAACCCATGACCTTTGCAATCCCAGTTCAGTGCTCTAACCAGCTCTATCAAGCCAATGAGAAGCTGGCAAAAAGCATGGGTGAAAAAAAAGCCCGAGAAAAATTCAGGCTTAAACGAGATTCTGCGATACTGCTGCAACGCTCTCACCAACTTATCTCTTAAGCCAACTAGGAGCTGGTGATTGCGTGTGTTCACAATATGCCCTTGAAAGATGACTACTTGACAGAGAATATATGTTGTGAAAATAATCCGCAGTTCACCTAATGAAATTTTCAGGCTTTATTTTCACACTACTTCAGTTGTGTATTTAACTGAAATGATCTGTCGTCTTTTTAGTCTTTATTCCGCTGTTCATATAATATGAAATTTTCATATATACTCTTTCATGTCATTAAAAACTGTTCTCCGATACATCAGGAAACAAGCACCTGCTTAGAAGATTATATTTGGCACGTCGTTGGTATCTAATTTCGATATACTTCATCATGGCCGCGAGTAATTCATCGCAGCTTTTTGCCAATTTATGTGTGAATGCTTTGAGCATTCAAAAAAATCACAGTTTGTTCTACGATGTCATGACCCTTACAACCTGCATCATGAACGCCGTCCTATCGCCGGTGGCAGTGGCGGGAAATGCTTTGGTTTTGGCGGCAATTTGGAAGAACCAGTCTCTAAGAACGCCTTCCTACATTCTACTTGCTGGGTTAGCTTTCACTGACTTCTGCACTGGCCTCATCGCCCAGCCATTTTATTCTCTCGATAGATATGCAGAGTATAAAAGAAACAAGAAAGAGTACTGCTTCGCTTATCGAATCGCCAATATGGCGGGTCCGTATTTTGCTTCCATAACTTTAACTACCATCACCACTATGGCAGTAGAAAGATGGCTGCATGTGAGTTGCCGTTCTCTCATAACTGTCCGCCGAACTATCATCCTGTTTAGTTTATTCCTGCTGTCTCCAATTCCATACACTGCCATACGTTGGTTGATTCTACAAAATCCCTCAGTTTTGTCTTGGAGCCAGTGGCTCACGGGATTTCTCGGATTCGCATGTTTCCTCATCATGCTGGTCGCCTATCTGAAAGTTTTCCGAATCATCCGGCGCCATCAGCGACAGGTTCTCGACCATGCAAGCAACAGACTCAATTTGGTAAAATACAAGAGGTCGGTGTTTACGATTCTTTACATATTAGCTTGCTTTGTAGTTTGTTTTTCACCACATTTCGTTTGTGCTATCGTGGTGGGGATGTTGGCAGTTTATTCAGAAATTTCAGCAGCGTTCGTGCATCTTACAGCGACGATGTTCTACTGGTCGTCAACATTGAATCCCATTCTTTACTGCTGGAGAATGAAGACAATACGCGATGGTGTGAAGGGAATACTGAAACAATGTTACAGGCTTGGGTAAGCGTGCTAGATAAGAGATTGTTAATGGGGTAAGGTTTCACTTCTCAAGAAGCTCAGATCAGCAAGTCCTGCTGGGTTAGAAATCAGCTAAAGTTTCAGCGGATGCCCGGGAAACATTTGGCCCAATTTAAAAGAGAATGTCGTTGGTTCACAGTTCCTATCCTTGCACCACATCTTAGCCGAAACTCAAACACCAGCAGACTTTTGGAAAAAGACGTCAGCAAGTGCTGCCTTCTAGGCTACCATTTTGAAATGAAGCCACAAGAAATGTTATGGTGTGACAGCCGGAATAAGCAACAAAGCAAACCGCATTTTCATAATGCGAACTGGGCCTCAATCTTCAAGCTTCAGAAGCCTTTGAAGTTGCAGGTTGTTGTTAAATTACTCACAGCCACCAAATAACCCTACATCACACTTACATTCAGACGTTTATAAAAATGGACTACAGTTATTTGCTGATTTATATAGTTATTTAATAAAATTAGCGTTTGGCCGTTACACAGCATAAACATTAGAAAAATTAGAATGATTAGAGAGTATAAAATCGATTAGTTTTTAATAATTAGAAAAGTAGAAAAGCAATATCGTTATTAGACCATTTGAAATTAATATCCCGGAACAGTCAGAATATTTAGAACATCATGAAAAGTACCCCGGTCCCACAGGTTTTTCTTAATTTTTCTCCACGAAATCGAGCCGCGAAGCGGCGTAAACGAGCCGCTACATGAAAAGCAACTCGTTTTCCAAGTGATACTAATCTTGCTGCTGCACTTTAGTAGCAATTTACTTATATTCCGATACAAAAATGTTGAAAACCCATGCAGAAAGCAATTATAGAGTGCAAAAATGTAGTCAAGTCAAGATTTGGTCTTCATATTTCATATTGGGGCATGACAGTTGATGACTGCTTGTAGAAGACGACTGATGGCGATGATTATATGGAAGCGTTTGTTTGTTTGTTTTCTTTTTTTTTTCGTTCAATTTTTTTTCTCCTACTTTGGATTATGTAATCTTTTCATTCCTGCGTGTAGCTTTTTCCTTTATACGAATGTTTTCTCTCACCCATTCTTTTTATAATTGTTCGTCGTTTGCATAGATACTTGTCAGTCGCAAGTTGTCATTTGCAAGTTGTCATAGTTGTTAGAGTTTTCAGTTTTGCTCGATTTTATTCCTTACGCTAATCGAAATCACAGATAAGGGACAGTATTGTAATGCTTTAGTTTCATTATTTTCCTTTGTAGTCGTATATTTCGTTGATTTCATATATATTTTTTCAAACACTATTTATTTATCTTTCTCCCGGAACTACTCTGGGATAGGAATACAGAATGTGTATCTCAGGTGATAAAGTGAAATTAAAGTACGAAGAGCGCTTAACTGTTGTTTAGCAGCTGCAATGACGACAGCTTGAAGAGTTAAAGGTTACTTGGATAAAACTTATTTCTTAATCCTCTGAAACAATTCTTATCAATTATTAAATAAGCGTATGTTGGCTATGAGGCGATAAATAACCAACAAGACGCGTAGCGCATCCATTAAGCGGAACTGGAATAATTGTTTTATTAAATTCTCAATTTTGGTAAATGTTCCTATATTTTTGCGACATTTTTGCACAAAACGTTTGCTTCACCGCAAAACCTTTTTAAGGCCGTGGCGCTAAACGTGGCATCTAATTTCCTTATAAGGAAAAAAGGCAGGGTAACCTGCGTGCGGTGAACCAACCAGAAATCGTATAACCGAGATTGAAAATTTAATAATGTGAAATATATACCTTACATAAAGGACTGTTACCTCGAACAGCAACCGGGTTCTCTCACATACTGTTGTATATTACTTTCCTCACTATCTGGAAACCTCGCTTTTTGTGTGTTCGAGATAGCTGGGGTTAACTGTAAATTAAACCATTCTCATATTTACCGTGAGCCAGATCGCACTATTGTTGCTCGTTCAAGAATTTGAGAAATATCTGAAAACTTTTTGACGCCTGAGCTTTATTAGCCAACCGTAGAAACGTACGTAGAAACCACACACGCAATTCTTTTTTCTCGTGACAATTTTGGTTTTTCACCTTCTAGACTGTACTAACTATCCGTTTAATTGCCCAGGAAATGAGATAATAGAACCCTGGATTGGACAACATTGACAACAAAATAATTATTTCGAAAGATGAGCTAATTTTCGCATTTGTATCAATAAAGCTTACTAAGAACAGTCTAGTTATTTAAGTCACTTCTTTATAGACACCCCTCGATATAACAAAGCAGGAACTCTAATTGGCTCTCTTCTGGCAGGCTTCAATTCACATTCTGTGAGCAGAGAAGAAAACGTGAAAAAATGGCGAAAAGCGTGCTCCTTTCATCAGAAAAGCTTGCTTTGTAAGCTGAACATGTTCATAATGATCCACTCAATCTCGTCGTAGATGACATCATTTTCAACTTAGCACGTTGCTCCTCAGTGGCTAGTCTCATGTACAAACTCGATTTTTACTGGATCAACGCGACGTTACACTTTTTCTCGTTCGCACTCTGCTTTGAAAAGAGATTCCTATCAGCTTTGAAAATGTGCTGCTTTAAGAAAATTTACAAAATTATGAAAATTAAAACATATCTTGTCTAGATTAGTCAAGAGTAATGAGTGGGTCTCAATAAGGAAGGCTTTCTTGACAGTGGACTGGTTTGTTTGAAGGTTGAAGAAATTTTTTTTTTTGAGGTTGATGGTTTACATTTTGGGTATTTTGACGGTAACTTGATGGTCGACGGTCATCATTCTTTTTACAGGTAGTAATTTTGCAGGTGGTCAGTAATTAATTCCTAAATTTGAAACCGTGTATCATCCCCATGTTGGGAAATGATTTCGCATGGACATGTGTTTGGTACAGTGTGTTGCCCAGTTTTCGTACACTTTAGTTTGTAATCGCTATATCTTTTCGTCTGTGAGACGAAAATTTCTGAATTTTCTATTAAAGATAGCCCATTTACTTACCTTCAATATATAAAACGATTGGCCGCTTGATCGACGTACGTTCAAAATTATGCCATTTTTCCCGAAACTCCTAAGTTGCCCAGTCTTCGTACACCTGGCCCAGTTTTCGTACATCGACAAAACAACATTTCTCCACGAAAACGCTCGACGCAAACTGATGTGTCAGCCACCCTGCTGAGTGCTTATCGTGTTTTCTCTTCGGTTTGTCAATAAATATCGGCAAAGCGACCAAAATTTGGCGTACAAAGCAAATGGTTATTCGGGGGGGTGGATGTTTAATCAATCCTGCAATGTTGATTTTTTGGTCACTCACTTTTGGGCGGCTTTTCTTACGCTCAATCCACTGTCTCGTACGTCATTTACTGCCTTGGTAAAGGTAGTTGACAGGTTACTATTCTGCGTATTACAACTCTTAAGAAAAGGCCTGTATAAGATTCGACGTTTTCCTTCCGTTTCTGCTTACGCCTTTAGAATAGCAAACTCTTTACTTCCGTTTCCGCTTAAGCTTGCTTTTCTTACCTACTTTTGTAAATGTTTATTAGAATCGCAACGGAGTGAAAAAATCAGTAAAACCGGTAAGCTAACGATATTTCACGGTGTATAGACATCTACCTTAGTTAATTATTTGACGATTTAGATTGTTTGCGTGGGATTACGTTTATTTTAAAATATTCGTGACCTTTGCGTGACCTGGATGTGAAGCGTCGCTGTTATACCACAACAAATACATGCGGTGTATCGTACTTTGCAAGGATTGTTGTGTAATCTTTGCTGCACTTGCGACCTATTAGTTTTCGAACAGTAAAGTTTAAAATTCAGTTCTTTAACTTATCTAAAAATAGGTTTTGAGAAAGGCGCAGCTAAGTGTACGAAAACTGGCACAGTAGGTCAAAATGTGTGCGAAGATTCTCACCGCTAAAATTCAGGAGCAGTTAAATTTAAGCTGGCGTTGAAAGTTTTTCCATTCACTTTCATCTTTTGCCTATCATCTGTCCAAAAATCATGAAGTTCCTGGCAAAATTGCCAGCAAAACGGGCTATTTGTTCATCTACAATACCTTTACTGTGCAGTGAAAAGTGCAAATATTAGCCGCTAAACTTTTACTCACCTCGAAAGAAATTGTCCGCACTGACCTGCCTCTTCGTCAAAAAGCCCGGCAAAACCGGCAATTTATAGCTGAGATGTTCCTTTTACTTTTGGAATTCCTCGGTTGACGAAGATTTAAATGACTGACGAAAATAATCAAATAAAGTTCTCTTTGTCCGAAAACTGGGCCCGTACGAAAACTGGGCAACATACTGTATCGTATTAAACCTTTTTTTATCTACCGTCATGACAAATCAACAAAATTTCAAAAGGGGTTTCAAAAGAGACAGTTGCTTACCTACTTAACCATCCGATTTGGCTTTTTTACTCCGCCAGGAGCCGAACTTCGAACTTAAAGACAAAACGTTTTTATCGCAAGCGTTTCCATCGGGCACGAACTTACAAAATGACCTAAAATGAGCAATTTTGAACGATACAAGTGCACGCTCGCGATAAAACTCACTCAAACCGTGGATCAGCTGTTCTAGAAGTCCGCGAGGTTCAATTGTGCCTAAAACTCTTTTATTTTTGAGCGAAATACTGTACAAAACCTCCCGGAATCGTTCGAAGCTGATGCGAAATTATTTGCCAGGCGTTTTAGTGACGAGAGAAAACTAGGCATCCTATACATTGAGCCCGTAAGAGTTCGAGCAAGCGAGAATGTGTGAAGTTGGATGGAAAAGGGACCTGAAACGCCCTAAACCGCCCGATAGGCAAGTGTTTCTGTTCCGTCTCTTGTATGGAGAGATGACTTTGGTAAACAACTTATGCAGGATGAAGAAACTACTAAAGCGTACCTAGATAAGGAAGGGAAGCAAAGCAAACCGGGAGGAAAAAAGGAAGGGGAAAACATGGAAAAGTAAAATTTGTGCTTTGTAGGCATTATCGAACCAAAAATGTCCATCACTGTTCCAGAATGAGAGGAAACTTCAGTTTTCAAATTCCAAGCAAAGTTCTATGTATTTTTACCGCATTTCGTCTGGGTGACGGCGAAAGAACAACTTTAGTAGCTTCAAAGGGATTTTTTTCGCTATAATTCCAGAAGTCAATGAGTTAATTGAAGTTGTGCAAACTGCAAGTTGTGATTTTTGGTAATGTGCTCACTGGCAACATTTTTGATAGTTGGAGGAGCTGCTGAATGACCTGAAAATGTTGATTTGAGACAGTTTTACGACTAATAATAAGTGCTTTCGACGAAAGTTGACCTCCATCAAACCCAAAACATCGTTTTAGGCCATCTGTGTCCAGAAATAACTACATGAGATACTCCCAAGTGCTTGAAAATGATGATATTTTAGATGCACCCAGGATTTTAGCAATGCAGTATAGCGGCCGAGGGAACAAGATGACCAAAATCTTAATTTTTTATTTTTTGCGTGTTGATCAGGGTTCAGTTTGTAAAGTTGTCGCCTAGCAGAGAATGACATCATACTCGTGATAAAAAAAACAAAATGATAAAAGCAATAGTTTTGTCTAGTATGAAAACAGTGCCAAGATGTTTTTTAATAGATGTTTACTGAAAAAGTGTGAAAATGGGGATTTTTATTTGAAGGACTCACTTAAATTTCCCGTTCTCTTACAAGACTTATTCATCTCAGTATATTATTGTTTGACTCCATTATTTTTTAATGACCTCAGTACGTTTTTCTAACCTATAGTTTTATGATGGTTGAGAAAAAAAACCCTATAATTACTAAAATGTAAACAGCTTTTGTCGTCCTCCAGATAATTAGCATAAGCAGGGCTATGTTATTCTAGCCATATTATAAGTTCAGATTATAAAAAAAGGAATATTTAATATTTCAGTTGTAATTTAAATATTTGGCTGGCAAAACGTCTGAGAAAGACATATTTCTCGAATTCTCCCAGCAAACGTCGAAGCAGCGTAATAGTCGGAAGCTCTAACAGAGCTCTAAAGCTGTGTTAAAGGTGTCTCGGGTTACAAGCCCTTCATCTAACGCTACGATAAATTTCTTCGTTGTGTGGAGTAAATTGTATGAAAAGAAAGTGAAGTCCTTCCAATTCAAGATTGAAAGGGTTTTGAAGGTAACCGCCATGACAACTTTGAAGGTAAGGCACGGGTTCTCTTTGCATAACTGGAACCGTTTCTCAATACAAAACTTACAAATTACAAGTTGGTAAAATTACCTACATCATGTTTTTTTAAAAGTGAGTTCATTTTTGTGACTTACTGAGTATATACAATTGAGTTCTCACAAGGCATGTAAAATTCCATTTAATTCTTATGATTATCCAAAGAAAAACAAAACATTTTGCGCAAAATATCTCCTCGGATACCGTATTTGACGGAACAGTTCAGTGTTTCAAGATTGAGACCAAACAAACGTGCTTCGAATACGATATAATGTTCAACAGAAAGGATAAAATTCTTGAAATTCACTAAAAAAATACCTTCAATATTGTCCCAGTTTTTTTGTTTTGTTTCGTTTTGTTTTGTTAAGGGCGTTGGAGAAAAAAGATTTTAAGAAAATCATAAAACAGTTTGGTTAGCGCCTGAAACAGTCATGGAAATGTTTGCACCTGTTTTTTTGACTTTGTTTAGTTTCAAACCAAAACATCTTTTGAAATTCTCTAATTTTGAACAACTGAATTTAAATTTACCGAGGAGCATTACGAAAAGTTAACGAAAGTGAAGAAATTTACACCGAGAAACCTATTTCAGTTAATCCCAGACATGCTAAACTGACAGACGTAGACCGGAACCTGTGACCAAGGGGCCGGTTAAACAGAAAGAAGCAACATTTGCTTCAGCATTCGCTTATTATTTTAAATGGTTCAGTACACTTCCTTTAGCTAAACATTTACCGCATTTCTTTCCTAATAAAATTTTTCTTGAAACTCTTTAAGGGTAATTAGGAATTTTGTGCCATATCAGGTGAAAAAAAAAAACACTAACAAAAGCACTAGAAAAATTTATTATTATTACATGAAGATGGAACTGCCAGTTTTAAATTCAGACTGCGGATCATTGCATTGTCTCCTGCTTTATTATCGGCAAAAACGGCAGCAGATTATGCATTTTACAATTGCCAGAAGTGAACGCCGGACATCAAGCACGTATTCGCATCACCTATTTTGCAGGTGGTCATATTGTGACAATATGCACGTACGCTTGCATGAAAACTGCTCCGGACATTAGAAAACAGTGAAAACACAGGTAGCCCAAGCTCACTATGAGAGGAGCGCATATATTAACCTGTTCTTTTTTGCATATATTATGAGTCGGCAAAATATAAGAGTTTGTATGGAAAAAACCTGCGATCAGGCTCTATTTTCGTTTCGCTCGGTGAAACATTCGGGCGGGACAGTCGAAACAAAAAATAGAGCCTGATACAATTCTTCTACGGAACGTCTACCGCCCACTTTTTTGATTGATTGACATTCAACAAAACAGCCAATCAAAATTTCTTCTGCTTGCACGATCCTCGGTATGCAAATTTCCTATAACGGCAATTCGCAGAAAGTCACGCAAATGTCGGCAAAATAAGAAAATCATAGGCTACGATATTTCTTTTAGGCACAAGCACTCAAATTTACACGATTGCTAACTTGAAGGTTCCGGTATTGTACATGGTTGCTCTGTCTGAGCTGAAACTGAATGAAAATTCAAAACACGACGAGGTTGTCATGTACCAAATTATGCTGCATGCTTGAATCCTTTCCCATTTCAGACATTTCAGGTGGTATCCGGAAATATTCTTTACGCATTTGTCACCGATTTTCTTCGTAAAAAACCTTGGGCAAATAAGAGAAGTACCTTCAGTTTCATTCTTTAGAATAAAGATATAAATAAAACCGTTTATAAACAAAGGAGTATTTTGTAATTTAATTTAGTTCCAGAAGTGATAAATATTTGAGATTAGCAGCGAACCAGTTTATCTCTAAACAGCAGCGAATTTTAAAACGAAGAACATTTATTATAAAACTAGTCAGATCCTTTGATGTCAATGTCAGAGATCAATAAAACGACATTTAAAAACAATGAATGAATATAAACTGAAAATCGTTATTGCGACTTGATTGCGGTTCTCGCCAAACATCAGTTTACCGTTAAGTTTACCGAATTATCGGTTGACTTGTTGATCATTCTTGGCGAAAGATACTTGTTCGTCTGCTATTCGTTTTGTTTTGTAAAACGCGGAAACAGCCACTACTCTGTTCATGTTATCAATACTAGCTGAAAGCCGTCAAATGAAAATCCAAGACACGATGCGATAAAACGGAATACATACTTCACTGTTGCTGTACTTCTCTGCTCCATGTGAGAGACAGCTTGCGTCAAACCGAACGCCATTCTCAAGAGAGAAAGAAATGGTGACAATTCTCCCGGTGAGGGTAAAAGGAGGCATGAGTTTGCGGAATGGCATGTGGCATGAGTTGCGGAATGGCATAATTATGCAAAATGTAATATATGTGGAACGTCTCAAAAAATAAATTAAACTGAAAAGCGCGCCCTTTTTTTCCCGCCAATTTGCAAGAGTAGCCGCTTTTTGTGACTCGCCGAGTTGTGCGCTTTTTCGTTTACGGAATGCAAATTATCCTCTCCTTCGTTCTTTACAGCTTCTACGAAAAGATTTCGGCAATGGAATTTTATATTATACCATAGGCGGTTTAAGTATTCGTCGAGAGAGTCTTCTCCAAGTATCAAAACAGCGAGTGTACAGCATCCAACCGTAGATCGTACGGTCCAAAATTAGGCTTGGATAAATTCTGCTCGTAAAATGGCCTTTTCTGCCTGTCGGCAGTGCTGATAAAAATCACTTATTCTGCTCTAATTCTGCTCGGTGGCCGAAAAATCTTCCGTCCCATTTTCGCAAATATGGAAAGCAGCCTAGGCCTAACCTTCAAATACTTTTTAGATATTTATTTTGCATAATAAAATTGCAATTCATCTTACTTTACATCACTAATATTAGACGAATAAGTGAATCATGAGAGTGCGTTTTAGCTAATAATCACATTAATTACAAGCTTTTTTCCATTTGTTTTGTATTAAGTTTTCAATTTTTCTTACAACTGTTATGCATATCATTAGTGTCGCTGATTTTCCGTTGTTCTGCTCAAATTCTGCTAAAAAATGCCTTATTCTGCCGGCAGAATGCTCGCCTTAAAAATCGCTTATTCTGCTCGAAATTCTACCGGCAGAATTTATCCAAGCCTACCCAAAATAAACAAAAACACCTTAGTCCACTTCGTGATTTGAAAGATGTTTCAAGTATCCTCTGATAACGTGAATCCACTTCGGGGACTCAAGAAGATAAGCAGTTCGTCTTACCTTTATCCTTTAACGTTGACCGATCGATGAAGGCGAAAAGTAAAGGCTTCAAGTTTTTGTTTTCATTCTGCCCGAAGTAAACGCAAGAATGAAAGGTATAACTGAACACTCAATTGATCATATATTTATACTTTCACGGCGCTTCTCTGGAAAAAGCAAGACGTGGGTTGAGTAGCTTTAACAAATGAGCATCCTATCTTTGTATGGAGGTGCAAGTGATTCGAAACTATCGTGGTTTTGCTGGGTATCCGTGACTGATGTCCGGCTATGGTGGCGTGACAACTCGTGAACAACCTGGCGATTGTATGGTATATGCTTTAGCTTGGAAAATTCGATTGCTAACTACAAAACCAAATTTGGTTTTTTGAATCGCTTTGTAATTCCAAACAAACATCAAATACTACTGGGATATTTCAATGAGAATTTCCGTGCAAAACTCACTGCTCAACTAGGTGTTGATACCATAGCGATTTTATACTTTGCACAAGCTCGAAAAATGTGTCAACTACAAAAGTGGAATATTTTTTTCTGAATGGATTTACAATTCTAAACAAACATCGAATATTTCCGGCAGGACGTTTGAATAAGCCTTTCGTTGAAATTCTTCTAAATTTTCAAACAGGGCGTAATTTATTCTCACGCTGCATAAATTACATTCTGCAGTCATAATTATGCCATTCCGCAACTCATGCCACATGCCATTCCGCAAACTCATGCCGTCTTTTACCCTCACCGCAATTCTCCTAGAACGAAGAGAATTTATTAGAGCAACACATTTTACTTCGGCAGACTTGTTCCTTGGTTGTTCCTTGGCGATGGTGGTTGGATCGAAATTGTGAGCGAGTCTCGTAGACAATTTACTTCCGTTGACAGCTCTGTTGTTAAAGGGCCAATCAGATTGCGAGATTCCCGCGGCCAAAATTTGGCCGCCGACACGAACTCCTGTGAGAGATTGTATCAGGCCCTATTTTAGCGACCGACCAACGTAAGAGAATATGAGAGCGATGCTAAAATTCGGCCTGATCGCAGGTTAGTATGGAAAATGCAACTAAGACGCTTTAAATACCATAAATGCAAAATTTTTCATAATATAAATGGTTCACCTTGTTTCTGTGTTGTATTAATTGCTATTTAATGGCTTTTTAGGGTGAAGTGAAGCGTTTTGAGCGAGAATAAGCGTCCTTAATTATTTGCACCTAACACTTAATAAGCGAAGCGAAAGGTAACACACTGTGAGCCGTCAAGTGACCGATTCAAAGTTATTCACTGATTTTGCTGTAAATCTCGAATTTTGACACCTCTCTCCAACTTTCTTCAAGACACCAGTAGCTTTATGTCGTAAAAAAAAGACATACCAAAAAGTCCAACATTCGCGTCATTTCCCTCATCAAAATCGAAATTTTCAATCTCTCCACCATATTGAACCATCCGTGTGACGAACTGTTCGCGAATGCAAATTTCTGGTCTCTTTTCATTGGAAGACTTGCACAATAGGCGCTCAGGACAAAAATATCTCGTGTATGGGTGGCGTATTTGACAAATTACATGCCCAATTTGAAAGTTGCACGTGAAGCGTGGTCGAAATGGCCGATTACTTTTTACTGCTAAAAGTTAAAAAAAAAACCTTGCTGATAATTCCGGAACAAAAAAATTTAAAATTACTTAATTACGCGTTACACATAGTGACATTTCGAATATCAACCTTCAGTACTATCAGAGGGTGTTAAAAAAGATTTCTTTTTAGCTTTTTCGTGTTCAAGATAAAATTATAAAAGTAAATCTGTTTCTTGTTGTTGAATCTATTTCACCACTTGCAGTTTTTCCCGGTAGCACCTTGACGCTAAAGCTGGTATAAATCACAAGTTCTGCATTATGCACGCTTCACGTTCGATTTTCAAACTTCGCACGTAATTTGCCAAATACACCTCTCATACACGGGATATTTTTGTCCTGAGCGCCTATTGTGCAAGTCTTCCAATGAAAAGAGATCAGAAATTTGCATTCGCGAACAGTTCGTCACACGGATGGTTCGATATGGTGGAGAGATTGAAAATTGCATTTTGATAAGGGAAAGGACGCGAATGTTGGACTTTTTGGTGTGTCTTTTTTGTTACCATAAAAAGCTGCTGGTGTCTTGAAGAATTTTGGAGAGAGGTGCCAAAATTCGAGATTTACAGCAAATAAATAACTTTGAATCGGTCACGTAATGGCTTACAGTGTGTTACCTTTCGCTTCGCTTATTAAGTGTTACGTGCAAATAATCAAGGACGTTTATTCTCGCTCAGAACGTTTCAAATCACCCTATAAGGCCATTAAATAGCAATTAATTCAACACAAAAGCAAGGTGAACCATTTATATTACGAATTTATTCGCATTTATAGCATTTAAAGCGTCTTAGTTGCATTTTTCATACAAACTCTTATATTTTGCCAACTCATAATATATGCAAAAAGGAACAGATTAATACATGTATATGTGCTCCTCTCAAAGTGAGCTTGGTTGCCCTGTGGTGAAAACAGCATGTCTCAAATGGGGCACGGTGTTGCAAACTTGCTTTGAGGATTGTTTTTTATCACAAAAACAACATGCAGAGCTTATTCTCGTCCTTGTATTAACAGCTAAGCAATGTTAAAGTTTAGGGAAGGACTAACACTTACGCTTTAATTACACCTTTTGTCTACACATCCGGGCGAGAAAACCTCTCAAAGTCATTTTGATTATTAGAAAAGTATCAAGAACCCGAGGTAAAACTCGAAATACTCATTCCACACCGAATGATTCAGAGGCAGTTCAAGCTAGTTCCCACTGGACATTAGTTTTGGTTAATAAAGATTTTAGAAACGTAACCATGAACTGAGATAACAACTCGAACCACTCATCACACAGCACGCCAGAGTTAGTTCAAGCTATGTTCACACTTTTTAGGGACAATTTTTCAGTGCTAACCTGACAAAATCCATGCCGGATAGGCCTAATGTTTTTCACCTGAAACGTTGATTCACAACCGGATTTTAGTATCATTAGCAGTGCTCACCAATGAGTACCACTGCACGGCAATGTTGCTGCTCCGAGCGAATTTTGCAGTGGCATCTTCACAGAGAGGCTTTTCGTTCACTGATTCCAGATCGCTTAGTGTTGGTTTTCGATGTCAATCTGGTGTGGTGTGAGCTACAATTGTTACTACATGCCGTATTAATAATAAAAATAATAATAATAATAATAATAATAATAATAATAATAACAATAATAATAAACGGTATTCGCCTCTCTGTTCACATTATGACGAAAAGATTTCTGCATCGTTGGTTGTCACTCACTTCTTTGTTTGAGTGTCTTCCCTTTATTTCCAAAGTCTAGTTTGGGGGTTTGCTATGATTTTTGGAAATGAAAAGGTTTATTTTTTTTTTTAAATCTCATTGTTCTCTTAATTATTATTACTGATTATCTATGTAGACAGGAATACATGTGAACAAACTGAGATGAAAATATCCTTTAGGTTCTTTCGTTTACCATTGGTGTTTTTGTCGTCATCCAAAAAACCTGCCAGATGAGCCAACCTCCACAGGCTGTTGGACCAGACCTCTCAAGTAAGTACGCAGCTCTTTCTTTAAAAGATTACTAATAATGGACTAAGTGACCTTCAAATAGGAACTATTCTTGGTTTATCGTGTCATACCTGTAAAGTAACTGATGCAGTTTTCCTTTAAATTAAACCATATAGCTAATCGTATGTTTCCACGTTAAATAAAGTGTTGTTGTTGCTGTTGTCGTTTTTGTTGTCTTGGTTTCGTTAATTAAGTTTCAATTATCGAGAAAAAAATGAATTTCAAGAGACTGAGACTAATATTTTAAAGTCTTTGCTTTACACCTTGCAAACGAAAACAAAAGAACATTTTTTCGTTCTCAGCAATGACAAATTTCTATGAATTTTCAAGTAGGCCATCAAACAAGAAGGGGGAACAGTACGCATGAGAGCATCTTTGATGATGAAATTATCTAAGATTAATGTCCAAACTAAAATTAGTCACATAAAGTAAGACTGAATTTATATAATTTCAAGTATTTTAAAATCTATTTCCGAACCCTGATAAGTAAACGGCACTTATCTTTTCATCTCTCAAAGGTAAAAGATGGTAAAAAATGTTTTCTTTTTTCTTTAAGCTACTGACGGCAAATGGACGACATGGGGGCCATGGAGTGTCTGCAGTCAAACGTGTGATGGTCAGCAGCTGCGCAGGCGCAGTTGCATTAACTCTTCTTCGATACGTAAAGGGGACAGGTGTGTTGGCTTGTCATCTGAAACAAGGATTTGTAACGTGGGTTTCTGCAAAAACAGAAGAGAGTTGCATGTAGAGAAGAAAACCAGACGTCGCCGCTCCATATCCAGTTATTCTTCACGTTAGTATATTGAGAATAATACTGTTAAAAGATATTTAACCCACACTTCCAGTACGAGGGGACATTTTCTGTGATATAAGTGACAGAGTGATATCAATAGCTGCGATGATCATCATCGTTTCATATTTCTTCCGCAGTTCGCATGTATGGGTATTTCATATATTCACTTTCAGAAATTCCACTTTATTCTCTTCCGCTAAGGGCGAATTCTGTATCTTCACCTTCAGGGTTTCACTAACAACTCACAGATCTAAGGCGGGCAAACAAACTTCTCAAGAAAACTAATTCTTTTAAAGATTTGGAATATCTTTGGTAGTCTCTCCAAGGCTTATGTTTAACAATTATTCACAAAGTGGAGGTGGATTTTTGCCGAGCCGTGCTGCAGCGAAGTAAATATCTACCACTCTTCACCGACGTTGAGGAGAATAATTGTTTTAGTATATACCAAACCAGTGGACAGAGAGTACCAAATAGTTCCTTCTTTTCTTCTGAGAACCTGGGGAGAAACTCGCCCGCGAAATCCGGAACAATGCCGGGAGGTGAATAGAAAATAGTGGCTGAGTTTTCGTAGGCAATCAGAGCAAGTAAAATGCATTATTCAGTGGTTTGGCATATACGAATAAACAATGTCCTTAGCTGGCAAACATACAGTAGTTTGTCTTTACATTTATTTACTAAATGGCCAGAGCTCTTCTTATTGCAGCCAGCTTAGTGTTGCCGTTGAATGAGCTGGAATCATTGCAGTTCGAAGGCAATGGAACTAGTGATGTCATGAAGGTAGTGGCCATTCAGGGTGATGGATATATTGAAGCTGGAGATTTCCCTGGACACTGCCTCAGTGATCCACAGTTATGTGCTTTATCTGGCATGTCAATCACTTTCTGGTTAAAACATGGTGGTGAGTTAACAGCCTTTATTGTACTCGCTTGTTTCAAATGCCATGCACTAATGGATCTGGGTTAGTCGGGCAGGACGGGGAAATACGATCCCATCCTTGCGTGGCGCTTACCCTAAGAGTGAGAGCCAACGATTTCCCATCCAACCAAACTAAACTCTGTTTATAATAGAAAACAAAAAAAAATTACTTCCTGTCCGAACGCAGTAGTTCATTACCAGTCTCCTTGTAGTTCGTTAACAGTTCGTTAACAAGCCTCAGTGAAGGGTGAGTGTCAAGTTGGTTTTTCCAGGGAGGGGTTGTTAGCCTTGGGTCAGTGCAGTTTTGTCAGACCCCTTCTTCGCTGGCCAATCTGAAACAGCCTAACGTATTGTGAACGAAAGGTGCCCACAGGCAAAGCACAACACCTAAGGAAGATACATTGAAAAGTACCCGACCTAACTTCAATTCCAGTTCTCACAATTCGCCGGATTTGCTTATTCAAATTTTGCAGGACTAATCTCTCATATTCTTGGAAACAATGAACTTTATCACACGTCTTTGAACAATTGGCTGTCAGCAGTGGTTCCTAGCAATTCCAGGTGGATTCGTTGCTTTCGAGCTCGTGAGGATGGATGGGAAGGTAACATATTCCACGCGTTGTGTGACGGGAAGGAACCGACTGTAACTCTTGTTAAAGTCAGAGAGTTTGTATTTGGAGGATATATTGATAAGAGCTGGAATGGTAAGTCTTTTAAGGCCCTGCGCGGTTGCACGAGGCAATGTTTCTTGCAACTCACAGCGCAACTTTAACGAAAGCATTCCGAGACAAGCTGCAAAATACTGTTACACGCTGCAACTTATCCTGCAGTGTTGCCAAAAAACAAGAAATAGAAAGATAGTTAGTCTAATTTTTCTATAACTCTAGGAAAGATTTAACTTTGTGGTAAAATTGCTCTGTCGACCAAATTAAAGAGCTTTCTAATTCTCAAAACTTGAGAGACAAGTAGCTCTTTGTAACATGTATTTTGCAATTTGTCTTGCAATGTCTCGTCACCACTGTGTTGCACGTTGCAAGGAAACAAATTGCCCCGTGGAACAAATTTTATTTGCATTACCAAAAATGCTTACACAATTGCATAACACAATAAACAATGAAAGGCAAAACAAAATGAACCAATAAAAGCAAATTCCAGTAACAAACAAAGCTTTACTGCTCCATACGCTTTGCAAAGCCTCTCATAAGTAAACATTTCCTGTTCCAGCCAAAGTATACAGTAACCACTACACGCAAATATACGCAAGCTACGGGTTTAGGAAAATTCTTCACAAAGCCTTCACAGGTTTCTTGCTAACGAATCTGCAATTACAAATTTCAAAGGTCATGGCCAGTTTGACTACCCAAAATTAACGCCCTTTTTCCAATTTTTCCCTGTAAGGTTCGCTGGAGAGCAATATTGAGAGTTCTTCAGCTTTTGTCTTCAGCCTGCGTAATGCGGAGGACCTTCAGCCTTTTAAACTTCCTGTCAGATCTGAGTTGTCAGCACATGCAGCAAGCAGTATGTCAACTTCGATGCCCAAGTTTGGACATAGAGATATATTTATCAGTTCCCCTGGTGCTAATGCTTCAATTAACTCCTATACAGACCTTGGGTCAACATATTCTCTTCCACAAGGGTATGTTTACCAAGACTATCGAACACGGAATCTGTTGGCTGGCAGTTATTACTTCACTCCTGATGACATTGAAGTCTTCTATAATGAAGGTCGGTAAAACAAATAAACCCTTAAAGGTAGATATTTTTCTCAGTTCCCGGCTTCCTATTTACTTACAGCGGAAAGCGTTTAGAGGGATCCTACCATGAGGACCTATTTAAGCAAAAATCGCCATCATCATCACCATCACTATTGCTTATGACCATGGCAGAGTGAGTTTAATGCAGTTGGTCACGAATAGGTATGGTTAGGTGAGGTAGTGATGGACCGATACAACTACGAGGAATTTCTAGACGAGCTTACAGCCACTTTCGTTCTTATAATTGTCTGCAAAGCGCCATGAAACATACCCGACGTGCTTGCTTTATAAGCACCTTCATTATCCCTTTCTTTTTTCCTGACTCTTCCTTCCTTCGTTAAATGATCGATCAATCGATCGACCGACCGACTGACCGACCGACTGATTGATTGATTGATTGATTGATTGATTGATTGATTCGTTCATTCATCACTCATTCGTTCGTTTGTTCATTCATTCATTCATTTATTCATTCATTCATTCGTTCGTTCGTTCGTTCATTCCTTTTTTCAGCCTTTGCTTAGTCATTTGTTTTTTCGTATGTAAACATTTTAACCATCTCAATTCTCTTTTTACGTCCAAACAAAGGCACTCATTGCATACTCGTCACCCGCCAGTCTAAAACTGGGTCATACTAATCCAATGTAATTAATATAATTAGCACTTATCCAATGTAATTAATATAATTAGCACTTATCCAATGTAATTAATATAATTAGCACTTATCCAATGTAATTAATATAATTAGCACTTATCCAATGTAATTAATATAATTAGTACTTATCCAATGTAATTAATATAATTAGCCCTTTTTGTCAGTTCACTTCGTACTTTATACTTTTATACTTCGTGCTTTATAGTTCTGTAAAGACATCACAACAGCTTCACAACTTTCACACTTGACTCTGGTAATAACTTCCACGCAAGTTGTCGAAACGTCAGTCAATGACACCACAAACAGTCCTTCTCAGGCCTTCACTCTCCCGGACGGATCATACTCTCCTGACTTATGATTAACTTCTGGGTTCAAACCATTTCAAGTGTTGGTAAAAACTGATCATGAATATTACGGTGTTAAATTTGCTTTCTAACTTGCTTTTGACTTTCCTTTTTTTGTAGAACTCGCTGCTACTGTATCTGGTGGACAAGGCGAGCCAGTCGGTGTAGACAATTCCGCCATCATCTCTAACGGTCAATTTAGTGCCTCTTACACCACAATAGGCGACTATGAAGCTCCTTGGCAAGGGAGATTGGGAATGAGTGATTCCGGAACCGGAAATGGCTGGTGTGCTAAGGTATCCAGCTTGGGTCAGTGGCTTCAAGTTGACCTTGGGAGCAGCTACAACCTGCAGAGAATACACGTTCAAGGGAAAAAAGACTCATATAATGACATGGTCACCAAATTTCGTGTAGAATACAGTGGCGATGGAGTAACTTGGGCACAATATCAAACTGTAAGACCCGTTACTTATTTATATCCCTTGTCTCCTAACTAATGTCTCCTAGTATCTAAGACCTAGTTCCTCTTGTGGCCCAATTAGTCTCTGATTCAATGCTTTAAAATAAACTAGACAAATCCGGACCTTTTTAAAAATTGTTTTGTTCATGAAATCATGCCAATCGTGCCAAGCTCTTTGGTCTATGAACAAGCCACATTGTCAATAAGAGACATGACCGGATAACTAGCTAGAAGAAAGCTACAGATCAGAACCATGCAAGTCATAGACCTGAGTGTTCATGGTACAGGATAACAACAAAAACAAAAATAAATGGTTTGTAGTCCTGCGCACACAAAAGGCAACATTTTAAGTGTTAAGCTCGAAATACTAGAAAAAAACTTGAAAACTTTCTAATAAACATTTTCTTTTCACACTCGACAAGATAAGTTGAACGAGGTATTTAAACTAATTTTTGCCTTACAGGAATTCCATGTTGCATCTGGAACGGGAACTGATGACGTTTCAGAATTTCTTGCCCAGTTCAGTGGACGCTTTGTTCGCTTTTTTCCAATAATGTGGGGAGACAGAATCTGCATGAGAGTTGAGCTTTATACAAGCAACGGTATGATAACCAATTACTGAAAATTGTTACTTTATATGGTAAATCATATGATTAGTCAAAAGATTTCAAAATCTCGAGTAACTAAACATTCTTGAACTATTTTTCGTTCAGTCATGAAATTTCTGATCTGATTTTTTAAGCCTTTATTGGATTTAATGAGTCACAGAACCTTCTTTTATGTCACCATTTTATGTTACCATGTTAGTAATCATTCACTGATAGCAAAAGTTCAGTTTAAGCTAGAATTGAGCTGCGTTTTACTCTTTCTTTGGAAACATTTAGCTTCAGAAAATCACACAAAACAAGTTTGTTTATGATAGGGCTTCATATGCGCTCGATATCAAAAACAGCACTGAAATCTTGAACAGAACTAGTTCAGACAAACGCAATTCGCACGATTACTGCTCAATTTCCCTGCATGGAAACACCGACAAGATCGCAGAAATACTTTCCCTCTCCTATCCCCTGAGCACTGAGGATTTAACATTGATTTAACATTGATTTGGTGGCAAATCAACATTGGTAAAGGGTAGAGGAGGGAAGATTTGTTTTGTGGCAAGTGATTTAATTTTCAGGGTCAAAGCTCTCTCTCATTCCGAAGTGCTAATCTTAACAGTTTTGTCCAAGATTGAGGCTGGTCGTTGTAAGGTCAGTTTTAGTGTCAACGCATCAAAGAACAGAGACTCTAAATTGTTTTGAGATTCAAGGTGCATTTAACCTGCAGAAGAATTAGTTACAGGCCTTAAGTGCTATCAAACAAGCGTTTTTGACCTATTAAACGAGTAATGTTCGGTGACGGATATTGGATAAAAGTAGCTTAACGTCCCGTTGGTGTGCGGTGTAGTAGTTAACTCGTTAGACTTTCCATCGGACGATGGAAGGGTCACGATCGGTGGTTTAAGGACTCGTCTCTGCATCTTATTGTGCTGTTCCTTGGAAAAGGAACTGTAAATGTGTATTAAATGGTTATCAGTGTACCGTTAGGAAATCCTAACAAAAATTTGGGGTCAGGTAGAGGAAGAGATTACAAGCTAGCTCACCTCTTGAAACGGTGGAGGAACTGAATCTGTTTCTTCAGGCACCCTTAATAATCAAAGACAGAACGACAAAGTTCCAGGCCCAAAACATTTACACAGGCAAAGATAATAATAGGCGCACTTATATTCTGACTCAGAACACTTTGATTAATTTTGTTCGTTTGTGCTTTAATATCAACTTAAATTTACTAGATCTGGGTCTTGCTGACAGAAACACAATCCCTGACGACCGCTTTACGGCATCGTCTTCAACAAGCGAGTCACATCCGCCATGGGAGGCGCGGCTCGACGGCGCTGACAGCTGGTGTGTTCCACGATCAGAATCAAGTCGCTGGCTTCAGATTGATTTGGGCTCCTCGGAACAGATAACCGGTGTTGAAACACAGGGGTCGCCCACCGCAAACTCCTATGTTAAGGCATTCCAGTTGCAATATGGTTTATCTCCAAGCGACTCCATGCCCGTGTACCAGGAGTCTGGTTCGACTAAGGTAAGAAGGAGATAGGCAACAGATAATGCGAAAATATTAACTTATCGCGATTTTGAGACGGCAACACTGCATTACTGGCCGTTTTCGACACAGTCGATTTTTCATGTGCTTTTAGACGCGATTTTGCCAGGTTGAGGCCGCGTCCACACAAATGTTGAAAACGCATACTTTGTATGCGTTTTTGCCGACCTTCTGCATCAAAACGATTGAAAACGGAGATGTTTATCGATACAAAAAAGAGGTCTTTGAGGAAGCTCTCCAAAGTGAAGACTTTGAAAAAGAGGTCTATCGTTTTGGTGTGGACGGGGATAACAGAGCTTTCCGAAAACACTGTCGACACAACTACTTATGTGAGTCCAGTTTCCTAAAACATGGCGGCAGTCGCTGGTAGTGTTGCAGGTGCCGTTGAAGCTTGCACGTAAGACACTAAATGGCCTGGGAACGCCAACACACCTCCAGATACCCTTTTTTCATTTCTTTAGTGTGCATGGTGGGAATCGGTTTGACAAACCCTTGCGTGGACACAGATCTTTTGATTCGTTTTTCAAAACAGTTGAGACGGAGGTTTTCGGAAATGCTTTAGCGTGGACAAGGCCTTAATCTTCTATGTTAAGCACCGGCGATTTTCGGGGCTATTTCACGGTGATTTGATGGGATACGGCAGGAAATCGTACGCGATGGGCGAAAAAAGCTCTTAATTAATAATAATATTGCACGCCCTACTCCTGCCACTGCATAGCACTTCAAAATCGCAATTCGATTTCCTATAAATATCACAGCGAACACCGCCTATAGTGAACACCGGCGATTTGAAATCACATTTAAAATCGCCGCCTTAAATACATCAACAACCATTGGGTAAACTGTCCGTTACCTTTACTGGCTAAAACGTCAAGGGAGTCAAGGGAAACTGAAGTCCAGTCTGACCAAATCTAATGTGGAACACGTCAGTGAGAGCAGCTAACGTTGGTTAGCTGGGTCAATGATGAGATTTTAAATGACTGTATGATCTTGTACATAAGAACTTTTAGACAGTCAAATCCGATAACTTGGACCCTCATGGTTAGACTATCGAGGGTTAAATAAAGGTTGTGAGTGAAGTAGGGAAACTACTTCCATTTCATGAAGAGAAATTCGAAATTCTTTTGAAAGATTAAGAAGAAGATTCAGTTGGACTTAATTACAGTGGAGGTTTGTACCAAAGAATGCAATTCTAATCTTACAGGTTTTTTCTGCAAACACTAATAACCTTGCTGCAGTCTACAATCAGATTAACGAACCATTCCAAGCAAGATATCTACGGTTTGTACTGGTGGAATGCACAACAACATGTTGTATTCGAGTCGAGGTCCATAAAGCAAGTGGAAACCAGCAACAAGTTAATGGTAATACGTGTTGAATAATCTGTCGTTCAATCCATCCATTCTCATAGCGATTCGAAAAGCATTTTGCTTTTCTGGAAGCGAATTCTATTTTTGTCTCCTGTTAACATATGAACCGGCCAATCTGCAAAACATAATCCAAATGTTTGCTTATAATTTCCATAACCTTCTAAACGGGTAAATATTACTTATTACCCCAGTTAACAGTTGTCCTTTGTTTCTTTTCAAGAGTTTCGCAGACTGATATTAACTGCAGGGAATCCATTCACTTCAACTGGTATCAGTTTCTTTCGATTTCACGACAAAGCAGCTGCCTCCAGTGATTACAAACTACGCATCAGCATGGCATCAAGGCTTTGGGAGTTGACCCTTAACACCATTCCTTCATCTTGGTTTCACGTGGCCATCACGTGGGATAGTAGTGCAGGGTTAAAGTACTACGAAAACGGGCTTTTGAAGGGCCAGGCTACAAGTTCTACGGCGTATTCCCCAGATGTGCTGAGTAGTACAAAAATGCTGTTAGGAAGCGCCACAAATGTTTTCACTTGTACTGTTTCTGAGAATTTGCAGATGTTTTGGTTAATGTTTTGGACCAAACAGCTTTCTTCAGATGGTGTCAAGGAATTCATGAAAACAGGTATAGATAATTACGAAACAAGGCTGTTTAAAAGAACCTAAGGCAAGTTTCTATTGTCAACTTAACTTGACAAAGGAAACTTGCCTTATCAAGACAGCTCCTACAACATATTTTTGTATACTTTGTTTTTGTTAATATACATTTTGTATCAAAATGATTTTCTCGTGAACTCATACCCCTATCGCGTCTCAATTAAGGGGAATTGATTGACTCCCCTTGGGTGCTGCTGAGTTACAGTATTTTAAAAAGATAAACTTTTAAAGTGAACTGCTTTACAGAATAAGGAAAATATTGTGGTACGTCATTAAATATGGCGGCCAGAATGGCCGCCATCTGAAAGTCGAGTCAAAGTAGTTACTAGAATTTATCATAGAACCTTAGTAACGACTTTTTTCCTCGTTTTCATCACTTTTGGCAATTTGCTTTCTATTTGAAGACAATAAATCAAGTTTACAGCAAGAGAAAATTATTTATCAGGAGCAAAGATACTGACCCTTAAATTTTTTTGTGTTACTGAGTTTACACACCCTTTGTAGTCGGGGGTGTAATGGGTGGGAGGGAGCAGACGAAAAACGGGAGACAGTTTCCTCCGTTCATTCAGAGAAGGAATTCCAGCTGTATGTGATTTAAAAAAACTTAATTGCTTTACATTGTAGTGTATTACAGCGATATAGAAACTGCGCTGGTTAATAGAGTTGATGATGATTTCGACTGGCAAGCAGGGCAGGTCTGCACTCCAAGCGTTGATACTGGACCTTGTAGCACGACTCTCAACCAACCACCGTACACAAGTAAGAGTAACTACCGTCGGCCGTATCTAACAGGAACTAAGTGACTATCAAACGCAGCAAAGTTTGAATGCAAATATTTTTGCTTTTACACAAGAAGTTGCTCTTAGAACATCAACAGAACGAAATCGAATGATTTTCTCAAAGGCAGAACAAACCAAAATCAGTTTTTAGCGATTTCTCAAGGAAACAGAAAGAAATTTGAAAACGTTAGCCTCGTCCCTGTTGTTCAAAGATCGAATAATTCTATCCACCAGATGAATCACTATCCAGAGGATAGTGAACTTTGTCTTGTTAACTCTCGAACGTACACGCAAAGTCACATCCTCACAGTGGTACAAGGGAGGGGGGGGAGGGGGTTGATGGACCTCCCTTGGGTCTTTGGTATGTTACAATATTTGAAAAGATTTACTTTAGTAGAAAGGCTGTGATGTTTTCTTCAAGATGAGGTTACACTATGAGTTGCGGCGCTGCTGGGGGCCTGCTGGGGGCCAAAAAACGGCGGAAATTGACACTTTTCAATGATAGATATGCCGAATATGACATAATTAAGCACTCTGCTTCTTTTTGTCAACATTTTGTGCTTTTTTTATCACCTAAAAGAAGTGAAAACACGCATATTTACGCAAAAATGGCTTGACTACCTGCTACTTATGACGTCGTATCTTGTAACCACTCTAACCGATTCTTGCCAAACTTGTGTCAAATTGTGTCTAAGGGATATGCATACAACTACTGAAAAGGGCAGGTGGTGATGAAAAACACCTTGGAAAAATTCATGAAAAACCTTATGGGGGGTGGATGCCAACCCTCAAAAGGTTCCCCCCCCCCTGTAAATCCGTAGGTTAACATTTATCCGGTCGATAGAGTTATCCATCCTTTGAACAACCGGGCCCCTCAATTATAGTATCAGATACTGGTAGAGTGCAATGTATCTTTTAGCTTTTTAAAGTATTGGTGAAAGTAGTTGAAATTAGAGCTTCATTTTAAAGGATTTTGAATGAATTTGGGTTATTCGAACAGAATAGAGTTTAGTTAACAGACGTCATGTTTAAATTAAGTATGCTAACGCACATCTTAACTTTAAGAGTTGGTGGCCCTTTCACGTACACGTCTGCTACCAACGTCACATGTTAGCGCAAAGCTGCAGCAGAAGTCTTCAAAGTCTGTCATCTAAGCAAATCTTGCGTAGTTGTTCTTTTATTAAAAATCTTGGATTTTTATACTACCATTCCGTAATGCCCTTCTTACTGGCTCAAGGAAAGCATTCCATTTTTCTTTCCCAAGCCTGAAGACGTCATTATCCTTGACGGCACTTCTTTCATTACGATGTATCGTTATTTATTTCATTACGATTTTCCTTCAGTGAAATAGTATTTCCTTCAAACAAAGGTTCGGGTGTTACGGTGGTCTGACGTACCCGTTGTTTCACAACTCAAGCTGCATTCTTGACTCTCTTGTCCTCTCATAAATATATTCTCTTTTGCAATCATATTTCTTCAGCACCCAAGGTGGGAGCCTCTATTGGATAAACATTTTTTTTAGTTATGCTTCGACTCTGTCACTACCACAACCAAACCTTGATTCGGGTAAAGTGAAATCTAACCTAAGACGAAATCATGCGGTATGACAGCCTATATGCCGGAAAACTCTTTAGGTGCCTATCCAGGGGGAACCAAATAATAATAATAAAGCAAACTAGCTATATCGCGAAACACCAGTCAGTCAAACTATACTAAGAAAAAAACATTAATTAAGACTTCAACCTGCCTACACTCCTGCTCTTCTGCAATGCTTCCCTACCGTCACTTTATTAATCATTTAAAGAAGAATATATATTTTTATTTTAGGGGTCTTTCACTAGTGAAAGGTTTAATTTCTACTCCATTTCTCTCCAGAGTTCTTTTTCATAGAGTCATCATTTCCCCGAACCAAAGGACAGCGTGCGCGAATTCAAACACCGTACACACTAAGTAATTATGATTGCCTAAGATTCTCCTACCACATGCGAGGAAACAACATCGGTCGATTGAATGTGTTTATGAAAAGTTATAATGGGCAGGAGAGCCTGCTGTGGCGACTGGCAGGCCATCAGGGGTACTATTGGAACAGTGCTGGTGTCCCTGTGATCAGCGATCATGCGTACTCGGTAAAATGCTTTCATCATTTATTTATTTATTTATTCATTTATTTGCTTATTTATTCATAAGCTTAAAATAAATGCCAAGAGCTATACGGAGTTAAAAACGTTTTATTTGTTTGCTTTTTTTTTGGGGCCTTACTTTGCTTGTTTGTCTTTTGGTTGATAGGTTAGTTAAGCTGCAAGTCTTTAAACGTGAAAAATGAGCAACAAAATCGCATGCAAAATATAAAAGTAGTAAGCTGTCTTAATATAGAATTAACTATTTCATAGTAACCTGTAACTAAACTAACAATCATAGCAAGCTTTCGCTAAAATAACAATAATAGTAATGAGCTATTGTTGTGAGCAAACTTTCGTTGATATAATCAACTATTACAGTAAGCTGTTAGCTGCACTAAAATAGTGAGCTGTTGTTAAGAGGTAGTTTAATCTGTACATCCAGTCCCTTATATTTAGCAACAAAAAACTTTACTATTTTTAACTTTTCTAATTATTCCTCAGGTTATATTTGAGGGAAACGTCGGAGATGGATATAACGGAGATATTGCTGTTGATGACGTCATACTGACGATAGACAGCTCCTGTATGTTGACACCCGCACAGGCATTTAATACTACGAGAGGTAAATGGTTCTCGTTACATCAATCTCGTTCCCAGGGTCTTTTCCTCGCTCCCTCTTGGATGGGGAGAGGGAAGGCCCTGGGAAAGAGGTTTTTGTTTCATAAGCAAATCATAAATTAACAGTTTTAACATGTTTGTACATCTTCACTATTTCAGACAGCTTGCACAACCTCTTACCATTTAATGAGTGCCAAGATCATGTCAACTTAAGAACCAAAAGGCCCTTCAGAGTAGCCGTCATGTAAAACCAACAGGTTTTAAAATAAGTCAATAGGTTTTCAATTATAGTTATACTAGTGCTAGTATTGTTGTTGTAAATACGATTTTGTAATTTTTCAATTGTAGATTATGGTTATTACTTTTATTATCATTGTTTGCAAGCCCCTAGCAATTCAGTTTTGTACTGTCATTGAGGTATTAATAAACCATCTATCTATCCACCATCTACCATACTGAGAGGTTATGTAGCGAAAACCTGCATCAGATGGCTTGGCATTTCTACTTATCTTAGCCTTTCAAAATAAAGAGTTACTTATGACGACACATCACAGTATGGTGCATATTCAGTCAAATGAAATCTTTATTTTACAACAGTGTTTTCAGTAATTCAAGTCAGGAAATCTAGGACGACTATAATACGTCCTATTAGTAGAATTCACCTTGGTCGTTTGCAAATGCTTGAATCCGATTGGCTATTCGCTGACAGACACTAACCTCGCACTTCATGCCCTTTAGAAAAAATTAGTTTGTTTACTTATTTCTAAATGTGACCAAATTACGTTTTGCTCTCGATTTGGAAACATTTAGTAGTCAGTCAGTCAGTCAGTCAGTCAGTCAGTCAGTCAGTCAGTCATTCAGTCAGACAATCGCTCACTCGCTAGCTCGCTCGCTCATTTATCATTTATTCATTCATTCAGTCAGTCAGTCAGTCATTCAGTCACTCAGTCAGTCGATTCAGACAGTCGGTCAGACATTCAATCAGTCAGTCACTCACTCCTCACTCACTCACTCGCTCGCTCATTCATTCATTCGTTCATTCATTCATTCATTCATTCATTCATTCATTTTTTCATTCATTCATTCATTTATTCATTCATTCATTCATTCATTCATTCGTGAGCAATACTGAGTAAACTCAGCTACGTCTCCCTCATTAATTGTTCACAGAAATCTTGACCTTGTAGCCTACTTGATAGATTGCTGCAATTGCTTTGGTTTGTATTCACAACCTAAAATGCAATGTTTCTTCATATAGGCGTTCCTTACCATTGATTCCTTAGCATTTTCCTTGGCAGTCTTTAATTAAGTGAATGCAATACTGCGATTTAGCTTTCTTGATACTGCGGTAAACGCGGTTCCTCAAGGTGCGATATAAATGCCGCTGCTCACTCAGAGAAGCGCCCTCGTGGTCCATTTTAAACGTGGTCTCTCCAAAGCCATTTTATAGTTAAGTAGTTTTAATTACATTAAGTATTTTTAATTAAATTGTTATCATAATTTTTTTAGAATTAGTATCTTATCCTCCCCATACACATACGTTTTCTGATTGCTGTGTTTTGTATTTATGTAGTTCCTAGATTTTATCTTAGGTTTTGTATTTAGTCTTTTAGAGTACCCTTCTGTAAATTACTTCGAGTGAAGTTGGTATCCTCAATAAAGATTGGAATCATATCACAAGTATTTATTCAAGCCCAATCGTTTATTTTGGTACTCAATAATAAGTTAACAAATCAAAGATCGGTTTTTCTTTTTTCCCAGGCTTCAGATCCGAAGTCATTGGACACATACCTAGCTACGTAAAACTACTCAACGACTGGCTAACCGAGGAGGGATTTGGAGGCGAGTTATGGACACCGTGCTACAGATCTTCAAGTGATCTTGTGGTTAGCAAACCGAGCATGCGTGACAGATGTTACAACAAAGGACCTATAGTTGGAATATTTCGCGTGAATAACTACATCTTTGGCTCATTTTTTGATCAAAATTTGAATGGTATGTTGTTTTCAAGTGAATCAGAAACGTTATGGACAACTGGAAAGGACAAACTCAAATCAAACTTGCACGCGAGTTGACGCAAATATTGCCATTACCGTTTAACTAAAGCAACTAAACACAAATTGGCCCGGTAGTAAAAGGTTCACGAGCACAAAGCTGTAATGTGGGGGCTTTTTTGCGACTTGTAACTGGCTTGCGTTACTTTTGAGTATCTTTGCCACTTTAGAAACTTGTTCGGGCTTGAGTTCAAGTAAAAAATATAACGGAAATCACTTAGTTATGAAAAATAATCCATCACATGACAGAGCATGTCAGAATTAGCAAAAATCCGATAAAAAACGTCTCTATTTTGGAAAGCTTACTCCCCTCCTGTACGTTGCTCTCTCTTAGGATACAAACTCTGTAAATTGTCCAATATTTGGAAGCCATTTACACTGTTTCTAATCAACCGAATAGTTCCAAGTTTGGTAAGATTGCCAATTTTCAGGTGCCTTACCAGACAACAAGCTTAATTTTGGTAAATTGATTAATCTCAAAAACTTGTTCCCAGTCCTGTACACGGGGCCAATGGCCACTCTGTACCCATGACAAGACTGCGGATGCACGTTGAAATCTCCAGATCTACGTTGACTTACAACTTAAATCATTTAGTAAAGGCCCAGTGTTTTGATAAAATGAGAGTGATGTTCGTTATGCCAAGGCTATTGTGTTGTTCTATTGTTAAGTAAATTGTGCTGTTGATTTATGCCAAGTTTATATTGTTGTCGTTCTATTGTGGTCGTTGTGACGTTACTCAGGTCTTGGTATATGGCGCACTACCCTAAAAAAATCAGAAAGTCGGTGTTTCAAGGCCTGGTGCGCTGCATCACGTTGTATTGTTTCCTCAGACAAGAAAATTATGTTCACATTGTCTCCCCCATCCAGGCGTATAAATGGGTAGAGGGCACGAACTGCTGGAGGTACCCTGAGATGGACTAGCATTCCAGCTGGGAATGCTAATACTCTTAACGCTTTATTGCAAGAGAAATCGGAGTTACCTGGCGATCGTGCGACCGTGTGCGACCGCGCGACCGTTGCGGTCCGTTGCGACCGTTGAGGCCGTTGCGGTAGTGTGCGTCTTCGCCTTCATCCTTACCTTAAAATTCCCACACGCACTAAGTTTGGTCCTACAGCTGTTAAAACGTATACTTCAGCTGCTACGGTAAACAGCTATTTCAATTGACGTTGTCAGATGAAAGCTTAATCCTACGCGACATGACCGCAGGGTAATAATATGTGGGTACACGTGGAGCACGTGCATGGTATGTGTAAATTAGAAGTAGGAAAAACAGACCATGAAAGATATGGAACATGAATTTTTGCACTTCATGCCAAGAACTAACAACTAAAAATGGAAAGGTCAATCAGGATTTCCGCTGCCAATAATCGGATGGTGCCTATTTATTACTTGTGCCTATTTATTACTTGTACTGACCAACTTCTAACAACCATGAAACTAAGACTGATTTGCAACCACCCACACTACCCTTCGGTCTTGTCGCGTAAGCTTGAGTTGATCCGACAACCTTGATTAATTGAAATAGCTGTATTCAAAGTATTATTTCTCATCTATTCTGGACAACATATATCACTAAAAGTAAGACTCTTTAAATAGATGGCTATTTCAGTTTTTCTCAGTGACACATTCTTTTTCATTTTTTCTTTCCTTTTTTTAAATAGAAAAGATATGTCTAGCAGGGAAGCCATTACCGAGTACAAAGGCTTTTATGTTCACCTTGAAAAACAACGAGAACTTAGGACCTTGCAAAATGAAACTTAAACCATCCACAAGGAAGAAAGCCATAAATTGTAAAAGATGGTGGTTTGGAAACGACTTCCAATTAATCCACCGTAACGTTGTAAAGACAAAATTCTTCACAACGTACGAGACTCCTTCCGGGGTTGCTGATCCGACAACCTTTCTCGCGGGGAATGAGACAGCAGTTCTGAACTTTTTGGAGATTCTACATCTATCAGGTGTGTCTTCACAGCTAGTAGTATCCTAGACTAACAGCAGTCTCTTTTTCGCCTAGAGGCTCATCGAACGCGTCATGTTTCCACGTGGCATGCGATTTTTGCGCTTGCTGGCGATTTTGGCGCTTACTCGCTTGCATGTTCTTTTCGCTCGACTATTCCTAAGCGTAATAAAGACTAATCGTAATCTAATGACGTCCTTTCTTTGGTGATATAAGTTTGCACCCTCCTCTTACTGATCTCGTACCGTCACTATAGAGAATTCCTGGTGCACAGTGGCAGTGCTACATTTCAGTTCAGACAAACGTTTTTGAACTGGACGGAATTGAACAGTCGTAGGTGGACAAGTCGTGGTTAAGCTGCCTTCCATCTCTAATACCTCCCCCCCCCCGCCTCCAACCTTCTTTCTGCTTGTGTCAAAGGCACGGTAACGTCAGGAACAATCTGGAATTCTACTAGACTGGCTTGCATTTGTTGAATCAATGGTTTGACACTCAAAGTGCTAGGCCGCCGATATTAAACGCTCCAAGATCAACATGCTGTCAAACGCTTCTGACAGTAAATTCCTTGCAACTTGTTCATTACAAGGAATATCCCTCAGTCATAAAGGGATTTCAGCCAGTATAATATTGTATCGCGTGTCTTTTTAGCGGTCTAATGTAATAAAGTATTGCCACCCTAAAAATCGCAATTAGTTTATAACAGTAATAACAGTTTTATAACACTTTTAATTTATAGACAGCGTATGCCACCCCACTTGTTCAGCGGGACAGAAATGTGATGAGTTGACTGGGAAATGCTACTGCGACAACAGCGAACGAGACGTGGAGTGGTGTGAAAAAAGTATTAGTGGCGTTATTGCAGGTATTTCCTCTTCCTTCAACTCATTCCCTGATAGAAATAAGATGAGCAATAAGTTTTAAGAGCACCTGTCTGTAAAAATCAGACAAAATCAAAATTCCGCGGCAAGGGTGGAAAATTTGATTTCTTTCATATTTTAATATTAGATAGCCTAGGGTATAACTAAAATCACTGGATACTTTTTTTGGCAAAACATCCTTTTATTTCAAAGAAAAAAATGCAAATAACGAACTTCCGTTAAAGTCCCCATTTGAAGCAGTAAATTATAACAACAATTTGAGGCGTTCGCGTGCAAAAACAAATCCCTCTGTCGTCTTTTAAACGCTCAATTTTACTTTTGCCATCTCTCAAGAGCTTCAAAAATGATTTTGGTACAAACTGCATTTTTCTTTGTGTTTGAAATAATTTAATTTTGAAAGGATACATTTCTCATCAGGAAAAGTACTTCGTGATTTAAATTATTTTTCACCATGTGCTAAACCTTTAAATCGATTCAGCTTCTGGCTGTTGAATTAAGAAAAGATGTTCTCAGGATTGCTGCAAAAATTTCTTGGGCAATGATTGAGAGCGACGCGAGAGCTTTTCAAAGTTCGTTAAAATGCAGGTTATTTGACCCTTCCTGGCAACATTCCATTCGCGAGTCATGCACGTATTTTAATGCGTTTCGACCCATATGAGATCGAAACAGTTCGAAATGCTCTAACCTCATTTGCTGTAGAGGACAGGTCCAGAGGCCAATCCCGAGTGATTCTCTTTTCGTTCGACGTATTTTGGTCCTGCTGATGACGTCCAATGAACACCGCTAAGTGGGTCAGAGTATTGTAAACGGTCGAACAGCTCAACAACAACCTTTCTTGCAAAACGTTCGACATCTTTCTACACTGTGACATCTTACTAAACGGTTCAGTGCTTATGAGTGTTGCCTAGTTGGCAATACACGAAAAGGTTCTTATCACTACACACATGTCGCCGCCATAAACGTGGCCAGAGTTCTATCTAGCCCGCATCACGCAATGCAAATCATCGGAATGGACATTTTACTAGGGGTAGGGGAAGGGCAAAATCTGCCCTTTGAACGGCTCAGGTTTTGAGAAATGGGAGGAACTAGTAATGGACCAAAAATTCGAAACAAAATTAGTGTTACATTTAGACACCTCAACCTCCTGTGCCAGAATGCAAAAAAGTAGTCACCTCTCGGGGTGAGTTGTAGGAATGCAAATAACAATGTTCGAACACGAAAAAAAGCTAAAAAGGGTACGTGTACTAGCTTAAGTTAAAAACCTCTTCAAAACGTCGAGTCCAGAACATTAAAATCGTTTCTATCAGGGAAATTGCGATGTGACTAACTAGTTTGTGCTTATTGTTTTGAGAGGGGGACCTCGGACTTTTTTTCACAAATGATACATACTTACATACATGAACTGCTTTGCTAGGTTATTGTTGGTTCCATTTTCTTGTTGGCGGAGTTAGTGAATACAACACTAGACGAATCAAAAGCTTGAAAACAATTGTTCCTTTACTTTTATGCACCAAGAATACCCAGGCCCGTAGAAGGGGGAGGGGCAGGGGGGCTCGAGCCCCCAGAATTTTTGGAAGTTGAAAAACATTACAATGCCAAAAAATATATAATTAAAACGAATTAATGTGCGATGCTAAATGTTCCTTTTATAATTTTACAACCTTTAACAGGGCTTGACATCTGTTGAGTCACTAGCCACCGGGCAAGTGGGCTTCAAAAATCTACCTGCCCACCGCACATTTCAGTCGCCCAGGTTCCTTACCAATGCCTTTCTTCACCCATATCACCTTGACCCTGGCAGTATAGCTTTACTGTAAAGGACCTTAAATGCTTTTAATATAGCTAAGCGACTGCCCTGTATTTGCTGCAAGCTTTAAGTTCATCATGTTGTTTTAAAACAAGTCTAAGGAACAAAACTATATTTATCTCACCAGTCGAGTGATAAAAGTTACGTACACGTTTACGAGACTTAGGTAAAACAGGTCCGAAATTCGTAGCTTGGTTGTCGAAATGTTTCAATTATAACAAACCTTGTAACTTTAAGGGTACTTTTTTAAAACTGATGCTATAAATCTGGTAGATGTTGCCAACAACTTTGTCGGCGAAAAAGCAAACAGGAAGCAGCTTTTTGGCAAATTTTCAACGAACGATGTCCCCAAAAAGGTGTCGTTTTGACGAAATCGACACAAACTGTGGCATTGTGAACAGAGTTAGTATCTATTTGAGTGTGTATTTTGAAGGGGGGGGAAGGCTTTGACTAGGCCAATTTGCTCGCAGCATTTATTTCAGCCTTGCTACGGGCCTGATACCACAAGTTACAAGTCAGCTTAGTTTTAGCCGAGCGGCAAGTTTTTTTTTTGGCTTTTTTTTTACAACGAACGCTTGAGTACAATAACGATATGTCCCAGCCAGCGTGCAAATCTTGGAATAGTGTCGACCAGAAGCTGCAGCACAAGGGGCCGGGTTCCGCGCCACTGTAACGAAAAGGAGAGTGGCCAAAATGTTAAAAAGTGAAAGAGGACTGGGGAAACAGGCATCTGAAGTTATCTTAGGGGCCGTCCACATATTCACAAGTTCCCCACTTAACGTCCACTGGACGGTAAGGGGGGGATGGGGTTGAGGAAAGTCAAGATTTGGACTTTAAAGGGGGGTTTCTAGGACAAAACCAAAATAACGCGTTGAGAAAGCACATTTTACTTATGTTGATAACAGAACATGAAGGGAAAAACGTACCACCGTAGAAAATGAGAACAAACTTGGTGCCGCTGTGATCTACGTAGTTTGTCACTTATAAAGATGGTGCAGGAGGAACACGCGCTCGCTAAATTTTACAAAACTAAATTCATCGGCTCTAGGAAAAACATGGAGTGCGAAATTCCAAGTGGACGTTAAGGAGGAGGGGTTAAGGTGTATGTAGAACGGAAAGAGGTAAAAGGCGTTTAAGTGCAAGAAGCTTGACGTATTTCTGTTATGATATCCTCATATCCATTATGATAAGTATGCTGGCTGCTGTGAGAGATCTCGCTCACTGGGAACCTGTCTCAGTGATTCGTAAACAGAAATTCAGGAACAGAACCTCATTTTTTGTTACCATGGTTACGTGCCATATTTCACAGTCTTCAAACAGCACTGACGTGTAATCTCGTTCCCAGTTCTTGCGGGTGGGCGAAGATCTGGTCAAGTAAGAAAATTCGATTTTTTTGTTTGGCTGTTTCAAAACATGGCTGTCACAGCGCTAAAATTTGAACGTGCGTTGCGAGGCTTCTCAGGGCCTCTAGGGAATTCAAGGCCTGTTTTTATGCAAATTACACATTGTGCACGCAATCATAATATATGCATTCTTGGAACATTTTGTTGTTTACAGTCGGCCTCAAAGTCAGGAAGATTTCTTCTCAGTTCTCCATAGCATTATAAAGCTTTTTCTAACGAATAACGAGGTTCCTCTTTAAGATTCTACCGTAAGAATAGTCATTGCATGTAGCCGCCGAATGAACAATTAATCAAATAAAATATTATTTACCCGAACTGAGCTTTGATGATGGCTATCTCTAGAATAAAGAACGAAGAATCGGGACACGGAGAACGGGGAACGGAGAATGGGAACGAGGAACGGGGAACGGGGAACGGGGAACGGGGAACGGGGAACGGGGAACGGGGAACGGGGAACGGGGAACGGGGAACGGGGAACGGGGAGCGGGGAGCGGGGAGCGGGGAGCGGGGAGCGGGGAGCGGGGAGCGGGGAGCGGGGAGCGGGGAGCGGGGAGCGGGGAGCGGGGAGCGGGGAGCGGGGAGCGGGGAGCGGGGAGCGGGGAGCGGGGAGCGGGGAGCGGGGAGCGGGGAGCGGGGAGCGGGGAGCGGGTTAGGGTTAGGGTTAGGGGAATCTCTAAAATGGGGAATCTCTAAAATGGGGAATCTCTAAAACGGGGAATCTCTAAAACGGGGAATCTCTAAAATAGGGAATCTCTAAAATAGGGGATCTCTAAAACGGGGGATCTCTAAAATGGGGAATCTCTAAAATAGGGAATCTCTAAAATAGAGAATCTCTAAAATGGCGAATCTCTAAAATGGGGAATCTTTAAAACGGGGAATCTCTAAAATAGGGAATCTCTAAAATAGGGAATCTCTAAAATAGGGAATCTCTAAAACGGGGAATCTCTAAAATAGGAAATCTCTAAAACAGGGAATCTCTAAAATAGGGAATCTCTAAAACAGGGAATCTCTAAAATGGGGAATCTCTAAAATGAAGAATCTCTAAAATAGGGAATCTCTAAAATGGAGAATCTCTAAAATGGGGAATCTCTAAAATGGGGAATCTCTGAAATAGGGAATCTCTAAAATAGTGAATCTCTAAAACGGGGAATCTCTAAACTATGGAATCTCTAAAATAGGGAATCTCTAAAATAGGGAATCTCTAAAATAAGGAATCTCTAAAATAGGGAATCTAAAACAGGGAATCTCTAAAATAGGGAATCTCTAAAATGGGAAATCTCTAAAATAGGGAATCTCTAAAATAGGGAATCTCTAAAACGGGGAATCTCTTAAACAGGGAATCTCTAAAATAGGGAATCTCTAAAATAGGGAATCTCTAAAATGGGGATTCTCTAAAATAGGAAATCTCTAAAACGGGGAATCTCTAAAACAGGGAATCTCTAAAATAGGGACTCTCTAAAATAGGGAATCTCTAAGATGGGGATTCTCTAAAAGAGGAAATCTCTAAAACGGGGAATCTCTAAAATAGGGAGTCTCTAAGACGGAGAATCTCTAGAATGGGGAATCTCTAAAACGAGGAATCTCTAAACTGGAAAATCTCTGAAATGGCAAACCTTAAAATGATAGCATCGGTTCTTTAGAAACTCAGCTTAACGGGGATAAAGGTCAAGGTCGCGTTCTATGACTGATTGATTTCGATCACTTCGTAGGTTTCTGGTTTTCATGGCTGGTGGGTTAACTGGCGATGTATAGTACGATCAGACCTCAGACGTCCGTTAAGAAGGGTCTTTTTAGCTCCCTTCACGGACTATTGATTTCACTCCGCGGTTTGAAAAAAATAACCACGTGATTACAAGTTTATGGATCGCAAGATCGGCAAAGATCAGCAACGCTCAACTTTCGGTGAATGAATTTTTATTCGACGTCATATTCCTTGGCCTCATATAACACTTTTCCTGAATTTTTCCTCAAGGGCGACCTTTTATTTCAGGAACGGCGCTATTTGAGATGATTGCCAGTTCATTCATTCATCGCATTTTCAAGCTTACAGATCTTGGGTTCAGCTTGTAGTCATCGAACTTGTGATCATGTGGTCATTCTTTTCAAACGCGCGGAGTGAAATCAATGGCCCATGAAGAGGGCCAAACCCCCCCCCCCCCTCCAAAAACGTCTGAGGTCGATACTAACTATGATTTTCGGTAGGGAAACAAATGGGATCATCAGTTGGGTTGTGAATTTCAGAGTTCGCGTTATGTAAATCTCTGCTTGAAAGGCGCACTAATAAATTACCGTCTTATCTATCTGATCTATACTCAACGGGCCTGTGGAGCCAGGGTAGCATCTGTAAGACTTACCTATACACGTGAACGTGACAACGTATTTATTGTAATCGCCAGAGCCTGTATAGCTTACTTGAGCAGATCGACTCATTCGGTAACCTGAAGTGCAAAGCATAAAGGTTGATTTCCACTGTTACGTAAATTTTGCGTGCGTGCGGGCGTGAATTTAACTGGTTTTACGTGCGTAAATAAAATTAGAGACGATGAATGAACGGCTTACGTAAACGTAAAAAGGTAACTTCCTAAATCAAGTTCGGATCTTTAAGCAGCGCTTCCATTATTAAGAGGCTCTGACTGTAAATATCGAGAATCGGCGGACAAGCTCAAAAAATCGAAAATCCTGAAAACTTGCCAGAAGAACACTTTTGGGGAGCTATCTTCGAAAATATTACTTAAACCTTCTGGAATTCTATTGTTTTCGGGAAATTCGGAAAAACGGTTTTGCTTAATTTATTACGCAATAATCAGGCTTAAAATTAAACAAATTGAAAGCGCTTGCTTTTAAACAATTTGCAACGCCAGAAAACAATTTTAATTTTAAATGATAGCAATACTCTTCTACTTTCTATCAATAGGAATTGCATGGAGCTTTGCTTTATTTCTGTGGTTTGGTGGTTCTTTGAAACAAAGCCATTTTGCGCACTTCGGAAAAAGGCAAAAATTGGTAAACTTTAGAGGCTTAAAATGGGTCTTGGTATGTCTAATATCGAATTGAAATAAACACTGTGATAAAGTTTGGCCCTACTTCTATTATAATATGAAATAAAACTGGGCAATTCAGGCTCGCGCTGACAAAAACACAAAATCGCGAACCAGTGTTGCCAAAAATTGAACAATGAAATGAATGAAATGAAAAGTAGTAGTTTGGGTGAGCTCAATTTAGAGGATTTTATTTACTGAAGACACACAAAGAATGAACTAAAACATTCCTTCAATCTATTCTTGCATTGTTTTGGGCTTATACTATTTCTACGTAAAACTAAAGAGGAGGAGAAAAAGTTTTAAAAGTTCTACACAGCTGTTGGGTGACCTGAGTCACGTGAATATTTTTTGTCAATTTGTCAACCTACTTATGGCAGTTTTTAAATGCGGTCTCTTTCATTGGCCGCTGTTTTATGCATGGCTAGTTCTCCAGCGAATACCGTACGCATCCCTGTGTTTGGGGCATACTGTCATGTGCAGCTGATATTCCACTGGCACGAAAATTGCGACAGGCAAGTCTAGAATTAGTTTCGTATACATATGACACCTTTCTCTTCGAGACAATTTGCAACATACTTTCTCTTCTCTCTTCGAGAGAAGAGAAAGTATGTTGTTGTGTACGTGATGCGATCGCTCTTTTCAAACGGCTTCTAAGATTTTGGGCGACTTTTTGAAATGACACTATTTTGACCAGGAGCAAAAGTGCATCATTATTATTATGATTTATACGCATTTGTCAAAAATTGTGCTGTTCCTATCGATATTAGTTGTGGTTACACACACCTTGGGTTTGGGGTCTTCCGGAGGGTAAACGGTTTGGGTCTGGTTCAGCTCAGGTTTCATGTTACCCTTGGGGATGCGGTTACACGGTAAAAGACACCCCTCAGGGTAAAATATGATTAGATATGAGTTAACTGACCTTGCAAATTGGCGGGAGAAGTGCAGATCAACATGGATGACACAAATCGAGATCTAGTAAGCTTAATTTCAGTGATTCTCCTGCTTATTATTCGACAGTCCTCCATACATATAACAGTACAGCAGTTTTTTTCGAGAAGACACCGAAGAAGGCGCTTTCAACTATGCTACCTTCAAGGTTTGTCGGCATTTTATTTACATTTACGAGCTCGTCGCGAACTTGCTCGCCGGCCAAGAAGAGCTTGGGTATTTACACGACCACAGAATTGGTTTCAGCAACTTCTAAATAACAATGCACTGAATCACCGGTGGAAAGAGACTACAACTCGTGCTACAAGTAGGCGCGAAATTAACCAAGCGCATCAGAGGTCACGTCAGAGCCCTGCAGGCGATTTCCTGTATTAGCTACGTTCTGCTTTGTGATTGGCCAAGCCACCTCGGGGAGCAGATAAACCGTACTTTTTACCCCGCCGTCAGGACGGGGTCTAGTAGTACCCATTTTTTACCCCGCCGTCAGGACGGGGTCTAGTAATACCCATTTTTTTTCCGTGGTTTTTTTTTTTTTTTTTTTGGTGGTCACTTGCCCCAGACCTCCGGTTTTCGCTCGGCCAAACAAATACTCGTCGTGTCTTTCGCTACACAGCCAAGGGCTTTTATCTTGAGTGACCGTAGCATATTTTACACCCCCCGGGGGGGGGGGGGAACAACGGCGGGGTCTAATGCCCCTGGGGCTTTTCTTGTTTTCATTATTTTCCATTTTTTTGGTGGTCACTTGCCCCAGACCTCCGGTTTCTGCTCGGCCAAACAGACTTGTCACGTCTTCAGCTACACAGGCTAGAGCTTGTATCTTGAGTGACCATAATATCTTTTACATCCCGAGGGGAGGGGAGAACGGCGGGGTAATGCCCCTGGGGCTTTTCTTGTCAGTTCAGGAACTGTCATGGGAAGTTCTTTTGTTCTTTTTAATGTATCCATGGAAATAACCCTAGGGCAGTTTCGGTCTGGGGAAAGCGGTTACACACAAAAACGTCTTTACCCGTGGGCAAACGCTATTTGCCCATGGGTAAAAGGGCTAGTGTAACCACGACTATTATTACACTTGTATAAATATGTTAAGAAACAACGCAAACCACGGACGTTCTGGCAGCGGGATCGGTATTTACGAGTTCTAAATGCTGCTGTACATCTAAGAGATATTAATACACAACTTGTTTGGTTTTACTTTGCAAGATCGCTGAGAACTCTTTCACGGTTTTAGAGGATAAGATTTTCATTGAAGAATATTTTCACGCTTGCATGAACGTGCAGTGATCGGTTGCGTGACTGGATTATTTTGAGTGATACTTTTGTGTTCCTTACTTTACACAGCCAAACTGAGCTCTCAATTTATACGCGTACGTCAACTTTAATGATTTGTAAAAGGAACCGTTTGGATTTTCGAGAACAATAGTTTTTTCCCCCAAAAAAACTGCAAATAACAAAGAAAGGCCATTGGTGCTGCAGAGTATAGACATCTGACAAAAAATGATAACCCACTGCACTCTAGTTTCACCAACAATTTTCCAAATTTGTTCGTAGTTCTTCAGAAAGACAAATGAAGATATCAGCGAATGCATCATCTAGTAGAAAGACCATCCGAAAATAGTTACAGTAAACGATTTGTCATATTTCAAGTCGTCCTTCCATTACAGTTTTTTTTCTATTATCCAAATTATGCACATTTTGGCAACACTGGTTCGCGATTTTGTGTTTTTGTCAGCGCGAGCCTAAATTGCCCAGATTTTTTATTTCATATTATAATAGAAGTAGGGCCAAACTTTATCACAGTGTTTATTTCAATTCGATATTAGACATACCAAGACCCATTTTAAGCCTCTAAAGTTTACCAATTTTTGCCTTTTTCCGAAGTGCGCAAAATGGCTTTGTTTCAAAGAACCACCAAACCACAGAAATAAAGCAAAACTCCATGCAATTCCTATTGATAGAAAGTAGAAGAGTATTGCTATCATTTAAAATTAAAATTGTTTTCTGGCGTTGCAAATTGTTTAAAAGCAAGCGCTTTCAATTTGTTTAATTTTAAGTCTGATTATTGCGTAATAAATTAAGCAAAACCGTTTTTCCGAATTTCCCGAAAACAATAGAATTCCAGAAGATTTAAGTAATATCTTCGAAGATAGCTCCCCAAAAGTGTTCTTCTGGCAAGTTATCAGGATTTTCGATTTTTTGAGCTTGTCCGCCGATTCTCGATATTTACAGTCAGAGCCTCTTAAATTTGTAAAGCAACTGTAATTTGTGTGTGGTAACTGCGAACACGGAATCGAATGGAACCAAACATAACGAAAAAGGAATAAAACGAAACAAAGCGGAAACACGAAAAAGAAACGGAAATTAATTTCACGTACTAAAATTTTGCTTAAAATTTCACGTACGTAGCCTGCGTATATACACGAATTAGGGGAAGGAATAATTCATGTCTGCACGCAAACGATGTCGGAAATTAAAATATCGCACGTGCACCGGTGCCACAATTTCTAGTTTGGGGAAAGTCTGATCAATGGCGTCTCCTATGCATTTGGGTTATCACGCAACGCTCCTTCGTGACGACCCAAATAACGGCTACTTAGACTCTGTTGAACAAAAATGAAGTCCGGCGAGTATAGATCGTAAACACTTCAGGAAGAGTACCAGCAAAAATCTGTACTGACAAACATAGCAGCAAGGCTGATCTGACTACGTAGAAAGATTTGACTTTGCAAGACATCGACACGACACTTTGATAGAACTTCAACAGAGCTGGGTTTCAGCCGTAGACAGCTGTTTCGCTCTTCTTAGAGCTCATCAGTACGGTGTAAGTTGTTCTGGATGCGGGTTCTGGATCGGGGTGCAAGTGAAACGCTGAGTTAAGAAGAAAATTACCCGCCGTGGAAAGTATGGCAGCTGAAGAAAGTTTGTGCAAATTCAACAGAGTTAACAAATTGCCGAAAAAGGGTTGCTTAATACATCCAAATGTCTCGAGGGAAATAACTTTTGCGAAATTCGATAAGCCCCACAGACATAAATAATTACTACGCCTTCCAATAACGAGAACTGACCGAACTAAACGTCAAAACCCAACAGGTATTCGCTGTTTTTTACTACCGGCAATCATAAATACAACACCAACCAGAGAACCGTTAAAACGAGAAACCAACAAACTGCTGGTAGTCGCACCATTCATACCCCACGAACTTGGCCTTTTGACCCCGCTGAGCTGAGTTTCGAAAGGACCACTGCTAGAATTTTTTGTTTTAGGGATTCCCCGTTTTAGAGATTCCCTATTTTAGAGATTCTCCGCTTTAGAGATTCCCTATTTTAGAGATTCCCTACTTTAGAGATTCCCCATTTTAGAGATTCCCTATTTTAGAGATTCCCTATTTTAGAGATTCCCCGTTTTAGAGATTCCCTATTTTAGAGATTCCCCGTTTTAGAGATTCCCTATTTTAGAGATTCCCCCTTTTAGAGATTCCCTATTTTAGAGATTCCCCGTTTTAGAGATTCCCTATTTTAGAGATTCCCCATTTTAGAGATTCCCTATTTTGGAGATTCCCTGTTTTAGAGATTCCCTATTTTAGAGATTCCCTATTAGAGATTCCCCGTTTTAAAGATTCCCTATTTTAGAGATTCCCCGTTTTAGAGATTCCCTATTTTAGAGATTCCCCATTTTAGAGATTCCCTATTTTGGAGATTCCCTATTTTAGAGATTCCCTATTTTAGAGATTCCCTATTTTAGAGATTCCCTATTTTAGAGATTCCCCGTTTTAGAGATTCCCCATTTTAGGGATTCCCTATTTTAGAGATTCCCTATTTTAGAGATTCCCTATTTTAGAGATTCCCCTTTTAGAGATTCCCTATTTTAGAGATTCCCTATTTTAGAGATTCCCTATTTTAGAGATTCCCCATTTTAGAGATTCCCCGGTTTAGAGATTCCCTATTTTAGAGATTCCCTATTTTAGAGATTCCCCCTTTTAGAGATTCCCTATTTTAGAGATTCCCCATTTTAGAGATTCCCTATTTTAGAGATTCCCTATTAGAGATTCCCCATTTTAAAGATTCCCTATTTTAGAGATTCCCCGTTCCCCGTTCCCCGTTCTCCGATTTCCCGTTCCCTATTTTAGAGATAGCCCTTTGATGATTGCTTTCTGCTTTATTCTTAAGTAAAATACTTTGCTAGATATCATTCCAGGAAAGACGAGATTGGTTAAGCATTCGTTATCCATTTGGTTAAGCGTTGGTTATTCATTTGATTGCCGTTTTCTTAGAATTGTCTAGGGCATGCGCTATTGACTTGGCTGCCACATTCCTGACAGGCAATCACGTGGTACAAATCGGATTTGACCAGATCTCGCCTTCGGCTTCGCCCACCCGCGAGATCTGGGAATGAGATTACACTGACTTGCTGTTAGAAGCCCTACTCATTAGTCAGGACACACTAATGTAGACTATGTCAAACAGCTGGCAAGAAAGCACATTTAAAAACTGCGATCGCACCCATTTGTTATGAAGAGAGAACCCTACCTGTCCGAAACTCCATCCAACACATTAACACCGAGCTGACTTTCACTCCTGATATAACTGTGCCTTGTGCCTGTCCTGTGCCAGCTGAGAACCAGCCGACTGACAACAATGATCATGGGTAGAATACCCGCTCGTTAAATAACAAAAGGGAGCCCCTTGTAGTTATAGGTTTTCCCCGTATTAAAGTTGGGTCTATTTAATAATAGCGCCACTTCTGCTGCACCACTCAGCTGTAAGCCTGTACAACGGTTGGAATTGCGTTTCTACGGTGGCCCACAAGTGCACTCCGAATTCCAAACGACACTCCAAATTTGTAAACACACTCCCAATTCGAAAACCTCACTCCGAATTCTAAAAACTCACTCCGAATTCCAAAACTTCACTCCGAATTCTAAAAACTCACTCCGAATTCCAATAACTCACTCCGAATCCAAAACCTCACTCCGAATTCTAAACACTCACTCCCAGTTCTAAAACTTCACTCCGAATTCCAAAACCGCACTCAAATACGGTAAAACTTAAACTTCACTAAGAAATTTCTAAACCCTCACAATCCACTAGTACAGCACTCCACACACAGACACACCTTGGATATCTTGTGCATTTTCAAGATGGCGGTGGCAAACTCGACAACATCACTAAAATGTGAAGTTTGCACAGCAACATTGACGCTTTACAACAAATTTTGTGCCACCTGTGGTGCTAAACTTGATTAAGAAACGCTAGCACTGAAATATTATTTTAACGAAGGATACGAGTATGAGGCCATTCTGTGCTTTTTGCTGAAATACCACGGAATAGAGTGAGCTTTCGAACACTCAAGGAGAGATTCAAGTCACTCGACGACGAAAACTATTGGATTCAAATAACCAGGATGTCAGAGCTATAATACAGGAAGAGTTAGATGGGCCTGGCTGTTAATCGGGCTACAGGAGCATGTGGCATACTTTGCGCCGTGAGGGTTACCAGGTGTCGAGGCAAACAGTGGCGACATGCGTAGAAGAAACGGATCTTGAGCGGTGCGAAAAAAGACGAAGGCGGAAGCTCAAGAGAAGAGTTTACACTAATCCAGGGTCGAACTACTGTTGGCATATTGATGGGTATGACAAAATTAAACCTGACGGTTTCGCGATCCATGGCTGTATTGACGGTTACAGCCGCAATGTAATATGGTTAAGATTGGATAGAACAATCAATTCAATAATCCCGTAATGATCGGGAGATATTATATGGATGCTGTGAAGGAATACGAAGGATGCGCCCTGAAGGTTAGAACTCGTCTGACTGTGGTACTGAGAACGGTCTTGTAGCAGCAGCACAATGCTATTTCATTGGCAACGATATGGCACATATTTATGGAACCTCACCTCATAACCAACTAATAGAAGGGTGGTGGTTGAACCTAAGACAACACACAACTACTTGGTGGATCAACTTTTTTCAACGACTTACTGGAACAACAAGTCTTCACTACTAGTAATGAGCTACAGATGGAGTACTTGTGGTTCTGTTTTTCCGGACTGATTCAGCAAGATTTGGATAAGGTAAAAGAACACTGGAACAGCCACTACATCGGAGGGTCGCGCTATGACACTGTAAAAGGAAGGCCCAGTGAGTTGTTTTACTTACCTAAACTGCACAATACTGAGCATTTTCTTGCTCCTGTCAGTCCACAGCAGTGTGACTATATCACGGAGAATTACCTTGCCCTTGCAGACAGCACCAATGAATACCAGGAGTATTTTCAGTATGCCTTTCATGCTGTAGAGCTTTCAAACCCCCAAACCTGGCGAGAAGCCTTAGATTTGTACCGTAATCTTTATACCTATGCATCTAGTTGACTATTTCAGTGTCAGACACACCTGCCCTAACTCAGATTAATATGAATTGTATTGGAAATCAGATATCAAGTTTGTTTTCAGATGATACACTCTAGTTTCAAACCGGAAGTGTTTTTTTTCCGAGCGAGATTATTTAGTTTAACGGAGTGAAAATGTTTGGGTGAGGTGAATTATTCGGAGTGTAAGATTATAAAATTCGGAGTGAAGTTTTACACTTCGGCGTGAGTTTTTAGAATTCAGAGTAAAGTTTTGGAATTCGGAGTGAGGTTTTAGAATTCGGAGTAAAGTTTTAGAATTGGGAGTGAGTTGTTAGAATTCGGAGTAAAGTTTTAAAATTCGGAGTGAGTGTTTAGAATTCGGAGTGAAGTTTTGGAATTCGGAGTGAGTTTTTAGAATTCGGAGTGAAGTTTTAAAATTCAGAGTGAGTTTTTAGAATTGGGAGTGAGTTTTTGGAATTGGGAGTGAGTTTTTGGAATTGGGAGTGAGTTTTTAGAATTGGGAGTATGGTTTTCGAATTGGGAGTGTGTTTACAAATTGGGAGTGTCGTTTGGAATTCGGAGTGCACTTGTGGGCCACCGTACGTTTCAGACTACTAGGGTAGTAAATACAATTTTTAATGGTTGTAACCACAATGGTAATAAGTAAGAAAGACACAACGCCATTAAAACCACGAATAATCCTTGCAATTAACACTGGATGTTATTTTACTTCACCTCAAAGGTTTTGCCCTTCCCCTACCCTCTAAAATGCCTCGATACGCATTGCGTGACAAACCAAATACGCACACGGCGCCATCCACGTTTGGTCCCAATTTAGCAGTCAAATCTGATAATGCTTTTGTACACTGAAAACTGAGCAACACTCGAATTAAATCAACTGAAACGTTGAGTAAGATGCCGTAGTGCAGAAAGATGTCGAACGCTTTACAGGAAAAGATGGTGGTGTTGAGCTGTTCGACCGTTTACAATCTGACGTTGCCAGTTGGCGGTGTTCATTCGGTTCATTGGACGTCATCAGCAGGACCAAAATACGACGAACGGCAAGAGAATCACACGAAAATGGCCTCTGGACCTGTCCTCTACAGCAAATGAGGTTAGAGCATTTCGAACTGATTTTCTGTTTGACGTTTTCGATCTCAAATGGGTCGAAACACATTAAAATATGTGCGTGACTCGCGAATGGAATGTTGCCCGGAAGGGTAAAAAACCTGCATTTTAACGAACTTTGAAAAGCTCTCGCGTCGCTCTCAATCGTTTGCCCAAAGAAATTTTTGCAGCAATCCTGAGAACATCTTTTCTTAATTCAACAGGCAGAAGCTGAATCGATTTGAAGGTTTGAAGTACTTTTCCTGATGAGAAATGTATCCTTTCAAAATTAAATTATTTCAAACACAAAGAAAAATGCAGTTTTTACCAAAATCATTTTTGAAGCTCTTGAGAGATTGCAAAAGTAGATTGGGGTGTTTTAAAGACGACAGAGGGATTTGTTTTTTTACGCGAACGCCTCAAATTGTTGTCATAATTTACTGCTTCAAATGGCGATTTTAACGGAAGTTCGTTATTTGCATTTTTCTTTGAAATAAAAGGATGTTTTGCCAAAAAAAGTATCCAGTGATTTTAGTTATACCCTAACCTATCTGACATTAAAATATGAAAGAAATCGAATTTTCCACCCTTGCCGCGTTATGTTTGATTTTTACAGACAAGCGCTCTTAACAATTATTCGCCGAAGGCGAAGTGAATATTGAGGAATAATCCCCGAGACGAAGTCGAGGGGATTATTCCACATTATTATTCAACAAATTGTCACTATGCCCATATATGGTAAGGAAGCCCTCAATATCTGTCATCCTACATGACAGATATCCTGCGATATACGTAAATGACCATATTTGGAAGTGCACTGCAGATTTTCTTTCATTGCTTGATTGGCGGCCATTTTGAAAAGCGAGGCAGTTTTAGCAGTGTTCTCCGTAAATTTTGACTCTCTGGAAGAAACATTCCACGATTAAATGCTCTCAAAAAGTCAACCAGTATTTGCTTCAGCTCACAAAGATATCCAGAGGTTGATTGGAATTTTCATAGTGAGAACTCAACCAAGAAAATGCTATTGCGAACGAAGCAGCACACTTGCTCACGGAAAGTTGTAAAGACTAAAGTTGAAAAGATTTTAATTCAAAGGAAGAGGACTTATTCTCGGTAAGGTAGCAATATTTTTTCCTTTGTCTTGTCATTTCCAAACATGAGTTTGTAAATAAGTCTTTTAAATTGAACGGTAGTAAACTTCGATTTCTTGAAGTTCTGTTTTGATTTTTATTAAGCTTATGTGTTGCTAGCTTTTAGCGTTTTTATCATAGAGCCGTAGTTTTTCTCGTTCTGAAAGTGGTAGGCGATGGGAATTTGTTGAATAATAAAACAATTATCCTGCTCAATCTTGCGGAATATCCCCTGATTTAGCCAACTCGGCCTACGGCCTCGTCGGCTAAGTATCAGGTGATATTCCGCGCGATTTCGCAGGATAATTGTTAAATATTCGCTGAGCCTGAGGAGAATAATTGTTTTAGTATAATTGCTCAGGTGATTATCAGAGCAAATGCATTTTCTTTTTCCTTTTCTCCAGAAACATCAAAAATCGCGAGGTGGCCATTTTGAAAATTAGTGCTTCAGTATTATAGTCACCTCGCGCGGGGTGATTATAGCAAGATATGACGTAATCCTCGACTAATCAGTGCGCGCGCTTCTCTATAATCGAATCACCTGAGCAATTAAACTAAAAGCAGTTAAAAGTACGGACCTGCTGTGATATTGAGATAAAAATAAAAATAAATGGTTTTGTGGAGACCGCGCAGCTACGGCTTTCAAGGATAGTTTCCAGAAACTAGTCAATACAAGAATACCAGTTAACCAGCATACCCTGTCTCGAAAGGCAAGGGGCCGCCAAAATGTAATGGCAAGGTGGTACAAGGGATGCCAGAGTAGATGGATTTGGCTTCATATCAATAAATACCTTGCCTTGTGGTGTTTTATTCTTTAATTGTCGCCGTAACTTTTTCCGCTCTTTTTGAAGCATTATGTTAGCAATTATTCCACTAGCCTCCCACGCAGTCGTTTTTAGGGGAGTCGTATTACCCTCCTCCCCGCAAAGTAGGAGAATAGGACTATCCCAAAAACGATTGCGTTGCAGGCTATTATTCAACTGAAAATCGAATTGGCTAGGAGTTCACATATGACGTAATCGAGTACGATGAGTAAGGTGATGTTATATGACATCATATTCCTTTAGCAAGGAACCCATCAGGTTGCCGAAAACTGAACCGTCACGTGCTGTGCAGATTATAATATGATTTATATACACTAAAACTTGATAACGCATGTCACAATTGACTTGACAGCGTTGGTGTACTCTAGCTAAGCATTGCTCCTGAAAGTTCTTTTTGAAAACAAGATGATGAATGAAATAAAACGTTGCATGCTTAGAGATTCATCGGAAAACCCGTGGTGCGTGATAAGCATTTAAAAAAAATTGCTTAGCTATGATTATGTCACATTTGTATAGATACTACAAAACTATTGGATTGCCAAAGAGCTCTGGGAATGGAAAGCCGTGAAATATCAGACCAGCAAATCAGTGCTTCTACAGAACACAATGCTAATCATGCTGCCATCCAAGGCAGACTAAATTTTAAAGAAGTGTCAAGTCCGGTATGGAAATCAGGTGGCTGGTCTGCTCGATATAACAACGGAAATCAATGGCTGCAGATTGCACTTGATAGTCCTTACACCAGGGTAAAACGTGTAGCTACTCAAGGAAGAAATGTTCACTCTCAATGGGTGATAAAATACAAACTGCAGTACAGCAGTGATGGAGTGAACTTTCAGTACTACAAAGAAAAAGGACAGGCAGCAAGTAAGGTAAAAGAACCGTGAGTTTTGTTATAATAGCTGCTCTTTTGGGGGCGGAAGGAGGTGGGTTAACTATTTTTTGCTAACTTCGGACTTCCTGGAGGCACGAAAAACTTAAAAAAGAATCCAAGGTCGCGGAACCAGGATAGACTGCGCTTTCTCGTCATTGGTATCGGAATGGCGTAATCGGCTTTGCAAGTAGCGAATCAGCGAAAGCATGGCGAAGGAACGAGGGATCAAGCGCTCTCCGAGCTTTAGCGCTTTACTATCATTGAAGAAAACTAGAGGCTTCTTGCACTCGAGAACCAGGTGTGCCCATTTGTAGATTTTCTGACCTATTTTTCACGTCCTGTAACACCAACGTTTACTTTCATTGGCGTCAGTACTGATCACTTAACAGATTCCGTGGTCTCCACCAAAACAGCAAAGTGATTGTTGAGTACATTGAAAATGAAAGAACCAACTGCATATTAGTGAAAAAATTGTTGCTTGATCCTGTCACAATAAGTCAAAAACAAAACAAGGTTTCTTTCTCAGGATGCAAATTTAACTAAGCCACAAGCTTTCGACTCCATCACGGAATCTTTATCAAGTGATGGTGTTGGATTCTTGTCACGTGATTTAGGATGGTGAAAATCACGTGACAAAACATCCCCGTAGATCGCCGGGAGCCCGAAGAGGCGAATTAGAGAGGACATCGAAATTCACTGTCATACCCCACCAATTAATTGCGACAACGGACACGAGCTCCCGGCGATCTACAGGGATGTTTTGTCACGTGGTTTTCACCATCCTAAATCACGTGACAAAACATACAACACCATCACTTGATAAAGATTCCGCGACGGAGTCGAAAGCTTGTGGCTTAGTCAAATTTTGGATCCTGAGAAAGAAACCTTGTTTTGTTCTAACTAATTGCATGTTTAAAGTGCTACTATGATCAAAAAATCACTTTTATTTTTTCTTCGGATTTCGAAACTATGTTTGTTAAACACTCCTCAAGCGAAATTATAAGCGTTAATTTTCAGAAGAAGACCGTTAATTTAAACTGCAATTTTCCGGTTTAATGGTCCGCCATTATTACACCAGAAAGGATACAATGACGTCATACACGCAAGAGCTGTAGAATGTAGTGTGTGAACGCGGCTTACAAATTATGCAAAACACGAGTTTGAGAGTGTGAAAGCTCAAAACTCCCGTGCTGCATACTAAATAAGGCACTTTCACACACACTGCATTCTACATCTCTTGCGCGTATGACGTCATTGTATCCTTTCTGGTGTAATAATGGCGGACCATTAAAACGGAAAATTGCAGTTTAAATTAACGGTCTTCTTCTCAAAATTAAGGCTTATAATTTCGCTTGGGGAGTGTTTAATAAACATAGTTTCGAAATCCGAAGAAAAAATAAAAGTGATTTTTTGATCATAGTAGCACTTTAAAATAGAACAAAAAAAAGTCCCAGCTGTTGAACCGGCTCCTGTCTATGTGAAACACATCCAAGTGGTCATAAAGGAGGACTTGGAACCCAGTTCACATGCAGATTACAAGTGGCCGGCACCCTAAACTCTTGGCCACACTGCTTACTACAAAACTTGTCTAAATACGGGAATGTTACACTAGTACCATAACATACCAGTACTATCATAATTATGTAAATAGTAGTAGTCGTAAAATGTAAATACGCAATTCAGCCCTTGGGCTGCATAAGTATTTATTTATTAAACTATCTATCTATCTATCTATCTATCTATCTATCTAGTCTGGGTATAATTTACTGAATTTTTAAATTCAATAGATTATACGTTTTCAATGATGGGCAGCCTCTTACAATCTGCCATTCTAATTTCCCGTTCTAGGAATTTAGTGGAAACACAGATCCGGACACTGTTGTTTATCATGACTTAAATCCACCAATCAGAGCGCGTTACGTCCGTTTTCGACCAACCGACTGGAACGTTCATATTTCAATGAGGGCGGAGCTCTATGGCTGTCAAGAAACTGTAAAAGGTTAGTCGAGTCAGACTTTCTTTCTTTTTTGTTTATCTGAAAGAGGTTACCTGGTTACAATTTTTTTTAATTATGGCTTCTTTCACACTTCGTCATCTCAACAAAACGTTAAGGTCTGTAAAACTTGCTCCTTTGTTTAATTAGTTTATAAAACTGTATCCATGAATTCGCACTAGTAAGTTGTAGCCTTTCTGAATGAGGTAAATTCAGAAATTCGTGAGTTGTATTTTCAGATATCTCAATAACGTAATATTTAACGCCTCGAGCTTACGCGACAAGACCGAAAGTAATAGTGTGGGTACCTGTACATCTTTTGTGATTCGGCTGTAAGTTCACGGTTTTCACTGCCATAGGATGGGTGAAAGTACCATAAACACTTGACCATGTGATTTATTTTTTGCAGGGGTGTGCAATAGCTAAGTTTGGTAAATTTATTTAAAAATTACCCTTACCGCCTTGCAGTCTTGTCACGTAGGGTTTCCGACAACGTTAATTGAAATAGCTGTATATATGATAGGTTTTTAAAGTCACCATCGTCAAAGCTAACTAATTTTGCTCCGTGTCCTACAGGTTCAGTTTTTTATTGGACGTGAAAGTTCAGCGTCAAAAAATACCCTTTCCTATAATCTTTCACATTCCCACATCCCTTCATGCATATTGTTTTGTTCTGTAAAAGAAGACAAAATTAATGGTTTTCGATAACTATTGTGGAACGCAAACCAAACCTAAAAGAGAAGGGTAACGGTAGGGCATACTTTTCTGTGATGGTGATGGTGGTTTAATTAAGCACAGAACAGTTTGGAAGTTTTATCCGAGCTATGAAACAGGGCAAAGCATAAATAAAACCCTATATCACGTGAAGATGGGTAACTGAATTTTTTACACTTAACAACGGGAGAAAAGGATGCGAAACTCGTGACCCAAAAATTCTGTTCAGTTTCATTGGCTCCAAACCTTTTTCTATTGTATTGAAAGCTGCTTTCTGATGTTTCTGTTGTTGTTGTTGTTGTTGTTGCATATTTTATTTATTTATACTTATTTATTTGTTTATTTATTTATTGTTTAGTTGTAGAAACGTCGTCTCCACTGGAACGTTTGACTTCAGATGCTCTCTTTCACTGGCTGTTGGACAATCCTATGAACATTAAAGACTTGAAGTTCCCACGGTGGGCTAAAGGCAACAGTCTGGCACAACTTATAAACAAAGGCGTCCAAGACAGCGCCGTTGGACTCAACAACAACACGTGGATCGACTTTGGCGAAGTTTACAACGTTTGCTTGGCTGACAGTCATAACTGCTTACAAGGAAATACTCTTTCTCTCTGGATGAAACATGCTAATAAAGAACCTGACTCCGGGCAGAGTTTTCTTGAATTCGGGGAAGTCCCGGGAATTAAATTGTACCAGGTCAACGGCTCGTTTGAGCATCTTTCCGTTAAGGTAAACAAATAATGTTGACGTAGTTTTCAGTTATGAGTTAAGCGTCCTCTAATGCTCTGTTTTCTCTTTTCTTTCTGCCTTAATTCTGGCCTCTGCCCACTAACTAATTTGCAAATACAATGCATAACATTTTCTCCATTGCAGTATACCACTCCAACCAGAGTATGTACACTCATGTTTCGCTCCTTCCAAGGGATATGGCACCACATCGCACTGGTTTTGAATCAGAATCTTACAGTTTATCATAACGGGGCCAAGGTCACAAAGTTTTTGGAAAATATATGTATTCCGCGAATAGTAGCTAGACGAGCGAAGCGAGTAACCCATGGAGGGAAGCGTTTAACCTTTGGTGAGAATTCTTTTCCAATAGCAGAGTACGACGAACTGATATTCTGGAATCGTCGTTTGACTGCAGACGAAATTAAACAACTTTATGGCTATTATAAAGGCAGGTATTTTAGTTAGGAATTTCGTTAGGAAATCAATTAGTTTTTAACAATGAACAATGAAGTTTTATTAAGCTTTGGACAAACGGTTTCAACATTTCCATTCAACATCGTTGCATTAAACATGCTAACCGCGTTTGGCCACCGCGTTGAATGCGAATTTGACTGTGGGTGATTTAACTTTTTTGCTCCCAGGTTTGAAAAACAATTTTGAACGTGATTCATGTTCATTCGTTCACTCGTTTGGCCTGCTTATTAGAAGAGCCTCTCCTAATGTTCATTTTGTATAACTAACTGATGGACAATGTTGTATGCCAATTCACGTTTCTGTTCTTAGTTTTTTGTTCTTTTTCTCCGCCCAACCTTGTGAATGGCAGAACGTCAATTACCCTAGTATGGTCATCATATTTTAGGTTTCTCCGTTACGAACGAAATCACCAGAAATACAAAAATAGCTTGAAACTAAACGAGGGCTCGAAGGGTCCATTTAGCGCTATTGTGGGCAATTCTTACCCTAGTTAAGATTTTTGTTCCACCCAAATAGGAATTCTGGCTTTGTTAACCTGAAACACTCCCAATTCTACCCATTCTGGGTAAAGTGTCTTTCTGAACAAGGAATAGCTCCCTAGCCAAAAAGGAAATTTTGTGACAGTAATACATGATACACTACTTCCAAAGAGCGCTACTTAAGTAAGAGCGCCACAGAAGGCTGTTGACCCCACCTACCTTCGGTTTTCTCTTAAGTTACGAAATATGGCTTTCTCCTAGCAAAATTTCCTACATTTCTTGGGATTTTGCTCGAAACTGTGAAAGGATGCCCAACTTTTGCTCCTTACTAAATTTCAGTTTGTTCAACTTAGTTTCTATCTGCATGTGAATCATCGTCATATTTTTTAATAGAGGCGACGAAAAGCGACAAATTTTCACAAAATTTTGAGAGGAAATTCTGTCGAAATTCCACCAGTATTTCTAGCTTTTGCACAGTGCTATGTTTTCCCGAATATTAATGAGTCATTATCTGCACCTAGGTCTCCCAAACCTTCAGGTGAACATGACGTTGAAGCTGACTTCATTTTCATGGTCAAGCGACTTTGAGAATAAGGAGACGCAAGCTTTTATCAGCTTAGCTTCTCAGATCTATAACGATGTGAGTATATGACAAGCGGACAAGCGTATCTATATCAACATAATACTTTCAATTAACCATTGCTAATTTCTTACTTTATTTCTGTTAGCTTACTAACATTATATATTGCATTGTACAGATTTCTGCCTTCTATGCGCAGGGCGGTCAACCTCGTTATCCGAGTGACATCGTGATACAAAAGTTCGAGTGAGTAAAATTCGACTACTACGCGTATGATAAAGTCACATAAAAAGGTTTATTATTTGTCCTTGAACAACCGGAGCCACGTCTATCCAATTAACAAATTGAAGTCAGTTTTTAATGCATCTGTCCTCTTATTGATGATAAATTTCGTCATAACATTGTCAAAGTGTTGTAGATCCACGAGCCGCAAGCGACTGGATCTACAACAAACTTTGACAATGTTATGACGAAATTTATCATCAATAAGAGGACAGACGCATAAAAAACTGACGTCAATTTGTTTTTTACAATAACAAAAAGCCAAAACTGATTTTCAAACGAAGGAAAGAAATGCAAGAGTCAATGAAAGATGTGATTGCCGCAGAATCTGAATTTCATCGCTGTAATTCGGAGAATCACAGGCTAGTAAATTAAAACTTTCATAAGAATAGGCCAGAAATACAAGGAAAAATTCGAATTGCTCAACTAACCTTTAATCCAGTGAAAACTGTTCACAAAATAATCCGCTAAACACGGTTCAGTTCAATTTCATCGACAGCACAAATTCCCGCTCACCGCCGATTTTCAGGTCTGAATCCTCAACTGAACATCCACATTTTTCGCTCTACGGTTGCAATTGTTTCTTCAGTTTTAACCCATAAATTTGAGATAATTTCCTCATTGAAGACTACTAGATTTGTGATATAATACTCGCCTCACCAAGTGAAGCGCTGAAGAATTTGACAAAACTTTTGCTGATTGCGTCAGCTTTACGTGTTTCATCCGTCTGTACTCTTATTGACAATAAAAACTAGCCAATCAGCACGCGAGAATTCGCTCAGTTATTGTAAAAAAGTAAACTCATGGTGAGAAAACGCTTCCAAGTTCTTCTTGGTAACAACAACCTTGCCAACGTTTTAGCCATATTCAATACATCACAAACATCTTGATTGGTACTGTAATATTTTCGTATTTTCAATAGGGAAGATCCCTCGAGCAAAGTTCAAGTTTTTGTGGAGCTTCATTTTAATGGGACCGGCTATGAAATGGTTGGTGGTCTCGTCCATGGCATACGCAGCACTGGAAAAATAAACTCAATATCAGCCACGATTCTTGTTTTGTCTGCTAACGACGGTAAGTGATACGTGAGGCTTTTTACGTTTTTAAATATTTAAAGCCTAAAAATGTTTGTAGTTTAAAATCACAAATACTGGTCTGACTTCGCCGTGTCTGTAAACACAAAGGAAACAATTTGTTTTTGTACGGGGCTGGCGAAACACGAAAAGAAGTTTGGGAAAATGAAAAAAGATTGCAGATGTTTTACTGCTGTTTCGAGTTATCCAAACTTTTCGCTTCTGTCTATATTTCATTAAGAGTATAGAAGTGCATGGACGGGTGATTTTGAACGAGAAAACATCGCCTAACGTGATGAAGAGGAGACCGTTGGCAGAGATGCAAAGCCCATGCAAGTATTTTCTTTCCTAAAAAACTCAACCTCGACGATCTGTTAATAAGACAATATTTTTCATGGCAGCGCGAAGATATGAAATTTATTTTCGAATGGTAAAAACAATATTTCAGGAAAGAGCGCAGTGAGTGAGTAAAATGTTTTTTGCCAAGGCAAAATAAAATACATATCTTCAATTCAGCCGCTGTGTAATTTTCTTCTTGTTATGTAGACAAGGGTGTAAGCATAAACTTTCTCGCATTGAAACAAACCTAGCGAACCTTGAAGTTTTCGAAGCGGAAGCCAGAAAGGACATTGACGATCTTAAGAAATCATGCAGTTTCAACGGCGACAACCTCAAAGAATACAAGGAAAATGTAAAGAAGATACTTGACGAGCAGAACCAAAAGCTCAACCACAAAATTGATGACCTCATCTCAAAGAATCTCTACCTTGAGTCATACTCCAGAAGAGAAAATATCAAATTCTTCAATATTTCTGAAAATAGCGACGAAGACACTGAAGAAACCCTAAGAAATTTTTTGGAACGAGAACTCGGTTTTCGCGACGCTCGCAGTGTCGAAAGTCCAACGTGTACACCGCCTAAATCGAAGAAACGACACAGATCCTCGCCCTATAATTGCCAGGTTTCTTCGCTACAAAGATGTTGAAGAAATCTTCGCCTTAGGACGGCTCCTCAGTTGAAGGGACAAACTTTCAGATGTTCCGCGATCTTCCACGGGAGATTATCAAACGTAGGAAGGATCAGATGGCAGTTTTGAAGAAAGCACGAAACCCTACTTCGTGCTTCCTAGCCACTTAAGACTCAAACCGATTAAGGATTTTTGAACACTTTTTTTGTTTTTCTTTTCTTGCTTATTATTATTATTATTATTATTATCATTATTATTATTATTATTATTATTATTACTGTTTTTCCTCTTTCGACAATAAAAACTAACGGTAAAAATTCACGACGTTTCGACTGCTCTTCGGTCATTATCAAGCGAAATGTTGAGAATAAGAATTTGCATAGATATATAAAGTGACAAAGAGGCAAAAATATGTAAGGAAAATGTATCAAGTGAAAATATGTAAAAGTAGCTAAAAGTATGTGTAAAAAGAATTTGTTAAAACAATAAAAGCATGCAAAAACTAACTATATAAAGACTAATTATTTTGAAAACCTTCGCACGAATTGAGTCGGTCTGTACATTGAGACTTGGTCTCAGTTCATGAATAAAAAACATTTCTTAAATGAGGCAGTCAAACTTGTTTTTACATTTCTTTAGAATTTTAAAATTCCTGTTAAGATCCTTAGGGGCCAGAGAATGCTCCGAGCGAAAATGCTTGCCAATAGACGACAACACGTTCTTGTGCTCCTCGACGCGTTGATCCAAGTGCCGGCACGTTATCAATTTACTAAGCTTAACCTAGCAAGCCCTTACATGTTTTTACTCCAATCTTCGCTAATCGCTTCATTTTTTCCTTTCTGCCAATTCGACTCCATTGTTACGAATTCCTATTCTTTAGCTGAAGATTTTTGTAGGAATATTTATATTTTTAGTGCGTACTATTTACCTTCTCAGTACCCTACAATTCGTTATTTAGACCTTTATGCAAACTACAGCCATGCAGTCACAATACTATTGTTGCCTGACAGTCACGCCTTGCAGTGGAATGTTATTATCTCCTATTATTTCGTTTATTATGCAAAAAAGATAATACACCTTTTGCTGTTCATTACGAGAAAATACGCAATCATTTGCGTGAAACGGCGATCAGTTACGCGAAGAGACATTCATTAGCGCGAAAATACGAACATTTGCGCAAAAGTCAGATTCAATAGCGATTTTTGCATTTTAATCAACATTCAATAACACCTTTGGGCATTCATATGCGTCATTTGGCATACAAAAGAGAAAAATATACTTTCATTTGTGCTAGTATGCAAGTCATTAACACCACCTTGAATGTCAATAGGGACAATTGCAATAAACAAACATTAAAGTGAAAATACCATTTATTAACATTTCTGTCACGCTCAAAGCAATTCAATAGAATTCCTGGACGGCCTTAGTGTGGATGAGACAAACATTAATGCACTTGTACAAACAATTACGTGTTCTTTAAATTCAATAAACAAAAAACGATTTTCAATGGAACAATACCTATTTTGCCTGAAATTTTCATTGCCAGTGTGATGCCCATGATATGTACATGTATGCACAACCCTTTAGATAGTTTACGTAACCTTTGTCAAGTGCAAAATAGGATAAAAGGATCAGAAAATTTTTTCCTGTTCATTTCTCTTCGTGAGCGTTTTTTGACTACTGATACATGTACATGTACATACAAAATGCCTCGAAGAAATCGAATACCTCTCGAACACACAGAGAGAATCGTTAGAACTTTTGAGGACGAGCAGGAAGACTATCTTTTGGTCGCAGACACGTTGGGCGTGAATTGATCAACGGCAAGGGGTATCGTGGCGCGTTACATCACAGAAGGCAGAATTCGGGAGAGACCAAGAGGTGGAAGAAACAACGTGCGCGTGGATGATAAAATGAGAGACTGTCTAGAGCAAATTATCAACGAAAACTGTCTGCTCACACTTGCTCAAATAAACAATGAATTAAGGAGACGGTTACCAGCCAAACCCGAGATACATGACCGTACTGTATCAAGAACGTTAGACGGGATTCTGTTCCGAGTGAAACTGGTCAGACCCCTCCCGCTGACAGAAACAGAGCTGACGTGTTGAACAAGCGAGTCGATTACGCGAACTGGTTTATGAATCACGCCATAGTCTGTCACTGTGTGTTTGTCGACGAATGCGGCTACAATACATTTGGACGGCCAGAAGTCACGGTAGAGCGCGGCAAGGAGAGAGGGCGTACTGCAAAGTGTGCGGTCAGCGTGGACGAAACCTGACCGTGACAATGGCAATTTCGCCCATAAACGGACTTGTGTTTTCGTCAGTCGCTGTGGGAGGAATGAACGCTGAGCGTTTTAACAACTTCCTGGCACAGGCGAGGACGAACATAGATCCTGACGAGTCAGTGATCTTTGTTTATGACAGAGCACCGGCCCACAGAAACCCGACCATTCCCGCCCCAAATACAGAGCTTAAAATGCTTCCACCCTACAGCCCTTTCCTCAACATCGTGCAACAGGCAATAAGCAGTCTTAAAGCGGCCATCAAGGCCGACATCTCCCGTCCTGAAATCCAAAGACTTATGGACAACAGAGATGAAGCAAGAGCCCGAAGAATCCCACTAGGGGATTTTCGAACACAAGAACTTCTTGAAGCTCTACACAGAAACATCGACACCGTCACCGCAGCTAAATGTGCTCAATGGTACCGTTTAATGCAGACCTACCTGCCAAGATGTTTAAACAGAGAGATTATTGAGGGATAGATTAAAATTCAGGTACTATAGGTACTATTCAATTGAAAATCGTTTTTTGTTTATTGAATTTAAAGAACGCGTAATTGCTTGTACAAGTGCATTAATGTTTGTCTCATCCACACTAAGGCCGTCCAGGAATTCTATTGAATTGCTTTCAGTGTGACAGAAATGTTAATAAATGGTATTTTCACTTTAATGTTTGTTTATTGTCCCTATTGACATTCAAGATGGTGTTAATGACTTGCATGCTAGCGCAAATGAAAGTATATTTCTCTTTTTCGTATGCCGAATGACGCATATGAATGCCCAAAAGTGTTATTGAATGTTGATTGAAATGCAAATATCGTTGTTGAATCTGATTTATGTGGAAATGTTCGTACTTTCGCGCTCATGAATGTCTCTTCGCGCAATTGAAGGCCGTTTCACGCAAATGATTGCGTATTTTCTCGTAATGAACAGCAAAAGGTGTATAATCACGATAGCTTCTCTCAATGTACGGGGCCTAGGGAATAGCGCTAAAAGAAGAGAAACTTTTCATTGGCTAAAATCTAAAAAATTCTCTATTTATCTGCTGCAAGAAGTACATTGTTCGGAGGAAACGTCACACCTTTGAGCCTCTGAATGGGGCTATAAAACTCTCTTCACCTCTTCGCCTCTTCTGGAGGCGATTTTAATCTCGTCTTAGATGTAGAGAAAGACAAGAAAGGCGGTCTTGCCAAAAAACATCGCAATGCGCAGAAAACCATTTACGAAATATGCGAAAATCTTGACATTGTCGATGCTTGGAGAGTTTTAAACCCAGATGCCAGCAGGTACACTTGGCGCCAACCGCGGCCCGAGATTCACTATAGGCTAGATTTTTTTCTTAGTAAGCCAGAGTTTCTTAGGCAATATCAACACAGCTGATATCCTACCGGGCTTTAAAACCGACCATTCCATGATTACATTAAATATTACCTTACATTCCAATCGACGGGGACCTGGATTTTGGAAACTTAATACATCACCTCTATCCAATACTGAATACATCGGCCTGATAAAGCAAACGATCGCACAAACACAGGAAGAATACAAAAACGACGAATCGATAAACTCTGCTCTACTCTGGGATATGATCAAACTTAAAGTTCGCAAGAAATCTCTTAGCTTTGCAGCCGCCAAAAAGCGTAAAACCACACTCAAGGAACAGGATTTAGACAAGAGAATAGCTTTTCTAGAGAGAGAGCTAGAGAGCTCCTCCACCAGTGCAATACAGAGATTGAGCTTAGCAGAACAACTTGAATCATGTAAAAGCGAACTAGAGCAGATAATTCGATGGCGCACCCAAGGTGCAATCTTAAGGTGCAAAGCTAAATGGTACAATGAAGGTGAAAAGAATACCAAATATTTTCCTAACCTTGAGAAAAGGCATTGTAAACTTAGCACGATAACTCAGCTTAAAATTAACGAACACGAGTCCGTCACCTCAGACAGTGATATCCTTGCGGAGTGCGGGGCTTTCTATACGGAGCTTTACACTTCCCGAGGAACTGCAATACCACCAGTTAGTGAATGTTTTCAGCTAGAAAACAACACTGTACTGAACCTCGATGAATCAACGAGCGGCGAAGGGCAGTTAACAGAAAAAGAGTGTCTAGAAGCTTTAAAAAGCATGGATTCCGACAAAACCCCGAAACTGACGGCCTCCCTGCTGAATTTCACAAAACTTTCTGGACAGATTTGGCTCCTATTTTGACCAGTGCACTCAACTATACACACAACACGGGAACACTTTCAATCACGCAAAGACGCGGAATTATTAAACTTATACCGAAGAAAGACGCCGACCCGCACTTCATAAAAAATTGGCGTCCACTAACTCTTCCCAACTGCGATTACAAAATAGCTGCCAAAGCGATAGCAAACCGAATAAAAACGGTTATCCCAAAGCTTATAAACAATGACCAGACCGGCTTTTTAAAAGGAAGATTTATTGGTGAAAACATAAGGCTAATCGATAGTATTATAAAATATGCTTCGGAAAACAACACTCCAGGTTTGCTGCTTTTTGTAGACTTTGAAAAAGCCTTCGACTCACTTGAGTGGTCTTTTATCGAGCGCACGCTTCAGTACTTTGGTTTCGGACCCTCGTTAACTCAGTGGGTCAAAACTTTTTACAAAAAAATTGAAAGCTGTGTTTTGAACAACGGATGGTCGAGCAATTTTATTGAACTTCAAAGAAGTGTTAGACAAGGCTGTCCTCTTTCTCAATATCTTTTTATACTATCAGCGGAAATCTTAGCCAAAGCCATCAGGTCTAATAAGAATGTCAAAGGAATCTGTGTTAACAGTACAGAAATTAAAATAAGCCAATACGCTGCTTTGTCTGCCACTCTTGACACGATTGAAAGGTTTGGCAGTGTGTCCGGCCTCAAACTCAATAATACAAAGACTGAGGCCCTGTGGATCGGATCAATGGCAGGGGAAAAGGAAAAACTTTTCCCCGAAAAAAATGTTAAATGGGCAGAAAACAAAGTAAAAGTCCTTGGCGTTCGGATATCTACTGACCCTAACACCACGTTAAATTTGAATTATAGGGAAAAAGCGGACAAAATCAGAAATGTTCTAAGCTGTTGGAGATATCAAAGATTGACATTAATGGGAAAAATTCTGGTTATTAAAAGCTTAGCAGCATCGCAACATACGTACATCTTAGCACCACTCGCGACAAATCACGAAATTATCAGGAAGATAAACGATCTTTTCTACAGTTACCTCTGGAACAACAAGGGTGACAATATTAAGCGAAGTGTTATTATAAGCGAGTATGAAAAAGGAGGTTTAAAGATGGTTGACATAGCTACGTTTAACAAACCCCTTAAGACTACTTGGATAAAAAAATACCTCGATGGCTCTAACCACGGGAAATGGAAAGAATTTTTCGATTTTGAACTGCAAAAATACGGAGGAAAACTAGTTTGTAATGGTAATCTAAACAAACGTGATACATTGAAAACGATACCGGTTCAAAATACATTTCCCCAAGAACTTTTAGAGATATGGTCAGAAGTTAATTTTTGCGACCAAATAAGAACTGAGCAACAATTTCTTGAACAGCCCATATGGCACAACTCGCTAATCAGGATAGAAGACAAACCAATTTTTTATAGACAACTTTTTCTTTGCGGAATTTCCAAGATAACTCATCTAATGAAGGACTCGCGTAACTTCCTCTCCCTCGAAGAGCTTCTAAACACTTACAAAGTACGTGTTATGCCTTTGAAGTATTTTGGCCTTATATCTGCCCTCAGACACCATTATAATGCAAATTTTCCTTAAAAACCTAGTGGCACAGACAAACCAAGTGCTTTCCTCGAGACCTTTGTTAAAAGCGACAAAGGAAACAGGGTGGTTTACAAGAAGCTTCTCTCTTCCAAAAGCTCTGCTCCGGTGAAAAGTCAAACGAAATGGAAAAACCTCATTGTCTGTGACGGATGGATCCCTGATTGGGGAGTGGCATATGGCCTGGCTGCTCGCTGCACTAAAAGCACAAAACGTCTGAACTTCCAGTACAGATTTCTGCACACAATCCTACCTACAAATGTTCTCCCGACAAAAATTGGTTTAAAACAAGATCCAAACTGTACTTTTTGTAGCAACTCCCCCGAAAGCCTGATCCACCTCTTCTGGTACTGCATGAATGTTGAGACTTGTTGGGAAAACTTGATCGAAAGGCTGAAAGAGTTTAAACTAGTACCGAGAAATTATCCAAAACAGATCACGGTATTTCTGGGCCTGAGGCCGGACACCTCCACCTTTTCACTTCAACTCAATTTTTGCTTTCTTCTAGCAAAACACTATATATGGTGCTGCAAGATCAGTAACAAAACTCCACGTTTACAAAGTTTTATTATGGTCCTTAAATCCCAGTTTTACATAGAATCCTATAAAACCAGAGAAAACTCAAAGAAGTTGCAACCTTTATTGCCCATTCTTACTACTAACTAGCCCGGCCAACCCTGCCGCTGCCCACCTTCCTGCGCTTTCTTCCCATGGTCCACAGAACATTGAGGAAGCTTTCTTTTCGATCATGACACCTTTTTCCACTGCAGACGACCCTTTCACGACTGGCTGCATGATTCTAAGTAATTTTAGATTCTGGAGTCTTTCTGTTTTTCCCCCTTTTTTCTATAATTTTCTATATTTTCCGTTTACTCTGTTTTTTTTTTTCCAACGGTTATTGTGTAACTTATATACTTTTGTGTAACTAACTGTGTAAGTAATTAACTCTTTACTGTTTTCTTGCTTTGTAACTGGTTTTTTTGTTTTGTTAATAAAGTAATTATTTAATTAAAAAATAAACTTTCTCGCGAACTGTCGCAGTTTCTTGAAGTGCTCGTCTTTCGCAGTCACTTGCAAGTAACTCCATGAATAATTTTAAGTCATATGAAGGTTTCTTCTTCGTGTTAACGATTTCCTGCTTCTCAGTAAACGATTTTATGTCGGCTTCAGTGAAGTTCACGAAACTGTCGCTCGCCATTCTTCTGCTGGCGTTTGGCAAACTTTACACAAACAACAGAGTAAAAGCGGGATGTGGGAAACGCGCCACTCGAGTCCAGGTGGTAGTTTTTGTATGAGCTTTAAGAGTGGCCCATAATCCACGAAGACACTCTTAACACTCTTGTCTATAAAACAACATCGTCTAGATCTTACGGCCACTTTTCTTTGGCACAAAATAAATCTCATGCAGCCATTTTCTTATGTAAAGATCCCCTACCACTTTAAACTAATGCACACGTCCCACATTATCAGGCCTCTGCCCCCAGGTGTAAACTGGATATCGGCGACCTGTATATAATAATCCTGACATGAAATGTGGCATTTTTGCCTGAGTTTGCAAGATTCATTTGACAATTTTGGGTCACTATACTCTTAACAAGTATTATGCTTTTTTGACTTCACTAGTTCGGTACTTGCAAATACCATTCTTTCTTTTTTATTCACTGAAGTGAGAGCGAATGAGAAAAGGCAACTCTCCCCCAGCTCCCAAGAATGAACGGCAGTTTGAATACACGTGGGCTCAATATTCACCAGCGGTCAAATAAAAGAGCATGATTTTGAGTCAGTAGATATTTCATCCTCGGAGACACAGAGCAGATTAAAAGTAGAGTGGGAAAAGAAATCTGGCGAAGAAAAGCCTAGAGGGGAATTTTCTTCCAGGGCTCCTTGTTTTTCCCTGACCTTAATGTCCGACTTTTCTTGTCCTTTTCCACCCCCCAATTTTGTTTTCGCGCCAATTCGACTTTCCGTCGCCTCGACTATCTACCCTTGGGTCTCAGGGAACATAGATACCTTGAACAAACACTGCGCACAAGGTACTTCGCGAGAAATCAGTTACATAAAGTGATATTTCCCTTTCAAGATCACAAACGGCAGTCAAATCAAACAGCGTTACGAGCCGGAGCATTTTTATTTTCTTCCACTTCAGCCAAAAGAAAGGAAAAAAAGAGCTCTACAAACAACTATTAGTATCAATACACATTTTTAATTATTATTTTCTTGGTTTCAAGTCTACACACAGCAGATTCCTATCTCAGTTGTGGATGTTAAACCCTTTTCACTGACCCTCGAGTGGGACCCGCTTACAGAAAGATTACCGCATGGGATTTATCAAGGATTTGAAATAAAATACACCAACACGGGAAGCGGTGAGATGAAGAGGAAAACACTGCATTCGACGAATACATCAGTGGAGTTAACTCAACTGTCTCAAGAAACGGAATACCTCATAGCGATTCGGTTCTTAACCCTTGAAGGCTCAGGAATGTGGAATTGGGAAAAAGTGAAAACCACCTCAGCAAGTACGTTATATATCTTCGGTATCTTACCTGAACTACCATTTGTTCCCTGTCATGCTGACGCCGTAAATTTCCCTCTCTGGTTTTATCAACCCACATGCAACCCAGGACATACATTCTTGGGACACTTGCTGTTATGGAGGTCTTGCACCCCCCCCCCCCCACCCCCAACAATATTGGAAAAAGGCGCGTGGTTAAAAACACAGGGTTTCTTACACTGTGAAGGGAAAGAGGGGATAACATACAGTTGTGTCCAAGGTTGCATCACATTAAGGATGACGTTGACCAGTCCAGAGCATTTCCACTTTTGGAAATGTGGGAAACAATAGTGTGACGTCACAACATGGCGGCTTTGAAATATCATCGAGTAGATTCAACTGAAAGTTTTAATTTGCATGTTTTCGAGCCTTCCCAGCCTGCTTTGCCCGTCTATTAGTAACACAACAACAAAGACAGCATTGAAGAAGTGTTGTGCAGGATATTGTGGTAAATGGTGGCGAAATATACTCTTAGGTGAGGTTTTACTTTCGATACACACGTCAATTTTGCTTGTTTTCTCGAGCACTTGTTTATCTTCAATTTACTATATCTCTCGTGAAAAATTTTTTTAGGCTTTGAAAAAAATTCAGAGACATACTATAGGTATTCTAGTTGTTTAGTGCGAAACCTGGCGATGGGCCGCGCTTTTGGTGGGCCGGCCGCGCTTTGTTTTGTGAATCAATTTGTGCGACCAAATGCCATTGCTCTGAACTAGTCTATTTGGGCGCCGAGTCTTTTCCTTCGTTTCAGGATGCATATCAGAGATCGTTGCAGGATATGTGCTGGACTGGTATATATTGATAAGAGAACACGTGAGGTTTCTTTGTTTGAGTCAGAGTCCAAGGCTGTATGGAACTTCGATATCGGAAAAGACTCGGCCGAAATGCAACCAGTCTATAGATTTGCTAAGACTTGCTAACGACAGAAGGAAACATATGAATCTTCTAGAGAGGCTTACTAATACATGTTTGACTAAAGCAGCGTTCAGCCCTTTGTGTGGCAGGTTGCATAGCTGTAAAGAAGCTACAATTTCAATTTCTTGACTAAAGGGTTGTATGGATCAAACTCCGTGACGCGAAACACACCATCTTGCAGCAGTATCACGACAAGCTGGGCCCGGCGTTTCAAACAATAATCTAGCGGTGCAGATAATACTTTTATCCTTTATCGTCAGAAATTCGCTCACGACAAGCTGAAAAACCTATCAAGGTCCTAACTTACCTAATTATGCCACGAACGGCATAAAAAAATACTTTGAGTCGCTCAGCAGACACAATCGGAACAATCACACCAAAGCCGCAGGAATCCAGAAAAAGATCAGATATGACCTTGATATGACCTTCAGTGTTATGCTTTATTTTGTGTTTATATCTACCATCGGTTGAGGGCAAATCGATGAAACTGTTTAAGACAGAGAAGTGAGCTGCGAAATATGGATCTGTAAAGCTGTTCATGGGTTAATAAAAAGATAAGCTTACTCTGTTTTACCTGTGTTAATCATTTCATATGGCGGCAAATGTGTCCTAATATTTGTACTATTGCGCGACCACTGAAGCGAAATTCAAGCGCTATTCGCAATTGATTCCTGGCTAAAGAATATCGAATCCATGGCTCTCTTTTTGCACGCAACTTATCCAGGCCAGAAATAAACGTAAATAGATTTGCCTTCGCATAGTTTCCTTTTATTCATCTGAAACAGACGACCCGATCTGTTACAAACCGCAGCCCGCTGAGCAACCAGAAGAAAAATAAGCTTCATACAAGCGCTTGACAAGGGCTCATGGCAACTTATTCCTGGCTAAAAGATGTTTAAACCATGTTTCTGCAAGCAGCCAATCCCAGGTAGTAATAAACGTAGATATTGACTGTAAATATTGCTGGATTGTTCCATTCAAATCTGAGAACTTCATCAACTATTATGAAATCTCATGAAAACAGGCCTCGCATCAGGTGACTCCAAAGTCGCGCTCTGATTGGATAATTGTTTGTTTTGGTCCGCCGATCAAAACATTTCCAAAAGTGAAAATGCTCTGGACTGTTGACGTGGCTGAAAAATCTGCACGCAATAGCGTGCTTGTGTCCTTGCTATCCTGATTTTGGCCCCATATTCTGAATCCTGTTTTATGTAGTACAGCCAAGTTGATAGAAGGAGCTTTATTTGGCTAGCATATTCCAATATTGCAATACATTTTGTTTGATAATTCACTTTCATTGTCACCCTCAGAATTCTAATTTCTCAATTATTAACTATTTTCCCTTTAACCCTTTCACTCCCAGAGTCAGTTATGGATAGATTAAGATGATTCTAACTTTTGAGTCTGTGGATGAAATCCTATGGTGTGACCATTCAAATGAAACCTCGTCAGCATTTCTTTCACATGGTACTATTTATATTTAAGTTTTTTTCAAAATAAAATTTAGATTTGTCTTGAATTTTGATTTAGGCACTCTTGGGAGTGAAAGGGTTCGCGTCAATTTGTCACGTTACAGAAGATTTAGTTTCCTATAACAACATATCTCCAAAATTTGCCTTACCAGGGCAAAATTTCTCCATTTGAATAAGTTAAATGCAATATTATCTCTTCAGAGGAAAAGGATTTTTAAATCCTTTTCCTCTCAACGAGTTATATTAATAGTGTTTAAAAACACTATTAATATAACTCGTTGAACTAGATTGATGAGCATGATCCCTATTAAAAACAAATAAGAGAAAACAGTTGGCCAGTTACAATAGCCAGTAAGTCACAATATGGTCGCAGCCTTTCTATGTGACCAGAAGTCACACAAAATCCCTCCGTTTATTCCAGCCTCCTTGTTTGCTATCGGTAATGAACAGCACAAGCCGTTGATCTTCATCTTAAACAGAGCCGAGGGGAGAGAAATGACTTGTTGCTTATCCTTTCCTTTTTTAAGTTTTAAAGTAACTCACGCGCCAGCCTGAAACCTGTAAGGGTCGATTTTGCTTAGGACTGTCGTGTGCGACTTTTGTAGCATGCGCTGCTCGCGTCAAGCAAAGATCGTTTACAACTCGTAATTATAACATTTTCATTGTGGCTACGACTGTCCTAGTGTTTTAAAACATGTTTCAAAATCCTACGACAGTTTTCGTGTTGTGTGCAACTGCCGAGAAGATATTGTGCGTCTGACTTAGATGACGCGATTCGTGTTGTAGACGTGACGTGAGCAAGTCGCATACTACAGTCGTACAAGGAAAAATCGAACCGTTTAAATCGGCCCTAAGAGAGGAACTGAATCAAGGTAACTTTCCTCGCGTTTTTTCATCATTTGTGCTTGGCTGGGGTTCTCATTTGCCTATTTCGTAGCATTCACTCCACGGCCAACTCGGTAAATCACATTTCTCTAACTTCGTGTGCCCGTACTAAAATTGCTTTGCATATCTTCTATTTCTCCAGGACCCACGCATCCGCCCGCTAACGTTACAGCATTCAACACCAGTTCAACCAGTATTTTGATCACGTGGTCTGAAGTACCACAAGAACATCAGCATTACGCAATTCTTGGCTATCACGTGATCTACTATCGAGACAATGACTCCCAAATAAACAACATTACCATTCTCAGCAACGCTTCGTTAGCATTTGAAGCAAAGGATTTGCAGAAGTATACAAAGTATTTTATTCAAGTGACGGCTTATAATATATACGGCGCCGGAAATGCAAGTAAATTACTGGAAGTTTTCACCAATGAAGACGGTATGCTTGCTCGATATATTTTGCATTTGTTTACCCTCAGGTAATTTTAAAAGCACAGATTTGACCAACGATCTCAAATTTGCAATTTCTTTCCCAAAAAAGGCACACTGGAATAACGCCACAGGGAATCATCAGCAACAGCAATGGCTTTGAAGGATGAATGGTTCAGAGACTAAAAACGTACAATCGCCATGTACAGGATAGGGGGGGACAGGGGGGCGGGAGACCCGGAGAAAAGGGGGCGGGAGGGGTACGGGAGGCGGGAGGAGGGAGTTCCAAAAGGGCGGGAAGCGGGAGAAATAGGGGAAAATTACGTAACATTGCATAATATTTCGCAATCGAAAAAGGGCAAAAGGGAGGAAGCCAAGAAAAAAGGGGCGGGAGCCGGGATTGCAAGGTACGGGAGGCGGGAGGTTTGGACCCCCCCGTCCCCCCTCACAGGATACTGGAATACTGTACTATGCTGTGTGCTTTGTTGTAAATACGTGATATTTTTGTTTCGTTTCCTTAGTACCTGATGGTATTCCAGAGAATGTGGAAGCAGGCAGTTCATCGTCAAAAACGTTATCACTTAACTGGGATGCCATCCCACGTGGAACTGAGAATGGTATTTTGAAAGGATACAGGATAGCTCTGTTTGACACCCTGAGGAGCATCACACTAGAGAGATACGCGCCTCCTGATGCTTCGCAGATTGAAATTCGGGACTTGAGACCCTACACAGAGTATCAAATCCAAATCATTGCCTACAATGACGCTGGTAGCGGAAATGCGAGCATAACAGTCGATATACGGACGGATCAAGATGGTAAAATTTCCATAAATATTCAAAAATATGAGCGCGAAAATTAATTTAAAGCACTGGTGAAACTGAAGAAATACAATATTCTGGTTTGGTATTGCAAATACTTGCAAGCGTACCCGGTGGGCTACTGCTTGTTCCAAAGCCAAGAATACGTAATAGCAACTTCAGTTCCCATGTACTCTTTATCTAAATGATGAAATCGGACGAAATTGGTTAGAGAGAAGTATATCTTGCTATATTTGATGGCAAAAAAAAAACAACCGTGGTGTCGAAGTAAGTAAATTCCACTTGTCGGCTAATATCCCAGGGTAAAATAAGTGTTGAATGTGAGTATGATCTGCACGTGACGACATGAACTCGTTGAGTGTTTCCCGTATGTGATAGTGCATAATCCATATCACATTGTGTATGGTAAGATGCACCAGCCACTGAATACTGCAAGATGTGCGGAGGGAATGATCATATTCACTAGGCTATTCAAACACTTTAATATATAATAAATATTATTATTAAATTCTCAATCTCCGACATTGAATTTGTGGCTTGTTCATTGGTTCACCGGTTATCAGTGAATGTCCCTTCTTTTTGCAAATGAGAGAATTGGATGCCACGTCAAGTGCTGCCATATTGAAAAGACCACAAAGGAAACTCTTGTACAAAAAAAATTAAATGTAAAGAGCCTTTGTTTATACACGGTATTTGTTTTAAAGCCATAGACTCGTGGGGCCTTGTATATGAAAAGAATAATCAGAAAGAAATAACAAACTAAAATTAACAAGTATGAACCCCAACTGGCTGGAGGCAGATCAGTTGGCTATCCGTACAAACACAGCCGAGGAGTTGAGCTCGGAAGTACCGAGAAACAACTTCAGCTGGTGGCCAGAGTGGGATTTAAACCAAGAGCGACCGAATTGAAATCCAGCGCCCTAAACCACTCGGCCATGCTGCAAAAATACGGCAAAATTTTTAATAAAGCAATTACACTCACTCTTGTTAGATATGAGATGATGATAACAAAGTCCGGCGGCGCAAATGGCGTCGTTGATTATTTACTACCCCATATCTAACGCACACTCGACGAATAATTGTTTATTATTGGAGTATAATTGTAAGATAATTCCTGTTGGTAGTTATTTCTGAAAGTCACATTTTTGTTACTACTTTACAGCTCCTGACCAGGCTCCTAGGAACGTAACTGCAAGCAACACCAGCTCGACAAGTTTACTGATAACATGGCGCCCGGTAGATAATTTCCATATCAATGGCATTCTCCAAGGATACAGGGTACTTTACTTTGAAACAGAGTCCCTCAATCCAGATATTAAAAACATAACCATCTACATACCGTCTCGTAAGAAACGAGCGGCTGAGGATGAGCCGTTGACCCTACCGTTAACTGGGCTAAAAAAGTTTACATTGTATACCATACGAGTGTTAGCGTTTACTATTCTGGATGGTGTCTTTGCCGAGATGAACTTGACAACAGCTCAAGACGGTAAGTATATTCGATTCAATCGTTAATGCAGATATTCGAAGTTTAGGCCCATTGCAGATGTCGTGCTGCTGCCGTGCAGAACGAAAAAGATCGCATTAAGTTCAACTTTGGCAAGACGACGATTGAAATCAGGTCGTGCCACTGCCGTGTGATACTGCAAGCTCTGTAATGCTCTAGACAGCAGCAGCACGGCTTGATTTCCAACTTCGTGCAACTGCCGAACTTAATATATGCTTAAATTATAAAATAATCCTGCAAAACAGTATTAAAGCTTTTTTTCAGCTCACGGTACTGACAATTTTTACCGTGTACAAATTAAGTTTACTTCTAGGTTCGTGCCTCACAGTCCACTATGAACACTTCTCTTTTTTCTCCAGAAACAAACTTTAATCAGCCCTTTTATTCCTCATCTTTTTTCATACATGGTTCATCCTGTCCTGTTTCAAACTGTGTATTTTGTGATTTGTTTCTTGGGCCAAAGGTATGAGACAGCGGTGTGGTTTGCATTATCATCCATTAAGTTCCAGAAATTTTTTAGATTATAAATTAATCAAACAATAAACATCCGCGTCAAGTTCATCACTTTTTATTCATATTTTAATTGTTCGGATTTTTCCTTACCTAACAACGTTTCCTCCTATTGTTTCTTTTAGTCACTAACATGTACGGGTAGCATGTTCAATAGCAAGGCAGTCTCTTTTTAACTCCATCGTACTTTAGTCTACCTTTCACCTCTAAGGAGTATCTATTATTTTCATTTAGTTCCAAGTCATCCCCCAACAAAAGTGGCTGCGCTGAGCACAAGCTCGACAGCCATTCTAGTCATGTGGGATCCAGTACCAGAAGATCACGTGAATGGCATTCTGTTGGGTTACTACGTGTTTTATCAAAGGGTGGATAAGCCTCAGCAGGAGATAAAATTATTGATATTGAATGAAACTTCTACGAATGTGTGGATAAACAATCTGGAGAAATTTGCAGATTATAATTTCAGCGTAGCAGCGTTTACTGAACCAGGGATGGGAAACTTGTCAGATCCAGTGACGAACAAAACATTTGAAGATGGTATGTTGCTACACTGTTGTTTATCTTACGCTTCAAGTGACGTCTGACACATGTATGTCCACACAAGAGATCAGACACTAGAAGAAGCAATAAAGTTTACTTATGTACCTCCAAACGTAATACAATGAAAAAGCAACCGGGGTGGGGGGGGGGTTCCTTCCCCTGGGGTTACATCATTGCGATTACCTACAATATAAGAGTTAATATTATGGATTAAGGATTAAAATAACGCTGAAGAGAGCATGTGACGTCATCCAAGATTCCGACAAGTTGCAATTTTTCACCTTTTCTTCAATTTTATTGTTTACTAGAAGGTGCACAAACTGAAATTTGGCTTAACAGGCACCTAGAATGTGACTGAATTAATTATGCGCTTTATTTTGCCGCTTATTGCTAGCTTTTTATACTATTTTCCCAGGAATCCATTGCTAAGAGCGTTCAGTTCCCATGTATTCGTGCAACGGCGTTTTCACAATTTAGGTTATTTTTAGATAAGCCTTTCCGGTGTCTTTGTCCTCGGTTTCTCGTCAGTTAACTTAAGGAAACTTCATGTGATCTTCGGTGGTCTTTGCAAACTTTCGGGTCATCTTCAACGACTTCGGTCATCTCGAAATAACCTAACTCCACGTAACAAAGGTTCGATTTTTTGCAAAAGATGCATTCATATTACTCATATCAGATCTCCCACGTCGTTATCAACCGACCCTCACCCTTCTAGAACATATGACTTAACTAAGGACACGCAAACAGCTACTCAAGTGGGTCAATTAGCTCCCGTTTTACGTCCGAGTAATAAATTATCCTTATAAAGCTTTCTATCTCTTTTTGTCCGTTTTTTTGTTTTTGATTTGTCTGTCTGTTTGTTTTACTGGTTTTAGTTCCAGACTCTCCTCCACTTAACGTCAGTGGTTATGCAATCAACGAAACTGCTGTCACTTTAAACTGGCTTCCAATTCCTGAAGATGACCGCAATGGGATTTTACTTGGCTTGAATGTGACTCTATACATAGAAGGCTCCGTTGTTAAAGCCATAACAGTGGTGAGCTCGAGCCAGCAATCACTTGAAATCCATGGCCTTAAAGCGTGGACAAACTACAGTGTACTCATGATCGGATACACTGCGATCGGACCTGGCCCCAGTTCTGAAATTTACGTAGAAACAGAGGAGGAAGGTTTGTTTGTTCATTTGTTTGTAGTTGTTCACAAGGTAATGTGATTTGAACCTTCAAATAAACTAAGCTGTTTTAAAGGGCAGGTTGCAAAAAAGCATGAGTACCGCTGCGTTATTGAATCTCTTTATCAGCTACGTACAGCTTGTCGCTATACACAAAGTGACGTCGTTACACAGTCCGGGATCGTTATCAATTTTGATAACTCGGAGCAAAACAAACCATTAGCCAATCACCGCTAAAATTTTTGTGCACGTGACGCCATTGCGAGGTATCGGCCACGAATTCAATATGGCGGACGAACGCGAGACGATTTCGGAAAGGCTGAGAAGTGGTTACATTGCATTTTTTTCGAGTGAATTTAATGTTTGTATCACAGGAATATGGAAAGAAAATTACTTGGGAATAGTGTCATTGTCCAAAAGTTATTTCCAAAAGCTGTGACGCGCGCGCGTGTGTGAATTTCATCCACCCCACATTCCCCATCGCCAAAATTAGAGACTACTCTAAGTCTAGCTGTGACATGAATTTCGAATACTTCATCGACCCAGCTTGGTATCCTGCGAGTAGAGTCGCCCTTGATCTAGAAAAATCGGAGGAAGATTGAAGGAGACTTTGCTCGCAGGATACGACATCAAATTTTCTCAAGCAACGACTGTTCTGAGTGAAATGACGAGTGAAGGGAGACAACAATTATTCTATTATAAAGCATTTATTCATTCATTTGATTACATTTTATTTTCACAGTGTTCGCTCTGTTCTTGCTTCTTTTTCTTTGCCATATTCATGGCGGAAAGGTGAACGATCATCAATCTGTAGTAAAAGCGAAAAAATCACCATGAATAAATATTGCTTTCACAAAAGACGATACAGCTTATATATTGAAGTTTCTCTTGCACGGGAGGCGATTGAAGCTGCAATTCTTCATGTATTTAAGACTTAATTTCCATGTGCGAAGTTTGTTTAGAACAAAAGATATAAGCTAAGCTCTAAAGAAGCTACAACTTCAATTTCTTGACAAAAAAGGTCTGTAGATCACACTTCGTGATGCGAAACACAACATCCTGCAACAGATAATATTTCAGATCGTTTACTTTCACCGATTTGGCTAACCTTTAGAATACCCGGGCACCTATTTGCATGTCACTGAATAACAATTGTTTCTTTTGTTTTCATATGGCTCGTTCTTCAAAGCATTGAAAGATATGTACATAAGTGGCCGTGTATTCTGAAGTCGCTGCAAGAGCAGCATTAAAACCACACTTAGTCGCTTAACAGACGATCAGATTTGGTCAATTTAACTAAGAATAACACCCTAACACACAGGCGCAAGCCACAAGATATCAGAAAAAGATCAGGTATGACCTTGCGATCAAAGTCTTAAAAATTCAGTCATCATTTTTAAAAACATCCTCCAAACTAAACCCACTACAATGGTACAAGAAGCAAAATTGGTGGAAAGACCGAGATATATCAGACGCGGGCTTTACCTCGGTGTAAGAACCTGTGAAACTCACGGATGACGTAAAACAAAGGAAACAAAAACATTTTAAACAATACCGTACAGCAAAACAAAAGCTAACAAACAAAGAAAATCTTGTCAGGTTCTTACACCGAGGTAAACCCCAGACGCGGCTTACAAAGATATCAAAGTAGGAGTCGTGCAGGTCCTCTAACCCCAATTTAAAGAAGTAAGAAAAGTATAAAAATTTGTCACAGAAATTCAAAAGCATCTGCGTAACAACGTCTGGTGATTCCCACAAAAATCTAAAACGAAGCATCTTAGACATGAAGGATCAAGTGACTCAGTCAATAAAAACACAAAATGGCGGTTACTGATGCAATCGGACTGCAAATCAAAATACCCCAGTGCACTTTTTTAATAAATCGTGCACAACGATCAACAAACCAGACATCGAAAGGAATAAGGTTAAAGAATACGACATAATTTTTGTGGATGCTATAAAATTCTTTAAATAACTCAAATTTAACGGCAAAGTGGAAAAACATACCTGATTTGGACGCAGAATTTGAAGTGTTCTTTCTCTTTGCGAGTAAAATTCGCTCCTTCATCGTTTGCCTTCTTCCGCCATCTTTGGCACAAGTGGAGTTCATTCCGTCCCTGGCTTTCTCGAATAGAACTATGGGTAAATAGCTCGAGTATTACAGAACAAATAACGAATAAAGCGGACCAAGTACGAAAATCCGCGATTTCTGAAATGGCCGCCATGTTGTGACGTAACATGGTTATCAAAATTGATAACGATCCCGGACTGTTACAGGGGAACAATACATCTTGTCAAATTTTTAGGCGGAGGCGTGCGGTAAATGCACGTCACGCCGACTCGTAAAATGGACGTTTTTTTCATTTTCGTCGTCTTCTTGGTGTCGCGCGGCCGTGCTGTTTTTATGACGCAAACAGATAGATTTTATCAGGTTTGAAATACCAGTCAAACTAGTGAATAAATAATAACATGGCCTTTACTGAAGTCGGTTTTAAGTTGAATTTAATTTTCCATCTAAGATCGCAGAAAATTTCAGGGTAGTATTGACAAAATACGTTAGAATCGCTACAGACGTGTTTATAAAACGTGTTTTCAAAGGGAATACGGTGACAGATCGTGACAGTGCACGCAGATTGTAGGGGAATACAAAAAATTGTTATCGTTTTCGTGACCGTTTAACAAAACCCGTATTCATGATCAAATTGCCTTTCAACAACTCGCGATTGATAGCCTTGCGTGGTCTTAGCTTATGCGATTTCAACAATAGGGGATTGTCGTTGTTGCTTTTTAAAAAAGAAACCTTTTTTCCTTAGGAAAAGGGGAAGGGGGGAAGGGTGGGTGAGAGACTATCTGCCGCCTGTAAATTCTTCAGAATTTCTTGTTTATCATGTAACGGGCGCGCCTATTGCTTGCATAACCGTTTTAATATGTTTGGACTAAGTGAACACGGCGAATCACTCCACTTAAACTTTTGTCAGGTTACATTTATGATACAGTCAGAAAATGGATAATGCGTATTTACTTTAAAACCTGATAGACACTGGAGGAGACATAAAATTTCGACAGCGCTTATGAAAATCCTCGCCTGCCTTGCAGGTTCACACAAACTTTCAAATTCATCAAAACCATCCACCTTCGCCAATCCATTTTTTATTTAGAAAAAATAAAACAATTGGTTTTACTTACACAATAAAAACCTAAGGTTTTTGCAAACAATATGTACCGTCAATTTTGTCTAAGTGTGGCCACGTTCCTGCAAGACATGACCAAATTTGGTATCAGCGGTTAGGGACTGGCCGTTACGTGTTGTTTGCGCCCAACCTAAGTTGTTGTTGCAAAGTGTTAGTGCCAGTGCACTTAACCGTTGTTTAAGTTATATTTTTTAAGTGTTTAAATGACTCGCTAGAAAACATGTCGGTAAAACAAACTCGTTTCTGGTCGACAATTACGGGTGCAAAAAAAGCTTGCCTTATTCAGATTGAACTTTACCGAAACATAAAATGTTCCATGACAAAACATGTGACGTTGAATACCAAAATAAGGAATGTTTTTTCGTGACGTAGCCACACGAAAATGTACTTGTTAAAGATTTTTGCTCATTTCAGCCCCTGATATTCCTCCATCAAACGCCCGCGGTCAGCACACAAGTTCAACTTCCATCGTTGTACGATGGGCAAACACGAACCTAGGTCACGTGAGAGGTCTACACCGCGGATTCCGGGTCTACTATTCAGTGAACAGTACGCTGTACCCTTCTGAATTGAGAAGCAAGACCGTGGGCGCTGATGCACGTGAGGCGCATCTAACTGGACTGTATAAGTACTCCATGTATGATATTTATGTTGTCGCTTTGACTTCAAAGGAAGGTGTGCCAAGTGAAACTTTCCAGGTCATGACTGATGAGGACGGTAAGTGCATTTGTTTTCGAAAACTATGCATCGTATAGCTTGAATTGATTTTCTGAGTTTCGTTTTGTGGAATGATTATTGTATTCATTCGCTTATTCATTCATTCATTCATTCATTCATTCATTCATTCATTCATTCATTCATTCATTCATTCATTCATTCATTCATTCTTTCTTTCTTTCTTTCTTTCATTCATTCGTTCGTTTGTTTGTTCATTCAGTCAGTCATTTAGGCAGGCAGGTCGGCAGACAAGAAGTCAATGAGCCAGTCAGTTTGTCAGACAGGCAGTTAGTCACACAGTCATTTAGTCAGACAGTCAATCAGTCTATGGGTCGGTCGGTTAGTAGGTCAATTATTCATCCATTCATCCATCCATCCATCCATCCGCCCATCCTTCCATCCATCCACCCATACGTCCGTCCGTCCGTCCATTCATCTCTTCGTTCGCATGTCTCGTTCCTTCTTTCTTTAATTTTGTTCGTTAGAAGGACAAACTTTTAGGGATTTAACTTTTGTGGTTTCTGTAAAGCTTTTCGAGGTGTAAAGCCCAGGGCAAACATCACAAGTTTGGAAATGTCAGCCTACGTTAATAGATTAGCAAACGGTATCGCAAATAGAAGCACGCTGGTCATAATTTCCAAAAAATTAATGAAGTGCAGCCTTGGAAGCCAAATTAAAGCAAACAGTACCGAGCAGAAGATGTGTAGACTTGCGTTGGGGCCAAACGATGGAAAATGTGCAACACCATGCGCGCAAATGTGAGCTTGCTCAAAGTGAACGCAAATCATCGCGAGTAAAGACAATTTTCCAACTTGTGTCTTACGTGTGACTCTATTGGCAGTGCATAAAATTTTAGTCGCCCTTGCTGTTATTTTTTTTTCCTGAACAGTCCCGGATGCACCTCCAGCAAACATCCTATTCAGTGTGACAAGCTCTACCAGCATTGCCATGAGCTGGAATTCCGTCCCATCCCGCTACCAAAACGGGATCATCCGCGGATATCGAGTTAGCTACAAGCAAAAAGACGATACCAACTATCCTTGGCAGAATCTGAATCTTGATTCGGAAACGTACTCTGCTAGCGCCAGCGACTTGGGAAAATTTACGAATTACACTTTTGTCATTTTGGCTTTTACAAGCAAAGGTGATGGAGTCCCTGAAGAGCAGACGGTTCAGACCGACGAGGATGGTAATTATTATAATAAGTAAAGAGTGGAAGGATCCAAAAACTTATCACAGACGTGGAATTATCTAATACTTTCAAGCAGTTACAATTTTCATGAAACTTCCTCACATAAACCTCGACCATTAAAAATCTCCATCTTCTTATCATTTCTTCTCGGTAATTTTAATTTAATACAGACGTTTACATTCAATTTAGTTTTTGAACCTCTTAGTATCTGGTTTTAAGGTTTTGCGTTGTGATTTGTGGCATTGCTTTCCTCTCCCGCCTTCTTTTAGAGGGGACTTTTCAGTTCATTTTACATTAAGGTACTGCTTGTAATTGGGACAGGGGGCGGGAGACCGGTAGAAAAGAGGGCGGGAGGCGTACGGGAGGCGGATGAAGAAGAGGCGGAAAGCAGGATCCCCGAGGTGGTGGGAAGCGGGATAAATAAGGAAAAAAATTGGCAACATTGCGCAATATTTCGCAATCGAAAAAACGTAAAGAGGCGGGAGCCAACAAATATGGGGCGGAATCAGGATAAAAGGGTACTGGAGGTGGGAGGTTCAAATCCCCCTGTCCCCCTCCCGCCCCATATTCAAGGGGACAATTCACTTTTAAAGAAATTTGTTTCATTCGGTCAAAAACACTTGATGCCTGATGAGCGTGTACTAATTTCCTTGCAGTTCCTGGATCGGAACCACTTGGCCCAAGTTTAATTAACAGTTCAACCACAATCACAATTCCTGTCACTTGGGAAAATATACCAAGCAATCTCGCATTTGGTGACATACTGGGATTTAGAGTCAGATATCAATTAGTAAAACTCGGTGACGAACCAGTTGAAGACCAACCTGCCGTAGAGGTTGTCGTTCAAGATGGATTAAGTACCGTACTTACAGGCCTGGAGTCTTATGGACTTTACAAGATTGAGCTGACGGGGTTTACCTCAAAGGGAGATGGGCCGGAAGTTCTGCTATACGGAGGTAACATTCCCCGTCAGTTAGCTTTTTGCTGTAATTCCATACGGAACCCGCTAACACGAATACCAAAAGGCAATAAAAGTGTAACCGCGGTGTTTGTAGTGATGTTTACGCGTTAACGAGGTTTGAAATAAAAAAAAATGACTGTATGAGGTTTAACTCGTGCAAAGAGAACAGCAGCTTTTATATAACGAGGTGATCGCCTTTACGAGAAGGTTTAAGGAGTGATTCCAACGTACATGATATTGAAGATTACCCCGGGAGGGAGGGGGTGGGGGTAACCAGGTATATTAGTGAAGGGGAGACGAGGTGCGTAATCTTCTTTGGTTCGAAATCTTCTGGAAGACCCATTTTCGGTAGAAAGATTTGGCAGGACTCTTTCTAGGGTTGATAATAAGTGTGTGTACCTCAGGGTCTAGCATTCTATATTATATTCTAGCGTTTGAGACCCCAGAGAATCCAACTTGCCGATGCGATAAAATAATAGACTCCAATTCATGAACGTTATCAGTCATGAGATCCTGTATATGCTATATTTCCTTTCTCAGAAACTTGCCGATGCGATAAAAGACTGGCAACAATCTGGAACGATTTTTCACCGTACGTCACCAAAAAAGAGGACGGGTCTCCCGGTGGAATAATGCCCGAAATTCTGGATAACATGACCGTTGACTGCTGCCAAACTTGTAAAGCACACGGCGGATCGTACGTAGACTTTAAATACAACGCAAATAACGGGTCTTCGTACTTTCACAACAATGATGAAATGAAGAAGAATATGACGGATGACACCGCTTTTATGTTCCCTGTTTACGGCTACGGTGACCAAACAGCATACGGAGTGTACAGTTATCGCCCGTTAATCGAGTCGCCTGGTGTGGCCTTCATTGTTAACACAGATTACAATGAGAACCCCTCAAACAGTTTGGTGACATCAGTGATTTCTACATTTCCATATTTGGTTATAACGGTGCTGACCGCCAGTATCGCTGGCATCATTATTTGGATTTTGGTAGGTGGTACTTTCTGTTGTGTCCATAGCGCTCGTACGATTTCAATGAACTTTCTCCAGACATGCGTTGTACAATGATGACTGGCAGCTCCAATTATAATACAGTAAATCCAAGCATGTAAGAACCACGATTAACCAACTTAGCCCAAAAATATTCTTAAACACAATGCAGAATCTTATTTGTGGGGATTTACCGCATAAGTTGTTGCGGGGTGCCCCCTTAACCGTTTTCTGTGGGATGATTCTTAACGAAACGACTGCGATACGACTTGCATTTCAGAACATTGAAAAATATCCTTTCAACAAACCTTTGTTTTCTATCAAATAGGAGACTAAAGACAACCCAACCCAGTTCCCACACAAATACTATCAAGGATTTGGTGAAGGATTCTGGTGGTCGTTCATCACTATGACAACGGTTGGGTAAGTGTTATCTTATAACCTATAATCTAGAGCAGCCATATCTCAACACAAAAACTTTTCACAAATAGATTGCTTTCGAAGGAAGATGTAAAAGAGAGACTGTCGTGAGCGTGGGTCAAAGAAAAAAATCTGAGCCCTGACAGGAATCGAGCCCGTGACCTTCCGTTCATCGATCGGACGTTCTAACTACTGAACTACTGGGGGGCTCGTGGAGGGCTAGGTCAAATCTACAAGGATCGCTGTTTGGCTGGCGAATCTTGGAGTTGTTGCTTCTTGTTCGGCTGTCGACAGCCATGTTCGACAGATGGAAGTTGTGTAGCGTTTCCAGGACACGCGGTCTTGGACGACGTTTTACATCTCTGCCGAATGAATGATCACGCTTACGGCTAAAGCAAAAACACATCACACTACAAGACATGCTCTTGTAACATTCGTATCTGTAGCTACAGCAGACAATCATCGTATTGTTTCACTAGAACTGTTTTTGTATTCTTTCCTGGTAGATACGGAGACCGAGTTGCCAAAACGTATCTGGGTAAAATATTCACCATTATCTGGATGTTGGCGGGTCTTGTTATATTCGGCATATTGTCTGGTTACCTAGCAACGGTGTTGACAAATGTTACTATGGTGAATACAGGGGATGATGTGTTACTGTATGGAACTGAGGTAAGTGAGGTCAACCTCCTCCTTCTCCTCCTCCTCCTTGGCAAATGTTCGTCAACTGGCAGTTGGACACCCAGCAGGGCGCTAGTCTGCTTGACCGGAGCCCGTGAGTTCGAATTCCTGAGCTGGGCCACCAACCAGAGATTTATAAATAATTGTAAAATGGCAATACTCAACGTTAAACCGTGTGTCACCCTCTGTCATCTATAAGTATGACTTCAAAAAGCTAAAAAACCACACTGAAATCAAAGGAAACACAAACGTAATGGTTCAACTTTGTTTGAAATTACTTTGCTAGCTTTCTAAGATTGTCAATAAGCTTCTTTTGCAACAAATAACTAGAATAGAAATGAATCGCAACGTGATAAAATTGGTTCGATTTTTTTCAAGTTCTTCTTTCGCGCCGTGGAAAAATCAATGAAACCTTGCTGTGGTTTGTTCTCCCTTTGTGAAAATGACTTGATATCAATACAATATCCTTCTTTTGGTGTTCTAGGAGCATTCTGTGCTCGAGAAAAAGTGCTTAGTTTTAATTTCAGTACGGTGTTTAGCCAAAAACTTTCTAGAAATCCTCATGACGTCGCCCCTTTGAACCCAGCAGTAGGGAACGCTCGAAGAGAGCGATTTCTACGAAGGTGGGAATGAAATTTGCTCTATAAATTAACGCAATGTCATTTATTGTAATTATTTTACGCCCAGTGTTCATGTAGCAGAGACGTCTAAAACACACTGATAGTTTTCTTGTTTCACAGGTGGCTGCAGTACAAGATTCCGCAGAGTATCGCTTGGGTATACGAATGAATGCTCGCGTTAACATCAGTAAGTGATATTCAGGGCTTGTTTTTTAGGTCTTTTTCTGAACAGTAATTAGAATTAAGGAGTATAAGTCGGAAATAAGATGGAATAGACAGTATATGTGTCTCTTGTGAGGGGTCAGACCTGAATGGGATTCAAACCCAAACATAACCCTGCGATGCGATGACCTCAAGATCGCAGCGATATGGTTTCGAGTCCCTTTGAAACCTGATTATTTTCAGGTTTACTTTGGTGAGAGCTGCGAGGGTTACCGATGTATTGAATCTTTCATCTGCAATTCACATATCACGATATTTTATATTTTACCTTTTTAGTGCGCTATCGACAGCTTTCATTTTAATGACAGCATTGCAAAAGGCCATTTACTTGTTTTAAAATAAGAAAGCTACCAGGAATTGACCGAGAGCTGTTGAAATCACCCCCGAAGAGGAATTATTTTAACTCCATACAATGGAATTACTTTCTCTGGGGTTACAATCACACACCATAAAGGAGTTATATTTACTCTTACATCTAAGGATACCCCAGATTTTGAATTAAATGAAGGAGTCAACGTAAATGCCTAAAAGGATTATTTTGAACCTAAAATCAGATAAAATTGTAATACACTTCACCAAAATTACTGTTAACCATTTCGTTTTGCTTTTAACCATTAAGAATAACTGTCTTTTCCAGAAAAGAAACCACTATCGTTTGAGGACGTTTACAGCATGCTCATTAACAAGGAAGTACAAGGAGCCCTTATCGAGACGTATGCCATTGGAGCAAGGAAAGACCTGTTTGAGAAACCAAACTTACGGATCGTAAAGATCTTTGACCACTCGAGTGTGTTTGGAGTGGTGATGGGCGGTGTCTCGCGGAAGTTACAGAAATGTTTTTATGGTTACATGCAGATGTTCAGGGCAGAGATTTTTAAACAGATCGAAGGAAACATTGATTCCATTAAGGTGATATTTACTATATTTTTTATGTTTTGTTTATTGTTGTTGTTTTTCAACATAATGTACCCTTTGCCGAAGGCCTTTGTCGTTTGCTAAGCGGATAACTGAAAACCAAACAACACAGCAACCTAGTTTTGCCGGCTAGCGATTTATCCACTGAACAAGGCCTTTCGTTTTCAACAAGTGGAACCACAACTCTAAATACAAGGGAGCCTATGCTAACGGCTACCTCTCCAAAGCGGCCGTCACGTGTGCTTGTCGTAACCGCTACAGGATTCACTCAAGTACTCTTTTGAAACCCCTCTATAACGCCCACCTATTTATAGATACAGTAAATTGTGTTCAAGGGTAGTAGTTGTAGAGAGCTTCGACTATAAGGTAAACGAGCACTTCTTTCGGGGAGAGGGGAGGTGTTTTCCATTTGATGAATTTCTAAGCACATCCCGACTTTGCCCAGGCCAATCTAGAGTGAGAGCGCATCAGACTTTCATTAGAGTTGATGGAAGTTGCAACTCTCTCTCAGTGTTCTTTATCTTGTTGAAACATGTATTAATCATACAATGGCCACCCAGTCCTCAATCAACTTATAATTAAATTACTCTTTGTCGTTAAGCAATTCTTTTTTCTTTAACGTTTTATCTTTAGACCTCCACCAAATCTTTGGCTGCAGAGCGCACTGCAGGTTTATTCGATGCTGGGTCCCCTGTCTTCCAGAAAACTGTTGCTGTCATTGGTGGATTACTACTTGTAGCATTTCTTATTGGTACACTCTGGGAGTGTTTAATCAATCGTAAAAGACAAGCAGGTCAGAAATTACACTTTAAAAGAAACGTAATGGTTTCATTAAATTCTCAAACAAATCTCTATATCTTTCCGATTGGTTAATCTCTGATCACAGGCTATCAGCGAACAACCCTCCTTTTTGCCTTATAAGGAAATTGGATGCCATGTTAAGAGTCGCGGTGTTCAAATGTTGACGTTTAGACCAAATGACAAAACATTAACCGACAATAAATTACCAAAGTTGAGAAACAGTTATTCCACTCGTACTTATTGGATATGAGTTAAGCAGCTAGTTCTCTAATTTCTCTAAGTATTCTAGCATCTTCAAAGGAAGCCTGAATAGGGAAAGGCTCGAAACCATGACGTTGTGATACTAGGGCCCACTTGTTCAAAGCAGGGTTTAGATAACCCAGGATTAGAGTCAATTTTTAAATAATTCACTTTTAATTCGCAACGACGTGGATTCCAGCAAATTATTTTCACTTAACGATTTGACTTTGGCTGCTTTCAAATTATCACGTTAAATTTGCAGCGGTAGCGCTTTTAAACAAGAGAATCAGAAACCTTGGATAACATTTAACCCAGGGTTAGCGTCGGTCGGCTTTCAAACTACCGGGCCCAGAACAACATGAAAGAAGCTATAAAGCTAACTGGAGGTTGGTCAATTTTGAGTTCGTATCTGATATTACATCCCAGAACTTCGTCAATCAGAACAACTTGTTAATGTCAACAACGACAAAACTTTGGAGTCCCAAATTGAAATCGTGTTTTAAAAAACTATAATCCGTTCAATCCGCCACTCGACATGCATCGTGGCTTAAAAGGTGGACAATAATCTACGAGTAAAAAGTCAAAACTATCTTTTAAGCTCATTTGGTAGCCAGTTACAAAGTCATCTCGCCTTTCCAATTATACTACCTTCCTTTTTTTACGCTATGAATCATAACTTAAGCCCATACCGTTAATATTCTAAAATGTTCCATAGTTTGATTCACTGTACGTAAAATGATTCTACACTGTATTCCAAGGAAACACAAAACACTTTAAACTTTTAAGACATGTCTTGGTGCTTCCTTAGAACTATGATTGGTTTTCTGCCATCAAGACCTATTGCACACTGGAAATTCAAAAGTTCTCTTTACCAGCTACAAAAATGGAGTTGTTTCGGCGTACCATTTTCGGGGCTGACTCGGCTCTCCTAACTAAAGCCACAACTGTCCTATTTACAGTAGCTGGGCTGGCACCAAAGGGCCAACTTGGGTTCCACTGTGTGCCGTTCCGGTTTCTGATGGGTTCTTTTTGCTCCATCTGTGAGAGAAAAGACTTCACAGAGGTTCAAATGAGCCTTATGCGCATCAGGGCTAATGTGGCTTTTGGGGGCTGAAACTGATCCTTTGAATTTATAGCATAAACAATGAACTGCGTATGCCTAGAAACTTTGCAAATAAGGTAACAAATGAAAATCGTTTTTTTTTTCTTTCAGTCGCCCTCACGGAATATAGAAAATGTGATGAACTCAGAGAGGAAGTATCACGCTTCGTAGAAGAGTTTAAATCTAATGCTGGCAGACGAAAGGCTCACTTTCTGAAAGAATTGTCACGGCTTAAAGGAAAGAATTACAAAATCGAAACTAGATTGTGAATCATGATGATGATGATAATGATGATGATGATGATGATGATGATAAACTTTATTAATGTGTCACTAAACATTATTCGTCAAACCTGACGGAGCATCAACAGCTGTAGAATAAAGCTGCTTCCACGCCATGTATTTCTTTGAAAAGAATTACCAGTACAGTCCAAGCTTTGACATTTCTTCGAGTTTAAATCAGATCTCTTCAAAACTGCACTATATATGCTAAATTCAGGGTGGCGAATCTAGTCATCTCATTCAATGCTTTTCTAGTATGATATTCTAGCCACGGATTTTGCTATTGACCGACTTTGTGCAAGACGGGCATATAAGAGACGCTTTGAGCCTTGCCCATCTTTTGCAAGCATAGTTAATTTTGTTCCAAACATTTTTCCATATTTATTCTTTTTGTCAGTGGCTACTGTAACTTCTCCTACAGTGTCACCGCACGAGACTTCATAGCAAATTAAACAAGAAGGGTGTTCATGAGTTCAAGTACGAGGTCACGTGTTTTGTTATATAGACTACTCTTGAATCATGATAAATGTTTTTAGCTTACAAAAACAAACTCTTCCTTTAAAGATGCACTTCACTCTTCGTCGTTCCCGCGCGACTTCACTACACGTAGACAATTTTATTAAATAAACCCTTCCCGTGGCTGGTATATCGGAGGATGATGCCCGAGACTGTGAAAGATTGTCCGAAACATGAACAGTTGGCCGAGAAGAAAAGCTTCGAGGACAACTGTGAAATTTGAGGAAAATCGTTTAACCAAGGGCATTATCCTCCGATATACTGTTGGTATAGGGGAAGGGAAGGAAGGGGGTATTTATTTTATAACCCTCCGATTAATTTCTACAACGTGCGTTCCTCAGTTGTTGTGGTAAAGAGAGAAAAATCCGTGGGGGTCACAGTACCTTTGCGGTTAAACAAATCTAACTTGGGTAGAGTACTCGATTTTATTATACTGTTATTAGACCGTGAAAGTTAAAACCTGAAAAAGTGACTTCCTTTCCTGTTTTTCTCTTGCCAATAAAATCGGACGACGGATATCAAAATCGGACGATGGGTATCGCCTGATACCGATTTTGTATCACGTCATGTGTTTCAATCAATTAGCGGGCGCGAAAATTAAGTGGTGGGTTATAAGAGCTGATAGTCTTTTGGTAGGGAGCCAATCAGCCCAGTTTATCAAAGCGCGCGCTTGCTCATATCGAGGGGCTGTCTATACAATGAAGCAAAATTGTTCATACTGTATCCTTAAAAGCCAACGGTCTGCGTATAGCACACAAAACCCACAGTGCATGCACAAACTGAGTTGCTTTGGGGAGGTTTCATTTGTGCTTTGGCGTAAAAAAAGTAAAACGACTCTTACAATCCTCTTGGACCAAACCCTTTGCTTGTGAAGAGGTTCCCGAGCATAAGCCTCCCTCTAGTCAAATGACGTTTTGTCTATACGTTCATTTAATAAAGAAACAGACTGCTTTTTCGAGAAAAACAGAAAATACAGCGAGATAATCATACATGTGAAATAAGCAAATAAACAGGGGGGGTGAGCAGGTTTTCTCGTTGGCGGACCTTAATGAGCTCTGGTAGACGCCAGAGTTTCACCTTAGGACAAAAGGTCATTGTACAGCAGTCAATCATTTAACCCTATTTTGCTTGGGCTTTCTTTGAGTTTCTGAGCCTGGGTGTGGGCAGAAAGTGCCCCCCCCCCCCCCCGTAGATCTCGAAAAGTATTAACCCTCTTGAGATGAAACTTGGCACGTTTTTAGCACTTCATTAGCTTAACAGATTGGGGTTATGACGTGTCAATTATCACGTGTTATGACGTCACAATGACGTCACAAACTAGCCATTTTGTGTTTTGAGGCCGCCATCTTGAATCCCGAGCCGGCAGTCATACAGTTGACAATGACGACATGAAAAAATATATGAATTTCTTCTAAGAAACATAATTAATCAAAACAAGCACAAAGAAGTAAAGGATTATGTTCTTACAAACGAAGGGCAAAAACTGAAAAAAAGGCTCAAAAAAGACTCCTGAGTAGACGGTTGCTATGGAAACGTCAAACATGATAGACACGTCATTGACACAGGAAAATTTTCCTGGATAAATTTTAGGAAAAGTCACGAGATTTGGTGATTACTCGTCTAACCGTAAATCCAACAGAGCTTGCCTGGTTTTTCGCGAGATAGCTGGTTTGGTTTAATACTATTATTATTTTTTCATTCCCGTAGGGGCATCCTAAGACCGGCCGGCTACGCCCGTGATAAACACTTTAAAGCTGAGAAACCTATTTCTTACTATTACAAAACAGAGATGTTGGCAAAGAGGAGGTCAAAAGTCGTTAATAATTACTTCCCAACTTACCTCCTATATTTTGCCTGTTCAGCATAAACTAACTGGCTTTAATTTGGGAAATTTAGCGTCTTTCCTTAGTAAACGCGGCATAATTCAACTTTCTCTTACCTCTTGCATTATTTCTAACAGAGTTTGTTAAAGGACCTCTGCCACGGCGATTTTTATGTTTTGGGGTGAAAAATGCGCTGAAATTTAAATAAAATACCTTATCTCGTACACAGAATACTCCTAGAACGTCAAGAGGATGAAATCGAATTATTTTCTCAACGATTTTGTCAAGAAACAAAGAAAAAACTTGAAAACATCAGCCTTACATTTTTTAAATTTGCAATCCATTTTCATCCTAGCGATCTGCTGCCAAACGCACTTAATTTAGTCTCAGAGAACTGGTAGAGTAGTTTTAAACGAAACTGAACCAGTATTTTTGGGTTTCCTCTGATTGGAATTGTCTTTTTGGTTTTCAAATTTCCCCTAAAAATTGGTGATAGTGTCCCTTTAAGGGCGTTGATGGTTATTTCAGCTTTCATACACATTGGGGGGGGGGCGGTCAGGGAAGGAGCTGAAAAATTGTCATACGTAGTTGTAGTTGAGTAGCTTAAGGATGAAGGCATTGAATAACAGCTAATAGCTAGGGGGGGAGGTAGCAATTTAGTAGCAACTTATTGATAGAACTAAAAGGGTGATTAATTACTAATTGCAACGAAAAAGTCTAAATAGACCAAAGAATGTTGAAGTAATAATTTAGAAATCGTTTTTAATATCTCGAAAGGGGTATTCAATTTTCTAATTCTAATCATCACTCCCTTTCTAAAATGTGGTGTTTGACTAAAACTGAGTTGGCACTTTCAATAAAAGAAACTAAACAGCATGCGAAGGACATTCGCCAATTTTTACAGAGCTGTCCAAATACTATTAAGACAACAAAGCAAACAATTCGTGTTTCACTTTTGGGTAGAAATCACTTAATTTGAAGATACTCCATTTGAGCAAATTGTATATCATTTTCGTGATACATGAATTAAAAAATCTTCGCTAAGATGATAATTTTAGCAAAAATAAATAGTTTTCAAACTAGATTATTACATACGATAAAAGCCTTTTTTATGCAAGCTGACTAAACGAAGCGCCACGCACAACTTTTCACCACTGTAATATTTTCTGTGACAGTTAAAGACACCAATGAAATTTCCCATTCACAGCAACGGCAATTCACTAAAGTGATTATTTGCTTTGTCACCTAAAACAAAACAAGCGAACCTGCCATTTATTTCAAATTTTCATTGGGAAGGGATTGAAGTATTATACGCGGATGAATGTTGGCACGGCCTCTATGGGAAGGCCCTAGTGATTGATTTGAGCCAAGTTAAAATACAACTTACCTCTAGTTTCATTTTTTTTATGTTCTGCGGGTTCAATGTATTTAACTTCTTTTCTGTTAGTTCAAATCTTTTTTGACACCGCTGAAATAACATCTGACTTTTACACTGTCAATTGCGCTGTTCATTTGTCAGGTTTCCAGCACTACTTTCTGCAAACATTTCACAAATCTTGTTTGTTCCATTAGAACAGAAACTTGGCGAGACTTTGCATTGTTGAATATGTCCCGCACACACAAAGAGCCGGTGATGGCTTGTCATTGCAAGCATGATCAAACTACGTAAGTCCATTCAGAAAATTCGAAAGTAGAAAGGAAGGGTTGCACCAGTGAATAATTCAAGTTACTTTATCATATTCTGGATACAAATTATACAAAATATGCACGCTGAGTGGTATGCGAATAATAAACGGAAGGGTGAAAAACACTTAAAATCGGTTGAAAATTATATCGACGAAAAGAATACAGAAAATGGGCCAAAAAAGGTTTTTTTCTGAAAACGTTTTCATTTATACTGATCCCAGACGTTTTTCTTTCCGGCTTCCTTTTGAAGGAAATTGACGTAGCTGCGAAGAGGCGGCTACGAGTCGCAGAGTAGGGTAGTTTTCATAGAAACAAATAATCGCACACTTGTTAAAAAAAAAATTACTTTTTTTTAATTTTGTGTTTTCTACAATGTGCTTTGATGTTTTGATTGACAATTTGCATTTAAAGGGTTTTGAAGATAACCTTACTTAAAAAGAGGAAAAATTTCCAGATTTCTGTCGAAGGAATCGACCAAAGTTACAAGGCAGTATTTCTTTACCCCTCAAGTAACTTAAAATTTCGTTAATCTGCAAAGCGATCCCAGCAAGCAAGGGAGAAACTCATTTTGAAGAGCTCTGTTTTTTGCTACAATTATACCTAGCATAACTACATTGTAAAATATTAGCATGGAATGAACACCGCCTGCCGCTTATTTCACGACCAGTGCGAGTCAGACAGGGCAATACGTCGTGTTTTGCATTTTTTAAATCCGCTTTGCGTTCTTTAAGATACAGCAATCATGGTTGTCGTTAAATATTTGGTGTTTAGATTTAAGGCGAAAGGTTAAAGTTTGGTGTCGAAGAGATTGTGTGGGCAAGACACACACTGATTACTCCAAAGCTATTTACATTCGTGCCACAAGGAGAACTTCACAGCCTTTCGGATATCGAGCACGGTGAAAAATTGACAACGAAAGTCAAGTTCAGTAGCATAAAAGGCGCATAACAAACCGTGTAAAATATCCCAAGTGTAGAACTAATATTATCGTAGCAGGTATTCCTCTCCAGACATTTCTAACCCAGTTGTGTTCGAATTTACTCAAAGCCTAATATTTTCGAAAGGCTGTTTATCCTACCAGTCGTCATGGCCTAATATTTGTAATTCCACTCAAATGTTGTTCATGCTATCACATTGTGAATACTGCAAGGATTACTTGTTATCTTATATAGGCAGCCAAAGACCAAACGCTCAGCGCTAAAACGCGACCAGGAGTTAGTTGTTTGATCCTAAGATACCATGGAATTTTCTTGAGCAAAACTCGCATTCTATGATTACTGCGCTGAAATTTTTGTTCTTGTCCGATTCGAAAAAATGCTTCGTTTCGACTGTTTTATTTTATTTTTCGCTAGATATTTTCCAATCGAGCAGAAACACTTCAAAACGAAAACGTTCATCATCTTATTCGAGGCACTTTTCCATATTTCCTTTTCATGAAATGAACATAACTTGGCGCCATGTCAGTTTAGCTTTTCCAACTGAAAAATACATAATATAACTGAGGGAAGAGAAAGCGAATTATGCTATGAATTTACCTTGGATTTGTTTACTCTTGTTTTCTTAAAGGAAATGTTTTGAACGAATGTAGATAGTTTTTCCAATTCTTTTTTGTCAGTACACATGACGCTCAAAATTCACGCACGGCGCGTAGCTGCACACGTTCACCGTCTTTTTCATTTTGTATTCCTCAGCGAAGGCTTCTGGTTGATTAGTTTGGTGTTTTTCAGAACAGCAGCGTCTAAAACAGTTGCCTCCGTTTTATATACGTTTTACTTCTTGTGAAATACAATAGGAAGCGTAGACCCAAAACGACAACAGCAGCGTTTAGCTGGAATTTGGTGGAGAGAAACGTCCTTGAAGGAAAAAAAATAATATTATTAACTGTTTACGATATATGTTCAACATATAATGAAGAGCATGTTGTCTTCACTAAATGTTTTCCCTTGTAAAACAATTCATTATTCGAAAATGTTTTTACTTCGCTAAGCCTCGCAGTCCACAAAAGGTTTAACTCGGCTAACAGCAAACCAAACCGCCCCAGTTCTAAGTCAACAGAATTCAACATTTATAAGTTTATTTTTCTAACTTGTTTGACTTCATTTCTCTTGTACATCGAGAGAAATCACAAACAGCTACAGTAAACTTCTGGTCGTTGTTTGTTACAAAAATGGCGGTTTTGCGCAATAGTGAATAACGGCCTTCCAGAGGCTTGTACCCTCGGATAATTAAAATTCATAGCTACCTTATCAACGGCGACCTTAGTTTGGAATTTCGCTGTACTTTTATTAAAGTACACTACCAAAATTGCCTGTCAACCAGTTTGAAACGCCCACGATGAGTTCAAAAGACGATGATGGGTTTCATTTTAGAGAGAACACTCTAAAGAGGAAATTCTTTTCGACCTTCAGTTAGGCGCCATGGAATACAACTGGAATTGAAACCAAGCGAGAACGTTCTTTCTTTCCAAATGGAAAGACGATAGCGATAACATTATTTCTTTGACTAATAACAGGCTGAGAGACAAAAGACTTGAATGGGTGTCACCCCTGAGCAAACTAGCCGATTGATCGAGGAAGGTGTGTAAACTTAGCCCTGAGTTCACTTTTAATTGCGACGAATTACTTTTATGCAAAAATCGATGAGGTTTACGTTTGACGAGCGAAGAGGTCATTTTAATCCCGACAAGCGACAGTTTGACTGTCAATTTTTCCCACGCAAAAAATCAGTTTACTTCTAAACAAACAAACGATGGAAACAAAGAGCTTTTCACAGCGTGCTTACCCATCAGAAATGGACCAAAGTCAGCAAGCTAAGACAATATAATGCTTCTTTATTACTGCAAAGTTTTCAGGGTAAAAGGTATCGGCTGAAGGCGCTTGAAAACTTAACTGCGTTGCACAATTTCAACAACTAATATTAGAGAACAAATAATTTGGCGCGGTGTTTGCGTTCCACTGATATGTCTGTGTACAGCAAAATCCTCTTTCTTTAGGAAGTACACGCAATGTGTTTGCTCCTTACAAAACAGCTACCAAATATTTTCACTTAAGCTTGTAACGTGTTCACTTCTTGAGATAAACATTGCCCCAGTCAATGCTGTTTTACTTAACTATAATGGGTAAATCATTGTTGTGTGTTGCTGTTTGTTTTTCAAAATATATAGTTTTTCATTTTCATAATTTTTTTTAAATTTTAAACTGAGCACATTCAGTAGGAAACTGGGAAAAAATGTTATCCCCCAAAATTAGGCATTGCCTTAGCTATGCGTCAACTGGCGGATGTTAGGAAAACCCTCCTCGAAGTTTGTGATTATGCAAAAATGCAAAAAACCGCAACAAATAATAAAGCAATTCCCGCGCAAAACAACTGTCCATGAATTCAACTGATTTTTTGATAAAGACTTGACAACATATGTCATCCGAGCTTGAATGTGTTTATCCAGCCAAAATAAAATTTGTTCAAGTCATGGACTAGATTTGCAAAAATGGCGAAAAATACTGGATCGAACTCTGAAAAGTCCGTCAGCGAAAATTTTTGTTTCGAGTGCTATACAAGAAAACATTTAATCAAAAACAAAAAGGGTCTTTCTTCCGTAACCGATACGTTGATTGTCCCTATTGTGTGTTATGTCGGAAATTGTTATATGAGTCTATACAAAGAGCTCCCCTGATCGTAAAAGAAAAATCTGTCAAGTTTCTTTCTTGGGGTTGTTCGCTTTTATATGTTCTATATGTTTTGTTGTTGTTTTTTTTTCGGTAAGTATACTTTAAAACGGAATTTGTGAAGATAAAAGTTATTAAGTTATGTATACTTTTTTTAAAATATCGAAAGCTATTGGAGGCTGGAAGAAAAACTTCTTTTTCACATTTCGTTTTCTAATTTTTGAGACAGGAAACAAATTTGGGCATAGGGGGATCTTGGCTATACCATTTAATCACTTTCTCGATCAGGACCGACAAAGACATCCACGGCAAATTAATTGACAGAAGGCCTCCATTGTGTGGCGAATTTACCAATAATCAGAATATCACCGCGAATATTAGGCCCTGGTTTAAAGGCTTTTGAAAAAACATAATAGGACAATTTGTAATTAAAACCGGCCTAACACATCTATACAATAAAAGAAAGTGAAAAGCCTTGTTTTCAATTCAGAGCAAGAAAGCGAAGTATTTCAAAATCAAGCAGAAGTTCTGCATGGTTTAAATTCAGGGGTTTTTTTTTGGTAAATGAGCAATGTCTCAGTTTTATTTAGAGGTCATCTTTGCACAAAAGGCGCCCTTACCGGGGGTCATACAAAGACAGGAATGTGAAAACAATAAAAAGACAAAAGGCAACCAAAGACTGGACGTAAGAGTGTGGTTTATTACAAATTTATTGCTTCAAGTTTTTCTTTAGAGCGACAGGATTAGTGTTGTAAAGATAATTTTGCAAAACAAAGCGGTAAACACGTGAAATACAAAGCCATAAGTTCCCAGTACAATGGCCAGGCTTAAACTAGCTTAGCACTTTTCTTTAGCTTTCTTTAACGTGGGAACTCGGCTAGGTCGTTCGTCAGGTTTGGCTTAGCTCGCGGGAAATTAAAACTATTTCACTTTTTGTGCCGACTTGCAAATTGGTTAAGTGAGGACTAAAATACACACACAGCTGCCAAGTTAAATTTATTTTTTTGTAAGGCGAGTTCCCGCGCAAAGAAGAACATATTCATATACAGCTTGGGAGAACGACAGTTTACAGTAAACAAAAGTAAAAGTGTTATAGTGGAATGCCATTAAAACCTTTCTGTTTTTTAATGGCGTTTAAGATTGTGCTGTGTAATACGGATCTAATTTCTGAGTCTGCGGGTGAAATCATAAAGAGTAACTATTAAAATGAAAACTAGTGAGACCTAGTCTTATGTCGTGCTACGTGATTTACCATTATTTAGAAAATTTGTCATTTAGCTTGACTGATAAATGTTTATCTCCCCTAACAAAGGGAAACCTTTTAAGAGCGTCCTTTGGAACAATGAACGAACTGCGTAAGAAGGCGGGAAAGTCCGGATCGGTTTACAGACACTTCCTAGCAGCTATTAAGCAATCTCTTTGTGAATGCTTTTTTGCAGAGATATGACAATTTAAAATGTACTGGCTGTTTCGTGGAGCGCCTTATCTAAGCTATAGATTTTAGACTAAACTAGAAATACGACACTAGAGAGATTACGAAAATTAAGGGTTTTTTGACGACGTGGGATAGTAACAATCAGTTTCCTTGATATAAGCTCCCTTCCTCTTCTCTAACAATGCAGTTTTTCATTTACGTATTCTGTGTGCTTAGCGACAGTAATTAATGAATAATTCTACCTTGTTTTGTGTGCATTTATTATCCTGTAGTAGTCATCATTGCGGCATGGGATGTTTAAAACAAATATAAAAATTACCGACAATTCAGAGGGAAATTTAAGTGAATTTTCTTTATGGGGTGTCCAAAAATACATCTTTAGTTTTACTACTGGTTGATCATTTAATATCGTAGTCCTTCCGTTGTAAAGATATGTGCAATTTTCATTAAATGGGGCTTTTGGGACGGATTAAAATGTTTAAACCATTCTAATTGTGTTCGGAAATTGCCAGAGAAGACCACAATTTCTACACTGGCAATAGTTCTAATGGTAAAAGAAAATGCAATCAGTAAGTTTCTAACAAATGATAGAACCTATTTTATATTGAAGTCATCAAGATTCCCTTGTTTTCGACTTGCCTTGAGAAGCAAGCTGTCGTCGTTGTTGTTGTTTTCGTTTTTTGGATTCTATTTTCGTGTTCTTGTTGTTTTTTGTCTTATTTAAGGTTTACACGAAAATATTCGTGAAAACACTTTTGCAAATATAAAATTTCAAGCAAGCAATTTTTTAGAGTTTTTTTCCCGGAAATATCTTATCTTATTCTGGCCAAGTCAGAAAGGACTTAAAAAGATTATCTATTTTCCTTCTTAAGCTGATTAATCAAGACATTCTAAGTCTACTTCTTGACTGGAAATATCGGACTAAATCTTATCTAGTGCTGGCATTAAAGTAATACACTTGGCAAATGAAAACCATTAATTTTTAGTCGACAGGTGCGCGCTAAATGAAATACAGAAATGAGCATCTCTTCGCGAGGGCCTTGGCAAATAAGCTGTATAATTGAAAATACAATTATAGAAGAACAAATTTTTCATCACTCGATGCCAAACATACAAATTAAAAAAGCCATTTCTAGAAAAATATTATGTGTACATAAATATATTGATCTTGGAGGTTAATAAAAACAAATCATAAAAACACAGAAAGCGACTTGGTCATGGAATAAAGCTAAGTAATAAGCTTTTCCTCATTTTCCGCTGGTTTTGTGGGGAAAAATGGCAGCAAAATAAATTACATATTTTTTACTTGCCTCCGTTTGAAAAATTAAACAACTTGTAAGCATTATTCTACTTTCCTTTTGGCAAGATGCCCCTTAAATTTCAAAGGCTGTCAAAGAGGCCCCAAAATTTATAAGGAGTCGTTTTTGTAATATTTGCCTTTTTTTCAGCCAGCTTAAAATCATAGTCATGTGCTAAGGCATTTTAGATTAGTAACGAATTTTTCGAAGTGAGAATGCTATGAAAGTTTTTTTAAAAACTTCATACAGAAAGCATGCAAAACACCAGGCAACGTTGGCGTTCCGTATTGACTGCTGAAACTCAATTTTGCTTGCTCGTCCACTTGGTTTACCTTAATTTTCAGTGTATATCATTGTTTATTTTAACTTGGTTCTTATTCAAATGTCTCACCATCCACACAAACTGATACATCTACTCGCATATACACAGAAAGCAAAATCAAACTGACCCGGTTTTACTTTGGCTTTCTATCTTCACGACACGTAAAGTGAATCTCAGTCTTGCAATAAATGTAACAAAATTATGCCAACATTTTAGCTTACTAAAGCTCTAGAAATTAATTGCAACCGCTGTAATTTGTGGCCTGATTCTAGCTCAAGAAAACAAATTCGTTAAATTCGATAACATGTTTGCTTCACTACTTTACTTGCTTCGTTCGTTTTATAGTGAGAACATAAACTACCCGTGAACAAATATCAATAAGCAAATCTTTATTTTAGGGAGTGGACAAACTTTTTTTTCGAAAGAGTTGTCAGCGCTGTAAATTTCAAGGAATTAAACGAAGTCCGTGTTCTTGTTGGGTCAGACTTCAATTTTTCCTCCAGTTCAGTCCATGAAACTCTCAAAACTTAGAATATGGGTACACCCATTTACAGGTACTTACCTGATGGTAAGAGATACTGAGTTTGGTATTGCCAGCGTTGGCCGCATCAAGAGCTGAACGCTTCTAATAACAGTTCTATTCAGTAGTTAGTGGTTTTGCTTCTAGCTTTTGCAAAACATTGATATCGGTGATATATACTTCGCTATTTGTCCAGCGATATTAACATCGACTTTGACAACCAGAGTCAGTAGAAGGCGAGAAAACTTTCGCTTAAAATACAAGCTGTTTTTCAAAAGCATTTTAGTGTTGTTTTGTTGCATAGAAACCTACAGGAGTTAAAAACCTTACTTGTCCATGTTCAATGTCAACCCTTCAAGCGTTTTCAAAGGAGTCATGTTCAATTAAACGCTCAATGGCCGGGACATCTGCTGCGTTTCCAGTTCGTTGTCTTGAAAAATAGTTTGTCGAAAAACTGCCCTTACACTTAGAGTCCTACATTGACAAAAAATTAAAGCTAAATATAAGGTGTCCTTAAAACAGAAAAATAACTCCAAAAAAAGTATGGAGGTAATGGTTCGAAACCAAAAATCTTATTTTTGTCTTTCAATTTAACATCCATCCTCAAAGTTTAGCTTTACTTTTTCTCAGTTTTTCCTTCACCGCAGGAAGCTACGAAATCAATGCCTTAAGCCAAGATAAAACAAACTCAAACATAAACTAGCCAAACTTGTTAAGCGAGAAAATATTTTCCTAACTATTTATCGAAAGGGAAATTTGAGTCAACTGTTTCACGTTCCTCTGTTTGCATTCGAGAGGTTAACTCGACACAAGACAACTGGGTTTAAAGTACTTTATACTCGCACACAAACGCTTTATTTAGTTTTTCCATCTGCGAAGGTCACAGGGTTTTCTCTTTGCACTGAAGGCGCCGAAGAAATTGTGATTTTTTTTTTTAAATCAGCAAAATCGAGACGTGCGACTATTACATAAATTTAAAAGCAGGGAGGATTTCGCTTGACTCATCTCATGCATTGTAAGAAAAATATCCTTGTGTTCAATTCGAGCTCTGATACGCAGGAAGCACAGCAATTAGAACTACTGTAAACATCGCGACTTGATATGGGTTGAATTGGAGAGAGCAAACGACAATTATTTTTTACAAGGAGCGAAGGTTTCTCGTCTGTAAACTAGAATAAACAGCCCCCAGCAATATTGCTTAAGGCTGAGGAAATTTTCACAAACGTATCTTAAACAATTTTCTAACTAATTCTCTAAAATACAGCTTCGAGCAGATGCAAATCACTATGAAATGAACTAGGATTATTTTTCATTGAGGCAATGGCTTTAAGTTTTATTAAACTTTGCTATTTTAATCTCATGAAGTTGACACATGGATTTATGGATTAGAATATCTTTCTACTACCTCAGTGGAATAGAGTTTCAATGCCCTTTTCTGCCCAGGGATAAAAATGAAGATTCAGTTAGAAAACTATGAGATAAGTTAATGCAATTAACTAGTTCCAATTTTGAAATGAATTACATTGATTTCAAACTAAAGCGATCCAAGAAAATGTTCGCTCTTGTTAAGCTTCACTTTTGTTAAATTATACTTGATCTAAGTCCTATCTAGAGACAATACATTCCCTACATTTTTCTGCGCCAATACCGTTTTACACAACCAAATCCTGTGAGTCGTACGTTGTCCTTCAGTTCCTTCGTGTCTTCTTAGACTGACCCTTTTAAACCTGCAATACAAAAACGGGAATGGATTTTCTAGATGGCATTAAATAGAATGCAAAACAGTCCAGAAGTTGCATCAAAAATTTAGGAATTTCTAGAAGAAAAAGTGTCTTTGAGAAAGAAGTGAACAATTTTACAGATAATAAAAGAGAAAAAATAGGTAAACTTAATTTTTTGAAAAAATAACCTGACCCATTTCTCTAATAGTTTGGTTGCCAAGCAAGGTTTAGTCCGCTTAAAGCCTCTGCAAACACAAGTCGAATGAACGAGATATGTCAAACACCCTACACTACAAAAAAACCCCTGCAAATTACAACATTTTAAAAGTTCCTAAATTACAAATGACTATAACTCTTCAAGAAAACAAGCTGTTTGTAAATTCGAAGTAAAGAAATGAGGCTTTAAACCGAAATCAAATTTAAGATGACCACAGTAAAATACAGAGCTAGAAACATATATTTTGAAAGGCACTATGTAAACCTGTCAACTGGGTGGAATGTTCCCTTTCTTTCAGAATACAAAACTTATGTTCCTACGCAAAAAAATCGCCAAAATTCGCTGTTGCAACCCTTAAATGAAAGTCGTCACAAAATTCATGTTGTGGGAAAAGAATTTCCCAAAAATAGAACATTAAAGTGAAGACATTTTAGAGTGAAAAGGAAATTGCGATTTTACGGTGACAGCTGGAAAAACAACTTAATGTTTGTGAGACAGATCTTCTTAGGTCATAATGGTTTTGAAAATTAAAACTCAAAATTTCCTTCGTTAAGACAATTTCAGGGCCACCTCACATACATTTTTCTATCGCAAAAACAGTAATCAACCAAAACAAATACTGAACTTCTTGTTGTAAACTGCTCTAGCTGAAATCTATCTTTCAGTCAGTTTACAATAGCTACGCCCTATTACAATGCACATGTGGCCATTAAAATTTCTAATCTTTTTAAAGGACAACCGATTTATTCCGAGCCCTTTTCCGAAGACTGTTTCCTTATTTCTTTCTTCGTCCTTCCCTTTGCTAAATTTTGTTTGGTGACATCTTTAGCCCTGTCATCCTTAGCAATTGTCCGTCTTTGAAACTGCGCTGTGATCAAACAGACATGTTCAGCCATGTTTATTTGTTTGTCATGTGTTCTGCCAAATACTGAATTACAGCTCTTTTTTTCAACGCACAAATGATATTTTCAAAACATCAGAAAATTAATCTTCGATAAAAACATATTCCTACAAGAAATTCCCTTACATAGCGTACATAGAAAAAGCAAGCAGTTTTTATTGTAAGGAGCTACCACCTTTCGATAGGGGGCCCAGCATTTCAGTTGCAACACTGCGTCTTGTCAGTTTATCCAATATCAAACTGAGAATTTCCAGCATGTGTAAAGACAAATGAGCTTGGTTTCTAAAATAAGCATATTTTGAGACCAATGTTACAAGAAGCGAGTTAGATTTAAACATACAAAAACCTTCCAAAAATAAAAAAGTCATACTAAATCTCGATTCTCATAAGCAATTAGTTGATATAACATGACAAATCTTGTTAGAAGCAATACAAAATTCGGCTAATTTTTTGAGGCACGAAATCATCTTTCGCTTAAAGTGAAATGACTCAGCCATGATTTGCCTAGTGCAGTTAAGATTATCGTGATGTTACAGCAGTAACAAGTGCCTTAGGATTTAACGTAAACAAAAGATAAGTCTAAAGTTTTTAACAACGAAGTAACCTATTAGAGGATTACAACTTTATTTCTTTTTAACCTGATGTTTTCACGATAGCCAAGATTTCTTGGACAACGAGTAAAACCAACAACTACGTTTATGAGATTAATTTCGATTCGTTTTCGTTCCATGGTGAAAGCACAAAACTTGACAAATATCGAAACGACATTAACCTCACCTTCAAGATCTTTTGTCCTTGTTATCCGCACGTGTGTTTCTGGCAACCATACCGTATCAATTTCAGCACAACTTAAGTTCTCTTTTGGTCACCAACAAGGATTCTCTTTCACTCAAACGCTAAACCACAAAGAAAGAAAGAAAGCATTAGAAAACCTTTCGTTAGATGAGCACTTTCAAATACCTGTTGAGCAGCTTGAGTTGAAGCTTTCATGCCCTTCTTTGCCAAAAACTATACGGTTGTTCACAAACAGCGGAAATTTCATGGCCGCCAACATCCTTTGAATAAAAAAGCAACGAACACTTTCTCGTCACAGACTTTGAATGTAGAGAACATTGATAGTTTGGTCTAACTGAGTTGTGTACTTAACAATATTTTCCCTTAGCCAGCAGTTAACTGTGTAACATGCAAATATTTATCTCATCAAGGTGAATCACTGGTTCGCAAAGTTTGCCCGCACTGTAGACTTTTATACTTGGCCGGTCTTAAGACTATTTACTACCAAGAAAAATATTGAAGAATGCTACAAGTTAAACGTGACATAAAGAAATTATCTCCAACACTGGAGTTTAGATGCCATAATTTCACAAAGTATAGCACTTCCTTCGATCGACCCTTTTTGGTGCACATCGCAATTTTACTTTTTTAAAATGTATGTTATTTCACGTAAAGGTAAATGGGTATGTTTACGTTGGCGACGACAAAATCTTGGTTAATGTTATCAGAAATATTTTTGATATCTCAAGGACCTCAATGACAGCGGTACGAGTGTTTAACGCACCGCACTGATATCTTTTGCAAAACCCCTCCTTTGCTAATGTCGCCATTTCCTTAGCTCATTTTCTAAACTTCCTTCCTGCATGCTAATCTCGTCGAAATGAAACACGAGAGAAACGACATATGCTACGAAAAGGGCTTTCAGTTAGGCGACACGCCTATTATTTCAGGTTAGAAAGCTAAACAAGCCTTTGACCTCAAAGAAAATACGGTTCTATGTAGCAGTGGCAAGCGGGAAGAGCTCGGTTTATTCAATATGGGTGGTCGGGATGTTTGCTTACTGTGAAATGATTGCGTCCTCAACTCAACTCAGGCGCGTGTCTAGGAAATATTTCGTGAAAATATAGAGTTAGTTTCAGGTTTCATTTATTGAACAACCCCTCAATGGATATAACCAAGGCTTAAATTGCACTACCGGTTGAATTTTACACGCCAGTTCCGCGAAGCCAAGCTTCAGTAGTGTTGACCTCAAAGTATCTTGGAGCCATCTACAGGAATAATCTATCTTAGTCCATCCTTGATGAAAGGCAATCAGCCTCTAACGTCAAGTCGCAGCCTGGAAGAGTCGCGTCTTCAATAAATTACAGCAGACAAGAGCTTGATAAGATCATAAAGGAAATTTAGACTGCGACGCCAGGCGAATAAATTGATGGTACCAGCTCGTGTTTTTGTGGCAAACGAATCTTATCGCACGGCAGCTTTTACAGATGTTTTCAATAAGATACTTTCGTTCCTCTTATACAACAAAGTCAGATAAACTAGGGCACAATTGTATATATGAATAAACTTGAACAAATGCTTTGTTATCGCTTAGACTATTTTTGCGAGACAAAACTCATGAAATTCAAGACGACTTTAGAAAAGCCAGTTAACTTAAAAGATACTTTACCTTTCGATTCGCTTTCTCGTCCCTTTGTTCTTAGTTCTGGCTTTTCAAGCGCAAATGAAAAACATTATAAGCCACTTGTAAACTAAGAAAGTTTAAAACGAGTATAATCTATCAGGTCACGTAAAGATGAACGCATAAAACATTGACCCTACCATTGCCGAAAATGTATCATCTTCAACATCTCAGAGGATTTCATCCGCTTTTCATTAAAATTTCCCGTTCTCTCCTTAACCAAAACTCGTGAACTTTTCTAAGCAATACACATAAGCTCATTCATTCACGTTTTCTCGTATTTCACAGTACCATTTTACGTGGATTAAGACAGAGAAAATTAGTTTTTCTCTTGCACCCATAGTTTAGAAAAGAAAAGCAAATAAAAATCACTATTCAATATAATTTTTACTTGAACGTCAATTACAGGTAAGCGAATACATTCCCTTTGGAAAATCTCGGCATTTACATCTATCTTGAGACATGAAATAACCTGACCCAATTTTGAAAATAACGTGCAACCGTAATTATCGCTCATGTACCCTAATATGACCAGAACAAAAGGCCATTGTTCCCGAATCAACATTCGAAGATAGCTTCTTCCCGACATTTTAAAATTCGATTGAATTCCTTTAAAACTAAGAGTGAAATGCCGCCTTAGCTTTGGCCGGTGTGACGCGTTTGATTAAAAGATTTCGGAGCCTTTGATAATCGGCTGTGAAATAAAGCGACATTAAATTAGCTACAAGGAAAAAATCCATCGAAAGTCTCCTCAAACTCTTTCCCCGTCTTGATCGCCTACGGCAAATTTTTGCAGCTAATTTCTTGTTAGCTTCCATCGAAATTCACCTAGTTATGCTCGTTTTTCATTTTGAGATTCAGGCGGGGAACCACAATCGTTGAATCGCACCTTCCGGATTTACTAAACGTTCATTTTGCCGACCTTAGGTGCCAAACATATTACACGTTTAATGATGCAATGATTTCTTTTCTCCGTTTCTTTATTGTAACAATGCTTGAAAACTACTTTGCAACAAAGAGGCAAGTCTGACGCGAAACTTATTTCACAGCGTGTAAAAACACGAGCAAAATATCACAATTTAGTTATCTCGCGGTCAGTCAAGCCCTCACCCTCATTACAAGCAATAAACGTACCTCAACATGTGTGTTGCTGCTAAATCTCAAAGCGGGAGCTAAATTAATCGTAGCTTCAATGTAAAACGCATCATTTCGGCAGCGTTTTGAGCGGAGTATCACGCCGCATTCATGCAGGCTTTATTCAAAGCGAGTGCATATCCGCCGTAATGGGACTGTCACCTAATCACGACATTCAGACCGATGAAATTTGAATTCGACTGAAACCTGTCTTGAAAGTGTTCTTTCGTCGTGATTCCCTGACGGGATTCCCTTTTGAGGTTTATAATCCGCTTACGTGACGAACTACAACGCGCAACATCGCTGCAAGGCGGTTAAAACTTGAATATAATCGAGCTCTGGCTAGCAAGGTTAAGATCTGAGAAGTGTCCGAAACTCGGAAACAATAGAAAGCACTGATTACCATGAGCGAGTTAGCAAAACTGTGACCGAAAAGTTCGCCGCCTGACTCAACTCAATAGGGTAGACCGCATTTTCCCACGGAAATCTCGAACGAGCGGGAAGAATACGAATTTATAGCAGAATTAACCTTACCTTTAACGTGGTTGTATCTCTGTAACCCCTGAAATATTATCAAGCTAACTTTTAGCTTAAAAACATGTCGTCGTAGTCGCACGAACACAAGGTTTTGGCGGCCCGCGATGCGCCCATGAACTGTGTCGTTATCAATCATCCGATGTATTTTTTGAACTAATAATGCACAGCTCTGTGTATATAGGGTGATGTTTAAACTAACAACCTAGTCGACTTTGGGCAGTTAAGAACCCTTTCAAGAAATTTGATCCTCTGAAAGAGGACTTCTCCAAACACAGGCTCTAAAGTTTACGAAAGGTTGTCTTGTTGACTACTAGAGCCATTCATTTTATGTTTGACTGTTTTGAAAGTTGCATTGGTGGGGCTGACAGGCGGCTAAGTCAGTCCAAGCTATAACTGACCCTAATCTATCAACGCATCACTGAAGAGTAAACTACTATGGGGGTTTTCTCTAGGAAAGGGCAAGCAAATTTTAATGCCTCGCATATAGATCGCAGCTTTTGAAAGGTAAAAAAGTCGAGATTTGGACCGAAAATTAGAGAGAGGGATGCCAGATGTAAAGGGATAATTCAAAGGGACCGCTCGTGTTTCGGCGAGCTGTTTTAACATCTTTACTACCTGTTCTATCCAGGAAAAAGTCTCTCAAATTCGATTACTGTTTGTAAAGTGGTTTTCGCACGTCGTAATGGATCTGACACAAGTTTATAGTTGCAGCCGGGCCACGTACGGCGCACGTTTCGACGCGACGCGGGAATATGTTTCTAGCGCGCGCTTTCTTCGCAGGTTTGATCGCGTTCTCCAAATTTATAACTCGGTTTGCCAAGTATTTGTCAAAACTGTTACGGCAAATGTCGATCTGTTGATTATTTTTAATTAAAAAAGCTCGTATTCGGAAGGCTGTTGGCTCTCTCTGCCGGCCGATGAATAATTAATTTGACTTCGCTTCTCAACAACCTCAAGTTTCTGCTACAACGACACAGAGGACAATATATACGTCAGGATAACTGTTCGTTAAAAATTTATTTCGTTGAACTAACAAACTGCTGTTTGGGCAAGACTGTAAATTTACAAAACCTTTCCCTGCTTATATAAATAATGGTAAATGTAGTGTTAAATACACAGTAGACTCGAGAACCGCAACCACCGAGGCAGTCTGCGCCGAATATTTCGGTCGTGTAGAACAATTTCTTGTTATGCGTATGCCCAGCAGCAAAGAAAAAACCTCTAACTATTGATATAACGTACAGGCTTCGCAACATATGTTTGTCATTTTGAATTTAGCCCAAAACTTAACTCAAATGATCACGTCTTCAGATTAATTTAGTTTCAAAATATTTTGATTTTCTACATTTACTCTCCGTAAAATACTGTATAATCACAATGAGCGGGCGACTGAATAAAATCGTACAATCTATATTACACTTTATATAATTTTCTTTATCTTTCATAAAATGTTCTCTGATTTTAAGCACTACCATTCGTTTGTTTCTTTTAGGCGAGTAAAATGTCTGTTTGACATATAATCAACGGAATCACCTTGGAGTTTAAGTATTAATTCGTATACACTGGCAAAATGTATAATCAAAGATAACACAATTTTCAGGCCGCTCCTGAGCGGCCTAGGCATAATTTAACCGTCCCGTGTCCCGAGTTCGGATAAATAAGTTCAGTTTATGAAAGATTTGAAAAGCCAGCGATTCCCGCGCAACTTGACGGTGTAAACACGCATCCTTGGTAGTATGGACTTGGTTCTGTTGTAATGGGATTTGAGTCGTAAGGTTTTGGAAGTCCTAGAGATGTCATAGAAGAAGACATCCCAGCTGGATGGTACGGGCTGAAATGCATCGGATCGAAGCCTCTGAGATCTGCTTCGTGGTCGGACGCGATGATGTTCTTGATGGCGAATGGATGGTTAAAAGATTTGTTCACAGACATGGAGCCCATCGCTCCCATACCCATAGCTCCCATTGCCCCCATCGCGCTCATAGCACTGTAAGGAGACGGTGCAAGAAAGCTAGGAGTACCGTAGCTCTTCGGTCCTTGATTTTTCTGATGGTGCATCGAGGACACTACGGGACTGAGCAAGCCGGGTTTAGGAAGGTCACTGAGGCTTGGCTTTTTATCCGCCTTGAAGCGCTTCTGCCGGCGAAGGTAGCAGCCGTTCTCGAACATGTTGCCGCAGTCTGGGTGCAGTGTCCAGTAGCTTCCTTTGCCAGGCCTGTCAGGCGAGCGAGGAACTTTGACGAAGCAGTCGTTGAAGGAGAGGCTGTGCCGAATGGAGTTCTGCCATCGCTGTTGGTTTTGTCTGTAGAACGGAAACAAGTCCATTATAAACTGATAGATCTCGCTTAGCGTTAGCATCTTGTTGGGCGACTGTTGTATGGCCATCGTGATGAGCGAAATGTACGAGTATGGCGGCTTGGCGTGAGTATAACTGCGACGGTACACTTTCTCCTTCGCCTGCTTGCTTTTCCCGTCGTCCATGGGATGGCCTTGTGTTTGCGGACTTCCAACTCCCATGGCGGCCACTGGATTACCGGGATTCATTGCTTCCATCATGATGCTGACTTAACTCTATTCTACGAGCACGTCGCGTTGATTCTTAACTCTCTCGTAACTGAACGTGGCGAAGTTTCGTACCGTCCCGTAACGTCCTTCTGCCACTGAGACCACCGTAGATTACTCTTTTCTCCTAGCAATAAAGAAGTTTTATTTTTAGTGACAGTGCGTAAACAGGCTTAACGTGACATGTCTGTTAGCCCCGCCCTCGCCATTGTGCCATGGGAAAGCCCTTTGGAGCCTTTCGCCGTTTATTGACATAGGGGCCTTTGCGACCACCCGTGGGGAGACATTTTATTAAAAGTTGTGGGGTCCATTATCGCTTGTCCGTCACGAAGGCTTACAAACAAATTGCCGTTTCATAATTTATGAGCAAATACAATTATTTCGATAGGACTCTTTATGAGTCGTCCCTATCTCGTATCCTTAATGTCAACACTATACAAAGATCACAGTTCGCGCGGGATAAACTAAACATTAACGTGGAAAAGATGCAAAGGTGCTGATATCTTTGAAAGGACAGGAAGGGGAGGTAGATAGAAGCGGTAAAAGCCCTCCGTCATCACAAAACACCTTAAAAGCCATCTAATTTAACGTATGACTTATCAAATAGTTAACGTCAAAAAATAACCGCTCGCAAAAAGGGTGCGCTCAACATTCTTGGGGAGCGTAGATGTAACCTAGCTCCTGTGTCCCCTGTCAGCTTACTGTTGGTCTCCACAATTAGCATAACAACTGCGAACCTAAATTCCACAAACAAAAGCAATTACCGCTGGAAACTGGAGTTTTCTGTTGCTTTGCTTTTATTACTTTTTCTTCCTCTCTAGTGAATGACTTTTAGTCAAATTGTTCGCACGCGAATTCCAAGTTGAGAGCGAACAGCTCATAAATCACCTGTTCCGCTTTATTGTTGCCAGGATATTTCTCCATCGTTATATCACAGATTGGTATTAATTTTAGGTTCTGGGTGCGCGTTTTGTTCCGAGTTTGCAAGGCTCATTAAGAGGCGCCTGGGAAAAACGCGCGGTGAAAGAAAAACACAAAAAAATTCGAGTTTCATTTAATAAGTTTGCTAAACTGCTGTCAAATTTGGACCAATCGCCGGCTCCACTGTATGAATAGATGAAGCTCACGATGGCATTGCGAGCGACTTCAAGCGCGCTACGCACACAGTAAATATTTTTGTTTAGGATTTTCCTTGTTGGCTAGCACGCGCTTCGACTCGCGATAGAAATCAGCAACTTTTTCTGCGGTCGATCGAGCGCGTGGGACGGGAAGAAAAAATGCAGCATTTTTAGAATCCAGTTTCTCATTTCCGGAAACTGAAGCAATTAATTAACAAATTCGCATCGCGTCAATCATTTCACAAAAGCCATTTCCAGGTGCCTCTCAAGACAGCTGGAGATTTTGCGCGATAATAATCGCGGTGAAAATTTCAAATGGCCTGGATGTCTTTCTAGCCACCCGACTTGAATGAACGAACGAACACCACTATCTCCATATCCCCGATATTTCACGAGTCCGTAAAGGTACCGAAAGTTTAAAACACCATTAAATATATGTTTTATAGCCCCCAAGTCTGTACTACAAAACAAAATCGTGTTCATGAAATGAGCAATCGAACATGATGAAGTATTGACCCACCAACTTAACACTGCTGGGTCTCGCAAACATACATTATTTGGTTGTTTCCGATTCTCAGTGTTTAAGGATTCTTATTCTAAATGTTTACCCCCCCAGGTCCTCAATCAGTATGCAAGTATTAACGAACATTCTCTAGGGTAAAGAGACTTTTGAACATTTCCTAAACCAGTGGAGTAGTTTCAATTATGCCCAATTCATCCTGTTTGTTCAATGCCGGCAACATTATCTGTGTGATGAAATGGCTTGCATTGTACAATGTTTGCCGCAATTTAGTTCTTATTGCCCTATCTGGGTTAGTGAAGAAAAGTGCCTTTGTTTAGTCTGAGCAGATCTACTGAGCTTGATTCGCGGCAAGAGACATGAAGAGAGAGAGAGGGGGAGTTAATAGACAGAATAGACACTGGAGTGGAGAAACCAAACGTGACATCAAAGGATTACAAATGACAATTCCTTTAATGCTAAGGACTCTAATCAACGCCAAAACCTTACACCATCGTCTTCTCCTCGTATGGTTTCTCATCATGCTTAATTGGCCACGCTATAAATTGCCAATTCCCTTTATTGTACCAAGCCGTTAGTTTAGCCGTGCTTTTTCAATGAAAAAATACGCCCCAATTATGCGCGTCATTCTTTGTGTGTCGGCTTTCTTTAGAAATTCTAAGTGTTGGTTACAACCTTAAAGCTTAATTGAAATGGAGGGTGTCTTAGGCTCCAAAAGCGTTTATTATATCAGTGATTGCAAAAAATCTTTTCCATCGTTCTATTATGGACGGTTTTGGTCCTGCATTAGGAAAAACATCGAATTTTGCGGTTCAATTCAATTTTTGTGGCACACACCTGTCAAGAAGACCTTGCGTTATAACCTTGCATAATGTTGGTTTTTGCTAATCTCGCTAAACTTGTTCCTTTTATTCAATAAGAAAAGGAAATACACGACAGCCGCCGAGCAACTGAAGTGGGGAACTAATTGGAATCATTTCGTTCCCAATTGTCTAAATTTCTGCAAAGTTTTCATTAATTTTTACGCTTCTTGAATGGAAATGCATTTCAACACCGCCAAAAATTAATAACGTAGATTCTCGGTTGAACTGGCTATGGAATTGTGAATGCAGTGCAAATTTTAGTGATTTGTCGCATCAGGTTTTTGCGAAATAAATAGGATATTTCATTTTCTTTAATAAGGAAGAAAGCTGTCAACTTTGGAAAGTTTCCCTTTAGTTTGGAAAATGAGCTTAACATTTAATATGTCTCTTTGACTCTTGAAAGGTAAACAACTTGTAATACCGAGGATATCGGGCAAAGAGTTTTGTTATTAAACTTTCGTCGAAATTTCTGTTGAAAGTCTTTGCATCCTTACGAATCATTTGCCTGTTTCTGAAACTGGTTAACACATTCAAAACTTATCTTATCTAACTCTCCAAATAGTAAAACTGCGAGTAAACAGTCTATAGTCATATGAGGGACTAACCCTCTCGAGTGTTTGTTATTCTTATACAGAAAGAAAAAGTTTGGACGATTAAGTGAATATTTAGGAGTTGAAGTTGCTTAAAAGAAATCCATTTAGGAAGATCTACAAGGACGTGATAAGAGACAGATGATAGGTTTATTTTGGGTAGAATTGGCCAGGTATTTTAAGCCGATGTTTGGCAGGCTTTTTTGCGTTCAGGAAGAACAAAAATTCGTGAAATTCTGTGGTAACTAATTCAAGCTAACAAGTGTGCTGATAGACGTATTGAAAGCGATCCGCAAGATATACAGAGGTTTCTAAATATTTGAGGTATCCGGGAAGACGTCAGCAAGCGACTAACCCGACTTGAAACGTGTGGTTATAGGAACTAGAACATCACGCGTTTAAGAAAACTTGCGGGCGGAATTTGAAATTCACTCAACGTTGGCGATTCTGCTTGGCATGCAAATAAAAGCAACTGCCAAGTACAGGACTTTTGAAGCAACGACGTTCAATAGCTAGACTCTAAACGCAAATAACTATAGTTATATCGGATTTTGATCTTCAGATTCGATGACAAAAGGTAAAGCTAGATAGCTGTTTGCCCGGAGGCGCCTAATTATGAAGTACTTAACTATCTCTTTGAGTTCTAATCCCCTTAGAACATCTCTCAACAGAAACCCAGCAACCCTGAACGTGTAAACCGCCGTAAATTGATTTAAAGTTCATTTTGGTGGCCCTTAGAAGTGATATCCAAAGCTTAAACACTCGTCACCTCGGTCGACTTCTGTGTTTTCTCCGATTTACTTCGGTATACAGTTAGCTTTCTTTGGCACACAATCATATCAAATTTACAAACACGACTCAACAAAACAGTCCAAATATTGGACCGAGGAAAAAAATTAAATACAACAAGTTATATAGAATTGCTTGCTTAAACATTACAAATATATCTCCTAAACGAAAATGTATTTCGCTGTGAGAAAACTGCTAGTGTTGTTTACATATAAAACCTTAATCTTGCACTAAATAAAAGAAACATAGTTGTTGTTTCGTGCAGCTTGAAGAAGAAGTAGGAAAAAAGTTTTCCGTTGTTTTATTGCGGAGTGTGGAATCTCAACACCCACCCATGACTAAGCATTTCTCAAGCTCTAGAAGTCACGATTTATTTTGGTTCGTGTTTTGCTTTTTGAGCTGTTCAAACTTTAAACGGCGGCAAACTGATCAACATTTATCAACCAACAGACCGTGTGTTTACCTTGTGAAGCTTGCAAGCCTAACGTGTCTCTGAAGACTTTTCGCGATGTCTAACTTTTTCGCACTTTGAATCTTCGATAGTTTCAATCTGCATTCTCAATTCCCAAACTACTTCAATACTTTCTGTACGTTAAAAATAGGTTACGAAAGTTCCGCGAAAAAAAATGGCTCACCTGTATATAGAGTTAGGGTTTAGCTTTTCAGTTAAAGATGACTGCTCTTTCAGCTTAGGGTACCTTGCACTTGATGAAGAGTTCTTCTCTTTCTTGTTAGTCGCTATCTTAAATTGCAACTGAACTGACGCCGGTGCTGTAAATGTTCTTTATATGGCTATGCTTTGTGCGTTATACAACCTCCCTATAATGTCCTTCGTCCAATTAAAATTCACAAGCGCCTCGAGCAGACCTCCTCTGCTCGCAAATGATTGGTTAATAAAAATCGTATTTTCATGCTAAACATTTCACTTTTCTTGACACTCGGTAAATGTTTGACTTGTCTCGTTTTTTTAACGCATTGTTCGTTCGCTCGGATTTATCAGTTTGGTCGTTTTCTCGTCAATGTTCTTCTCTGACGCTTTGTTGTTTGTTTGTCACGTAATAATTTTCTCTTTGTCGGCAAAAAATTATTTTTGTTTTCAATGAAACACTGGCATATTTGCGGCTCAAACATATTCAAGTATACTAACAAAGAAAACCGACCTCGATTATTTTCCTCAGATTAGCTAAATGAAACTTTTTTCCACTGTCAGTCACTGCTGTTCCTTCTCGTAATTTCCACATGATTACCCCGAAGTACTTTATCCACGCTTCTAAGACCCGAATAAGTTAACAAATTTTCATTAAGATCACAAAGAAATTTATCAAATCTTTTTCCTTTTCTTGTTCTTTCTTAAATGCGTAATATAACGAGTTAGAATTGTGCGATCGTGGTTTTGTTAAACAAACAGATTTATTAAGCGTAGTGGTAGTTTGGGGAAACACAGCGTCGCCGATACTATTTCATTATTCTTTTCACTAACTCTTTTATGTGTGGTAACCGTGATAAGGTGAAAGAAAAATGGCTTTTAATGAGACTTTAACCCCAGGTGAATAAGCGATTAAGAAAGTCTCAAAAATAACTGTGTACTTGGGGGAAAATGGAAAAGTCAGTAGTATTTGGCTTGAGAAAGATCGTTGTAATTTTAAGAGATTGCAACGTGTCCTTGTTTGTTTACCCAAATCACAGACCTTTTGACGGAAAAGACTGACATCTCGCAAGCGTATGAGAGAAATGTCGAAAAAACCTCAAAACTTTCATTATCGCAGATCACCATCAGCAATACTGTAACATTTTCTGAAAGGTTGCCCTTGGAAACATATTTTTTCCTTGCGTACATGTTTTTCTAATTTCCCTTTTTTAACTTAGCTCGTTAGTCTAGAAGATGGGTCATCAAACTTGAAACCATTTCCCGGTACTCATAGCCGTTCTTTTCTACAAGCGGAACCTGACCATTTTCTAATTTTCTTGAAACTTATGCATTAAAAGCAATCGATTTTCTCATTAACAGCTTCGTGAAGAATGCAATCAGATCAGGTTTTGCAAAAAATTTCAACTCATTTGCCAGAAAACAGATTTGTAGATTTTGTTTCGTTCAAGGTCGTTCTTTGAGATTAAATGTGCGTTTGTTATCGGTTTTAATTCGCGGCGTGGCGAGACAAAAACGTGTGCTCGGCATTAATCGCCTTTGACACCTGCTAACGCGGACAGCTTGAAGATAACCTTGACTTGAAAAGATACATGTACAATAACTGATTTGCACGACTGAAAAATCAAACTGCGCTTTTGTGGCTTATCAAGAGCTCCTCTCTTTACATTAAGCAACGAAGTTTACCGCAACGAGAGAAACAAAATCAAAAAGACAACTTTCATTTTTGACTTTGTGTTTTTCACTGTATATTAACGGATTAATGGGTTCTTTTTTTTTTTTGTAACACTGCAAATGACTCTAAAAATTTCATCTGAGAAAAAGAGATTAATTTCAGCAGCTATATTCCCAATAATGCCGTTTTATGCTGTTTTACATGTTGGGTGTTTTGTTTTTGAGTTTTTCCAATTCATTGTTATTCCGCCTTGTCGTTCTAAACAAAAGACTGTTTACACAGCCTCTCGCTTGGAAAGACGCGCGGCTAATACTTTGGCCATTGCCTCTGGTTACGGAACTTTTCTAGGCGAGTAACATGAGAATTTGGTTGCATATAACAGCTTGTACATTAACTTCACTCCAAGAGATAAATCATGTGGCGTGGTAACAGCATGGCAAAGTGTGACCATTGAAAATAGGAGCTATTAAGCAGTTGTGTTATCTGCTGTTAACCAGTCATTTTTTTCCGGGTGGCTTTAATTTTTTTTTTCCTTTTACTGAAAGAAGGGAAGAGGTTTAAGACTAAGCATAACGCTTCTGTTATAAACACACGAGCAAAGTAACTCTGAAGTACATAAGACTATTAAAAAGCGCGGTCTCATTGAGCATTGTATAGGTCGTCTTTTTACTAACAACGCGAAAGAAAGGCAATAAAAGTAATAACTACTTGCAACCTCCGGTCGTTCAACAGTTAAACTTCTAATAAAAGAACTGTATTGAGCATGGCATTGCATAAACATGAGACAAAGAAAAATATGAGTTACCGACGACATGAATTAGAAGCAATGAACTTCCGCACACAGGTTACCAAAGAAGACCGTGTTGTGTCCTTTACTTCAAGGAGGACAGTTAAATAACTTAAAATCTTGACACTTTTAGAAAACCTTATTTTCTTATTTCTCTTGAATCACGTCAATCTAAGTTTAACTTAGTAGAGATTAGATAGAATTAAAAGCAGAAAGACATAAATTATCTAGGGTCTATGTGCGTTGGCGTTACAGGAAGTAGGAAGTATAAACCCCGCAAATTCTTTCTCAGCAATTAAATTGTAAGGCCCTCGTTGTAACTTCTATACACAAAAAGATTTCAAAGTCCTTTAAAATATCTTAATAATTCTAAAAACTGGCTGCTCTCGCCGGTTTGGCACCGAATGTCTCATGGAAATACAAGATTTATTTTCTTTGGCAAATCAACAGGTGTCAATAAGACATTTCAAAGCTAATAAACCCATCTAAGTGCAAAGAGACCCTTTCAAATGCTTAACCTCATGTAAGATCTAGAAGCCAAATCAATCTAGGTGGACAGACAGAGAACACTCTTGATTGCGCTAGAACATCGCCTAGTGAATTTTAAATTTAAATTTACAGTTGTGAATCTACATTTTTTCCCAAGAAAAACATTGCTACTTTAAAGCGGCCGTAAAGATAGAACGAACACAAAGAAAAAAACTAATAGTAGTCCGTAAATGTAACATGCGACGTCAAACGTTTGACTAAGGTTTCAAATATACACAAATGAGTGCAGCTATCTTTGATATTCTTTGACAAATAAAAACAGGTTTCTTTATAGAACATAAGAAGAAACAGGTTCTTTATAAAACTACTAAATAAGCAACCCAAAAAGCCAAGATATTTGTCTCATGAGGAGATGCCTGCTGACACACAATGACAGCAATATTCTCCGGCTTTCTTAACAAAAGGATTGGTAATTTTCGGGCCAAAATTAACTTGAAAATCCTTTGAGTAACACATGCACAATCGTGATCATTTGTTTACTTAGCAGATTGACCACGCGTTCCTTGATTAAAGTTTCATTGTGTGTTAATAACTTCAAAATTATGCTGTGTCATTTAGCTTCATTTTATCATTTCTGTTATCATTTTACGAGAGATCTAAGTGACTTGTGTAAATTCCTGTTCTGAAACTACCTATAATAACAATACATGAAGGAGCATTCGAGACATGGATTTTTTAACAACTAACAGAACCATGCATACTGCATAAAAAATTCCAACGATTGACGAATACGTAATTTCTCCTTCTAATTCTAACATCCTATGAATCAAACAGGTGAAGAAAATAAAGAAATCGTCACCTCGTGGATATAACCTTGATATGTCACTAAATATCGTCCTGATATGTGCGTACTATGTCACTAAATTTTAGGAATTAATATTAACCGAGGAAATGAATAGCAAATGAAATAAAGGTCAGTCAGTAACCAAGCATATGCCAAGAAAGAGACTGTAAACTGGGAAAAACAATTCACGGTTATTCTCCTTAAATCACGAGCAAAGTTTGTGAGTCATTTCACAGGCATAGGTTTCATCGTGAAGATTCTATGGTTAACAATTTGTCCCCGCTTCCCCCTTTTTTGGGGGGCGGGGGGGAGAGGGAACGTTAGAAGGGGCTTGATGAGTCATTAGCGCTTAAAGAAAAAATGAATGAACGGGGAAGCGAAAGCATTTTTTGCAATTTCTGGGCCCACGTTTTTGTGCAAATAGATCAGGATAAACATTTACAGTTCACTTCCTCAAATGTTGTTTGTCTTCATTCTTACATGATTAAGTAACACAATCAGGACGAAAGCAATTGTGCTCAACTTGGTTCGAACGTAATGCCACGTGAGTCCAAGCCAAAGTAATTATAAATTAAAATAAGTAAAAAAGCTCAATATCACTGGAGTTATTGTTTTGATAAGCACCAAAATTCCCAGAGCTAAGAACAAAGAGCCATCAAATAATAAGTAAAAATCATTTAAGAAAAGTGAAACAACTCTTTTATATATACCGCACTAAATACCGGACAGAATGTAGGGCCCTGCTCGCATTCGAAGGTATTAGATTGTATCAAATTAACTCTGGACACACAAAAACATTAAAATTAAAATTTTCGCCACCAACATTTCGAATAATAATTGTCAATTAAAACCCACTGAAAATCTCATGCCGCACACGTAACAAGGAAATTCAGCTTATGCTCTGACGAAGGGCTAACGCGCGAAACATCAGCTTTTAATTTCCTTACGGTGGCCGATTTACTTCTTCTAGTTAGTTGATCAATCCAAATTTTTGTGTTTCACTTCTCCACCGACGTAGCACCACAGTCTCTTTAGACACTAACACCTTTATTCAGTTTTAAGATTCTTTTATGCTTTTCCGTTAGAGTCACCCATTTACCTGAAACAAAAGATTGAAGACTAGAAAAGAAAACCGAACACTCGATGAGAGAGTCATTTATCCTCAACTGCTAAGTGTTTTTGAATAATTCCGCCTTTGTTCAAAGCGTTTAAGTGGGAACGAAAACAGACTCGTTCAACAAAAGAGCGATAATGAAGTCATTTAACGAATCCTTTCTCCGCCTGAATTTCATTTAACAATTCAACCAAACTTCAAATCGAAACCTTCTTCATAGATTTGTTTTTATCTTTTCCTTGTTACATCCACTACACGTGAAAGAAAGTTTTTGCGTGACGGACGGCGAATCTTTTCGAATGACCTCTACAATCCACGAAGTCAAAATTTGAAAACAACTTACATGTAAACCTCTTAACAGCTTTTTAAACTCCGAATGTGGTTCAAAGGTATATATGTCATTACTTTCAAGGAAACCTAACTAAAAATGTTAGAATAAAGGCTATCAACCAATTGTTAAATTACTTACGTATATAACGTGTAAAAACATTCTTCAAGCTCCTGCGAGAAATTTTTTTTTTAATTTAAAAATGTTCTAATTAAGTAAACATAAACCTGCCCGTTATAATGAAAGTTAAGAAGATCATTTACTTCTGGTATGAAAATCCAAGAACGAAGTGCGAATGCACCGGATATATCTTCGGTTCTCCAATGATCGCATTTGATGGACTCACGTATCGTAAAGTTAGTATGGTGATTGATACCTCACTCTACAATCTCTGACAAAACTCCTCAGGCACTTTTGATATATAACGCTATAACTTTGACACATAAAATTCTTGCATCAACAATTCTTTCCGCTCTCCGCCGTTTCAATTTTGTAAGTTTTCCGCTGAAAAAAAGCCCGATGAGTCGCCGGTCCTTTAAATATTACAGCATTGAAAGAGGGGAGGGGGGGGGGGAATGAACGCATTGATGCAATCTGCGATCTTATTTCATTATCATTCAGAAAAAATATATAGAAATAAGCGCTTGCACGTTGCGTTTAACTCAATTAGTAGTTTGACCGGGGTTCTAGCTTGCATTTTGCTGACCCTAGCAGTGACTACTCAACACAGACCCAGTGTATTTTGCATGGGACGAACTTACAGATTTGTACTTAGCGAAACTGACTCAGAACTCAGTATTATACAATATATGACGGCAATTGAGATAGTAAAAAGTGTACAAGTTGTGTTACAAGAGTTGCCATAATCCAAGCTCTATTTACTCAATCTTGTTCAGTTCTCTCCCAAAATTATACAAGGAAAATTTAGCCTTCTTGTTAGCTGCACAGAAATCTTTGATTTTGGACTTCACCTTCTACTTGAACTCGACGTTTTGTCAGTACAGCGCACGGCATCACTTCAGTGACGTCCAGCCGCTTTTTTCCTTTAAGTTTTCTTTCTTTATTTTTTTCCGTACAACAGAAATACAGAGCAGCGGTCTTCGCTAAAAATTTTGGTCTGAAGGTTATTAAATACCTTAGCTTGAGCCTGAAAATAAATAATCTCGAGATACGTCTACCGCTCCACCCTATCCTCTTTGACCTACACGAATCCGTCAGTGCAATTACTGAGTGATTATAGAAAACGAAAGCAAGAAGGAATTATGTTTACCTGTGAGCAAGCTGACTACAGTGGAGCCTCGATTTAATGAAGTGACTGGGGAAATTGTTTCGTCACTCCCAAGAGTGCCTAAAATCAAATTTCAAGACGAATCCCAAATTTCATTTGTAAAATACTGAAATATAAATAGTACCATGTGAAAGTGCTGCTGAAGAGGTTTCATTTGAATGGTAACACTATAGGATTTCATCCACAGACTCAGATGTCAGAATCACCTGAATGTCTCTATAACTGACTCTGGGAGTGAAAGGGTTAAAACGAGGGTTCGTTATTACTCGTCATACCGAGGACTTCGTTATACAGAGATTCGTTAAAAGGGCAGTGTCACGGTGATTTTCCTCGCGTTTCGTCAAAACTTCGCTGAAATTGAGATTAAATGCCTTCACTCGCACACAAAATGCTTCTGGAACACCAAAAGGAAGATATCAAGTGGATTTTTGCAAGGAGAGCAAACCATAATAAGTTTTCAATGATTGTTGCAATATAAAAGCACAGAATTTGAAAGCGTTCGCCAGACGTTTTCAAATTGTAATCCATTTCCATCTTGGCCATCCGTGGCCAAGACACTTAGTAATAGCTTCACTGAATTAGTATGGTTTCGTATATGTTAATGTGACTATTGGCTTTTCAGTGGGGTCAAAGGCGAGCAAAGTTCTCGTGATAATGCTCCTTTAAATCGAGGTCCCACTGTATGTTTATCGAATGAGTCCATAGCTATTTACATTTGTGGTTGAATTCTAAGGTCAGTGACAAGTGAACATATTAGTCTCGGCACGCGAACACCGTGTGATCAGAATAAACAGAAGTAAATAAAATGTAAAGTGTACTTTAATATGTAGCCCAACAAAGCAACCCGCTAAAGAAATAAGGTCGGCTGACTAAGGTAAACACAGTGTTTAAATTTCATGTTCTTGCAGTTCATTTAGCAGCAAAGAACTTGGAAACGACTCAGTTGACAGCAGTAACTTAAATATTTACATTTAAATCAGTGAACAGTTGTCCGTGTTAATCGACATAAGCCATGTTCAGTTCTTGTCAATAACTAGTAATATGGTAAATATTTGTGACTTTGTATGTTATTTCTCTGGCATACACAGCAATAAAATTAAATAAATCTAGTTCCATGATCGGTGCAAAGCTGATTTTTAAGTAGACACGATAACAAAGGAAGAAAGACTAACCTCACAAAATTGGCTTAGCAGGGCGGTTTTTGTGCCTTTGTCAACCGTTTCATAAGTGAATCACAAAAGGCGACCAAGAAACCTTTTGTGTGGCCCTCATAAACCAAGAGAAAGCGCCATACCAGCTCTTCAATTTTGTTTGTTCTTTTGTTACGCTAAAGTCAACAGTGATTAACTGTCCGATCAACTATTCCAGACACGCTTCAAATCGTTCCAAAGAGCTTCTCCTTGAAGATTTCCGTTCGATCCTTGTCGACCGAGCAGAACGCACGTCCGCTAATTATGTCTTTACGGTGAGCCCAAGAAATTTGACACACACTTTTAATTTCTTTCTCCTCGTCATTTTAGGGCCAATGAATTGGGCGGAGAACGAAAACAAAAGATAGGCGATTTTAATCACCGGTGAATATTTAAAAGTTCACCAGCAACCTGTCATGACTTTCAAAGCGTCCATCTGTCCGTATAATGACAATCTTACGAGCACATTTCCCTGAACAATCCCCCATTAATTTTTTTCGGTGCAAGCGACTGGTGAACAAACTGGTTCCAAATTGTGGAACAAAATATAATTATTCGTTCAGGATGGCAGGTGACAAGTGAATAAGGGCGAAATTCTGCTCCGAAGTGCGAAACTAAATGTACTTTGCATACTTTTTACAGCCATTGTCCCTTTTAAATTAACAGAAAAAAAAACTCAAAGCAAAACATTCCTTCGCTTAGTAATCGTAACCACAAGTGACGGCCATTGACCACAAGCAACTTAATTTCAAAGCCAACCTGCTAAATAATTTCTCTCCCAAAGTACTATACTGCTCCCCAATAATCACTTCTAAAAATTATCCGCCGGTCAGAAAAGTTTTTTTCTTACTTTCTAAGTCGAAGTAAACACGAACTCAGCTGCGTAAGTAAATAATTGCTGAATAATAAGTCGTGTAAACATCTAGCTGTCGAGAACAGTGGGAAAAAGTAAACAAAAAGTTCCGCTTAACTAACAAGAACAACGCTTCTAAAAACTAAACAAATCAGCGATAATTGGTTTAGATAAAGCAGCGGGCTCAGCTCCGAAGAATATTGAATTTAATTCCTTGTACATTTGAAACACTGCTTCCGAGGAACTTGGATAATCTTACATTCGTAATTTTTCTTTTGTTGTGACGTTTCATTTCAAGACAAAAGATGTTTATGGTGGTATATCCCCATTTCACACCTAGCTTAAAAAGTAAATATAATCCCTTTCAAGGTACTGACTTAAGTATATAACATAATAGCACTAAAATCACTGCCGATTGCCCGACAAATCCATAATGGCTAACAATAACTCGCGAAGGTAAAACATCTCTAAGTTAAGGCAATCGTTTTGAATTCGATGCTTCATTAGAAGTTTTTTTTTTCTGTGACGACTTTATCGGCTATATCCAAGAATCGCAGCAATGATTTGCCATACGGTTTAACACACCACAACAAGTGGTACTAGATGGCTAAGGCAATTCCCACGATTACAACAGCTGGGATTTGGTAGAGAAATCTAATCCCGGCATTTTCTAAAACTGCTCCAAATGTATCACAAACTAAAATACCGACTAAATGGGATTTCAAAATACACTACAAATTTTGAATGACAATATAAACATTGCTAGACAAGTACACAAAGCTTGATTTTTCAAGAGTTTGTTCTCATAAATTAACAGCAGGACATATCAACGTATCACTGGAATGAAAACGCAGTTTCAATATAAAAATCCCCTTCGAGTCGGTAGAAAAATAAATATCTATTGTTTGCCATATTTTTGTTAGACCAATAGCGCACGCTGAACAACCTGCCTTCAAATTAGATACACGCTCTTGTTACAGGTTCACGTTTCTCAGCCTTCATTTCCACCTGCTATCTAGAATCGTTCTCCTCTGGTAAGACTGCTCTTAACTTTCTTAGAACTCAGATAATTTGTACTTACAACGCTATAATCCTTCAGCTCGTCAGTTCAAAATCACTTTTTCTCCGGACGCTCTTCCTCCACAACTTGGTTGAGCTCGACTTCGTCACGGCTACTGGTGACTGAGAAGTCAGTTCCCGACCGTAAATTTCTTGAATGAAATCACTGCCCCTTTTCCGCCCTTTTGTGTCGTTGGTTTGACGCATCTGACACATTTCAGACACACCTCTTTAAGGAAAATATCCTTCAATATCCCCCTCTAAATAGGTCGTTAACAGAACGTGTCTGGTGACGTTCAAATTAGGGACAAAAGCCGGCGAAAACACCATATACATTCAGAGAACGCAGACTGACGCTGATTTTGACGACCGGGAACGACTTACGATAAAATCTCAAAGGACTCGTTTAAACTCACTTGACAAGAGAATAGAATATTTCAATAGCGACGTTCCACAACCAATAAAATCCGTATCAACTTCCAATTTTCCTTACTGGTATTCATATAACTTTCTCATTTTTCTAATTAGCAGAGTTTCATGAAAAACTTGCCCTTTTCCGATGTCTCTTTTATTTTCATGACATATATGATGAATTTTTTATTCGTTTTATTGAGAGAAAATAATCCCGTTCACTAAAAGTGAATTTTTCTTTTAATGAAGGCGAGATTGATTGATTGCGATATTTTAAATCACTAGTTACTCCATACGCCAAGGTCACCGCACACCCACGGACGGTCATTAGACAGGGGAATCACACTGTAACCTCGCACCTTGGTTGTTAGCCTGAAAACCTAAACCTTTGCCAATTACAAAAGGCATGAGGCGGGCCCTAACACATGTTATGCAAGTCAGATTCCATTCAAAGCTTGCCCTATTAACACGTCCAGTTAAATCAGTAAATGCGGCCACCGAATGAAAGAATATTAAGGTATCGTCTTGTCTCATTTTGAATAAAATAGGTTGTATTTTTTGAAAAGAGAACTCTCTAAAAGGAGCCCTCAGACAGACAAGAACTAAAATTAAATGCTCCAGAAAGAGCAGTTCTCGATTAATAGGCAACTATCCGGTACTCGTTGTGTGCTTGAATGAAAAGCGAACGTTTGGAAACAAAGTCCATAAAACTCAAGCGAAACTAAATACATCAACTAAGTCCTATATTTGCTAAAAACTACAAGCAGACATGATATTTAATTCTTTTCTGTATCACTTGACTGAAATGTTTCTTAATATAGTGCCAACTGATAACCTGCCACAAAGTCCATACATACTGGAAATCATTTAACAATAATTTCTATTTTCTATAGTCTATTGAATAGTTAGTTTTTAGTAGTTGGCACGCTTGAGGGGAAAATGCTGAAACAATTAAAACGATATTGGTTCTCTTGTGCCATAGAAAATATTTGCTTTCTTTTGCTTAAACAGGGAAAATAGTGCTTGTTTCAACAAACTGCTGTACAAATATAACTTTTTTAAATTTTAAAACCATCAAACATTGTTTACCTTTCTTCCAAACAAGTTAAAAGTCCATTTGTCTACTAAAGAAAACTCCTCAAAACATTAATTGCTTGGTCTCTTTCTAACGGTCTTGACCCAGCTAGATAAATAATTCAGAACAATGGGCGGTAATCCTGATTTTGGAGAAATCCTACTTCACGATATTGTCTGTTTTATGTTACTATTATCTTAACCCTAAAAACTGTACTATGCTAGTTGTACTGAACCGAACAGATGTGTTTAACATATTCAATGTGCAGTTTACCTCTCTCGATGATCAAGTTTGCCAAAACTCTAGCTCTTCCTTAATCTTTTCCTTGTGTTATAAATAGTTTAGTGACATAGTTCGAATGTGCGTTTCTCGCACTCTTTTCTTGAATTCTCCCTCAAGGGCTAGTGTAATGCACGTTTATACTTTCAAACTTGGGGCCCTATTAAAGTTACAAGCTTCTTCCATTGAGTAAATGGCTGAGGTGGGAGTGCAGGGATGTATATATCTTTGAGTAAACAAGGAAACGTAGTAAACATGCTAACTGGTTCTAACGCCAAACATAACGCCAAACAAAGCAGCAAGGAATATACGATGCTTATTGACCGGGGAGAAGAGGCAGTGGACATGATATACGGTGTTTATTTGACTGGGCAAACGGGCTGGAGGTCGTGGTAAGCGTCGGCGAGTTCAGTTTAATGTTAAAAATAATCATCTAGTCAAACAAAATGAAAACCTGTGGCTAATTCTGTGACCTACGAAACTAAAAGACCTTCAGATTTAAGCCCTTGAAAATGCAGGCATGTGTCTATGAAGGTTCAACGCGCTATTTGAAAAAATTTAAAGTAGTGCAGGTTGTTTTTCGTAGCAGCGTTCTCTATAGACTAGGTTAGTCTTAGGTTCTGTCATCTAAACGGAAATGGCAAGCCAACTCGTTCATAAGTTCCTCGCCGCCTAGCATAAAACATTTTATAGGAGTTTCATTTTGTACTTAACAGACTTTTGGCGTTTGTGGGAGCAAATTGTTTTGGATTAAGGAGACTGATACAGTCCTTTTTTGCGACTTCAAAGAGTTAGGTCATCGGTTTCTATAGAGCGGTTTTCAATCGAGTGTCGAAAGTAATTCGTGTTTTGCTTTGGTTTTGCTTTACTTCGCTCTGTGATTGGATAAAACCTTTCGCGCCACTTTCTCGACCAATCAGGAGTAAAACTGAAACCAATCAGTCGCGCTCGCACGTTTTTTCCCGCGCTTGACGCCAGTAACATGTACTTGCTTCGAGTTCTGATTGGTTCATTGGGTAATTTGTGTTTGTTGTGATTGGCTGGAGTATTTACTTTGGTTTTGGTTTTACGACACTCATTTGAAAAGCGCTCTAAGATTTAAGTAATAAGAAACAACAAGTGGATTTTCAGCAATTACAAAGCTGTGCCAACTAAACATAAATGCTTTCTTTTAAAGGAGCTACGTCACGGATAACGCAACTTGAAAAAGCTGGCAAGTTTTTCAAGTTTGTCATTCGTAATCCGTCTTAATCTCCCTCAGTCGTAACCATCCTTGTTTAGTTTTGGTTAATTATTACTTCTTTAGTGTTTTTCTTACTTAGGAAACTATTATTTTGAGGTTTCCGTTAATGAGAAAATAATTTTGTAAGATCAGAAAAATGAATGAAAACGCCGTGACATAGTTCCTTTAAACTGAATTTAATGGTACACTCTTTGTTTTGACATTCGTATGGTACTTTTTAACGAGAATATTTTGTGGAGAATATTTCTGCGAGCAAATCGCTAACAAAATCGCAGAAATTAAAACTCGCAGAACTTTCATTTCATTCATTAATTGGTATTTTAGTCCATTCTTCACTACCGTTTGTAAGTCTTATTCAATCAGTGTCGAACTGAAATAACATTTACAAGTTCATCCGTTGGTGAGGTAAGAGACCACATCGCAATTATAATTGTTATAATTCAGGAGTGTATTTCGGATACAACAGAAAAACCATCAATACCACTTGATAAGAACATCTTAGCGATAGTAATTATACATTGCTCAAATTCACAGGTTTTGCTCGTTTAAAGGCGCTCTGTGTAGTTCTAAGGTATTTCTTCCTAAGCCAAACTGCAATTAGAATTGAACGAAAAAATCCCGACCCTCCTTACTATATTGAATTTGGTGCAAGACGTCGAGTCAAGAATATATCCTCTTCTTAATTTTTTCCCCTTATTAAGTCACCTGCCTGCTGCTGCCTGCAACTTACTTGAAGGAGAAATTAGAAGCTGATCAACACTCTTGATGATTAAAAAGAGACCACTCAGGATAAGAGAAAATTTGACGAAAAGAAAACATTTCGTCGCACATCGAACGAAACGAGCAATACCAAGGGAAAGAAGCGCAAAAGTGATTTTATTTGAGTGGTTACGCCGCATGAAGGATTTTTTAGGGCTCAAAAGTTAAGCCACAGAGTAAACTAATTCAGTGATTGTTTATGTGGGCGAAAAGGTTAATGGTCCTGGGGCCTGTTTCTCGAAAGTTCCGATAACTTTACGGGCCCGGAAAGCTATTTTATGTGTTCGTTGTCTACATTAAAGTCTCAAATTTTGTTGTTTTTTAAAGCTGAGTGATAAAATTCTAAGTTGAGAAAACAAGTCGGGCTGCTATGTGGGCTAAAAACTACGCCAACGTTCTATGGATTTTGCTTTTAATTTATAGTTCCGGGCCCGAAAAGTTACCGGAACTTTCGAGAAACGGGCCTCAGGGCTACCTGAAAAATTGTTCTTCAGCCATACCGTATGTTTCTTTTGCGACCAATTTAGCAAGTATGCTGGTAGAGGAAAGCAAAATCTCAGCCAGTTTTCTTACTTTTTGCAAATATATACCCTTCGGAAAATAAAACTAAATAAATTAAACTAGCGAGCTCAGCATTCAACATCTTCTCTTCTGTTAAAAGCTATACTATTACTCTTAAAAGAATACTGATCAAACAAACATTCTTAGCTTAAATTATTTTTACATCTTCCAAAAAAACAATCAACAGCTTTTGTAAATAAACGTTATCTTCATTCAAGAAAAGTTTACTTATTAGCGTTACATAGTGCATTTTAAATACCATTTCTAAATATAGTAACAATTCGCGGTTTAAATCACGCTGTAGTTCAAAGAACAGAATAGTCTGCATCAGTTCAATTTTATAACTTACACTACACCTAGAATTCTGGTAAATTTCAATTCAATGTAACGAAAAAATAATAGAATAATTCATTTTTTCGGGCGAAACTAAGTTATTTTTATTATGAATATGAAGTGATGACTTTTCTTTTCAATTTAAAAATTTTACCGTAACGATTGGGTCCTACCCGTTAAATATTTCGGTTATCAATTCTTTTCGCCTTAGGGTGTTAAATACCAGTGTTATTTTACAGTTTGCAAGCATATCTAATAATGCATAACTAACTCACTGGTCTTAAAAAGAAACGTAGAAAACGGTAATTTATAATCATTTCCAGAAAATTGTAAACGTGCAAATACACCGTAGTCATAACTAATTTTTTTTTCCATTCTAAGACGATCAATCAATAGAAAGGAAGCGTTGTCTTCAATTGATTTCACTTGTAGGAAAAAGTGTAATGGAAACTAATTATTATGTCACCTAGTTTGAATTCTCTTCCCTGTAATTTATAATCAGCTTCAGCGTGAGCTAATTGTTTTGGTGACTAGAATCAAGTGAGACTGGTAATTTCACGGAAACAAGTTAAAGTAATATCCTGTACACTCCGTACACTCTGTTTGTGCTCCTTTTGTTTTTACTTTAACACTTAATACAGAACCTCACCTGCAGATATTGCACACAGAATCCTGTCAACCTTTGATTTTGACCAAAATTGCCTCCTTGTGAGATTTTCTTGGCATTTCTGATCCAGTTTCTTTCAAGGAACTTATTAAGGCATTGACAAGTTTTCAAGTTAATGTTTACCTTGATATATATGATGTTTTTCTTTCTTTTCCAGTCTTTCTTTTTATACAAATACAAATCCGTAAATAGTAATGCGCTGATCCTCGAATTGACTTGCTTATTGAAAAAAAGGATTGCAAGCTTAATTTAAAACATTTCAACCGCTTAAACTAATTACATGTTATTTTATCGCCGGTAGAAAAACTCTAGCGTATTTTCGGTGTCGATAGAAGTTTAAGTTAATATGACAATTGGCGCCAAAAATATCGCGCCGCGATCGCCTTAATAATATTTTCCACCCGTCGAGTGACCTATCTTGTATTTTGTGATCACAAAACCCAAAGAAAACAATGACAGTTTACTCATTGTTTTTAAAGTCAAATGATTTTTTACAACAAAATTAAACTTATGAAAATAGGAAAAGTAAACTTTACTTTAAAAAACTAGATTACGACTGCGTTCCATTTTGGCGCACGACGCTGCAAATTAAAGCGTTCCCCAGCAAATGCTTCCCGCCGCCAGGCGACACTTTGTCCGAAACAAAACTGTGGCTTTACAAGATGTTGCAAGGATTCAATTTCTTTCCAGATAAGGGAAAAAGGAAAGTTTTTGATCAATTCTGATAATGACAAGTAAAACGCCGGGAATTTTAACTAAATGCCCGCAGTAATTAGTCGGATCTCGGAAATAAGTTTGCTTCTTATCATTGCGTTGCGGGTTGGTTCAAGGACGCACGGCGTATTTAATCCAATATTGATTAGAACGAAGCTCAAATTTCCAAATTGAAAAAGAGAGTACCATCTTGTTAGTTTTTGAAAATGATAACGAGGCAAACGGTAAGTGCTTTTTGGCAGCTTGTTGTGGATTTTAAGGTTTCTACGTTCCAGACGCGCTCGCTAGGTAAGCGATCAAAGTTAAGCCAAAAATCGTATTAAAAGTGCTAAGTCGTCCACTTCACTCCATGTTTATTTGTTTTCAAATGTTATGGCGATCTTTCCTTTTACATCCGTTTGAACGATTTACATTTCTATGGCTTGTGTCGAGAAATTATTAACCGAACCCAATTGGCTGTGCCAGTTTCAGTCTCCATAGAGAAATAAACGAAATCAAATTTTGGTAAACTCACCATTAAGTCACGCCATCAATCCGTTTTCTTAGGGAAAAAAACAATTTTAACTCCTTTTTGAGATTAGGAGAATTGTCACCAATCCCAGAAAACTATTTTGTTGCAGCTTTTAAGTTGTTTTACCCAGTTTCCGCTATATTACCGTCTGTTTCGAGTAAACTAAACTTATTCCATCAAAAAGCTAAGTATGAGAGAGGGATATCAAGTTTCACAAAAACTCTCGCTTTCGTGCGTAAGGATCGAATAAAGTTAGGAAATGACAACTCGAAAAAAAATTTTATTTCGGCAGTTAAAGAGTATTTCAACTGTAGTCGTCAAAATCCTTTTCTACTGTTTGCTGTGTGACTCAAAAACCATTCTTTAATCACTCCCCTCAACCAAAAATGCGTCTTTGAACTGTGTAACTCGATGGACTTTGAAACTTAACAGGGAAAATTGAAATTCTCGCCCTATTAAATAAACTGTCAACCTGCGTCCTTATTGCTGTCAATACAGAGACATGAAATGCCCTTGAAAAGTGAAATTTAAATTCACAGAAATGTTTCAAGTAACAAATGGATAGGGTCTTTGAGCTATCAGGTTACCACAACACATGTGGGAAATGTGTTTTAATTTCGATATGACACGTCTCGGAAAAGACATTTTTACTTGAAATAGAATTTTACCTTCGAGACTTTTCTAGCCATCTTTATGAAGTAACTTGGGTGCCATGAAATTGGTTTTGTGACCAGAAATTCCTTCGTGCCACAACATGTAAGTTACAAATACAAATACGATTAACATTTTGCAGTGGTAGTTTATAAGAAATATGAGTTACGATATGGTCAAAACTTATCTTTAAAAGACGAAATTTTCCTCAGTTATCCAAAGCACATCTTTTTCTTTTGAATATCAAATAACTTCAACAAGAAACAAGTCATTCACTCCCCTCAAGATGACTTAGGCTTTCTGACAACAATCGGATTACAAGCAAATAAGTTTTATAGGCGAATTTCTAAACTACAAAGATGTAGAACCCGTTGCGATAAGCAAACAGCAAATATTAAGACGCGGAAAAAGGAAGGAAGATAAATATTTGTTGTAGAGCACTCGAAGAGAATTTATATGGACACAACAATGTTAATGTAAACAAGAATCTTCCATCTCACCTCTTAATCGATCAAGGTTGACAAACAGTTTAAACAGTCTGAAGATGTTTGATCTTGCAGCTAAACCTGTTGAAAAGATTTCTATCAGCAATCGTTTCCTCAAAATTACAAAGTAAAAGTTAACACTTCCCGGTACGCACCCGCTGTCTTGTTCAAGTGAAATTCGCGCGATCGTTTCACTATTTACATCTGTAATGTTATATTTACGAAGCATTTTCGCGGGGATTTGTGGGTATGAAATCCTAGGAATTATGGGTAATATCCGTTTTCCGGGCGCGAAATTTAAATCATCATAACATTTTGTCTCTCAAGATGTGTGCAAAAACCTTGCTCCTTTAACATTATTAAAACAAAGTATCTGACCCTGATGGCATTTGCCAGATATCACTTGAGCATCAATGAACACTCAGTTTTCTTTCATTCGACATAATCGAGCGAGCATTAGCAAAGATATGCTACAAACCCCCTTTTGTAAGACAATTACCACTGTCTTTTTTAATAAAATTGCCACAGTCTTGAATTTTATTTCCATAAAGTTCCTTTGAGCAGTTTTTTCTGGTTAGTCATCTTTTATTAAAAAATTTCTCAACAAGCATTATGCATCCCTGATAGACGGATCCTTGCTGAAGTCATTATTCACATCTCTGCCGACATAAACCAGGATCCGCCTATAGACAAGGTCTTCAGCTTTAACTCGCCCTTTCCCTAGTCCTACGTTTCTGTCTGTTTGTCATTGTAGTAGTCATAATTTCAACATGTAACAACTTCTACAATCACTCAAAAAAGCTTACTGGAAATGAAACACGGGTCGTTTTCTACTCCTTGATATACTCGTATCTTAAATTCTAATAGGTGGTTTACAAAATTAGTGAAGCAATCCTTGACCAAAATACTAGACCAATAAATTTAGCAGCTAAACTTAACCGTTTAATAACCCCAAACATTGAAATGGTTGCTTAAAAATGCGAAAAATAAAATGGCTACATCTCCAAGTAAGCGTTTAAAATCACTTTACAAGGTTTAAAGATAGCGCTGAAGACAGCACTGAGTGTCTTTAACCTTTCAAATCCTCACAGTTATGAATACACTCTTTTTTGTACAAGAATGTTCATTTTTGGACTGAGGTTGAAAGTGTCTCTTTTTTAAGATTTGAGCTTGAATTTTTTTTTACAACGTTCTATTATTATCAATTTTACAGAGCAAAGTTCACATGTTGATCACACCATCATTGTCATCATCATCATCATCATCATCATCATCATCATCATCATCATCACTTCTCTTCGCGCCAGAAGGAGTATAAGGCCAATCATCATCATCATCATCATCATCATCATCATCGTCATCATCATCATCATCATCAGGTCTCTTCGTGCCAGAAGGAGCATAAGGCCAAACACCTGTACCCATCATCAAGCAGATATGTTGACGATATGATTGAAATATAGTGAACGCTCTTGTTCGGTCAATAATTTGGAAAAGAACACATACTATTTTATACGTTAAGCTCTTAACCGGCATCTAGCACAGTCTAAAACTTTTGACCTTTTTCAGCCTCAAAGTTCTTCTGATAAAAAAATTCTGAGATCAAATAAAGCGCAAAGAGATATGTTGCAGCGTTTGACACTTTACACTTTAAAGGAATCCATGCCGTCATCCTCAGCACAAAAATCCATGAGGCCACGAAACATCATATTCCTAGTAGAGCTTTTCATATTATCAAGATAAGTTTCTAAGGTCGCCGTAATTATAAGGACTGGAAGAAATAAAGAACTTAGTCTTACCATTCTTGCTTCGGCTTTTACATGGCAAGAACTGGGTTTCCAATCGTAAGAACTGTGTTGAACCAATAAGCAATTTTTTTAACGTCATCCTGCTTCATTTATACGTTGTATAACTATAAACAACTATATCAAACGAAATGATAAATCGTGAGACGTTGGACTGAAGGTTTGTGCCTCTCAACCACTGACGTTTTTAAAGTGAAATAAGTCAAGGAAACTGTTATACGCTTTAAACAAATTTAACAAATTTATTACCCAAACCGCACCCTAAGTAAATACAGATAGTTACATTTTTTCTTGATTATATTTGCACATAAATTTTCTTAAAAACTTCTGTGTCAATTTGATCTTCTTTCGCCAGCGTTGTATCGTTGCGTTGCTGATGCTACCTTGTCTTAGGTGTGTGGCTTGTAATTTTACTTGTTTTTCTGGTGAAGCTTGAGTAAACTTAGCCCGGTTTGGCTCGTTAAGCAGCTGCTCTTACAGATGTCCCATTCGGAAGCGGAGCTGTCCAATTCTTGTGTTACAAACATTTCTCTGTTAAGACTAATTTCCTTTTCTGCGTGGCTACGTTTAATTTATATGGATCGACTGATGGCGAATTTACGCCTTCATGAGTGAAACTTGTCAGGAAAACCCAACTAAGATATGCCCTTAGTCATATTAAACAATTTTAATCAATTTCTATTGGAAAGCAATCAGCGTCTCACTGATTAAAGTTCTTCTCGATAGTTTGGACTCAAATGGCTAACACTTCGGGATTCTTTCACAAACCTGTGCGCATGGCTAAAGGTTTAACTGTTCTAAGAGGTCAGTAAAGGACAGTTTGTCAGAAATGGCAGTTGTATGTAATCAAGTTGATGATTTTGATAACTTGAAAATGAAAGAAAGTGTAATCCTTAAACTACACAACCTCTAAAATGGGTGCGGAATTTCCTTTAGTTTCGCAAAAATTTTATTGGTCATGTTGCGTAGAAATTCGATTTTCCTTGCCAACAAGGAGCGAAACCCATTTGAATGGCTTACGCCATTAAACGCCAAGCCATTTCACTTCTCGAAACCAGTAGCGCAAACTCGTACATCTACATTACAGGAACATGAAACAAAGTACGGCTAAAAATTTAAAATAGCCTTGAGTATTTGAAAACCAAATTTAACCATATCATAGAGTAGTATTCCAGCTGACGAAACGTTCACTCATTAAACCGCTGGAAAATTTTGAACGAGTCCGAAGCTAAAACTATATTCCAGTCGCATTTACAAACCCTGTACAAAAGAAAATGTTATGTTTGACGGCCTAAATTTTTGACTTTGACTGTTTTGAGTTTACATGTCGTTTCCCTCTTCCGTTTGGAGACGTCTTACAGATAGACACTGAATCAGCGTATATTCTTTGAAGCTTGCGTTTAACCACTCTTTTACGACAAAGCTTGATTACGATCGATCGCAGTCCAAAACGTCCGGTTCGAAACCACGGACAACACGAGTTAATTTACAATTGACTCAGTTAAACTTGTTTTTCAAACAACCTTTTATGGAGGAAAAATATTTACAAAAGCAAAGTTTAACTTCTGTTTGCCGTGGTTTCCTGACCAGGGCAAATATTTTCTGTGACTGTGTACACTACAACAGCTACAACATTAGCCGGGCTTTCTCTTGAAATCAATATTGACTCTCTTAATAAATCGTGATAAACTCAAGGCAAATATCGAGCTGTAAAAGTACAGTGTAAAAGTACAGTGTTACAAGCAGAGAGTCTTTGTTCAACTGAATCTATGCAGAAATAAAGCGAAATACGTAATAGTTTTGATTTCAATTAAAGGAATTTTCTATTCTAGTCCAAGTCGCGAAGGCTTGCCTTCCAGAGGTTTTATAAAGCTATGCATTTAGGGAGAATTTTCTCTGATGAACAAAACTGAATCTTCCTCTGTAAATGTTCTTTTATGAGTAACTGCAACTGCTGGCCATGGATCAAACGCTTGTAGTACGTACAGTCGTAAAAAGTGTCTTATTGTTTATAAACAAAAGCAACGAGAAATCTCTGTACTCATCTTTTGTCTTAAGTCACAAAATCTTCAAGGGTCACCGATGGCTTTTTTAAGCGCTTTTTCAGCGCTTTGTGAACTCGAGGCTCTTGAGTAAAACTATAGATTTTACTCTTTGATAAACAAATTTCCGATAACCCTCTTCAATTTTTAAAGTTTAATTTTTTAGACTGATGGAGTTGGAGAAGGACATTCATGCATGAAAGTGAAACTTACCTCAATAAGGAAGTTGTTGTCCAAAAACAGACGGACGTAGGAGAATCTGCTTCGAATGAAACCGATAGACTGTTGAGCGCTTTAAAAGTCTTATGATACTTGTCACTAAGAAGGTTGGAAATGTCACACACAGGAATTATTGGACATTTGAAAAATAAAAAATTACAAAGGCGGCAAAATCCTTTGATGTCCAACCCAATAATTTCATCACTTGCGAATGACTTTCGCTTTTGACATGAATACCGGTGTTGAGTTAACGGCTTATTATATAGCGAATTACTTAGGAATATCCGAGTGAAATAAGCCGGCGTTAATTTCCCCATATCCTGTTTTCGACTTGAGAAGTCTTTCTCTTCGTTCATAGCAAAAAGCGAACGGAAAAAGTCTACCTCTGGACAATTTATTTTCTTTTCTCAAGGCTTTGAATGAAAGTTTTGTTACCGCAAATTGAAAATGTGTTCGTGTAATTGTCTTGAAACAAAGGAATACGAAAACAATTCTGCCAAATATAGCGAGGTCAAATAAAAGAATATTAATAAATATAGGTTTTGTAGAGCGGTCAGATTATACATAAACAAAGCAATATTCGCTCATTAATGAAACTACTGTCGAGTAAAATCATCCTTGGCACTTGAGCAGAGAATTCTTAGGTCTATCTTATTAATCTGTTAATGAATTGAAGCGGTCACTTTGAAATGAAACACAGGAGCTAAGGGAATAGGAAATGCTTGTGAAATTGTTAATTTTCGGAAATAAGAAATCGTCGTTAGTGGCAAAGCTTCTAAGGCGTGACTTGTTATTAAATGAGTATTTGTGAATGGGCCGAGTTTCTCTTCATTACAATGGCTCAGCATTGTTCCTTAGAACATCCATCCACGCGTAGAGATTGAAAGAAACGCTAAATGCCGGGTTACTTCGAGACAAAGAATTATCGTCGAAACTTATGGAGCGGCCAAACAGTCTATTGTTGCCTTTTGTTTCCGATGAAATAAGTGAAAAAACAGGCTATACTGTCGTTCATTGCTCGCCAATTCACTTCTTTTTATGCGAAATAACAGATGAAAGGTAGAAGTTTACATTAACAAAGCGTGCTTTGATTTCATAGTTTTCTCTTTCAATTATCTTAACACGACTGCAGTATGTCTTGTAATTTTCCCTGGGTAATAAACTAAACATGCCCTTGTTTCTTAACCTCAGAAATTAACAAGAGTTGAAGTCGCATTCAGTGATATACATACTCCACAAATTGCTCATACTGTTATTTATTTCAAGCGCTTTGTAAGCGGTTGAAACAATTTAAAAATTTGGCTAAATTTTGAAATTCAGTCTGGAGTAAATTATGTTTTTATCTATGGCTGGAAATTTCTGAATTTCTCTCGAGCGAATCATCTAACGTAAATACTTAACATGGCCTTCCCGAATTCTTTGAAAAAAAAAATTCGTTCTCTTTCTCTAGTTAGGGGACGCCTGCACTCGGGCTGTTGTTGTAAAGGTTACAAAAAAATTAGGAGTAAAAAACATAATCATCAAAACTTTTTCTCATTCTTAGAAAAACCGTTCTATTTACTCGCTTATCTCGTCAACGTACCGGCTCCTGTCAACAACTAGGGAGAAGTAAGCTTACGAGAACAGACAACCTGCTCTCTTAAAATTGCCCTGTAACGAATTTACCACAATTCGCACCTTTAATGACACCGATAACCGGCCAACGGCAATGAATTAGAACAAAGCTTAGCTAAGAAGACAGTGAAAGTTACAATAAGTTTGAAACCAAAACACCTGCTATAAACCATTCCCAACTTCTAATAATCAATTAACTCGTACGTTTAATCTTTCTCCTCCGTTTATCCACTAACTACGGCTTAAGGTAACCTAGTTTCAATAGGTTCGCGCGTTGAAGGCCATTTTTCACACAGCGGGCAACGCACAGTTTTGCGGTCGGTAAAAAGAGCAATAACGTCACCATGAGTAAGCTGTTACTTACGGGTAAATAAGAGGCAAACACCGCCAGATCGGTTCTCTTTGACACTGGTATAAATGGGATAAAGGGAATCTGTTCTTTAAGCTTGTAATATGACGTAATTTATCATTTCCTTTCCGCCATAATGCGTGATAGAGCGGGCACACGTGCCGGCTTTTGAGAGCCCGCGACACGTGCCTTTTGGCGGTTAACACATTCTACAAAGGACAAAGGACCAGGTTTAAACAACAATCGCCAATGACGATGACTTTTGGAAAAGCCAGGCGTTGGTTTTTGAAAAAAACGAAACATGTTTTGTTTTTGTTTTGCACAAAGTCATAGTTTCTTTTAAGAATCATTTTAAATCTTCTGCTCCTTCGAAGTATTGGTAAATCTCCCTAAAAACTATCCACGACAAGTAATTCAACGTGTGATCGGCACCCTAAGAAAGGTTCCTGTCTTACGTGTAGTTAAGTCGTATGGGAAATGGGCCATCTCCTGAAATTTCTGTATCATCGCGGTAAATTTACCTCATGGGACATTCATCAACAAGAAAAATTTCTCAGCAACAAATTCTGCCTCTAAACGCTGCTACTAAACCTTTGCTGAAGCTCGATGCCTTACTCTCCGCGTTATACTCTGTCCTCCACAGTTTCGTCTGAAGAAAAAATGCAGATATAGAAATAAGGAGTCAAAGTTTGTGTAGGAGTAAAATGATGAGAATGCTACTGGAGCGACTAAAGAAAGATATCTGCACCGTTCTAGAAGGGACGGTAAGTCATAATTTTCTTGCTATTTTTCCACCAAATAGTCAGAACTGACTGAACTGTTCTTAACTGTTTTGATTAAGTAAAACGTGAAAAACGTTTTTCCGGTGTTTTCAAGTTGCAATTTATTTCTCTTTCTGACCGTTCGTATCACCAAAGCCGGTACTTTAGAGCAGTACTAGTTTTCAAAGGAGTGTCGAAAATGATTCGCGTTTCTGTGATTGGTTTATGGAACTCGCTCCACTTTCCCAATCAATTAGAAGTAAATCCGAAAAACATTGCTAATACGAAACCAATTGTGTTTATGGCGCTCGCGGCGTTTTCCCGCGCTTGGCGCCTGTTACACTGTATAGACCTGTTTATGTTTCAGGCTCTGATTGGTTCACTGGGTTGATTACGTCTGCTGTGATTGGTCAGTTGAACTACTTTGGTGTTGGTTTTACAGCACTCAATTGAAAACCGCTCTATAACAGTACTAGTTTCAATTTACTAGTGCAGCGACCCTCAATAAAACTGGACCATTTTCAAGTTTAACTGGGACACTACTATGCAGTACATGTGCATTTTGCGTGATATTTTCAAAAGTTCCATTATTCTTTTCCTTACGGATTATAGTCTTGGTTTGTAGTTTGTAACACCGATTTATTTGAAATATACTCATATCAAATTTTGCTGTGGTTAACTTTTGGTTCTTTGCTCTTTTTACAATGTATAGAATTAAACTTGCTTCCGTGAGGCACCAGTTATGTTGTAATCTAAAAATTCTTTAGCCAATTCAGCAAACTATGACGGTAAAAAACTAACATCGTAAAAGAGCAGTAGTATGGAGAAATAAACAATCTGTTTACTATTCAAACAAGAAAACCTGTGGTTCATCAAAGACGGGCCCTTAAAATCTGGCAGTTGTGAGCCCTAGGTTCAAGAACTACATAAATTCTTAACCTTTTTTCATTATAGGTATTATAAATAAATTTTGTAAATAAATATACGTATTATAAATAAATTTTGTGGGATCTGTTTGGACATTTGAAAAACGCATATCGCGAAAATTAGAACCCGCAAAAATCCCATACCAAATCGTAGTTGCTAGAATTAAACCTTTGAATTCTATTAATCCTGTTTCAAATTCTGCCATGTAGAACCTGTATATTTTATTAGTTTTCGTCAAATTCTTCTTAACACAGTACAACTGAAATTGAACCAACAGAATAGAATTTAGGAAATCAGAACCGTAAAAATTGAACCAACAGAACACAATCCAAAACAACGTAATGCAACGGAACAAAAATTGACGATTTCCAATTTCTGTTCTGTTTTCCAACGAACCGAGTGGAACCTAGATAAGAACCAGTTTCACATTATAATTTATGAAGATTCTTCCCGCTCAAAGAAAATTTATTCCATTTTCAACATGGCTGCTTGCAAGATCAAGACCTTCCCTTTAACCATTGCATTTCAGTGTTTTGCAATACAGTTATAAATGGCATACGCTTTATAAAATTGCGTTACCTGTACATTTGCGTGACTACTTGGCGAAAGGTGATCTCCACTAGCTAAACGCCCGGGGTTTACATTTTCTCCTGAAAAACAAATAAATCATATGCATTTTGTTTAAGTGTAAGTTTTTTTTTACCGCTAAGTGTTTTGATTCGACATAATTAATCCAGAATAGATTCTAGCGTTTTTGTTCCCTCTTTAGATGAGCTAGATTTTAAATGCCTGAATTGGCATATTCTGTTTGAACTCAATAACAGACGGTTCAATAACACGGTCATAACAAATTAAATTCATAATTACAAGTGTTTTTCTGTTTTATTTAGAAAAGGATTAAAAAGTGTCAGGAAGTCAAACGTAAGTCCGAAACGTATGCCCCATTTTTCAGTTGCCAGAAATTCGGAGAAGCCTTCTCTTGGAGAAAAATGCTATATTATTTCCTTTCGACCTTGGATAACTTACTATGAAGAAACTTTCGCGGAACTAAAGACGTCGTTCAGGCCCGTCTAAAAAATCTCACTGCACTGTCCAAGGTTTTACGAAAGGTTCATGGTTCTTAATTTGATTTTAAAATTGAAACACTCAATCTTAGTCCGTTGCCCTTTAGACTGATCTTTCCAAAACCGTGAAATAAGACGGTTCGTTTCGAAATTGGACAAAGAGAATTAAACTACAAAACGCTAGGAGAGAGATATCAAGTAATATTACTTTTTACAAGCTAGATAGCGAAAACCATTCTCCAGACGTTTCTCAGACGTTCACCCAGTCAAAAGCGACTTCATGACACACATGAAACACAAAAATTAAGCAAGCATATGCCTGAACAGGGGAACCCCGATACAACAAACCCTACATAACGAATACCCCTGTATAACGACCCAATATTCTTCAGCCCACTAATAGTAAAATGTATGGAATGAACTTCGATATAACTACACCCCGTTATAACGAACACACTTTGCCAGTCCCTTAGCACCTCGTAATATCGAGGTTCACTGTACTTAATGGCAGGGCCAGACGGCGAAATATTTGGCTCGAGGTCATGGCGTACGGACCGAGCGTACCGAGGTTTGTCGCCTGGCCCGACCTTATTCAGTAAATAGGGACCAAGAGTTCAGTTTAAAGGGAGTTTAGACGAGGCTAACCCGTGGCTTGCCTGTTAGTAAGCTCACTTAGTGAGCTATTCGCACGAGTAACTTGGCGGCCCAGCCACAATTTGCGAGCCGGCGAGAAGAACGGGGCGAGGAAAATTTGTCGCCGGCGAGCGAAGCGAGACGGTTCGCAAATCACGGCTCCGCCGCCAAGATACTAGTGCGAACAACACTCTAAGTGAGCCCGCTCGCAGGCTAACCCGAGGCGTAACTTAAAAATAAACTGGTCAACTCGAGAGTGTCAGCATCTTTTACTGCAAACAACGTTTAGAAGGTAATCTCTCCGTACGAAAAACCCTTGTGAGCCTCTGTGGGGGAGAGAGGTCTAACTTAGATCACGTTTAAATAATCGGCCAAGTTAAAAGCTGTTTATAGGTGATTATGAAAATTAGCTATCAAAGTAAAATGGCTTCGATTTTATTTGCTCTCGTTATTCATTTTGAAGTCAAAACGTAAATGCTACGCGTCAGAAAATCATTTTGCAATCACATTGCATAGGGCCGTAAGTGTTTCTGACAACTAAAATCATTCTATATACGTTTTAACCCATTGACTCCTGGACTTTTTGCCAAAAAATGCCTTTTGAAGCGAGTCAAGCCATTTTCAGGCCGCTGTCCAGCCAAAAAGAATCCAAACTGTCCACTGAACGTTGTTTACAAGTCGAGCACTGGACTAGCTTTTGTTCCTGATGCCAAATTACAGCTTTCAAAGTTCGGGCATACGCAGAAAGCAAAATTTCGAGATCGTGTTTTTTCGAGAAAGTTTCGCTGCCCTTTCGTCTTTTACCTTTTTCTTTCTTTCCTCCCCCCTTCTTTTGCTTTTCGTTGCCACTTTTTTTTCTTTTGTGGGGCATTTACTATAGGCTTCCTTTTGGTGGGAAAAGATTTTGCAAAACGTTCGAGGATCGTGAATTTTTTTTGAAGGAAGTACCAGTGGGTAGTGGGACAAGATTTTCATTGGAATTTTCTGGTCAAAGTTACACGGTTTTTTGCGTCTTTCTCTGGTCTGTTTGACTGGATCGCGCTCATTTGGGTATGGCTTGAAAGATCTCATCTCCCTGCATAAGGTAGTTGTCAAAGTTGTCTAGGACCATTAAAACTGATGACGTCACAAGTGGTACAAGGGACGTGGTTAAAGAAGGGCGGTTACGGGCGGTTCAGGGGTCAATGTGTTAATTAACACAGTCTGAACCACGGATTGGTATACTGAACTTACACGACCGGTTATTGTTCACTTTTAAACAAATCAAAAAGAGCAAGTTTTGAATATATTTTGTGATACCCGAGAGATAAAAAAGGTCACCTTTAGAATCTCGTTTTAACTTCAACTTTTTCAAATCCATAAATAACTATCTTTGATTGTGTCCGGTTAAAAAGTAGCAAACTGTTTGTAAACTGTACTTTCAATTTAATTTACTGCCTTTCTAATGATTGGTTATTTCCAGTTTTATTTCAAAGAGAGGTGAATTTAACAGGGCTAACGTGCCATCATAAATTTAATACAGGCCCTCTTCACTTTAAAACGGACAAAATGCAAACCAACCAATCACATACAGAGTCTTTAATGCATGGCCAACTTTTATGTTTTACTCCTGATTTAATATTTGTAGTCGAACCAGGAAAAACAAGGACATTATAGTTGTACGATCCCCAACGATCGTTTGCACAACATAGCAGTGTCCGTTTTCCTATTGAGCGAACTAAATCGCAAACGGTAACCAAACATCAATCCGACAAGCGGACTTGATTCGTCAAACCGGATAACGTAAATCTTACCATCAGTTTCATTCTCAAAAACGGACAAGATAGAAGCGATGTAACGTCAATAAACAAAACGCATAGTCGAAAAGTACAGTTTAAGCAGTTTCACTTCAGTGTCACACTTGAGGGTTTCATTTATGAATTAAAAATTTAGAACCAACAGGGGCGGATTTAGGGGTGGGCCGAGGGGACCGCGGCCCACCCCCCCCCCCCCCCTTTTGTCCGGGAATTTTTTTTCCTTTTGTAAACAAAGTCTGTCAAATGGTATTTCGTGCTTTGCTACCTTAGATATGCTTTCTGCGGCTCCTGATGATCGCCCCTGTCACAAGTGCAACTGTGGAACGTAGCAACTCATCAAGGCACCTTGTAAAGAGTGGTTTTAGAAGCGCAATGAGAGAAGACCGCCTCAACGCACTGCTGCCGCTCTTTATTCACATGGGCATATATAGCTCTGGATTATGACGCAATTATTGACGACTATGCCAAGCGCAACAACCAGAGAAGGATGATATTTATCAATCCCCTGCAATGAATATTCTTATGATTGTTCTTAAAGTCATGTCCTTGGGATACATTTCGTTCGTTCAGATTTTTTGATAAATCCTCTTGGAATCTGCGTCCGAAGCCTACATTTTTAGTCGCAAATGACCAAAGCTCCCAGAATGCATGCAGCAAATATCCGTCTCAAAGAAACTAGATTTGTCAATTTTTCAGGGAGAAAATGTTGCCGCCTTTGCCGGGAAGTTGTACTCTCGCCGCAATTGCTACGGCCCCTGCTAGCATCATAAAGTGAAATTACTTCTTTGACCACAACCATTTGTGAACCATTTCAGCATTACGTGTTCAATATGGAATCCAGGCATTTACTAAATTTAAGCGTCCAGAATGCACTAGATTGCATCTCAGAGAACTTCAATTTCAAAAATTTTCCCGGGAAGCATGCCCCCGGATGGGCGTTATCGCGCCCACATTCCCACTATACTATATCTCTCGGCCACCTCTATCACAAAATCCTCCGTCTACCCCTGACCAAATTGTAGCCTGTGACTGAGTTAGCGGACAAGGACACTCCATTCTTGTCATCCTCCATTTTTATTCTCTCATTAGCCAATTATGTCTACGTTTCATGCCTCCACTCCACTACAACCAGAGGCGACCCAAACGTAGTGTAAGGATTTGCATCGAATGTACGTAATTACCAGTAAACCTGACCGTACACAGATAATAAACAACACCAGGTTAAGTCTATCAACGCCTGGATGAAGTGATTTCTTGTTCTATTTGTAAAATTGGTCAAACGTTTCAGTTCTTTAACTCAGTCTGACTTCTTACATTTAGTTGAAGTCTTTTGTGACCCAAAAGATCCCGCACGTAAAGAATCGAGACAGATTCGGTGTTCCTTTGTTGCTTGATTGGTAACATGGGCGCAGACGTTTTAACTCTTTCACTCCCACAGCCAGTTATGATTCTAACTTCTGAGTCTGTGGATGAAACCCTATGGTGTGACCATTCAAACCACTCCTCTTCAGCAGTACTTTCACATGGTAATATTTGTATTTAAGCTTTTTACAAAATGAAATTTGGGATTCGCAACAGTTTTATTTTGTTTTTCCTGGTCTATTTCACGGTTATTCACGTGCAATGAATATTTTTACACGCTGCGCTCGTGTCCTCTCGTGCGTTTATAATTCCTTCTCATAATAATAAAAAAATATTTGTCCTCTTAGCTTTTTTCTCGTCATTTTTCGGCCCCAGTGTAATGCCATCGTTGGCGTTAACATGGATGCAATCCGTAATTAAAAATGCTAAGACGTCAGTCATTGTTTAAAGAATAATGGACGAGAGTCTCCAGGAAGAAGCTCAGAAGACGAAAATTTTTTGTTATTGTGAGAAGGAATTATAAATGCACGAGAGGACACAAGCGCAGCGTGTATAAATATTCATTCCACGTGAATAACCGTGAAATAAACCAGGAAAAACAAAATAAAACTGTTGCTCGTTGAAAGTTATACTAACGACTGAAACCTGACCGAGATTCAGCCTTCTTATCTAATAAACGAAATGTTTATTCAGCCTAAAACTCATTGAAACATCAGAAAGAATTATTATTCTAACGGCAAACAATTTAAGAGAAAAATCTGTAAGGGCAGTTTAGAAATATTTCTATTTATGCAAATTACGAACTTTTTGGCTGATTTGTGCTGCATTTTAGCAGTTTTTAAATATGAATATCTTAAAATCGCAGCAACCTAGGAAGCTCAATGTACGTTAAGAATGTTTTGATATCATAAAAGATCCTTCAACTGAAAAGAGAAAGTGTTAAGTTTTATCTTTCTTGAAATATTGGAGAAAATTGCAGGAATGACCAAAATCAGCCCGTGATTTACATGAAAACGCTCTTACAGATTTTTCCCTAATTTCGCATACAAGTTGTGTAGGTTGAGTAGTTCAAATAGTTCAAGTTTTGTCCTAAAGTGTCTGACTAGTTTTCGAGATATTCGACATTATTTAAAATGGGGGGTTGTCCATTACCGTTGCTATGGTGACAGCTGTTGCTAGGAAACCAGTGAGAAAATAAACTTTGATCATATGTTGAAAAGGTGGTGTAGTATCAAGGAAATCGAAGTTTATCTTCTATGCGAAATTTTGACTTCAAAAGATACACTCGAGGCCAAAAAAACTGTTGCGAGCCTCCTTAAACGGGCTCAAAGGTAGTCCAATGCCTGATCATTTTTTTACGATTTTTCCAAGGCACAAGGGAAGGTGAAAAGTGGCCCAGTTTTCTTCTAGTTTCAAACCAAATCCATCTTAGCCGTCCATGGCCAAAAGACACCAATTTATAGTCTCAGGAATTAGTACAATAATTTCAAACAAAACTGACCCATAAAAATGGACCATCAGTTTTGGTTCCCTTTGATTACAGTTTGATTACAGTATATCTAAAAACAGGTGACATTGCATACCAGAACTCTACCTGATAATCATTTCTGCATGTCCTCTACTAATTTTCCATGACACTTAACTAGTAATGCCGAGTATGGTGTCTTCGTATAATTTTCAGTGAGCAAAGGAGACCTCTGTGTCACCTAATAATTTAACGGTATGGAAAATATAGATAATTGCTAATTAACTTATTTTTTAATTCCATCGGAAAGAAAGAACTGAAGAAAAAAAGAAAGAACTATATTTTTATGGAAAACTAACAGTTAATTCCTGAAATTGAGCTTAGCTACCATGCTGAAAGTTAATTCTTCGTCTGTTTATCCTGGTTGTGAATTTTGGACTACATGCATTTCTAGAAGTTTCTAAGTGGTTTCACCACTGGATATTCTGTACAAGTTATGTTAAGATCACTAGCCTAGATCTTTTCATTATGTAATACGTAAGTGCCCTTCATTACTGTACATTTTTGTGGGGTATTTCGTTTAACATGCAAGGAATGACTATTGTTCTTGTTTGTCTGTGGTTTCTTCGGGACTTCCCGTAGCTATTGTCTCTCTGGCATCTTGTCTCCATTTCATTCGCCTGTTTTGAAACCACACTTTCACTTGGTTATCCGATAAACCCAGCATAGAAGCTAACTGGTGTCGGTCTGCTTTTGTTAAATATTTCTGAAGCTGAAATCTCTTTTCCAGTCCTTTTCTCTGTAGATTAGAGAACACTGCTCGGGTCCATGGCCTCCTAGGTTTTCTCGGCTTTGGTTGGCCGGGTAAGACTTGTCCTGAAATAGTTTTATTGAGAACTGTGGCACTGTAGTCTCCGTAAATCCCTGTGAAGGCAACGGTGAATCATGTTAAAGGTAAGATATTATAATGTTAAGTACTATATTTTACAAAAATAAACAAGTTTTAACGCACGCTTAGATTTGCTGAACTGCATTAATCGCAACTCTATGAAAACATAGTAATCGGTACGATACTTAAAGGCCTAGATAGGTTTTATTGTAAAGTGTTATGGGTCCGACATTTTTTACGTTTTTAAAGCAAGAATATCACCCCCAAAACACTTAACAATCAAAGCGTTATAAAACCGAAAATTTTTCACGTTAACTGTTATCTAAGAAATTTATAGCGAAGTGTCACAGTGCATCCTTAAGAAAACTACAGAAAGGAAGTTTCTCATCAAATTTTGCCATTAAAGAACGGGAAAAAGCGATGTTTTGCTTTATATTACACTTTTAATAGAAAAGCTGTTATTTGACAATGATTTTGGGCTGTTTAATTCTTTGCTTATTTTTATCTTTTTTTCTCTTAAATTTATAAGCAAGTAAAAATCAACGATAGAATTGAACGAAGTTTCGGTGTCGTCATGAGGCCATCTTCAAGTTCAAAATAATTAGAATAAAATGTCAGAAATAGGCTAGATTATCGAAACAGAGTAAATGTTAAAGAAGCAATAAGGTACCAATAAACATTTACTTTCTCCACTTTATCCCTCAAAAATCCCATAGAACTAGTTTTTTTTTTTATTTTTCTTGACATGTAAGTGTTGCTACTTTGACGAGCAACATTTTAACAGCAGTACTACCAGTTTCTGAAAGAACGCCACACCTGAGTTACCCATTGGATTGCAATATTTCTCTACCATGTGATCTGATAAATGCCATATCATACCTGATATTGAACTGTACGAGTAAGGACTGTGACTGTAGCAAGCGTCACAATTGGATTGAAGTAAGGATCCACACAGGAATGGCTGCGCATGGGCGGTCAAATAAGGCGAAGTCCAGTAAGCTGTGTGAAGATGATCGCATGGGTTAGGAACCACTGAATAAGCGCCTGAAAATGAAAAATAATAATAAATAAGTGAGATATCAGAAGTAAGTCATTTTTAATTGTGTCGAAAATGATTTTTGTTCGCTTTAGTTCTGCGTTACTTTGCTATATAATTGCTTGAAAAACGCGCGCCTCTTTCTTGAGCAATTTAACGGGGCTACATCATGGGGCTGTCGTCACGTTCTTGGGCAAAAAACTGTCCTGAAATTAAAATAAGAACCTTGCGTCGCGCATGAAATTCTCCTAAGACAGAAGAGGGAGATATCGAGTTGTTCTCTTAAAACGAGAACAAACCATAATCAGATTTTAGAGATATTTCCAAGCCTCAAGGAAGAACTTGGTTATTAAAATAACTAAAACTGGTCCGATATTTTCAAGTTGCAATCCATTTCCATCCAAGCCAATCCGCCACCAACAGCGCTAAGTTCTAGTTTCAGAAAACTAGCACAGTATTTTAAAAAATGAAATAAATGTATTACTTTTGAGTTTCCTTTGAATCCGTTATGTTTTTTTATGCTTTTTAGAGTAATGCTTAAAAAGTGACATAGAGCCTTTAAAGTGAAACCAAAATCGATCGTGATTTGCTCGCAGTCTTTTTCTCGAGGTAACTAGTTTGCCTCTTTGATAGTTCTGTGACCGGTACATTGCATTGTTTGCGCATTCTGTGATCGGCTTGAGTGAACACATTTTCTAACTCTTAATTCGTATTCTTTGATAGGGAATTTGGAATTTTTCAGCCATCCTTTTAATTTCAATTCAATACTGGTCTCGTTGTTGGTTTGTAATCTTAGCGTAATTTAGCTCTTTGAGCTGCAAAGCTTAGAATTAAACTTAGGCTCTTTGTATTAAACTGATTACTACTACTCGAAAAAAGAAAAGCACTTTCGGGGTTAGGACTCAAAAGGGCGGGACGCCCTTGTTCAGCAGACTTCAGACGACCTCACAGAACGACCTTGTGCAGGAAAGTACTGCTGAAAGGCTTCCACTTCAATGATCATATCATTCACAGACTTATACTTGCGTTGCATAGCATTGTGAAAGAGCAGCGCATCCGAGGCAATGCTCAAGAGTTCTCACTTGAAAGTACCGCTCAATAGCTTTCATTTGAATGGTCATACTCTAGGATTTCATCCATAGACTCAAACGCTAGAACCTCTCTGAGGGTCAGCAAACTACGGTATAACCAATGTTTTATTCTAAAAAAAAGATTTTAAAAAAGGATATTTTTACTAGTAAAGTTGTCATTTGTGAAGTTTCCGTTGCATATTGCAAAATATCACGGGTAATATCCCACTAATTTATTAAACACTGACACCGATATCATATCACAGGTTGTTTTCGCAATATCACTAACGCCATCTATAGGCAGTAACTTGCTTATCTCATAAAAACAACTCCGACGGACCGCTGTAATATTATTTCCCCGGCCTTCGTGTGTGGGAAAAATTAGAAAAACAACCTCCTTTCGATAAAATCTCGAATCCACCCAGCTGTAAATGTAAAAAAAACCTTGACACGCCAGGAGGAAAATACGGTATTTATCATGTGCTTGCTCTTGTTATTAGCCTAATGAGTCAAATAATCCGCATATAGAGTGTTCCAGCGGTAAATAAGCAGTTTGAACGCAGGTTGTTGATGATATATCCCCTAACATACACCTGAAAGTTTCAGCCTTCGTCCTAATGTAATGAAAATAAACAAGGCGGGGTGAAAGATTTACAGATATAAATGGCCCCTAATTAGAGCGTAATTCTCTATTGTACTAATCATTCTGTGGGTGGCTTATTTTTATTGCACGAAATAAAAAATAATCCTGTATATTGTAACTACAAGCGGTTTTAATGGATTCTTGATAGTCAACAATTTAAAGATACTAGAAACTACATTGTAAATACATAGTAAAGCTATTATCTTCTCTGCTCACTGAAAAGAGCTTATTTTTCAGAAGCCCTCGAAAAAACGTGTCCAAAACACGTGTGACCCTATTCACAAGAAAGCATTTCTCTCGAGTTCAATGACAACTTTTCTGTTACTGTGAGTTAACTGTACTAGGCAGAACTCGACCTGTAAAATTGTTTTGGATTGGAAGGACTTGACTTAACAGGTGAAAGAAGTCAGACGAGTTTGACGCGAGGTGAATGACAACGAAAACTGCACAAACTTTCTCACGGTAGTCTGATAGATCTCGTGAGCAAGGTCGCTTCTATAAATAGTCCTTTGTGAGTTCTGAAAGCCAGGATAGTTTTGTTATGCAGTAAAAATATTTGTCTTTCCGATATGCTGACGAATGATGTCCATTTCAGCTTTTATCGCATTCATAAAACAAACCAACACAAACAAGCAAATGGATTTTAGAAAACTGATTCAATCTATTAGCGCAACTGCATTGTTGAGCTATTGTCGATCTGTCGCCCATTGATTTCATTCAACTTGAACTTCATTCTTCCTTCTTCCTCGTTAAGGTGTCTTTCACTCTCGACTACAAAGGAATTAACGCGTAATCCATTTCTTGCTGGACGCATTAGATGATTTGTGTACCTAAGTTTTGTATGAAGGCATTGCAAGGCGGGGCGTTTTGTTCAATACCTGACAGCTATTGCAAGAAATAAAACCTTTTGGTTTAGATAGAAATGCAATACAGCGCTAACAGAAATGTCTTGCGTGTAGATACCACTTGAATATGTCAACCAAAAAATCTGGAGAATTCTTTGTTTCCTTTCCAAAAAAACACCCCATTCTTGAGGAGTAAAAAATTTTGGCTCGCGTGCTTCTAACATTACGATTGCACGGCTGTCTTCACGTCTTTATTAGCCTTTCCTTTTTCAACCGCAGTGACGATAATTGCGTGATTAATAAAACACCACAAAATACCAGCTGCTTTTTCAAGTCAGAAAGGAAATGAAAGGCGATGATCTTGTGTTTTCAAAGCTTTTGTCTTGGAGGATTACTGGCAGTATTTTCAAGTTCGGATACCTAATCCAGGCTATGTGTTCTCTTGGTGCAAAGTACCGGTGTTTAAGTATTCTTTGTTTCAAAATTTAACGGATTAGTGAAGAGCCTCAATAACCTCGTAATCACCTAATGAAACATACGTGTACAAATAGTTGGGTGCCTTACTTCTACCCGGCACAAGTTCAGTCCAGCTTGAATCCTTGAAAAACAGATCTTTGCTTGTATTACTAACAAGAACATCTCTCTATCAGTAAAGAAACATTTTAAGATACATCCTTCTTTAACGGCCTAAGTCATAATATTTTTAAAAAATGTAATGACTGAAGAGGAGAAAGAAAGATGGTTTGACTGAAACACAAAAAGTATATTTATTGGTGAGAGATCAATTTTGTTTCCCCAACATCTCTTTTTTTTATATTTAAAGCAATCATCTCATTAGGATACACTAGTCTGTCAAAACGAACTCAGTTATTTCACTGAAAAAGCGCCGGAAAGTTCAACTGTACTACAGAAGTCAAAACACTGAGAATCTCTCTAAAGTGCAAAATACGAAAAGGTGGTTACTTTTCATTGTAGTAAGATAAAGTAGTGCGCAATAAAACGTGTGAGTTCCCCCACATCAATGTCTTGTTATTATCTTTGCTTAGGGCTTCCATACCGAGTCACTCCCGCAAAAAAAAAAAAAGATTGCCAGCAGTTCAGTCTCTGTTCAATTGTCCCTCCGTCTTTGAATCAAATGGTGAAATTTGCACTATCTATCTTTCATTGGACAACGAATGTACTTACCCTGTTCTGACTCTATGAAATCTAGAGAAAAAAAAGGAAGGGAGTTGTAAAGCCTTCCTTGAAAAACCAGCAAATGTCGTTGTACGCGAAAAGGTGAGGCAAGGTTATTCTCTTTCAATTAGTTTACCATACAGCAAAGATATAGCTATCACAAATGGGATCCTAACTGCTAAAATTACGTTCATCTTGAAAACGTCTATGAGGTGAATTTCTCAGTTGTTTTAACATCCCTTCAACGCATAACAAAATGAAATTTGCTTCGTTCTAACTTCAGTAGTTGTTGAGAATTCCAATTACATTAAAGACTCGAAACTTGCAGATGAAATTAATATTCTCGTAAAGCGATTAAGGGGAACTGACAAAGAAAAAGAGCATTTCCTTCGAAAGGTACAAAACTGAAATGGTAGCTACCTGAATGAAAATCAAACCCACGTTTTGTTTTGGGCGTATTCTGCAATTTCCTTTTAAAAGCCTCAGGAATCACTTACTCAAATGATACTTTTTGGCAGTGTTGTTCTTAAGAAAAGTTATTTCTTCTCTTTTCAGTATTAACTGGGATCGTTTCTTTCAACACTAAAGTAGTTGTTATCCTAGTGGGCCATGTGGTGTTTCACTGGGTGGAAAAACCGAAACCACAACCAAGAAAACAATTCTTTGAAATTGAAACCCTGATTCCGATCATTTAAATCCTTTGGCATATTCTATATTCGATATTTTATATTGTATATTAGTAATGTAAATGGCTTTCATACCCTGCCAATTTAATAAAATTACATCGGAAGTTTGGATTAACACATAGACAAGTTACGTTGAAGGTTTACCCCATTTGTGACTAAAACACAAAATGAAAAACAAAATAAGCAATCAGAAGTTATGGATAGGTTATAGGTGTAAATGGATAGATTGAGCCGTTTGATTTTATCTAAAGAATATCTCTTGCTTAATTTGTGTGAAAGCTTTGCAATTAAAGACAATAAAACTGAAAGAAAGCATGCGTTTTTCTGTGTAGATTTGCTCCCTCGTTTCTTCTCACACCTTGATCGGTGTTTTCGTGAACAAAATCCTTACAGAGTTCTAAGGGTGAGGTTAAATTTAAGTTTATTCTACATCTGACAACACATGTTTTCTTGCCACCATCTCTCATAATAAAATATCATAGTGACAAGAGATCTGGTTTATTACGGTCGCTGTGTGTATAGCTCTGTTAAAATGTCAGATTATTTCACAAATTGTACATATTTTCCAAGTCCACAAGAAACAAGATAACACCGATATGCTCGATTTATACACCCACACTACATTTCGCAAATGATTCTCGTTAACTTTAACACTGAATAGCAATAAAAACAGGTTTAGAACGTTTAAATTCTAAACCCCAGTTGCTAGTATTCATTCAATGGTCGGTATATTTCTAATTGTGATTCGTGTCTCGTGTCGTCTTTGCAAACTGAGTACACAAAGCAGATTACTAAGAAAAAAAAGATATTCAGTCTTTCGGAAATTGCCAGTGATTCACAAATCAAGCGGAATATACACTTCGCTTAACGGAGATAACGGTGTCTGCGTTAAGACTTAGAAGGCAAAGAAATAGCTATGTCTGGCCACCTATTTACCGATAAAAGACGAAAACAAATTCTCGCCCTTCTATCTGAGCGTCAGCCACTTCAATAGTTTTATTCCAACAAGAGCGGACTTCCGTAAATATCTCTTTGATACAATGGATACACTACCGATTTCCGTTGTTTGAGCGTTCTCGCAAACCTTAACTAGGCATAGCATGTTAAAGATTTCAACAAGGGAATGCGCGTATTCAAGGGTGTTATATCAGAGATGGTCCGCTACTTTCTGCTAATTACACCGAAGGAGAAGTGATCAGAGAAACCGCAACGAATCATTTCGCAAATAAACAACACATAAACCTTTAATGTCTCGCCTATAGCCTGTTCACCTGTGTTTTCGCTTGACAATAAGGGAGAGCTAATACCGAAAAAAATAAATGTTTTTGATTCATGAAAAGGAAAGCGATGCTGTGGTATTTCTTTAGTTAAGAGATGCATTGTGTTCTCGCTGTACAAAGAAACTACTATGGACCAAATTTAAGACTAACAGACCGCCACGGTTGGCTGTTTGCGGTTTCTCTATTAGGTCTCCACTTGCGCAATCCGAAATCTCTAGCCACACAAACTGTAAAATTTTTAAATCAGGTTTGCACATCTTCGTGACAAACGAGTTCCTATATTAACAAGTCATGCTTTCTCCCACGGTAGCTGAGTCCGATCATAAACAATCCAATCCAAACTGCCCTTTTGTTAATGTACAACGAGATAACATCATGGGCGTAAAAGTTCATCGCTTGTCTGCTTCATCATTTCACGTTATATCAAGTTGTTAAAGTTCTGCTCATACCCTTTCGAAATCCGTTAAAACGTTTATGAGGATTTCACTTGTGAAATACACAAATACTTATTTGTGAAAATAAGTAATCTAGATAGCTAATAATATCAAGGCAATAGACATGAGCGTAATTTGTGTACAAGAGAATTCGTGTCGGCTGCTTGCTCAGCATTGTGTGATATAACTTCCTTGTTTTTCTTACCTAGCAGTGGGAGACGTTCTCTTTGCTCGGCTTCGTGTCTTCCAAGTATCTGGTCCACGCCAAAGCTTAGCTGTTGATAACTCTGTACAGGGGTAGGAGCAGCAAGAGTGCTGCTAGATTCGGACCGAGAACCGTGTGGTCGGGCTAAAATGTCGTCAATACGAAAAGACGCCATGCTGTGGTTTTCGGAGAAATTCAAATCAAAGCTTGCGTTTCGACGAAGATTTTGTCGTTAGCCAGCCAACGAGAAAGCTGCCAAGCTATGAGCTCCAGAATAAGTAAAAGACAAAGAGGTCCCATCAGATGTCGAGCGTCAATGGCCCACGGGGAGCTAGAAATGACATTGCGTTGTTGATTGTCACTTTGAGTTCCATTAGCGTTGATTTGTTGATTTTTATCATCTTAACTTTTCTTTGTCAATGAGAGACATATACATATAGACGTAATGTGCTTCCTGAATAATGCTTTCGAGGAAAGGTCTCGATTGATATCTGTGTTCACAGATGGGACAGGAAAACCGAAGAGCACGCAAGAGGCTTGGGATGTTCCAATTGTCACACGGCCGTAATTCCTGCGGATTAGAAAGCGATACGTTGACCACTAATCCAGCATTCTTAAAGCCGTTGTGCGATACTGCAAGTGAAGAACACCCAACGGCATAAGACGTGCTGTCTTTCAAACCCAGAACATGAGAAATTGTAACCGTGTTATGCTTTATAAAAGGCCATTTTCTGTACCCCGTGCTTAAAGTAATCAACAAAGACCTTGTACTATTCAGTTCTCTTATCTGGTTTCTAATGGTGTAGAGTTTACATGGGAGACCATTGGGAGTCAATTAGCACCCATTTAGGGTATTAGATTCACGTAGGCTCATTTACACAGCCACACACGTGTATTAATTATATCCTCTGATTTAATTAATTCGTCACTCTAACACTACATGTGTGTTTTCCATGAAGATGAAGTAGATAAAAGTGTTTAACTTCGCATTATAAAGAACAAAATGCAAACTGCTATAGTGGTTCTGTGTTGCCTTTAGCGTGTTGTCTTTTCAAACAATATTGGCAGGATAAATAAAACCAAATATCTTTTTTTCTTTGCGAGTTATTTTAGCGGCAACGACTTCTGCGGTTTCTTTAAGGAGATAATTCAATTATCGCACGATTAAGATGGAATACGATCCGGGAGCTTTAAAAACTAATCAAAAGGGAAACTGTCCATGCCGTTTATATAACAATCGTATTTTATGTGTCGTTCCCATATCGCAATATAGAAATAAGTAGCTAGTTTTGGCTACAATGGACAAAGCTGTCAAAATCAAAGCTACAAGAGTCTCGGTCGCGTCGAGATAAAACGGAATGCTTTTAGATTGTCGCTGTACTGTTGGGCAAGCTGCCTGAATCAACGCGAACGCTAACAGATACCAGCATTTATTATTCTACTCTTTTTTTCTTTTTGTAGTAAGCCTCGTGTACATGTTGATTAGCATCCTTGTCTTTAAAGGATAGTTGGCGGCAATAGCCATGCAAATATGATTTTTAATCCCACAAACAGTCATTTAGCTTATCGGATTATGAAAAACTGCTTAAACAGTAGCATATATTTGTCTTGGAATATAGCCATTTCAGCTTCTGTGGTTTGTGAGGACACACATTAAATCACGCCCATGAGTTATGCCACGATACACCCGTGATATTTTTCTGGAATAACGAAAATATCGGTGACATGATCGTGACTTGAGAAGAAATGCTCCTAATCAACTCAGGTCAATAACTGACTTATCACCTTCTATGACGGTGGGCAGGCGACAAAAGGTTATCTTACTTGATCAGAAGATGTTTTTCCAACTGAAATATTCTTATTTCGGTTACCTTTTTTGGAGTTAGGTTCTGCGTGTTGATTCCAAAGGTTTTTTTAAGGTGTCGTCATTTTTTTTGTGACAACACTTTTCTTCTCGGATTAGATGTAAAAACTGACCGATATGTGTGGGGTCCATGTTAGGTATTCGAGAAGGTATTATCTCTTTTGGCAGCCATTAAATATCCATCATACCCTCAAAGCTATTTTTCCATTAGACTATCTTATCGTTTTTTCGTGTTTGTCTGCCTTGTCGATTCAACCAGCAAAATTGGTTATCAGCTTAAATCATCGCCATGAAAAGTCGCTACCGGTACCTTTGCTTGGGTTCAATAGCCATTTCAGTTTTCTTTATAAACAGTCGTCTATCGGATGATTTGCAGCGCTTGTTTATGCTGGCCAGACGATAACCTTGGCAGGCGCGGAAATGTGAGGAAAAGAAGGAGAATTATTCGCGAGCGCGCATATCTTGTGAAAATCAAAGTAAAGTTAAACTTGTGCTAATCTGTGCTCTGTAGCCAACACAAAATCACAAATTGTTATACAAACGGCAGCAGTACAAAATGCATGTCTTTCACCGGCCTTAAGTTTTCAAAGCTTTGATTAAAATTACCATTATTTTATTTTATTTTATTTTTTATTTCTTCAAATGCTTTAAATTCTTCGCCTGACCTTTCATTCAGACCTGACGTAACCTTTGCATTTTTAACAGGTCCCTATGTACTCTTATGCGAAAGTTTTATGTAAAACCTTTTAGCATCACATGTGTCAACACTTAGACCACGCTATCGGCGAGGTAACTATCACGGAGAGAGTCGGGCTTGTGTTGACGAAAGCGTTCGAGTCGTTTTAAACGCGGGAGTAATTTGAAGCCCTTTTGTGCTGACTCTCCGCATTATCTGCTCAAACTGCTCTCGCAGCGGAAACATTTTTGGCATTTGCTTTCGTTTGCATTTCTCAATGTTTGTTCCATGGAATCTCCAAAGAACAACGGCTTATGGAGATTTTGCGAGTCATATTTACACATGGCCGTCGCGTCATGAGCAAACTCCAAGTAGAACAGATGTTAGGATGTACTGAGAGCAAACAATTAATCTACTCCTCTTTACAAAGCATTGTACCCAATTTCAGTACTCCTTTCACCTGCTTGCCAAGTCAGAAGATTTTTAATCCGGTTTTTCGAAAGGTTGACAACCTTATGGCATCTTTTAACACAGTCTTCCTTGTCATACGATTCATGGCCTAACTACGTTATTTACAGTAGACATCGTGTTAGCCATCATCTGCTCGCTGAATCGCACATACTGTGACTTTAACAGCAACGCTAAGATCCGACAGCAGGTCGATGAAAACACGCTATTTCACATTCAAATCACGTCTGCTTGTCAGCACTCTCCAAATGAATTCATCCCCGTTTATCTAAAATCAATACTGAATGAAGTGTCCCTTAAATACTTTTGTGCCTCGTATCTCAGACGTAATTTTAAGTCTTGGACAGTACTTCTAACGTTCATTTTGTTTCATTTGTTTTCATATTTAATTTTCACCATTCAAACAAAAGAGCATCACTGTGGAATAAAACCAGGTGGTAATTTCATCATGCAACCGGCCGCACGTACGAAGCGAGGGCGACTATTTTAGTTTGTTTTAAAAACCATCACAAATATTACATGGGAAAAGGGCTTTTAACTGCCACGACCTTAAGGGCGCGCAAAATAAAATGCAAGAAAAATCAAACTTGCTTTCCGCAAAATAGTGAAAAACAGCACTGTAGAAAAGTATTACTGAGGACCTTTCATTTGCATAGTACAGTCGCGCTGTAGGATATCATCCAGAGAGAAGCTACAAAGTTTTGAAAATCTACTGAAAGAATGACATTACACGTATATAGGTTAGGCAATCCCTACACCGTAAAAAAAATTATTTCTCACAAAATACCGGCAGTATTATTGTTACTGCCCTGGATTTGGTAACAGTCTATCGCAACTTAACCAGTAGCCATCCGAGACTACAAGGGCGATTTGCATAAAACTTGACGTCCGGCCTAACTTCTAACCTCACACGTTCACTCCAGTCAAAGTTCAGTTACGCTTGCGTTAGGTTTATGCAACTCAGCCCAGATGACCACCTAGATGAGTAAGATGAAGCTTTTACGTTCTCTTTTTTAACCACATAATAGTATTTCACCGCGGTCAACGAGAAAAATAAGAAAAGTACTCAGTTCAAAGATAAGGGAATTATTTTCACTGTTTAAAGTTTGATACTGTACCAGTACCCTGTTGATTTACTAAAATGTTTCAGACTTTACTAAAAAAACTTCTGAGTGTTTGAAAACCAGAAACGGACTTGTCGGAGCCATTTCTAAGAGTAATTTTGTTCAGGTGCGGAACATTTAAACAGCAACGAAACTCGTTTATTCAATATATTTACACTCAGCCACTAATTTATATATCTTTGCTCATGTTTCGACTGCATTGTTAATGAATCTTACGAATTAAAACAAAAAAGCTGCCTTAGACGTTTGACTGCGGTGGAACATAATATGAGAAAAGAACAACTTAACAAAACGTACTTGATGCTGGCTGCGCTACTGATTTTATACATTGTGTTAGCCATCATCTGCCCACTGAATCACACACTCTATGACTGTAACAGCGACGCTAAGATCCAACAGCAGGTCGATGGAAACACGTTATTTCACATTCAAATCACGTCTGCTTGTCCGCACTTTCCAGATTAGAATTCAGTACTGACTGAAGTGTCTCATAACATTTGGCCCTTTGTGCCTCGTATCTCAAACGTAATTTAAAGTCTTGGACACTACTTCACGCGTTCAGTTTGCTTTCATTTGTTTTCATATCTAATTTTCACCACTCAAACAAAAGAGCATCACTGTGGAATAAAATTTCATCATGCAACCGGCCGCACGTTCGAAGCGAGGGCGACTATTTTAGTTTGTTTTAAAAACCATCACAAATATTACATGGGAAAAGGGCTTTTAACTGCCATGACCTTAAGAGCGTGCAAAATAAAATGCAAGAAAAATCAAACTTGTTTTCCGCAAAATAGTAAAAAACAGCACTGTAGAAAAGTATTACTGAGGACCAGGCTACAAAGTTTTGAAAATCTACAGAAAGAATGACATTACACGTATATAGGTTAGGCAATCCCTACACCGTAAAAAAAATTATTTCTCACAAAACACCGGCAGTATTATTGTTACTGCCCTGGATTTGGTACCAGTCTATCGCAACTTAACCAGTACCCATCCGAGACTACAAGGGCGAGTTGCATAAACTGACTTGACGTCCGGCCTAACTTTTAACCTCACACGTTCACTCCAGTCAAAGTCCAGTTACGCTTGCGTTAGGTTTATGCAACTCAGCCCAGATGACCACCTAGATGAGTAAGATGAAGCTTTTACGTTCTCTTTTTTAACCACATAATAGTATTTCGCCGTGGTCAACGAGAAAAACAAGAAAAGTACTTCAAAGATAAGAGAATTATTTTCACTGTTTAAAGTTTGATACTGTACCAGTACCCTGTTGATTTACTAAAATGTTTCGAACTTTACTAAAAAAAAAGGTTCTGAGTGTTTGAAAACCAGAAACGGACTTGTCGGCGTCATTTCTAAGAGTAATTTTGTTCAGGTGCGGAACATTTAAATAGCAACGAAACTCGTTTATTCAATATATTTACACTCAGCCACTAATTTATATATCTTTGCTCATGTTTCGACTGCATTGTTAATGAATCTTACGAATTAAAGCGAAAAAACTGCCTCAGACGTTTGACTGCGGTGGAACATAATATAAGAAAAGAACAACTTAACAAAACGTACTTGATGCTGGCTGCGCTACTGATTTACATTGTGTTAGCCATCATCTGCCCGCTGAATCACACACTTTATGACTGTAACAGCGACGCTAAGATCCAACAGCAGGTCGATGGAAACACGTTATTTCACATTCAAATCACGTCTGCTTGTCAGCACTTTCCAGATTAGAATTCAGTACTGACTGAAGTGTCTCATAACATTTGGCCCTTTGTGCCTCGTATCTCAAACGTAATTTAAAGTCTTGGACACTACTTCACGCGTTCAGTTTGCTTTCATTTGTTTTCATATTTAATTTTCACCACTCAAACAAAAGAGCATCACTGTGGAATAAAATTTCATCATGCAACCGGCCGCATGTATACGGAGCGAGGTCGACTATTAAACTTTATTTTAAAAACCATCACAAATATTATATAGGAAAGAGGCGTTAAATTACGCGCCAGATAAAATTCAAGAAACATCAAACTTGTTTTTCGCAAAAATAGTGTAGAACAAACAACTCTGCAGAAAAGTTAGCCTGCGAGCAAGTTCTCTCGGGGGTGGGGGCGCGATACTTTTTCCTCTATCGCGCCCCCACCCCCGAGAGAGCTTGCTCGCAGGCTACAGAAAAGTATTACTGAGGACCTTTCATTTGCATAGTTGCATTGTAAGATATCATCTAGAGAGAAGCTACAAAGATTTGAAACAATATCAGTAAAGGACCGCAAACGAAAATGCTGTACGTGTACGTAGGATCTAGTAAACCAGACCTAATCAGCCAAAGAAATACTCAACCGTAGACAGCTGTTTCGCTCTTCTTAGAGCTCATCACGTGATGGCGTGATCTGGTGGGCGTGCGTCCTCGTTTAGGGCTTTTAGCAGAGTGCACGGGTATTTTTACGGCATTTTCGCCATCTTACTATGCCGTACTGATGGGCTCTAAGAAGAGCGAAACAGCTGTCTACGGCTGCAACCCTGCTCTGTTGAAGTTCTATTAGTGTCGTGTTGGATGTCTTGCAGAGTCAAATCTTTCTACGTAGTCAGATCAGCCTTGCTGTTATGTTTGTCATTTAAAGATTTGAAAGTCTACTGAAAGAATAACATTGCACGTGTATAGCTTAGTCAGTCTCTACACGGTTAAAAAGTATACATTTTTGAATTGTTTCTCACCAAGTAGTATTATTGTTACTACCCTGGATTTGGTACCAGTCCTTCGCAACTTAGCCAGTACCCATCCGCGACTGCAGGTGACCACGGAGACAAGTAAGATCTATTTTTTTAACCACATAATATATGGAAAGTACCGCTTGATAAAACGTACGTGACGCTGATATCATGTAAGAAAGGCAAAAAATATACGTTAAAACTGATCCCTACGGCAGTTAAAGAAATACGCAGACGACGAAAAAAACAGAATAATTGGACACACAACGATACCTAACGATATTAAACTGAAGCAAAATGCGAGACGAAATATCGTAAAAACCTTGGGACAATGTTGTTGTCATAGCCATCAAAACACATGTACATCCATTTTGGACTTACCAACACACTTTCTTTATTCGTAAGTATCACGGTCTTTGCTCATGGTCATAGTCTTTCTTATTATAGACTTCAACCTGAAGAAAAAAGCACGTACTAAGACTTAAAACTTCTTCAACACCGTCCAATTTTGTTCGTTGAAATTTATCTTTTTTTCAATTTGCCAGCTTTTTAATCAGCATTATAATTTCAAGATACTCAATAATGTTTTACTGACCAAATTCTTTCCTCCTCCTCCTCCTCCTCCTCCTCCTCCTCCTATCCCTTCTCATCCTCCTATACGTTTCCCAAAATGAGAGAACCGCAAAATTCTGTTAACGTGCTTTGAGTTTTGTTGCAAAACTTCGACCAGAACTACTTTAACTTATAAATCGCTTAAATTGATGGTTTATGTGGATGAAAACCGAGTTGCACGAGCGCTACGATCGGCCGAATAAAAGGGGTCCGTTCCTCTATTTTTGTTCCTTTGTTCCTATAATTGAATTAGGAACAAACCAGCTGTTCCTTTTCTGAAACAAAGGAACAGCTCTTAAACCGTACAAAGGAACGAATTTTGCACTATTCGGAACAAAAAAATACTGATTAGGAACCAAAAGGCCCCTTGTAATAACAAAGGAACGCATTGTTCCTAATCTGGCAAATCAGTTGGGCCTTTCTTGAGTAATTAGGAACCTGAGTTCCTAATAATTTCATTCCTTTTCACATAAAGGGAACGTATTGTTCCCAATAATGAAATCTAATCGGAACCGTTGTTCCTATTAACAGGATTAAGGAACCAACAGTTCCTATATTACTTAGTTCCTATTTCCAGTTAAGTTCTCCTTTAAGGTAATTGGGAACACCTGTTCCCATCTACTGAGCTTACATAGCTCAACAAGGAACTGTTTGTTCCTAATCGCATCCCAGTTAGGAACATTTCGTTCCCATGTCTTAATTGGACATATGTCATAATTAGCTTTTAGTTAGTTTATTTTAATCATCTAGTATAGTAACAGTTCTAGTTAATTGTAATTTTAATCTTAAATTTAAATACACGACCCCACAAGCTTTTAGCTTTTATTATTATCGTGTTAAAATAAAGTTTTATCTATCTATCTATCTACCTAACAAAAGGGGAACGTGAAGTTCCTTTGTTTGGAAATTAGGAACGTGCAGTTCCCAAATAAAAAGGAATTAGGAACAAGGTGGCCCTAAATAAAAGGTCACGTTTTGTTCCTATATGAACAAATGGGATCATATTGTTCCTATAGTAATAGGAACATTTTGTTCCACTTCAACACAATTAAGAACAAAAAGTTCCTTTGGAACAAAACGGTCCTTTTCATTAAAGGAACGTTTTGTTCCTATATGAACAAATGGGATCATATTGTTCCTATAGTAATAGGAACATTTTGTTCCACTTCAACACAAGTAAGAACAAAAAGTTCCTTTGGAACAAAACGGTCCTTTTCATTAAAGGAACGTTAGGAACAAAGAAGTCCCATTTACTTGAAAGCAATTGGAGTGCTTGGGGCGGGGGGGGGGGCATATCGCATTGAACTTCATTCCGCCTAAACATGCTAGGGCAAGTTTGAGCACGCTTTTTGGATTATGCTCGCCTTCGCCTTTCTATTGGACAAGATGCACTTGGGTTCCCAAAGGGGCTACAACATGTTCAGGGCACGTTTGAACAAGGTTAGTATATTTGCCTTGCTATTGGTCAATCGGGAGTTTCGTACTCTAGGGACACAAGGATCGTATAAAACAACTGGCAGGTAAGTGTATGCTCATTTCTCGCTGACTCTCCTCCCAAGAAAGATGAGTAAAAAGTGCAAGCAAGTTGACTGGGCTAAAGTTGCAAATGCTTTGACCAAACCGAAAAGACTTCACTTGGAGAAAGATGAATCCGATGGTCTTTTTCACTGCCCAATACAGGCGTGCGATCACGATGGATTTGGGACTCAAAGAGGCTGCAGGAAACACGTAACTCGAAAACACCGTTGGTTCTTTTACTTTGATCAGAAACCAAGCAATGCAGAAGTTGAGGCTAGTCAAGTTAGCGACTGTAATGAAAGCCCAAAAAAATCCAAGCCCACCAGCGCGAGCAAACCGATTCCAACCTTTGAACCATCGGGTGCAATCGCTAAAGAATTCCTTTCTTGGCTCACCGGGAGTGGCGGGGGCAAGAGCGATCGCAAAGCTCCGCAAATTGTCAGCAAAAGCCTTAAGTTTCTCAGATTTTGTTGTGAAGACGAAGACGAACTGACTTGGAAAAATGTCGACTATAGCTTATGCTCTCCTAACCTCCTCTTTAAATTTGCTGATATGATGCAGGACACGTGGAATCTTGGACATGCTGGACGTTTAGGATACCTGGACGCCATTGGGGAGCTAGTGCAATTCAGAAAAGTCAGCGAAGGATTGTCAGATACAGTGGCTAGAGGATTAACTGTCACCGAGACGTACTTGAAAAGAGTTCGGCGAACAGTGTCTAAGATGATGAGATTGCAGTGGACCAGCGATCTGGACATTGATGTTTTGGAAACCAAGGGCCACTGGGCATCACTCGACGAACTACTGGAAGTTGTGTCTCATTACCTGCCTCGATATGAAGAAGTGCTTAAGAAATGCAGGGACAATCCAGGTAGTGTTTGCTCGGGGATTTGTCGTTTGCCACCAAATTTCTAGCCGTGTACTTGTTCATTAAGGTAAAGGGCTCCCGACCCATGACGTACCAGTACCTCACTGTTGACATGGTTCGTGCAGCGAAAACAAACGGGGGATTCATTGACCAGAAAATGTTTAAAACGGCAGGTAAATACGGATTTGACTCCCTCCTTTTAACCGACACTAACATGAAAGTTTTGGATGGATATATACATCACATTCGCCCTCTGCAGAAACCAGTTTGCGACTACGTACTCGTGACGAGAAACGGGGGACAGCACAACAAGCTTGGAGAGCTGATGAGTAAACTGGTTTTTGATGCCATTGGAAAATATGTTCACCCAACGCGCTACCGCCAAATCGTCGAGACGGCAAGTTCCAACCAGCTCAGTGCAAGAGAACAAGACGCAGTTTCAGAGGATCAAAAACACAGCTCGGTTGTAGCAAGAGTGCATTATCAAAAGCAACGATCCAGAGAGGTCGCAACAAAGGCCCGCCAATGCTTGGATAAACTACATGGCGACAAGGGGACAAAGTTGGAAGAAGATGTAATTTCAAGACTGTCAGACATCTCGTCCGCCTCCTCTCAAGAACATGATGCGCACCATCTGTCCAGCGGTTCTACAGAAGAAGTCGAAAGTGCAGAGGAGGCGTTGCCACTAAAACGGGAATCCAATTTGGGTGAAATTCCAAGACTTACACGCCAGCGCGCTTTCAAAGTGGCGAACATCGGTCGTACATGCAATAGAAAAAAAGCCCTCTTGTTCACCCAGGACGAAGACAGGTATCTCAAGGCCGGTCTCAAAAGGTACGGCTATGGTCAGTGGACAGCCATTCTAAGGGATTCCGAATTTCATTTCCAGAAAGGAAGGTCTTCTGACTCACTGAAGAAACGAGCAGCGGCCAAGTTTTGCAAAGACACGCGCTAGCTAAAAACTTACTGCTACTATAGAACTGGAATTTCAAATGACGCCCTGGGAACCGCGCTTGCTTGCTTATGTGCGAATCAAACAGGCCTTCTTTGCGTGTGTGTTTCCCAAAACATTTCGGGATGTTGCGTGTCACTATTTAGCGCGCAGACTTTAAAAGCCGGGCCTCTTTTCCTGCTGAACACACACCCGCTAAGATCATGGAGACCATTGTAGATGAACATCCCGCTTTGTCGTTGCAAGACATCAAGTTTGCTGGAGAGTTTATTCATGGAATTTGCGAGCCATTTGGTTTTCCAAAATCGACGGCCATGTTGGCAGAAAACCTTTTTTGGAGGCATTTAAACAGAACAACGCAAAGGCAAAGGGCTACTCTGAGGGAGCTCATCTTGGCATGCCTTTTCATAGCCATTAAACTAGAAAGCAGCGACATTGCAAGAAATTCCTTGTTTATGGACGCTATTGCAACACTGGTTTCGAGGCATGTAATCATAGAGGAAGAGCTAAATGTTCTGGAATCGGTTAACTGGAGGCCCTTGGAACATTGTGACATGCATGATCGGGCTCTAAGCAACGCTTAATGCAGCATCGACGCAGATCCTACACCGGTGCCAAAAACAGATATCGTAGAAGAGGAGCTTACAGTACTAGAATCAGTGAATTGGAGACCCCGTGGAATACTACGACATGATAGGACTTTGATATCTCACTGTATGTAAGAACAACTCAATTAAACGTATTCAATGCTATGCTCAATTTACTTTAATTCGTTACAGTCACATTTCAGTTTACATTGCTTTATGGAAAAACTTTCTGATTTGAGTTTGTCCCCGGGGCAGCTTGTTTGAAGGCCTTGTTTTCATCGCCTTTTTAATTGGTTGGGAGCGAACTTTGAGCCCACCCCAGGCCTGCGACGACGTGTAGTCCTCGAACGGCGCTCGTCTTTTTCTGGTAGGCGACTCGCGCAGTAAACCATCAGCTGTTAAAACAGACTGACTTGAAGGCGTTTCCACCACGTCCCCTTCGGCGAACCCACTTGAGAAAAGAGACTCCGATAGTTCTGATGATAATCAAATGACAACAAATTAAAACAATTTAACACAGGGACTTCTATGAAAGGTTAGAATATCGAGAAATTGTTTGGCATGACATTAACGGGACTCACCCATTTCTTTCTCGCTGCTCATCATCGGTGACTGATGCAGATCGCCTTCATCCTCGGTACCCGGTTCAGCGAAAATTCCCTTGTAGAACCACGCAAGTAATAAATTGACTATTATGATGTCGAGATACGTAACTTGCATTCTCTGTATGACCTAAATCAACAAATGCTGCACTTGATTGAAGACGGGTATATAGCAACGAACAGTTTTCTCTTTATTCGACGGAAACTACGGATTTCACGGAGTAGACGGATTTCTTTATGCTAATCATAAGATGATAATGAAATTCATGAAATACGTATTGACCGTCAATACCGTCGAATCCGTTCACTTTCACCAAGTCTTTTAACGAGGGAAAATGTATTGACCACCCCTCCCCTTCATATTTTTTAACGGACAACGAGCTTTAAACATTTTTCTCTTAATTCAACGGATTCTACGGATTTCACGGAGTAAGCGGATTCCTTGATGCTAATTTTTAAATGACATTACAATCAGATTGAATTATTATTATAGTAATTATTATCTTTATAATAATAATAAGAATAATAATAATAATAAGAATAATATTATTATTATTATTATTATTATTATTATTATTATTATTATTATTCATTATTCATTATTCAATAATAATAATAATAATAATATTATTATTATTATTATCATTATTATTATTATTATTATAATAAAGATAATAATTATTATAATAATAATTCAATCTGATTGTAATGTCATTTAAAAATTAGCATCAAGGAATCCGCTTACTCCGTGAAATCCGTAGAATCCGTTGAATTAAGAGAAAAATGTTTCAAGCTCGATGTCCGTTAAAAAATATGAAGGGGAGGGGTGGTCATTACATATCCCCTCGTTAAAAGACTTGGTGAAAGTGAACGGATTCGACGGTATTGACGGTCAAGACGGATTTCATGAATTTCATTATCATCTTATGATTAGCATAAAGAAATCCGTCTACTCCGTGAAATCCGTAGCCTGGTTTCCGTCGAATTTATATAAATTATGACAACTTGTAAAAATATCCGTTTCCCTTACACAGGATACCCAGATCCGTTGGTTCATGGCGATCCCAATGTTGCCCAACAAACATAGGAACACTTAGTTCCTATATTTGCTGTTCCTAACCAGTTGGACCCTGCGCGCAAAATACTAGCGATTGCAGTGCCGAGGAGAGATTGTTTCGGGAAACATCATGACAAATCGATAGTTTTTTAGACATTTCCTCGAATATCAATTACAACGGAATAGTGTTGTTGTGGAAATCTGAAAACAAGTTGCTTCGATAAAAAGGAACAGAATTTTGGGAAACGATCTTCTTCTTCTCCTCCTTCTTCTCCTCCTCCTCCTCCTCCTCCTCCTCCTCCTCCTGCTTCTTCTTCTTCTTCTCTTCTTCTTCTTCTTCTTCTTCTTCTTCTCAACTTCTCTTCCTCAGTCTTGTAACTTTTTGAGAACCCATTTTGTTTTAAACCACCAGACTAAACCGTTGCAGATGACGCCGAAGACGACAGGTTCTTCTCCATTGTTGTCCAGTAAGTTCTAGACGACTTATTCGGGTTTCTTGGAACAAACCAAACTGTTAGCCTTGCAAGACATCGACTTGAGTGAAATCACGGACTCTTGCCATGCAGTCGAGCGATGATGATGATGAACTGATCACGAAATCGAAACTTGATAACGGGAAAATTGCGTGTGATTGTTTGTATCTAAAGTCGTTGATTGTACTTTTTCATATGCGTTAAACAATCCGGCCTTAAGGTATATAACAGAACTGCTCATTTGCAAACGATGTTGATGGTTAGGTTATCTTACAGTGTAGTCGCAAAACCCACTAATGACGTTGTAAGGATATTTAAACGAACTCTGAATGAAAACATGTACAAAGACCAGTCCTGAAACCAGCAAATTCTTGAAGTTTTTGAGAGGTCTGGTTTTGAGTGCATTTAAAATATGTTCTATCGACGTCTTCACTTTACACTCAGTTGTAATCCAGTTATAATGAAAACCAGTGACTCTTATAAAGGCCAAACCAGCCAATTTTTACAATTCTATCCCCTGATTTAATTGCAAAAAGCAACTTTGTTGGCTTCATACCACTACCTCGAAAGATTTCTCCCATTTTAACCAAAGTAAAATTTAAAAAGGTCAGATATCTGCAATTCAACTGATTATAACTATCGTCTATTATAAATGAAAACGTGTCTCAATTGTTTTCATAATAAAGCCTTGTTAAAGTGCACCTGACCCCTAAAATTTTTTTTCGGCTAAATAAATTCTGTTATCATCTGGAACATTTCTTTGCAAAATTTTTTTGATTTGGTTAAGTTCTCGATTTTCTGTACCCTGTTAAATTCAAGAAAAATTTGGTTCACGTCCGAGTAAGAGGAACCTGGGGCGAGCCGTATTTGTGACGTCAGATCAAGAACCAAGAATTCCACGCCGCTTAGTTTTTAGCTGTGTTTCTCTGACTTTATTTGTTCATCGAAGCCTTCTGACCTTCTAGCTAATTCGAACAAAGTCATAGTATGACTAAAATTCCAATATTGTAATCCAAAGCAGATACTGTGACGAGCTACGCGGATTCTGCTGATTTGTAGATGAATTTTAGCTCTGAATACGAAATAGATGAGGAACACGAAGTCGACAGTACACCACCAAAGGATGAAGAAAGTGCCGTCCTGTCCATAGCTGCTAAAATGCCGCTAACCAACGAAGAATGAATTGCTCAATGCAAAAAGGAAATAAAGGCAAACTAAGAAATGGAACAGCAAATAAAGCAACTTACGATTGGCCTTGGAGGGCCGCGAAGAAACCGGAATGCTGAGCTTCGCCCGTGAGTGTTTACATTTTATTTCGCACGTTCGGTCTTCACGTTTGGTCTTGGTTTTCCTGCTCTCCGCTTCTCGCACTTGAGATTTATATTCAAGCTGAGGGAACCTCTTATAGAAATGGAGATTTTAATAAAGCATTCTTTTCTTCATTTATTTATTTTACATAGAAGTAAATGTGGAAACTGCGATGTTTCTTACGTCTTCTCCATTCCTGTAACCAGCATTAACAATAACAACAATTTATAACACTGGTGAATCAGGAAGGCAATTATTTTCTAAAGGACATTGACGAGAATTATAAGCACGAAAGTTTGTTAGTATCGGTTCAACTGAGATTATCTAAAGGTTATTCTTACCAATCACTTTAGTTCTCTCGCGTCAACGTGCAAGCAGTTTCCTCAGATCCCAGCGCGAGCGGAAATGTACAAATTATGTAAATCAACCGGCCCTCGCTTAACTCGCGACTCGAGGCTTCGCCGCTTATCGCTCACACTTCGATCTTCTTGCGGCCTTTTCTCGCACAAAAAATGGTAATAAAAGAATTAAGAAAGAGACTGCTTGTCCTCTACTTCAACGGAGGATATGAACAAGGGATCTTTGCACAGTAATGTTTTGTTATGCTCGAGTGATTTGATATGACTCAAGATAAAATTCTCATAGCGAGGCACGTTCATAGCCTAGAATAAGGAATAATGGCAATCGCTTGTTATTGTGGAGAAAGCGCGTTCGGTTCTGCTGAAGGAGGACTTTCTATAAATACGGTCTTTAATTTTAAACCCTTCGCTGTTTTGGGCACCGCTTACATGTAATTATTTAGCGCTTACCGTGTAGCCAACTTGAATAAATCGCAAAGGTAATAATTTTCTGCGTACCGCGTATCGCGGGTATTCTGTGGTTAATCGGCCGTTGAATCATTGGAAATACACAAAAAGCTATCGTTTGATCGGATACTAAAGTTGTTCATTCATTCATACCTTCTTCTGCGACAACAAATCTTTGCTTAAAATGCATCGAGCATAGTATCGAGTGCTTGGAAGGCTGCCGCTTTGCTCGCTATTGCTTTACAAAATCCACTCATTTCGTCCGTTCGCCTCTGGTCGCTCGTCGTCAAAAAATGCTGTATTTTTGTAGTGACTCGTCTTGCGATTCGTTTCTTTGGTTACTATGTCTCGGAGCAATACGAACGGTCGACAGTTTTCTGTATATCTTCGAGAGCTCAAGAGAAATATGGCTCCGATAGAGATAGCGCGAGACTGCGGGTTCTTGATTTGACGTCACAAGGTGACTAGTCCCATGCCCTCACTGCTCGACCCTGAACCAAAATGGTGTCTATTTTTGGCTAATTTTCCGTACTTCAACCGCGCACAGAAAATCAGGGATTAAACCAAATCAAAAACTTTTTAAGACGAAATGCTCCAAATGATAACAGGATTTATTTGAAAACATTTTTTGGGTTAGGTGCACTTTAATATTACACTTCAATTAAAACTCAAGTGTAATCGAAGCCCATTTAATAAAATCATTATAATTACTTTTACATAGTGAGATAGTATAACGAAATTCACTTACCCAGGTACTCGTCTCCTGTCATCTTCCTGCTTCATTTCACTCTAGCATTCTTCAGCATAATTACCAAGATTAATTTAATCGCCAAGATTTTAAAGACATCTCGTTCTTCTCAGTAATGTTAGGTGATCGTTGCGGTGTAACAACCAAGGAAATATGTTTTGTTCACCTCGTGGTGTTGAATGCATATTTCTCCCACTGGCCGCGCACTTACCACCGACATCAGATTTTCGAGCTCTGTCTTGGTTGTCCAATAATTGTCGTGTTTTTTTTTTTCCAGAGAAAACGACCTGAACAAAGAGGAAAATGCGAAAGGTTTGTAAAGAGCTAAGAAGTATGCTATTGTCGTTGTCGCTGATGATGAGGATGCTGCCGTTAAGTGCAGTCACATGCAACCATAACACAAGCAACCATAAAACACAACGTGTATTTTTTTAATAGGCATGAATGCTGCCTTTGGCTCAAAACAAATGTCTTGCTATAATAATCTTTTCTCTTTTTTATTACTGAAAGTGACTAGGAACAGCTCGAAAGTGTGATGGCATTTCCAGTAATATATCAAACACGAGAAAGAGTGTTTCATCAGGATATCCAAACCCCGAGAAGTGGGTTGAAAAAACGAGGCGCAGCCGAGTTTTTTTCACCGACTTCGAGGTGTTTGGATACCTGATGAAACACTCTTTCGAGTTTTTGATATGGCTTCTCAAACCATTCATAATTCTTGGAGAAATTCAAAGCAAAAGTTCGCAAAATTTTATGCTAATTAAGATCCGGTATCCAAACCACTGTCACGGTAGTGATTTCCTTTGTTTTCTCTTTATGAATTATTAATGAGTTTGAGAAGGCTATAGTAAGAATCAAAAAACAAAGAGATTATATTATTGAGATCAGGCATTTGTCCTGTGTGATACGAAAAATGCAAGAATGGAAACAATATTTATGAATACCAACTTCTAGTTATAAGCAATTGATACTTACGCCAACTTGTGAACCAAATTTTACTTTGGCCTCAGATTGATTGAAGTTTAAAATTGATTTAAACAAGTTAACAACAAAAGGTCATTAACACATCTCCTTGAGTGAAAATCCAATTCCGATTGTGACATCATAAAGGAGACGGTTTCGCAACCGTTCTATTTTGTCTTTGTTTGCGTGCGCGCGCGCAGATTGCTTTTGTGAGAATTTGACGTCATCTTTAGAGTGCTAGTGAAATAAGTGAATGAGAATTAACAAATTGATGTCAGTTTTTTATGCGCCTGTCTTCTTATTGATGATAAATTTTGTCATAACATTGTCAAAGTGTTGTAGATTCACGAGCCGCAGGCGAGTGGATCTACAACAAACTTTGACAATGTTATGACGAATCTATCATCAATAAGAGGACAGACGCATAAAAAACTGACGTCAATTTGTTTTTTACAATAACAAAAAGCCAAATTAAACTAATTTTCAAATGAAGGAAAGAAATGCAAGAGTCAATGGAAGATGCGATTGATGCAGAATCTGAAATTCGGAGAATCACAGGCTCTTAAATTAAAACTTTAGTAAGAATGAACCAGAAATACAAGGAAAAATTCGAATTGCTCATCTAACCTTTATTCCAGTGCAAACTGTTCACAAATAATCCGCTAAAACACGGTTCAGCTTAACTTCATCGACAGCACAAATTACCGCTCACCGCCGACTTTCAGGACTGAATCTTCAACAAACATCCTCATCCTTTCGCTCTAAGGTTGCAATGGTTTCTTCAGTTTTAACCCATAAATTTTAGATGATTTTCTCATTGAAGACTACTAGACTTGTGATATAATTCTCGCCTCACCAAGTGCAGCGCTGAAAAGTTTGACAAAACTTTTGCTGATTGCGTCAGCTTTTCCCGTCTGTACTCTTACTGACAATAAAAATTAGCCAACCAGGCCCCAGTTGTTCAAAAGTTGGATAGCGCTATCCACCGGATAAATCACTATCCAGTGGATAACTGTTAGGGAAACCAATTGCGTTATCCACTGGATAGAGATTTATCTGGTGGATAGCGCTTTCCAACTTTTGAACAACTGGGGCCAGCACGCGAGAATTCGCTCAGTTATTGTAAAAAGAGTGTTTTTTTAAGTTGTGAATGCTAAAATTGAAGCGAACACAAAACGCAGCATCAAATGCGATTGCCCCGTAAATTTAGTTTGATTTTTCTGCTCCGGATTGGTTTATTCTCATCTTCTTTTCCTTAATAGGTCAACGTAGATGCTCGTGTTTTTGTTGTTCAGGGCCGTAGCTAGTATGAGGCAAGACGAGGCACTTGCCTCGTCTAGGTTTTATACCAAAATAAAACTGTTGGAAAATTAGTCGCTAAAAAGCATGTGCCATTGAGTGATAAAAGATTAATCAAAGTAAGGTGTGCGAAAAAGGCTTTGAATAGACTCAAGTGGTTTGCATTCCGGCTATCAGCTTCATTCGGGACGTAAGAGTGACATGCACAGGCTGTGTGACCCCTATCCCATGCGCATTGCTACGTCTACAGGCAGCTGATCCAAAGAATCATGGCTTATAAAAGTCAAAACTTTTAGAGAATTAATGCCCACGTTTTCTTGAGCTACCGGCTTCGCAAACTTTTTGGCATACATTGCGTAAAAAAGTCATTAACTGGAATAAAATTTCGCCTCGGCATTCTGCCTTGGAAGGAATACAATTCGACATGGACAGGGTCTTCATAAATCATCAATTCATAATTTTAAATAAAAGATTACAAAGCCGGTGCTGGTCAGGACTTTCCCTTTTGTGATGGCTACTAAAAGAGCCGTTTGGCTGGATCAAAAGTTTTTCACCGGGCGGAGTTTCCGTAAAAGGTCTTTCTCTAGAACATCCGTGCTGGTTACTAGTGATATGGCGTTTTCTCTCAGGCCACAGCGAAGTTTTAAAGTTCGCAGCTGCAACTGAATTTTATAATCTTGAAGCAGCAGGGTTTTTGCATGAGTTACCAGCCATTGCTAGCGAGGGAGCAGGAAGACGGGGATGGGGGTGTATAAGAGCGATGCGAAATTCGGAATAGCCATCTACTTGGTGCCAGTATTACACGCCCTAATAGTGAGTAAGCACTAATAAATCTGCCGTTTTTCACTTGCACAATATTGAATTTTGAAGAAAAATTTGACGAAAAAATGCTGAAAACAGCATTTCAGAGGGAGTAGATTTAAAAATTTCCCGGGGGAGCATGGCCCAGAACCTACTAGAAGCTCGCGCCTTCGGCGCTCGCGACACTTGCCTCGTCTGTTTTGAAAGTCTGGCTACGGCCCTGTTGTTGCTTTGTTTTGTTTTGTTAAATGGCTGTTGGTAAACTCGTAAAGGCCAATAACCCTTGCGGTCAAAATTTGTAAGTTATGTGACGGTTCAGTGTCCGTGACACATCCGTAATGGATACATGACGGTTTGATCGATAACTTTTAAGGTGGATCGTCTTTTAGGGTTTGATTCACCACTGGTCAGTGACGCTAATGATGTAATAAGGGTTTTGGGTGATATGTCTTATATCCGTGAAGACTTACTTTGGATATTCAAAAGTGGGTTTCTCCTAGGAAGGAACGATCTTTCTTGGTTGACCTATCTGTGTCCGTCTACGCGCCAGTCTTGTAGCTAACTCCTGCAAAAGAGTAAAAGGAGTACTTGGTGGAATTTTTGTACTTAAGGTTCCGGCAAAAGCTTCCTTGTTTATTTCATCGTTTACTGACACATTTTAACCACTTCGTCCTCAGAAAGGGACCAGAACAATTCCTGCAAGTGGGCATTTTAGATTTCAAAGGGAAGGATTTGTGTTACTTATTCTAAAAATCCTATCATATTTGACTGCATCAATCAAACTGCCTAAAATGGTCCAAAACGTGGCTTCCCTTTCTCACCAGAGACGTCCAGAAAGGAAATGGATTCCAAGTTGAAAAAGTCGGTGGAGCGCTTTTTGAAGTCATCCTTTGGGTTGTCTACAAAACTGATAAAAACTGACTGTGCCCAGTTCTTTATTTGAAACTCCGCTCGATTTCTTCCCCCCTGGTGGTGTATAAGAAATTCATGCACCGGCAAGGTACTTTTATTTAAAAAAAATAATAAATTTAGCACATTTTTTACCGAAAAATAACGACAGCAACAACAACAAGGAAAACTCAAATACGCTTCCCCCTTTAACACCCAAAGCGGTACAGACCTTATTTTACAACCTAAACGGTATAATGTTATGTTACTTCATCACGGCTCCTAAGGATCTAGCACTTTAATAATTGTGATATAGGACCCCCGTGAATAAATAGAGGTATTCTTCTTCTTCTTCGAAGCCACTTAGAAACAAGCTGCAGGAATAATAGCAGTCACAATGATCCTTAAGGATAAGGCTCATCTGTTCCTAACTAATAGGAACATGTTAGTTTTATTACATTTTTGTAATTAGCTCGATAGGCTAAACTTTTAGCTCAAAAGTTTTCCATTATTCTTGCGAAACGCAATCTCTTTTAGATACAAAGGATCACATGGAATTTTCCCGTTATCAAGTTCCGATTTCGTGATCAGTTCATCATCATCATCGCTCGACTGCATAGCAAGAGTCCGTGTTTTCATTCAAGTTGATCTGAATAGAATTTTGCTCGGGTAGGCAAATGTTTCAAATGCTGGAACGAGAAAATTGCTTATTGTAACCTTTAGAAATATACACAACATACCAAAGAACCACCAATAAACAAGCGATAACATTCCAGGTAAGTGGACCAGTTTTGCCTTTATAGATAATAAGGGCTGAGCATAGAGCCCGGGGGGGGGGGGGACTCAACAGATGCTCGGGTAGGGAAGTGCGGCCATGGCACTCAAACCCTGGCCCTGTTTAAGGGGGTAGTCTGGACAGGTGCCATTTTTTCCAACGTTTTAGCTTCTTTTCTTAATTAATTGTCTCCATGAGATTTCATTCAATTCAAAAACGCTTCTATAGGTTCATTATGCGAGCTCCCATAAATCTGTGAGAATTTTTTCGCGATTTTTAAAAACGAACATCATAATAAAAGGCGGAGGGAATTGATTAATTTTAAGAAATTGAAAATTATTAAGAATTAGAGGTGAGTTAAAATTAAAATTTGAAGTAAATAATTAATAGATGGACATCAAAACAGTCCAAAAACAGCCCCGAGTGCTCTTGCGTGGGGGTGGACTGTCTGGGGGTGTGTACAAACATTCTATCTCTCTTTTATTTCTTTCTTAAATCGTATCCTAGACCTCCCCCATTAGGACCCAAATTTCTGATTTTCCTACTCAGTTTATGACAGGATTCAAATTTGTCAGACCCCGTCTGAGACATTTAACCCAAAATCACAAGACTAGACTACAATAGAACAGCGATACTACAGTCAAAGCTCTCCTTGCGACCCCTCTCGTAAGCGAACAGCTCTAGTCACGACCAGCATTGTGAAACCCCGTCACGGTCATGGTCTTTTTTATTATAGACTACAACCCAAAGAAAAAAGCACCTACTAACACTTAAAAAATCTCTTCAACACCATCCAATCTTTCTCGTTGAAATTTATCTTCTTTCAATTTGCGACCTTTTTAATCAGGATTATAAAGACACTTAATATTGTTTTACTCACCTGAACTCTTTTCTCCTCCTCCTCCACGTCGACTTCTTCTTCTTCTTCTTCTTCTTCTTCTTCTTCTCAACTTCTCTTCCTCAGTCTTGTAACTTTTTGAGAACCCATTTTGTTTTACACCACCAGACTAATCCGTCGCACATGACCGCCGAAGACGACACAGGGGCACCCAACGAGAAATGTTTAGCAAAAGACTTGAAATATCATTTTCAGCTTTCTTAGTTTGTTTCAGAGCTTTTTGATGGCATATTTGTGTAAGCTAATACAGATTGATCTGTTCGGTGTTCTTAGTTGAAAATTTAGGCCGCAGAAAAATTTTAGGAAACAGAATCCTGTCCGCTGAATTTCCGAGTTGCTGATGGCTCTCTGAAAATGCTTGCTGACCTTATTTTGCACTCTAAACGACATGTTTGTCCCTAGTGAGTCCTCTTGTTACGAAAGTTCGAGGTGATATTTCGCCAAAGAAATCTCTAGCTTTCACTGCAACTGAATCCGAATATCCCAGGCAATTTTTGGCCTTCCGAACAGATATTCCCCTAAACGAAACGTAGGGTGCCCCTGACGACAGATTCTTCTACATAGTTGTCCAGTAAGTTCTAGACGACTAGTTTGGGTTTCTTGGAACAAACCAAACTGTTAGCCTTGCAAGAGATCGACTTGAATGAAAACACGGACTCTTGCTATGCAGCCGAGCGATGATGACGATGAACTGCATGATCACGAAATCGGAACTTGATAACGGGAAAATTCCGTGTGATCGTTTGTATCTAAAAGACGTTGACTGGCCTTTTCAGTTTTTTTTACTGTATATAACAGAACTACTCATTTGCAAACGATGTTGATGGTTAGGTAATCTTACAATGTAGTTGCAAAACCGACTAGTGACGTTGTGTGGATATTTGAACGTACTCTGAATGAAAACATGTACAAAGACCAGTCCAGGCGGTGAAAAAAAAAATAACGAAGCCAGCAAACTCTTGAAGTTTTTGAGAGGTCTAGTTTTGAATGCATTTTAAAATATGCTCTTGCAACGTCTTCACTTTACACTCAGTTGTAATTCAGTTATAATACCGGGAATTCAGTGAGTCTTATAAAGGTCACACCAGCCAATTTTGACAATTCTGTCCCCTGATTTACTTGCAAAATGCAACTTTGTTGGTTTCATCTCACTACCTCGAAAGATTTCTCCAATTTTAAACCAAGGCAAAATTAAAAAAGGTCAAGTATCTGCAATTCAACTGATTATAACTGGCGTCTATTATAAATGAAAACGTGTCTCAATTATGTTTTCATAATAAAGCCTTGTTAATATTACACTTCAATTAAAACTCAAGTGTAATCGAATTTTAAACTGAGGCAAAATTAAAAGAGGTCAGATATCTTCAATTCCTGAATATAACGAAATGAAATTAAAACGTGTCTCAATTATGGTTTCATAATAAGCCGTGTTAATACTAGCACATTTCAATGAAAACTGACGTGTAATCGAGTTGTAATTTTACAAAGGTCATACCAAACCAATTTCATCCCAGATTCAAAAAATTGCAAAGTAGAGTTCTTTGACATAAATCTTGTAATTATGTGTCAGTTCAGAATCACAGAAATCTTTAAGTTCTCTGCAATTTCTAACTTGACACGTAATTACAAGGCAACTTAAATTATACTTCATTTGACTATAATCATCAGTCTAATAAGTCTAATTAAATTTAAAAAATGAAATTAAAATTAATTTAATATGATCATCATTATAACTTTGAATACTTTTAAAAATAAGATTCGTAAATGTGGATAAGTTCACTGGTGGACGATGGATGCAAGGGCTGTTCCCTTTGCCCATCGTAACTATATTATTTTATCACTTTTTTTATCAACTTTTTGGCGAATATTATAATCGGGGCCACAGGTTCGTCAGTTTTAATTAACTGTAATGTGTTTTTACCTTCGTGAAATAAAGTTGTTATTATTATTGTTGTTATTATTAATCACTTCATCGGGCATTGTAGCGTATTTTGAGGGCTAAAATGGGAAAATCAGCGGGCTAAAACATATTTTAGCCCGCTCAGATCACCAATCAGAAGCGCGTAAATTTAGCTACCGACCAATCAGAAAACTCTAGTTGGTCTTCTTCACTTTTAGTTAACAACTATTTGCTTTCTATTTAATTTTTTCGTAATTAATGTGTACAGTAATCAAGCTATTGTAAGTAATATATTGTAAGTACTGTAACGTGTATTGTAAGTAAGTTACTGTAAGTAATGTATTGTAAGTACTGTAACGCTTTTTGTAAGTTAAGTGACTGTAGGTAATGTATCCTAAGTACTGTATTGTGTTGTTGCAAAAAAAAATAAACAAATTACAGAAAAAGAAAAAGAAAACTGGAAACCATTCGCACGGTTTTCTGTGTCAGTTCTGTTTACTTCTCTCTCTTCTTTGAAGCTCTTGTGTTTTAGTTTGTCGGCCAAAAAAATGGCCGATGAACAACCAAATTTTCATCCTTCCCAAAAGGATGAAGAAGATTTAAGCTGGAAGAAGCTGGAAGTGAAAATAATGCCTGTAATAGCTCCATGCAAAGCGGAGAAATTTTAAATGTCTCGGTTTGTCGTCGACGAGCGAAACTCGATCGTTCGTTCAGGCAATTATGCCAAACTGCCAATTCACAAGTTGTATAATTAACATCAACACTGCTAAATGACTTATGTTCTGCTGGTTCTATTGAGGTTTGTGTCATTTTCCTTTCAAACATTTTGGAGCAGAAACTATTTTTTTATATTTTTCGGTTGTATTTTGAAGTGTTTGTTTTGTAAACATTTGCAATAAAATTAAAAGCCGTGTCGGTTTAGTCAACTCGTCACTCACTATGCTGCTAATAATTTCTTTTCTCAATACCCTCTGAAATGATTATAATAGTAATAGAGTTGAAGTTCTTGGGCGTAAATATGTTTTTGGTCCTTCTCAGAGCTCATTTTAACCCTCGCCCGTTGCTCGGGCTAAAATAAGCCTGAGTCGGGCCAAAAACATATTTACACCCGCGAACATCAACTCTTTTGTTATATTATTCTATCATTGGATTATCAGATTAGCTACTACTAGTTTATTATATTTTCTTATGATTAGTATTAGTTTTTTATATAGTACTATTAGATTTTTTTTTCAATTTTAATTTTAGTATATCGTTATTTTGTGTCCCCAAATTAGACTTTAATGTTGGCACCAATAAATATATATTCATGGCCATGGTTGAATCATGATTCGCCTCAGGCTATGATAATGGTCGCGATTCGTTCTAAACTTTGAGGAGCTTTATGATCTTTATCGCGATGTAGCTGGCGAAACTAGCCGACAAGGGAATGGAGAGGGGCATAATTTTAATTTAATTTAATAGTCAAATGATTTTGGTCGTCTACTTGTGTCCAAAGTGGATGTAATAGGATTGTTCGACCGGAATGTAACCAAATTGATATATTTGATATTTTGTGTCCTTTTTTATAGCGTATTTTATTGTTCTTTTCTCGGAAATATTAGCTTTGTAGCTACTCTCAAATTCGAGAAAAATAAAGTTTATGTATGTATGTACGTACGTACGTATGTATATAGTAATAAATGTAAAGAAGATCCTCGCAGTTATTAACGCAACTTATACAGTTGCGAAAAGAAAGCCTGAAAAAAATCAGGCTTGCCGGGATTCGAACCCTGACCGCTGCGATACCGGTGCAGCGCTCTAACCAATTGAGCTAACAAGCCAACTGGGAGCTGGTCATTAAATTGGTTCGTAATATACCCGGGAAAGATGAAGATGAAATTATGAAGATATGAAATTCATATATTTGAACTGCGGAATGAAGAAATAAATGTAAAGAAGATCCTCGCAGTTATTAACGCAACTTATGCAGTTGCGAAAAGAAAGCCTGAAAAAAATCAGGCTTGCCGGGATTCGAACCCTGACCTCTGCGATACCGGTGCAGTGCTCTAACCAATTGAGCTAACAAGCCAACTGGGAACTGGTCATTAAATTGGTTCGTAATATACCCGGGAAAGATGAAGATGAAATTACGAATATATAAAATTCATATATTTGAACTGCGGAATGAAGAAATAAATGTAAAGAAGATCCTCGCAGTTATTAACGCAACTTATGCAGTTGCGAAAAGAAAGCCTGAAAAAATCAGGCTTGCCGGGATTTGAACCCTGACCTCTGCGATACCGGTGCCGCGCTCTAACCAATTGAACTAACAAGCCAACTGGGAACTGGTCATTAAATTGGTTCGTAATATACCCGGGAAAGAATGAGTTATGAATTTCATATATTCATAATTTCATCTTCATCTTTATATACCCGGTGAGATGAAGATGAAATTATGAATTTCATATATTCATAATTTCATCTTCATCTTTCCCGGGTATATTACGAACCAACTTAATGACATGCTCCCAGTTGGCTTGTTAGCTCAATTGGTTAGAGCGCTGCACCGGTATCGCAGAGGTCAGGGTTCGCATCCCGGCAAGCCTGCTTTTTTCAGGCTTTCTTTTCGCAACTGCATAAGTTGCGTTAAGAACTCCGAGGATCTTCTTTGCTTTTATTTCTTCATTCCGCAGTTCAAATATATGAATTTCATATATTCATAATTTTATGTGTATAGTATAACGGAATTAACATACCCATGTACTCGTCTTCTATCGTCTTCCTGCTTCATTTCACCCTAGCATTCTTCAGCATAATTACCAAGATTAATTTGATCGCCAAGATTTTAAAGACATCTTGTTCTTCTCAGTAACGTTAGATGATCGTTGCGGTGTAACAGCCAAGGAAATATGTTTTATTCGCCAACTAGCGATGTGGAATGTATATTTCTCCCATTGGCCGCGCACTTACCACCGACATCTGATCTTCGAGCTCCATCTTCTTTGTCCCAATAACCGTCGTAGTTTGTTTGTTTTTTTTTGTTTTTTTTTTCAGAGAAAGCGACCTGAACACAAAGGCGAAAATGCAAAAGGTTTGTAAAGAGCTAAAACGTTTACTATTGTTGTTGCTGCTGATGATGCTGCTGTTGTTAAGGTGATTCCATTCAATTGCATTGCGCATCCTTTCTGCGCATCATTTATTGCGTGATTAGCGCGCGCACGAGCGCGCGCGCGTTCGGAACTTGATAGGTTTTCTATGGAAGCTGAGCTGTTCAGAGAAATAAATGGTCGTTTTCTCCCAAACGAACTCGGTGACCCCACTTTTTTATTCCATTTATTTAAGGAAAATACGACTTTACATGATATATTCAAATTTGAAGAATTTTTCATTATTCAATTTTGAAATATTCCGGTTGATTCACTGTTACAGTCAGATTTTAGGCGTTTCACTGGTACCGTGCAGACGCTCGATTTGCCTATTATTTCAAATTAGTTTCATTGTTACGGCAATTTTAAGACGTTTTACTGTAACATTGTACTTCTATCATAAGAATAATGCTTATATTTCATTGCCAGTTATAACTTTGTTGAAGTAATGGGTGTCTCTAGTACAAGAATAGGTTTTTTTAATATTGCTGTGTAAACATAGCAAAGTACCTATATACTACAGCCCCGTAGCGTGAAATCAGACACGGTGACCCCCTCTTTTTATTTTATTTTTTTAATGTACTAGGTGTAATTAGTAACTCTGCAAAGTTTCAACAAATTCTCATTACAACTTCTTTTTCGATGGAATCACCTTAAGTGCAGTCGCATGTAAACATAAAACGTGAAGTTTTTTTTTTTTTGATAGGCATGAATGCTGCCTTTGGTTCACACCAAATGTCACACTATAATAATTTTTTTTTTCTTTTGTATTACTGTGAGTGACCGGGAATAACTCGAAAGTGTGGTGGCATTTTCAGGCTATAGTATTAAAGAATTAAAAACCCAAAGAGGTTACATTATTAAGATCAGGGATTTGTCCTGTGTTATACGAAAAATGCAAGAATCGAATAAATATTCATGAATACTAACTCCTTATTATAAGCAATTCATACTTACGCCAACTTGTGAACTAAAATTTACTATGGTCTCAGTTTGATTGAAGTTTAAAATTGATCTAAACAAGTTAACAACAAAACGTCGTTAACGCATCTTCTTGAGTGAATATCGAATTATGATTGTGACATCATAAAGGGTACGGTTTCGCAACGGTTCTATTTTGTTTTTGTGTGCGTGTGCGCGCGCAGATTGCTTTTGTGACATTTGACGTCATCTTTAGAGTGCTAATGACATAAATGAATGAGAAACTGTTTTAAAAAGTTGTGAATGCTAAAAAATTGAAGCGAACACAACACGCAGCATCAAAGGCGATTGTATAAGGTAGATTTAAATTGATTTTTCTGATCAATTTATGCGCTCATCTTCTGTTCCTTAGTAATTGAACGTCGATGCTCGCGTTTTTTGTTTTTGTTGTTTTGTCTTTTATTGGATGTTGGTAAAACTCGTAAAGGTCAATAACCCTTGACGGTCGAAATTATAAGTTACGTGACGGTTGCGTCCGTGACACATCCATGATGCATAAATGACGGTTTGATCGATAACTTTAAAGGTCGATCGTGTTTTAGGATTTGACTCACCACTGACCTGTGACGTTAATGGTGTAATAAGGGTTTTGGGTGATATTTCTTATATCCGTGAGTACTTACTTTGGTTCTTTAAAAGTGGATTTCTCTTAGGAAGAACGATCTTTCTTGGTTGACCCATCTGTGCCCGTCTGCGCGCCAGTTTTGCAGTGAACTCCTGCATAAGAGTAAAAGGAATATTTGGTGAAATTTTTTGGACTTAAAGGAGCTATCTCACGGTATTTTCATTCATTTTTCTGATCCGACAAAATTGCTTTCACATTGAAGGAAGCTTCAAAATAATAGTTTCCTAAGGTAAGAAAACACCAAAGAAGTAATAATGAACCAAACCTTATCAAGAATTGTTACGACTGAGGGAGATTAAGACGGATTACGAATGACAAACTTGAAAATTAAAAATTTGCCAATTATTTCAAGATGCGTTATCTGTCATGTAGCTCCTTTAACATGCTTTAAGGTTCCGCCAAAAGTTTCCTTATCTATTTTATCGTTTACTGCCACACTTTCCCCACTTCTACAGCAAAAGGTACCAGAACAATTCTAGCAGTGGACATTTTAGATTAAAGTATCTATTTTAGAAAATGCAAAGGGCACATAATTTGCATCAATCAAACTGCCTAAAATGGTCCAGTTTTGTTTTAAATGTTTTCTTAAAAAACGTTGGCCTAGGCCTCATTCTCTTTCTGACTACAGACGACCAGAAGAGAAATGGACTTGAAAAAGTCGGTGGGACGAATTTTGAAGTCATCCTTTGTGTCGTCTGCAAAACTTTGCCCAGTTCTTTATTGGAAACTCCGTTCGATGTCTTCCCCCCTGGTGGTGTACACGTAATTCATGCATGCGCAAAGTAATTTTATTTCAAAAAATAAATTATTAATAAGCGCATTTTTTTACCGAAAAATAACGACAGCAACAACAACAACATGAGAAACTCAAATATTCTTCCCCCTTTAACACCCTAAGTGGTACAGACGTTATTTTACAGCCTAAACGGTATAATGTTATGTAACTTTAGAACGGCTCAAAGGGATCTAGCACTTAATTGTGATATTAATAGGACCTCGTGAATAAATACAGGTATTCTTCTTCTTCTTCGTTCACTATTAAAGACTGCGTAGGACACTAGTAGGCAGCAAGTTCCCCCATCACTTTTATTTGGAAGTTCCCCCTCTCTCTCCCGGGAGGGAGGGGGGTGGCGGAAGAAGCCACTTAGAAACAAGCTACAGGAATAATAGCAGTCACAATGATCCTTAAGGATTAGGCTCATAATGTTCATCTGTTCCTAACTAATAGGAACATGTTAGTTTTACTATATTCTTGTAATTAGCTCGATAATTAAGCTTTTTTCCAAAAAGATTTTCCATTATTCTTACGTATTATTTACTGGAACACGCAATCTCCGCCCCCGCCTCCCCCACCCCCACATTTGTTGCGTCCTCCTCCCTCCCCCCTCAAATGTTGCAAATACTGGATCGAGAAAATTGTTTATTGTAACCTTCAGAAATATACACAACATACCAAAGAACAACCAATACACAAGCTATAACATTCCAGGTAAGTGGACCAGTTTCACCTTTATAGCTAATAAGGTCTGAGAATAGAGCCCGGGGGGGGAACTCAACAGATGCCTGGGTAGGGAAGTGCGGCCATGGCACTCAAACCCTGGTCCTGTTTAAGGGGGTAGTCTGAGCAGATGCCATTTTTTCCCAACGTTTTAGCCCTTTTTCTTAATTAATTGTTCTCCATGAGATTACATTTAATCCAAAAACGCTTCTATAGGTTCATAATCGGAGCTCCCATAAATCAGTGAGCACAAATGTGCTCAAGTAAACTATACCTACTAAAAAGGGCATTATGGCCAGGTTGGTAGCGGGCATTAACCCCAAATCTACGCCCCCGAGGGATGGTGGTGTAGAAATACAAAGTGACGACAGGCAAACAGCTGTCCCGTAACCTTGGGCGCAAATTCAGAGTGTTCGTGGAAGAGCCTCGTGGTAGTTTCGGGGAATACACTACAAAGTAGACTACGAGCAGTCCCTATTTTTTCGCAAAGTCCGTATTTTTTCGGAATGCTCGACGGACTCTGCGAAAAAATACGGACTCTGCGAAAAAATACGGACTTTGCGAAAAAATAGGGACCGCTCGTAGTCTAACTACAAAGAGATCCCCAGAATATTTACTCTAGATATGCATTTCGCAAATTGCCGCCGGATCATACACTGTCATTAGATTAGATGCTAATCCTAGATCCTTAAATGCATTCAAACTCCCCTTCCGTCACTTAACTTACCTTACAACAGGAGCGGTACAAAATTATCTTCTGGAGTGAAACCGTTTGCTTTAAAGTAGGCCCCCGGATTTGCGTCTGTGTGGGAGGCTAAAGTTTGCGTCCCTCCAGCGAAAATCTAAAAGTTATATTGGTTACACGTTAACCATGCCCTTCCGCCAAACAATTTCGATAAGTTAAAGATTAATTTAATCTCATGTCAAGATCAAAACCTCGTGGGCATCACACTGTGTACATCAACCACTTCTTTTTTCTTTCATTTCAAACTACGAAGAGTCGACTGAGCATTTGTGGCTCACTGGTCGACAGCTTGGCTTCTCCTGCCGTGTTGGAGGGCTTCTTATCGTAAAAACTTACCAGAAAAAAAAACTCCACAATTCCACTTTGTATGGTATAAAATACTGTTTTGACTTCATCGGCGTCGAAACAGAGACGGAAGACAGAAACACTACCCTACAAACTGCAAACCGACCACAACTATGACCACACTGGACGCGCGAAAATCACAAGTTTGACGTCATAGAGACAGCGCAGTGCGTGCCGTTATTTTGGCCCGTGCGCAACACAGCTCCGACGACTACAAGCTCGAACGGTGCCCAAAAATTTAACAAGTTAACAAGTAATCATCTTTCTTTTAGATATAAAATAATAGAAAAATAGCAAAACGCGATTTTCCCGAAGACGTGATTCAAAACGTCAAAGTCGTCAAAAGACGCTCGTTTCACGAGGTCTGAAAACGAGGTTGCTAGTACCCAGGACGACCGTTTGATCTTTTTCGGTATCCAAGATGGCGGATGAAATGAGAGAAAAAGTGGCCCAGCTTTTGAAGGGGATAGATAGGTAAGAACTCCGAAACACTACTCTACAATAGATATAAAGTTTATATATGTAATAGTTTAACGTCTAGTATAACATTCAGTTTGCTAAAAACCTGTTTTGGAGGCGAAATGGTCTTTTTTACTCGATCCACGTGGGCAATGCAAGCCGTCGTACTCTACTGAAGCTTAAGCTTTTACAGATCATCGGTGACTTTAAGTTTGAATCCAAATATAAATTTAAGCTTAACTTTGTTTTTTAGGTCCACTTATAAAAGTACTTTACGACAACTTGGCTTTTAAATGGAATCTTTTTGTTTAATACTAATTTGTTGTCTTCAAGTTATCATAACGACAGCAAGTTATACTTAATGAAATTATGAATATATGAAATTCATATATTTGAACTGCGGAAGGAAGAAATAAATGTAAAGAGGATCCTCGCAGTTATTAACGCAACTTAAGCAGTTGCGAAAAGAAAGCCTGAAAAAATCAGGCTTGCCGGGATTCGAACCCTGACCTCTGCGATACCGGCTAGAGCGCTGCACCGGTATCGCAGAGGTCAGGGTTCGAATCCCGGCAAGCCTGATTTTTTCAGGCTTTCTTTTCGCAACTGCTTAAGTTTCGTTAATAACTGCGAGGATCCTCTTTACATTTATTTATACTTAATGCTTCGATCTCTTAAATAATAAATAAAACGTGATTTTTCAACTTGCTTTCTGTACTCAAGGTCTGTTTAGATACCTCCCCCCCCCACCCCCCCCCCTCAACACCCTTCTCTCAAGTTATAAAGAAAATTCAACAAAATTCAGTAATCATAGTAAATTTCCTTATTATAGGTACAATCCTGAAAACCTGACGACATTGGAAAGCTATGTTCATCTTCAGGTATCATGGATAAATGAACTTGAATGTTTTTGTTAAGTTAAAACAGGTTAACTATAAGGATGTTAATTTTAAAACTATGAGCATTTTCATATAAAGTTGCCAAAATTCAACCATACTTGCTCTCGGTATTTCCAGTTATATTTCTTTTTCAAAGCATTTTTCATTTTCCTAAGTTGACAGACATATTGCCATGACTCAGTCAAAGCGTGAAAATCACTTTCTACAATATTACTGGTGACAATTTCTCATGAGGCGTAACTTGAGAATCATTGTTTTACAAGATTCAAAAGTTGATTCTCAAGTCAAATTACTAAAATTGAGTCTCGTGACTTTAGAGAGGCAAGAAAATAATGCTTCGCGACTATTCTTTTGAAGACTAATGGACTAACAGACCACCCCTCATGGACGAACAGACCACCCCTCAAAGAACTTGCAAGTATTTAACTTCACCTTATAGCACATTGAATGTCATAGCGTGATGACCACAATTCATCTTTTCATGTCTTTGCTGAAAATAAGGACTTTGGTTTCATAGAATAATGGTTTAGAAAATGTTTGGTTACCAAACATGTCTTATTATTCATTAGTTAAGGCTTTCAGATTACACATGTACTTGGTGCTTATGTATACATGTGCTTCACATTACTCTGTTGTCTTTAAGTTAATACAATGTGTCATTTCTTTTAGGTTTACAATAACACATATGATCTTGATGCAAATCTAGCAGTTTTAAAGTTGTGAGTATTTCTTATACAAATAAATGTAGTCCACTGACAGTGCTGAGTATTTGCTAAACTGAACTTCAACTCCCTCATTGAAAAACTATTTCCAGCGTTTAAGGTGTAAACATGCCCAAAAGAAGTTTGAAATACTGCCCTTAAAATAGCAAGGAATTCTAGTTTCCACATGATGTTTTTGACAGTGTGGCTGAGATAACTGGAACAGCCAAAAAGTGGCATTTGTAGCTTATTATAATTTTTAATCAAAATTCACTGGAGTTGATGGGTTAAATAATTTATTCGTAATGTTGTTCATCATCATTGTCAGGTACCAGTTTAACCCTGCCTATCACCAAACAACAGTCACTATGCAGATTCTTCTTAAAGCTCTGATGACTTTACCAAATGCTGACTTCATTATGTGCAGGTGTCTCATTGATGATGCCAATGTATCCTTTGGAGCTACACTTTTGATATAACATTAGTTTCTGAGATTCATAAAGAGCCATGGTTGCTAGGGGTTGAATTGGGCAATTTCTTCCTTCAAGCCCCAGTAGGGATCAGCAACAAATTCCTCCTCATCGTATCAATGCATTGCAACACATACAGGTCATGAGACATGATCACCACAGAAGAATTGTCTTGATGTGACACTAAGGACATTCTCCCAACTAGGGCTCAACAAAATATATCAAGACCAGAAAGTAGAATTTGTATCATGATGCTGGGGCTTAAAGGTTTAATCAGAGGTTGCAATTACAAGTCTTTCACCTTGCCGTTAGCTGGATTCAACTCACTGACATTGTGTAACTAGCCAACTGGTTTTTATCATTGTGCTTATGCTATTTTTAGCACAGTAGTTGATTTTTCATTGGCCAATAGGTAAACATTTATTTAATTGTCAATCAGTGTGCTATAAATACCAAAAAAAGAAATGACTGGATTGGGGTTTATTGGGTAATTTCTGTCAGTGTCATGGACTTTGGGACAGAGATGAGTACACTTGAAATCCTTGACATGTCGTAGCAACAAGATCCAGCTATAGGTCGTGTTCTCAAGCTTGCTGAGTTGTTGGAAACGTGTAATTTTTTGGAGGCCTGGGTAGGTGTTTCTTGTTTGTTCAAAGTAGCACCATAATAAAGCTTTCATTGCAGATTAATTTTACAGAAAAAAAACCTCAATACATTGCAAACTATTGAAAAAATAGACAAACATATAAGAGCTGCACAAGAGCTTTTGTTTAAAGGTCTAGATTGTTGGATTTTATTCAGGGACACAAAGCCATAATTATAGTTGTACAGAATAATGAATAGCACCACAGGAAAATAATATGTAAACTGTCATGCTGTCAAGCCCAGCTCTAGTAGTACCATCTGTTTTTCATTTGCCGGTATTAATTAGTTTATTAATTTATTAATTTTGTTTAACCCTAAATAACCCCTAAGAGTGACCAACATCTAATTTCTCCTAATATAGTAACACTGCTTAATCAAACATAAAGGTTGTGAGAAAAATGGAAATTCTCCTCATGAGCACCACAGAAAATGTATGGAGAACAGTGTGGAGAATACACATGCTGATATCAGGGTTTATAGTTAGGGTTAAGTAGTAAGCAACCAATTTTTACTCAGCCAGCATGGTGGGGATGGCACAGTGGTGAGAGCGCTCGCCTCCCACCAATGTGGCCCTGGTTCAACTCCCAGTCCCGGTGTCATATGTGGGTTGAGTTTGTTGTTGGTTCCTTTCTTGCTCCGAGAGGTTTTTCTCCGGGGTACTCTGGTTTTCCCCTCTCCTTAAAAACCAACACTTCCAAATTTCAGTTAGATCTGGAGTGCACGAACACATCTTAACGAGCTTCCGAGCTCCTAAGTATTTCATGGGTAAACAAATTACATTACATTTTTTTCTTTTTTACCCACTGCATTTTTGGTTTTTGTTGGTTGTCCAGTTTTAGCTCTTGCCCAAAACTTCAGGTGTTCCCCATCTACTCAACATCGTGCCACATTTATGTGTTTTAAAAGACGTGCTTCTTCACTTTCCCAGTGGTCTTTCCTGTTCACATCAGCGGGGTGCCCACACGGCAGTATTTGAGTGTAATCCAAGCTTTTTATGTGACATCTCTCAATGACTTTTTTTTCCAGAAATACCTAGAGGAAGAGAGTAATCTGGTGGATGGCATTGTAGGATTTCATGATGCAATAAGAAAATGTGAGTAAGAATTTGAGCAAAGGTTATTAAACTATACAACATTTTAAAATCAAAGTGATAAGTGCACCACGTTCTTTATGCCACTGAAGGACTTTTTTCTTTGCTATAGATTAATTTTAATTTTTGCAGTCCTGGTGGATTTAGTGAACAGGAGGCTTTAATTACAGAGAAAAAAAGGCTACAGTCTTCTCATAATCTGTTATTCAAGAAAATATTCATACCTCCCCCACAGAAAGTTTTTTGGTTTTAACCGCCCACCTCTCTGGAAATTCTAGTTGAGCTTGTAAATCCAATAAAAGTTTTGGCTTTTCAAAGTTTTTTTTTGGTTTTACAGGGGTTTTCTCTAACACGTGCCCTTCAAGGACTCTTTCCCAACAGCCAAATTTGTTTTTGGTGGATGTCAATCATCTGTTTCTATGACAATTCAAGAATGCACGCTGAATGAAAAACAATTTGCCAGTAAATTAAGTGCTGAGTGAAACAATGAAAAAATCTTGCAGGAAGTATTAACCACGCTTTGACAATTTTGTGTATTTCTAACCGACAGCAAAATATGGCAGACTTTGAATTATTACTTGAAAAGTACCAAAACAAATCGCTAGGCAAAGGTTTATTCATTGAGTCAATAATGGCTTCACAAATGCATTCAAAACCACTGAAAATATTGTTTTAACGAAAGTAAACTTTGGAAGCAAATTTGTATAAAACTGACCTTTATTCTATTCGAAGAAGTGCTTAAATCCACTGAATTACTTCTCTGAGTTTGCGGTCGATCAGCAAACGTCTGATTCTTACCGCTCAAAACTTTTCGCTGTCAGACCATCACAAATAATCTCTTTTTTTGCTTCGCAGTTGGTTTCTGAGAAGTTCAGTCAATTAACAGTCAAAATTTACAGAATACCAATTGTGCCCTCAATGAATATTTCCAGAATTGCTTTAGTTCTGTCATAAAAATTTTAGGAACCGGAGGGCACAACAGATTTGGTGCAAAATCAGTTTATCCACAGCCCCAGAAAGGATTGCATTACATGTGACAATCAGTAAGAGCCAATCAGCGCGCAAGAATTCGAAAAAAATTGTCATAGAAACAGATGATTGACATCCACTAAAAACACATTTGGCCTTTGGGAAAAATTCCTTGAAGGACGCATGTTAGAGAAAACCGCTGTAAGGTTTTAACCTCCAACCTCTCTGGAAATTCTAGTTGAGCTTGTACATCCATTAAAAGTTTCCAATGACCCCCCTTAGGGTATGGTTGTTTTTTCCAATAATGTCATAATTTTAATGCTCAATTTGTTTTTCGCTTCAACATCTCAGTTTGGATTGTTGACTTTGTCACATCCACAGAGTCATTTTTCTTGTTTTCTGTTTTGTGGACAGATGTAAGCTATGTGATAGGAATAACATACCAAACGCTGGACAAGACCCTCATATCAGAACTTCTTGGAGGCCTCCAAGGTATGTTAGATCTATTAAGCCATTTTATTTAAACTTAGACTGGATCTCCTTTTTTAAAGTAGATTAAAATCCAATTTAAATCTCATTAATAATTCACAAATTCCATACTGCATGACACCAGTCACATGTCACGCAAGTCACGCTAAGCATTTGGGCTGCCTTGTATTTTAACCTCTTATCATAGTTGTGGGTGAGTGCTCTTATTTTTGTTAATTTTTGCCAGAAAGGGTGACTCTGCCCCCTTATTTTTGTTAATTTCTGCCGGAAAGGGTGATTCTGTCCCCTTCCTACAGGTTATGGATGTACATAAATGTTTTTGCAGACAGGATCAATCATTACTCAGTTGCCATTTTGGGTTGTCCCTTACTGAAGGTTACAAATATGAGTCAAATTGAAGGGCTTGGTAAGAAAAGGGCATAAGTGACAATTTGACCTAGAAATCTAATGTGTTCCAGTTAAGCTTAACTGTGACACACATGCTGGTTTTCCTGTAAGAAACAGTGATGTGCATTAAAGAATTAGCCTAATACTTTTCCTCAAAAAAACTGAACTTACTCCAGTGTAGGAAGAATGATTTCTTATGTTCTCTGTTTGATTTAAAACAAAAGAAATCAAACAACCATCAGCTCCCCTGTTGTTTTATTTGCTTCATTCTTAACCAAAAGTAATAGGCTAATTCTTCAAGTTTAAGCTCTAACGAAACTATGTTTCCTACATAATAAGCAGCCTGTACGCCAAAGTAGAATTAAATTAGATCAATTTGGATTTCAAGGCCTCGTCTTCACTTGCACCCTTTTTCCACCAAGCCCTTCCGTTATGTAGTGTTGGCGTGTGGTATGTAGAATTCCAAAGTACAGGTTCTGTTCTTGGGTTGGGAAGAAAGATCGTTGGGCTCCTCTTAGACTACGAGTCTAACATCCAGTTGATTTTAAATATTCTCAGGGGAGGAACTTGACAATTGGATCAAAGCACAGAACTGGACAATCAAGGAAGATGGAAAAGTATTTATTTGCAACCAAGAGGCACACATCAAATCCAAGAATATTGCAGAGAAAATTGACTTTGAGAGTGAGTTATAAAAGTAGACATACCTTGTAAGGAATAATGCACTATAATTTACACTTTGCACTTTAATTTCTTTTGGAACCCTTGCAAGTGACTATCTTACCGAGGCGAACACCTACATTGACATTTTGGTTGATTGCTTACGAGAGGTCTTTCTGAAGTATGGTAAGCTATCAAGAAGACAGAATTGAAAAGAACTAAAGTTTATGCTCTCAATACTTACAAAAAAAACCTTTCCAAAAACGGCGAAAGGCTTAATTGAAATACAGAGTGAGTACGTAATAGAGCTTTTATGGCAAGCGGTGTATCGTTTATTCTCGGAACTTTTGAGCTTGGCAACTTTCTGGAATTAATTTTTTTTTTCATCATTCGCAGGTGTTGCTGCAATTATTGCTGCGGCCAAGTAGAAGATTCCTCGATAGATTAGCTCCTGTGTTTAATTCTTACAATGTAGCTGGCAAACATAAACTATAACAAGCCGGTGTAATTTTAGAGGAGTTTCATTAGTCGGTGATGTATGGTCGTCCAGGTGAGTGCAGTCCTGAGAAGAACGGTTTGTGACGTCTCGACAAGCTGAGCGGAAGTCATCATTAGATGATTTGGAATAGAAAAGGTGAACACGTTTGTTTGAACCTGACTTCCGCTCAGGCTGTCGAAACGTCAGTCAGTGTCAACTCAAACAGTCCTTCTCAGAACTTCACTCACCCGAACGATCATACTTCACTGACTTCTGTTATGTCTCCTGGGTTTAAAACATTTACAGTCTTAGACGAGTTTGTTACGTACGTACAAGGTTTTGCTAAAATCCAAAGCCAACCTGTGCGAGGTTTAACCCTTTAAGCCCCAGTATCAACATGTATGTTCTCCTCACTGTTTTCCATATATTTCTTATGTTGCTAGTTGGGAGAATTTGCTTACACATCAAGGTACCTCATCTTTGGTGATCATTTCCTTGATTCTCATGACCTGTATGTTTGATCAAGTAGTAATACTGTAAGGAGCGGTAGCCACGCACCTCTTCGGAACCTGTAATTTTATTGGCTTCCTATATCACGCACCTCTATTGTTTTAAGGGCTAGGGTCATTGTTTTATTGTTTGTTCTTTTGTCTTCTCAGCCAATCCTGTTAAGCCTTCCGATAGGTGCGTACCGCCTCGTAAGGAGAAATTAGACGCTTGTCACTATTGGGGCTTAAACGGTTAACACTCGCATTCAGGGTTTTGCTGATTTTGACAAGCGCTTTTCAATTAGTAACTTTTGATTATTTTTATGTCTGTGGGGATGGGTTTAAAACCCTTTACACCTGTCCTGAGAAGGACTATTAAGCCGTTCCTTAACGCACCCAGTGGCGGTGAAGAATTATTGCCAAAGATGACGCATTTCTGCCTAGCAATTACGTAACCCATGGAGAATGGAGAAAGGAGAAGTGTTTTACGTTTGAATTAAGACTGGAGCTAGTTATATAAGAAAATCTGACCGCTACTTCCTTACTCCAGCAAAGACGTGCATGTACAGATTTCCCGAAATTTTACAACTGAAAGAAAGTAAGATATGTTCAACACATTATTGAGATCTGTTGGGTTTCTGTTGTTCTTGTTGAAAAGAAAGAAAGAAATACAATACTTAAGACCTTTATCAAATGGACTGAACTTCTTCCAACAAGGTTGTGTACAGTTTTGTGGCACGATGTTGAACGAGGTAGCCAAACGGATTCAACGTTGTTGTTGACACGTGAGAACGAAAGATGAATCGACATCGTTCAGCATCATTTAACAGGGCGGCCAAACGCGTTTAACATATTGAATGCAGGTAGTCAAACGAATTCAACGTTGTTGTCGACACCTGGGACACCTGTCTTAGCACAGGTAGCCCAAGCTCACTATGAGAGCGCGTATATTAACCTGTTCTTTTTTTGCATATATTATGAGTCGGCAAAATATAAGAGCTTGTGTGGAAAATGCAACTAAGACGCTTTAAATACCATAAATGCAAAATTTTTCATAATATAAATGGTTCACCTTGTTTCTGTGTTGTATTAATTGCTATTTAATGGCTTTTTAGGGTGATGTGAAGCGTTTTGAGCGAGAATAAGCGTCCTTGATCTGTAAATCTCGAATTTTGGCACCTCTCTCCAAAATTCTTCAAGACACCAATAGCTTTATGTCGAAAAAAAAAGACATACCAAAAAGTCCAACATTCGCGTCATTTCCCTTATCAAAATCGAAATTTTCAATCTCTCCACCATACTGAAACATCCGTGTGACGAACTGTTCGCGAATGCAAATTTCTGATCTCTTTTCATTGGAAGACTTGCACAATAGGCGCTCAGGACAAAAATTTCTCGTGTATGGGTGGCGTATTTGACAAATTACATGCCCAATTTGAAAGTCGCACGTGAAGCGTGGTCGAAACGGCCGATTACTTTTTACTGCTAAAAGTTAAAAAAAAAACCTTGCTGATAATTCCGGAACAAAAAAATTTAAAATTACTTAATTACGTGTTACACAGTGTGACATTTCGAATATCAACCTTCAGTACTATCAGAGGGTGTTAAAAAAGACTTCTTTTTAGCTTTTTCGTGTTCAAGATAAAATTATAAAAGTAAATCTGTTTCTTGTTGTTGGATCTATTTCACCACGTGCGGTTTTTCCCGGTAGCACCTTGACGCTAAAGCTGGTGTAAATCACAAGTTCTGCATTTTGCACGCTTCACGTTCGATTTTCAAACTTCGCACGTAATTTGCCAAATACACCTCCCATACACGGGATATTTTTGTCCTGAGCGCCTATTGTGCAAGTCTTCCAATGAAAAGAGATTAGAAATTTGCATTCGCGAACAGTTCGTCACACGGATGGTTCGATATGGTGGAGAGATTGAAAATTGCGATTTTGATAAGGAAAAGGACGCGAATGTTGGACTTTTTGGTATGTCTTTTTTTGTTATGATAAAGAGCTGCTGGTGTCTTGAAGAATTTTGGAGAGAGGTGCCAAAATTCGTGATTTACAGCAAATAAATAACTTTGAATCGGTCACGTGACAGCCAACAGTGTGTTACCTTTCGCTTCGCTTATTAAGTGTTACGTGCACATAATCAAGGACGTTTCTTCTCGATCAGAACGCTTCAAATCACCCTATAAGGCCATTAAATAGCAATTAATTCAACACAAAAACAAGGTGAACCATTTATATTATGAATTTATTCGCATTTATGGTATTTAAAGCGTCTTAGTTGCATTTTTCATACAAACTCTTATATTTTGCCAACTCATAATATATGCCAAAAGGAACAGATTAACTCTTTTCCGTCAAGAGTTGTATTTTCCCGACGTCGAAGTCGGGAACCATTCAGCCACTTGTGACGTCATCATTTTTGACGTCACCAGATTGTTTTGATAAGCAGCTAGCACAACAAGGACAGATCCATCCATACGTGCGTCCATTTTGAATATCGACCAAATCCTGGCAGAGCTATACCAGAAAAACGTGTCCAATTTTGGCTGCAAAGTTGGTGGTAAAATAGGCCAAGTCACCTAGTTGATCAATGTTCCATTTCCAGGTTTTTAGAAGGACTGAGGCCAAAACTTTTCCAGTGGATAGAAAGGTGATGAAGGGTAGAAGATAAAGAGAAAAGAAAGGGAGAGAAAAAGGAAAGCAAAAGAAGCGAGAAAAAATTAGAAATGAATCAGCAAAAAAAAAAAAAAAAAAAAACAAGTCCAAATTTTGGCTTATGCGCATGCCTGAAACCAAAATAATGTACAATTTTCAACAGAAGCTGGCTCAAAATTGAGCTAAAATGTAAGAAAACGCTTTTGTAGCAAAGTTTAGTGGCATTTGGCACCATAGCACTTCAAAAACCGCTTTAGCGGTAAAAAATGCGTTTTTCTAAGGGAAAAACGCTGACGGTAAAGGGTTAATATGTGCGCTCCTCTCAAAGTGAGCTTGGTTGACCTGTGCTCCGACCTCGCACACAGAGTCCTCAGGCTTCCTGGTCTAGCGGGCGGTCACCGGGAGAGATTCTGGGGTACTGTAATTTTTACCGCAGAAATGCTGCGGTTACTGGTTCCAGGCCCGTAGCAGGGGGAGGGGCAGGGGGGGCTCGAGCCACCCCAGAATGTTTGGAAGTTAAAAAACATTACAACTTATGTCCCCAAAAATATATAATTAAAACAAATCAATGTGCAACAATTTAATAGGGTTCAGCATCTATTGAGTTGAATCACTAGCCATTGGGCAAGTGGGCTTCAAAAATCCACTAGCCAATCGCACATTTCAGTCGTCCAGGTTCCTTACCAATGTCTTTCTTCACCCATATCACCTTCACCCTAGCAGTATAGCTTAAGCCTGTGAAGAACCTTAATACCTTTAATAGCTAAGCGACTGCTCTGTATTTGCTGCAAGCTTTAACCCTGTTGTGACACAAGTCTAAGGAACAAAATTATATTCACCTCACCAATCGAGTGACAAACGCTATGTAATCGTTTACGAGAGTTAGGTAAAACAGGTCCGAAATTCGTATCTTAGTGTCGAAATGTTTGAATTTTAACAAACCTTGTAACTTCAAGAATATTTTTTTAAAACTGGTGCTTTAAATCTGTTAGATGTTGCCAACAACTTTGTCAGGGCAAAAACAAATAGAAAGCAGCTTTTTGGCCAAATTTTCAACGAACGTTGTCCCCATAAAGGTGTCCTTTTTGACGAAATCGACTCAAACTTGTGGCATTTGGCATTTGTGGCCCCTATTTGTTAACGTCTGTATTTTGACTGGGGGGGACTTTGACTAGGCCAATTTGCTTGCCCCCCCCGGTTATTTCAGCTTTGCTACGGGCCTGGGTTCTTAGTTTTGTTACATTGCCAATAAAAAAATCATATTTTTTTTCACTGCAAGAGTCTCTCTCCAGGCGACCGCCCGCTGACCAAGAAGCTTGTAATTGAGGACTCTGGGTACGAGATTGATATCACTCACATAAAAGTGCTGCAATGTTTTCCTATCGGGGAATGTTAGTATTTGGTCGACAAATACCTTTCACATCCCGAGTCAGCCTCCTTCAGGATGTCTTATTACTGGGTGAACACGAGGGCTCGATTCAGCAGTTGTATCCCAAGACGCTCAACACGTAGAACAGCTGTGCTAGAAACACAAATTTTCCAAGTGCACAGAAAGACTGCATGTGATGCGACTTGATGAGATTCGTGATTTATTCAGCGGTGATGGAGTCGAACCATCTGCAGCGATCAGTAGATGAGCACGTGACAATATGGCGGTTAAATAATTTGGCTTGACCAGAGGAAACCCAAGCTCTCATCAAAAATATTATACTTAAAGTGGTCGGCAAGAGGATTTTTCTCGTAAGAAAAAGGCCTGGGCCCCGTTGTTCGAAAGCCTGTTGACGCTAACCTGGAATTAAAATTTGACCAAGTATCTTGTTAAAAAGTCTTTTCTTGGCCTATTGAAAGCAACAAAAGTCAAAACATAGGGCAAAACAGGTTTACAGGAATCTTCAGGTTGTAGGCAGGGAAACATTCGAAGAACTAAAGGGAACGTGGATTTCAATAAAATTTTTAGATGTGTCTCAGAGGCTCCGCAAGAGGAAAGGAAGTAGTAAAATGTTTAGAGAGAGTTCATCAAGTAAGCCTTTACACTTTGCACATGCTCATCATCTGCGCAGCTGCACTTCCCAGACCGCTGTGCATCTGTGAATCTCATGCCGTGGATCACAGCTTACTTTCCAACACCACAGGGCTGGCAAGAGGTAGTATGGCAGCTCTTTATTGTAACACCACGGGGGGTACTAAACACAAGTTCATCAGCTCTTTTCCAGCATCACAGGGGTCCTAGCAGGCAATTTATCAGCTTTTCTTCCAACACCACAGAAGTGTCGTCTGTCAAGAGGCAGTTTGGCGGAGCTTCTTTGTAACACCACAGAGGTTCCAAGGAGCAGTTTAACATCTCTTTTTGCTTCATCACGGGGTTGTGAAGCGGACTTTTGGGGAAGCTTGATCTTCACAATCTCACCTGACAGCACAACGCCATTCACCCCTTAATCAGCTTCAGTTCTATCCTCTTCAGTAAACTGATCGCGGAACTGCAAAATAAAACCAACACTACAGCTGTTTTCTCGGCAGCGCTATTCTGCAGAACGCCGAATGTTCACTCCAGTATTATAGGTAATAATAGCCACTTGGCTACTCATCTACAGTATTTAAGCTTATTTAGAGTGACAATCCTCCCAAGATCCCCCCTAAATTATCCAGGGTTGACCACCATATTTCAAAAATAAATAGCTCTAATCCATTGTTATGGCTACGGCTTACATACAGATTCTGCGTTATATAAAATGCTCTTACTGGCAATACTGATGGAGGTATACAGAGAGGGAAAAAGGGTGTCCCTGCAGAAAGATGAAGAAACTTTCCTTCCTACCCGCACGTCTCTGTTTTTATCTGCCAGGTCTCCACGATATTAGACATTATTATCATTTGTTAACCCTGAATGAAATCAAGAAATTCAGTAAAGGCTATTTTGTGATTAGACGTCCACTCATTTATTTATTTATTTATTTATTTTTTTGCCGTTCCGTGTACCTTTACCCTTTCACTACCAAGATCAAACCCTTAAAACAAAATTCAAGAAAATTCTAACAGTTAAATTTTACAGTTTAACTAGGAAAATAAAAACTAGCACCGCAGGAAAGTAGTGTCGCGCAGTTTTTATTTCAACTGTTACTTGTACAATTGTACGTAAGAACGAACATTTGAAGTTACCTTCAGACATAGCTCGAGGTTAGACTCTACGCATGAAAAACTTTACGAGGTTGTCATAATATCAGCGTCGCTTCCGATAGTTTTATTCAAACAAATCTTTGACATGGGAGCCGCCAGAGTTACGGGTTGATATCGTGTCGGCATTGTTTTCTCCTGTTCACAGGCGCAATACTTTGAGATTTTGTGCGCTTCGTTTTGCATATTCTGTCTTCTATCCGAACAGCCCTCCTCCCTCCCCCTTAAAATGATGTCTCACTTTTGCGTTCGCCTGAAGTCAATTACTGGTAAGTGTGGCGAATAAGACGTCTGTAATGGGGTCTCCTAGAAAGGAGGGTCACGGTGGCGGATCAACAAAGGCCTCAACCCGTATGAAAAGCAGATTTTTCCTTGAACAGCCACCAGTATCTTGTCTGGTATTTGCACGGCCCAATCTGAATTTGACCCAAGGCCGCAGGGCTCATTCAGTGCATTAACTAAGTACCCCCTGGATAGAAAATCTCTGGCATAACCAAGCTACTGAAGTGAAATGGCTCGCCTTTAAATTAACATTTTAGCTTTATGGTCACAGAATGGATTACGGAATCGGATAGTAATCGTACAATCAACACGTCGCGATCTAATTATTTCTTGTTAATAAAGACAAAACTTAACCGTTCGTTACTGACTGATATACGCACACAGTCCAGCCTCGTCCCCAAGTTTCAGAAGGACAGAGCCCTGGGAACAGTTTCTGAGGGTGGCAAACGGTTTGTGCGTAACGCAAGTTTGGGGTAAACATCAGCATATGACGCGTGAAGTAAGTTAAAGCGATTCCTGAATTTAGGAATGAGACACGTGATTTGTCCTTTGGCACTTAACGCGTGAATTTTCTAAGAAAATGTGTGAAACGAGACCAGATTCCCCTCCCCTCCCCTCCCCCCTCCTTCCTTTGCTACCATCACCTCCTTTGCAGCTCTTGGTTAAGTTTGTTGTTTCCGTCTCACGAGTGGTAGGCAACTGCGATCGTTCAACGTTGTTGACAGCCGATGGTGTCGAAAAGCTTTAAAACATGTTTTCATGTTTGCAATCTTATGCGAACAGTGAAAAATTAACCTTAAACTGACTGACCTCTCTTTACACCGCCACGTTTTTTTCCGCTATCCCGACCGCCGATCCGTTCCTCTCAAATACTCTTCATTACGGCCACCTTTCAACAGTGACTTTCCGTGGTTATATTTTTGTAGGGAGTAAGAAGAAGAAGCCATAAATAAAAATTTTCTGTGTAAAAATGTTCTTACAGCTTCAGTCCGTTGATCTTCCAAACTGGTCAAGTTAGCTTAGACTTTCAATCAGTCGACGTGCAAATTTAAAATAAGAAACGTTTCACACGTTGGCAGCGCTTAGGCATTCGGGTTCACAGATGCTTGTCACTGGCTTCTATTAGCATTTGGCTTCTATTAGCGTTTCCAAATTTTTTTTTTTTTTTTGGAGGGGGGTCTGCTGTCATGGTTCGCCTGATTCTGTGGTACATGATTTAGACTTGTTTGGGGTCAAAGAATAACTAAATACAGATTTGTAGTTTGAAAGAGCGTTTCAAAATATTTTTCGACAACAAGAAGAACAAAACAAGATAAAAAGAGATGAGATAAGCCTCTTTAATCGGCCCAACTATCTCGAACTCTCAACGGAATTGGGAAATTGTTCGAGGTGGGAAAGTAGTTTCAGATTCTTTTCTCTTGGCCATCCCCTTGAACAGCTCGATGCGTCTGAACAAATTTTCTTGCTGCAAGTTGCAAGAACATTTACGCAACTTGTACTTTTTGCAAACCATATAGTGCTAGATTTACCGCTTACACGACTTGTCACGCATCAAATGGGGCAAGGTGGCTTGTGACTGGGGCCTAAGCGTAAAAGAAAACCTTCACAAGTTGCAATATCAAATTGCCTGCACGACATGTTGTGTGTTTTTGTTGTAATATGCGCAACATCAAGATGAAACTTGCAGCGTAGCATTGTTGCACAAGCAGTTAAAAAGACATAAATGCTGCCCAATCTACTTGGCCTTATCAAAGGAAACAAGACTGTCGGTTTCTAAGTAACTGATCGTCACCTAGACTAGGAACTGCTCTCTCAACCCACTACTGAAGAACATTCCTGTTGAGTTCACATTCAAACCACAGGCTTTCTTCGGCATCCAGCTAAGCTAGCTTAAGCCCTGGCCAAACGGATTCAACATTTCCATTTAACACCATCCAACGCTGTTGAATTCGCCAAGATAAGCACGTCTGGTCACATTGTTGATTAATGTTAGACGATTCTGATAGATGCCGTGCATTAATATTAGGCAGTGTTGGATGATGTTGAATCCTCCTGCCCGAGGCCTTACGTATGGCTGCCTAGAGTGGTCATTTCAATCAACCGTTCGTTTCGACGTTCTTTTCATGCGATCTACCGAACGCACTGAGGAGAGAGGAATGTTAAGGGTATCTCTAAAGCAGAAAATCAAACAAGAGAATACAAGAACATGCGTCAACGTTAGAAACACCTTTCACCCTGCGCATGTCTTTTTGTTGCGCTGGGGAGGCTTGCATGTCTTAATGATCCTAAAAGCTATGCCACCTGTGGTTTCGACCCGTACTAGGTTCAAGCATGCTTGATTGCTCTAAAAGGAGATGCTTGACAAAGGACTGCCCCTGGTCCTCCAGGTTGGGGGTGGGAGTGGGCTCAAGTGTCCCCACACCTCAAAAAACCGGACCTGATTAATGAATCCAGAAACATTCTGAGTACAAGTAACAGCGTACCAAATAACAGCAAGACACTGGAAGCGGAATGACAGCATTGGATGAAAGCCAACTGGAAGCCCAACGGCCGATTTAAACCTCACTTGTAACGCAAAAGACATCATCGTGATAGGGAGCTGGAACGATGCTCACTACGCACAAGTAGGATGGCAAGATTGGAATGCGGCTAGAAAACTAGGATGGACAGCACAGCTTGAAGCACGGTACGGCCCTCATGCGCCGTTGGATTCATCTGGAAGATAAAATTGAAGTAGGAAGGGAGACCTTGCTATTTCAACCGTGATAGAACACAGACACGATATATTTTTAAACCATTCACTCCCAACCGTTTTCAAAAAAACACCATTTTAAGCCAATGACGCCGTAATTTGGCTCCTGTCTGCCGGTCATAACGTCTATTAACTTCACCTGCAGTGGAAACTTATCTTCTCTTCCATTTCCGAGGTTGTTTGGCAAATTTGATTTCGGGTATGCGCACAATTCAAAATTTAAACTTTTCTTTTTTTTTTAAAAGAGAAAAACGCTCAGTCCCGTTGCTTTTGGTTCTCAATTCGATTTTTTTGGGGGAGGGGAGTTTTAGGCCATTTGATGGTCTTTTCTTGGATTAGAACAGAGTGTCAAGAAGTGTCAACCAGTGCCAAGGCCAAGTTTTGCATCAAAAACAAAAGGGAACTTTTTCCTTTTTTCTTTGTGTAACTCTGGTCTATTTTAAGAAAGCACTTCAGTGTAGCCACTTTTTGTTAGAAGCGCGCCAGGTGCATCAATTGGTTACCAAAAACATCTGCTATCACCCAGTGATGACGTCACAAACTGAACAAGGATTATGCTCGTTTACGGGCGGTTTTCGGCGGCACGGAAGTCGATGGGTTAAATTTGACACCTGAAAATCTAGCCTAAGGAAGAGTTCAGTCACTTAACCGTAACCCATGGGCGTAAAACAAAACACTGTGCGAAGCCGCTCCAACGTATGCGGCACCTTCGTTTCCCTCTAGAAGATTAACGGGTTCCACACCTTCTCCTATTTCAGTTCCATTACACAGGAGGAAGGACTGGATGAAAGTACCCTGCGATCAGGCGACGACCGCTTCATCGCATATTACGGGTAAGGAGGAAGTGATATTTGCGAATCCGAAGCCTTTGGTTCACGCGGAAGAGAAAAAATGAAGAAATCTGGGGTCTGGGTAATAGGAGGTACTACGATGTACTACTCTCATCAGTGCACATGCACCTGTACTAATCATTAGCCCACTCTCGTTCCCGAAGTTCCGCAGTTTTTTCAAATATCGTCTCGTTTAAACCGCTAACCAAACGAATCGTAAGCTGTGGGTATGAGGATAACAGTATCTTTGAAAAACCTTCAACAATGGGACACAAACGATATCAGTCAATCGTACTACTGACGCCATAGTACGTTAGTCGGTTTCATTCAGAATCGCTCTTTATGGGTTAAGTGGCTCGAAACAGTTTTGTTTTGTTTCAACCAATGACCAAACGAATTGTAAGCTCTGGGTGCGAGGCTCAGAGCGGTCAAACGCAAAAACCTACGTCACATCCAGCCTTTCAGAGCCTTCACGTTTGAATCAATTCAAGAGTTTACGAGCGCGAAGTTCGTATGAAAACGAAACCGAATATCACGCCGGCAAAACTTCTACATAAAATTTACTTCATTTCCAACACAAACTCAACGTAAAAAGCTTCAGTTTTCAGAAACGGCGTTACGTTTTCGGTTTAAGTGAAACTTTCGAGATTTGTCTGTATTTTATGACGGGAACTGCACACGCGTCGTGCGTTTGACCGCTGTGTGGGTACGAGGATGCTATTAACCTTGGTTCCTTTACTTCTTTTCCTTGGCTTCAGGGTGAGAATCCGACCACTTGTTGGTCTTACCCTCAAGTTGTAACCCGAACATAAGGGGCTCAATAAACAGACAGGAAACAACGAATAATGAACTGTTCTGCTCCATAAGCAATTAATTTTTGTCGAGGCACAGGGTTGAAACCGATTTGTTTTCCTTTTGACACAACAGTACGCATGCGCACCGTGCGCGTTCTTTCATCGACGGCGTCTCTTTAAGCTAACAACAGTATCACTTAAAATACTCGGTAATTTATCTGGCACTTTTAACTTTCCGTACATCAGCTGGATGCTTAATCCACTGAGCTAATATAAAGGAAAACTAGTGAAGAGGTAAGTGATTTACTAAGCTCAAGAGACATGCGTCCTGCTTACTGCCAAGATCAGCTTACGAAAGTGAAACATGAAACTAATACATACCTGCTCTTGACGACCGAATTGATTGCTGGGTTAAAATTAAAGCAGAATCATGCAAACTTGTTGGCCAAAATGAATGGATGCTTCAAAGTAGCAAAAAAAAGACACATTTTTGTCTGATATTTCTAGTGACCCCTAATGATCAAGCACCCAGAAATTTGGGGGTAACGCCTGGGCGACTGAACACCCGCCTACAAGTTCCAAATTCCCGCACGTTAGTCAAATGAAGAGCAAACAAGAAATGTTTGGACAGCCTCGTTCCCAAGTAGCCTGAGAACGAGGCTGGAATATGAATATGAATGTGGAAGCAAATCGCAAGCGGGTCACAGGCACCGATGTCTACAATGTGATGTCATAGCATTTGTTGCTAAGCAACGGCAACCGTTGGCTCGGCAAGTTTCGGAAACCGAAAGCTTGCTTTCTTGACAGAAAGTGTTGAGGTACTCCCACGGTTGCGAGGAACAGAACACGGCATTTTATTAAAAGGAAACAGAAAGTACGAGAGTCAGCGTCCAGTGAGGACCAACGCTCCTGATATTTTTGAGAAACAGGGAAACATGGAAAGGACAAAAGACCCCTGCCGCCCACCTCATGGGAGTACCTCTATTCTTCGTCAAAATCTCTTGAATTGGCGTCGCATAAAATTTCGATTCGCCCTGATGAAGGGCTAACGCTCGAAACGTCAGCTTACAATCTCTTTCCGGTGGCCAATTTACCTTATCAACTCAGTTGATAAACCCAAAGTTTATGTATTTACATTCGGCAGAACTACACTGTAAGAGGCAGTGACAAAGAAAGTAAATAATTTCCTATTGGTATGAACGCACGCGAGCCGTTATGGCGTCAATTGGCGATTGATGATTGTAATGTATTTATCTCGGCTCTCGAACTTTCAACTTTTTATTTAATTCTTTTCCCGACATTTCTTTTTGCCTATAGCCCCCAAAGGTTTCTGCGACTGCATTTGGTTTGGGAATACGTTTCCAATTATTTCCCATGGGTTTTCGTGTCAGGCGGCGCACATGGCTAGATTACCCTGAGTGACTTTGTTTAGAATTGTTTGTATGTATTTGGTCACTATTTTGAACCATGTAACGTTATTCGGACGGCAATAAAAACTCAGGCTCATAGTTCGAGCTGCACACCCATTCCCGTTGAGCAATCGTGAATATAAATAGGAATGTGTTTCTCTTCTCCAACGACGCAGCACCACAGTTATTTTAGAAACTAACCCCCTTGCATAAAAATTTCGGTCTATAATTCTCGCTTAGCCGACTTAATCACAGCCGCATCGGAAATTTCCAACCCGGCGTAAGAAGCCACCAAGGCTACTCCTTACCGTTTGAATAATAGCCGAGTTCACTGCTCTTGCGTGTGTCGATAGCGAAATTTTATCAATCACCCAAACGGATGACATTTAACATTCGCCTTTTATAGACCTTTGTCAAGCAGCGGCCATGTTGAGTCCCGGAGAATATAAAGCTTTGCTTTTGCTCGTCTAAACTCGTTCTTAGGTTTTTCACTCCGAGGCTAGACGTGCAAAATGTTTTGTTTTTATGCTAAATAGTGGCCGCGTGAAAAAGGTCTATAGATAATATTTTCGGCGGCTTTCGCCCTTTATTTTCATTATTTAATTTCAAAAAATACCGTAGTTTTGTTTGGTTTAAATATTGCCATTTAACCCCAAAACACTGAATTTGCATTGGTCTGTTGCGTTCGGCAACAGTTTACAGGCCAAAATTATTTTAACAATTGGCGTTGATATTTCGACATTAACGAAAAAATCCGCGTAATTGGACGCGTTACATTTGTCATTTGTTCGTCGTTGATACGTTCGGTCGCACTTTATTAATTCCTGCTTGTAATGACCCAATACTGGAACCAAGAGAATATATGATAAATATCATATTCTCTTGTTGTGGTTTAGGCATATTTTTTTCTGTTTGTTTGTTTGTTTGTTTTTGAGCGTTTGGAGAAGACCACGTCTGCTTCCTTGTAAACGAGGCTCCATGCTGGGAGCCTCGTTTGCAATCTTGTATCCAGGCGCCTAATTATGAGAGGTTCGTAAGGTAGTCTTATTTTATTACTTTTATTCTTTCTGTTTTCATTTATTAATCGTAAAAGCACTTTTTCACACTTTATTAGAGAGCCAAAACCTCTCCATGGGCAAAAAAAAGGTCCTGTCTTGAAACAAAAATGCTAACGAGAGATAACTGCCATGGGCCGTGAAATAGCAAGTGCCGTTATTTACTCAGCTTGTTCGATTGTGAAAAGCAGGCTCCGTTCTCGAGCTATTTTTATTCCCTTTGCATGTGTTCGAATAATACGACTTGTGCTTAAGAGAGGTACAAGATGACAGCAAATTTCTGTCTAAAAAACCCAGCATTTCCTGTCCTGAGTCTATTCTTTTCAATTGACTAAGCCAAAGTATTTTAATGAAATTGAAAACAAAAACATGATAACTGTTTTTCACGTTCCGAACTGCATTTATTTTCACTTGCTTCAAAAGACCTCATAAGCATATAATCTCAAGTGTCTTTCGATCTGCTAAGAGGATGAAATTTCCTGTAGAATTCAAATAGCTTCCGCGCGTTAGTCAGTAATTTATTGCAACAAATATGTTTCAATATATTTTGAAACACAAAAATGCCGAAAAAGCGAACGTTTACTTTTTCGAAACGACAAAAGATAAGTGACTTCAAACGAAATAACAAAATTACTGCAGAAACGTTTTTGTCGCTCTTTGTAGACAACGCTAAAATAAGGAACGAAAGAAAAACTAATTTACACCTTTTGATCATAACAAATCATAATATATTCATTCCATGGAAACGTGATAAAGGGCATAACACCCGATGCAAATTTAGTTAAAGCATAATCAATCGAAGTATTGCTTGCCTTAAGTTGTTCAACACCAGAGGACATGACAATACAGTAGAGAGTTCGATCGCTCTGAAAAGCAAATCTCGTTCGACATATCGAGGATTGTGCCCATCACAGGAAGGGGTAACACGTTTGTTTACGTATTCTACTTTCTCGGAGTTCGAGATTACGCTGTAAAAATCAGACAGCATTAGACGCACGATAATATCGAGAACAACAGATCTGAGCACACGAAATCTCCATAACTCTAACGAAAACGAACACATTACCACAAAAGGCGAGTACATTTTAAATACTTTAACTGTATTTCCTTTGTACAAAAGAACACAGTAATAATTTGGTTTTGCCTGCATTTCTAATAGGCTGGTTATCTGAACAATGACTGAACGCGCTCCAAGTGAAGTAAAAGACGTGCTTAAACGAATCGAAAATCACCCCAATGTGGTTGGAGCAATCATTGTGGATGGAGACGGACAGGCCATACACAGTACACTGGATGCAATCGAGACGACGTATTACATCAAGGAATGTAGTTCGCTTACTGCTATCGCCAGGAGTACTATACGAGAAATGGACCCGACCGACGATTTGCAGTTCTTCCGGATTCGAACAAAGAAATTCGAAATAATGCTCGCACCCGAACACGAATATTTACTGATCGTGTTGCAAAACACTACGAAGACGCCGGGAAAATACGCTTGAGGAAACAATGTACTCGCAAGAACCAGAAAACACTTTGATGCGGTTTATTCACAACTTAAATTATCAAACCGCAAAATACACGAGGGATTAATTTATTTTAAATTTCTACAAACAACTTTCATGGATCGGATTTTCTCTTCTCGAGCGCAAAAGTTTGACTTTCGTTAAAAGACTGTTCAAGGGATATTGTATTGCTTTACCTATTAATTTGTTTCTTTTTTTTTTCGATGTTGTAACCAACACGAAATATAGCTTTTTATTTCCTTCATGTCGTCGTTACAGTATAAACAGCAGGTGCGAACGGTGTTTTTATTTTCTTCATCAATATTAATGATTTCTTTCTTATCTGTCGCAATATAGAATAGAAATACGAGCTTAAATTCGCACGATACAAGAAATTACTTCAAAGTACACAAGAACTACGCTGGCTTACACAAAACAGCAGAGTTAAGTATATAGGGCACAATATTCACTACATTTATTCAAAAACCTAGCAAACATTTTGTTATCATTTCGGACAGTACGCTAGTTTTATTTGCATGGCAATGGTTTGTACTAAACTAAAAAATAAATTCTGTACAAAAACAACACACAAAAACGAACAATTCATTTAAATTGTAAAACATTTTTAACCTTTTGGCCCCAAGATTTAGCTTTTTATAATAATAGATACTAAAGGTAAAGTGTATTCCTTCAATGAAGTGAAAGTCTTTGAAGAGAACTATCTTATAACACTGCAAGTGTATCTGGTATTCAAGATGCTCCTAGCTTTTAATCGTGTGGATGAAACTACTCAAACTAAAAAAAACGAAAACTGCCGAAAAGGAATTTTCTTTGGAAATGTTTGTAACGCTGTTCAAAGTGATTCTAGTTTTTCAATCCATGAATAAAAGTAAGACAACTCATATTAAGCCTGTTGGTATGTACAATTTTCATGGTATTCCCTCCCTTTACAAGAGACTTTAAATCTCGGGAGTCAAACGGTTAAATAAAAAAGTCCCAGCGCAAACTGTCCGCTTTTTCCCCACGTTCTTCAGAAGAATGCTGTCTTCTTGAAGGTGCAGCAGTTTCTGAGGAACCTAAATGTGTTAGAAACAAAAGCGCAGTTAGTTTACACTGGAAATGGAAAGTTCCTTTTCTCGCCTTATACTTGTACATAAACTTACCGACTGTTGTTCGACTCTACCTTAAGTTCTTTATCAGCATGTTCACAAACAAACATTGGACTTTAAAATCTGCTCCAACGACGAAACAAGGGCATGTGACAGATGTGACAAAACGTATCGTGGACTGAAATGCAGCTGTCACAAACCGAAAATCCTTATTGTACATGCAGTAGGTCCTTTGAATTTTTTTGTGCATGCAGTAGATTTGTATTTTTTCTTGCTGTCGTCAACTGGATGGTCACGCAAAGCTTCTCTATTATCGCGAACGTCACACATTCGGCCACCTTTCCAAAATGACGAAATCACACAATTATCCTCTAGAAACTCAGATGTCACGTAACGCCACTTCAGAATGAATATCACACAAGACACCAAATAATGGCTTCCAAGAAGACTTTTTTGTAGCAGAAAGCGATATGGCCTTCTTGAAAAAGAAACACTTAAAAACCATAAAAAATATATATAAAATAACCTGTTTGCAAGCAGACAAGCTCATGCATTCCTGATCAGCAAACGCCAGACCAGGAATCAGAGGTTAAACTCACCATACTTTATTGTTACATACGCGGGATTTCAGCGTGCGGGTCCGTTAACAAGCTCCAGTCGGTACCTATGCAAAATCCGATTCTTCTTCTGTGCTCAAGCAGTTTCTTTTCCTCAAGATCCGCCCACCGAACCTGAACAACACAACAAATAAATAATGGGGTCAGTTTCTAAAGGAACTGTGGTGCTGAGTCGGTGGGGACGTTAAATACGAAATTTTGGATTTAACAACTGAGCTGATAAGGTAAATTGCTCCCCTTAAAAAAATTCAAAAGATGACGATTTGAGCGTTAGCCATTTATGAACCCTCGAAAGGCTGAGGATTCGCTCTGACGAACTGTAGGGCTAACGCTCGAAACGACAGCGTTTGGATTTATTTACGGTGGCCAATTTACCTTATCAACTCAGTTGATAAATCCAAATATTCGTGCTGAACAACACAAAAAGATTTCTAAAGTCAGTCCTTTGAAATTGAACATTTGTAAAAGCTTCCCAACTTCTGCCCTCCAATGATTTTCATTTTACTCCTTTTCAAGAAGTCTGAACTTCTACAGCATTGAACATAATTCCATTTGGAAAATAACTGCTTTAGGTAATTACGTTTTGTTAGCTGAGCTTAGGAAATAGGATGTCACGAGGGCAAAGTGCCAATGTGTGACCTGCGTGACATAAGTGTGACATTTCGTATGCCTTATGATACAATTTCCCGTTACGATCTGACCGGGACAGGAAGGCAGCAAATTGCGTCGAACTGCACGCTGTCACGTGGAATACTTAACCCTTTAAGCCCTACAAGTGACGAAAATGAAATTTCTCTTAACATTATCACTATTTGCTCAAATATTCAAGTGATGAGAATAAAGGAAGTGATCATTAAGGAAATGATGTCTTGACATAGTTCCATAAGAAATGTATGGAGAACAGCAAGGAGAATATGCATTTTTATATTTAAGGGCACTTTGCCATCCTCTTCCTTGGCCATTCTCTTTCGTTAAGTTTTCTAAAGATCAAGGAATGTTATTGATGAGAACTTCACTTCACCAAACGCCTCTTACCCTCTTCTTCCCAATGCGCATGTCTTCTTCGCGTTCGTCATACGGGTCATCATCGTCGCTCAGGGGGAGTGGGGGCGACTCTTCTCTCCTCCTTTTCATGGGCCGAATACCATCGAGTTTATCTGGAAATAAACGACGATAGAAATCAGCCAGAAGTAATTTACACAGGATTAAGTTTCTCATGGAACTGGTATCAGCTGTTAACACCGATTTTAAACAGCGGTTAACTTACCTTCTGCTTTTATCACTGTGCTATACTGCTAGTCTATGTTCCTACGGCACAAGCTGAGTATGCTTTTCTGTAACAATGTGGAGTTCTATTCGTGTAATACTACAAGAAGGGCTACTTACTCAATTTGTCTTCCGCTGGCTCCATGTCTTCCCATTTGCTGCGTGAAGGCACCTGTATCTTAGGCTGAAATAATTAACAGATCCTGTGAAGAAGAACTAAAGCGACACTGCAGACAAAATTACATTATTTACATGAACACAAAGGGGCACTGTCACGGGAAATGTTTCGGTTAATAACCCTTTACCCCGCAAAGTGCCGAAATAGTGTTTTTTTTCTTTTGGTTTCGTTTCTTTTCTTTATTCTCTTCCTTTCTTTTTAGTGGAAGGGTCGAAGAAAGGCCATGAAGAGAACTACACAGGAAAGTATTGTTCAGCAGCCGTCACTTGAATAGTCACACATTAGAATTTCATCAACAGTCTCAAAAGCTAGAGCCACCTAATACATTTTAAGGAACAGCACCACAGGAAAGTATTGCCAAGCAGCTTTCACTGTATTGTTCACACTTCAGAATTTCATCCACAATCTCAAAATTTATAACCAAGCTGTACAAATAAACAGGAAAGTACTGCTCAGCAGCTTTCATTTGACCGGTCACTTTAGGATTCCTTCAAGTCTCAAATGTGAGAATTCCATAATCAACGATAACAGCACCTAACGGAAGTACTGGTTTCATGTGAATCGCTACATCTATAAACTCGTGATACTGTTCTTAAATTCAAGCCGTTTTTCTAGTTAGTTTTCTATGTTTCCCGAACCACAGATGACAGTGCCCCATTAACCAAACGACAGAACATGTACAATAACAGTTGCTGAACTGCTAGCAAACAGCATAATGTACCATGTACCTTGACTGTTGGGTGCCTCTTACCTTCTCTGTTCCAACAAAGGGAACGTTTGTTTCGCACTACACCCAGACATTTGCCCCACAATTTTTTTAGCTTTTCCATTTGGATAAGTAATACTTGAAGCATTTCAGGTTAACTTTTGGGTTGCGTACACTTTGCATTGAATTTCTTTTCAATTCACATCGCATTACTGCGACTTTTATAGTTACATGAACATTCGTTTATTCGTTGCAATCAACTGCAATATTATTGAATTAATTTAACACCAAGTGCCTTTTTACTCCTTCATCATGGAGCTGTACTTTGTACAAGCACGATTATTTTTCGTTTTCTCACATTTTAAACCATTCTCATGGCCAACCTTTTGTTTACTTTCGTTCAAAACTTATACTATTTTCAATTTGGCATTTTCACTTTTGCATGATTTTTAATGAATTTATTTGTAGATTACTTACCACCCTACCTGTAAGTCTTCGCTCCGTGACGTATCATCGCTGAAATTGGACATTTTTGTGTTAGTTTAAAATTATTGTTCCTACCTCCTCATCCTCCTCTTCCTCCATCTGCCCTTGTCCCTCCACCTGCCCAGCGCTTGCTCCATCAGCTTCATCCGCTGCCTCCATCTCAACCTACACAACCAGATACCAGCGCCGTTATTTTAGGTTTACCATCAACCGGATGAGTCATTGGTTAAAAACGACTGAATGCGTAACAAGTGACTGTCTATTTATTCAACCAAGTATTTTACATAGGAATTTCCACTTCAGCAGAGCTGGTTTAATTGGAGCCCTGAATCTGGATAATAACACCAATTAATAATAGTAAAAATACAACTCACACCAAACTTATGGCTTATGGTTTGTTTATGACAAACATGATTAACGGTTCTATAGCGAAAATTACATAACAAAGAATGTTCCTAACATGGAGAGTAAATTTGGTTCTCTCTCTTTGTAGAGCGCATACAATTCACATTAAGGTTACCAAGCATGTAGTCTTCTGTAATGTGTTTATGTACCCTTGATCGTAAGGAGACTATACACTAAACTATACGTTTGGTAACCCTAGCATAAATTATATGCTCTCTATCTCTAGAGAAAATGAATGTTCCTGGGGTCCATTTCTCGAAAGTCCCGATACCTTTTCGGGCCCACAAAGCTATTTTATATGCGCAATGTTTGCATTTAAGACTCAAATTTACTTGGTTTTGAAAGCTGAGCAATAAAATTCTAAGTTGATAAAACAAGTCGGGCTGATACACAGCAAAAAAAGCATTTTTGCAAATGAGTAAAACTGACTCATTTTTGAGTAAAGTCAAAGATTTTACTCGATATGTTGAGTAAGGTTTACTCAAAATATTAGTTAAACTTTTAACCCAACATATTGAGTTGAAACAACTCTTTATCTTGAGTAAATCCAGCGCGGATCCCATTTACTCAAACATACGAGTGAATACTCACTCACTTGGTGAGTAAATCAAACTCAAAACTTTTAACCCAATTTGATGAGTCAAAACAACCCTCTATTTTGAGTAAACTACTTTATCTGAGTCACGTTTACTCAAACTGGAGTAAAAGGGCATTTCGTTTCATCCAAAGACGAGAAAACTGTTCATCCTAGAAACTCTTCAGCTACGCAGGCTTTGCCGCTAGACAACTTCACAGTGCCTTTGTTTCAGAGTTCTATATCAGCCACACTCAGGAGTGTTCCATCAGACAAGTGTTCTCTTGAGGTCTCTCTAAGGTTTTAGATAACTGATAACCTGGACTTGTTTCACACAAGTTAACGAATGTTGCTTGCAAAAGAAAACAAAAAAGGTTCAGTTCAGTTGTGGTATTGCTGTCGTATAAGATAGAATTCATATGCCTTGTATAATCAGTTTATACTGTATATTTTGCATGTAACTTCCATTTTGTTAAAAAAAGTTAATAGTAATACTAATAAGTTAGTTCTAAGTTGTACACTCTGCTGACTAACGGGCCGATTACATGAGCCGGGCTGGCTCGGTAGAAGGACTGGCTCTGTCTGCCGAGATGGCTCTTTAGCCCGGTATTTAATACATGAGGCTGGCCAGCCCGCCTGCGGTTAAATTTAGAAGCTGTCGTGTGAAAAGATGGCTACATCGAAGAGCATGAATCAAGTGTTTTTATTTTCGCTAACCCATTATTTTGGCGTGTCATTTTCAGTTTTACGTAGCTTTATGGTCTGATAAACCTTTATGTGTTATATAGAAAGAGAAATATCGATCTTCTGGTGACCCATTTTGCTCTGAAGCGAAATTTAGTGACAAGAAAGTGTTGGCCCGGCAATCGCGATTACATGGTAAATTTTCATCCCGGCTAGCCGGGATCCCGGCAACGTGATGCCGGGATCCCAGCTCTGACCGGGCTGAAATTTTTCCATGTAATCGCGAAGTTGATTTTTAGTGTGTTTCACAGACGTGCCGAGATCCCGGCAAACCGAGCCAGCCCGGCTAAGCGGGCCAGCCCGCCTCATGTAATCGGCCCTTAATTTGGGGGGTCACCCATTCCGGTGAAGAAATGGTGAACGACTCACGTCTCACTCAGCTCACTCATTCACGTCAAGAGTCACCAACAAGAGCGCTGCTAAACTTCAATCTGCGATGATCAGTGCAGTCCGTTCTGGGTTGGTTACTTTGAACGACTTTAACGGGGTTTTGTTATCTGACATATCACCGAAGAAGTCTTAAGAAAAATATTCTTTGTACGAGTGAGTCAGCTGGAAAACTAATAGTAAATAAAATAAATATAAAGCAAAATAAAAGAAATCAGAGTGTGCAAGCCACGTTGGTCGAGGGGGCTTGGGTACGAATGGATCATGCGCAAAGAGGATCTTTCCCGGCGGGCAGTTCGTAGTCAGTTTTGGCGCCTATTTTGCAATGAGTTTCAAGGGAAGCTGGCTACTCGTTTTCCGTGCTAAAACTTCTCTTTTTTCGAAGGGGTAGCCCGTGAACTAAACCTCCTTTTCGGTTCGCGTTCTCTAGTTAAGCTGTATGCAACATCTTAGTACATATTAATGATCGCTATGTATACGACTGCTTCCGTTCTACAAACATCGTCAAGTCAAGTTTGGCGGCCATATTGGAAGCATCTTCAAAGCTCCGCCAATTTATGAGCTTACGTTTTAGCTGCTCTCGCGGACCCAAAGGTAAGTGAGCTTAAGGTAACAATGTAGACCAGTGCAGGCGTAATTTTTGGATTTACTGAAGATATTATGGGAATATTTTCAGCTTTCTCGTTTCCCCGTTTGCGACTGGAGAGCCCTCATGTTAGATGAATGAATGAAACTCAAATTTAAACTTATGCTTACTTCCAGTTATTTCCAATCTTGCGAAAAAGTAGGACATAAATTCTACTCAATATTGTTATTTTTGTTTTGTACGGACATTACAAATCGTGTTGAAGATGAACATGCACAATTTCACATCTAAAATAAGCTATGGTAGAGTACCTAAAAGATTTCCATGAGTGTTTGAGTAAAGTTCTGGGTTTTATCAGGAAATACTGCATGAAGTATAAAGCACGTGTAATATGCGTAAACAGGTATACTCAACTCCACGAATGGTGTACCTAATCAACAAGAAAAGTATTGAAAAGAAACATTTTTTTTAGGAATCAAGCAAGAACTAGGAGTCAAATCTTTTAGTGACAGTCATGTTTGGAGCCTTAGTTCTGGTCTTTTAGTGCTGTGACCCAGCTATTGAGTAAGGTGGCGTATGCCGCCTTTAACTGGATAACTTGCTGAAGTGTATCTTGACGCTTTTCAGTGAGAACTATGAGACCAGGACAAGGCAGTATAAATTTATGTTGATGCAGTTTCTGTTGTTGTGTAGGGTGGTATTCACCGCCCTTTACTAACACCTCTTTTGAGTGGACTTAAAATCCGCTCATTAAAGGGGAGATACATAAATTTGTACCTGTTCAATTTTATTTTACCCATTCAAAGATAATGCGTCATTATTTCCATAAAAAGGGATGCAGACTGAATACACATGAACTAATAACAGACTTTAACAATAGAGTAGTAGGAGATTGAATAGCTGTCAGTTTCCTCCAAAAATGAGCTTATGCTTATTTCCAGTGTTGTGCAAGAAGTCGGACATAAATTCCCCTCAATGTTGTTACAGAGTATAGACATTACAAATTGTGTTGAAAATGAACATGCACATCTAAAACAAGATCTGAGTTTTATCAGGAAATGTTAAACATGAAGTAAGCACAAGTAATATACATAAAACAGGTCTACTCAATTCCCCAAATGGGAGTCAAATCTTTAAGTGACAATCATGTTTGGAGCCTTAGTTCTGGTCTTTTAGTGCTGTGACCCAGCTATTGAGTAAGGTGGCGTATGCCGCCTTTAACTGGATAACTCGCTAAAGTGTATCTTGACGCTTTTCAGTGAGAACTATGAGGCCAGGACAAGGCAGTATAAATTTATGTTGATGCAGTTTCTGTTGTTGTGTAGGGTGGTATTCACCGCCCTTTACTAACACCTCTTTTGAGTGGACTTAAAATCCGCTCATCAAAGGGGAGATACATAAATTTATTCCTTATCAATTTTATTTTACCCATTCAAAGTTAAGATGATGTATCATTACTTACACTAAAAGGGATGCACCTGAATGCACATGTACTGGTAACAGACTTTAAGTAGGAGATTGAATAGCTGTCAGTTTCCTCCAAAAATAGATTTAAACAATATTTAAGATGAGATTTCAGGTGGAAAAAAAATATATTAATAACAAAACAACATGTTAATGCAAACCTGTTGACCATATGTTTAAAAAGAGGGAACAAGAAAACTAAACTTCTGCCATATGTTATAACTGCATCTCTTTTAAACAGATCCTTGATGTATAAATATATGACCTCAAAGAAATATCATATGGATGTTAAAGGCTCTATTAAATCTAAATCTATGGTGCCCAGCACTTCAGCTTCATGTTAGAAAATAATATTGTTACATTCTTCTTGCCCAAAGACAAAGGTTAATACATTGTACAGCCTGGAGCCTGCTGAGTACTGCAAGTGCAATTGGCTTTCAGAACACACTCATTGTATTCACTTTCTGAAAAATTAAATCCCCTTTTCAGCCTCCAGTGAAAGTAATATCTTAGACAGGAAATAATAACAATGAATGCTAGGATAGGAAAGTAATATTACATGTACATGTATGTCTATTCAATTAAAGGTAACCAGGCTCTTCTAACGTTTTGCTACAGCCCATGAGGTTATAAATTGCAAGTAAAAAAAGGTTGTTTTTGTTGTTTTGTGCAAGAAGTCAGACATAAATTCCCCTCAATGTTGTTACAGAGTATAGACATTACACAATTGAAAATTAACATGCACATCTAAAACAAGATCTGACTTTTATCAGGAAATGCTAAACATGAAGTAAGCATAAGTAATATACATAAAACAGGTCTACTCAATTCCCCAAATGGGAGTCAAATCTTTAAGTGACAATCATGTTTGGAGCCTTAGTTCTGGTCTTTTAGTGCTGTGACCCAGCTATTGAGTAAGGTGGCATATGCCGCCTTTAACTGGATAACTCGCTAAAGTGTGTCTTGACGCTTTTCAGTGAGAACTATGAGGCCAGGACAAGGCAGTATAAATTTATGTTGATGCAGTTTCTGTTGTTGTGTAGGGTGGTATTCACCGCCCTTTACTAACACCTCTTTTGAGTGGACTTAAAATCCGCTCATCAAAGGGGAGATACATAAATTTATACCTTATCAATTTTATTTTACCCATTCAAAGTTAAGATGATGTATCATTACTTACACTAAAAGGGATGCACCTGAATGCACATGTACTGGTAACAGACTTTAAGTAGGAGATTGAATAGCTGTCAGTTTCCTCCAAAAATAGATTTAAACAATATTTAAGATGAGATTTCAGGTGGAAAAAAAATATATTAATAACAAAACAACATGTTAATGCAAACCTGTTGACCATATGTTTAAAAAGAGGGAACAAGAAAACTAAACTTCTGCCATATGTTATAACTGCATCTCTTTTAAACAGATCCTTGATGTATAAATATATGACCTCAAAGAAATATCATATGGATGTTAAAGGCTCTATTAAATCTAAATCTATGGTGCCCAGCACTTCAGCTTCATGTTAGAAAATAATATTGTTACATTCTTCTTGCCCAAAGACAAAGGTTAATACATATTTGTAGCCTGGAGCCTGCTGAGTACTGCAAGTGCAATTGGCTTTCAGAACACACTCATTGTATTCACTTTCTGAAAAATTAAATCCCCTTTTCAGCCTCCAGTGAAAGTAATATCTTAGACAGGAAATAGAAACAATGAATGCTAGGATAGGAAAGTAGTATTACATGTACATGTATGTCTATTCAATTAAAGGTAATCAGGCTCTTCTAACGTTTTGCTACAGCCCATGAGGTTATAAATTGCAAGTAAAAAAGGTTGTTTTGTTAAGGTACACAATAAGAATTATTTAGCATTATCAAAATGTGCTTGCCAAACTGTGCAAGTTATGAACAATTTGTACTCATTCTAAAGGATTTATGCTCACATTGGTGAGTTGGTGAGTGCTAACTTCCAACTCTCTTGTTTTAGAAAGTGTTAGATAGAAGTACAGGTGGTTGAACAGTAGAGTAGACCCATGAGTACAGGAACTTTTGAAGTTACGCTGTAAAATAACGAAAAGAGCTTCTATTCCACTCTGTGTATCTGTAAAAGGTACAATGTAATAATATTGATATGGATGTTTATATTTTTTTGTCTTTAACAGGATGAAAGCAGTTCAAAACATTCCAGTGAGTATGTGTTTCTATCATATTTGTTACATAACAGTGTACACCACTCCCTTGGGGTAGGGCTGATGATTTGTTAGAAACTGTAAATTTATATCAAACTTTAACTAGTAATAAGTTTTGGTCTTGTGCAGCTGATGACCATATACATGTAGTATCATGTTATGTTTTACACAACATGAAGTTTCAAAAGAAGGCTCAAGAGAACAGACATCATGCACCAAGATGTCAACAAGTGTGAACATTTCAGAAGGTTTTCTGTTTATATTCTGTGTTGTTAAATTGTGACTTTCACAATGTCAAACCCCTCAAAATATTAAAAGTCAAAAGTTTTTTTTTTGTAAGAGAGGTTAAGGCCCATCGCCCACAATGCTGCGACACATCCGGGACTTAAATGTGTACCCAGCCCAAACTGATTCAAATACAATAAGGCTAGTAGACAGCCAGAGAATAGAGAAAATGACCTAAAAATGCCCAACAGCGCGTGCATTTTCGAGATTACACGCTAACTAGGTTTATTTTGTGCTAGTTAGCATACGGCTTTTACAGAAGATACAGTGTACATTAATGAAATGAATGAGACCTTTCTCGACTTTTTACCACTTGTGAAACTGGTAGTGAAATTTAGTCAAAGTTTGTCCATTTGAGCGTTCTGTTTGTTTGAGAAAACACAATGTATACATTTCAAGGCTGAATATTTGTCTAATTAATTGCTTAACTTCTGACTTAGCATAGCACTTTGATTGTTATGTGTTCATGGAAGCTTTCTGCAAAATTTCATAGAAAAATAATGATTTAAAGTGCGAGCGAAATCCAACTTTCATAGTTTCTACTGAAATTTTCGGTTTCCCTCTTCGAAGAGACTCGCATAACAACACAACGAACTCGCTTTGAATTTCCCGCAAAAATCCAAATTTGAATAATTATTTACGTAAACAACAGAATGTTAATTCCCACAGGAGTAATTATTGGCGTGGGTCAGCTTGAGGTAGGGGCTTGTTCATTTATGATCATACGACAAAGACAAAGTATGCCTTGTTTATTTCAGTTTTCTCTTTGTCGTCCTTCACTGATAACATTCAGATTTACTTAGGACTGCAGTTAAGCGGTGCTGAGAGAGCAAGCGTAAAATACAAGCAAGCAAGACATTTAAATGACGTGAGTCATAATTTTTCGCGCACCTCTAATCGTACTGGTGTGATTCGCAATGAAGCTCGCTAGACAAAAACAAAGCTGCAGACAGACAGGCCAAGGCAGTAGTTTTTTTTGCGTTAGGCATGGCTAACCTTTCGCGCTCGTTTCAAGCTTGCTAGCCAACACACAGACCGACACAGTTTGGTGCTCCTCTCGTGGCGGGCAAGTAATGCTTCGCGCCGGTCTCAACCGCCTTTAAAACTGCTTGAACTGCATGTAGCTATTTTAGATAACGTTTAGGCAGTCTATAGAGTTATTAAAAAAATTGCTCACGAACTCTTTGATTAATCTCACCAGTCAATACGTTTGAATAGGGGGCGCAGCCTAATTAGAGCACTATTCCCAAAGCCTAGTCTGTTGACCAATCACAGCCGACTAGTTCTCTAAACATGCAAATTATTATGCTGCGTGCTCTGAAATCAGGCGCTGTAAGTGCATGTTGCAAAGACAATAGCATTGTGGGCGATGCTCAATTAATCTTGGATTCGTGTTAATCAGCTTTCAAACAACTGTGCATTGGTTATTCCTTCTTTATAGTATATCAATGTGTTTATTTTGATGCCTTTAATTGAAGGGCTGAGAGCATAACCAGCCATTCAGATGTAAGGTCAGTTTTCGCTCTTGGTCAGCTTTGCCTCTTTTCTTACATTTGTGGCCTATAATCTGTTCCCAAAACACTGTCCTGTACTATTTTTAAACATTTGGCCATCATTTCAGTAAAAACCCCTCGAGCAGGTATTTTTTCTTGAATGCGTGATGCTTCACTGCTCTTCTGTTTTTTTTTTTCACAAAACATTAGATATCGCAAACAACTTGACTGTTTTGTCGAAAATGATGGGTAAAACTGGCCAAAAAGTATGGGGTAATGTTTTGGCAACAGGTTGAAGATAGGCCACATGCAAAAAAGTAGGCAAAACTGAGCATGAGCAAAAATGATAGGTGACCTTATATCCAGCATACAGTTGGCCTCATCTTACCCGTTTCGATCTTCCTCGGTATTCAAACTAACTCCAATTGACTTACCACCCTGTTATTTTCTTTCCAGGAAAACACTAAAACTTAAAAGCAAGTGGCATTGGGAAGGGCACAACCATTCCCATTTATCATGATGGAAGGATCCCTGCATGTAAATGCCCCTGGAGAGCTGCACTTGGCTGCCAAAAAGGAGATCCTGTGTGCTTGTAGTGGAAACTTTGTAAAATGCAACTCTTGGGCTGCTAGCTTCTGTTATGTGTTGATGTATAGCTACCCAGTTGCATTAAATAATATATAATTTTGTACTTGCAGAAATGCATACATGTATTACAAATCAGTTGAGGCAGGCTGTGACAAATATGAGCTATGCCAAGCAAAAAGGGACCTTGTGGCAAGTGGTCTATAATTGTCATACATCTACATGCCATACATGTTCATATACAATTACAGGCAATTTTAAATTTGGCTTCCAATTTTACAGCTCACAGAAATGAATTTTTTTAAAAACTGTCATTACTCTGAGCAAAATCAATGATCAGAGCTCAAGATCTGATAAATAATGCCTATACCTCAATCAACACGGACCAATTTTGACATAATGTTCCTTTTCACTTTCCATATGAAGATTTAGCCAAAATAAAGTTACATTTCACTGAAAAAAAATGTCATACATGTAAGCAACTCCCTTGATTAAGCGCTCCCCTTTGAATAAGCATCCTTCCCCTCCCCCTTTTTTGGCCGAAATTTTCAATAAGCATGCAGGCCCTTATTCCGGAAAATATGGTTTAAATACGATGTCAGGCAACCAAGCTCTTTGATTCCCATTGCCTCCAGAAATAGTTACATTCTACTGCAAGGAGATGATTTAGCTCTGTTAAACAGATTGAACCCCTTTAAGTAAAATAGAGTTTAAATAGAGCTGTCTCGTTTTAAGCTAACTAGTATGATTCCCTTTGTGCTTTGTATTGTTTGTGTTTCAGTACACAAAGTTCCTTATGTAGACTACTCTTCTTGGCAGGCTTTTTGAAGAGCCTCACCAGTTATTAAAACATGCAGTACTCTTTTCAGAAAGATTCAGTTAACAAAACTTTTTTTTGCACATCATGATGTTACTTGGTGTAGAAATTAATTTTATTGTATACATGCCAGTTCTTGATTATTTTATACTAAAGAATTCTAAAGAATTGGGCACAGTGTTGTTGCATTACTGTTTTGCAGTAATTATGAACTGATCTTGTGCAGATAATTTTACAGTTTGTGTACAGTATGAGCTACAGTTTGTCGTGAGTTGCATTTATTCAATAAACGCGTAAACCAGGAATTACACCGTATGTTGAGTACAGTTAACTCATGTTCTGAGTAAACTGTCATTTTACTCAAAATAAGGAGTCATTGTGGATTCATTTCACCTGAGTGCCTTTACTCTGTATATTGAGTAAATTTTACTCATATGTTGAGTGAAGTAAACTCACATATGAGTATTTTTTACTCGCTCGTTTGAGTACATGTTACTCAACATAGATCGTTCACTTTACTCAATATTTGGTGTCATTGTGGATTCAACGTTTTACTCAATATTTTGGGTAGTGTTTACTCAACTTTTTTTGCTGTGTATGCGGGCTAAAAACTACGTCAACGCTCTATAGATTTTGATTTTAATTCTACGCCAACGTTCTATAGAGTTTGATTTTAATTTATAGCTCCGGGCCCGACAAGTTAGCAGGACTTTCGAGAAATGGGCCCCAGGTGTGACAAGTACATTAATGCTGGTTTCCAAGCTTGACCTGCATAAAAAATAATTAAACGGGCAATATTTCTGGTTCCCTTGCAAGACTTACATGAGACTTTTTATTCTCTACTAAAAACAAACTGGAAAATTTCAAGTACATACAGCTTCAGTGAGGACCTTTGACATCAAAATCTACTTCAAAACAAAAATTAATGCCAGTATTTTTATTTATTAAAATGGTAGAAAAGTTCCTTGTCCATACAATAAAATGCATCTATAAACAAAATAAAGCGTATAATATACATCCAAGTTGCTCCCTTAATAAGGATGATGTCAAATCAGCATTACTGCCATAAGATAACTTACATCACCGAAGTGTCTGAGTCACATAATGTTTTGATGTGCTTCACAGAACTTCAGGAACAGGAAAATGGTCAGATCTTTCAGCATTTTATTGTAAGGGGAAGGTAAAGAAAGCCAAGCACTATTCTTTTTTTTTTCTTAAATAACAGCTCAAGTAATTAACGTGCACAAACCTCAGTAATAACAGCATCTTGGAGCAGAGATCGCACATCAAGCCTCAGATGATGGGCAGGTGTCTCCTCCCACTCGGCTACCATCTGACAGTGAACAAACAAGCACGTAAACAAACATACAAAAACATATAAATAAACAGTTTTTCATAATCAGATGAGTTTTTGGTTGAAAAATATTGAACCCTTTAAGCCCTAACAGTGACGAAAATGTAGTTTCTCCTTGCATTATCAATACTTGTTTAAACATTCAACTGATGAGAATAAAGAAACTGATCACAAAGGATAAGATGTCTTGATATTTAGACAAATTCTCCTTACTAGTTTCATAAGAAATGTATGGAGAACAGTAAGGAGAATATGCATTTTTATATCAGGGCTTAAAGGGTTAAACTGTAACACAACTTTCACCCAAAGTTGTACAAAGAAAACTAACCTTGTTGATTTCTTCAAAGGTGCGATTATGACTGTTCCTCTTTGCACACGCATGGGCGTCGGCCATTAACTCGGCAACATAAACCTGTGGATTACAATACATCACACAATGTTGCTATTACTTAAAGAAGTGGTGAAAATAATACAACGTAAGGAATAAAATTAAGGAGGCTCACCTCAAAACCCTTCTGCTTTGCATGACTCCAATATTTCTCAAAATGTTCAACCTATAGAATTAAAAATAAAAGTTGGGATGCAATATGTTTTGGTTTACACTTCAACGGGACCAGATATGATGAGCTAGAAAACGTCAGGTGGACCCAAACAAATTGTTGAGTTTCCCAACAAATTACCATGCATACGTGCATACTGCATTTCCCCTTTTAGAACTTTCCCTCAATTATTTTCTTTTGAAACCTAATGTTAGTTGGTATAATCATAAACTGTATCAAGCACTATTTGTTGCCAAGATATCATATGCTTGTTAATAGAGATACATGTTGATTGGGCTGGATGGAAAATAATAACTGCAATAGTGATATATTTAACAATTATTCTACGAGGGCGCGCTGGATATCGAATGATAGATAACCAACGAGGCGCGTAGCGCCGAGTTGGTTATAATCATTTGATATCCAGCAAGCCCGAGTAGAATAATTGTTTTATTAAAAACTTAACCACTATAAAAAAAATCAAGAAAGAACGGGAAAAATGAGAAAAGAAATTTAAACGGAACAAGAATCGCTCACATGACTAAACGAAAAAGGCGCCAAAACCTTGCGAAGTGTTGCAGCGTTTCATTGCAAAGCTGAATGAATCAATGAAAACTGCTCGAAAGTGAACAAAGTAGCACAAGTGTTGGAAAGACATCTTATAATTATTGGCTCTGAAATATGGTACATGTTTGATTTTTCCTGAAACATTGTTGTTATCATCGTTCAAAGCGGATTGAAGCTGTACAATTTCACCATATTAGCTGCTGAAGTTGAAACTGAACAAGTTTGTAATCTGTTCGCACAACGGAGCCATGTGCGTGTTTCATCGAACTGAAGACAGAACAAATTTCAGTGAACTTGAAGAGGTAATTTCCATGCAGCTCAGAAGCAAGATTACTGTAGTGAGGAACATTAGAAGTCTCCATCATAGTTTGTTAAATGCAAAGTGCAAAATGCAGTTGTTCTCGGTTTAGAGGTTGCGGACGGAACGGTAAGCTTAACAACAACATTCAAACAACCGGAAAAGCGATTCAACTCCGTTTACATGGCATCCGATTTCTATCTGAGCATTTGGACCTGTTAGAATACAGAACTACAGCGAGTGCAGGTAAACCAGTGTCAATTTTGCGTGTTAAGGGCGAAAAAAATCTCGCCCTTCCTTCCTTCTTGGCTGTTTGCCGCTGTATTTTTTTCTAGTACTTGTATAGACGTCCGCTTCATGATTTTCGCACCGACTTGCCATGAATGTGTGATAGTTTTTATTAAATGCTCCTGTCCCATTTCACTGTGTTTTATTTTATGTCTTGTCTTGATATTTTGAAGTGGAAAGCTTTCCTGATAAAAACCTACCGTGTTCAATTTCAATGATCGACGTGACGATCGATAAAAGAAATTAATTGTAAACACGACGCTTAATGCTTAAATTTCTATTTCTGCACAGTTTCTTCAAACAATTTTGACTTGTGTTAGACGACGCTGTTGGTAATGCTTGTTGGTGACGATGTTGGAATTTCTGCTTAATTTGAATTCGCTGCCAAGTGATTTTTCTCGTCCATTTTTCTCGTCGGGTTGCTCGCGAGGAAAAAACTTTCAGCTCACTTTGTTATTGAGTGTTCATTGACCACATTTGTCGCAGCAGGTATATGAGCTGATAGCCTAGCTCTGTTCAGCCAATCAAAATGCTAGAAATCCAATATACCTAGTCCAGTTTTTAATAAATCTTATTAGATGTTTTGGTGTGAAGAATTGCGGTATATTTTTACGAGTTGTGCTGTATTTTGTGGGTGAGTCAAAATACAAACAACGAGTAAAAATATACAGCAATACTTCACGCTAAAACATCTAATAAGAGAGTTATTATCCAACTTAACTTTTTTCAAGCTTTTTCAGTAACTTGAAAGAAAACTGCAAGTGTAACAGGATGAGCACGCGCATGGTACCGTACAATAACCAACTGTACAATATCGTGGGATATCTGTACTCATTTTGCGCACTTTCTGTACAAATGTTAATAAAATACTTTCGGGCAATAAAAGTAAATTGTGGTAAACGTACATAGTTACACAGTAACATATTTACATCAATTACATAGTAACAAAGTAATAGACAAAGAGATTTTCATGCAGTACACAGCTTTTGGGTTTTGGTCATGGATCGTGACCTTACACCAAATATCTGTTGTCTGGCCTTCCTTCTCAGTCAATAAGTACAGTGTATATGGCATTTCATAAAAAAGTATGCACGGAGCATTCATAACCAAGACTTACCTTGTCATGAATGGCATCCACAATGACAACAGGAAAGAAGCCATCCTCAAGAGTTTTAGTGAAAGATTTGAACAAACTGCTTCTGTAAGCCTCTTCCATCTCTTGTTCGTAGACATACTCTGTTACCTGTGAAAATGGAATTAAAGAGACACTGTCACCAATATTTAAGATAATTTTGAAAAGCTACCAAACATATTCTAATAAGCAGAAACCCAAAAATACAGGTCGAGTTTCATTGAAAACTACTCTACCAGTTCTCTGAGACTATAATTTAGTGTTTGGCTGTGGATCGCTAGGATGGAAATGGTTGCAACTTGAAAACATCAGGCTGATGTTTTCAAGTTTTTCCTTTGTTTCGTAGAAAATCACCAGTAACTGACTATGGGCTATTCTCCCTTTGATTGATCATTTGATTTCCTTTTCTTGACGTTCTAGAGGTATACACCTTATTCCAAATGGCGAAAAATACATTACTCTTTTGTCTCAAGGTTGATTCCCACTGTTGCGTAAATTTTACGTGCGTACAGGCGTGAATTTAACGTAAAAAGTTGAAAACTTTCAACTTTTTACGTTGGCTTTGTTTATAACTGTTCCTAAAACAAAGCTGGGAAAAGGCGTCTGCTCTTTCCGGCAATGTTAGGTCCAAACCCTGAGAATTTCATATCAGGACTCTCAAAACGTTTATCAACCAGCATCCTGAACGGTATTCCCCAGTTGCCTGGGGCTAATGCATTTATTCGTTGGGCTACAGATTGTACATTTTTTTCCGTCACTTTCCAACAGGCAAGGAACACTGCCTGGTCTTTAAGATAAAGTGAGGCTCATAAGAAAGACCTTTATGCAGGTTCATCATGGACCCAACCTGCCTAAAAAGCAAACTTGAAAATTGGTCTTGTTTGCATTTTGCGTGAATACTACTAGTCTCCTTCGCATTCTATGGCGGTAGAAAGAATTTCATGACAGCCCAAATACCTGATACCCTGTTTTCCTATAATATATATCGGAATCACAACTCATCAACAACAGTCCTACAATGCATTCAGCACTTTACTCACATGGGCAATAACACTACACAAACTGTAACACTAGACAACTGTATTTACAATCAAATTGCAACTTGCAACAGTCTTTCAAAGCACTGACAAGTTTTCATACCTTCTTCTTGACTTTCTTTCCAGTGTCTGGATCTTTTTCCACTTTCTCCACTTCCATTAAAAAGTAGTCATCCAAAGCCAAGATTCTTGGTGCATGTGCTCCATGGGACACTTCCTTGTCCTAACATGAAGAGTCAAAAGACAGTCAAGGGTGCATCTTTCCACGTGTATTGAACACTATTGATCCCCAAGACACTGCAAATGAGTTTTATCTCACCTTAATCAGCCTGGCCACGTGTGTTTTACCACTCCCTGGAGGCCCTCGGAGAATGATTACAATCTGCAACAAAGTCGTTTGTACCTTAGCAAAAAGTTCAAAATTTTGCACAATTTTTAACTACATACAGGATAACATATGAATTACTTGGCTGGTTATTTTAACTGTTTGTGCTTAACTTAAGTTGCTAGAAAAAGTGGTGGCTATCAACATCAGAACTCTTTATAAATTATCAATTTTGATATGATAAGAAATACCAACATTGTTAGGCACAACCCAATCTCCACATGTACACATGCACTCTTGATGTGGGTGGACATCTAACACTACTTTTTAACCTTCCAAAAGCAGACATCTCTTCAAGGAGGACATTCAGTCATAATCCAAGCACACACAAACACTGCATTCATCACCTCCCATAAGCGGGCACCTCTTCTAAAAAGACACTCAGTTAGGGCCCAAGCCACACACAAACACTGCATTTATCAACTCCCATAAGCAGGCACCTCTTCTAAAAGGACACTCAGTTAGGGCCCAAGCCACACACAAACACTGCATTTATCAACTCCCATAAGCAGGCACCTCTTCTAAGAGGACACTCAGTTAGGGCCCAAGCCACACACAAACACTGCATTTATCAACTCCCATAAGCAGGCACCTCTTCTAAGAGGACACTCAGTTAGGGCCCAAGCCACACACAAACACTAACTTTCTCACTGCTCATGCACTAAGAACTCTCTCAAATGGACACTTGAATGTGTTCCTATGTAATGTCCACTATTGGAAGGTGTCATCGTATGTAAAAATAAACCAATAACACAAAATTTAAGCATTTCCAAGCAGAGCATAAAGAGCCATTGTCACTCAAAGTGCTTTGCGCGTCGAGGTACATTTTTCATATATGAAAAAACTGCCATTTTCTTGATTGTTGTGAAGTCTGATTTGTATCTTCTTCCATCGCTGCTGTTAGTGATCTGAAAGCACTTGTGTGAATTTTGAGTTGACATTTAAGTGTCGTCGTATCGATTTCATTGTATATTTTTTAATTCTGAAGTGTTTTTGTAGTGGAGAAATCTTTAGTTTGCATGCTTCACAGGGTTCAGGAAAGCTGAGGCAAAGGCCGAGACTTCCGTGCTCTGCCAAAGTTGTACGGTTGAAGGAGTCCGTGTATAAGTAACGGAGGGAAAGAAGAACATCTACGGGTTTCAGCAATACTACTGTCAGTGCCTTTGTATCTCGCTGCCACAAAATAACAGTAGCTACGGGCCTGCTCCAAAATAATGCTTATCAGTGATCACGAGCTTGTGCGGTTTTGATTAATTATTCCTTGTTTTCACCATCTGTTTCTGTTTTATTTTTGCAAGGAGTGTGAGTGGCTATTCTGGTTTCGTGTCCATCGACATCAGTCAATGCGATCGATCAAGCAATCAATCCATCAGACGCTGTAATAGATCCATTTATACACCTTGATTGCACAGTCAGATCTTGAGTAGTTTTCTCCGGTGACATCTAGCAATGAAGACCTCAATATTCTTACAACTTGTTTTTGTCTTATTTTTATATCGAGTGGAAGTGGCTGATCTGGTTTCACGTCCATCAAAAGTGTTCGATCGGGCACTATAATACCCGTTGACTATAATGTCAGATCTAGAGTTGTTTTCTCTAGTAACATATTTTCAGAGGCAACTACTGTACATATCAGCTCACTGGAAGGCCAGTGCAGCACAGTATAATATGCAAAAAGTCCAGTAAACGTGCCAGCCAAATGCTAGAAACTGTTTCAAAACAAAAACACAAGCACGCAAAGCACTTTGGAAGACACTGGCTCTTTAAAGCTCAACAAACTGCTCTAATTCACTGTTGAACAATAACATTAATTTCAAAAAATGATAAACCTTTGAAAACATCAATGCATTCCCCAACAAGCCCTTTAAATGTTTACTAAACATACCCGGTCAGGCCTAGATTCACGTCCTGGAGGGTCCAAAATACTCTCAACAGGAACAGTCTCTGGCTTTTTCTCAATTCTTGGTGGCTCACTAGGGAGACCAGCCTCTTCAGGGTGGGGTGGGTAACCAGCAGAGCCATGTACAGCAGGGTCCTCGGGGTAGGGAGGTTTGTCTCGGTAGTAATCATCATATGGGGGTCTTCTATCTGGAGCGCCTCGCTCATCGTACCACCTGTTTATACCAAGAAATGTCACTAGAAGTTATTTGCTTGACAAATATGAAAATTCTGAGTTAACCCTCTCTTTTTACTATGGTCTGCACTCATCCCAAACAAATCACAAATAAATGCTCATGACTGTATTTGATTTCAAGTGATATTAATTTTAAACATCCTATCTAAAAGAAGTAGGACAGGAATCCCTTGTAATGTTATGCACTGACATTTGATTGAATACACTTTACTGACAAGCACTACTTGTACATGCAACAGAGCTCAAGATGAACCAGCTTTCTCTATATCAATAACAAGTCTATTTCACCAAAACAGCCTCTTTTCATGCCCTTTTTATGGAGAAGGAAAAAAACCAACTAACAAAGCAAATCATTAAACCAAAACCACACCTGTCATCTGGAACCCTTCTTCCATCTCTTTCCCACTCTCTAGGGTGGTCAGGGGGCAAGCGCTCTGGATAGTCCCAATGGCGTGGGGGTGATCTTTCCCATCGATCATCTAGATGACGAGGTTCTCTTAATCTCTCTTCACCAGGAGGTCTTCTCCCTAGAAAAACAGTTCAAAGAGTGTTATTCTTGGTTAATAAATTTACTGAATACAATGTAAAGCAGTAATGCCTGCTCCAAAGAAACACTCTGGATAACTTCCAACAACTGTGTTTGACTTCCTTGGTCAAGAATGTGTCAAAAAGAGTCCAAGCAAAGAATGGTTATCAGTGACTTCGAATAAAATTACAGGTAGATGCAGCAACATGTAATAAATGAATAGAAAAAGGAAACTAAAAAGGTTTGCCAATTGTTGCACAGATAGAGGTTGGGCACAGGGAACCAAAGAAGCCTGCATTTCATTTGGCACTTTATCTGCAACTGCTTTAGTTAGCAGGCCACTGGCGGTGTGACCAGCTGTATTAATTATTGTCATTAATATACTGCAATTTTATCTGGACAATGTAATTTACAATTTAGGATCATGCAATCATGCACTTTGGGAAACAGATTCAAACTTTGGGGCTGGGTCTGGATGTGGCAAGAGGTAACAAGTGGATGGCTAAGAGTCCCTTGGACTACCTCATGCATTAAAACTCTAAATATCAAAGATCACTTATTCATCCATGGTTACATCAACAAAGTAATAACTTGGTTTATAAACAGAATTGACAAAACTCACAGTCTCCCCTATCCCAGTCCCATGGAGGTGGTCTTCCTCGGTCATCAGAGAAATCCATATCGCGAGGTGGAGGGAGAGGACGACCAAATCGATCAAATTCTTCAGGTGGGGGTGGAGGCCTTCCTCTAAAGTCACGCCCAGAGGGAGACCGTGCTCCTCTCTGATGATCCACGGGAGGCCAAGGGGGTGGAGATAGGGGTCGTGGATGGTCCCCTGGGGGCCACGGAGGTGGAGATAGGGGTCTACCCCTGTCATCCTCATGAAATGGGGGTCTTCCTCTTCCACCTCTTTCCCTGGGAGACAAAGGTCTACCAGGTGGACCACGATGTCGTTCCCATGCCTGCTCATCCATTTCACCTCTTGAAAAAGGTGCCCATCTTTCTCTTTCACCCCTTGGAGGAGGTGGCCAACGATCTCTACCACCTCTTGGTGGAAATGGAGAATCACGCTCATCCCTTGGGAATGGTGGCCAGTCCCTTTCATCTCTTGGAAATGGTGGCCGATCCCAGTCATCTCTTGGAAATGGAGGCCTGTCTCTCTCATCTCTTGGAAATGGTGGCCGATCTCGTTCACCTCTTGGAAATGGTGGCCTATCTTTCTCATCTCTTGGAAATGGGGGCCTGTCTCTCTCATTTCTTGGAAATGGTGGCCGATCCCGCTCATCTCTTGGAAATGGTGGCCTATCTTTCTCATCTCTTGGAAATGGTGGCCTATCTTTCTCATCTCTTGGAAATGGTGGTCTGTCTGTGTCATCTCTTGGAAATGGTGGTCTGTCTGTGTCATCTCTTGGAAATGGTGGCTTGCCTTTCTCTGGTGTTTTCTCACATGGTTCTTTTTGAGTTTGTTCGTCCTGTTGGGCCTGTTCGTTTTTAGACAAAGGATCTCTGGTCACTGCTTCAGGCAGCTTGTGATCCCCTTCATCCTTTGATGTAGATGGCCCTGCTTCTCTCTCATCTCGGAATGGTGGTCGATTGTCATCTCTACCCCTTGGAAAAGGTGGTCTTTCATCCCAACCATCTCTTGGAAATGGAGGTCTGCCCCTTTCATCCCGTGGAAATGGAGGTCTATCCCTTTCCTCCTGTGGAAAGGGAGGTCTGTCCCTTTCATCTCTTGGGAAAGGAGGTCTTCTGTCCCTTTCATCACTTGGGTATGGGGGTCTTCCATCATGTTCATCCCACCACGGAGGCCTCCTGCCTCGTTCATCTGGAGGGAAAGGTGGTCTTCTGCCATGTTCATCAGGAAAAGGTGGCCTTCTGTCTCTCTCATGTCTTGCAGGACCAAACTCCCTCTCATCTCTTGGGAAAGGAGGTCTTGAGTCCCATTCATGCCTTTCATGAGGTGGCCTCCAATCTTTCTGGTCCAATTGTCCTTCTTTCTCACCTTCTCTTGGCACTGGTGGCCTCCCTCCGTCGGTGGGAGGTTGCTCCCCACCCTCCCATCTTGGGAACCTCTCCCTAGCTGGTGGCCAATCAGACTCCTGCGAAGGTTTCTCTCTTTGCCAAGACCCTGCAGCACTGCTCCGCTCCTCCTGATGGTGACCCCAGTCTTCTCCATGACCCCATTGATGGTCACGCTGTTGCCAATCTTCACCAGGCTTGCTGCCTTGTTCGGCTGCAGCCTGGGCGCTGTCAATGGGAACCGAATCTGCTTCTTTGATGACTTCTGCCGTGTCTCCTTCTTTGTACTGTTCACCTTCAATCTCCATGTACTCCTCTTGAGAAGCCTTAAGGAAAAAAATAAAATAAAAGCAAAAGCTTTCTTACTTCTTAGTAACACCATTAATTCTCTCTAAGTTTTGGTTGAAAACACCAGCTTCCAGTGCTGGAAATAACAAGCAGAAAAAGGACATAGTCCACCAAATTTTTGAAGTATGCATTTCATTTTAAAATGTGCATTGACACCATGTCTATGCACAAATTCAAATGACTCAATATTTTGCCTTTAGGATCTTGCACTCACAATTAAAAACATGCAAAATTAGACTTCATACTGCTCCATCTTTTGCTTTGCCAAAAAAAACACTCTCTCAGCTTAAGTTAACTTGAAAAAGGTTTTGTGAATCGAAATCACCTCATTATTTATTGACAAAACTTTAGAGAAGCCCAAATAAAGGCCAACTAAGTAATACGTTCAATGCTAATGCTAACCCTGGATAGCTGAATGGTACTTCAAACAATTAACCCAGGAAATTAAAGCGTAGAAAATAACTATTTCCCTAGTTTGGATTTCAAACTTGTCTAACAGTTGCTTGTGTTTACCTCATAATTGGTATCCTGGTAAATACTGTCTTCAGGCTGATAACTACTGCCACCTACAATAAAAATGCATTTAGAATGTACTACAAAAGAAAATGTTGGTTTAAGTGGGCTCTTATTGGTGACCATTGGTTAGTTGCTTCAACACATTTCAAAACCTACATTTACTGTAGTCTGTGAAAGGTCAACGCGAAAATCAGGAACAAAAACAAAGAACAAGGAAATTTGCCAGGCTTGATAACCATAATCATATTAATTTTTGGTTCTCTACCATCCTACAAATCAAACATGGACAACGGAAAGCAAAATAATATATGGGACAGTGAACAACCTTGATACCAACGTCCTGTCAAACTGTTTTGTAGCAATAGGCAAATTAATTTGAGTAGTAGGCAGCTGGGTTGGCCTGCCCAAATGAAGGAAGCAGCAAATAACCAACTACAGGTTGCAAAACTGCCAGCTGATGGCACATTTTAGCATGGCTGTACCACACTAACCCTTTAAGCACTAACAGTGACGAAAATGAAATTTCTCTTTACGTTATTACGACTTGTTCAAACAGTCAAGTGATGAGAATAAAGAAAGTGGTCAGCAAGGATGAGATGTCTTGATATTTAGACAAATTCTCCTTAGTAGTTCCATAAGAAATGTATAGAGAACAGTAAGGAGAATATTCATTTTTATCTCGGGGCTTCAAGGGTTAAGGGATAGTGCAGTGCTTTGCGTTGTACAGGTTACAACTGCAATGTACCTACCTGTGACAGTGTCATCTTCTGTTTTGGCAGGTACCACTGGCATTTCGTTATCTCCTATACCAGGAATCTGGTCTCCTCTTGATGAGAACTGTGACAAGCTGCCGCTGTAAGAATCTGGCTCCTCTGCATATGCATCTAATTCTAACATGAAAGGAAAACCAATAACAGGTAAGTGTTTACATTGCAATGCCCTGTTCATAAACTTCCCTACTACATGTACTTCTTCTGAACAGCCACAAGTTAAAAAATTCAAATCATTACTTCACCAATATACAATTTGGCTTGAAAGTGCTAGTAATTTGCCACATTTCTAATCGACCAGTTTAAGCGAACATAAGTTGAAATATGTCGCTTGCTGGAGGAAACCGTACACTAACTCTTCTATAAATTACTACAAAAAGCCACGTGTCGCTAATAAAATTTCGCAAAACATCTGAAGTGTGCCGTATTAGACGAAAACAACAAACATCATACAAACATCAATCATAATCTACTTCAAGTTGGTAAAGCATGTCGTAAATGTAAACAAAAACAACAAACATTTCCACAGCTGATCTGTCCTAGGCCTTGAAAAACGAAGATATGTAGCATGCTATGGAATTAGAACACTCACAAACTCAAAGATATTTGCGAAAAAGAAAATCACAAAGACAAAATACATTGTTTTTTCGTCTGTTTGCTGCGAGACAGCACAAAATTAATTGGTGTCACGTAGGATTATCGTTCGTAATTTATGCCAAGATTGCCACTTCAGTGATTCTTGCACTACGCAATTCGCGTATGTGCGATGCGAATTGTGTAGCGCACAACACAATTCATGTAGCGTGCAAAACGAGACGCGACTGGTAACTTTCCTTTGAGCAGTACTGTCTTTGGCTTGAAAGTGCTAGTAATTTGCCACTCGGTAAAAGAGTGGGGTCTACGACTGCATTAAAAATATCACAGAAATGAAGTAACTATGACAAAACATGAAATAGCATGTCAGAATTAGTAGTCTTGGCAAGTTAGAGAAAGTATAGATGAAAAGTCAACAAACTAGATGTTTTCAAATATGGAACATCTCAAACAAACATCTTTGTTTTGAAAAGCTTGTACCCTACGCCCACACAAATCCTCTAACATGACACACTCTTAGATATGGAGTCATTTACTTGCTGTTCAATTTCAGGATTAGTTCCAAACTTGGCAGGATTATCACTTTTGAGGTGCTTTACACACCCTTTGCAAAATAGCTTCCAAAATACAGTTGTAGTGTTCTCCTATGTGCATTCAATTTAGCCTTGCCAACCTCCCTAGAATGTAAATATTCTATAGAATTACTAACTCAAAAACAAACTTAGTGTTGATACTTGAATGCACATAAAATACATGTAATATTTGTCTATCGCCATGTTTACAAAGATCTCTTGGGTGACATAATAATATTCCTAATCTTTCGGTTGATTTAAACAACTGGTTCCCAGTTTTTGATACTCTTTTCTTAAGGGGCCAACTGACAGCACTGTATGGAGAAAGCAACAATTACAAAAATGATGAACTAGGGGGAAATGATGACTTGGCCTTAAAAATAAACCAAAGTGCTGCAACATGGCATACAGACTGGTTACTGTGTAAGAACTGTTGTAAGTTCCAAACATAGGTTTTGGCCTGAAAACTTGAATTTGATGAATACAAGTTAGCTGATGCCATTTTTCAACTCAAGCAAAAATGAATGTTCTTTGTTGTCTTTTTTTCTGTACTCAGGTCAACCCAAAATAAAAGAAAGAAACCATTGAAGCATATGGCCCTTTTTGTTTCAGAGGCTTATACCTGGGTATTGAGGTTCTTCTGAAAATTCTTCCATTTCTGAATCTGTGATGTGATCATATATGCAATCCTGTTTTGTACATCTGAAAAAATATACATATGGTATAACATGGGGCAAACATATAACAATGTAATTACTGGATGGTGTCACGATGTTAGCACTTCAACGTCCACACCAGAAAATCATCACTAACAGATTAGTAGTAAACTGTTGCTGGAATGTTGCTGATTGGGTCTAATCTACTAACGAGTGGAGACTTCATTTCTGCTGCTTAGTGTAAGCATTTTTAAAAGCTTTTTCTGAAATACATGTCTTTTTAAGAGACACGTACACTTGACATATTTTTGAGCACAATTATACAAACATGATCCCTAAAACCTTGTATACACAATGATTTGACTGTGCTTCAAATTTTCATTACCCAGTAACATTACACGTTACCCTAATGTACCCCTATGTGTATCTCCTCCTAACATAACATTTAAACACACCTTGAACCAAATTTGCAGGGCGGGTGATGAAAGTGGCAACTTCTTCCAAAGCGACAGTTAGGGAAGAACTTGCAAGCTGGTTTGGTACTTTTCTTCTGGATGGGTTTCTCAGAAGAACCTGTAAGAAATGCAACATGGACTCGAACCACACTTCCTTGATTAACCTGATTATCAAGCCCCTATGTGTAATTCATCAGAAATCGGCACCAAACCCACCCACTTATATCACACAAATATCAAATGAAGGAAGAGGTGACAAATACATACCACATGAGTATTACAATGTGACAAATACAATAAATCACATTAACATTACATGTAACTCAAGTTATGGCTGTTTTATTGAATTTGTCAATATGAAATTTGAAACACAATGCGGTGGGTGTCTTACGCATAAAAATTTTTTCCTTGCTCAGATTTGGAAACTAGTCGTTTCGCCTAAACGTTGTTTTGCCTACTGTATTTTTCTTGTTCACTAACGTCAAAAGGAAAAGCAATGTATACTATTTCTCATTCTTAAAGCCTGTTGCCCTAAGAGAAGAAAATGTAATACACATTATTTCTCATTCTAAGAATGTGTTAAAGGTTAACCAACTGGACATAGATGAAACAACTTGTAGGCAAAATGACAGGAAACCTCAGACTTCAATAGCTATATTAATATACATAACAATTTCTCCTTTCCATCAACTGAAAAGGAATATTGTATTTTTTGCAATTACTACTTCGGTTTTCAAATCCAGTATGTACGTATTTTACTACTTTCTTGGCCTGCCCTACCTTGGCTTCTGCGTTCATTCTGTGACCAGGAACTATAAGTGGCAGTATCTGCTTTGCTGGTATTAGTGGAAGAGTTCAAAGACGAGGTAGAGGCAGCATTTGAAGCAGTTGGTGTCTGCTTTAGGCGATTCTCAAGCTCTTGAAGCTTTTGGAGCTGTTCTTGTTGTTGCCTTAGCAACTCGATTTCCTTCAAAGGGTCTAGTTTTTGTGGACTGATCGAGACAGATGTGGATGATAGACTTCTGGTAAGAAATGAAGCAAATGTCAAATTAACTATCCCAGATCATATTGAACAAAAAAAGCCCCAGGGGCATTAGACCCCACCACTGTTCCCCCTCCCTCAAGGTGCAAAGTAAATTATGGTCACTAAAGATACCAGTCCAAGTCGTATAGTGAAAGTTTCCGACGAATATTTGTTTGGCCAAGCCAAAACCGGAGGTCTGGGAGTGACCACCAAAAAAAAAAAACTGGAAAATAATAATGAATGAAAAAAAACGGTTATTACTAGACCCCGTCCTGATGGCGGGGTAAAAAAAACGGGTATTACTAGACCCCGTCCTGACGGCAGGGTAAAAAGAAACAATGTAACCATATCACTTTCATACAAAAGTCAAAAATTTACAACTAATATCAAAGCAAGAACCAAAATTTACCTTTCTTCTTTGTCCCACTTGGAGGGCCTTTTCAAAGCTGGTGATGAAACTAAAACACAAAAGAAACCTTAGCATTTACTCTTTCACATGTGGACACTGAAATGAAAGGATGCATTCATGGATGAAATCAGGGACATTGCATATGGTCATCAAAAAAGGTCAGAGTTTGAATCCCCATGAATCCTGAATTTTTTCCTGTAGAACTGCAAGACTCGTATTATTTTATCAATCCCGTGTTTCAACAATGAACTGTATAATTTATCTCTACCTGTTGGTGTTTGGGTTGTACTGTCTGGAGTAACAGATGTTTTGGGTTGCAGCCATTTTGGTACTTGACTTGTCTTTTTCTGATCTTCTGACTGATTTCTAACTGTCGATGGTGTATCTTGAAGCCACTTTGGAATTGGCTTTTGCTGTGCTGGATTTTGTGGTTTTTCTTGAACAGCTTCTGTTTGCTCAGTTTTTGGCTGATTGTTCTGCATCCATTTTGGAAGTTGTTTCCTTGGAGCCTCCTTTTCTTGAAGAGCTCTTTCTGCAGCTGCTCTCTTGACATCTTGTTCAGTTTTCTCAAGTTTTTCTTGCAGCCATCTTGGCATGTCGCTTTGCTCTTGTTGTTGCTTTGGTGTTCTTTCTGCAGTTTGCTGTTGACTTTTTGATCCTTGTTGTAACCACTTGGGTAGCTGTTTACTATCACTAGCAGACACCGCAGGCCTTTCTTGTTGATTCCTTGTTATCTGCAAGTTAGCAGACTGCATCCACCTTGGTCCCTGGCCTGATACTGATGTAGCTTTGCCAGACTCCATCACTTTTGGAACCTGGGATACAGCTTGTTGTTCGTGTTGGTTTTGGTTGTGGTTATAATGTCCTTTCTGTGAGTTCTGATTTGCCATCCACCTATTTTGTTGCTGATGTTCATGTTGTGATTGCCACTGTTGTTGCTGCTGTTGTTTGTGATTATCATACTGATAATCTCCCCCTTGTTGATTTTGCACAGAATTGTTTTGATTCCACTGTGGATGAGCTTGATGTTGTTGTTGTGGATGTTGAGGTTGCTGATAAAAGGATTGCTCATGTTTCTGTTGATGTTGTTGTTGTGGATGTTGAGGTTGCTGATAAAAGGATTGCTCATGTTTCTGTTGATGTTGTTGTTGTGGATGTTGAGGTTGCTGATAAAAGGATTGCTCATGTTTCTGTTGGTGTTGTTGTTGTGGATGTTGAGGTTGCTGATAAAAGGATTGCTCATGTTTCTGTTGATGTTGTTGTTGATAATGATGTTGCTCATATGGTTGTTGTTGTTGTTGTTGTTGTTGTACTTGCTGTTGTTGATAAATATTTTGCTGTTGTTGTTCTTGACCTTGATGCTGAAATTGTTGCTGTGATTGAACAGCTGGTTGTTGTTGATGTTGTTGTTGTTGTTGTTGTTGATGCTGTTGTTGTTGTGTACCAGCCTGTCCCTGAGTGGTAGCAGCAGTCCCCACAGCTTGTTGCTGGACTCCGCCAGCTTGCATCTGAATCAGACTCTGACTTTGCTGCTGCCACTGATCCATCTGCTTCTGCCACTCTTGATACTGCTTCTGATCAGGATGGTTCTGATGCTGAGCCTGCCACTGGGCATACTGCTGCTGCCACTGAGCATACTTCTCCTGATACTGCCTCTGCGCTTCCAAGATTTGTTGTTCCGCTGTGCTTTGCCCCCCTGCTGTGGTATCAGCAATCGCTGAAGATGATGTTGCAGCATAGGCGTTTGAACTGGGAGCTGGCTCAGGAGGCAGCGGAGGAGGGGCAGAGGAGTCTGATTGCTCTGGAGGCAGCGGTGGCGGCTGTTCTTCCGCGACACTTTGCTGAGGCTGTGGTGGTTGAACGGCTTGTTCAAGACCCTGGCTCGTCTGAGCGGCCGTGGGAGCATAATAGTTTTGTCCAGTTGCAACTCCATATTGTTGTGTCCCGGTGACGTGAGCATATCCTTGCACGGGATACTGCCCTACACCGGCGACTACTTGAGGATTTTGGTAAGCAACAGTACCGTACTGCGCGGCAACATATGGCTGCGTGGCCGGATAAGCTGGTTGCGTTGACGTTTGTGGTTGAACGTAATAATACTGCTGTGGTTGAGCATATTGGGCTTGATACTGATACTGCTGCTGTTGTTGTTGTAATTGTGCTTGTTGATACGCATACGGATTCATTTTCCGCGGCGTTGAACGCTAGAAATCAGAACGGTATTTTATCCTTCAATCATTTTTGTCAAGATGGCGCCCATGCATGCGGGAGTCTTTATTGAAATTGCGACCTGGCCTTAAAGCTTAGCTTCCGGGCCTTCTCTGTTAGGAATCAAAATGGCGGACAGTGTGAGAGAGCGACTGGAACGTCGAAATGAAGAAAGGTTGGCCGCTATCGAGAAAAGGAAAGCTGACAAAGAGAGTAACGAACAACCAACAGAAACTAAAGGTTATTTCACATCTACTTTCACTAAGGAAAAGGAAGAAATAGAGGAAATGCTAAGCAAAAGTGGTACTTCGATAGAGGCTGGCAACAAAATGCAAGCTATGGAGTTTTTTGACTCCCTGTCAGACAGGTGTCAAAAACTTCAGAAATTCCTGGCAGATTCAGCTATGTTCTTGCCATCTCACGAAATTAAAGTTTCACAGAACACTCTGAAAGTTCTCCAACAAGATATCAACGAGAAACGTGAGGAATTCATACCAAAGAAAAAGTTTGCTTTCAAGGCTAGAAAAAAAGAGGCGTCGGCAAAACAAGTGAGTTGTAAAAGCGTAATGGGTGAACTACGGCAAAAGTTGCCCATCTCGCCATTTAATAATTAATTTAACCTTAAATTATATAATGTTTGACAAATGTTAGAGCCTGGCATGGTTGTGGACAGAGCTATTAAACGAATTGAAAGAATTTACGGGGAAAAGTAACTGATAGTTTTCCTTAAGTTAAACTAACAGTTTTAAAGGGAGTTTGTTTTTAGTTGAAAGGAGGTATATAAAGTTCCATATCCCAGCACACTTCTGTTTTCAAAATCCCATGAAATCAATTCTCAAGCCCAGTGCCTCAAATTGCCTTTTTCTAGGGCAAACAGTAAAACTAAAAATAGGAAAATCCCAGTTCTCTTGTTACACTTACACCACATATACCACAACCTTTTATGTGGAACATGATACATTGCAAAAAAGTGTTTTTAATTTTTAATTTTTTAAGTCTTCTAAGTATGCCTCCCTGTGGTTTATCTATCCTCAGAGCAGAATTCCTCCTGGACCAGAAAATTCTAGGAGTTTACTTGCAGGATATGTTACCCCCTGGATATATGACCACACTCACTTGGATCCTATTGCACCTAATCAAAGTTACCTTATTATAGGAAATTAACGCTTGTGTTAATTAAGGTATTGGAAATTAACGCGACTTAAATCAATGCAAATTGAAGGGAAAATTACTCTCCAATAAAGGAAATTAACGCAAAAGACGGGGTAAAATTTCAAAATGAGGGAAATTAATGCGATGAACACAAAGCAACACTCTTGGTGGTCCAACTGGAACAAATTTATTTTATGACTGAATTTTAAAATCATGAACAAAACAGATCTATAGGTATGTGAGGCAATTTCTTTACTGGCAATGTACGTTAAATTCTGCAAGAATGTCCGGACCGGATCCAGAATTCGATGCAGAATTCAGTATTAAAATGATGGAAATTGAGGTCGTGGAAATTAACGCCAGACTTAACTAACAACACGTAAATTAACGCTCACAAAATTAACACGACTTAAATTAACGCCAATTTTTAGAATTCGCGTTAATTTCATGGAGCATTAATTTCCTGTAATAGGGCAGTCATTTGTTTCTTTGTTATCATTCAATCAAATTCAAAACCCTGAACTTATCAAAACATTATAAAACTGATCATTTAATTTCAGTCAATTTTTTGTTTTGTCTACAGTTGGTAGATGTACTCTGACTATTTATTTGTTTATTTATTTATTTATTTATTTACTTATTTATTTATGTTTGTTATTTTCACTTGAGTAGACTTGAGTATTTATACTTATTTACACTTGAGTATTTACACTAATCTTATTTACACTTCTCTAGGAGGAACCAATCCCTCAAGAAATCAAAGCAAAGGAAGATACCCTGTCAACAACAGAAAAAAAGTTCTTGGAAACAAGCCTTGGTTTAACAGGAATCACAGGCCAGACTCTGACCATGTCATCAGGACAGGTTAAAAGTCAAGATGTCACTCTGAGAGGCCTACATAACTGCAATATTGTAGTTTACGGGGCTCCATCTGCTTTGCTCATGAATAAACTGACAGACTGTACTGTATTGTGTGGGCCTGTCTCTGGTGCTGTGTTTATTGAAGACTGTTCTGGTTGTAATTTTGTTTTTCCTTGTCATCAGTTGCGTGTTCATAGCACAAAAGACAGCAAGTTTTATCTTCATGTTACAAGCCGGGCTATTGTGGAGGATTGTTCGAATGTAGGGTTTGCTCCATTTAACTGGGAGTATGAAGCCCTGAAAAGCGATTTTAAATCAGCTGGACTTGATCCTTCAGAAAATAATTGGTCACTAGTAAATGATTTTAACTGGTTGAAAACTGATGAGCCGTCTCCTAACTGGTATATCATTGCTGAGGATCAACGTACGGATAAGTGGGTCTTATAAGCTTAATTTGAAAGATTGAAATAACTAGGACACTTTCCAGACAAAGTCATCATTTTGGATGGATAAAAGAAAAATGTGGTCAAATGACGCACCATTTAATGTCAATGTGGCAATTTGGGGAAAAATTCATTACCTTGACGGGCAGGAAAAAAATTGGAAATCCACTTGCCCAGTGGGCCAGTAAATTTCAGTTTTCACTTGCCCAGTGGGAATGCAACATGCCTTATCAACTAAAGTAGTTCATTTCCTAGGTATCTTTCACCTAGTTAAGTACACAAACAAAGTATGTTTGGATTTTAAATTAATCCACATTATCAAACTCATTGTTTTGCTCATCCTGCAGTCTTAAGTTTTGAAATAGTTTCTGACTGGAAATTGTCATTGATCAAGCTGACACTTTCACACAGACTCACAAGACTACTGAGGCTAATTTCACTTGCGCACCGGGCCAGCAAACTTCTATTTTCACTTGCTCAAGAGCAAAATTTACTTGCTTCGGGCAATCAGGCCTGGGTCTTTTCTTGCCCTGCCTTGCACAGACAAACTGGAGTCAAAAGAGACCCAAAAATAACAATTCAAGTTTGTTTAAAATCACTCCTGTTTTCTGAAACTATAAATAAGCGTCTTTTGCCATGGATGGCCAGGGTAGAAATGGATTGTAAATTAAAAAACTGGGTGCATTTTTGCATTCTTCCCTCGTACATGTATCTTGAAAAAAGTGCTTAACCCATAAGCCCCAATAGTGACAAGCATCTAGATTCTCCTTACAATATCACTACTTGATCAAACATACAGGTCATAAGACTAAAGGTAATGATCACCAAACATGAAATGTCTTGATGTTTGTGCAAATTCTCTCAACTAGTGCCATAAGAAATATGAGGGGAACAGTAAGGAGAATGTGCATATTGATATTAGGGCTTAAAGGGTTAAAACTGAATATGGTTTTTTACTACCTTTGAGAACATCACTGGATGTTTTCCTCTTGACGATCTTAAGGAGCATTTCTGTACCAGAAAAGGTACTGCAGTTTCATTTTAAGCATGGGTTTGACCCATGGCATATAGTCCCTTTAATGTTTGTTTTATCCTATTTTCAAGCTTGCATTGAAAGTGTGTGTCACCCATGTCCACAAATTTAGGTATTTTAAAGTTAACAATAAATTGATTTTGTCTCAACATGGACTCAACTATTCCTTTGAGCAGTATATGATGAAAATCAATACAAACATCTAACATCTGCTAACTGGCTTATTATTGCCAAGGATGAAATTGCAGTTAAAGTACATAAATTGATCCTGCAAGATTAGTGGTAAGAAGCAACTAGTACTATGTATAAAAAGTATGTTTGATGGTTGTGAAAATTATAACATAACCAGCTTAGCAGTAGCGGTTACGTTATGTTTTTTCGACGTAAAGCCTCCCTTGCATTCAAAGCAAGTGTTCTGGTGTATAGTTTTATCCACAATCCCACATTAATTTCAACTAAACAATAAAATTATTTTCCTTGTGATCTTGAATCAAGTAATAACCACTTGAGCAGTTCTCATGAAATGCATAGAAAGATCCATAATATTAGCCACATGTCAGGCCCTGTTTAGGTAGCGGCAGTGTAGAAACAGCGACATCAATGTAGTGAAATTACGATCAAACATCATCAAAATTGCCACTGAAAAATTGCAACAGCAGAGGAAAGAAATGCAAGTAAAATTCGGTCAGGGGCATGCTAACTGCCTGATATTTCAACATGCAATTCTGCACAAAAAAGTTTCAAGGAGGGGGGTTTATGTATGCAATTATTTAGACTATTTCTTCTCTTACAAATATATCATTGCATTGTAAGTTGCAGGAAAAATTGCTGTGTCTAATTGAACTATTAGGAATTCTGACATTTCCAGCTAAGGTCTTCCAGAAACCTTTTATAGTGTTGCACTGTCGAAAAACCAAGTCTCGAAGAAGCAAAAAAACATTACAAATCCCCCTTCCCTCCCCTCCCTTTGAACAACTTTCTCTCCCCTCCCTGGTGAGCGTTTGCGTGGCTACTAAGCATCTGCAAAAACAACATGGGGAAGATACGAAGGTCTCGTCAAAAACTGCATCTTCAGGCCGTTAAACCCGATACTGAGAAGGAAAAAGAAGATGCCTTAAAGCCAAATGAGGTTTGTTAAATATTCTCACATTTACTGCTGTTAGTTTGATCGGTAAATCGTCGCAAGTCTCCGATCTCCAACTCGTTCTTATCACTGATTAAAACACGTGGACTTGGAAGATTTTCCTTCCGCACTTCATTTTATTTGAGCTTACCTTTAATCTCCCTTCAAGGCTGTTAGGTTTTTAACGCCAACACTCCAACAATCAACAGTAAGGTTGCGAGTGTGTTTCATTAGAAAGGAACTGTCTGTAATCTAAAAACCAAAACATGGTAGAGCTTTACATGTAAGATAACTCTTGGTAAGCTGAACGACCAAGGTTTCTGTTTCTTGTTTTTAAAGTGTTTCTCTTGCCAATTTTAAGGGGTAGTTTGAAAGCAGCTAAAGTCATATTGCAGAACGCAAATAATTTCAACAATTTCTAAGGGTACTCATCTTTGAGCTATAAAACTCGGGGTTCAAAATAGAATCAGAGCTTTCAGCCTAAATTTGACGGCTTTTTTATCTCAAGGCTGATTTTTAGCCGGCTGTCAACACGAATGAACAAGCACCTATCCCACGTATGGAATAAAGTGTTGACAGGCCAAACGCGGCTCATATGCCTGTGCTAATGTGTTTGTATATTTCTCTTAGCAATGGTTGATTGTGCCATTTGCTCATAAGGATGTTCTTAAAATTAGGCAGAGCTGGTTGATACGTTGTTACAAAAGGCAGATTTTTTTCCGCACTGTCTCTCTTTGTTGAAGTGCCGACTTCCTTTTATTTGACTGCGGACGTTATTCTTTATTCTTTCTACTAGACTGTTGGGGTAGTCTCTCGCACGGAGGCGTGTTTTGAATTAGGTGATATTCTCAACGAAAGATTTCGCTGAAGAGTTTGTTCTAAGAAGACGTAGGGCTTCACCTTTGATAAACCGTTTTCTAACCCCTGGTGGGTGGCAGGAAGAGTAGTGAGTGTACTGGAAAGTTTCTGTGGGCTTAAAATGTGTGTGGATATTAAGGATTGCTTGCTTGTTAAATCTTTCGCCTTTGAAAAGAGTGGTATCCAGGCAGTTTATTTCCTTGTCTGAGATTTCAGCCGTAAATTTAATTGGGTGGGGTGGTGACTGTTTGCTAGGACAATAAACTCTTCTATCTCCGTTTTGTCAACATTCCACCGCGAGAATAAGTCATCGATGTATCTTTTCCACTCAAGAGGTAGAAGAGTGTAGAACATTGTACTTATGTTTGACTGAGCATGTGGTGTTATGCTAAGCCCGATCAGTATCTCTCTTTGACCTACATTTATCAGTTTTCGCTCTTCGCAACTTCTCATTGTTGCGTTCAACGTGGCGATAATGAAACTTGGTCAGTGCGCATATGAATTTTCGCTTGGCCTCTCTCTTTATGGACTGTATTTCTGTCTTAAACTCCTTGTCAGGAGTGATGTTTGCTTTTGCAACATAGCGCAAATCTGTTGGGCATGTGCATTTTTCTTTGTGGGCCTGAAGTTTAACTATCAACGTTTCTGACTGCTCAATTTTTCTCTTGAGCATGGAAATTTCGTCGACGGCGGACTGGCGGGGTCGCTTGCTGGCATTTGACAAATTAGATCAGGCCTTTGAAAATGATAAATATTTATATTAAATGCCGCAACAGTGATACTGATTTTCAGCGCGACGGTATATTTCTTTTGGTTTCCAGCAAATTTAATTACATGAGAAGGCGAAAGCACACGAAAAAAGCAACAAGGTGTTAAGTGGAACAGGATCGAAGACGCAATGGTAACAAAAAAATCATGAATGAAAATTTGCCTGGTTCCTAAAAGAGAACTGAATTTGCTGCGGCACTGCTACCCTGTGTTTGGCCTATTTCCTTAAAAGTTGGGTTGTTGATCATGTATGAAACCATGCCAGAAAAAAAAAGAGTGCCGGCAAATAGAGATAGTCGCTAGAACGAAGACTCGATTTACAAGAATTGAGACAATAATTGTTAACGTTCTGTAATTTGTTGTTGTTTTTTATTTAGAAAGCTTTTAAAACGTCATCCAATTCACTTTTGGCATGTGTGTAAGTGTTTCACGGCTGCATTACTTTCTGATATGAAACGTTTACTATGACGTTCTGGGGACATTGATTCTGCTGATCAAGGGATGCGATGGCATCTTTTTCTATTTCTTGGGTAAAAAATCACCGGCAAGGGTGGCCAAAGTGCCGCTGGCAGCCGGCTGCTATTTTGAACCCTGAAAACTGAATGGGGTTGAAAATCCATTTTATGTCTGCCTGACATTGTAACAGTGTACTTACTATCGATCTCAGATTTCCATTCACCAGGAGCCTCCCACGCAGCACAGACATTCTTTTGGCTAGTCACACAATCTCTCCTCCCCCCCGCCAACAAGAAGGGAGGAGAAATTGTGTGATGAGCCAAAAGAATGTCTGCATCGGAGACTAATTCACCAGGCTTGAACATGGCATGAGTGAATGTCAACTCACAATCACCACAAATATCCTCAAATAATCCTGTTACTGAAATAATTAATATGTGAATATCATATATTAGAACTGCAGGATGAAGAATTAAATGTGAAGAAGATCATCAAGGGTTCAAATCCCGTACAAGGATCTTTTTGAGGTTTTCTTTTTGCAACTGCACAAGTTGTGTCTATAACTGCAATGATCTTCTTTACATTTAATCCCATTACTGAGATAAAAGATCGTCCTATACTAGTTATATATGTTATCTTCAGGAAAAGTGTTATCTGAGGACAGGAGAGGTGAGAGCGAGTAAATCGTCACCCATTGAAAGTTGAGCACTACCGATCTTAAGGTCCTTACACTTGTGATCTCATATTCATTTGTTTTAAACAGCGAAGTGAACTCAAGACTCTGTAAAGCTGGCTAAAGTACAGACATCTGAAATGGATAGTGAGGAGAAATGAGACAGGGACCCCCCCCAGTCATCCCTCCATATTATATGGAGGTGCACATGGCATTGTGGGATAAGTGCACTGCAGCCAGTATCCTTCCTACAATGCTCCCTGCTCCCTGTTTGCCCATGCTATATGAGGAGGCAGAGACTGGGATGACTTTAAAGGAATTTGAGGTTTTGTGATATATTTGCTTTCAGTCTGGCCTACCTGCTATATTTGCCACTGCTGGTCTATTTGATACAAATGATGCCGCTGTGGACACAGATGCTCAAGAAAAGAATAAACCACAGAAAAATAAAAAAGACAGAAGAAAGGAGCGGCATGAACAATTTCTGAAAAGTATGGACTGAAACCTGACCGATTGAGGCCTCATCAGGGGGAGGTTGGGTATCCCGCATCCCTTTAACTTTTACTTGAAATATCCCATATCCCCTTAATTGTGCGGTCTCACATCCCCGAAGTTCACATTGAATATCCCCATATTTCTTTTTCAAATATCCTGTATCCCTGTAATTTTTTCCTTCGGTATCCCATATCCCTGTAATTTTTTCCTCAAACATTCTGTATCCCCATAACCCCTGATGGGGCCTCAAGATTCAGCCTTGTTACCTAATACCAGAAATATTTATTCAGCCTTAAACTTGCTGGAACATCAAAAAGAATTTTTATTCTAACAGCTTTAAATTAAAAAAAAAATCTGTAAGGATATTTTTGAAATATCTCAATTTATGGAAATTACGAACTTTTTTGGGCTTTATTTTTAATAGCAGTTGTCAAACAAATATTTTAAAACCGCAGCCATCTAGGAGGCTCAATGTACATGTGGAATGTTTTTCAATCATAAAAGATTGTGAATGTAAAAGAGGAAGTATTAAGTTTTAGTTTTCTTGATACGTTGGAGAAAATGCTTAAAAAATGATTCACGATCATGTTTTGCTTGAAAACGGTTGTACAGATTTTTGTCTAATTTCACATACAGCCAAAATGACATGTCTTTAGTGTCAAGTCAGTTGTTATGGTAACCTTGTCCCAGGAATGCCCTTTCAGAGAACAAGATTGCCAGTTAAAATGAGGAGTTGTCGGTTACTGTTGCTGTGGTGACAGCTGTTGCTAGGAAACCAATGAGAAAACAAACATTGGTCACATTTGGTTATAACCAAAGTTTGCCTTTTATGCAAAATTTTGATTTCAAAAGATACACTCCAAGGCCAAAAACATTGTTGCAAGCTTCCTTAAAGACCACTCTGACTGATGGCATTACAGACGTGCAGTTGCCCAAATTCAAAATCCAGTCTGTTTAAACCTGAGGTTTTGAGACAGTCCCTAAAAGTTTGAGATTTTGAGACTTGAAACTGAGACTACTGAGCCACTGGCAAGGGTTTCTTCTAACTCTTCTAAGTCAGCCATGGGTTTGGTTCTTTGGCCTATTTTAACCTAAGATCAACATTTTTTAACTGGGAAACTACAGAAAATATTCCAGTTTTGTCAACTGGGGACTGTTGTCTTGATCAACTGCCAAAATTCTCAGAACTAACTATAAAATTAATATCACTCAGTCACCAGGGAAAATTAATATTTTAAGCTTGGGATAATGTGTTTGTTTTGATAACCATAGAGTTGCATGCTGGCCGACTTGTAGAAGAAAGCAACAAAAAAGCAAAGCAACGAGCACAGACTGCTGTTGTTGGTGACATGGAGCCACTGTTATCAGCCTTACCAACCATTAATATACCAGATTTTCTCAAAGGCACAAAATCATCAGACAGCAGGTGAGACTGGTTTGAAACATAAAATGATGTTTGCCTCTTTGTTTTTCAGTCATTTTCAAATTCATGCCTTGTCTGTCCCCTTATGCACCTTGACAATGTTGTGCAAATTTTGGGAATACACTGTACAAAATTGAAACCTACCACCATCAAGGATGAAATTAGGAGGGGCCAGAAATTAAATAGATTCCTGCAGGGCTTAAAAGAGCTTTAACAGTAAGTGGGGGGGGGGGGGAGGGAGGTTCAAACCTCCCACTTCCTGTCCCCTTTAATCCTGGTTCCTGCCCTGTTTGTGTCACCCCCCACCTCTTTGTGCCTATTTGATTGTGAAATATTGCATAATCTTGCATAATTTTCCATGTTTCTTCCACCTTCTGTCACCTTGAGAATCCCACTTCCTTCTCCCTCTTCTCCGCCCCCCCCCCATTAACCTCTTGCCCCCTTTTCTCCCAGACTCATGCCCCCTCCCCCCCCCCCAGCATCTTTAGGTTAAAAAAGCTCAAGCTCTAGCTTCAGCGTCTTTAGGTTAAAAAAAGGTAAAGTCGCGCACAAGCCAAGGAGGCCCACACAGCCAAAGCTTATCCCGGTTTCTGAAGCATGAAGCAACTGAGAGTACTCCCCCCTGGATGGGATGCTAGTTCATTGCAGGGTTACCCCAGCAGTATGTCCCCAATACCCATTTTCTACACCTGGGCGGAGAGAGAGACAATGTGGGGTAAGTTTCTTGTCTAAGGAAACAACACGTTGGCAGGGACCGGGCATCGACCCACCGACCTTCAGATCTGAAGTCCAACGCGCTAACCACTACACCACTGCGCCCTCACCCACCAGTATGTGCTATTGAGTTAAGTATCAAGCTTCAGCATCTTTATTAATTGTACAATTTACATTTCCTATGTAGTGGAGGAAAAGAAAAGCCAACAAAGAAGAACAAGATGAGCAAAAAGGCACGGCAAGCTATGCAGTAAGTTACACTCATCCCTAAACTCCCCACAAGACATCCCAGATGATTAATTGGGCAACCACAACTTCTTGGTTTTCCCTGTTTCCCAGAGAAATTGAAAAGGTTTAGTTTGGAAGTGAATGGATCACTCTATTTCAGTAAAGTTCCACATAAAACTGTCCAAATTTGGTGGATTTAATGAGAAAGACCGGGGATCCTTACCATTTACCTGAAAAATCCGTTGTGCTGACCGGATGCATGAGGGTAAGAAAGTTACCATTTTGTGTGACCAACCGGATGGAATGGATCTTACCACTTACCAAACAGGTAAGCGCAATCGGTGAGCATGAATTTCCCGCCACTTTCCTTTAGCAGAAGACTGAAACCGAGAAAAACGGTCAAACGGTAAGGTAATTTTCAATCGGTTCGTTCCAATCAGAAAAAGATGAATACCTCGAAAGGCAGTCCAAAATTTCCGGACAAATTTCCGAAAAATGACCTGATCATTTACATTCCAACCAGAATTTTCGGAAATTTTAGCTAAATGGTAAGCGCACCTGTTTACCCAGATGGAATGTTCAGAATGCTCCATTAAACGCTTCCTGTCTTTTACACCAGTTCCATGAAGTATGTAAATAAGAGTCAGTCCTTCAGTTTAAATGTATTTATTACAATTATTTTTTCTCTTCTTTTACAGGGCCAGTGAAATTGCACATTTCCAGCAAGTCTTACAACACCCTGCCTTCCAAGCCAATCCTCTTGCGGCTATTTCTGAACATATTAAGAATGCAATACAAAAAGAACACGAAAATCAGACTTGATATCCCTTAGGCCATCCCAATAAAAGGGAGTCGGGTGTTCAAAGAAAGTATCAGTGCAGTGGAATGCTATTAATATTGGTACCATCTGGCCATCAAGATGTGGTCAGATTTACGAGGTCTCGTTAAGACAAAGAATGCGCAAGCTCTTTATTGGGACCCAAGAAAAATGGCGCTGCGTGCATGTTCGAAGGGGAAAAAACAACAAAATGAGAATGTTAATGGCTACAAAAATAATAAAAAAAAAGATGATAGGACAATTTTTTTTGCAAGGAAAAGTGAACTGTGGTTTCATGATTGTCCTTTTGTTTACTTTCTTGGGGTTTTATCTCGCAGCTGCTCGGTGGCTAGTCAATTGACCGAGCTTTTTCTTTCCAGTGGCGGATCCAGAAGTTTGGAAAGAGGGGTGGCTGACCTGACAGAGCAATATCAGAACAATCCGAGACAAAATCGCCCCGGTGATAGTTTTGTTCCCTTTCTTGATTTTAAGCTTAAAAGACCCCAAATAGGGGGGTGGCTAGCCACCCAATCCACCCCCCCTCCCTCTGGATCCACCCCTGCTTTCTTTGATTTTAGTTTTATCGTTTACAATTTAATATACCGTTTTGGTATTAGTCTGCATTTTGCACTCAGTCTGCAGTCTGCAATTTGTACCCAGTGTGCATTTTGTACCTAGTCTACAGTCTGCACTCTGCCATCTGTAGTCTGCATTTTATGCTGAACGAATTTGTAACGCAACCTTTCGTCGGTTCATACGTCCTCTTTAACGCTAAATCTAAAAGTGTTCCAGTTAATCAACGTTAGTAAGATTCAAGAATAAAATTGTTCACATCATAAAGCATGAGTGTTAGATGTTTCTAAAACATCCATCGAGCCACTCCTAAGATTTTTGCAAAACACCTGAAATTCAAAAATTACCATAAAATTATCGAGATCATGCGAGCGATCATAGAAAAATAACTTGTTCTCGAGATCGCAAACACCACTTTCAACACAACTTGCCTGACGCTAAATAATAAGTAAAAGACATTTTAGACATATTTTTGAGCAATTTCATCAAAGCATGGATTAGTTTTCGGCACGTTTACCTGCAGTGCGATGTAAAAAATATATATATAAGGTTTGAAAATGTTTTTGCAACTTATTTCAAATCGAACAGAATTTTATTATTAACCGGCCGTCGCCATATGGCGACCGCCGGTTTATAAATGGGCACGGTTTTGTCGTGACGGTCAGTTGGCTTAACATACGAACAAAGTGCAGTAAAGCTTGTGGTACGGTCACTCAAGAGCGATACTGTCTTATATAAGACGCATGCGCATATTAGTCTGCTGAATGTTACCTTCGTGTGTTATTGTCTTTTAATTTACAGTGTTTAAGTTATGAACGGCGAAGGGTTGTTAAGTATGGGGTCTCAGTATTTGTCTTGTAAAACGCATGCGCAACTAAGTAAAGCAGCTAATAGCGGAGCCAGCGCGCTAGCGCGTCAGCGGAGCTCCATTGCTAAGGAAATTTGGTAACCTATCAAGCCAAGAAATTTTGGTAGTGACGTAATAGACACGTGACCGTCCGTACGTACGTCCGTCCGTCCGCACCACAGGGTTACACTGGATATAACCCTGTGTTAAATCCCGTGTGTTTTTGGCGCGAAATCGCATGTTGACCCGCGTTGTAGCAAAACAAGCAAAGACAACAATAGTCAAAAACAAATTTGTTAATGGAAAAAAAAGTTCAAAAGAGTACTCAGTTGTCTTTTCGGTGAGAGGGGAAAAGTTTAATTTAGGCGAAAAAAATTAGGCGATAAAGTTCAGGCGAAAAGTTCAAATTTCCCTTGTCGGTTCTGATCGAGCTCGGTCGGCACTCTGCTTGAGTTCGCAGCTTTTCGCAAGCGGTTTCGACGCCAAATATAACAGAGCTAGTGCTTTTTGGTTTTTTCTGTCCACAACCATGGTTTTTACGGCGTTCTGAACATATTTTGCCAGGAAAAACACCAGTATTTTCATGCTGATAGGCAGCTTGTCACGAAGAAAGAAATAAATATTAAAATTAACTTGAGTAGTAAAAGCAAGTGCTGATGGCCAAGTGGACTGATACCCGGCTTCGTACGCTGACGACCCGGGTTCGACTCTCAGCGAGGGTAGGAGTTTTTTTTTTTTTTTTTAATTTAACGACTTGAATAAGAGTATTTTCACAAATTAATAACTGCTAACAAAAAAACAAACAAAACAAAAAGGGGGGCTCCGCTTTTAGGCTTGGCTAAATCTATATATTAGGATTGAATGCGAAATTGGCTGTGTAGTCTGATCTAGTTAGTGGTTATGGTGAAAATTTTTTTAGCGCAGGAGTTTGTTATGGGGATTGACATTTTGATTGGGATGTAAAAATGTGGGAGTGGAAGGATGAATGTGAGAAGCATCTCACGCTTCTGTGAATGTGATTTGATTTGAAAGTTGCGTTTTGTATAGCAGCGGTATAAAATTGTGTTGCGTGAGAGGCAATTTCCCTTGGCGTTTTATGGGGGAACGGTTTCCGCAGTGGATTGTAAGTTTTCTCATTGGGTAACCTGTATTTCGCAGAGGAGATAAACGGCAGCTGAGTTTGCAACTTATTAGCGCGGTAAGGAACGGTGGCTCAGGAAGAGAAGGGATTGGCCCTAGTATGATGATGCAATTATTGGATTGCACCATCGATAAATCATAGTTCTTGAGAAGAGAGAGAAATGAGTGTTTATTTGAGGGGAGAAGTTGATTTGAATTGCATAAAGACGATGGAATCGGTCATTAATAAGGAGATCAATTAATAAGGTAGCTGAATAACTGAATATCATCGAGCGATGCGTGTGGTTTGCGTGTGGTGTTCGCTGTTGCCTTGGTTGGGTTTGAGGTAATTCGTTTACGTTACGAATTTCGAGTCAACTTGTTTACTTTTGCAAGGGGATTCCCGGGTTAGCAAACCGGATTTAAACATCACGTCGTGAGATATGCCTTAACGTGCCCCATACTCTGACGATCTGCTCGAGCTCGTGTTTATCAAGCGTTATATTTTGATTCTACTGCTATGTTCACTGTTTGTATTTACGGTCTAGGCACAAAAGTAAACACTTCGTCGTCCCTGTGTAAGCATTCTCAGTTGTGGGCGAATTTATACCGACATTCAACGTTTGAGTGAATTTGCGTTTTTCAGCAGAAATAAAAGCGATAAGAAAGATAAGCCGAGTCATCAGAGCTTAAACATTACGTCATCCAGTAACACTATAGTCAAAATATTGTGTCACACAATCACACTTTTCTTCACGCCGGTTCGTATAAATAAAGGATCACGCTAACATTTGTGAAACCTAGGGGTGGGGAGGGTCAGAAAGGCCGGTTAAAATGCCCATCGGGCTTTCTTGTTCTTGTATGTTTTGTTTGCCATACGCCACAGTTCAACATGTTGGTATCGGCTTTTCGAAGCGAAACTTGGATCGCGTAAAATTTCAATTTTACTGTTTTCGAGAATTTTTGTTTATCGTTGTCCCGAAAATATCGATTTTCACAAAATGTAAATCACACCAACGTTCAATCCAAGACCAATAACTAGTGGCAAATTCACGTCGATCCGGCAAGAAGAAGACTGTCTAGGAGCCGATTGTAAAAGTTAGGTGCGGTCCCATAAAACTGTATCGAAACACCTTAAATGGATGAGCTGATTAAAGACAATTAAAAATTTCCTCTTTGGGGGTGGGGAGGGTAAGGGAAAAAAAGAAGAGCTACCAAGAATAAACCGTCGTATTACGTGCTCTGACGTCAAAAAAGAGCTTTCCTTCTCACGTTGTGAAGCAGACGCCAAAAGAAAAAAAAGGAATAGACTTTAAAACGGTGGTCTTTCCTCAAAAATCGAGATACCTGATATTACCACAACCTTGCAAAGCTAGGAGCATAGGGTTAGATCAGTAGGTGATTGTGGTACCCTAAAAACACTTCTTCGTGAGAAAGACGTTTCGGAAATGCCACACCATCCTGTTTATTCCCAATTACAAGTCATTGGACACAAGTTCAACATGTTTATTATCCATAACCAACCAGCCGCCGCCATATTGAAAACCGAGAAGACCCTGGGGACGAGGTTGGTCCATAACATAGGAAGGTCGTCTAACGCATCTAGAAACATTTTGACCTCGAAAAGTAAGTCTTGGAAGCAGAAATAAACCGATGAACAAACAATGGACAAGGCTTTTTCAATGGCTTTTGCAGTTTCCCGCTATTTTCACGTAGTGAATTGAGGTGCCAACTTTGTCTCTTGGGTCTTTGGTTTGTGCAATCAAGATGGCGGGACTTAATGGCGATCGCTCTGACTGACTTTCATCTTCTGCCATCTCGGATTTCACAACCCAAAGAACCTGGGGACGAGTTTGCTGAGATAGCATTCTTGGTACAAGGGGAGACTTTTGACAACGCTTTGCAAAAAAAAAAAAAACGTTTCCTTTCTCTCTAATGTAAACATTGTTTTCTTGAAAAATACACGAAAAAAGGTTTTGCAGAAGATCAAATCAAAGATTATTGTCAGTGACGAGTTGAATCCAAAACTGTTCTGTTTTTGTTACCTCGGCATGCCCAACTTGCTCATTGACGAGCTTACAGTATTAAAAATACGGCTGAGCACTCATTTACGTTGTTGAGCCATCTAAAATGCCATACGTTTGGATGAATAACACAACCTCGTTCCTGAGACTTTTCCTCTTTTTTTAGGAGAGGCGGGGAAAAAGTCCTGGGAACGAGGTTGTGAATAACATATATAGGACCAAGTTTAGCTGTGCTTTTGATCAACACGAGTAAGCCGGTTCACTTTTTGCCCAGCAACTTTTTAATCATGCATTGCGTAAAGCATTGGTGTTTTCTAACTAATTCTGACACTTGTTTACTTTCGCTATTTGTTTAAGCGAATTAACTATGGTAGGAATTAGAATAAATTACGCTTTTGGTTTGTTTTACTTTGACGAACACGTCTGTGAGAACTACGTCTTGTGGTTACCACGATCTGATCCTGTAGGTTAAAAGCTTTTGGTGAATAATGGTTTGAGGCGTTTAGAGGATTAAGGTTCGGCAACGAGCATTTTACTCGATGTCGACTTTAACCAACAGCAAAGAAGGCTGTCCGGCTGACCCTTGTAAGTAAGCGTAGTTTACACGGTATGCAACAAGTTATGATGATTGATTTCCAGTGTTAAACACAATTAGATGCCGTTGTTTGCCGTGATACTGTGAAAATTGAAATCTTTGATTTGTTATATGAAGCCAGATACCTTCTATTCCTGATTTAGCGACTATGAAAAAAACGAATTTAGGGAAAATAGACAAACTAACTTAACAAATTGACACGTAGTTCGCTTTCGTTTTAGACTTTTTAATGACCACTGAAGAGGAAGTTGCAAAACTCGTTTTGGTGAAATTCTGCTCTAATTGCCAATTGTTTTTGAAAGTTTTCACCACTCTAGATCTTTACCGAGTGCACAAATGAAACTTAACACACGAAATCGTTCATAAGGAATATGTCTTGGCTCTATTAACTTAAATTTTGTAGAACCTGTCAGCTTATATAATTAGTTGGAATGACTCAATTTAGTTATCTCTTTCTGTAAGGTTGTGAGGTTAGCCAATAGATGTGCATTAACACATGTATTGTAGTATCTTGCGAACGACTACGAAGGTCCTTTTGGAATACGAGTGGTTTACTTAAATAACTGGGATGTATGTTGCACAAACTTCTGACACGATTTAAACTCGATAGCATCGAGCCAGCTACATTAGTGTCCAATCATTTGGTTGCCTAATATTGTCATTTCTGACACCTTCCTCAGTTGAGGATTATTCCAGTCCCTTTGTTTTTCAGTCGATTCAACCTAATTCTAACTGTCATAACCAGATGACAGGCTAAACTTCGTTATGCTTATATAGGGAAGATTCAATGACAGAATCAGGCATGCACGCTGTCGCATGTAAATGACCTAAAAGGTTTTCATCCCAGCCTTGACAGTTTTCATTTCTTTTTGTCAGCGTTTGAGACACCAACTAAGACATTAAGCAAATATGGAGCTCTGAAAACGGGAATGACCTAAAAAGAAACTATCTAGGCCAACCCATGATACAAATAAAGTTGCACATGTGCAAATCAAATCACTATCCCTTTAATTCCTTTTATGAGCCGTTTATGGTAAACCACCTTTACGATAATGTATATGGACTCCGTCTTCTGTTTTTGGACTGTGAAGCTCTAGATGATCCTAGATTCTTACATAAGTTCAAGAACCTTTGACTCTCCTACTACATGTGTTATATTGAATATTTGTGACGAAAGTCATGGATTTACTACCACATTAGATTCCCTATCTAATATCTGTCCATATGACTACGTAACATAGATTCAAGTCCGTATATGAATTAGCATAATTAAGTTAATCACTCAACTGACTTAAAGGTGCTACGTCAGGGATAACGCATCTTGAAAAAATTGGCATGTTTTTTCAAGTTTGTCATTTGTAATCCGTCTTAATCTTCCTCAGTCGTAACCATCCTTGTTTAGTTTTGGCTTATTATTACTTCCTTGGTGTTTTTCTACCTTAGGAAACTACCTACCTACCTACCTACCTAGGAAACTACCTACCTACCTACCTACTGTTTTGGGATTTCCTTTAATGAGAAAATAATTTTGTCAGATCAGAAAAATGAATGAAAATATCGTGACATAGTTCCTTTAAGTAAAGTACTCTTTGTGCTCATTTTTTCGTAATGTTGTAGGTGTATGATTGCAGTTTATTGAAAAAATTTCTGTTTTATTCTAGCTTTTCAGAGGCTCTTTACGTGCCTACAGCAGATTCGGCAGAAGCTCGATTTGAGCCGTGAAGACGATTTTCGCTTCTTGTCTAACTATTTCCAAAGCAACGACTTTCGGAAGCTTTTCAAGGTAAGTGGACTTTTTTCTTGAGGTAATAAAACCTGTTTTTACCGTTATATATAACACTATATTTATTTTGCCTGCTTATGCTCCATGTTTCTAATAAACAGGTTCATAGCACTGTTTCACAATCAGATGATGGGGCATCAGGGGCCGTGGTGGTTCATGGGACACCAGGGGGAGCTAGTGATGACGGGATATCAAAGGCTGTGAAGGGAGGGAAAGCTGTGACACTTGCACAAGAGGTATAGGCACAACAATGAAGTTCATTATGTTTTGTGTCATGATGTAACCACTAAGAATGCTGATCGCGACGTTTCGACCGCTTATTTTTTTCGTTTAAAAAAGGTGCTTAATTCTTTTATTTTCAGTACAATTTTGATCAAAACAGGAAAAATTCCCATACATGACGTACCCTCTTTATGTTCATTAATATCTCTCTTGTAGTATTATTATAATTACGAAAAACGTATGAGGCCATTTTTCAATATGGTCCAGTTTATAGGTTAATTGCAAGAAGTATTCTCTTCATATTTTAGCATTTTATCATATTTTGTTTGTTCGTTCCTTTACTGCAATTTAACGTTTTGAACATCAGAAAAATCTGTACCAGACGGTTCACAGTTGCCGCCAAATTACATAAAATAACTCACGATATTTTCGCTATGCCAGTGAATTAGAGAAAGAGCGATCAAGATGTATTTTACATAATTTACCTTGTTCTTACCCCTTTTTTATTTTAGGTTTTGGAATCTTTTCCTCCTAATTCTCTTTTCAACAGAGAAGCACAAGAGTTACAACATATTCTAACAAAACCACACGTAAAGGTGAAACATTAGAGAGGCAGTTTGCATCCTTGTCTGACATGTTTATCTTGAAATTGACGATCTTTTCTGCTCTTCATCTCAAGCATGCCCTATTTTTTTTTCTTTCGCTTGTAGGCCTTATTGTTTGCTCACGATTCGATAGCAGCAGGTGATTTCAAATCAAACACCCCAGAGGAAGAAGATTCAGAAATATTGTTAATAGATTACCATGAAACGCCAGAGAAAGATGATGATGGAAATATACATCCTAATAGTAAATGTAAAAAGGAAGAGCCTGGGAAAGAAGAGACTAAAAACACTGATGATGCTGACGATAACGATGACCACGATGCTGGCGACGGTGATGGTGATGATGATGATGATGATGATGATGATGATGATGATGATGATGATGATGATGATGATGATGGTGATGATGGTGATGATGATAATGATGATGATGATGGTAGCTCTGGTGACAGTGATCAAGCAGAAATAGGAGATAAGGAGAGTTGTAGTGAAATTATAGAGATATCTAGTGAAAGCACACTGCAGATCGATTCCCCCCTCTCCTATCCGTCTCTCCCTGACGACAAATGTATCATGGTACCAGAAGTGCACGTAGACGACTCCGAGGTGGAAAATGTCAGCGCAGATTCACCATGGTGGGAAGTGTCAATTCCTGACAATGAGAAGGCGACTGTCCAGGAACCTGTCAACCACCAGGCACCTGTCAATCATCATACTGGTGTCACAGAGATACAAGGTGCAGAAAAAGCAGAAAAAGTTGCATTAGTTGCAAACAATGATACGACAGAAAAATCGAGAACTGACATCAAAGACAGTCATTCCCACATGATAAATGATGTCAAAGACGAAAAGATGAAAGTTGATGTTAAAGAAAAACACGAGGAGAAAGTTATAAAAGGCGGTTATAAGAGAAATGATGTCAAGAATGGACCAAAGGTTGGTGTGCCTGTGGCAATGGCTGAGAATTCTGTCAGAACCGTCAGACTGTTCAGGAATGCTAAAGAAACACTCGTGAGTACAAATTTTGAATTAACGTATACAAACAGCGAGGATTAGTTTATGGTAGTCTGGAAAGGTTAACCCTTGGTGGAGAGAGACAATGTGAAGTTAAGTTTCTTGAGGAAAGAACTGAACACGATACAGCAAATACGGCCTTGAACAAGGCGAACCGTACCAACCATCTCATCTTCCGATCGAGCGTGTGACGCGCTCAACACTCAGGGATACACCATATCGCCTCCTTATAGTAGCCTGTAGAAGCACTTTAAAAACTTCACATACAATTACTGGTGATGCTAGAGTGAATAACGAGGATAAGAATCCCGACAGGTTTACTTTTGAACAGTGGCTGTTTTCATAGCGTTGCCTTGGAGTCATCAGGTTGTTCTTTTTTCAACTGCTTTGTAATAAGTTGATATCTTTAACTGCGATGGTCCTCGTCATTTCTGATAATAGCTATGTAAGGTAATCAGCATACTAATATTGTATCCTCATACCTTGTGCAGGGAATTACAGTAAAAGTTGTGAACAATGGTGAGAACGCTGAGAGCGTTGTTGTTGCGAGAATTCTTAGGGGAGGTCTAGCGGACACTTTTGGTAAGAAAGTAACTCTAACTGGATTATTCACAGAGGTTAACTTTTTCTAACGTACCTTTTCTTGATGTTTTAAGGTACCCTCCATACTGATGACGAAATCTTGGAAATTAACGGCAGACGAGTGGAGGGAATGACAGCTAATGAGGTCGCAGAAATGATGGTAACTGAATCGATTTCTCCTTTGATAAACAAAGTTTTATAGTAGACCAGTAACTGCAAGTAAATAAGCAGGGTTTCTTTTCGTTAACCGTACTTACGTATACCATAGCCATCGGCTGTGGCCCTGAAGAAGATGAGTAGTACTAGTGTAAAATAGCGCCACCAGAAAACTGCCATTTTGCCGTAGTCCTAGCCTTGCAATCAGTTTGGTTTAACTATACACACTTTAAGTGACGTCTAGCAACTGCATTTCTGCAACAAAAGATCTGAAAACAGAATTTACCAGCACAGTTTATTATTAAGTTGTGTGGTGCCTGCATTCAACCGTTTTGTAAGACTGAAGATCATAAAGCTCACAATTAATTCATTCTTATTTTTAGGATGGAATAACAGGGAGTGTTGACATCAAGATTGTTCCTCTTAGGAAAGACAGGAAACTAACTAGAGAGACCAAGGTCAGTGGATAGCATCAATGCTCCTTTTCATTTAAGAGTATTACAATATAAATAAAAGCAATATTGGGACTGTCTTTTGTCTCTGACTTTCTACTCAGTCTTTCATACATTCCACGAGATACTCGCACGTTGGGCTCCTTTGACTTAGCAGGTTTCGTGTGACTTCCGGTTACACAATGGCAGCGCGTTTTGGCTGGCCAACTGACCGGCCCTGGCTAGCTAGTGAACTTTTCAAGCTTTTTTCTTTCAAGATTTTATGAGTCATCCAGTAGGACACGCAATTATTAGATTTCCTTCAAAAATATAAATGCCTTATGCACGTTTTTCCTTTGTACGAATCTCCGTCGGGGGCATTCTGGCCTCTTTTTAGTTTGCCTTTCGTGTGGCTGACTTTTTTCCCTTGTTAGGCTAAAGTATTCGGTATCAATACTAAACGATTAGGTCAGTGCTCAATAGACGACACAGGTATGCGATGTGTATCGATTTTTTTGTTTCTGTAACTACTGTCTCTATAACCAACATTGATAGAGTGTAATTCCAGTTCCACTTCGATTAGGTTTGTTTTTCGTTCAACGGCTATTAACTGCATCCCTCAATAGAGCAGTCTGGTGTTAACTAAAAGCATGTTTAACTTATTACTCTGGCTAAATTAAACAGTCGCAAGAAAACGCCCGCGGTAAATGTGAAGTTCGTTTTGGATTTTACTTCTGATCCCAGTTGTTCAAAGGACACATAACGTTATCCACACAATAGAACACTATGCAGTGGAGAAGCGTTAATAAAACAATCTACAATATCCACTGGATAGCAATTTCTCCGATAGAAAACGTTTTCCATTATTTGAACAACCAAGCCCAAATCCGATTGGCTGAGAAAGCGGCACGAGTTTTTAAAATCAATGACAGATCGTAGTAAATAAAAACCAAAGCAAAAACGATCTTCCCTTGATACTAAATTGAAGTCCTCTCTAAAGACATTTTTGATGTATTTGCTTAAAGGTTAGCTTAAGAGCATTTTTCGACTACAACCCATTACAAGATCCGCTGATACCATGTAAGGAGGTGGGCGTGGCCTTTTGCACGGGTGAGGTGCTGCATGTGGTGAACATGGACGATGCAAAGTGGTGGCAGGTGAGTTGGTCAAGATGTTATATAGAGTCTAACTTTAAGAAATTCTCCGTTAACGTTCTGATTCTCTGATAAGTGAAACAGCGACTTGGATGTAAATGAAAAGAACGAAATAACCTCCAAATCGAATACTCAGAACAAATTCTAAGTCCTCCCAAAGGGAGTCGGACCCATGACCTCACACCGGCACCTGGAAGGCATGGATTCGACTCCCGTTGGCAGGACTTGAGAGCGTTATTTCATTCCTCTCGCTCTGATTCTCATTTGACATTTTATGTATTAGGCAAGAAAAGAAGGCTGTAGCCACGACAAGACAGGTCTTATTCCAAGCAAAGATTTCCAAGAAAAGTAAGTTTCAGTTTTCTCTTGTGTTAGGTGGTGCACAATGGTTGTTTTAACCCTAGTTCCCCTGACACGAAATGCACTTTTTTTATCAGATTTCAAATATTTACCCCATATTCTTGTATGTTTTAACAGGTTATAATCGATGTATTTTGGCTACAAATTTGAAGCAAGTTCTGACTTGAATAGAAATCGCTTTTATTAACGTTAAAGGAAAAAGTTCAAGGAACTTATTGTCTCCATACATGTTCATAGGTATCCATACAGACTATAGCTTGTTTGGCAGCTCTCAGTGCAAATGTGTAAGGAACAAATAACAGTAATAATAATAATAATAATAATAATAATAATAATAATAAGAAGAAGAAGAAGAAGAAGAATAATAATAATAATACAAGATTCTCTATGCTCTTACATCAATTAAATGATAAAACAAAGAAAGAGAAATTAAAATAAAAACAATTAGAATATGTAAGATTTCAAAGTCCAATAACGACGAAAAACACTTTTTGAAAAGAAACGTTTTAACTAAGCTTTTAAAACTAGTCAAAGAGCTAGCAAAACGTATACTGCTGGGCATCGAGTCCATAGCTTAGGTGCGGCAACTTGGAAGGCTCTATCTCCAGTTTTTGACTTTGTTGATGGAGCAATGGGCAGGTTTTGAGTTGATGAGTGTAGTGAGTGGCTAAGTTTGTAGTCAGCTAGAAGTTCTTTTATGTAGTCTGGTGCCTGGTTATGAAGAGCTTTATGCGTGATTAACAAGATTTTGAAATCAATTCTTGTTTTTACTGGAAGCCAATGGAGGCGAGAATATAGCTGAAACGTTGTATGGGTGGTTGTTACAGACAATCCCTGAGGCAGAAGGTGGTGCATGCGCAGACACTGGATGGGTTCCCCCTTCTCCTGTTCATGTTCATGTTGCGTTCAAGAAAAAGGAGTATCATAAAGTATTTTTATGCACTTCAATTACGCTTGGCACGTTAACAAATGCTTGCAGTTTAACTGATTGATTTTGCCATTAGACGTCAGCAGCTAAACAAGATTTCCACTTTAACCGATGTTGGCCTGCAACAGGACAAAAATGGTAAATACAGCAGTCTTCTTTCTGAGCCTTAAATGTGGCCTTCCTCGAAAAATCCGTCTCAACTAATTTATATTAGTAGCAGTCAATCCGCTCACACATTCACTTATGCGGTAGATCAAAGTAGATACAATCAGGACGTCGATCACCACAGTTGGCGACCCTGCTTATAGGTCTAATTCTCATTTGCACTTCTGAGGACGGTATCCTCAAGGAGGGAGTCCCCCAAAGTCTTCTCGGTTCTCTTCTTCTTGGTTGTCCTCTCTTATGTGCTGCCCGTGCTTTGCTTTCCTCTTCATTACTACAGTCTCTTTTCCATGACCGAAAACCTCAAGTACCCTCATTTTCGTGTCTTTTGATGGGATCACATTTTATGTCCTATCGTTTACTTGTCCCTGTACGTATTTTCCAGGCCTTCACGGTCAATCCATTTCGGTCACTTATCCTAGACGAACACCTTTTTTTTCGCCCAGACCAAGTGACCCGAAACGGATCGACCACGGCGAGATAAAGAGGATTAAGAACTAGGCAAGGCCCATCGGTAATCGCATTGACGTGGATACACTGCACCAGATTACCTAGCTGGGAGTGCAAAGACAATGTCCCACAAATCTCAAATTGCACACGTCCCAAGACGATCTTATTGTCAATGAACATAGGCAGCTTGTCACAAAACTTTGCCATTTTACGAGCTAGAACTGACGACATTAGTGATCATGATTCTTGTTTTGTTTTTGTTGTTACAGCACTGCCACTTTAGACTCTCTATTCTCAATGGTCTGGTCTCACTACGTCTATTGTCACTAAGACTAAGAGTATTATTTTGACCTGTTTCTATTGTTTCGTGAGCCAATAATGTGCCTTGTAAAGAGGTAGTGGGTGACCCGTTTTTGAAGGTTAAATGTTTCTTTTACTTCGACGTTTCTTACCTTTTTGTAATGTTAAAAAATTTATTGGGGGTAAAATAATTTCAAATGATGAACTTACTTTACCCCTTGCTTTATGAGTAATAATCATGAATACCAACTCTTCTACCCTGTTTAACTTTTTGGTTTAATTCAAAGGTCGGCGAGCGTTACCATTTTGGAGAAAAAAGAAGATGGATTCAAACAAGGTCTTGTGTAATTTCCTGCAAGGTTTGTATAGCTTTTGATTTCATTACAAAAACAACGTCATCGTTATAGTCGTAATCATAAACATCCCCATCGTCGTCATCATCATCATTATCATCATCATCATCGTCATCATATCATCATCGCCAGCTAAGCAAACTCAGACAAATCAACTTTTGAACTGGTATTTAGTTAAACATATTTTAGGAGTGAAGTAAGCCTTCCGACACTGAGATGTGTAAACGCTTTCGTATAACTGTAGCCTGGAAAGGCTAAACTAAAGGACGCTATAGCTGCGCTGGTTTTGGGTTTCAATGGTCTGTTGTTCTTCCTAACATCAGTAGCCAAAGTAAGCCTTCCAGCAGGCTTTCTTGTTCTGGGTTTCACGCAAATATCTTATACAAGCCAGCGAGGCTTGTGGTCTCACTGTGGTTTCGTCGCCCGCTTGTGACCCTCGCAGACTAACGTTGCCACTGCTAGTTGACTTTCATCATCCTAAAGGGACACCAGTTTGTAAGTGTATTTACACTGTTACGTACCACCCTCGATAAAAAACTAAGGCTTTGTTATTAACTGACTTCGATTTTTGTATTTCAAAATAGATGTAAAAGTGGATGGTTGGCCGGCCTATGAACCGGTCGCCAAATACCTGGAAACGTCAGAGAAAAGAAGACTGCTCTTGTTAATAGGTAATTAGTCAAGTGATAAACTAATATATAGATTTAGCCAAGCCTAAAAGCCGAGCGCCATTTTTTTTTAATCGCTGGAGGTTATTCTTTTTTTTTTGAAGTGATTACCAAAAAAAAAAAAACTTTGCTCCCCATGAGGGTCGAGCCGTGTTACGATACGATGTGTTACGATAAACACGGTTGTTTTTCTTGGGAAAATGTGTTCGGACCGCCGCAAAAACCATGGTTGTGGACAGAAAAAACCAGAAGGCACTAGCTCTGCTAGATTTGGCCTCAGGACCGCTACCAAATGCGGTGAACGCAAGCGTTGTGCCAACCGAGTTGGCAGCAGAACCGACAACAAAGATGAAGTCATCGAAGGCAAATTTAGTAACTTGGACTTTTTGCGTTCCACCAAAAAGACAACCGAGTATTCTTTTGAACTTCTTCTTTCCATTTATAGATATTTGATATTTTTTCTCAAGTTCTAAACTTCACTTTTGTCGAACTGAATCATTTTGCTAAACAAGTTAAGCTTTTAAAAAAACCTCTTTTTCAAAAGCGACGGTGGTCATGCGATTTCCCGGCAAGAAAAACACCGGTTGCCCAAAAGCCCCGCGCGGTTTCCCGCCAAGAAAAGATGGCATCCTCCACCCCCTCCCTGTCGGGTTGTCTTGGAACTTCCCTCATCCTTCCCCAGAGCCTGTACGGACGGGCGGGAGGCGGGCGGGAGGCGAGCGGACGCTGACGTCACAACCAAAATTTCTCGGATCGATAGGTTACCAAATCTGCTTAGCAATGGTGCTCTGCTGGGGTGCTAGCACGCGGGCTCCGCTGTTAAGAGCAGTGTTGAATTGCATTGGCTTTAACAATTTCCTTATTGTTCTAGCTATTCACGTTGGTTTGGTCCTTTCGTCCTCATCCAAAGTTTGATAGTTTGAATTCTGTTCGTAGGCCTCGTGTTGCTACTTTATCACCCCAGTCACGTTCTTTTGTGTATGGCCTGCTATTTTGCCACTTCCTCACAGATGTCTGTGGGGAAGTGTCTGTCTGTCTCTTTGCATCATGATCTACAAATTGTCACTTTCATTTGTTTTGTGTATTTTCAGGGGCACCTGGTGTAGGAAGAAATGAGCTAAAGAAGATGTTGCTTTTAGGCAATCCTGATAAATTCATCACAACAGTTCCTCGTAAGAGATCATTCTTCAATTTGCCATTGTAGCCAAAACATGGAGAATTTATTGAAAATTATCGTTGTGTGTCTACGCTCAACCTAACACACTCTATTCTGACATACATAAAGCAGTAAGCCACTATTCAAATTGCTATCAACTATGACGAATCAACTAAAGCTTTTTGAGGCCAAGACAAAAAAAACCAACAAACAACTCTCAGTTGCATCATGCTACAGAGACCGGGATAAGCTTCGGCTGAGTGGACCTCTTTGGCTCGTGTGCGACTTTACCTTTCTTTTTGCAATGTTGTGTTTTAAACAGTATAATTGGCACGCTTGTGAAGGTATCGAAATCTGTCAATACCGGCGAGCTTCCCTCTATTTTTGACGAGCAGTGGAGGTGAAAGTTGATGCTATTTTTCTTCCTGTGATCGACATAGAACCGTGTATTGTTATTCTTCTTTATTCGGGCCTCGCTCTCTTGAGTAGTCGGCCCTTTGTAGAGTATATGCAAAATAATATTCCTCAGTAATTAAAAGGGACCTTACGAAATCACGACGTCTGCTGCATCGTGTTGTTAAACAAAAAGTTTAATTCGCCAAAAGAATCGATCTGAACGCGTGTTCTGCATTTTGATGCATTTTTTGCCGCCCTGTGCAAAGCAACAACACGAAATGACCAAATTCTTTGTTTTTTAGAGAAAGTGAATACACGACGATAATCTTTCCTTTCCCTTGATAGTTCGGCCACATTCGGCTAATCGCAAAACTTTGAAAGACCGCAAAGTAGATTAAAAGAAGGTCCCTATTACAAGAAAAATAATAGCTAGATAGCTACGATAATCAATTCTCCCTTTATACTTTTTTAGATACTTCGCGACACATGAAGAGTTATGAAACAGATGGCAGGGACTACTTTTTCGTATCACGTCAGACCATGGAGAATTTCATTCAGAAGAGAAAATTCATTGAGTTTGGTGAATTCAAAGGCTGTTTGTATGGTACGTCAAAGGATTCAATAAAGAGAGCTTTGAAAACTGGGAAAACCTGTGTTCTAAAGGTTCAACCCGAGGCAAGTTGTAAAGTCTCAGTCATAGCCTGAATCGATATTCACTTGCTGTACTAAGAAAAAAAAGTTTCAATTTTTACACTAACCATCAAATCAGTTAACTCCTGGCCTTAACATTTTCTGATGAGGGACCAGATTCTCGAAGGGGAGGAAGGAGTACTTTCTTGTATAAGCTATATAAGTAGGTGCCACCCCAAGGGTTATAGTTTTTTAGATGTTTTGGTCTGAAAATGATTATAGATTTTAACCATTTTGCATGGCCTGAAAGAAAATTACATAGTTTGGTCTAAAAAAGGGTCAGGCTTCGGAGAACCGGTAGCACACCCCTACCAAAAATGAAGCCCCTTCGCCCCCAGGGCCAGATTTATGAGACTTTCTCAAGTTGAGATCAATTCCAATGCTTTTATGTTCGAACAATGCATAGGATACATTTCAGACAGGCCACCAACCTAGGGGTGTTAAATCTTTAATAGAAGAGTTATATCAAGGTATTTTGGTAAGCTCTTCCTTTTATATGGACATGCTAGCATTTGCTAGCATTCACTAATCTTTGACTAGCCCAGAAAGGTAACTTCAACTAACATGAAAGATTGAACTACCAGGGCCTAGAACTCCTGAAAAGATCGAGATACATCAGTCCCGACGCAAGCTGCAAGACAAGCCACTTGTTGCACAGGCACCATCTGCCTACCAATAATAATAATAATAATAATAATAATAATAATAATAATAATGATAATAATAATAATAATAATAATAATAATAACAACGACGACGACGACGACGACGACGACGACGACGACGACGATGATGATGATGATGATGATGATGATGATGATGATGATGATGATGATGATTACAATAGTGATAGTTTATTAACTTTTATTGCATGATTCATATCGCGTAATGATTAATTGCGCATAACACAATAACTTCTAATCGCTTTATGGTCTCATCTGTTCTACAGGTGATGTTGTTGTTAAGGACAGGAGAATTCAAACCCTATTGTATCTACATTAAACCTCCTCCACTCAAGGAACTTCGTTCGTCTAGATTGACTGTGCAGGGAAAAGCCAAGCCGTCTTCTAATAAATCGTATATGAGAACATTTAAGGTAATGTAATGGCTATTATTACACAGGATGCATGATCAGTCATTACTCTAACAGATTTATATTTCATTGTTAGCACCACTATATCAACCTGACCAAATCTGACCAAAATGATGGGACGCGTATTCGTGTTTCTCATCACGAGAAGGAAACCTATTTCAGAAAATCTCGCCCAATTACTGTCAGCTCTCATAGTTAGGGCCACTTTTCGAGCAACTTGTTAGGGCAACTGTCGGTTCAGTCATATTTTTCTGTAAAGCCTCTTTTATTTGGACACCCCGTTGATACGGGCAGATTTTCTTGAGCCCTTAGTGGCCAGAATAACGGGGCTCCACTATCTCACCAATCATAATCTCAGACTGACATTTTCAGTTCAGAAATTTTCAGTTCAGTAAAGGCGGATTTCCACTGGACTTAATTTGCAAATGAACGCAAATAAAGTTGGCTTTACCTGCATAAGTAATACAGGCGACGATGTGTAAGCGGCTTGCATAAACGTAGAAAGGGCTCAGGGTATTACATTTATGAAGCCACTTACTGTCAAATCGTCTCTAAATTTCTCTACGCACGTTAAGTCAGTTAAATTTACGCCACTACGCTTAAAAAATACGCGAAAAAATAAAAATCCTCTTTAACTGTCAAGATATAGTTCGTTTGTTCTTGTTCGTCATTTTAACAGGGTAACCTTCTTACTTAGACAGTTTGCTAGGCACAATTATATGCCTTGATATGCCTTTACTGTGGAGTTGATTTAGAGCGAGAGAATGATAATTACCCGCCCCCCTCCCCCAATAAAGAAAAAAGCTAGTCGTTGCCTGGGAACAAATACAAAATATAGAGAAAATAAACGAATTACAAAGAAATGGTCCATCACATTAAAAAACATGCTAGTATTACAAGCCTTGCCAAGTTTGAGAACATCTGGATGAAATTAAGTCGCTGAACCTACAAGTTTTCGAATATTTGTTCTATATAGATTAACGTCTCTATTTTGAAATGCTTTCCCCCCTAACGATACAAACTCTGTAAATTGTCCGATGTTTGGAAGTCATTTATTGCTCTTATTCAACCCATTAGTTCCAAACTTGGCAGAATTTGTCATTTTTTAAGTGCTTTATCAGATAACGAACTCAATTTTAATCAATCGATTAAGTTTAAAACTCGTTTCTGGAGTGGCCAATGGTGATACAATTTATAGAGCACATGTTTCATCATACGTTGCGAAGTTTGATTGGACGTCAACAGGTAAAGCACCCCCCCCCCCCCAACCCCCGTGGCAACTGCCAAATAAGTTCCCTGCTCCATTTGAACGGTTGTGCGTGTTCCTACCGCATACCAATCAAGTTTCACGAGGTGCAGGAAACAATAACAGCGGCTTAACCGGTCACTGCCAGAAGACGCAATCACCTGAATTGAGCCAAACTGTTGAGCGCAGCCTACGTACGTGATCTTACCAGTGAATAATATGACTATTTTATTGTTCGTTTTAGGAAGAAGATTTACAAGAGATGCTCAGTGTGTCAGAAGAGTTAGAAGAGAGCTATGGGAAGTTCTTTGACTTGACGGTGGTAAATAAAGATACTGAAGAAGCTTATGAGCGAATAATAGAGGCTGTTGAAAGGCTTGAAAAGGAGGCACAGTGGGTGCCTCTAGACTGGATCCAAAAGACCTGAATACGAACCATTGACATTGCTGAAAAGCGCTCAAATTGGTCAGCAATTGATCAGCAGTGCTAAACGCGGGTATTTCCGGATGAGAAATGGGGCCCAATAGCCCTTTTCACAGTTAGGTCTTCTCATTTGCATTACAATGTGGTTGAAAGTGGATGTAAGGCAATTTCGGGAAAAAACTGTAAAATTGCCTGAAATTGCCTCACATTCACGTTCAAATTTCACAGCGGTCAAACGCAAAAAGCAACGTCAGTTCCGGTTTTGCAGAGCCCTGAAGTTTGAATCAGTTCAGACTTTTACGAGCACGAAGTTCGTATGAAAACGATGCATAAAATGTCCCAATAAACTAAATTTCGCGCAGATAAAACTTGTGGATGCCAGTTACTTCATTCTGAACACATGCTCAAAGTAAAAACCTTAAGTTTTCAGAAATGGCGTTACGTTTTGCAGTTAAAGTGAAACTTTCGACATTTGTCTGTACTTTTGTAAAATTATGGCGAGAACTGCGCATTTAACCGCTGTGAACGTTCAAATAGGTTCAAAATGTTCACTACTGATACCTTATGACGTTCATGGTTTCAGCCGCGGGGGTGTAGAGTGTCTGAAACACCCAAAATTCATGTTTAGCATACAAGAGAAGGGAGTATGTTTTGTATTTTCGGATTCCTTTTGAAAGCCAAAAAACACGTTTGCATTAAATGAAGCCAGGCTCACTTAGTGAGTTATTCTCGCGATTAAAGGAACTATGTCACGGTATTTACATCAGTTTTTCTGATCTGACAAAATTATGTTCTTATTGAAGAGAATTTCAAAATAATCGTTTCCTAAGGTAGAAAAACACCAAAGAAGTAATAATAAACCAAAACGGAACAAGGATGGTTACGATTGACGGAGATTAAGGCGGATTACGAATGACAAACTTGAAAAAACTTGCCAAGTTTTTTAAAGATGCGTTATCCGTGACGTAGCTCCTTTAACTTTGCGGCGGAGCCTTCAATCTGAGGGCCGGCGAGCGACAAGTCGGCGACAAGAATTCTCCTCACCCTATTCTTTTCACCGACTCGCTTCGCTCGCCGGCTCGCAAATCGCGGTTTCGCCGATAAGTTACTTGTGCGAGTAACTCACTAAGTGAGCCTGCCCGCGAGTTAATGGTGATCCAGTTTTGTTTTTAAAAAATGACTATTCTAGGCCCAGAAACTGTTCATAAGTGTGTTTAGCAAAGGTTATACCAGATGACCAGGATGGAAATGGTCCTAATTTAACTTGAACAAATAAGGCCAATTTTTTTCAAGTTCTTCCCTTCTGTCTTAGTTAAATTCGGTAAAAACTAATTGCGGTCCGTTTGTTCTTTGATTTGCTGTTATCCCGTTGGTGGTCAAGAAGCAATCCATGAATGTGCAAGGCATAGAAATGGTTTTCTTGCCGGCTGAGCTCGCGAAAGAGGCAATGACGTTCTCACACACTGAAGGGGCCTGGTTTCGAGTTAGGATATCAGGTATCGCACTTGGTCACGTGATCCAGTTTTTGTTTCTTGTCGTACGAAGCAACAGCTGTTCCTCCTAGCCAATTCGTTTCGCCAGTCTGCATGGTTTTTCTTTCGACTTAGGTATGAAAATAATAGTGTCAGCCAAGCTTTCGTTTTTTGGAAACCGCTTAGTCTCTGATATGCTTCGTCTGTAAGTGCTTTGTTTCTTGTCAGTAGTAAAGTGCTGTTGCACTCTTGTGTGGCAGACAAATGGCATTCAGTGTGTGAGAATATACATTCAGCAAGTGTTGTACCCCCCAAAAAACATGAACATTTTAACGACATTGCCCTTTCAAGTAATTTCTATGCAAAGGGCTGGGGTGCGTAGGAGATGTAGTAATTTGCTGCTGTTTCACTGAAAGCTTCCTTGATCGCCGATTGTTTTTAATATTCCGGGAAATTATCTGGGGGGTGAAATATTGTCTCTTTTTGTGGTTTTGCTTAGACAGGCCTCATGTCTGCCAGAATATCTTCACTGTAAACCAAATCTTTCCCTCTAAATCAATCTATGAACATTACCAACCATTACGTCAGTTACATCAAGGAGTCATGTTAAAGATGCACACAAACGATTTTTTTTATACAGCGTTTATTTTTCATACTAGAAGTTAGTTTTCGAACTTTGTAACTCTATAAGTTATGTGGTTAACTTTCATGAATATCATTATCGCAAATTATCAAAATACAAATATCATTAAATAACTATTTTGTATTTTGAAGTTTTGTTATTGCACAGTTGACACAGAAAAATGGAATCATGTTAAATATGTATATTTTCAGCATTGTTACATTATGTATTATTTTCCTTCCTCAAAAGTGTAGTTCGTAACACAACATAATGCAATTAATGCCCAAATTTCCTCTACTGCACACGCTCGCAATGCATCATTGAGAAGTTCGTTTTAAAACAGTAAAACAGTTGGATGGTTCTAGGTCTCGGATAGACTTGTTCCCAGTCCTTACGTATTTGGTGTTCGTTCGAAGGCGATGAAAGGTTGAGGAAAAATTTAATCCTGGCTAGGGTTGCAGGGGATGCTAGGAAGGACGAAGGAAAAGTAGATGTTCGCACGGCCTTCCCTTGCAATGTGTTCTCATCAAATCCTTCCCAGGAGAGGGGGAACGAGTCTCGGTCTCGTCGCCTGAAGTACTTCAGTTGAAGAGCACAAAATGGCAACGCACGCCATCTTGAATGAAACCAACGTGATGTACCGCTGGTGTGCAGTCAAAAGGGGTAACTATATTATCTAAATTACCTACGACCTCGCACCGTTTGACATGTAGCTCAGTCGGCAAAGCATTCGGTGATTTACGAAGAAGTCGCTCGAATCTCGCCGAGGTGTAAACAAATTCTTTACTTCTTGTGTACATTTTTGTACGGACAATGCTCAATGGGAAGTTAGTGCGTTTCGTTTCAGCCCTTGAAGTATATACTTCAGATTTAATTATCTGTTTTTTCAATCGATATTATCACAAACTTAATCCTAGTCTGTTAGACTATAACAGCGGGTGGCAAAAATATGATTTATTTGCCAGGAGTTATCTCGGCTATGGAATGACCTGGCTTGCAAACGATACCTCGAAATTCTCTCTCAGAGGTCGATTAAAAATGAAAAAGGAAATGGTATTATTAAAAGACTGTTTCATCAGAAAGGTTTTGAATAACAAACAACCATCAGTGGCGAAGAGATCAGTTTTATGGGAACGGCTTTAGTTGACGCTTGCCGATTGACCATTCAGAAATCCTTTTTTTTTTTGCACTGAAACGCCAAATTGTCCATTTTACGACCATCTGCGTTTACACACGGCGATTCCTGTGGTTTCTCTATATTGATTCGCCTGGACTAATATTGGCCAATGTAGATTCCTTAGGACCGATTTTGGCTTATTGATTCTTATGGACCAAACTTGGCCGATTTTGAGCCCTACTGACAAATAGTGGCAAAAGTTGAGTCCTATGGACCAATATGGGCCTTCAGAGAATCCTGTATTAAGCGGACATTAGCGAGGGTCCTGTGGGTGTCCGCTTAATACAGGTTTCACTGTATATTGATTCGTATGGGCCAATATTGGCCAATGTTGGTTCATATGGACCAATATTGGTCTATGCTTATTTATATGGACCAAAATTGGCTTATATTTCTTCATACGGATTGATATTGGTCTATGCTGATTCCTATGGCCACTATTGGTCTATAGGAACCAAAAGAGGCCAATATTGGTCCAAAGGAATCTACACTGGCAAATATTAGTCCAGAGGAATCAATATAGCTAGGCTGATATTGGTCCATAGAAATCAGCATTGGCCTACATTCATTCGTATGGCCCAATGTTGATTCACATTTCCTCTACTGATTCATATGGACTAATGTTAGCTTATATTTCTTCATATGGACTAATATTGGTCAACGTTTGTTCATATGGGAACATATTGATTATGTGCTGTTGGTTTTCTCAAGGACAGTAAAAACGTGTGTAGCAAAGTGAATTTAGACTGGACTCAGACTTGTGTGACTTTATCAAGTCGCATGATCAAGGACTCATTATAGTTTATTAGACTGGACACAGACTTGTGTGACTCTATCAAGTCGCATGATCTAGGACTCTTTATAGTTTGTGTAGTGACTCGAACAATAGTTTAGTCATTGATATAGGAACCCTTTGTCTTAGGATTAAAGTCTTGTGTTGCAGTTTTGCACGTTAGTTCTTTTGTAGAACGTCTTCTGTTCGAGTCGCTCTGTGAAGCCCATTTGCAGAGACGGGATTAAAGTCCGCCTAATTTAGTATCAAGATGTGCAGCTGGTGATTATTCCCCTACTGCTACTCGTGCAAAGAATCAGCAATAAAGCGATGCCATAAACCGAGCCACTGTGTTCCCATGTGAATCAACGTGGGCCAATATTGGTCCATATGAATCAACCTTAGCCAATACTGGTCAGTAGGAATCAATAGAGGCCAATATTGGCTCATAGAAACCAACATTGGCCATTACTGGTCCATAGGAATCAATCTTGGCCAACATTGGCCCGTAGGAATTACCATTGGCCAACATTGCTCTATAGGAATCAATGTAGGCCAATATTGGTCCATGCGAATTAATATTGGCCAACAATGGTCCAAAGGAAACAACATTGGACAATATTGGTCCATAGGAATTAGTGTTAGCCCATATCGGTCTGTAGAAATCAACATTGACCAGTATTGGTATATGGGAATCAACATTGGCCAATATTGTTCCATGGGAATTTAATATGGGCCAATATTGGTTCATATGAATCATCAGCGAGTTATTTCCGTCGCTCGCTCGTAATTTGCGGTTTCGTCGCTCACGCAAAACTCAGGTAAGGAAGCCTCCTCCCAGACTGTCTTGACACAATTTTGACTTTGTACATTATAGTTGTGATGTCTTGCAATCGTCGAGTATAAAGTGTCGGTAGTTTAGCCTGTTGCAGGATTTCCTCGTACGTTGATTTATTATCACAATAGACAGCACGTAAGGCTCGTTCTTGAATTCGTTCAAGTTTTCTGGTATCAGAGGAACGACAAAAGTGCCAGACAGACTGATAGTACGTAAGATGAGGAAGTATATGTCACAGACTCAAAGAAACTGCGGAAGCAAAACCTGCTTACGTGCATTACACTGAAGATGATGATTCTTGTAGACAAATAAGGAGAGGCAATGCAGCTCTCTGCTCTGGCTGCATGTTCCCAACATGTTTTATAAAACAGGCCCGTAGCAAGGCTGAAATAACTGGGGGGTGGGGGCCGAGCAAACTGATTGGCCTAGTCAAAGCCCCCCTCCCCCCCCAGACGTTACCAATATATAGGTCATAAGGCATACGAAAATTCATGTCAGATAGATACTAACACTGTTCACAATGCCTAAGTTTGATTCGATTTCGTCAAAAAGGACACCTTTATGGGGACATCGTTCGTTGAAAAAATGCCAAAAAGCTGCTTCCTGTTTGCTTTTTCGCCGACAAAGTTGTTGGCAACTTCCACCAGATTTATAGCATCAGTTTTAAAACAGTATCCTTAAAGTTGTAAGGTTTGTTATTTAAAAACCAAACATTTCGACAGCTAAACTACGAGTTTCGGACCTGTTTTACCCAACCCTCGTAAACGTTTCTGTAACGTTTGTCACTCGATTGGTGAGATAAATATAATTTTGTTCCTTAGACTTGTTTTACAACGGTGGGCTTAAAGCTTGCAGCAAATACACAGCAGTCGCTTAGCTATTAAAGGTATTAAGTTCCTTAACGGTCTTAAGCTATACTGCCTTGGTCAAGGTGATATGGGTGAAGAAAGACATTGGTAAGGAACCTCGGGGACTGAAATGTGCGGTGGCTTGGGCTAGTAGATTTTTGGAGCCCACTTGCCCGGTGGTTGGTGACTCAACAGATGTTGAACCCTGTTATAAATTGTGAAATTATAAAAGGCACGTTTAGCATCAGCATTCAATTATATATTTTGTGGCACATTAATTGTAATGTTTTTTAACTTCCAAAAATTCTGGGGGAGGGGGGCTCGAGCCTCCCCTGCCCCTCCCCCTGCTACGGGCCTGTAAAAGAGAAAAGCCTTCTGCTTAACGCTGGTAAAACTGAAACATGACATATTCTGTCCTGATTGACCGGGAGAAGGCCACAAATGTACCGGTTCCTCCGTTCAGTGATAACTGTCAACAACCGAATTTCCCAGACTTATAAGTGATTTACGAATAGTGCATTAAAGAACTACCGAACCGATTCCAGACATTGGCCGAATGACATTTCCGTGCACTGCTGCCGGGTTGGAAACGCATTCACTATCATCGAGCTTAATGAATTATCGAGTGCTAGATTTAACAGACTCTTGAAAGAGGAGAGCAAGACTTTCTAAGAAAACCGTTTGCTTTTTGATTTTTATAACAACTTACTCAACATAAAACCACAAAACTGGACAATAACACTACTATCGTACTCTCAGAAGACTTAAGAAGTAACCTGAAATTCACCGTGGAGCTGGTCATCTCAAGTCATCGAAGATACAACATAGTAGGTTCAGTTGTCTTTTTCGGATCTCGGACAACGTTCACTTTTCTTCAAAAGTTAGTGAAGAACTGAACCAACATGTGAGTTAAAGGAAAACTTGTGAAGATCGAATACCGCATAAATTAATCATGGACTATGCTGTAGACCACAGTTCTCGTGCATTCCTGCACACCAAGCTAGGAGTTGTCTTTTCAGTAGAGTTAGTACAACAGTGTTTTTCTTGCAATAGATGCGATTGATGTGAAAAAAGAAATTATTCAACTGATGAACAAATCGGTAAAGATTGAGGCATCAGAGGGGACTGAATAGATAGTGAAAATAATGAAAAAAGTTGACACGTTAACGCTAACAAAATGGATGAATAAACGAAAACTTAATCATAAGTGTAATTAATGACATATGTGGCAGCCGGCGAACTTTTTTGCGATTAAAATGTTCCAAAACATAGCGAAAGGTAGGAAAACTTCAGAAAATTATTTCTTGGGTTGTTAATTTACCTTTAAACACTGTCGAGAACGTAATAACTAATTACAATTTAGAGGCTAGTGGTGGAAGTGACTTCTGAGAATATCATGGCAAGCGCAGGGAGAGGAGAAAAATGGTATGAGGTGTATGCACTTGTTGATTGAGTGGGAGGGCCGGACAGGAAATTTATCATACCAACTTTATTGCACTTAATTCTTTTGGAAAATTTTTAAAAGGTGCTCAAACAAATGAAGTGTGTAGGGCCGGACGGCCTTTTCCGGACCAGCTCGCGTCAATCCTTCCGGCCTACACGTCAGATCGCCAATGCGTTTTCAATAGGATTTCGTCAGCATATTAGCAACAGAAGTAATAAGAGCTGGCAGCTTCAAAATAGGCAATAAACTACGAGTACACGCTGGATCTTGCCATCGATTTATCGTATATCGCATACGCGTAACCAAAACGCGATGCAAACAAACAGGTTCTCACATTTTTTGCTATGCAGCTATGCTGAAAATATATCCACCCAATATCTCACAATTGTCTAATAATCAAAAGTAAACAAAATAACACAACAAAATTAGTGTGCAATAGTGCCTAATTGTGGAAACTAGTGAGTTAGAGTAATTTTACTTTACTTTACGGGTTAAGTAATTTTGCTTAACCCGTAAAGCAAAGTGAATTTACTCATATGATTTCTCATGGTGTAACAAGTATTGCCAATGACTAACGTATCCAAAAATAATGAACAAGTATACACATTTGTTTGTAACGCAAAAAGCTCAAGTGCATCATGTCCTAGCTGGCCAGAAACGAAACAAAGAATCAAACAAACGATAAGGTATGAAATTTAATTGGCATAAAAGTTACATAAATCGACATAAATTTGCAGCACCTGTGGGAAACCTTAGGGTAGAACCAATTGAATGCCTTACAGAAATACCTCAAGGTTACTATTTTCGCGACAACTTAATCAGTTGGCAAATCTTGCAATAATAATTTTTAAAAAATCGTTCTAAAAGTGTTAACAGTTTTCAAAATTGTTAAAAAACCATCTAAATTGCTTACATTAGTAATAACTCTTGAAAGATCTCAGGGAAAACTGCGAGATTAAGTTGTCGTTTAAAAAAGAAAACGAATGGTAGCAAATTAAATAAAATTATTTTAGTTATATGAAGAAAAGCTGTCAGTTTTTCTGTCCTTTATCCGATGAAACAAATTGTCTAACAGGAACATGTTATTTGCATTTGGCTGCCAGAAATAAGTAAGTAAATTTGTTTTAAAAATCAAGAACACTTAGCAATCTGTAATATTGATTAATATATCAACATGTTTACATTGAGCTACAAAGCATGTAACACATTGATCATAAAATGATAAAAATTATAGCTTTCAATCAACTGCAAATAAATTAACAGTTTTCCATTTAAAAATATTGGTATTTAAAAATAATGCTATACATAATTATGCAAAACAGCAACAGATTCTCCTGCATTCCATTTTGCTACCTGAACACTATTCATAACACAAGTTTAAGGGTCTTTGTAAAATACAAGATAACATTATAGTGATACTCCAATTAAATGCTTTTGTTTGTTTTTTTTTTTTAATGTGTAGTTCCGGGAAATATCCATACCCCCCCCCCCCCCAACAGAAGGGACTGGAAATTCCAGGAAGGGTGGGGTGGTCTCAAAAGCCCAAAAATTTAAAGCAATGTATGAAGCCACATTGGAATTTACAGAGCGGTGGGGGGGGGGGGGGGATTATAGGGCAAATCCTTTCCACGGGGAGATGTCAATATTTTCTGGAACTAAACAATTTAAATTACATGTTGTTTTTATGCTCATCTCAGTTCTCCTACTAAATGACTTTGTTTGAGAAGGTTTTGTGCTATCAGAGCTGTGCTATCATCTACAGAGCTGTTTGTCATGCTATCCATCATGAAAGAGCTCAAATGATTGAACCAAGCAGCAACTCTGCAACGGTGATGCAAACCAGCAAGGCCACACAACATAGCAAGACTTTTCAATCTTGTCCCTTACCCAATACCTTCATAGAAGGGTGAATCTTCTCACAAAGACAATTTGGAGTGAAACGGAGTTTTTGTCACCTGACCAAGGCTCACAAACTTTGTTAAAGAAGAAATAACAGCATAACTATGTGACAATACATCGGGTTATGCATACTTTAGGAACTGGGTCATCCTCGTCCATGCTTATAATTTAAAACTTCCCCACATCCATGGTAGTGTCTGGACCTACATTTGCAGGTAAATCTCCTGAGTAATACTTGTTTAATGCAAGGTCACCAATAAATGGCAAACTTGGGGTGAGAAGCTTGCTTGTTTCTAAGTCAAAGCTAAAATCACCACTTAACTCGAAATCGGTCCCATCTACCCCAAGAGTTTTGCCACCATCGATGGGGTTTTCATTGGGGTTTTGCTCATACTTGTTGACGGCCAGACGATGTCGCAAAATTCTGAGCTCATTAACCAGAATCATTTGTTGAAAATGCAATGACGAGTTTTCACCCATCCCTGTGCTGACATGAACCACAGGGATCCACCTCAGAAAACGACCAGCCCAGAACTTAATTGCGGGAGCCAATGTGTTCACTTTGAGGTAAGATTCCATGCTTGTTCCATTTGCGACATCTCCATCACTCAACGACTTTCGAAACTCAAACAACGGGTTGAGATAAGGTTCAGAGTTTCTTGAATCTGCGAGTTGCTCTGCGACAAAATCCCACAGTATTGCCATCGGTTGCCCATTGAGCTCCGTCCTACACAGCTCATCTCTTTGCTTCTCGCAGTCAAATAAGAACGTATCAAACATGCAAGCATGCAAAGTGTCAAGTAAGGCATGCAGATACGTCTCAGAGAATTCAAACTCTGAAGGAAACTGCTGCGTAAGTTGATAAACACAATCTATGAAGTGAAGAAACACTGGTGACTCCCCGGAGTCTTCTTTCTCACTTTCCTGAGCAGGTTTTGTGATGTGATTACAACGCTGAAGGAACTGATGTCCTCCAAGGACCCACATTTTCTGAATAAGGGTTTGGAAGCCTCTTATCGTTCGGTAATACGAGTCCAGGATCAACTGCGCCAAGCTTCCTACAACCAGCACAAAGTCACGCCCTCCGGTTTCTTTGATAATAACTGGTGAACGGTCACGAGAAATGGACTCCACAACATCCATAGCACCAACAAGTGACAGCCTTACGTAATTTAGCCACCTGAAAGATCAAAATGTGTAATCCTTTAAGCCCCAATATCAATTTGCTTATTCTCATCAGTGACCTCCATATAGTTCTTATGGTACAAGTTGAGAGAATGTGTTTTAACACTGAGACATTTCAGCTTTGGTGATCACTCGGTCTTTCATTCTCAGAACCCTTAGGTGTGGCCATGGAGTGATATTGTAAGGAGAAGTTTGACACTGGTCACTATTGGGGCTCAAACTGTTAAGAATTTGGGGAAGTTTGTTGCAATAATACTATTATTTCAACCACCAATTACCAAATGCTAAACACTTGAGTCAGCTGAACACAAAAAAGACCAGTAAGTTGTACCCAGATAGAATGTGTAGTCAAAAATAACCAGCTCTCTTTTGGCTTAATAGCACAGATGGTAAGAACACTGTTCCAGTACCTATCACAAGGTCATGGTTTCCAATCCCGTTCAAACGTCTTTTTTAAGGCATTCTTTTCGCAACTACTCAGTAAGTTGTGGACACACATGAAATTGATATGGTCTTTTTAAGTTGTTGCATGATTGGAATACATTGTCTTTTGTGTACAAAATTAGATAATCCTTTTTTTTTTTAATGCAATGAACTTTATTTAAGAACAAAAAATACTTATGTACAAAACAGATACAATTACAGTGGATACCTAACAGTTAAAATAGCAAGAAGAAAAAAAAAGCCTTAACCCTTAAAGCCTCAATATTAACATCCACATTCTCCTCACTGTTCTCCTCATATTTCTTATGTTACTAGTTGGGAGAATTTGATAAAAAATCAACACATTTGATCATTGGTGATCATTTCATTCATTCTCGTGACCTGTATGTTTGATCAAGTAGTAATAGTGTAAGGAGAAATTAGATGCTTGTCACTATTGGGGCTTAAAGGGTTAAACAAATTATACTAAAAACATGATTCACAGGAAAAAAGAGAGATTAGATAATACTTACTTTGATGTTTCCAGACTTGTCAGCCAGGTAGGATCAATGGTCCAAAACTCCTTACTCGTCTCCATCACACAGAGTTCTTTGACTCTAACAAAGCTCTGCTGCAGCTCTTGTATCGTTGGGCAAATCTTTGTCAAATTCACCACCTTTACCTCTTTGTGCTCTGTGTTGCAGGGAATCAATGACAAGGCTCTGAAGAAAGATGTTTCCTCCTTCTCCAGAAATATGCTTTCTGGTCTAAAAAGACAATTAATATTAATATTAATATTAATAATATTAATATTAATAATAATATAATTAATAATAATATTAATAATAATATTAATATTAATATTAATATTAATATCAATATTAATGTAGACCGACAAATCAAATGTCCGGCGGCTCCTCCCAGCTTCCAACTACTGCCGAGAGCTGTTCGTATCAAGAGACTTTTTTATACAGTCGTCAGCCAGTTAGGGCGAGTACAAGAATAAAAATTTTAAAGTTGATTATTGCAATGTTGATTTATTTATTCAATTCAATAATCCACTTTTTAAGCAAAGAATGAAATTCCACCTGTTAGTGGAATATTGATTGGATGAATGCATGACATCACGCCTCAGGCACGTAGGAATTTGACAGGTTTCCCCAAATTGTATTCCAATGGTCATCTGACTTTTAAAAATTTCTCTTCTTTTCTCTCCACTACCAGCTTTTTGAAACAAATCAGAACACGGAAAAAACTTTGAGCATTTTGATGGGACAGAAAGGAGGTGATTACGTTAATTAGGAAAGCCGAACTAAAAATTAAACAATGTGAGAATCCGTTGGGAGCGATTTATGCAAATTGGGAAACCGGACAAATTCCAACAAGCCTCTCGCATGAATTAATTTAATCAAAAGTCGAGTATGGGATCGAGTTTCAGTTTGAGTATTTCATTCTTCATTTGAAAAGTGGATTATTGAAACAAATATTAAATCAATATTGCAACAACCAACTTCAAATTTTTATTCTATGGGGTTACGCTTGACCTGGCTGATACCTACAAAAAGTCTCATTATACAAAGAGCACTCGGCAGTAGTCGAAAGCTGGGAGGAGCCGCCGAACATTTGATTGACAGTAGCGAAAAACGCACTTATTGGTAAAGCTTTGAATTCTAGAGTCTGCATGTTATTGAAAAGTGTGGTAATTAATTAATTTGCATATTGTTTTATTTATTGATGTAGTTTTCATGGCATTCACCTTCCTTCTCCACTGCACAGCATGGGTACTCCTGTCTTGGGATGACTCCAGCACCAAATGGGAAGACGAGAGTCTATGTAATGCAGCGACATCCTGTTGATGTCCGAGTCTGACAAGGACGCAAGAACAACAAACATTTCAGACAGCGACGGGCAAGTTTGGAATTTGCTGTTGACAGTTGCGACTCGCCAGGTATCATCAACGCGGAGTCTTGACAACTCATTAAGCCAATCGGGAAGAGTTCTGAAAGTCGGTATGGTATTCAGTCTCCCCTTGTTGTTGTCTTCTAAGCAATTTAGAGCCATGCTATATGGGAATGCGAACAGCAGAACAATAGAGGTTGGTGTCTTGTAATGCGCAATGGCATTCACCATCTTCACATGGTCTTTCTTCGGTGTAAACTTCAGCCCAAATCTTACCACTCGAAAGTCTTTACAGCGGATTTCCAATGAATGAACCTTGGAAGATGCCCGTGAACCTGGGCGTACTTTCTTAACTCTTGTTCCTTCAGCAGTGGAACTGGAGTAATAGAAGATGTCCGTTATGCAAGTTTGTGGAATATGCAATTCTCTTTGCATGTCTGAGTAAATCTCTCCTGCCACTGATAAATCCGGATTAGACTGGAACACTGAATTGAGCTGCGTTTCAGCGCTTGGGTTCCTTGTCAAGAATGACATCCGGAAGTTGGTTGCATAGAGCACTCCAGATATCCCAGATTTTCGATCTGCCATTGTCTGGAATCGTAACACATTTATTGCCCTGGCAACAACTATTTCCCCTGGTAAGAGAGATGGTTCTGGGTAGCCATCATCAGATAATGGAGACATGTTGCTCAAAGCTGCCATTTTCTTCAGAACTTCTTTCTAAAAAGCGCAAAAACACACGTCACAAAAACTGTATGTCGATATTTAAATTGAGGATACAACTGTACGGAATGTTGACCACACTACTGGTCTTATCCAACAAAATTTGCAAAGCAGCCTAAACAATGCCAGCAGTTAGTTCACTTTAAATCAGATGGTTCCCAGGAATCAAATTGAGAAGCAACTGGCTAAGTGAAGCATAGCTTAATGCTTGTTAAGTGTAGTGTATCATTGTCTTGATGATAATGATAATGATAATGATAATGATAATCATAATCATAATCATAATAACAACTTTAACATAAAATATAAAAAGAAGAGGCATGTCACAAAATAGCAGTACTGCTTTACAAACTCTGGCAAGCCTTCTATTACCTTGTTACAGAAAATTTGCATACCATCAACTTATAAATTCAAACCACAAACATCTTAGGTCTCAAACTTTACTTTTTCATTCTTGGCAGGAATACTTCTCCTGTTTTGACTGTAAAGCTGTCACACAAATTTCCTGTTACATGTATAAGGTTCACTGTCTTTATTTTTCATGATCGCAAGCAACTAGAGTATTACAGCATTACTGCTGTTAGAGATTTGAACCAGAGGCAACACTGTTCTTATCACACGTTAACTGTTCATCCAATTGTGATCACCACATTTTTTGCTATGCAATTGGTGAAGTTGAACTTGCAGTAAGAAGGCCCTTAAAATGCTTTTAGCCTCATTTTCAAAGTGAGGCCAAGGTACACAGCCCTTTAAACAAAAATCAATTTTCATTTAAATGCAAATAAAACTTAGTTTTACATGAAAGGCTGAGTACCAGGCCTAGCTTCGATAGGAACTTAGGCTAAAGCAATTAGGAAATGGCCTATTAATTTAGCACCATAGTCACATGCAGTAAATCAAAATTCTTCTTTCACAGCCTCACACAATGTACCTTTCTTAAAGAAAGATTTGTCCTGTATAAGTTACAGAATATTCTTTACCCGAGGGCAAATGTGTGTATTATATGCCTCAGTGGACAAGAATACGAGTCGTAATCCATTCATTTCATGTTCAGAAAATGGCTGTCAAGTGATCAAGGTGTGTCCAGCTCAAACTATATGCATTCCAGTCTAGAAGATTCTATAATATCAAGTTTTTCAAAAATTGCTGAGAAACAGATCAAGACAAAAAGGGTGAAACTCAGTCTTTCACTGGACCTGCCAACATTAAACGTGAGGGGAAAAAAGGAAAAATGAGATGTTTGAGGGAATACTATAAATTATTTTAGTCCTGCTTTCAGCCCATGATTTGAAAAAGAAATCACTGAAGGAATAAAATAACTTTGTCCCACCTGATCTGGTTTGTCTAATTAAAAGGTACAACAGCTGTAGCTTTTCGCTGAAAGGTAATGTTATAAGGAATTCTAAACCATGCAAATGAACTTTTTTTTGTGGGGAACAGTTCAAATTAAAGATTTATTGATTCAAAGAGTTATGCATTTCAACTTCCAAGTTCCTTCAAGTTTTTGACAGCTGCACTGTGCTAAGCAATATGTTCATTGCATCTTCAAATTTGTAAACCAGTCTCCCACAATAATTTATTGTGCAAAGAATTACTATATTTTTAATCGGAAGACTGGGCCAAACAAATTGTAAGACAGGCTACATTTTAGGTCATTTTCGATAGAGTTGGTTTTGACTTTAGTCACCTACGATGTACGGAGAAATTGTAAGTTCATCACTCTTAGTTGAAGGTCCTTTCCTTTCTCCTCCTGAATTATAATAAGTTTAACGATTAACATTATCGGGATTTTTCCATAGACCACATTTATAATACATTGATATACGACTGTAGAACAAACACGAAGACCGAAATATTAACATATGAGCTAATAAAAGGAGATGACCTCAAATCAAAACTTTATTTAATATCAAGTTTAAAAGCAAAATTTATCAAAAAAGTGAAATAGAAATGTGAGGCGAAAAGTCGACAGATCTAGATGTAACACATTACTCTCGCCAAGTTAGCTATTATTTTGTCTAATTATTCCTTCCACTTAGCTTTGAACTTGAAAGGCTTGACCAATTCATTTGATCTACCTCCGGCAATGACAGAAAAACAGCACTAAAACTTAAATGCTGCTCCATCAAGCTTAATTTTAAAATGAAATGGTCCCTAAATTCGTCCTTTTCTTTTTTGACAATACGTAAAATTCCTTTTATGATTCAGTGCAATGTAACCCCAAAACATCATTCTTTTAGAAGCAGGTAATACAGATATTTCAATTATTCAAATCAGGGCGTGAGAACAAAGATGAAAATATCGTTTACTCTCCGAGTAACCTCATAGTATGCACGAGACAGTACACAACATGCAGAGAGAACACGAATAGTAAAACTCCTAGAAAATTGAGAACGTTTTTCGTCTATACCATTAAGCCGATTAGCCTAGAACGAGGGATTTTTCAAGAAAGAAAAGGCAGTAAGTCTAGACAAGAAATAAACGCACTTACTTCAAGCAGACGTGATGTTTTTCCTCGCTAAAGTTGAGCATAAGCTTAAAACAGTCCACCCATTTCTAGAATTCCTCAGCATATCTCGAGCAAATCTTCGCCCTTATGGCGATCACAAGCGTCAGCAGTCTCAATGGCAGGGATTTCGATCGTTATAGTAATATTGCTGGCCTGATCGATGGTATATAAAGCAAAACCTCTTATCATAAACAAGCAATAACGATGTGTCCATTTCCAGCGCGCAGCACGCAAGCTGGAAGAGAAAGTGGAAAATGCTGCGCGAAGAAACTGGAACGAATATCACCAGTCCCTTGCCTGACGGGGGTGGGGAGAAAGTGTTAACTTACTACAGAAAAAAATTGCAAAACGACAGACTTATGGTCGTTATTTGGAGAGCAAAAATCTAAAAAAGAATTAGAAAAAAATTTTCAAAATGCTATTATTTAATTTCAAAGTCTTTATTAAGATATGCTGGACTTGGAGTTGAAAGGTACTTTCTGGAGTCCCCAAGGTAATGTTTTGTTTGTTCGGTGAGCACGTGATTTTTTTCTGTTCGTTTGATTGGCATGTGCTTGTTCCATACCGAACTGGAAAGCGTCCATCCTTTCTTCGTCTCTCTCCAAACTTCTTGCAAAAGTTCAGGTCGGAATTTGCGGAAAATGGTGGTGCTGACTGAATCAGAACAGGAACAAAACTCTGAAGGTACTGAAGAATAGCTTTGGCTAGAGATACTTCAAATATTTCAAGCTATATATGATCGAATGGAGGTTTCAATATGGGGGTGTTCTTAGATCGGGCTGGTCTGTTGTACTTTTTGCATTCCATAAACAAGAATCTCGGCAACCGATTAACCTCTATTTAGCCTGATTTATTAAATTGATATTTTACATTAGCGTAGTTTTTGTTTAGGCCAAGGTTTGGGGGAATATCTTAATTTAGGAAGTACAACTTTCAATAGGCTTACTTGTAATTCACACTGCAAGGTTGTTTATTTCATCGATAAGTCCGCTTGCCACAACTTCAGTATTGAAATAATTCAATTCCCGCCGTTCATGCTTTATGCCTAGCGTGCTCAAACTGCGGACAACTGCGAGTTATTAGTAAAATCTAAACTCACAAAACATGATGAAGATATTAATTTCTGGAGATCAGAGCTCCAAATAGTGTAATAATGTGCGTTTATCATGATGAAGATTTGCATTGGGAACATCCTTTAATTTCATTTATCGCGCAGAAACGTTCGTGTACCGGGCACAGCAACAGGAAACAGCAGGTTTATTTTGATCAAATTCCGATCAACAACCACCATGGCTGGTCTTCATTACAAAACTCCAGAAAATATTATTTTGAAACGATTGTGTACTCTTGAACAAATCGCGCAAGGTTCTGTAAATAACAATCCATTCAATCGACGGCCCTCGAACAAATTTTAGAATTATTGACCTTGGACAATGGATTCTGGGAATGGGTAGCATTTTTCTTGATTGTAATAGAGAAAACTCATTCCTTTATCTCATGTTTTATACATTTGTATGTGTCTTTTGGTTTCCTTTTATGTTCTAAAATATCAATTGTTGTGACCACACATACGTTCTGATTTCAAAACACGGAAATTAGTGGGAGGGGTTTAATTTTAGCGATAAAAGTGTGTGATGAGAATGGAAAAATGTATCAGTTGGTGATACTTTGAAATAAATCTGTGGACTGTACTGAAAAATAACCATAGATTTATGATTATTTTTCAGTACAGTTGAAGAAGCACATTTGAACTATTCTTTTTTTGCCAAGCATCCCTGGGCATTGATGTGGCTGAATAAAAGCAATCTACAACCCCAGACAAATATCTGAGACATCTTAATGCTGTCCATTGCCGCCAACGTGTAACAGACACACTATGGGAGACAAATGCGTTACGATCTTCGGAACAAAAACCTGGGCAAGTTTTTTTTTATTCCAAAATCATGATATACACCCTTTTTCATCAAAACCTTTAGTTATTAAACAACTCAAACTGGTCAATGCATTGTGCCTACAGTTGTTTTTGTTTGTTTTGTTTTGCAGCAGTTCAGACTGTGTTAAAGTCACTTGATGATCCACGCACGGCTGGGCTGATTCTTGAGGAGCAGGCAAATGCCTTGAAAAGTATTCTTGGAGATGCTTCAGTTCTGAAACTTGTCAGGGTGATGCTTTTAAATAATTTATTTTTAAGTGCAAGAATTTTACTTTCTCACTGAAAAGTCTGGTCAAAAGAAGTACAACTGACTTCCAACCCAGAAGCTGTACTGACAAAGATACATCCAAGCCACTGAGTCGTTTGACACTTCAATCTCCCTGATCATTCTAGCCAATGCATGGTGGTCTGTAGCCTTTCCCCAGCTCGTGGTAACATGGAAAGCCGTAGAAATTGAGAGCAATAATTCATCTTCCAAATCAGCATTCTCAATTACCACAGAATCAATGAACACTTTTCACTCCGCTAATTTATTTTATTGTTCAAGTTGCTAAGTTGCCACCAATAGCGCAGCTCTACTGCTCTGCACATAAACTATGCACAACACACAATTTCTTGATTCGCTCTCACTGATAAATTAGGGCTAATGCCTGAATTTCTTTTTGGTGGCCAATTTACCTTATCAGCTCAGTTGATAAATCCAATTTATTTGTGTTTCACTTGCCCACCAATGCAGCATCACAGTTTCTTTAGAAACTAACCCGTTTATTCAATGTACTAACCAATTGACTGTGTTACTGACTTATTAACTGACCAACCAACCCACCCACTGACTTATTTAAACTGTTTGTTTGTCTTGCTGGCTTGCAGGTGCATTAGTGGTGGATTGAGAAGGAAAGTCCATGGGTCCAGTCCATGGGACCATATTCCTTTTCTCCTCCTTCAATCCCATAGTTGTCTTTTTGAATGTACATTGAAGAAAACAGCATAGACCTAATTAACCAGACTAACTTTACCACAAAGTCTTCTCATTTTTTTAAAATAAATTATTTCTCAGTACATTGCGATTTTGACCCCCTCTAGCAAACATTCCTGGACATGACAATGCAAACAGGCAAAGTGTATGTCATTGCAAGCTTGGCTTGTCAAAAAGCTGTTTAGAGTCAAAAATAAAGCTTGATTAGTTTCCTTAAATGTCCTCTTGAATGTACCCTCATGCTTGGTAAGTGCTAATTAATTATGATTTTTTCTTGATCAGGCTCATGATAAACTTGAAGAAGGTCGCAAGCAAGTGGAGACCCAGGACACAGCTCAGCTGGCAAGAGAGGTGAGATCTCCTGCGAGATACACGTAAATTGACAAGATTTTTTTTGTTCTTGTGCGTAGAGACCAGGATTTTTAAAACATGAATCCTCTGTCTTGATTTGCAGCTCTGCCTTGATAAGCAGTCTCAAATCGAGGAAGAAGTCACCTAGCACTACACTGCTTTGTGATAAAATGAAGATCAAAATGCAAAACACTTTTTTTAATAATACAACACTTACTAAGATTATATAAACTAAGAGGTTTTCAGCCAATTTCATTGGTTGAATCATGATTGCAAATGATAGCCGGTAAATTATGTTTGAAAAAATCCTAGTCTACACATGGCAATCAAAATCAGCAATAAAATGTAAATGGCCCCCGTGAAAGGAATCATGCAATTATGCATCTTTAAGCTATTGAATGTCTTTCAGAGAAGACAGTTTTGTTTCATGTATACCTGATGTGTGTGATCAGCCCTGTCAAAATGGTTTGTAGTGGTGGGCAGGATAATGGAAGTAGTAGGCAATAAGGGCTAGAAGTGCATTTATTATTAGTCAGCAATAATTGGTAAACTCCAGTGAAGTACATCATGTAGGCCACAAATAATCAACTGCAGGTGGCAAAATAGACAGAGCTGTGTGATATGATGATTTTATTGGATTTCAGGTGGGTACTGATCTGGAGCCACAAGTTGCTAGTGACGACAATGCTGCCGAGCTGTCAGGCCTACTCCAGGATCCACATTTTGTGGTATGAGAATTTCTACTTTATTTTAGAAAAAATTAAAAGTAGGTGTCTAGTGTCGTTGACTTATTGTAGTTTGAGGATCCCTTGACTCCAAGTTACTCTCTACATTTCCTTGGATGATTGAAATCCTGTGAATAATAATCACACCTCTTAAAAATCACAACACTTTTATCTATCTTTTCATAATAATGGCCTCTTTTTGGAGCATGTGAAATACGTAGTAGATGACCTTGGCTTTTACTAAGAGATTATGGAATTTTCTGTTCCACATGGATCAAGCTCTTGTTGTTGTTCTGTCACTCATTTTGTGTCTTGTGTTTTCACTTGTCAGTCTCTATTAGAGGTCCATGATGCTATTGCATTCAAGACATATGCATCACCTCCAGCATCGCCTGGCCCCAATGATGAGGCTGGAACACTGAATGGATTCGGTGGGCAACCAATTAGAATGGTGGGCCTTCACAAACAACCCAACAAACCACTGGTAAGTTTCTGCCAGCTAGATAATGGGTACTAGGTAAAGCTGCACATGATCCAAGGAGGCCTGCACATCCGGAGCTTAACCCGATGTCTGTAGTGTGAAGCAACTGAGAGTATTGCTACTCCCCTCTGGATGGGATGCGAGTCCATTGCAGGGTTACCCCTAGCAGTATGTTGCCAGGACCCATTTTATTTACCTGGCTGGAGAGAGAGAATGCGGGGTAAAGTTTCCTGTCTAAGGGAACAACACGATGGCAGGGACTGGGTTTCAACACCACAGACCTTCAGATCTGAAGTCCAATGTGCTAACCACTACACCATTGCACCCCCACAACCAACTCTAATGTGGGATTCTAATACCGGCAGGTGTAAAACTTTGATGTCTCACCATGCAGACATCATCAGAAGATTGTGGAAGTTTTCAGTGAACCTTTGGAAATCCTCAGGTCATTTAAAAGGGGTGCCTCGAAGCTCTCGGAATGCTTCACAGAATTGGGTGAGAAAACAATAAACAAACAAAAGAAACAATGATGCCATCCCTAAAAAAACTAGAGCTTTGTGATAACAATGTCCACTGAAATCAGAGGTTGTAAAGAGCTTTGTGCCCCCTGATTTGGAAATCCTGACCATCCCAGGATAAAAATGTCTCACATTCAATGCAGAAAAAGTTTGTGGTTATTGGGAAACTTAGGAACAGCAACATCTGTAGTTAAGAATGTTATTTCTCCTAAACTCTAGGAGATTTCAGGAGAGTAGTTTTATATAGGAATCCAGTTTCCCCCTATTGCTTTCCTTTACCTACTGTTCTTTTCTTTATTTATTTATTTATTTATTTATTTATTTATTTTTCTCCTTTATTATGTATTGTACAGTTGGTATAAAGTATTATTAAACTTAAACGTAACTTCTTGTTCAAACAGGGGATGACATTAGCTGTTGAAAATGGTGAACTTGTTGTTGCCAGGATTATTCATGGAGGAATGATTGACAGACAAGGTACACATTTTACATTTCTGCATCATGAGCACAGCCGGCATATACTGTAGTCAGTCTTTCTCCTCTAATTTGGTGCAGATAATGTATCTAAAACACGTTTGTCAGTTTCCACCTTAATGCTGAGTCATTAATTCAGTGTAAGCTCATCATCAATAGATGGGAATAGGGAAGGTGCCTGAAAGCTCAGCTCAGTGGGAGTGACAAGGTAACCGTGACAACCCTGTGAGCGGCAACCATCAGGTACTGTCATTCATTTAATTTTTCCACTGAATTTCTTTAGTTAGTGGAAAAATTAAATACGTACCAATACTTGCTAGAGGGTGAGATGGGGGGAGGGACGGGAACAAAAAAGGCTTTTACTAAAGCAGTACACAAAGAGCAACATGAGCAAAATGGATTGACCTCAATGGGATGGCTGTATATTTAATGAGGCCCTGTAAAAGCCCCCTGACCACCCCATATCAGGGAAGGATACCACTCTCCAGCATTGTTTCGAGTTTAACTTTCCCTAAATTACATTTAGTGCCATTTACACTCATTCACTTCTTTTGTCACATTTGTGTCTTTCTCATTTATTCATTTCTCACCCAATACTTCTAGTTGTTTCATCTCTGGTTGTGTAGGCCACCTTGGCCCAAAGTGTGACCTTACTTTTTTTTACCCATTTATCCATCTCACTTTCATACATTTCACTCTCTTTTATTTCATGTTGATTTATTTTTCATTTATTTATATCACATTCATTAACGTCCCTTTCATGTCAATCTCATACCCAGAGTCCTCAGGCTTGGTCAGCAGGTGGTCACCAGAGAAGACTCTGAGGTAATGGAATTGTTACCTCAGGAATCCTGCGGTTAATGGTTCTTAGTTTTGTTACAGTGAACGACAGTGAACAGCCAATCCAAAAAATCAAATTTTTTCCATCGCCCCAGAGTCTCTTGCGGCGACCATCCATTGACCAAGAAGCCTGAGGACTTTGGGTACTAGATTGCGTTCATGTATTTTACTTTCATTTATATACCTGGCACGAAATAGGGACGGGGTTTTCTTGTAGGGTTTCTTGTAGGGCCCTACAGGCCCTACAAGATTGCTGGAAGTACTTGAAGATAGAGTTGCTGTGGCTCATCTAGATATTCGGGCAGTAGATGAAAGATTGCTGGTAGTACTTAAAGATATAGTTGCTAAAAGTATCAGGCAACGATAATGACTTAATGACACTTTTCCTTCACTCACACAAACCTTACAAGTCCTACAAACCCTACAAGTCCTACAAACCCTACAAGTCCTACAAGTCCTACATGTCCTACAAGTCCTACAAGTCCTACATGTCCTACAAGTCCTACATGTCCTACAAGTCCTACATGTCCTACAAGCCCTACATGTCCTACAAGCCCTACATGTCCTACAAGCCCTACATGTCCTACAAGCCCTACATGTCCTACAAGCCCTACAAGCCCTACAAGCCCTACAAGCCCTACAAGCCCTACATGTCCTACATGTCCTACAAGCCCTACATGTCCTACAAGCCCTACATGTCCTACATGTCCTACAAGCCCTACAAGCCCTACAAGCCCTACATGTCCTACAAGCCCTACATGTCCTACAAGCCCTACATGTCCTACAAGCCCTACATGTCCTACATGTCCTACAAGCCCTACATGTCCTACAAGCCCTACATGTCCTACAAGCCCTACATGTCCTACAAGCCCTACATGTCCTACAAGCCCTACATGTCCTACAAGCCCTACATGTCCTACATGTCCTACAAGCCCTACATGTCCTACAAGCCCTACATGTCCTACAAGCCCAACAAGCCCTACATGTCCTACAAGCCCTACGTGTCCTACAAGCCTTACATGTCCTACAAGCCCAACAAGCCCTACAAGCCCTTCATGTCCTACAAGCCCTACATGTCCTACAAGCCCAATAAGCCCAGCAAGTCCAATAAGGGAAAACGAAACAGGTTTGAGATGTAGTAGTTTGAGATATTGAGGGTACAATTAGTGAAAAAAAAACATTAAGGGGTTATTGAAGGTTTGTGTTCATTGAGATACAACTGTAACTTCTTAAGACTTTGAAGCTGACTGCCTTGTGTTTAAAACTCAGATAAAGTATAATAATTGTTGTTCATTTCTTATTTTTTATAGACTATTTTACTTCTTTATAAGTAAAAGGGTAAAGATATTGGGGGAAAGCTTGTCACTCCAGTACCAAATTCTGCACATTTTTGTTTCTTTCAAAGGACTGTTTTTAATTTCTCAAAGGAATATTAATATTTTCAAGGGGTTTTTCTGTGGGTGTTCTAAGCATCACTCGGTAGTAGTGCGCCAACACGTGCAATGCCGTGGAAAAAAAACGTGACTTGTCAATTTTATAAACGTTATATAACAATTTTGAAACAGGAGTATTCCAATTGCTACATTACATATAACCAATTGAAATTTGTGCTTAGTTGCACAATTTTGAATTGCAACATCATCCAATGCAGGTGTAAAGTGATATTTACACGTGTTTTTGTAGCAGTTATGAATTTATTTCCGGGTGGAAGCAATAAACGCCGAAAGTTTTTGCTTCTGTTCAGAAGTTAATTCATCACCATTAGAAAAAAAACAGCAATTGTTTACTGGAAATGTAGCCGTTAGAAATGGCATGTGTAGCAGTCAGAAGCTAAGTAGAAATCTTTCTTACTCGAAAGGAAACATCTCAACTATTTCGATTAAAGGAAATCGTCAAAGTTACCGTAACTATTTTTAATTAAGCAAGCCATAGCATATGAGTGGCAAAGCGCCCAGCCGCCGTGACTGACAAATGCAGCATTTCCTCTACGAAAACAACGCACATGATAAGCCTTCTACTCATACTTCATGCAAAATAGTCGGTACCTCGAAGAGATCTTTGATTTTAAATTATCAAGAAAACAGGATGCAAATAATGCTTTATTTGCAAACTAAACAGATGCATACTTTCTCATCCGGCTAGTAATGGATAGGACCCAGCAATAAAAGCACCAACCCCAGGCCAATAGACATGATTTTCTTTGCACACCTAGTGAGCAATACAGAAAATTGATGCATAAAATTCGAAGCTCTATGTAGAGAGACCAGAGTGTGAAGTATTGTTCTTGAGTATTTATAAATTCTTTTATTGTGGTAGAACTTTATTACATAAGTTTTTGGTAGAACTTTATTACATAAGTTTAAAATCTTATATATTGAGTTGATTGCATTCTACAAATTCATCTTTAATTATCTATAGTAGTCCTCAACAAATAAATTTATCAGTGAAAGTAGATTCAACAATATTTATTACATAATATAATTTCATTTATTAAATTAATTACATTCTACAAATTAATCTTATTGTTGTGTCCAGAACTCAGTAAACAAATTCATTGACATTGAAATTAGATTTGACAATAAACTTTCATTAGTCGCTAAATGGAAAATTTTCAACCCTGCAGCAAATTTCTTCGCAGCTTCTGAAATCAGTTGATATATTAACCAAAAAACATGTTTTCCCGTTGCGTTTTATCTATGCACTAGCTTAGTAAACGCGACCATGTAATTCACGGACCCGCGAAAAGTTGAAATTTCAAGAAAGGTAAATTTACCTGAGACAAACGTGAATTTCGCACCGTAACCTACAGTACAAAAGCTGAAAATTTGACATACCAAAGTAGAATAGTCAAATAATCATTGGAACATTCATTTTTTGCCAAAGTGTAGTAATCGAGGAAATATTAAATCATATTCGAAAAAGTCGCGGACCAAGGACCACATACTGTACTCTAGTTCATATTTACAGATATGGATCAAGTTAATTTTTCTGCTGCGCTTGATTGATTTCACTTACGACTGCAATCACTACAGGCATATTTCGTTTGCTTTAACTTAGCTTCGCTTAAAGTCATATCGACACATCGCAAGTGTTGCCACTGTTGGCATTTTACACACCGGATGTGTCCTGTCAGGCGGGTCTTTTTGAAGCACTTGTTGCAAGTGTCTTTGTCTTGCTTGCATGTAGATGGGGATCTGGCCGTTGTTTTCTTTCTGTCCACCCTGTCCTCCTCTCTCTCCTTTGTTGTAAATGTAACTTGAAATGGCAAACCTTTTTAAAAATAGTGATGCAAGTTAGATTTTAGTTCATTGCTTAATTTATTTGTTGTTGGTTTCCTCAAACGTAATGTGCTAGATTTAGTTGATTGCATGCCATTGCTGTTTTAGTGATTACTCTTTTTGTCATTCCTCTTAATATAATACTTAATATATGTTTTTTTCAAAACATTGTCTATTCAACAACCATATATAACACGCCTGTGATCAATCATTTAAGATTACTTAGAGGGAGTTTTTCTTTTAAAAATCATCTGTAACTAAAGAGAAATGCTTAAAAAATAAATTTGCACGAAAATCTTCTAAAATTGGAGGTTTTTTCTTTGACTTTTTATGAGTTGCTCGCTTACAGGGCAGTAAGTACGTAAGTTCAATTTGATCGCGCACGAGAAGAGAAAATAAAAAATAACATACTTCCAACATTCAAATTTGGACCATTTTTTGTTAATTGTTAGAGATTTATTATATAAGGTTATGTATCCCAAAAATAGTGGGGGTCACAGATTATTTAAGAGTGGAAACTACAAGCAAAGTTGTCGCAGCAGCTACCTACCCTATATGTGTTTAGGAACATTTCTTAGCGCGTGCGCTCGTACATGACATTGCGTTACGACATGAATTATGTGTGCAGTAAGGATTCACTTAAACAATTTGTGCGAACATCCTCAAATATTAAGACCAAGCTTTTTTTAAAGCAAATGCAAACCAAACATTAATAAAAGGATGCCTGTGGAGCAACTGTCCTCTCCATTTTATTTATATATTTATTCGGCTCTGAAAATGATTAACATGCTTTAATTATTTTGGCTAATTGGCAAATCTAATCTTTATGATTTATGCACACCGGAGCTACAAAATAAGCTTAAGAGGAATTTAAAATTTGTAATTACCACTTCCATGAGAACTGCTGAAGCTATTGGCTGGCCGCTGATTCTCTGGTTCTAAAAGACAAACATCGTTATTCAAATGAGCCATCAGGTGAGGTATCTCAGTGTTTCGATTCCATGGGTTTTAATGAGATTGAGACAGGACCTTCTCAGATGGGGGGGGGGGGGGCTTCAACCACCCCCCCTTTATGTTACTTGCAGAATATTTAAGCAATCAAAATGAAACTTATAGGTATATGTCAGATGAGTTGATGACGTCACATCACGTGACAGCTGCCATCTTAGAATTCAAAAAAATACGCCTAAACAATTTCCGTAAAGACTCTCTGTCGACCACAATGCAACGCACGCCTAAACGGAGGTTTCGTGGACCACGAAACCCCAAAGTTTTGCGTCGGCATTTAAAGGATGTGGAAATCTGCCTTCATCCAAGTCATGCTTCCGTAGAATGGATAGAGATTTTCTTATGGAGCTATGAAATTTATCAGGGAACTATTGGAGCAGTGCTGATTTAAAAAATGTTTTATTCTTCGGGTCACAAAAGCGACATTCGGACACTCGATGTTTCGCACAGCTCTCAACCGACAAGCGAGACCACGCGGAAAGTTTTTATTTATACCTCATATCAGAATAATCTGGCTATAGACGATCCAGTGAGTTCATAGGGAAAAATAACAGAATTCTTATGGTTATGTGGTACTGAATGTGAGTGAATATCAAACTGACTACAGTAATAAATGTTTCTGTAGATCGGACGTGACTGAGTATTCAACAAACCCAGACAAAACCCGCGGGTGACAAATCGCGGTCTTGCAACCGTTAGTGATAAAATAAAGTAATGTCAATTGCTTTTACTCTGCACTCCTTTCGAAATTTTAAAGAGGGGTACGTTAAGGTATAAGTGCTGTTGAACATAAATGAATGAGAGAACTCATGACCCGATACACTAAAAACCAAACGCGCTATGTCAATTTGAAAATATTTCTCTGACTGCGTGACGTGTAATGACAGTCAACGATGAATCGTATTTTATTACAGTCATCTGCAAGACTTATAAACCACAAAATTTGGCTCTTTCTATTGACAAAACGTATACACATAACGAAGTGAACACCTTCATTTCCTTTCTTGGCTGCTAAAGGGCTCAAATCTAGCCATTTTATCACAATGTTCTCTCTCCAAAGGAATCAAAACATAAACAAACGCGCGCATTGCATTGTAGTCGACAGAGAGTCTTTAAATATTAAGACCAAGCCTTTTAAAAAAAAGCGAACCAAACATTAATAATCGGATGGCTGTGGAGCAACTCTCCCCTCCATTTTATTTATATATTGACAGCCCTGAAAATGATTAACATGCTTTAATTATTTTGGCTAATTGGCAAATCTAATCTTTATGATTTATGCACACCGGAGCTACAAAATAAGCTTAAGAGGAATTTAAAATTTGTAATTACCACTTCCATGAGAACTGCTGAAGCTATTGGCTGGCCGCTGATTCTCTGGTTCTAAAAGACAAACATCGTTATTCAAATGAGCCATCAGGTGAGGTATCTCAGTGTTTCGATTCCATGGGTTTTAATGAGGTTGAGACAGGACATTTTCAGATGATGGGGGGGGGGGCTTCAACCACCCCCCACCCTTGTAACTTCCGGAATATTTAAGCAATTACAATGAAACTTATAGGATGTATGGTATGTCCGAACATCTATCTTTTGGTATATGTCACATGACGTGACAGCCGCATTATGTATTTCAATTTTTTCAAAATGCCAAAATCACTTAAAATTACAATATGACAAAATTAATGTTACTAACCTGCATTCTCCATTTCACGAATTCTTCTCTTGAATGCTTCCTTTTCTTTTTCCCATTCCTCCTTCTCTTCTCTGAGCTGTTTTAGTTGATCTTTAAGCTCAGCCCTTTCCTTTTTCCCTTGCTCAATTGTCTTGATGTATATACGTATTTCTTTATCTTTGTCTTCAAGTTCGCTTTTAAGAGCCATTTCTTCTTCATGTATTTCTTTAACTAGCAAACAAAGTAGTTAACATTAAACTTAAAATAATAAACTTAAAATATGTAAACACAAACAAAATAGTGGTAAAATTATTACGGTTAGAACCCCGATATAACGATATGCCAAGGGAGCAGTAAAATATATCGTTCATTATATCGAAACGTCCGATATAACGATATGGCCGTGTAATAGCCGCAAATATCGTTATATCGGGGTAAAACTAACGTACTTTTTCACTGTATACAGAGGTTCCGAATTAAGTATCATTTTTGTATACCATCGTACAAAGCTGTTATCATAAACGTTAGAGATTACTCGATTACTGTTATGCTTATGGATTAAGTTCAATGTTTTGCTGTACTGATAATATCGTTATATCGGGGAAGATTTTCCGTTTGGTATGCTAAATACTCTATCGGGAATATCGTTATATCGAACATCCTTTTATCGGGGACGGGTTTTGTCACATACTTTTTCCTTTAACTTTTGCCGGGACATAGATGTTATCGTTATATGGGGAATATCGTTATATCGAGGATCGTTATATTGGGGTTCTACTGTATTTACAAAATCTTAATCACACAATATTGGTTAAATTTATTTTAATTAATTTACGTTTGTGCAACCTTCAGATTTGTGTATTTAATTGCGTTAGCAGGATCATTTTAACATAAATATAGCAGCTGCCATTGATTTAGTACATCTTGCAAAGTAATATTAATCTGAAATTATTCCCTAGGTATTTGGGGGTAATTACCTTCATTAGTATCCACAGTCACTCCAGATGGTGTGGAATTGCAGTTATCTCCACGAAATGCTACAAATCAATGAAGACTATCAATAATCATTGATTATCAAAGACTTGTGTTAAACAGTATGAGGTTAAGCTGCTGGGGGGCAGGCATAGACTGGCCATTTGAACTTAGCTGAGAGGATATTCAAAAGGTTCATTAAAACGGTCAAAAGTCCCCACTATGGGCAAACAATTGCTGTCAAATGCCCTGCCCATGCTTAGTCTCCCCCATCCCCCCGAGTGGCTTTAAACATTGATTGTTACTGTACATAAGGCATTACTGATTAGGTACTTGTTTTCTGACAGAAAACCAAGTAGTTCGACAATAGCTTGACCCACTGTGAATTACACATGAAATTTGATACATTAAAGGGTGGAGAAAATCCAAGAAAACCACACCAGGGCTTTCCTTTTTTATGCCCATTGAGGCGACAATTTTTGAAGGTTCGATAATCTTCCTAATCTATTGCGTTCCTTCTGCTCTAGCTCTATATCAAATTTATTACCTGAGTCAAGCTTGTTAAGAGTTTCTTCATCAAAAAGGGTTCTTTTCAGCATGACACACGATTTTACAGCAGCTCCTTCCTTGGTAGGAGAGTAGAATCTCTGACTGCATTTAGAACTGCCTTCGCCTGAATTATAACAAAGACACGAACAAGATACAATTACAATGTAGTTTGTGCATTAGCATGCATTTACAAAAGTGAACAGGCTTAGCTAGCTTTAGTTACACAAAACAAAATGTTTTCAGTCATACCTAGATTGAACCGCCGAACAGTCTGATTAATTCCTCTGGCACAGTTTAAATTGCCTTCATTACCAGGTTCCTGTAAGGCCTCCTCCAGAATGGCAGGTCTGACAGCAATGCATGCTTTTTTGTTTGGCTGCAGGAAAGCTTGAACCTATTTCAGTGAGAAAGCGGGACCCATAGTTTGAGTGCATGAGTGACGTAGCTTGCAGTCAAAATCCAAAATCCAACAGTAAAGTTTTGCTACCACTTTCAATAGCAGAACTACTTTTTTCAATTTTTAATCTGACATGTCAGGACAATTTGCTCAATATAGTAATCTGCACGTCGTTTTAATTACATTTGCACGTAAGCCTTCTTCTGTTCTTGTATTTAACTACGTGAATTCAACATCGAAAGTGTTTCTGCCGACAAATCCATAAAAACACTTGTACATAATTTTTGGTGGTTTTTAAAATATATATATATATATTTTTTACACCCACTACATTTGTTTGAATTTTGTTGATTTTTTCAAATCGGCAAAATCCCAAAAAATCCTACCCATGTGCCAATTTTCCAAAAAATACAGTTTATGCAGCAGAAAGAGACACTTGACTTTATCATGACTTCCTTAAGCCAAGATACATCCTTGTACGGTTAAATTGTTGTTAATTTTACAACGAAAGAAACAACAACTACAACAAAACATTACCTCTTGACTTCGCTTTCCACTGACAGAAGCAGTCAGCATGTTGGCTATCTCCTTTACTGCCTCAGTTTTTGTCTTTGAAGAACTGGGAGAGGTACTTATACATTCTCTGACCTCAATGCACTGGTTTTGTTGCACGAATGGTGCAAGAACATCAGTGAAGTGGTTTACAATTTCTTCGTCAGTGACGGCAGTTGTAAGTTCACCCATCTACAATAAAATCAAATACGCTTAAGGTGATTCCCTAGTATTGCATTGCGCATCCTTACTGCGCAGAATTTTAGGCGTAATCAGCGCATAAACAAAATGGCGGTTTTTTCCTATGCTGCTTGGCTCGCGAGCGAGAAAAATTCTCGTTTTCTCGTAAACGAGTGCAGTGACCTATCATTTTTTCTCTTAGTTCGAAAGTAGTGATAAACTTTTTTCTATAGAATGAAAACAGATCAATTTTTATGGCAGAATAATACATTATCACCGACAACGTATACTTTGCCAGTACTTGCAAAGGAAATATAAGGAATTATATGTTAAATACAATATATTCCTGCTCCTAAACGAATACGGTGACCCCCCCTTTTTTATTTCAAAATTTAACTTCCCTTAAGGTAGACAACCAACTGGCAAAGTTTGGTTGCAAATCTATGAGCAGTTCTATTTCTAGGGAATTACTTTAACTCGACATGTAAATGCCTCAAAAATAACTTAAAAAACAAAACAAAGCAAGTGCAAAAGGTTATGTACATTGATATCATACAATGGAACTTTTCATTAATAATTATATTTTACCTTCCGTGTACAAAAGAGTGCTGCTGCCCACATCATAATAATACGTTCCTGGCATCCCTTTAACGTTCCGCCAGCAATCTCTGTGCAGGACGACAGGAACTTCTTGCCATCGGAGGAGTGCAGGAATTGTCCTATTTTGACTATTTCTCCGATGACGCTGGAGGTTTTTTCAACAATCGTTTCGAACATTGAGTTCCAAATGACTTTCTCTGATGGGGTTTTTTTGCCTATCCTACTCTCCACGGCGATCAGTAGGACCCGCTCCAACAATCTAAACCAAACAAAGTTAAGTGCTCGTTCAGTTAGTTGGTTTGGTATAAAACCCACAGCTCCGGTAAGGCCCCCTTCTTAAATGAAAAGTTCCCATTGTAAGAGATTGAAAGGAATTATGTCCTTAAAAAGCCAAACAAAAACAAAGGTGAATGAATGTGTAATGGATGTGTTTCTAGCTGCATTCTTAATGCCATGTCTGTTTCTTAAAGCCCTTTGCTATAAATGTCATTTTTTGCTAAGGAAGATCAGACGATTATTAAACTATTATTGAAACATGATTAAAAATCTTGTCTACTGGCATGATTTATTATTTAAATATTTCCACTACAATGTAAGTATTTCAGTTCAAACACTTAACAAGTACTGTGTACCTCTGTCGTTCAGGCTGCAGTAGCCACCTAAGCACGTGGTCGTTCACCGTACATATTGGGCTGCACTTGGGGGTGGATACACCTCTGCAGGTACCACTGGACCCATCACTGAAAAACCGTTTCGCGGCTTTTCCGATCTCAGATGGGTCTGTTGGGTCATCAGCCTGCATCCCCAGGGTAGTCAGGCTACAGACCTTCCCACTGAAAGCGTCTGTAAACAAGTTGAAAAAATGGCTTGGGTAGCACCCAGTGCATGCAATGGCAGCATTGCCAGCCTTTGTTTTCCCGCTGCCTGGGTTGCCGTAGGCTACCGGGAGGGGACAAAATCCAATTACTTTTTGCCACTGAAAAGAAGAAAAAAAACACACACACACACACAAACGATTAAAACAAGTAATACTTTTCACTAAAGTTGCCCCTGCTTATGTATATCTTGTAAACACCCACAGATAAGCCACACCTTTTTTCGGCGAAAACATTTTGAAAAGCTGCCGTAAATTTCCGACACTTTTACTGAAAAATACAGTCAGTTTCCATGTGCCATGTACAGTTTGACATGTGGCGTGGCTATTTTTACAATTTCGATTTTTCTTGCCTTCATTTCGGTGGGAAATCATACTCGCGATTCTGAAAGATATATATCCCTTTTCCGTCACTACTGAGAACAGTGCTTAGAATAAATCTATCAATAACCTTTTCCTCTTTTTATCTGGACTAAGCAAGCAAACCTGCAAAAAGCAACCACTTATCACAAGCAGAGTGTGCAAAGTTAGCGCCCTTTTCCCCTTTGTGGCACGCTTGTTTGGCAATCATCTAACCTTTTTCCAAAAAAGTACAGTTGAATCCCGATAACTCGAATTCTCTGTCCCCTCCAGGTCGCTTTCTTACTAATTGAACCCCCCATAACTTAAACTCTCGATAATATTCTCGAACCTTTTTCGATTTCCCTTGAAGGTTCCAATTTCCATTGTATCCAGCAATGAGTGTGGCAAATTCTGATTTGAAATGAATGGCTAAAATCTAAATTCAGCTTACCTCTGTGTAGTTAGCCGCTAAGGCTGAGGCGGCTATCACAAAGAACTGTGACAGAAAGTTTCTTCTGTCTGTGCGTGCAATGTCTTCATCGTCTGTAGAACTCTTCTTAACTTCGCAATCATTGTCTTCGTCAGGATTATTTGCACTTGCCGCCTTTTCCCCAAAGTCATCAGTCAGTATCTCGTCTTCCTTCTCTTCCATTGCCCATTCTTTGGTTGGAGGTTCACCCCACATTCTGTCCATGACGTCTTGGGTCTCTCCGAACATTCTTTCGACCTCTTCTTGGACAGTCATTGACTCCCAAAACCTGGTCTTCAGACTGCCCCCCAGGAAATGGCACAAAATGTCGAAATGGACACTACTGAGGGGCGTGGTGATCGAGCATTTATGGGCCTCTTGAGCAACAATGCTATCGTTCTCCAGTAGGTGGCCCAACCAGGTTAACCCGTGGTCTTCTGCAGTGATAATTTGACCTCCCCTGTCGACTGCTAGGTTCTCGTTCAACACCCATATTGGATCCCCGTTTCTATTGAAGTTTTTGCCAACGATACTTGCAGCTAACAAGATTTCGTTCTCCTCTGTTGTTAACGAATCTGCAAGTTTGGTTAAAAGCTTCTCCAAGTCAGTATTGCTGATTTGGAGAGTAAACTTCTTTAAGACAGGCGCTTTGTAGTTCAGCTCCTTCAAAAAGTCAGTGACCTTTCCAAACGATGATAGTTTGCAAAAGAATTTCCTGCAGCAAAGAAATTAAGACAATTACTGACATTATTCATATTCGAATGTAATGGTGGCACTATATGCAAGCGGGAAACTGTGTCATTGATGTACATGTACTCGCATTTTGTTTGTTGTGATTTAAAAATTTACGCAGCAGGAAAAGAAATTTGAGTTTACTTCGCTGTGCATTTTTTCGTTAATGTTTATCAAGACTACAAAACAAGATACGTCTTAGTCCGATTACGTTTTTTTATGGCTTTTATTTCGATTTTATTGTTGTTGCTAGGAGAATAAATTACTTCGTCATTTGCCAAGTTTAAAAACGTTTTGTTTTAATTTTTGCGCCTGCAAACTACATCGCTTTCTAGATAGTAAAGTTTTATTAAACATGTTGGACATTCTTTGCTTTTTCGAAAAATCTTAACTATCGTTCACCTTAATTCAAATCCGTGGATTCAACTGGTTCCATGTAATTCCGGTATCCCGCAGCAGTAGCGGGGGCGTACGCATTTCTTGTACGGCCCTCATATGGGACTTTTTTTACATATGGTTTTTCCAAGGAAATTGTGCGTGGTTCCGTACGGGTCATATAATAAATGTCGTTAATCACCTAAGTATCGACTAACGAGTCAACAACTTCAATTTTCGAGTCGAGAAATTTAAGATACGAGACGAGAAACAAAGAACTTATCAATCGATTAGATTTTTCACAGGGAATGCGAGTTGCCGTTTTTCTTTTGGATCCTATATAAACTGTTTACACAGTGGGGGCTACTAGCCAATCAGAAGGACGCGAGTAACCACAATGTCAACACGTTTTAGGAAATACAAACCACCTGGTAAAAACATTATGATTTTGGTCCGATCAATAAACATTGCGCATTTTCTTTGAAAATCTTGAATGTTTCTGGAATCAAGGCTAAATGAGAAAGGAATTCTCAAAGTAGTGAAGATTTAGTGAGAATTCTTGTAAAATCCATGTTATTTGAGAGTTTCAAGCCATTGTTGTTCGATGCCGCTATTTTGTAAAGGCTTCCGCTGTCTTAAAAAATTGAGGTTTTAAAAGGTAAATCCCTGGTCGGACAAGTTTGTGGCCAAAGATGGAACAAGTTTATACTACCGCCGTTCCTAGGTAATTCATCACGCGCAATGCATGACGTCTCAAATGTCACGTTGAGTGTCACGTAGCATTGTTGTTGTCGAGATGCTGCACATTGCGCTCGTGACACGTGAGTGCGACCCCCCCCCCCCACCCCTTTAACGCCCTGGGATAGGGAACCTCATCCCGCGGTATGACATTTTTAGATTGATCGAACGATGGATCTGCGGTCTCGCATTTCTGCCAAATATCCGAAGGTAGGGGAGGAACTTTTCACCCAAACACAGGCGGCCCAAGCTCAGATTACCTTTGGACGTGACTCTTGCTTATGAGTGGTGTTGTGTTACAAAGATTTGATTTACAAGGGTTTGTATGGGAAACAACGGTTTTGCTTTAAGGTGATTCCACTGAAATAGAAGGAGTATTAAAAATTTTTGTGGCCCAAAAAAGGGGGTTGTGCCTTACAAAAATGTGTAGCTAGCTGAAGGGAAAAACCCACCCAGAATTGAAGTAATTTAAATAATTCTTACACGAAAAATTTTCCGCCGGTTATTTCTTTAGTCGGTCACTTATTTCACAGAGAGCCCATACGAGCCGCGTCTCTGTTTGAAAATCTACCTGTGCGGGTCAAAATGGCGAATTCTACCGATTTAACGGGTTTAACATGTTATAAAAACCGCAATACCGCGTAAATAATTGAAAAAATTACAAAAGACGCCAAACTGCGGGAATTGATTGTTTTGTAATACCTAAAAAGGCAGATGTACCAAATTTTACAGTTCTCGGAATGACGAGATAGATTTGACGGGACTACCATCTTTCGAAATCTTTATAATGACAAAATTGATATACTGCAAGGTCATACGAAGCTACTTACTTCTCTGTTCCATCTTTATGGGTTGCAACTCCAACATAACCACTGCTGTCCGTTTTATCTCCCTGGCCTCGCACTTCAACCGGGTAAAGTAGTCGCATCGTAAAATTGGATACATAATCCTTTCCTCCTCTAAATTTGTATCTCCCATCGTCCGCGATAAGTTTTGAAGAGCTCATCGTTTTTTCGTGTATAACCTATCAAAGACTACTACAAGGATACTACTAGAAAGACCCTGAGACCTGCTTCCAAGAAGACCCAACGGACGAATGACACGCGCTTCTCCGAGCAAACAGAGATACCAATGAAAATTGATATACTGTACTTATTTTCCCGCAACTGTCATGGCAGTTACATGAGAGAGGTGTAGCCATCGCGTATTTTGATACTCGGACGCCTCACTCCAGGAAGCCGTTTCCAGGCCAGATTTGCTTTCTTCTCGTTTATTTGTAGATGATATTTTAATCCGTGCGATACGTCAATTGCAATATAAAATTTTTGATTACGGTTTTTACATTTTTTTCGATAGGTTACTCTGAAACGAAGGAATTTAACGAGCCTATGAACAGAACGCCTGCCGAGAGCTTGAAGTTCGCATGCGTTGGAATGTGTTCGCCGTACATCTGCTGAATATCAATCTGGTTAAGCGTGGAGCGCATGCGCAGTTCTCAGAAAAACGCTCGAAAAAACGAGCTCGTTTCTTCAAGCCTGTGCAGAAGAAACAGTCTCGAACGAGGTACGAGAATGCACTAGACTATAAAGTTGAATTTTTCCGCACAAGAAATGCGCAGACAGTTTTCTTGTCTCTTCTGAACGATCTTGTAAGCGTACGTGATCCATCATCGCCATGGGATATCCGTCTGCACAATGTCAATGGCTGGTAGTATCTTATTTAGACAATGGTCGCTTGGGGAACAGTGCCGTTATGGGAAACCATTTTCCGACGAGGCACGAAATGCCGAGAAAATGAAGAAGTACTGAAACATTATACCACGTAATGTATTAACTACGACGTGTAGAAGAAATGACCGACAGAATCCAAAATTAAAAGTCGAATAAAAGTCGAAATGTATTTATTAACCGTGCAAAGCCGGTTCATAATTTCGCCGGCATTTTTTTGTCGTTTTGGAAGTTTTGTCAGTAAATCGTTTCAGACCCACGCGGCCTTGCCGGCTCCTTGGTTACGGTCAGGCAAGTTTTGATGTTAACTAGCGATCACTCGTTTAACATGAACACTGTGCTCTCAATTTAGACGGAAATGTATATTTTTGTGTCATTCGAGTGTTTTACCAGAAGAGAGGACTGAATAATCAAAGAAACCAAAGACCGTTTGGACATGTCCAAGTTATTTAAAAATGACACTACGTCAGACCCATGCCACGCGATACAAGCTCGCCTCGCCTCGCCTCGCCACGCCTCTGCGCTCTGTTTGTGTGAAGTATTTATTTTTGTGATATTTAGGCGTATGGCTCGAAACGAGTGCGAGTCGTACAATTTACCCGGAACATGATGCAGGAATATTGGAAATATTCCAATTTTTGTTTTGAGAATCGAAACGAAAATTGCAAGCTCAGTAAGAATGGGTAAAGGCACGGGATACACGTGAGAAACTCAGAAATCGTGTTATTAAATTTTGTTCCGAATGTTCAATAAAATAAACCAAAACCAGTTCATGAATGGCATTAACAAAAGTCCATTAAACGCCAAAATAAAGAGTAGACAAAGGCGTATTTCCCCGTTTTTTCGTCCGACCATCTTTTCGCGATGACGCGTCTGCTTTCCTTAAGATTTTTCAATGTGCGGCACGCCTTTCTAGCCAAAGAACTGAAAGAGGTGGTCAAACGTAAACCGCACAGTTTTAGACGTTATTGAAGTTTCTTGTTCGAGTTATGCTTATGATTTCATGCGTTCTCTTGAACCACAGACAATCGAATTTCCGCTGACAAAGAACCATCGCTGACTTTTTAATTTATTTTGATCAAAACGTGTCATTTTCACATCTCAATTTTTCATTGTTTCGCAAAAGATCCCAGCGGAACAATTTGCATATGTCCACATTGCGAGATTTACAACGTGTGTTACATGTGTGCAGGCGTTTTCTGCGTTGTATGTTTCTCGGTACTTCGTTTTCGATTCTCGATTGAGTGTCGAACAGCATGAGCATACAAAACTTTTTGCAAGCCAGACAAGCGAAGAAGAGAAAAGTACACGAGTGGGAAGATGCTCTGTCCTGCATTCGAGAAGCGGATACACAATGTATTGAAAAAGAAGACTGGGAGGAAAGTGATCTACTGGCGTTTCTCGTAGGAAAATTCGGATTCAGAGCTGTTGAGACGGGACGCTGGGTTATTCGCACTTTCCCACCTTCAGATTTATGCCCCAAGTCGATGAAGGAGAACGGGGGACCTATATCACTCATTGTCGAAGCTGCTGTTCCAAAACAAGAAGCAGAACTGTTTATCCGGCTACTCAGTCGATGTCACAAATTCATTGGGTATGAATTAGTAACAGAGAACAGAAAATTTTCTGGATGCTTCCTTACACCCCCAGAAGAACTTAAGGAAAGCGGATGTTTAAAGTGTGGCAACAAATTGACAACCCACAATGAAGCAAGCCGCGTCACAGTCTTCACGGTTAAAGGTCCAATCTCTGCAACGAAAATATGCTGGCGCTGCAAGAATTGCAAACTGAACTATAATTATGCACAGTATGGCAATGAAGAAATCGGTTACAAGTTCTATTCGGAACCGAGACCGCTAGTTGAAGCAACAAACTCAAGCTACCTTGAGCGACTCGTTTGCAAGTATCAGATACACCTCGCGTAAGTAAAAACTTAAAAAACAATAGACATTTAATTAATTTCGATATGAAATCATCGATGCATGTTATAAACGCGAAATTTCAAAAATCTACGTGTACGTGATTGATAACTCAGACTCACAGGGCCGATTATTTAAACGAAGTTTAAACACTGTTTATGAAAGTCATTGCTTAACCTGTGTTTAAACCATGAATGCCGATTATTTAAACGTTGTTTCTTCACGACATTGTTTAGGCGGCGTCTAAACACCGACTAAGAAACAATAATGAGTTAGACCTGCTTAGAGGTAGGTTTAAACGCTGTCTAAGAACAATTTCGTTGGTCGGTCATTTTGAAATAGACGGACTGTTGCGCTACAAAGAATAAAGAGAGTACGGCAATTGACGTAATACACATTTGAGACAAGTTCTACGTCTAAAGGGACAGATTTAATTCTTTAGAGGAATACGACGGAGAAGAGTTTTAAATTCGGTCTTTTTGAATAAGGACTCGATCATTGACCTTGTAAAAATGTTGCATGAAGATCTTCAACATCAGTCATGAAGCTGAACTGTCGCTAACACCGATGCAGCAAGTTCTTATTGCTTTGAGGTTTTATGCAACTGTATCTTTTGAGCGGGTTATATATGCTTCAATATCGGAAAGTTTATTTGGTCCCGCTCCAATTGTGGTGATTTCTTTATGATCATTGTCCCGTCTACAATTGAGCTCCTGTTCTTGGACATCATCAAATCAGTTCTTCCTCTAGCGGATTGACGAGGCTGGTAAGATGTCTGCGACTGAATCTTTCTTACTTTGGAGTTTCATTTGTCTCCAGCATCAGCATCCTTAGAGCTGACTCATGTCCCGTTTGATTCCATCTGGATTTTGAGAGTTGAATTTTTTCAGAATTTCTTTCCAAGCTTTTGCCTTTTTCGTTAATGTTTTGCAGTCGTATCCTATGTTCTCCACATCCCGATTTTCTCTAGCTGTCCAATCACGTCAATAGAAGTTTTCCGTCTCTAGATCTTCTTCGCTAAAAATGGTTGTTCGACCCGTTTTACAACCCATATTGAGTAAAACCTCTAATTTCAAAATGATAATGGAATGACGTGTGTTTTATGAGAAGAGAACTAATAAAAAAAATACAAATTCACAGATGGGTCTTGAACCCACGACCTTCCGTACACTAAACTGATTTCAAAATACGCATACAAATGACTCAACAAACAATGCAATCCCTGGTGAAACACTGTTAAGCCATTGATCAGAAGAAACACGGTTCAGTCGCGTTTTAATAATGCATTTTAAACATCGTTTAACCGTTGTCTAGCCAGACAACGGCTAAGCCGCGTTTTAGCCGTAAACGACGGCTAACTTAGACTTCGTTTAATTAACCGGCCCACGCTGTTTTACCGCATCGTTGACGGGTCCATATTTATTTAATGCGATTTTTTTGGTTTCCGGAATAACGTTTTTTATTCTAAGGTATAGTCTTTAATATTATGAAAAAATGAGTTAGTCTTTTGCACACACACAAAAAACGCCAAGGTGAATTCCAATTTGTATGGACTGCGAAAAAAACAAAACAAAAGGACCTGTGCGTGGTTTGTACGTTTCTTCATAAAATGGTCTTCAACTTGATCAACACGAAAAATCTCCCAACAGCTGATTCAATTTTATCAAGAAATTGATGAGATCGTGACGGTCTAAAGCTTTGGCCAGAATGACTGCAGAATCAGCAGACTTTAAACTATTTGCAAGTTTAAACCAATACCAACATTTCTACTCGGTGCACTATTACCTCTATATAATTAAGAAAGGCCATATAAAACATTTAAAAGACGCGATCCAGCCTTGTAGTGTATTAGTTTTCTATTTACCTTATCTAAAGATCAACTGACAGGAGCTTTGTATCCCCTAGTAACCATGCCTGGGTATCGTTTGAAGGCTTCACAGAGTCCTACAATTGTGCAACTCGAGAGTCAACTTTAATAACAAAGCGAAATGACGAGGATGGCTTATTGCAAGGTAATGTGCTAGGCAATTTATAGCATACCCATCCCCTCCCGCTCTCTGAAGCAGACCCCCGGCCGTTATATTATTGGATGTGACACGTTCCCGTAATTTATATACACCTCACTGCACTTTAGTCTTGGCGAATATCCACCGCTATCCAATAATAATTGTAAGTAATTATTGCATGATCCACCAACTGAAGATTGAAACAATCAAAGCACACGGAAAACACATGTCAAGAGCGTTTATCATCTGAGTCTAATCTACGCTCATTGGTTGGCTGGGAAAAAAAATCGTGCCATTTTCTCAACTTATCAGAAGTGAAACCAAAGTCAATGTTGGCTTGTTTACGTACGTTTTCCCACACTGCGCGCCGGCTGCATGTTATTGCTTCTTATTTTGATTAAAGCAATGCGTTATCTGTGCCTACACCTTGTTGAACATCACTTTATTCACTGGTTTGGAATATGCTAACTATGTGGTGTTGTTTTTTTTTCTAATATTGGAGTTTGAGAGTAGCTTCAATATTCACGAGCCTCATTGAGCTGTACTTTTTTGTTAAAATTAGGTAAGCATCGAAATGAGAACACTGAACTAAACAGGAAGATTGTCTCCAGTGCATTTTACTGGTACGAAGTGGAGGATGAAATAAGGGAAAGAGGTATCGACTGGACTTTTAAGGGAAACAAAGAGGATCAGCTTGATAGTATAATGGCTGAGATAGACCGTTTACGATGCAGTGAGCTGTACAAACACACAGAAGAGGATTGTTCTGACATCTGCAAGAAAAGAGGTATGACACTATAGACGATACCCATTTTCAGTCAACAGTGTGATGCTTTGGGGCACTTTCAGTTGGCTGTGTAGGTGAAATGATTATATTCATAACTTGTAATAAAATAATAGCATTCTTTTATTCGCTGTGCTTTTCCTACATTGCCATGGCACTGTAAATATAGGTAAAGTTACCTGGCAATAACTCCGCTCCGCTATTTCTAGCGGAAAACCGATATCGCACGAATCGTGTCGCAATAACCGCGATATGGGTTTATCATCGTAAAGTTTAATATATAATCCACGAGCCAGGAACGTAGATTTTCTCTTGTAGCATAGTTTTTAAAATAAACCCAATTTCATGTTGTCTCTCGGCGAATGTTGCAACGTTTAACGTGTGGTCACGAACCCTTCAGTTCAAATCAACTATCTGAATGATGTAGGGCAGGCCGATATTGGAGATAGTGGGTTTATAAGGAACCGTACGCCTCAGCTGGGGGATTCTTAAAAGAATAGAGTGTGAATTTAAAACTATTACAGAAATGGGACGTATTGGACCTAGCGTTTTGTGCGAGAACATTTTGGCGGGTGACGATTAAACTTAATAGATAATTTGGGTATGAATTATGATTGGCCTTCAGTATTCAATCGAATAAACACCGCCCTCGAAAAAATGCCGCATTTTAGAGCAAAAATAATAAACGCCACATCATAATGCGGCGTTTATCTGAATAATCGACTCACATCCCAGTAATTATCGAGCTTAGGCAAGCCTGAAATGATTATTTTCCTTCATTGTAACAAACGCCCCGGTGTTTATTTTAAGATAAGCAATTTCGGCCCTGCGTTTATACGTTTAATCGACAAAATACGGTAGAGGTATTCTTTTATTGGCAGATGCAAACTGATTAAAACTGCTGTCTTTTTTCAGGCTGTGACTTTTTTGTATCTATGGATGGGGTATGGAAACTAAGGTTTCCACACTGTATGTATCCTGTGCGGACAGAAGTTGTTGGACTTCCAGCTGTCAACTTTCCAGATGTCTGCCCCAAGGAGCCGAAAACAAGAGTCTCAGCATTTTGTGACGATCACTGCAAAGTGGCAGAGAAAAACAAAATTCCGATCGACCTAAGGGAATTTCTGCACAATTATTGTGGCGTACCAAAAGAACATGACAGTGATGAAGGTAATATTCATTTTCTTAGTCGATTGTATTTCTATGGGCAACCATGAGTGCTGGGGACGATAAATGCACGATAGCATAAGGACGTAAGAAGAAGGTGAATTTTGAAATGTTTGGTGATCTCAATTCCCTGGAGTTTTCCAAACTTTTTGTCTTTCTCTAACGCCCTGCTTTTCCACTGCTTTTTTACTGAAAATTTCACATTTCCTTCTAAAGATATATCAAAAGAAGTTGCAAATGAGAAAATAGTGGATATGGTAGAAAGGAAAAGGAGAATGCTTCCCACTGATACGCAGTCAAGAACATCGGAGTTGACAGAAGTGCAAGGTATGTGCACATTCCCCTCTAAATTTTGACTCTGTGTATCAAGGCAAAAATTTTATAGCAAAAACATATAAATTTGGAACGTTGCCTTAAACACTAAGTTGACAATGTACAATTCGTACATAATTTATCAATTCAGAACGTTTATAGTACTCATGCATAGAAACGTCTGCAAATTTTTAGTTGTCATTAACATATATAAGATTACGTTTTTGTGATTTTTGACCGTACTTGCTATTTCAAGTTAACGATGAACCAATGAATGCATGAAACTCCCGCTTATGTCATTTTCTTCTGTATATAGACATATTCCCTGCACTAAAAAAGGTAATGAAAATATTGGGAAACTCCAATCAATTTGAAAGGAAAAAATCGATCCTTTACGAAACCTTTAGAGACATCTACATCTACATTCAATTAACTGAAACTGAAAATTATTATTATTATTAATATTATAAAAACAATACATAATAATAATAATAGTAATAATAATAATAATAATAATAATAATAATAATAATAATAACAATAATATTTAAGCCTTTGGCAATAGCTTTGGTAGCTCAGTCATTCAGTTTGATGTGTTTTATTGAAACCCAGTAAGCAGTGCTAAGGCAAGGCAGCACTGGGGGTTGTTCTTTCTCTGCTTGCGTATTGATTAATTTGGACTGGTTACTATCATTTTGTTTGCTTTTTAAAAATTCCATTAAGGCACCACTAAATTTCTAGAAGACAACCAAGGTCTACTTAAAGTAAGCATGGAAATGGATGCTGGAGAAGAAGAAGTCTGTAACAAAGACACAGGAAACAAGCAGAAGTGTCTTCAAAAATGGTCACGCGGTCTTCTTCATTTTGTTCGTGGTGGAGGCCATATTGAACGATGGAATCCTCTCTTTCAGTAAGTGATGCATTTGTTTCCTTTAATTTTCCATTTAACAACTACCTTATTGTTACTTATTTTCGCGGGCACTTAATTTCGCGAAAATGGAACAGGTATATTTCGCGAGACTTAATTTTCGCGATTTGGACAAAAAAAACGTAATTAGCATAAAAAATACAATAGAAATCGTTTAGAATTAATTTTCGCGGGTCTTTAATTTCGCGATGTTTTGAAAATCGCGAAAATAAAGTCCCGCGAAAATAAGTAACAATAAGGTATTCACTGAAGTGGAGGTGGCTAGTGGTGGATATTTACCGAGCCGCGAAGCCACCGAGATTGATGTGAAGAGTTGTTTAATAAAATACTCAAACAGTGAGATAATATAGCCCGAAAAGATAAATTTCGACTTTTTTTCGCGCGCTAGTTTCTCAGAGGTAAATAGTTAGCAATTATCCCACAAGCGTGCGTTGGATTCGAGATGGTAGATAGCCAACAAGCACGAGTGGAATAATTGTTTCATTACAAACGCCAAAAAAATAGCAATATTTGAGCTCCCCAGCTGTTTTCGTTCACGCGTATTGGCTACCATATCTGTGGTCAATGGTATATGAGCTCATATATCATTGCCTGTTAACCGATCAAAACCAAAATTGCAATATTCCATTGCAATTTTTAATAACAAAGAATATTCGGAGTTTGAGTCGCCAATCAGCGTGCACCAAAAACGCTATCCACTGTTTGATATATACTAATCATGGATATTCATTTTTATTGGCCGACTATGATCTAATTTATCAAAGTGCAATTCAGCTCTTGATCTGACAGGAAATAAATTCGTATAATACTAAGGCAAGTGGCATATTATATAAAGGCAAGTGGCATATAACATTGGCTAATATTACAAAGTCCTTTTCAGCAGTGTTAACAAGTTTTGCATTTGTTTAATGTAACAAGACAATTCTAATATCTGTACCTTTTTTTAAGATCTGAATCACCCGGGCAGGTGTTTTTGTTAACACTACACTACCTATATGAAAGACTGAAGGATGTTCCAGATGACAAATGGGAAGAATTTATTCTTTCATACGACAACATGTGCAACCTGTGTAAAATGCGTAGTGCACGGTCAGCCCTTCCCCTCCCCAAGCCATATGATGAGCTTTGGCTGAAGATTAAGAAAGTGATCGACCGCCTTCACCTTCGCAACCACAAAGGGAAGAATTGCAAGAAAGAGTACACTGCAGAGCCACTCAAAGAGGTCCATCCGGATCTTAACACGATGGTAGCGGAGCAAACCTTTGTATGGGCGTCGAGATTTAAGAAAATCCTGAACGCGATGCCCATGCGGAGATTTCTCTTCTATTATCACCGGATGGTGGTGCATCGTAATCGGTACACGGCTGAATGCCACAAGAACGAGAAATTACCTGTCCTCCCAAAAGTTAAGTAGTTCGGGAAGTTCTGAATCCCTGTATAGTGCCTTTAGCTCAACTCGATACGGTAGAAACACGTATAAAAACGTAAGTGGATAATTAAGAACTCGCAGGGAAAAATTTGATCAAAAAAATACGATATACGAATTAACACATTCAGCCAGATAAAGGAAAATTGTTCTTATATAAAAAAATGGCTGTCACTTAGGTAAGAATAACATAAGTGAACAGTACTACGTAGATCAATATATGTGCTAGAATATTGCACACAGAGTTTCGCATCAGGTATTCTAACTTATATTAAAAAAATAAGGACACCTTAAGAACACATCTTCATTTTAAGAACACATTTCAGACTGATTTTGCATAAAACTGAACAAAATTATCCTCAGCGTGTTCTGTTATGCGGTTTTCTACTGTATATTGATGTTTTTGCAATAACCGGACCAAATAGTAAGTTACAGAAGTATATATAGAACAAGGTGATTCCCCAGCAATCAATTTAAAGAGGGGAAATTCAAAATTATATTGAGGTCCTGAATACCATAGCATTTAATACTGTAAAAATATTAATGTCTGTTGTTATGTAGATATACTTGTTTTAAAACGCTTTAGTTAGCGATCATTGCATCAGGCTGAGTACGATATGAAGATTGATAAAGATCAAGGTTGTTGTTATCCGCCGAAGCTGACGCCGGACCACCCTCCCTTTAATACTTCATATCATACAAGTACAAAAGCAAAAATGAATAATTGTTTTGTTTTTCAGTGTATTTTGAACGTTTCTCTCCTGGAGAAAAGTTTTACAAATCAAGAGTACCTATAGACGCCTCCCTAGACGCTTTCCTTGTCTTATACAGATTTAGATTTTTTGTCCTCGCAAAGTTAAAACCTAACGACAAAAAATGGCGCGTTGCTTCTTTTTTTCGCGCTTTCAAGCTCTGCGTAGTCAAAATCATGGTTGCGAGACACCATCGTTCTAAATTCTTTAATTCCGACGATTGACTTCGATCATCGAATAATCTTTTTGTTGATTAACGAATATTAGTAGATACCAGAAACCCATAAGGATTAAAACGTGTAAGTCCCTTGGTTGAATTAAGTTAAATTTGGTTAAATTAACCTGTTTAAGTAGTTGGGAAAACTTTGCTCTGATACAAGTAATGAATTTTATCAGTTTTTTTTTGCAAGAAATTTACGGCGTTTAGGTCGTAATTAATGCAAGACCAAAAATTCTTTCTGATGCGTGTGCCATAACGCGTGCGAAAAAATCGTGTACTAACTTTTCGTGTTTCTAAATATGGTACTTGGCAAAACTAAATATCTAAACACTGTGTGCGCGCGTTACACGTTTCAATGAATATTTTCATGATATTAATCATATGATGTTTATTATTAGAGAAATTGAAACTCAGTTTTCCATTTCAGACAATGAGATATGTGGCTGTTTCCCGATATTATATGATTATGACCAGTCATTGTAAATATTAAATGATTGTTAGCGTTTAGTTATAGTGAATGTAATAAAGTTTGTCAATGTCATTGCATTTACTGATGAGTTTAAAGGTTTGTGTGGAATTAAGTGAGGAAGGTCGCGCAGTTTATAACTTAACAATAACGCATAATCATGTAGCAATAGAAATGCTATCATTCTATCGAACAGCGGTAAGAAATATCACATTGGAAGTCCTCCTGTATTCATGAACTCTATTTTGTATAAGCTTAGTTGATAGTGCAAATGTTTGCAATTTTTTTCATGCAATATTAAAAAGTACAACACAGTTACATCTTACAAGAGATGCACAATGTAGTTGTCATTTATTCATAAACAAACGTCTGTTTCGTAAATACTATTTTCAAACAAACTTCCGGTGTTGTTCGGTCTTTTCCAAGTAGAAGTTTCAAACTTGCCCGTTTCATCTTCAACGTCCTCAATTGCGTTTCGTTTTTTACGAAATTAAACATGCTGTTTTTATCAGCCATTCAAAAAAACGTTTTTTTTACCGTAACCAGGGCCATTACGTCATGTCATTTATAAAGCACGCATGGCCCTGGGGAAGAGGATGAGTACAAGACTATTCAACATCGTGGTTGACACAGCGCAATCTTTTTTCAACGGTTCAAGCAGCTTTTAAGCCCGGGCCAAACGAGGATGAGAGTTAACTCTCATGAGAGTTTTCGTCAACTCTCATCGACTATCATCAACTCGGGCCAAACGAGAACGAGAGTCCGTCAAACTCTCATAGACTCTCATGAAAAATTTGAGCACGTTCAAAGTTGACGAGAGCGCATGAGAGTCGATGAGAGTGCATGAGAGTTCCATGCCAAACGAGAGCGAGAGTTTGAACTCTCGTCAACTCTCATCCTCGTTTGCATTGGCCTGGGCTTTAAACGTTTACCGATAGTATGGTAGAAGATTCCATCTAATCAGCACAAGACAGACTCATAACTCTTCGCCCTGAAAAAAGTAGACAGCACGCTTCTAAAGTTAAAAGCCAAGAACATTCAGTACAACAGCGTCAAGTCAAGGTTTGAGAGAGGACTAATGAAGTAAGTACCTTGGAAAAACTTATGAGCGGGACCACTTTCGAAATTCTTCTATAAGCGGTTCGACTTAAAACGCAATTCAGTTCTCTAGTTTGCGGTGTGATTTGTTGATCTCCAGAACCTGTTTCTTGCATAACTTTTGTTTTTAACGAGTTTACAATACGTAGAAATCGAAATTCTTCTATAAGCGGTTCGACTTAGAACGCAATTCAGTTCTCTAGTTTGCGGTGTGATTTGTTGATCTCCAGAACCTGTTTTTTGCATAACTTTTGTTTTTAACGAGTTTACAATACGTAGAATGCTAAATTGTTTCCATTTGTTTGCTATAGATTCAATCGTACATGAACGACATTAGTGTCCTACAATCAACAGCATTAATTAAACATTTAGTGAAGGGAAAGCATAGTGAAAGTATCGAACACGAATCCCAGAGGCCTGATCGAAAAACAGTACAGACATTTTTATTTTCCGTTTCATTGATAAGGTGAAATAGGAAACAAACAAAAAGGCAGGCTCTGCACATTCTAAAGGAGGAAAATATATAAGCTCTACAACCTCCTTATTAACTTGTTAAAAAATTGAGCAAATGTTTTGTAGGTGGAAGTAGACCACTAAAAAATTCGCCTTAGGGGAAGTTTACAATGATTCCAACTTTCCTTTCACAAGGGGTACATGTTGGCCTTGTAAGGTTTATAGGACATGTAGGGCTTGTTGGGCTTGTAGGGCTTGTAGGACATGTAGGACTTGTTGGGCTTGTAGGACATGTAGGACATGTAGGGCTTGTAGGACATGTAGGGCTTGTAGGACATGTAGGACATGTAGGACTTGTAGGGCTTGTAGGACATGTAGGGCTTGTAGGACATGTAGGACATGTAGGGCTTGTAGGACATGTAGGACATGTAGGACTTGTAAGGCTTGTAGGACATGTAGGGCTTGTAGGACATGTAGGACATGTAGGGCTTGTAGGACACGTAGGACATGTAGGGCTTGTAGGACATGTAGGGCTTGTAGGACATGTAGGACATGTAGGGCTTGTAGGACACGTAGGACATGTAGGGCTTGTAGGGTTTGTAGGACATGAAGGACATGTAGGACATGTAGGGCTTGTAGGGCATGTAGGACATGTAGGACATGTAGGACATGTAGGACATGTAGGGCTTGTAGGACATGTAGGGCTTGTAGGACATGTAGGACTTGTAGGACATGTAGGACATGTAGGACATGTAGGACATGTAGGACTTGCAGGACTTGTAGGACATGTAGGACTTGTAGGACATGTAGGACTTGTAGGACATGTAGGACATGTAGGACTTGTAGGACTTGTAGGACTTGTAGGACATGTAGGGCTTGTAGGACATGTAGGGCTTGTAGGACATGTAGGGCTTGTAGGACATGTAGGACATGTAGGACATGTAGGACATGTAGGACTTGTAGGACATGTAGGACTTGTAGGACATGTAGGACTTGTAGGACTTGTAGGGTTTGTCATTATCGTTGCCTGATACTTTTAGCAACTATATCTTTAAGTACTACCAGCAATCTTTCATCTACTGCCCGAATATCTAGATGAGCCACAGCAACTCTATCTTCAAGTACTTCCAGCAATCTTGTAGGGCCTGTAGGGCCCTACAAGAAACCCTACAAGAAAACCCCGTCCCTATTTCGTGCCACATATGTTCATTTATTTCTCATTCACTCATTTCACATTCATTTGACTCTCAGTCATTCCTTTTTACATAATCATTTAACTTACATTCATTTCATGCCCATTCATAATCATTTCTGGTTCACGCATTTCACATTTCTGCATAGGATGGGTGGATTGAGATCAAAATAGACAGACTGTAGCTATCAGAGAACTTGTCCTAAGTTAAAAAGCCATCCACTATCACTATTTACTGATGTAAAACTGAAATCATCTTTTGTCTTTTTTAGTAAGCAGACTATCATGAAAGTATTATACTGTAGAAACTATTAGTAGTTATATCGTATTACAAATTTAAAGCAATTCTCATTTGGTTGTTTCAGGTCTTCTTCATGTTGGAGATAGAATAAAAGAAGTCAATGGGAGGGACATGAGTGGAAACCCAAAAGAACTTCAAGATTTATTGGTAAGAATTGCTTTTTCCACAAAACAGGTATAACCTCTTAAAATTCCATTACAAGTCCTAATTTGAGTTTGGTTCTTTGGCAAGATAAATCACTGTCACAGTTTGACTCTCTGATCAGGTGTGGCAGCGGATTCGTCATGTCACTGGGGTACCGTAGAATTCCGAAAGTAGTGACCCCCATTACTTTCAGATTTTGCAGGCCAAAGGGGCTGTTACTTTCGGGGGTAGCCGTTACTTTAGGATGGTTGAAAAACGTTTGTACCATAATTCAGTGGTCATTTTCCACAAAGAGGAAGCTCAACAGGAGATGAAAAGGTTATTCAGGTTACATGTTTAGTTTATTCACTGATCCACATAAACGAAGCAATCTCTAACAACAAAGGGCCGAAATTGTTCATTCTAGTAGTGTTCACATATTACAGTTTTGCGATCACGTTGCTCCATCAGCATTTGGCTTGAGGCAAGAGAACTTGTATTTCAATGAGTTCCTCAAATCCTTTCAGAGGGGCTGTTACTTTTGGAATTCTACAGTAATTTACATGTACTTTACTTGAAGCAAGAGCGTATTGTAAGTATAATTTATAATATTGTATTCTTTTTTCAGCGTGAATCCACTGGCAAAATCTTCCTGAAGGTGGTCCCTAGTAATCTGGAAGCACCAGCCTTAAGCCAGGTAAACAGCATGATTACTATAACCTAGCAACAACAAAAATCTTTAATGCCCTATAAATTTAATGTCCTTTACATGTACATGACGGCAAGTCTGGGTGGTTACATTTTTTTTTCATCCTCCCAATTCTTCTAGCTTCAGCATGACAATTGTACAGCCCCCGAAATGATCCCCACATCAACCCTGAAATGATCCTGAACCAAAATGATCCCCGTTTTTTTCCACGCTGACCCTGAAATGATCCCCGAGTAATTTTTGGAATGGCATTCAAACCACGGGATTGTGGAGTGTTCAAAATAAACTACATTGAAAAAATTTTTGCATATTTATTCACTTGAGATTATTTGCAATCTTCACTAGCATTTTTCAACGAATTGCGAAAAAATGATTGGTGTGTATATCAAACATGGTGTAGTCTATTTCTTGAATTGTTACTGATTAAAAGAAAAGAAAAAATACAAAAGCCTCTTCTTATTTAATTTTAACAAGAAATGAATGACAGTTTGTTGTTATGGACAAAATGAAACTGAAACTAGAATATCACTCAGTAGAGGTTGCTAGATACTGAACTAAAGATGAAATGAATTATGGGCAATAGGTCACAACTGCCTTTTTTAATGATTTTTGTTTTTCAACAAATGATGCAGAAGTTTTAAATATATGTAGCAAAATAGCATTTTAAATGGAACAGGGATGTAAAAGTCTTCCTTCCTAATTTTAAGGTCGAAAATTAAAATTAACTGTACAGTGCTACACTTACTGAAAGCATCAACATTCCACCATGTAAAATTTATGGAGAAGTTTTAGGAAGTAAACCACTCTTCATCTTTTGTACACTTATTACCAAGGTAATAGTCCTCGCTGTAGCACCGAACTGCGCCATTTTCACTGGCATGAACTCCTGCAGAGACACCTGAATTTTTTTGTTGCACTTTAGGCAAAATTCTTCTGTCACTTTGCCTTTACAGCAATTCCTTTTATACCTAATGGACACGCCGGAAAGTACGTCCAAAGGCTGCTTTTCAATGTTATTGAACGCAACTCCCGATCCATTTTGCGGCTTTCGATTTTTATTGAAGATTAAAAATTTGTTTCACGTGTAAAAAAAGAAAGCATTCAGAAAATATGAAGAAAAAATGTCAACATTGTTCGAGTGATAATAGAAATTTTCTTCAGTTTCAAGTACCGTAAGCTATGCCACTCCGATATTCCACTCCGATAATTACTTGGGAATCATTTCGGGGTCAGTGTGGAAAAAAAGGGGGATCATTTCGGGGTCGGTATCATTTCAGGGTCCATTTGGGGATCATTTTGGGGTTGGGGATCATTTTGGGGTCAGGATCATTTTGAGGCCTGTAGGTAAAACTGATTCAGCCATCTAAATTTTCGTTGCCATAACTTGGGACAAGTTGACAGTGCATCAAGGCAAAAATTATATTTCGTCACGGAATGTGTTGGCCTTTGATGATCTTGTGAGAAATCAGAACAAGGATAATGAGGCCACTCAACTGAGTGTCATAAAACAAAAACCAAAGTAATTCCTCCAGCCAGTCATGACAAAGCTTACATGCGCGGCGCAAAGAACTAATCAGAACTCAAAGGAAATACACGTGAATGGCACACAGGAAAACATGTGCAAGCAAGTCACAGTTTGTTCTGGTTTTACTTCTAGTTGATTGAAAAACTGGCACAAGTATTTTTGTTGTTGTTGTTGTTGTTGTTGTTTTTTTGTTTTTGTTTATGTTTTAACTAATCAGTAGTAGAGGAAAGCCAACACAAATACAAATTACTTTAGATACTCCACTAATACCCTCTACGTGTAAACTTGTGTGCAACTGTGATTTGTTGATTTTTTGTTCAGGTCTTTTTGCGTGCACACTTCGACTATGACCCAGCCAAAGACTCCATGATCCCATGTCAGGATGCTGGCCTTTCTTTCAAGAATGGAGAAGTGCTGCAAATTGTTGAACAAGATGACCCTAACTGGTGGCAGGTATAATGGTCAATGGTGCTTAATACACCAGATGGAATTGAACCAGTTTGACAGTCTTAAAAGCTACAACTACTATCATATTATGAAGAAAGAGAAATAGTTATGTTGGAAACAAATGAAACAAATGAAACAAACACAGAATTGAAGGGGATTGACAACCTTTTGTTGTAGTTGAATATTTTGAGTTTTCTACTAAAACAGCTAGGTTATCCGCTCTCATTTCTATGAACAATCATAGGTATTTTGAGCACATAATCTAATAATTGTTATCGTTTTAAATAATTATTTTATCTCAGGCCAAGAGAACTGATGGTTCAGACCAGGCTGGAATTATTCCAAGTCAAATTTGTGAAGAAAGGTAAGTTGTCAGTACTATTATTAAAGTAAATTTTTGGTAACAAGGCTTTGTATATTGAGTGTAAGAGTGTTGTCAAGAGTGTGACAAATGCACAATGCCAAAAGTATACCAGTGTTCCAGATAAGAGAGGGGTCCCGGGTCAAAAACCCGACGAAGCTGGCAACATGACCCGACAAAATGAATGGTCAACTTGGGAAGATTTCAAGAGATCCACATCTATTGACCCCTCAAACTTCCTTATTGACCCTCTGCCTTTGTAAGTAATCTGGAACACTGGTATACCTGACTATAGCCTTTTCAAAATGTTTTGTGATAGAAGACCTAATAACAGTCAGCAAATGCCAGGTACAGAGTGGCTAAACTGCCAGCTACCTGCATATTTTGAGAAGGCTAAACAGTGTGTTTTACATATAGTTCTCAGTGTTCAACTTTCCATCAGCCATCAGAAACAATGTTTTGGTTTGCAGAAGTTTTGATAAACTGTCCATTTTGGCCTAATACACTTCACGCTATCAATATCTGGGGCTTTTTAAATGAAACACAACAAAACTGCAAAAAAGGACTCCTAAATGATATGGCACAACATGTGACTGGAAGCCCTTTGTGTCCATGTTATCTAGTCAGGATACTGGGTCATATTTTCCCACAATAACTTTGAATTTTTTGTTGTATGTTACATAATTTAACTTGGAGTGTTTATTTCTCCTGGTCATTAAAACACTAATTTTATCGAGAAATTAAGATCTGAAGGAACTAGAAAATGGACCAGTATAACAATTTGTTAATTTGTGACTTACATGGACTGAATAGTTTGAATCTCCCTTGTTTCCTAGGAGACGATCATTTGTCAAAAAAGAACGACCTCGTAGTGGACTCTGTAAGTTGAGACTGTGCTTTAGATGCAACAACATCTGGCGAAATTTCATTGTTGTTCTTTGTACAAAGATTGACATGAAACAGAGTGCTCATGCTGTCAGCAGATCACCTACAAATGCTACATGGCACGTGTTAATTACAACAGCAGATCACATTTTACCCTCAATACTGATCAGCATCAAATTTCTTCTCATCATATCAGTGCATTATAACACATACAAGTCATGAGAATTAAGTAATTGATCACTGAAGATGAATTGTCTTGATGTTTAAACAAATTCTCCCAACTAGTGCTCAACAAAATATATTGAGTCCAGTGAGGAGAATTTGCATAATGATGCTGGGGCTTAAAGGGTTAAACTGGTGTAGAAGTTGACACTACCTTGTGATCCTTAAGCTTATCGCAGCTTATTCTTTAGCTTTTTGTTAAGCAAGTCTTGCCTCTCCTGGAGAATATAACTATTCCATCGTGAAGAACAACATAAAATTGCAGTACAAATCGTAAATGGTAACGTTGATCCAAATTTTGTTTCTTGTCCTATGGCTTAATTTCGAAGAATTTGAATTGTTTTATATTGTAATTGGCTGTTAACATCTAATTCTTTGAATTCTACAGGTTTAAACTTATTTACTCAGGACAATGGTTTGAATGAGAATTAGGTTTCCTTCCACGTCTGTAGCTATAGACTTGTTCACAAACACGGGACTTAATTAGACTAGTGCCCAGTTCTCCCCAGAACTCGACTCTCCTGCAGATTGTTCGATACAGGGCCGGTGGTCTAGGAACAAGTTCAGGACATCGACGAAACCGTACTTCCGATTCAAAACATTTTCCTGAGTCAAAAAGTTTACATCAGAGTAAACATCAGAGTATCTAATTTTTTCTCTGATTTGCAGTCTGTGGTGGAAAAAAGAAGCAGAAGATCATGTACAAGTCTGCAAAAAATGCTGGTAAGTCAGGAGTGGTCACTGAACATGCAAAATTTGAGTAATGTATGCATCTAGATCGAGCCCTCAGATTGTGCTTTACAGCTTAAGTATTTGGCACAAACTTCACCAAATACAGTAAAGCTTGTAGCAGGTAGATGAGCTTAGGGCAGGAAAACTGCTTACCTATATACTTACCTGTAATCACAACAGGTTCTTGAAACTTCTGAGGAGTCTATTTTTAGTAACATTACATATTTTAAAACAGCCCTTATGCATGTTTTATGTCCTACTAGAGATGCTAGATAATTTCACCACCAAGCCTCGCTTTAAGAGAATCTTGTATATTTTACCATGAACAAAATCCCAAAGCAGCAAAGAAGAAAAAATGTCCACGTGCAATGTGCCAGAGGATGAGAATAATTTAGTGCAAACGAGACTTGGTGGTAAATTTTGGGCAAGTGACGTAATCATGGATAAGGCCCATTGTTCACTGTTTTAAGGAAATTACATATGTTTGAGTGATTCAGCATTGTAAAGTGTTCTGGAAAGTTCTTTAGAATGTTCTGGCAGATTCCTCAAACTGTTCTGGAAATATTCAGAGTAAAACAGTGGAAAGTTTTCGTAACACACAGACGCACAATTGACGTAATCTACGAAGATTTTTAAAAATATTTCTATTTTTTGCGGGATAACCGATATCAAAACAATGTATTAAACAAATATGTTCCATTTCGCCGGGCGTGTGTACTCTGGCAACGCACACATTTTTTCTTGTTAAGTGCTTTAGAGCCTTGGTATAAAGCACTCTAGAACTAATGAATTAGTATTAGTGTTAGTATTAAGAACATCAGTCACGTTACTCACCTGTGGCCCGTAGCGTACTTCTTTGTTCTTACCACATTTTGACGTCATCTGTGCGTCTGTGCGTCATCAGATTTAAGTCTTGCATTTACGCCTAACTTTCATTTATCCGCATTCAATAATAAAATTTACGATTGTCTTTTACCATTAAAATATTTTCCTTTTCAAAAAGATTTTGACAGGCATGAAATGACAGTTTATGAAGAAGTTGCCAAGATGCCACCTTTTCATCGCAAGACTCTGGTGCTTGTTGGTAAGGATATTATTGAGAGTATTCACCATTTGATTTCTCCTCGCATATTAGGAATCATTATCAAATGATTTTAAAAGTATATTCTGGGGTTGACATCTGCCTTGCAACGTGGTTTCAAAGACCACTGGTGGCACTTTTTTGTCTTACTTTAAAAATCCAGTCACAGGGAACCAAAAAATAATGGTTCAGATTGGATTAAAAATACCCTACTATTTTTCTGAGACTATAAATAAGTGAATTTTGGCTGCTTATGGCTAGGATGGACATAGATTGCAACCCAACTGTTTCAAGTTCTTTCCTTGTGTCTTTGGAAATATCGCCAAGTGATGATCGTGGATCATGGTTAGGGCTGTAATGATACATTTTCCAACGATACGATACAGACGTCGATACCAGGGCCACGTTACGATACACGATATGATACATTACTGTGCGCGACAAAACTAGTTACCAACAACTTAGACTACGGCGATCTACCGGGACGTTTTGTCACGTGATTTTCACAATCCTAAATCACGTGACAAACTCCAAAAGCTCTCGAAAGCTTGTGGTTCACATAAATTTTGGATCCTGTGAAAGAAACCTGATTTGTTTTGATTCAGTATGACAGGATCAAGTACCAATTTCTTCACTAGTACTTTCAAATAGTTTTTTTTTTCATAATAACAAATTTAACATAGTAATAACACAACATCAAATCGCCTCACAAGGGCTAAAATGTAGAGCCTGGGTAAGGAATATTAAAGACAGTCACTTCACAAATTTGTTGATGTAGCATATTTTATTGTATTGTAATGTGCGCGATGTCTTGTTCAAATATCAATATTCGTACCGTGGGAAAAAATATCGGGTTCACCGATGCATCGGTGTATTATTGCAGCCCTGATTATGGTTGTTCTTCCTTTGATCCTCTTGATGTTCCAGAAGCATTTTGTTTGCCACAAAAGGTACTTACGGCCTCCACAGACTAGTCATTTAGTTGTCGAATGTTATCGACAACTAAAAAACGCTGTGAGTTGTTGACAACTAAACGCTAAAAGTTCAGTTGTCGACAATTACATTTTTGACGATTTTACCTGTGTGTGGGAATGATTGGTTTAGTTGTAGACAACTTTCGTAACTGCGTGGTCACATACTGCGTTATGTGCATGCGTAGTGAACGTTATTCCCGAGCTCTCGTTGGCCTGACTTTGTTGTCGACAACTAACCTCCCGTGTGTGGAATGCTTGCATCGGACAGAATTAGTTGTCGATAACATTAGCTGACTAAACTTTCTTTTTTCCCGCCGAAACTCACGTCGTCGCTCCAGTCCTTCTGCAGTCGATAGACGTCGTCGTCGTGACTTTCGTCGTGGTTCTTAAAGGGGCAGTATCACGAGGATTTTGCTCGCGTTTGACCCCACTGAAAAGCCAGTAGTCACATTAACATATATGAAAGCCTAAAAATACTGGTCATTTTCTTGTTCAGACACGATACTAATTCAGACACGATACTAATTCAGTGGCCAGAGTGTCTTTGGCCACGGATGGCCAAGATGGAAGTGGATTACAACTTGAAAACGTCCGGCAAACGTTTTCAAATTCTGTGCTTGTACCTTGCAAGAATCATTGAAAACTTATTATGGTTTGCTCTCCTTGCAAAAATTCACTTGATATCTCCCTCTTGATGTTCCAGGAGCATTTTGTGTGTGAGTGAAGGCATTTATTCTCAATTTCAGCGAAGTTTTGACGAAACTCGAGGAAAATCCCCGTGACAGTGCCCCTTTAAGTTCCCTATTTAGTTGTCGACAACTGAATGTCTTTTCTGTGGAGGCCCTTAGTTTTAATTTCCCACGACGTAACCCCTTTTAAGTTAATCGTTATTTGTTTGTTATTCAAAACTTGCAGGTGCTCAAGGTGTGGGCAGAAGAACCTTGAAAAACAGGCTCATCCTGTCAGACCGGTCCAGTTTCGGTACCACCATTCCACGTAAGTAGTTCAATAGTATCAAAGACACTTCATTCGTGTACGGTTCGTATAGAGTCTGAAAAAGAATAAAAATTTCAAAACAAGTTTTACAGACCTGGAAAAAATATGGAAAATGAAGGTTTTTATGGAAGAAGTATGGAGTCTTGTTCAAGCTTCTTGGTCGCTGAAATCTTGAGCCGGATGGCAAAATCGCAGTCCGATTTTCGTCTCTTTCTTGACAGTTAAAAGCTGGAAAAAAAAAATGGAAAAGGATTGGAGTTAAGTATGGAAAAGTGTGAAGTAATATATCAAACACGAGAAAGAGTGTTTCATCAGGATATCCAATCCCCGAGAAGTGGGTTGAAAAAACGAGGTGCAGCCAAGTTTTTTTGACCGACTTCGAGGTATTTGGATACCTGATGAAACACTCTTTCGAGTTTTTGATATGGCTTCTCAAACCATTCATAATTCTTGGAGAAATTCAAAGCAAAAAAGCGCGAAATTTTATGCTAATTAAGATCCGGTATCCAAACCACCGTCACGGTAGTGATTTCCTTTGTTTTCTCTTTATGAATTATTGATGCGTTTGAGAAATTTGCATCCAAATGTTGTACGGACCTATGTGACGATTGTTCAATTCGCGTTAAGTCGTGTTAATCTCCAATACCCTTGTAAACAAAAGCGTTATGGGTAACGGCCATGGGAGGTTATTAGGTTGACCATGTGACTACAAGACCTCCCACTTGCGTTAATTTCCGTCATTTATAAATTTTATGTTCCCTTTCGCGTTACCTCCCTCTGTATTAAGCTATTTCCCTCATCAATTCGCATAAATTCTTAAACACCTTAATTCCCTTTTATCCACTATTAACAACCGCATCGCTAAGTGGAGGTTGGGTGCCTGGGACGTCCACTGTTGGCAGCCAGCTCCTAGATGTAGAGTGTTCCCATGGCTGGCAAACCCCGGCAACCCAGCCTTGAGCCCCCACGGCCAAAGGGAGACAGGCACCCATCACACTGATAAAACAGTGGGGGGGGGGGGGGGGGACAGAAGCTTTGCTGGAGCTAAAAACCTCCTGGCAAAAGTTTGGCTTGGCCTACGCGGCAAGGACGTCAAACATCCCCTGAGCACGCGGAATCCTGGGGCATGTGCACATATTGACACCGCTGGTCACGGAGCAACACTGGCGCCCTTTTTTGTTAACTGGGTTAAATTGCATTTAACTTCATTAAATTGACAATTCCTATTCCTCCGTGCAGATACAAGCCGTGAACCACGTGAAGGTGAAGAGAATGGCAGAGGTTATCACTTTGTAAGCCGTGAAGAAATGGACAAAGATATCAGAGCAGGACAATACCTTGAACATGGAGACTTTGAGGGTAACCTGTATGGAACCAAGGTCGATAGCATCCGGGACATCATGCGATCAGGAAAGATGTGTATTCTGGATGTCAATCCTACGGTAAGTTTTTGTGTGACAAACGTGAGCAAGATATGAAAAAATGCTCAAAAATCAAAACTAGCCTGTTAATGTTCTCATAAGCGCGTTAAGCGCACGGGCGAATGAAATAACTTTGGGGATCTAAGGTGTTCGCTACCAAAGAGACGGAGGTTGGGGCCAGGAGAAACAAAAAACGGTTGATGGACTTGATTTGAGCAACTGAGCTCTCCTTTTTAAAATGGTACTACGATCAAAAAATCACTTTTTCTTCGGATTTCGAAACCATGTTTACTGAACACTCCCCGTGCGAAATTTTAAGCCTTAATTTTGAGAAGAGGGCGGTTTGTTTAAACTGCAATTTTCCGTTTTAATGGTCCGCCATTATAACATCAGAAAGGATGCAATGACGTCATTCACTCAAAGAGCTGTAGAATGCAGTGTGTGAACACAGCTTACAAATTATGCAAAACACGAGTCTGAGAGTCTGAAAGCTCAAAACTCCCGTGCTGCATACTAAATTTAAGGCACTTTCACACCCGCTGCATTCTAAAGCTGTTGAGTGGATGACGTCAGTATGTCCTTTCTGGTGTAATAATGGTGGACTATTAAGTGGCTGTCTCCCTAAGATCCTCATAACCCAAATTGGTCACAAAATGGATTTCCTTCAAATCTTGTATGTGAATTGCACTTTGTCTGGGTACTTTAAAAACACTTTTCGTTTGGGCTCTAAATGCTTTCTTCAACAGTTTACAAGGGGGGTCCCCTGGTGGACAAAAATGCACATTTTATTGGTACAAAAATGCCAATTTTCAATAACTTTGGTAACTCCTCACAACACTTAAAATTTGATGCAGGACAAAATTCTACTATTGATTGATAAGCACAACTCTTCCTTATCCTACATTGTTACTGACATTTCCATGTAGTTGTTTTGAGTAGTTAAAACAGTTCCTTTTAACAACCCAGTTTAACAGCTTTTAAAAAAGTAGGAAAAATGGGTAAACAAAAATACATGTTAACAAAAAGTGAGACCTCGTCTAGCAAATTCCTTGCAGTCATGGAAAGTTAAAGACTTGGTCTTAATTATAATAAAATAAAATCGTGCGGCCAGACGGTTTAAAGAACGTGGCGCCGCTTTGAAACACCAGTATTTCTTAATTATGCAAATTACGAACCACAACCTATGCGTGGAATTTAAGAGCAACTGTGATGCGAGCAATGCTCCCTTACATCAGGAAAACACGAAAATAGTTTCAAACTACAGCAGGAAACAAATGTAAACTGGTAACATTTCGCATATAGCTTTAATTAAAATGTACAGCATTCAAATAGCTCATTAACTATGTTCAATTCACAAGATAAACAAGTTATGAAGTACATGCCACTCGATGATTGCTAATTGCGCTTTACAAAACAACCTTGATCTAGAACTATTAATCTGAGAATAAATCAATAAAAGCAAGTCATATTGCCTATATCACAGCCTGTGTTTTGCAAACTTCTTTAGCGAACACTTAGTGCCTTGCAAAACAATGAAATCAACGAAGGGCATCTTGTTCTGTTTACATTTGCACCCGTTACCTCAATTTTCTGTCATCTTCGATGAAATATATAGATCCGTGCGTTTTAGAGATCATCTTAGAGGCGTCAAACAGTCGGTTTTTGAGAAAATTCTTCGTTCAACAACCTTCGTTTACAACAAGCTTTCCCTGCATTTAGTTCTCTCGTGTTATATTATTCTGGCAGTAGCCGCTGACCAGTTACTAATGTCAACAACAACACCGGGTACTGCTCCATGCATTTTGGCTCTTAGCTATCTAAGATTTGAATTCATGATCCTTCACGAATTAATAGTGAAATTATTTGAAAAAAAGGGTTGGAGCTCATGGGGAGAAGAAACAAATTTTTGTCCTTAATTTAATCTGCAAGCACACAACCACAATGAAGACCATGGTTTGGCTAAGTAAAATAACTCGTACAGCTGGGTACGTCTTCATAGATTTGAAAACAACCTTCCTGTTTTCGACTTCTGGGGCTTTGAAAGGTTCCTTCAGTTTTGAGAAAGTAATCAGCTGCAGTTAAGAGACAACCTTAACCCTATCTAGACCGGGCCTTCTTTGGTCTTCTGAAGCCGTTGTGGGGCAGGCCTCCAGCAAACTCCGATAGCAATAAAGCAATGAAAATGAAACTTAGAGGGTCAAAGGTATGTCCAAGAATTTTGTCCAAGAATGTCTCCTTTGAGATCGGCAAGGGATACTGATGACGTCACACGACGTCAGATTTATGTCATAATTTCCAATTGGATCCACCGTATTGGATTTCGTGATTTCCCTAAGACTTCGGAAAGCCACCCAATTGACCAAAAAGTGAACAAAAATAATAAAAAGAACTCTAAAATTATCTAATAGCATGACACCTTCAGTAAGAAAGTCATTTTTGTTTTCAGTTAAAACAGTAATTTACCAAACAATTTCAGATGAACACGCCTGTCAAAGTTTGATTGCCTTAGCAACGTGAATCTCACTGTACATTGACCTACCACACTAATTTGTTCCCAACTAATTTTTCAATAAAATTTTGGCGGTGCTTGTTCACACATTAAAAAAATAATAGAAAAGTTTCAAGTCCCCAAAGGCAGAGTCTGTGCACTCCTCCCTCCCCCATTATAGGGTTAATTTAAAATAAAGTAGGGTTTCAAGGAAATCAAAAATTCCTTCGGCAATGACAGTAGTAAATGACTGGAGACAGTATTCCAGAGGAAACGAGTTTCTGTTCTAGATAACGTGCGTCTACTGTACAGGTAGATTAAGAGTAGTCTAGTGGAGATAGAACTAATAGTAGAGTAATTTTTGCGCGAGCTCGAGTATCTCACCCGCTATTCAATCCCTAACAAAAATCTGAGGATACTCGTAACTTCCACTGATTAAGCCTGGTTCTCATACTACCCAGCTGGCTAGTCTGTGATCAACTCCGGAAGGGCATGTATTTAAACCCGGAACGCCGGAACGCCGGAACGCCGGAACGCCGGAACACTTAAACCTGGAACGCCGGAATACTAAAACCCGGAACGCTAGAATACTTCAACTCTAAATGACGATTTAATATACAAAAGATCGCTGAAAAGACGAACAATTAAGGTTAAGCCACGCTACATTATTAACGTTACCTTCTGACTCCCGCCAGAACCTGCGCGCAGGCTAGTTAAGATTCAGTGTCTCACCTCTTTTTCTCTGGACTTTGGCTGGGACTAAAGGAAGGGAATAACAGTTTATCACTTTGTAAAATGTTACTTTAAACGCTTTAAGTCAAAGAGAAAATTTCAGGTACATACGCTTACCTTGCTGGAGAGTCCTCCATGTCGATGCCAGCGCGAAACAGCCCAGCAATCAAATAAATTATAATAATAATGGTTGGCGGGAAAGGAGGGGATAGTGAGGAGAATGGTTTTGGCGGGAGTCAGAAGGTAACATTAATAATGCGGTAGCGCGGCTTAACCCTAATTGTTCGTCTTTTCAGCGATCTTGTGTATGTTAAATCGTCATTTAGAGTTGAGGTATTCCGGCATTTCGGGTTTAAGTATTCCAGTGTTCAGGGTTTAAGAATTCCGGCGTTCCGGGTTTAAGTATTCCCACGTTCGGGGTTTTAGTATTCCGGCATTCTGGCGTTCCGGCGATCCGGCGTTTAAGTACATGCCCTCCGGAAGTGACATTCACTATGTTTGGCGGTATTAACTGCTAATCTAGAGAAAGTGCAGCAAAACCAAGTCGGGGAGAAACTTCAAAAGCAAGACGTTTTTTGGGGTATCGTAGGTTCACATTTGGAAAGCAGTACCCCACGATCAGGTGGTTCTGGGGGCTACATACTGCAAACTGGATCATAACCATTAAGTCGTCATGGACCAAGCTCCCACGACTGTTTTACCAAACAGAAAGTATTCAACGGAGGATATTTCTATCAAGTAGTAATATTTTTGCTATACTGACGTTTCGCCAGGGTCGGATTCCAGCATTTAACAGCTTGGATGAAACTAGAAGTTTATTTTCAAACATGTTAAGATGCCCCCCCCAAAGTCCGAGTTATCACGTTATTTCACCTTGCTAAAAATACAAAAAAAATAGCAACCACGTCACACACTGTGGTTATGTGCTTGCAGCTCTAAATTAAGGGCAAAATTTTGAATTTTTAATTTTCCCTCATGAGCTCCATCCCTTATTTTCAAATGAATTCACCTTTCATTGGTGAGCGATCATACATTCAAATAGAAACGCGAGTGCAACAGGTCTTTTTGTTGACATTAGCTACTGGTCAGCGGCTACTGTCGGAAAATTTAACACGAGAGAAGTAATACATGGAAAGCTTGGTCTAAATGAAGGCCTTTGAACAAAGAATTTTCCCCAAACCAACTGTTTTGACGCTTCTAAGATGATCTCCGAAACGCACGGATCTATATTTGATCGAAGATGACAGAATAATTGAGGTAATGGGTGCAAATGTAAACAGAACAAGATGCCCTTCGTTGATTTCATTGTTTTGCAAGGCACTAAGTGTTCGCTAAATAAGTTTACAAAACACAGGCTGTGATATAGGCAATATGACTTGCTTTTATTGATTTATTCTCAGGTTAATAGTTCTAGATCAAGGTTCTTTTGTAAAGCGCAATTAGCAATCATCGAGTGGCATGTACTTCATAACTTGTTTATCTTGTGAATTGAACATAGTTAATGAGCTATTTGAATGCTGTACATTTTAATTAAAGCTATATGCGAAATGTTACCAGTTTACATTTGTGTCCTGCTGTAGTTTGAAACTATTTTCGTGTTTTCCTGATGTAAGGGAGCTTTGCTCGCATCACAGTTGCTCTTAAATTCCACGCATAGGTTGTGGTTCGTAATTTGCATAATTAAGAAATACTGGTGTTTCAAAGCGGCGCCACGTTCTTTAAACCGTCTGGCCGCACGATTTTATTTTATTATATTTAAGACCAAGTCTTTAACTTTCCATGACTGCAAGGAATTTGCTAGACGAGGTCTCACTTTTTGTTAACATGTATTTTTGTTTACCCATTTTTCCTACTTTTTTAAAAGCTGTTAAACTGGGTTGTTAAAAGGAACTGTTTTAACTACTCAAAACAACTACATGGAAATGCCAGTAACAATGTAGGATAAGGAAGAGTTGTACTTATCAACCAACAGCAGAATTTTGTCCTGCATCAAATTTTAAGTGTTGTGAGGAGTTACCAAAGTTATTGAAAATTGGCATTTTTGTACCAATAATATGTGCATTTTTGTCCACCAGGGGACCCCCCTTGTAAACTGTTGAAGAAAGCATTTAGAGCCCAAACGAAAAGTGTTTTTAAAGTACCCAGACAAAGTACAATTCACATACAAGATTTGAAGGAAATCTATTTTGTGACCAATTTGGGTTATGAGGATCTTAGGGAGACAGCCACTTAAATCGGAAAATTCAATGCAGTTTAAATAAACAGTCTTCTTCTCGAAATTAAGGCTTAAAATTTCGCTTGGGGAGTGTTTAGTAAACGAAGTTTCGAAATCCGAAGAAAAAATTAAAGTGATTTTTTGATCGTAGTACCACGTTAAGGATGCTGATGCTAATAATAGTGTTCTTTGTTTGGTTTGTTCACAGGCGTTGAAGATCCTGAAAACGCCGGAATTTATGCCTTATGTTGTATTTATTGCCTCGCCGCCTTTAGAAGCTCTGAGGGAGAGCCACAAACGTGCCACATCAGAAGGAACCATCACCAAGAAACAAACTGTAAGTAGACTACGTAAATGAAAAAGTCTATTACATGTGTCATAAGGAAGTGACTTGAAGCGGCTGAAATCTCCCGTTCCACATCGTAGTTAGCCTTGTTAAGTTATTGTCCAAAAATCAGTTGGTGAAACTGCAGCGTCTCTTCTTAGGTTGGGACTATCTTTTTGTGGTTTGCACTGTCTTATGGAGTGACTGTTTCGTGTAAATGCGGCCGTGTTGTGCTTGACCAAGGTGACTGAATGTCCTTAAGTTCTGAAGTGTCTTTTGGCACGACTTTGATGTTTTCACAACGGGTCTATGTATTTCTGTTGTCGCGCAGCATTTGTCCCCTGATGACCAAAATAATAGTGAGAAGGCCATAATTTGCTTGTGGTGTAGTGAATGACATCTATGTAAAGGAAAGAAAGCAATCCAAGAAGTTTTGATCAGTACGAAAGTTTTGTTCAGTAAAAAATTATGAAAAACTTCATTCACGAATAGATTTGCTACACTTGGTTTAGCAAAAATGTGAAGTTTCTTAGAGGTCTAATTCAAACTTATGAAAACTATAAAATTGTTGTTTTTGCATAATCCTGACTTTTGTATTTCCTTGAGTTTGAATCATTGTGGCAAATTTATTCGGGAAATCTGTTTTTCGTTTAATCTAAGAACTGAAAGTGTAACACCAACCGCAGATTGTGCTGTTGTGAGTACATTAGCGAGACCTCTCTCGCTGATTGCAGCTTCTGTTGTCTAAACGAATACTGTAATCACCCCCTCCCCTCATTCCTTAATCCTTATTACCCAGTACTGTTTATTTTCAACCAAGGGCTTTGAGCGAACCAACCAAACTTTGCTCTTTGTGTTCCAGGACGAAGATCTACAGAAAACAGTGGAGGAATCCGAGAAGCTTTACGAAACGTATGCGCAATATTTCGATTGTACGATTACGAACGAAAACATCGAAGGTGCTCTGAAAGAGCTCAAGCGTTGCATTGAAGGGCTCAGCACTGAGCCGCAATGGGTACCGGTCAGCTGGGTCTACTAATAACCATAATTCTTATCCAGTTTGTATCAGATTGCTGTGAAATGGAGTGTATTTCCATGGTAATAGATTGAAACCTCATTGATACATGCACAAGAACGTTATATTTTTTATCGAGACTGATGCTATTCTTAAATTTTCACTTTGTTTTTCTTGTAGGCGATTATATTGTTTCACTTCCTATTGAAAAACTTTCAAATTGCGCATTGCATGAATCTTCTAACTTCCCCTTGTGGGAACTTGGAAAATTGACAGAACCAGAGAAAATTAAGGCTCAATAGCACTTAAAAGGTTTATCCACAAGATTTGTCTCTGTGACCCTTTAGGAAGGAATAAACGGTCTGAAATCCCAAAGAGATGCTATGAAGCTCTGGAGTACGAATGAACATCGAGCAACTGGCCGACCCACTATTCTCTCGTGCTTGCAATTTGGTTGCCTTAAGTAGATGATTTTTGAATAGTGCTCTTGGCGACCGTAAAACAAAACAGTCGCTAAAATGTCCTCTTAAATTCTTGGTTGTTGTTAGGTCGATTTTACTCTTCTTAAAATCCACATTTTTCCACTCCTTCTCTTTTGTTTAAATCTTTCTCGCGACAGACATTTGTGAATTACTTCTTACTAAAGTTCGAAGGAGAAAAATTGCTATTTGTACTTTCATTACTTATACTTTGAGTTGGGGTACAACTCTCGTTTAGGCTCTGGGCAAACGGAGACGCAACTCAACGCAAGTTGACAGATTGGCGACGGGTGGCCAAACAGACTGGCAAGTAGACACAAGTTCAATGCAAGTTGCAAAAAGGAAAAAAAAAAAGTGGCACGGCCTTGTGCGTGCGCGCCCGTCCTAAGGAAAACAATACTGAGACCAACTTGCATTGGGTGGCCAAACGGTTAAAAACTCGCGTTCACATGCGTGAAAATTTGAGCTGGATCAAAGTGAACGCAACGCGTTGCAAGTTGTCGCTAGTACAAGCAAGTCGTGACCAGAAAACTTGCAATAACTAGCTACTCCGTTTGGCCAAGGCTTTAGGGTCAGAATTTAGACGACAATTAAGTTCACGTGATGAATGCCCGATTGTGTTATCGCGGCTGCTCGTGCCATTGTCTGATTGGTTGTTAGGAATTGGAAACTCTTTTCCGTTTCTGTTGTGTGGAGACTTGTTCCCCAACTGAGTGCTCTCATATCGTCACATAGGCGCTTGTCCCCCCTTCTTGTTCCCCGAGCTGACAAAGTGGTTTGTTTGTTTGTTTTTTACAGTGAAGCGATTGTTCGTGGCAACTCATTTTGTCAGTATTATTGAACGGTTTTCGATTGGTTCTTGAAAGTAATTTCGTACTTCTTTGGTTTGCGTCTACCGAGCTCCGTCACTGGATTTTTTTAAAAAAAGCGTATAACTCGCTCTGACCAATCAGAGCAAACAAGATTTTATCAACCAATCAGGAGCGAAGACAAAACCAGTTTGACTTGCGTGGCGCTTTTTTCCCGCGCCTTGCACATTTTTCCGCGCTTGGCGCCGGTGCGTTTTCCCGCGCTAAGCACCGGTTGCATGTTTCCATTCGCTTAGCATCGTTTCCACTTTTTAGCTTGTAACTGGTTTCCTAATCGGTGGAAAACCGTTTTACCACGCCATTATTTGCAAGTTTATCGTAGCAGTAGACTACGTCATCATAGAAAAAATAAGGAGATGTTATTAGTCGTGAAACAATTAACTAGTGTTGTAGAATTTATTTAGTACTACGTATGATTACTGAGACAAATGAAGCAATTGCGAGATTTTTGTTCACTCGACTTTCTTCAACTCCTGTGATGTATTTTCTTGTAATATCTCGCAATATTTAGAAAATAATGGTAACCGCTTTTAACTTGACAAAGAGCGTTAGTCTAAGGTGATCTAGACTGCGAGCAGTCTCTCTTTTGCTCTAAAATCCCTGCCGGAGGAGCGGCGAGAAAGCGAGTACGATATTCGAGCCGCGAGCCGCGAGTAGCGTGGGCGGGAGAGTGAGCTCTTCGCTCACTCTCCCGCCCACGCTACTCGCGGCTCGCGGCTCGCGGCTCGAATATCGTACTCGCTTTTCTCGCCGCTCCTCCGGCAGGGATTTTAGAGCAAAAGAGAGACTGCTCGCAGTCTAAAGGTGATCAGAATAAAATATGAAAATTCTCTTGTAGTGCACTGAGTTGTAAATTGTCGACTTTCGGAAACTTTCTCAGTTTTCCCGGTGAAAAACGACAAAAAAAAAAGAGAAGAACTATGCAAAAAGAACTAGGCTTAGATCTCGCCCACAGCGGGAGTCGCACAATTTGGCAAGGAACTCATTAATATTCTTTCGACGGGAGAAACGGCCATTGCATGCAATTTAAGGTGATCTTCCCGTGGTATCATAGGGGGATGTTTCGTCGGCGTGAGACAGCAGCAGTCGTTCCTCGTGTTATGTGGGAAACTTTCGGTGTCCCTCCCCACCCTCATGAAGAAAGCGCACAATAATAAGCGCTCGGTAGGTGGCAGTTTGTACCCTGCAAGCTCGAAAGTTGGAACAGTTAGACGTTGGGGACTTCAACTTCATTCACGATTATCGCTAGCTCTTCACGGGCGGATTCAGGATGTTTTCAAAGGGGGGAGGGAATGCAAGTGTAAAACAACAGACACAACAGTATGCTATTATTTTTGTGATGAAAAAGGGATAGACAAGTTCGGAAACTTCCCAAGCGGGGTGAAACACCCTTACCCCTCCCCCTGAATCTGCCCCTGTTCTTAAATTTGTAACATGCAAAATACCGTGTGGCACTAAATTTTTGTGGGAGTTGAATTTTGCGGATTGGCGATTGTGTTTTGCGGGAGCTAATTTTTGCAATTGGAAAAGACTGGTTTTTCATGCTGGGAATTAATTTTTGCGAATTTCTGGAAGTCGTGTGCAAATGGAACTGCCAACATTTTCGTTTTTTTATTTGAGTACAGACAATCGAAGTACAGATAAAACAACATGGGAAAGTCACTACTACACTACAATGGATCGACAATAACTAGGGTACCACTTGATGTATTATCCACCGAGTAATCTATGGCATTTTCTCCTTCAAACCAGTATTTTTGTATATAATTTCTACGGTGGAGAAAATTTTGGGGAAAAAATTTGCGTTAATTTTATTTTGTGGGAACTTTTTTTTGCGGAACGCGAAAACACCGCAAAAATGGCAAAAATTAGAACCCGCAAAAATTTAGTGCCGCACGGTAAGTTAAAAGTGTAGACGTTTTGTCTACTTAGCATTTCCCTGATAAGTGAGGACCATTGGTGGCATTTTATTGCAGTTAAGATTGATTTAGGGCCTGTTTACAAGGAGGGAGGATTACCCTTTACAAGCAAAATTTCACAGGTATGGTAACCCTACCACCAGGGACAAGTTTATGCGCTTGCACGCGGTTACCAAGGGTCTGGAAACAAGTAGAAAGTTTAACCCGGGTTGGCGGGTAAACCCTACCGCAGATAGGGTAACCCGCCTACCCGGGTAGCCCTAGCTGCCTTGTAAACACGACGAAGGGAAAAAAAGGAAATGTGTGAGTGCTAGGGTTAACCCGTTTGCTAGGGTAACCCTCCCTCCTTGTAAACAGGCCCTTACCTTATTATTCTATTGCTGTACTATTATTGTTATCATTTCAGATCACCTTCTTTTCTTTTTCTGCAATACCATCTATATGGGAATGTAAATAAATAAAATTGTTGCTGTTGATATATGCCGCTGCAATAAACATGCGGTCCTTATTTCCTTACAAAAGCAGCGCTCAGTAACAAAGGAAAACGTTCTCTTGTGCATTTAAACTTACACCTCAGAGTTAATTCTCTGATTTCTCAGTAGGCATGAGGTGAAGCCACAAGATACGTTTTTCCTTCCCCTAAGCAGTTTCAATTTTTCTGCTAAACCGTTCCCGTATTGCCGGACTCCCCCGCCCCCCGCCACACACACACTTGCTCAGCCGCAGTTTGTTCGCGTTAGATGTCGTCGTGTGTCGTAAGATACAAAGACCGCAAACTATGCAAGCTAATTACTTTTTTCAAGAGCCTTTTTACAGCCTTTTGACACCTGTAGTATAAGAATGCCCTTACAGATTAATCATTCCCTAACACTTTTAATAATCAAATGAGTGGCTTGTTTACTTCAATTGTTTAAATCCTGCCATTGTTTACACTGCTGGACAGTTAATTAGCCCTATCTACAATGCTGGAGATTACAAGACGTTTTGTATCTAATGCTATGCAAAACAGGGGCATAGCTTTGAGGTCATACCTTATTCTACTAGCATATCTCAGTATATTGATTGCGACACACCACGGTATATCTCGCACATCTCGGATGTCTTAGACTTAAAGATCTGCCTTCTTCTTTGAAGAGCACCAGCGCCCTCCTCCGCACCAAAACAAATTAAGCCTACTGAGATTTTAATGATTATTCCATAAGCGGAAATAATACAACGAACAGAGAGGATTTATGGTCAGTTAAATCACAACCACGCACGGGTGCAAAACCAACAAGACGAAGTCTAGGTACGTTGTTTTATTCAAGTTGGACAAGCGACAAGTCCTTTTATTGGAACCAAGTAATACAGGCATATCAAGGGAAGAAACACGCTAGCCTGGGGAGATCTGTGGAACTTAGAACAACAGTTCTTGCGCCTGGTGTTCGGTTGATCTTGACGTAACGAATACGTGAGACGCACGACTCTCAAAGACAAACGACCAATGCCCAAAGCAAAACAATGCCTTTATCGACAAGTGAGTTATCTACCACAGAACAACCAACAACGGAGTTTACAAGGAGCCCGCGCCAAGCCAGCTCTCTCGCAAATCAGTCAAAGAGCGAACACCGGGGCGAACAGAAACTGGTGATTTCAACGCCAACAAAGGAGACCAGCGAATCTCCGCTTGATAATACTAATATTGGGACTACATTAGCAGGTGTTTCCAGTGTTACGTCTACAGCAATTTATCAACCGACCTCTAGCGGATTATCTACTCCACATAGAGAAGGTATGATCTAATCCAACGGAATAATTCCATTTCTTAAATACTGAAAATCAATCAGCATGATGGTCAATATCTTTCGTTTATTGGTTACAGCTGGCATTTTCTCGCAAGGGCTCAGTAAAAAGTTATCCGAAAAGCACATTTCTTAAGTTTCCAGAAAAATTGCTACAGTACTTTAGCTGTACATGGCTAAAATTCTTTACTTGAAATTTGTAAGTAATATGTTTATTTTATCAAAACTTTTGTTTGTACAGTGAAACACGATTCTTACAGGGAATTACATGTACATATTTTGACGAGTTTTTGACGTCTAAAGTTGCATTTCAAGGATCCTACAAAGGTTTCAATTCAAAGACTTATCAGAGATCAGTTCAGAAACGTCTCATCGCGCGAGTCTCAGATGCTCAGTGATTGTTTTTGTCTGTCAAACGTATAAGTCTAGCAGCTATATTGATGTAAACACAATAGTCAAACGACGATATCACTGGCTCAGCTGAGAGCAAAAGATATTCAATTTAAAAAAAAATGCTGTTCCTAATAATTACTGTGGCTTATTCATTTTACTATACACAAGCATACATCAAACAATTTTACTATGCCTCTTGGAGCTAACAGCAGTTGTCGGGATACTTCTCCTTGGCTCTACCAGTCCACAGAATTGTGATGTTTGTTTGCAGGTTTTTCTTTTTTGAATTGTTTAAATCCGCCAGGAGCGAGTACGAGCAGTACTTCCGTTCCGCTCAGGGATACGAGCGGGAAGACCACGTGCTCTAGCGGAAAGAGGGATTAGTCGTAGTCTAAGGCACCAGGCCCCGCACGTATCCGTGTATAGCATTGCTACAATAGCCCAATATCCTGACCTTATTTACGACAATTTTCGGTTACTTTTGTTTGAGGAAATTGATATGTTATCAGTAAACCGACTAAACCATTTGATACTGCAATACAACCGTAATTGTTAGCACATGGTAATCAGTTTCAATGTAAATACGCTCAACTTGAGTGTAAAATTCCCCTTCAATCAGTAAAGAGACGAACATTATCACTACTCCTTCCCCTTATCAGCGTCCCTTTTTAGGTCCTTCTTAATCCTTTTATCCCCAATAGCCACATGCATGTTCTTCTCACTGTTCTCCTTCAGGAGCCCATTATGGGCTCCTGTCTCCGTATATTTCTTATGTTACTAGTTGAGAGAATTTGATTACACATCAACACATTTCATGTCTGGTGATCATTTCCTTTATTCTAGTGACCCGTATATTTGATCAGCTACGCAGTGATATTGTAAGGAGAAATTAGTTGCTCGTCACTCTTGGGGTTTAAAGGGTTAATAGACGGGTGATACGGTAGCCAGTTCTATCCCTCACTGATCTTTATACACTCTAAGTTCGACGAGCTCCCCAAACATGTCAAACATAATGTTTCCCCTCAGCCTAGTCCCAAGCCGTTCTTAGCTCGGTCAAACCTGGACCCGTGACGTCACCCACCCCTTCTCAGACTTCGCGCGGACGATGGGGCAAGAGAGAACGCCTAGGGACTAGGCTGGTTCCCCCTGACTTTCGCAAAGCGTAACGGGACACAGAAGATTACCGTAATGATGAGGCGCTAATTTACTTTTGGTATTGCAAAGGAGGGCGCTTATTAGGGACGGGGAGCTTATTTCTTTTTTGACACAAACATGGGAGTGCGAAAAAGTTAAATCAAGTCAACGTCTTCAATATAACTTTCAGATGAGATAAAAGACTGCATCGAATTCACGTGTCTAATCAGTCTATTCTTTGTCAGTATCTTCAATGTCACTTTCGCGATAGGGACGCTTATTGGAAGCGCTTATTAGAAAGGGGGCACTTACTGGAAGTAGGGCGCTAAATCGAAGCCGGGAGGTAGAGGGGAAAGAGGGAGAATTCAGATACCTGATTATTTTTGGGCTAACGCTTTGTGCAAAGAAAGCTAAAATAATATACACTCTTGATGTTTTGTAGAGGTAAGTTTCTTATCTTGTCTTCCTTATAGGTTTGTCAAATGAACTGCTTGCTGGGGGAATTGCCGGTGGATTGACAGCTTTGATTTTGATTGGCTTACTTCTGTTAGCTGTAATAAAACGGTAAGCGGGCTAGAAGCTGATTGAGGGGGGAAATGAGATGAACTAGCAGTACCACAGGAAAGTAAGGCTCATTATTATCTAACTGTATTAGTTATTGTACAGAGAGCGCGCGAAACGAGTAAAATATATCCCACGATATTGTACCGTTGGTTATTGTACAGTTGGTTATTGTATAGTACCGTGCGCGCGCTCATCCTGTTACACTTTTAGTTTTCTTTCAAGTTACTGAAAAAAGTTGGAAAGGGTTAAGTTGGATAATAAATCTCTTATTAGATGTTTCGGTGTGAAGTATTGCCGTATATTTTTACTCGTTGTTTGAATTTTGACTCACCCTGCGGGCTCGTCAAAATACAGCATAGCTCGTAAAAATATATAGAGGATATTACACGACGGCGCGAAGATATGAATTTTATTTTCGAGTGGTATAAACAATATTTTACGAACGAGCGCAGTGACTGAGTAAAATATTGTTTTTTACCACGAGAAAATAAAATTCATATCTTCAAGCCGCCGTGTAATTTTCTTTTTATTATATAGACAAGAGTGTTTTTGCACAAAAGACTGTAAAAACGGGAAATGACGTCAGCGATATCCTCACTAGTGAGGACTGGAAAATACGCCACTCGAGTCCTGGATGTAGTTTCGTATGAACTTTATGAGTGGTATATTTTCCACTAAAACATTCTTGTCTATATAATAAACGGCGATACTTCACACCCAAACATCTAGTAAGATATATATAGCTTTCAGTTGAATGGTCTCACTGAGAATTTCATCCATCGACTCAAAAGTTAGAACCACCTTCTATGTCATATTAAACAATACCACAGAAACGTACTGCCCAATAATTTTCACTTGATTGGTCACTCTTTAAAATATCATCCACAAACGCACACTTTAGACTGATCAAATAACAACACAATTTATGTGTTTGACCTCCAGAGTAGAAATGTCAACAGTTGAATTTTCATGGTCGGTGAAGTTTGATCGTCCGGGTGAGTGTAGTCCTTAGAAGGACTGTTTTTGATGGCATTGACAGACGAAACTGAGTCATCAGAGTTAAGTGAACTGTAAATCGTTACAAGTGGATATTATGTCTCTGGATGTTGCGGACCTGATCGGTCGACGAAATCACGATGTTATTGGTCGTCTGTCAGTTAAGCCGTAATGTTATTGGCTCTGAATGTTCAGTGCTTTTCGATCCGTCTTTTGTTAGTTAAATGTCCGTTGGTCTATCGTTAGGAAAATGTAAGTGTGGTCCTTCTCAGGACTACCCTCACCCGGTCGATCGTACTTCACCGACTTTTATGATTCCTGGGTTCATACCATTTACAGAGTTGAATTTTCATTCTGTTTACTTTGCAGTCGTAAAACAAGAGGACTCGTTCTCGCTCAAAGCAACACAGAAACCTCGTTTGACAACCTGGGGTTTACCGGAGGTCGGAAAATCTCCGAATACATGGATCTGTCGGAGTTTGAGCTTGTCAGAGTAAAAGTTGGTAACTCAGTCAAACGAAAAATATCGCGGGCCTTCCCCAAAGAAGACCAGAAAACACAGCGTGTGTCGTGTGGACGCCTAGACTTGGTTGAGGTTCCTGCTAACACAGAGATTGACAGCGACGTCTTGTTAACAACTTGGGTTTGAGCCGCCACCCATCCTAGTCTGTGTGGCATGCTTAGCTGGAATCAGCTCATTCTGGGTGGGAGGGGGGCTGCAGTCCGAGAATTTTCAAAGGACTAGACTAGAAAGGAAAGAATACTAGGACAACTAAATGCAAAATGCGATCGATATGAAAACTGTACATATTACACCGTCGACTCGCGCAGGTATAATGGTATAATCCCGTGTTGTGGTCATTTATGAGGGGCACCTAACGAGAAAATTTTAGCAAAATAATTGAAACGTCATTTTCTACTTTCTTAGATTGTTTTAGAGCTTTTTGAAGGCATATTTATGTTAACTAATACAGGTTGAACAATTCGGCGTTTTTAGCTGAAACTCTAGGTGGCAGAAAATTTTAGGAAATGGAATCCCATCCGACGACTTTCCGAGCTGCTAATGGCTGTCCGAAAATAATAGATGACCTTAGTTTACACTCTGAACGACATATCTGTCCCTCCAAAAGCAAAAGGAATTAATCAGTTTCCATGTTAAGAAAGTCTGAGGTGATTATTTTCCAAAACAATTTCTAGCTTTCACTTCAATTAAATCCGAATATCTCAGGCGATGTAGGCCTCCCCGAACAGATCTTCTGCCGAAACAAACCGTTGGGTACCCCTGATTTATTCCAGGTTCGAGTGGGTGGTGGTCTGCCGTTAACGGGTGCCGATTTCCGAGCGCGGTGGAAACAAAAAAGATATCCTTTCTTCCTCTCGCGAATCCCTCGAGGGATTCCTCCCCTTTAACGCGGGCCAAGTGTGACCAGATCATAAACGAAGTGATATTGCCTGGCTCATCTCTAAGCTGAGTTAAAAAGGGCATTGTAGCACTTTATAAAATTTTGCGTTACATGTATATAAATGTACTGTTAATAATTCATGTTACTCACAGATGCTTTTACAAAATAAAATTAAAAAATGCCTTTTTGAATTGAAATTGTTTAAGTTTCTTAACCAAGATATGGTGCGAAATGAGGCAAACCAACCAGTCACCTATTTATTTCATGTCTGAACTTTATTTTATATCTCGCCAAGTTTTTCTCCTCACCGCATCAAAATTATTTTACTTCGACGAGAAATGGTAACTGCTACGACAAATTTACTGCTTACATTTTTAGTGGGTGAGGGAATTTGCGGCACAGATGTTTGCTTAATATTCCTTTTCGTTTTAAATAACCATATTTTGTTTTACAATGAAACTTACACATTTAATCCAGGACCTCTATGAATACCAGCCTCCGTCGCTGAATGGGTTAACCTGGTCAAATAAAGTTTACTTTGCTTTACTTTACTTTACATTGTTACAAAACCGGTTAATGTAAACCGAAATTAAGACAGATACCATGTAAAGCACTCGTGTTACAACAACTAACCGAAAAGACCCTAATTCTGGAATAAAAAATTTCTAAAAATCCTCATCTATAGATCTCGATTTCTTTGGTTTAGCAAGCTTTTGCAACATTTCATCCCCTACACTTGAGGTGAACCTCTGTGCCACACTGTCCAGCCCCGTGGACATTGCCAGATCGTATGCAGTCTGTCCAGCATCATTTGCAACATTAGTACGTGCACCCAGCCCTAGCAAGGCATCAATGCATTTGAGCCCATCAGCACCTAGAAGAACGGCTTCATGCAGTGCAGTGTTTCCTTTGGTGAGATTCTTGGCATTGAGTTTAGCTCCTGCATGCACTAGCAGTGGAAGGATGTCTGCATGCTTGTTCACAGTTGTGACAATAATCACTGGTGTTCCATCAGGTGAAACACTCTCTGGATTAGCTCCCTCATCAAGCAGTCTTTGCACTTCATCTTCTCTACCTTCACCTTTTGGTCCAACCTCCTTCAGTAAGGACTTATCCTCCTCACTGAGTTTATCTTTACTATTCTCTTTCCCTTTTCTTTTCTGCTTCTTTCCCTTTGCCGTCGTTCTTAAGCCATTTTGTGTCTGTTTCCTACTACCTCTCAAGTCCTCTTTGCTTCCCGTACCATGAAGATTTAATGCCCTCAAACTGGAGGAGAGGGCTTTTGATTTATCCTTCCACAACTCCTTTCCATCTCTCCTAGCAAAAGTAAATGTTAGCGTGACTTCTTCCCCATTGAGGTCTTCGTGAATTGTTGCAGTAATTATTTTTCCCAGTCTTGGTTCACCAATGGTAGACCTGAAGTCTGGGTTGTTTTGGGCATGTGCACGAATGTGTGAACACACGTGATCCATCTGTTGTCTCCAGAACCCTTTCCCAGGACTCACTGCTGCCAGTGCTGGCCTCCTGTCTCTTGACGCCTCAAGCCGGCATCGTTCCTGGGCGTCCTGTTCAATCTGGGATTGGATGCTTGTTGCAGAGGGATAAAAAAGCCCTACTGTGGAAGTGGCTGGGGATGAAAAAAAAAATTATAAACCATCAATACAAGCGACCCTTGTGGTACTTTTATTGCTGAGCAGTGGTTGATGCCACCTTCTCTGTTTTAGACTTCCTGATCAGTTTTTCATCAGGTTATATAAAGCTTTTATTATTGTCATCATCACCTGCATGTGTGGCTTTTGACTTTGCTTGTACTAAAATTTATAACCATTGTAATCACTGTATACATGATTAACAAACTCAACCACATTATTTTAATGTATTACATGAAAGAACATCGCAGTTTTGACTGCATCTTAAGCAGTAACGAAAAAGAAAGCAGAAACGTAGACTTCAATGAGATTCAAACCCAAGACCCTGAGATTAATGTTGTAGTGCTCTACCAGTTGAGCTATCAAGCAAACTGGAAGCTGGTCATCATGTGAGACATGGCTGTACTTTTTGTACACCAACTCCAACATTGGGAAATAAGAACTGTTTTGAATCAAGCCCTGAAACAATTGCAGTCCTGGACCTATCTTAATGAGCTGTGCATTCATCCTGTGAAGACCGAATATGTACTCTTCGGCACTCAACAGCAAATCTAATCAATGGATTATCTCTATCAGATGATCCATTCAACTTATTCCTTGGGGGCAAGATGATCATTCGAGCACAACACTGTAAATACTTAGGAAATAATAATAATTTACAACTTCTATAACGCATTTTCTGTATGGATATATTCAAACGTGCTTTACAAGTAGGTGGAATTGGAATTTGGAAAATGTTGGTTTTTATGGAGGGAGGAAAACCAGAGAACCCGGAGAAAACCCTCGGAGCAAGGACAAGAACCAACAACAAACTCAACCCACCTATGACACCGGGACCGGGAATCGAACCCGGGCCACATTGGTGGAAGGCGAGTACTCTTACCACTGTGCCATGCCTGCTCCCCTAAGGTGTGATAATAGATGCAAATCTTAATTTCAAAGGACATGTGGATAAGCCGCTGGTTAAAATTTCCAAAAGAATCAGTGTCCTCAATAGCATTAGAAAAAATCTAACTGTCGATGCAGCTAATAAGGTGTATCAGTCTCTTGTTTTGCCGGTACTGGATTATTGTGATGTCACATGGAACAACATTAGGAAAACAACACCGGATAAATTAAATTGAGCACAGAGAAGGGCAGCAAAAATTGTTTTGGCTACCACAGAATCAGACTCTGAGAAGAATTTAAAGAGGCTTCCCTTGCAAATTAGGCACAACAAAAACACATGCATACTGTGAACTTAACATTCAAATGCATCAAAGGGTCCCCACCAAAGTTCTTTAAAGAGTACTTTGCAGCTTCTAAAATGATCCACAACACAAGGAGAAGTGGAAAGAACTTATTGCTCCTGAGAGTAAGAACTTTTTACTTTAATGGATCAAAACTTTTTGACAGTCTACCTAGCCATTTAAAAGAAAGCAACTCTGTAGAAATTTTTAAAGACCGTGTCCTAGATTTTTATAGGTCGACAGCTCTTAAGTACTTTTTTCCAGTTTTATTCATCTTAGCTTTTTAATGCTTTTTAATAGTTGCAATTTAGATCCGAGTTTTTTCTTAATTTTTACACATAGTTCGTACTTTTATTTAGTTTTAACCATTTCATAATTTTTGGTACACAGTCTTTTGTTTTAATTTTCCAGGGCCCTTATTGACAACAGATTATTGATAACAACTGTTTTTATGCTTTACAAAGTAGATCAAACACTTAAAGTCAGTGAACGAAATCCCCTACTGTGACCACTCAAACTACTTAGCATTACATTCCTGGTTATCTTAAAGAGTAGAGGAATGAGGCTCTTACTAAATACCTTTATCAGCTGTTTCTGCTGGAGATGAAGAAATAGAAACAGGCAGCCAAGTTGCACTTTCTGATCTCCCTACTGTATCACGAATGCTTCCTCTTTCAACTATAGTTCCAATAACACTTCCTGAGCTTTGCCTTGTAACTCTTGGTGGAGGTTCTATCCCACATCCACAAGTATTACAGAATTTTGCAAATGCACTGTTTGAAGCCTGACATTGAGAACAGATCAAAGGGCTTTGATAAGGCTGCGGTTTGGATCCACACCAATCACAGAAGCGAGCATCGCTGCTATTAACACGAGAACACTTGGAACAAGTCATCATACTGCTGACAGAGTTCTTTGGCATTGGTGGAGCACTTGAGCCAGTAAATATTTGTTTGGCATTGTAAGGGAGCTTTGCTTCACAGGTCACACAAACTTTCAAATCAGGTGGGTTCCCTGTACCACACACTGTACACATTAACTTATGGGCCAGTTTCTTGGTTGCCTGTGGTTGACGCTGAGGTGAAATTGGTGCTTCACAAATGATGCAGTTAGGAGTGTTCAGTGGCACCATTGAGTGACAGGAGACACACATTCCAAGCTGCCCACTCTCTGGAGGTGGAAGTCTTGATGACGGCAAAGGAGGAATGGGAGATCCACACTCCGAGCAAAACCTTGCATACGGATCTGATGGCCGAGGTGCTAAACAGTAAATACACTTCAAAAAATCTGTCTGCTGCTGAATCTTGCTTGCTTGGACCCTGTTTTCTGGACCTCGTCTGTCCCTCAGCTCACCATCAACCTGACTGAGTGACTGATCTGGAGTACCTATGGTCGCCTGATTTGAGCCAAACCTTGAAGTCATGAACCTTGGTTCACTTCTGGGCTTTCTGTAATCTGATCCTTTGACGTCTTCCCAGTTATCAGGCGTTGAAGTAAGAAACCTCTTCGAATTCCCTTCTGTACCCCAAGCTTCAGAAGTTTTTATCTTTGTGCCTTTGGAGTTCTCAAGAATCTGACCAAACAAAGTTCCAGACGACTCCCTTAAATTTCCAGTGGATGATGACATGCTTTGTTCAAGCTCAGACACATCATCGCCCATCTCAGCTTTACCTTCAGGTTCTTCGACCAAGAATGTCTTAGTAACAATGGAGCTTTCTCTTGTTCCATCGCTCGAGGTAGCCAATGCTTTCACCGTTCGTTTTCCTGGTCCCAAAACAAACGGTCTGTTGTACTTGTACGTGCATTTGATACCAATCTGCTTGAAAGGTTCGGGCTTCATTCCATTTATCGTGTAATAGATCAAAGTATCCTGCGTTTCTGAACGAAGTTCTATGGGAGTGTGAGTGTCTATCATGTTCTTTCTTCCAGGTCCTCCCAGCGCAACTCGCAGCGGCATTATGGTGGGGACTTTGATCATTCCAGCCGTCATCTTGGAAATTTTTAGCCACTGGCTTTCGACAATATTCCTTATCCGCTAAAAATCGTTGACCTTCTCCTGATATTTTGTGGGTAATTCGACAGACAACTGCACTGAAGTAATATCTAGTACATCCAAAATGAAGATAAACTTAACTTGCTCTATGACCAGAGTTACAATATCACAAACCTATGTTTGATATCGTTTGCCCTTTTAGCCGCCATTTTCCAAGCTATCCCAGACTACTTTGTACTCGTTGCAGAAAAACGAGGCTTTGTTTCTATAGCAACAGATCACAGAAGGTCGGCCATGATGAATTTTGTAAATGTAATCGTTGTAAAAGTTTTTGTAGCAAAAGTATTTACCAGGGTACTCGTCAGGTGTAAACTGAAGAACCTTTAACCAAATTTCAAGTCTTAAGTAGCTTTCATTTGAGAATCATGGACAATCGAAGTGTCTTTTAAAGTATTAGACCATCAAAACTGGTCAAAAGGAAAAGTGGTTTGTTTTGTTGGAACGCCTGTTTATCAAATCTTTATGTTGAACATGTCTTCTGCCAGTAACAGTCCACTGATGGAAAAATCGTGGTTTCAAGACACCAAGACTGGATGCGAGAAACAAGCACACTATTTTGTACAGATTCGCAAACTTCAAGACGAACTGATTAATCGCGAACAACACAATCTTATCAATGCAATGGAACGACTTAAACAGCTCACATACCCGCGAAAACGACCAGTGATTCGAAATGTTGACGTCTTGGATCCTCCAGCAGCTCAAAAATTTCCTGTCAGAAATTTAAACTTGAGGAAGGAGGCAAAACACAAGGCTTTACCGGCGAAGGAAAAACCTGAGCTAAGCCCTGTATCTGGGAAGCCTTTAATAAGCAAACGAAAGAACAGAAAACTGGATCATTATCATCATTTCTTTGTGATGCCCCCTCTCTTGACTGACAGAGACATTGCAAAGATTGTGCATCACGCAAATGCAACTTTTCCTTCAGAGCCATCAACTTATCTTCTTCAACCACAATTGCCTTCTATTCCTAATGTGGGAAGGAAGACAAATTTTATGGTGGACAACAGATTAAAACTCTTAACTTTGGCTGAGTCAGAGTTTCCAGAGGAAGGAAGTTTTAGTGGAACACGCAAACACTTACACAGTGAAAAATCACAGAGTAGGAAGAGGACTCCAAAGTCCAAATCAAACTCAGATGATAATGATAATGCTTCCAAGGAAAACCTATGCAAGAAAGGTGGAAATTTTTTGACTTTTGATGTTGATCCAAATGACCCAACCTTATTTTCTCATTGTGTGGAAGATAAGAAAGAAGAAGAGCAATATGAAACAACACCCTTGCCACCACCGAACTCAAGACCCAGCTCAACAAAATCAAAATCCAGTCAAGTGCTTCTAGAGGTTGCTACACAAGGATCCTTGAAGGAATCTGACGATGTCCATACAAAATCTGACAACACAGCGACCAAAAATAATGAAAACAATAGTGAAGTCATGTCAGTGAAGGCTGAAATGCCTGATTCAAGCTTGGATGGTAGTAAAACAGACAATAATCAAGATGGCGATCAGATTTCTGATGATAGGGGCATTTCAAGCTTAGCTCCAGCTCAGGATACACAAGACGGCTCTGAGAATATCAATGACAAACAAGAAGGAGCTGTTGAAATTGTTCAACCATCTCTAGTGGTTACAAATAAGTCAGCAACATCCAAAGAGGATGAATCAAAGCGGGAGAATTAAACAGTAAATTTATGTCACCTCATGTTAAAATTCTCCATTACTAGTTAGAAATTCAGTTTAGGGTCAATTAATGGTTCCTAGGGTGCAGCTTATCTAAATGGGCTTGGTGCGTTTGATGATGAAAAGACAAAAAATAATAAGGGTAAAGTTTAACACTGAATTTAATAATATTATTGGGTGAGTTCTAGTGTGAGTTTAAACAATGATCTCACCAAAATGAGTGGGCATACAATATTTAGCTTTATAAACAAAATCCAATATTTATAGACATTTTGTCTTTGTACTTAGTTTACTTTATTTTTAGAAATTCATATACCATCATCAAATGAAGGGCCCAGTGGAAAAAGGGAGTAAGTGACAATTTGAGGTTAAAATCGAAAATTGCTCCTATTTAGCTGAACATTGGCACACAGGCTGGTTTTCATGTGAGGAACGCTGTTGCGCACTTATTTCTTGACCTGAGATCTAAAATTTGAAGAATTAGCGTATTACTTTTGCGTGAAAAGTGTTGTTGAACTGAACTCGCTCAAGTGATGCGTGAAAGATTTCTTTTGTTCTCTGCCTGAACTAAAACAAAGGAATTCAACCTAGAATCCGCGGTCCTGTTGTTTTCTTTGTGTCAGTTTTAAGCAAAAGTAATATGCTAATTCTTCAAATTTTAGATCTCAGGTCAAGAAATAAGTGCGCAACGGCGTTCCTCACATGAAAACCAGCCTGTGTGCCAATGTTCAGCTAAATAGGAGCAATTTCGATTTTAACCTCAAATCGTCACTTACGCCCTTCAATTATATTCTTAGTTCCAACCAACAATACAATGTGTGAGAATCAGTGTGGAGAATTTACATTTCAAGCTGGCAAATAAACAGGTTCCCTTACTAGAAGAAAGTAGTGGTCTTCTGGTTCTGCACGGAGGTATTTGAATATACACTGTTCCCAGAAGCGCTCCTGCAGATAAGAGAAAATCAAAACGTGAAGCTTTTGCAAACACGACAAAAGCAAATGCTATTCTGTGTATGCACAAAAATCATGTTGGACCAAGTAAGAAAATTCATACTATGGTGTTCAAGTGTTTCTTACTTTCTCAAATTCATTTTAACCCAGTAGACGGCTTTAGGCCATTTTTGTAAGGTAAGATGCACAGGGAAGGAGAAGTTGGCAAATAGTAAAACAAATAGGAAACAGAAACAAGTCCCTGCCTCATACAAAAAATTGAATGCCCCAGTTGTAATCAAGGTACCTGTGAATGTGAAATAAGTTGTGCTTAATAATTGCCGGAGAAAGCATTTAAATCAAAGGCATTTGCTGTTAGGCAGCCAGTTACAAACAAAACCAGCTGTAAAAAGTTAAGTGTATCAATGGGATTTGACCTGTGGACAAACTTTGAGATTCTGCTACATATCAGCTTTACCACTCAGCTATGAACCAGATTGGAGCTGGTCTGTTGTGTCTTCTAAATCATGCTTACAAAATGATGAATATGTTGATACAAATGTCCAAATAGAACAATTTGAAGGCAATCTTTTTTGTCTGCACTGAGAGGTTTTCCTGTGGTATTATGTAAATCATTGTGTTGGGCAAGAGGAGGGCAGGGGTGAGTTTGTAATTAGGCTGACAAAAATTCTTGTGACCATCTCAGTAAGCACTGATGGAGAGCCCTGAAATATCTCGTAATCACCTTATAATTTTCCCGGAATTTGGTTCTAAAAATTGTGTGTTGAACTGATGTGTAGCAGGCATGCAAATATTGTACTTTTATTGTACAGGAGCTCCTCTATTGTATTATTTCATCTTATTTCATCATTTGATTCACTGGAAAAGTACAAGTAAATTCAACATAACGGACAGACAGAAGACTCGTGGCGACAAGTAAAACCTACCGGTAAAAGTCGTAAAAGAGGGCCTAGATGGGGTTTACTGTTAGGTGTTTAATATGGGCCATATATTTTTTTACTGTTAAGTGTTATACAGCCTGAATTTTTACTTTTAACTGTTATATATAAGATTACAGTCAATTGTTTCAACACATTCTAGATACTAAATGAAACAAGAAAAATGGATAACTGAAACTACAGAAGTGATGTTATTGATGAAATGCCATTAACATGCGCAAAAAGGCCATTTTGACATTTTCTCGATCCTCGTGTAAATTTTTATTCATTTATTTATTTTAACTATTACGGCGAATTTTTTACTGTTAACTATTAAATGGCCTGAAATTTTAGTGCTGTTATGCCGACCCCCAACTAGGCCCCCGTAAAAGGAAACCAAAGGAAATACTCCAACGGACCATACTCCGATGTCCTGTACCTACCCCTAGTGGTGTTCATTTCCGCACCACACCTCTGATTTGTCCCATGATGCACTTGGATGTTCAGTGGGCAGGTCGCCATCTTGGTTGATTTAGAGGTGCAAGGCTTCCGCCCGAGATTTTTCTTATATTGATTCCTCTACTTTCGTGAAACCATCCGGCTTTCTGAGAAAAACTCGACGTAGTCTTCGAGGATTTTAATTGACTGGAAGATGACGGGACGACAGCCTGCTTGTGTCATTGATAATGGAACCGGGTAAGTGGGGAAGAAAGCAAGACGAGGTCAAGACGAACGTGAAGCAAATGCAAACTGCTAAAGCTCTACTCAGCGTTTATTTTCAAACTATCTTGGCCTTTTCTTGCAGTGTTTTCTCTTTTAAAAATTCCCATCTTATTACTGTAAAGCCGGCGAAGACAATCTTTCACCTTTGTGTGCATTCAGTCTGGAAATCATGTGTAGCATTTAATTTCGAGGTTATCTAAGCCTAATTAAGCTCAAATAAGATACATGTATAAGCTTAATGTTTTAATCAGAAAGCTTTGTTGTGCATTGAAGCTGATCAGTTGAATTTAGCTGGGACTGGCAGGGACAGTTTCAAATGTCACAAACACTTAACTAGTTATTCCAAATGGCCTTGTAAATACAACAAAATCAGTGATCTGCACAACTGTCTGTTACGTTTCAAGGAACTAACTGATGTGAATTTGGTATTCTTTTTGTTTGATATCAGGTCAAACGCAACGCTATTTAACTTGGCATATTCTGACACCAAAATGTTTTTCACACCTTTATATTCAATTGGCATAGTTCACTATAGTTCTTAACTGAGTTATGCACAGAAGTAGCATGCCATTTCAGACAAACCTAACACTGAAGGCATCTAAGAATGCTACCCATGTAGTGGGCTCAGCTGAATCCATGACCTGTATAGCAGAACCAATTTTCTCTAGCTGTACTTGCTTCTTGCTCAGGTGTTCAGGCATTTTTTGGAGGGTGGTTGCCTATTAGATAAATGAGCACAAAAAGTACTTGTCCAGGATATTGCCAGTGATACACCTATAGAAGGTGTCACTAATAAGTGTTGCTCAAGGTTTGTGCAGTAAGTGCTGTAACATTGAAAAACCGCTTGCCTTTATAAGCCATGTCCCAGATTGTAATGCTTAAGCCTCTTAATCTTTTAAGCCCTGATATGAAAATGCATATTCTCTTTACTGTTGTCCATACATTTCTTATTGAACTAGTAAGGAGAATTTGTCTTAATATCAAGACATGTTATCCTTGGTGATCGCTTCCTTAATTTTCATCACTTGAACGTTTGAACAAGTAATGATACTGTAAAAAGAAATTTCATTTTCGTCACTGTTAAGGCTTAAAAGTTAAAATGTTTTGTAGTAGTACTACAAAAGAAGTAGGCACCAAGGACAGGGATCACTTGCTTGTTAAGGGGATCTAGACGAAAGTGCACTGTTCAAATTATTATCTGTAGCTGGCCAAATTGTAGCTACCACCACAGACAAAGATGTCCTCATTCCTTCATGTTTGCTTGATGTTGAGCAATGTACCAAAAAAGCATGATTATATTTGTTTTTTTAGGTATACAAAAATGGGTTTTGCAGGAAACACTGAACCTCAATATATCCTGCCAACAGGTAATGTGAGAGTGTGATCAAAAGAAATAATAGCTTTGGAAATTCTTGACAGCAATGTCTTGCAAACAGGAAACTTAACATAGTTCTTACTATCTTGAAAGCTCTTGAGTTTTAAGGGCTCTCTTGATAAGTCCTTGAATTATTGAATAAGTCTTTGAAAAGTCCTTGAGATTCATAGTGTGCACAATCTCTCAAGTTGTTTTCCAACATGCTATTATAAACCTGTTGGAATTTTATATGCTTACCTTCCAAAATAAAATGCAAAGAAAGTCAGGTTTCAATTTTAAAACAGTAGCCCTCATTTTTTAGCCCTCTAAACATTGTCATTTGGCAAATGACTGTTAAAAACTGCTAAGCTGGCAAAAGCTTATATTAGTGGTAGTTTATCAGACAGCCTTCTATTTGCAGATTGACGTACAGTAGGATTTCAATAATTTGAATCCCCAGTAACCAAAACTGAACTTTAACAGAAAGTGGTTTCCCCTGTTCCACTCATTACTGGCATAAATTTTGTATGCTGCTCTTTTTCTTTGGATGTGTTTTGATTCCATCAGGTCAAGCTGTTGATGCCAAAATAAACATTTTCATATCCATGGCAAGGTACAGAATTGTCGACTGAAACATCCCGGCCATCAACATTCTCAATGATTGCAGTTTTCCTTGTTTCCCTTGATGGTTCAAATTATTGGGATTCTACCTACTGTAGTTACAAACCTTTTTCCTTGAAAAAGTTGATGAGGTCTGCCAGATGGAATTAACCACTTACAGTATCACCCTGAAATTTTTTGGTTGTTGTTGTTTCAATTTTAACAGCTATTGCAATTAAGGAATCAGCAAAGGTCGGTGACCAAGCCTCAAGGAGAGCTGCCAAAGGTATTGATGACTTAGGTAAGTACTTCCAGGGTCCTAGAGGATTTGGGGATGTCTTTCAGAAGAGACAAGTGTACACTGTTACTAACAAGAATGTCCATAAATAGACAGTAAAAATAACCTGGCTACCAGCTCTTAGCAAGAACCTTGTCATGTGTTTAAAGGGGACCTCTACGGTTATAACAAATTGGCATTACAGTAATTTGTTGGAAATAAAGTCTAAGTTTCAATTCTTTAAGTTAATAAGTGGAAATAAAGTTTTAGTGTACCAAAAAGTTAGATACGAATGTCACCTATTTTCGCTTTTGAATTTCCTGCACGGTGCCATTTTGAATGTTTATGATGTCACTTTGTCGCCAATTTTGTTAAGAAGCAACTTCCTTTTGTATGCAACAATATGGGCAACAGTATGACGTCATAAAAATTCAAAATGGCAGCATGCAGGAAATTTAAAGGGAAGGTAGGTGGTATTCATGTGCAATTTTTTGGTACACTAAAACTTTTTTTGCACTTGCTAACTAAAGAATCAAAATTTAGGCTTTATCTCCAAAATTTAACGTCAGTTTGAGATAACAGGGGAGGTTCCCTTTAAGAAAGCAACAACACCATCTTAAAATCATGAAGCATTGTAAATGTTTTTATTATCGATGTGATGTTGGCGGGACTATCAACTCCAAAGGCATATTTTTTGCTTTTAATGATAGATTTTTACATTGGTGATGAAGGAATAGACAGGCCAGGCTATGCAACAAAGGTAATACAACAGTTTTTTAAATGCTTTGCATGTATCTTGGTATACCAATTATCCCACGTTAGTATGTACCAAACCAGTGGATAGTGTTTTTGCGCGCTCTGGAAATAGGAACTATTTGGTGCTGGCTATCCACTGGTATCCACTACTAAAACAATTATTCATCTCAGTCTCGGTGAACAGTGGAAGAAATTCCGCTTTGCCGCTTTGCAGCTCGGCAAATAACCACCATTATTCATTTCCTACTTCCATGAATAATTATTAAGTATACTATACAACCCATGTTAGACATGTTTTTCTTCTGGAATTTCAGTTTCGTATTGTTGTTGTTAGGGTGAAGTCGTATGTGAATGGTATTGTTTGCTTATATGATCACCCCAAACATCTCATAAGCAGACCATCGGTTATCGCTGATGAGAAAAACACTTATCATCAGTTCTTGTTTCTAACGGATATCCACATTCGTTTGTGCAAAGTGTCACAAAAACCAAGAGACAAACAGCTAGAAAAGAACCAGTACATCTGCAATAAAATCTACCATGGTTCTGCCATATATCAAAAGCATATCAGATGCTTTTCACTGTTGCTTACAACAACAAGGCATATGCACTGTTTTCAAGTCTGAGACAACACTTAGATCACAGTGCGACCTAAGGATGCTGTTGACCCAACAAAACAAAACAAGGTGGAGTAGTCTACAGGATTCCCTGTGAATGTGGCAAAGTATATATTAGAGAGACAGGAAGATCAATGCATGAACATGGAGAGATATTTGGCTCGCAGGAACTCAGGCCTCAGCTATCTCAGAACATGCTAATGAGACCTGACACCATCCGCGTATTGACCGTGACTCACACTGGTGCGTCCATAGGGTTAGAGAGGCCATTCACATAAGACTTCACCATAACAACATCTGTCAATAGGGATGATTGAATTGAAATTCCAGAAGTGTGGATGCCCACAATCAAACAACACAACAGCTGATCAATACCACAGTGGACCTGTGAGGGGACCTCTGGTCAGCACAATGAGGATTGAAATGCACCAATCACAAACAATCACTTCTTATACACACATGGTGACTTGGATGTAAATGAAAAGAATGAAATGGTGCTCTCAAGTCGAATACTCAGAAAAAAATTCTGAGTCCTCCCAATGGGAGTCGAACCCATGACCTTCTAGGTGCCAGTTGGGTGCTTTAACCACTGAGCTATGGGGGACTCCTGGTGAGCAAGACCATACAACTAGGGTCAAATGCAAGTCACACATGTCCTGCCATTCTGCAGTCTCAAGTATGTCCACAATAAAGTGAGAAATGAATATACGATAAGTGAAATGGCGACTTGGATGTACATGACAAGAATAAAAAAAGGGGGTTTTGGTTGAATATTCAGAAAAAAATTCAGAGTCCCCCAACGGAAGTCGAACTCATGACCTTCCAGGTGCTGGTTGGATGCTCTAACCACTGAGCTGTGGGGGACTTCTGGTGAGTGAGTTCAATTGTGAGCGAAACAAGTATCAGAGCCTTACACCTGTTTGTTTAATTTTTATTTTTAGTGGCCAATAAGACATGCAATTGTGGAAGACTGGGACTTGATGGTATGTTTCTGTTTCCTGTTTGTTTTGCTATTTGCCAACTTCACCTTCCCTGTGCATCTTACCTTACAACAAGAAAAGCCCCAGGGGCATTAGACCCCGCCGTCGTTCCCCCCCCCCCCCGGGGGGGGTGTAAAATATGTTACGGCCACTCAAGATAAAAGCCCTTGGCTGTGTAGTGAAAGACACGACGACTATTTCTTTGGCCGAGCGAAAACTGGGGGTCTGGGGCAAGTGACCACCAAAAAAAAAAACCACGGAAAAAAAAGGGTATTACTAGACCCCGTCCTGACGGCGGGGTAAAAATGGCCTAAAGCCGTCTACTGGGTTAACGTGAATTTGAGAAAGTAAGAAACACTTGAACACCATAGTATGAATTTTCTTACTTGGTCCAACATGATTTTTGTGCATACACAGAATAGCATTTGCTTTTGTCGTGTCTGCAAAAGCTTCATGTTTTGATTTTCTCTCATCTGCAGGAGCGCTTCTGGGAACAGTGTATATTCAAATACCTCCGTGCAGAACCAGAAGACCACTACTTTCTTCTAGTAAGGAAACCTGTTTATTTGCCAGCTTGAAATGTAAATTCTCCACGCTGATTCTCACGCATTGTATTGTTGGTTGGATCTAAGAATATAATTGTTTATCAGTATATTTCACCCTGGCCTATGACTAGTTAGAGGAGGTTATCAAGTGTGCCATATAGTTGTAGTAATACTGCGATGGCACCCTTGAACAGCCCTGGAGACTTGGGTACACATGACTAGGGAGGTGGTGAATGTGATTATATGGGATGCCACTGTTGTCAATTTTTTGTCTTAATTTTCACAACTTTTCATGTCGGAAAAAGTGCAAAACTAAAAGACATTTGCACAATTAAAAGCTATAAAGTGTTTGTTTATCTGAATTTGCAAAAACAAAGCCTTGCAAAATATGGTTCTGTTGATTAAGCAACCACAGAAACTAGAGGAAATACAGCATGAGTAATACAGGTGTAACTGTGGAGTTGATTTTGTTTTCAGACTGAGCCACCATTAAACACACCAGAAAACAGGGAATACACTGCTGGTAAGCTTAATGTTATCTACAGGCGTTCAGTCAAGGAACTTCTAAATACGGTGTTTCTGGTTTTATTGTTGCATTTTACATCTATATTCATTGGTGACTATTGAAGGGCGCGGTGGAAAAAAGGCATAAGTGATGATTATAGGTTGAAAATCTAAATTGGTGCTATTCAGCTGAACATTGGCACACAGACTGGTTCTCTTGTAAGGAACATTGTTGTGCATTTATTTCTCAACCTGAGAGCTTCAATTCGAAGAACTAGCGTATTACTTTTGCTTAAAACTGACACAAAGAAAACAACTGGGCCACAGATTCTAGGTTGAATTCCATTGTTTTAGTTCAGGCAGAGAACAAAAGAAATCATTCACGCCTCACTTGAGCGAGTTCAGTTCAACAAAACTTTTTACGCAAAAGTAATATGCTAATTCTTTTAATTTTGTAGATCTCAGGTCAAGAAATAAATGCACAACAGTGTTCCCTACATGAAAACCAGCCTGTGTGCCAATGTTGAGCTGAATAGCACCAATTTCGATTTTAAGCTCAAATCATCACTTACGCCCTTTTTCCACCGAGCCCTTCAATTTTACAACATTGCCTTGTTTTTGTTTCAGAAATTATGTTTGAGTCATTCAATGTCCCAGGCCTATATATTGCTGTGCAGGTGAGGGCTGTTAATGTTTTGTTAGTTTTCTTACCTTTCTTTGATTTTGATCACAGTGTTTTAACCCTTTAATGCTCAAGAGTGCCATATGGCACAAGATGCCATTACATGCTCAATATTTGGTAATTTGTGTGAAATTTGCATAACCAAAAGATTTGTACATTGAAGGCATAAAATTGAACCCCGCTCCCATATGAGACTTGATTTACCACCCCTCCAACTTTTGGAACATTTTCTCTTTGTACTTTTAGGTTCAAGTTGATATCATACAACAAGCAGTGCACTGAGAACTGTAGATTTAGCTATAGTTTAGGGCTATCCCCAGTATGTGTGAGGAATAGGAAAATTTAAAATGTTTCTCTTTTTTTTTCATTTTGGACACTTCTAAGTCTAACCTGAGACCTCCTCCTCCATCCCTGTCAGTGCAATTTACAGCATACCCTAGAAATTACCCTTCAAATGTATATCACATGGGGTCTACCAGTTCATAGTTGCCAATTTAGAAAAACTTGGCATTTACCTTGGATGGTAAAGGGTTAAGTACTCCAGTTTGTCAAAGCAAATTTTCTTGAGCAACTTTTTATCACATCATTATAAAGCTTGTTTGGAAATAGCCAACTGAAAACCTCAGATCCTTGTTTGGTAATTACGCTACACAAATTGATGTACATGTACTTGAGCACTGCTGTTGTTCACGTGTACGTGTTTTCATTTTCAGGCTGTGTTGGCCTTGGCAGCATCTTGGACATCTCGTCAAGTTGGAGAAAGGACTCTCACCGGAACAGTTATTGATTCAGGGGATGGTGTTACTCACGTCATTCCAGTGGTAAGTGGTCACATTCTAACTGCCTCCCCCCTTCTTCTGTCCCCCTCATGTCCCCCCTCCTTCCCCCCTCCTCCTGCCCTTCCCCCATGTCCTTCTGACAACAGGGGTCTAAATATTTACCCACTGAAAAATGGGTGTCTGCAATCATGGATGGACTGACAGCACCTGTCAATAAGGCACTTTTACTCGCTTATTGTAGAGCACGTCCAGTGAAGCGGGGGTGCCTTGGTGTAGTGGTTAGCATGTCGGACTTCAGATCTGAAGGTCAGTGGTTCAAGGTCCAGTCCCTGCCATAGTGTTGTTTCCTTAGAGAGGAAGCTGTTCCCCATATTGTCCCTCTCCACCTAGGTGTATAAAATGGGTACCGGCAACATACCACAGGAGGTGACCCTGCGATGGACCAGTATCCCATCCAGGGGGGAGAAGCAATACTCTCAGTTGCTTTATGCTACAGAAACTGAGTTATGGTCTGGCCATGTGGGCCTACTTGGCTTGTATATGGCTTTATCTTTTTTTGCATCAAATATACACAAACCTATTAATTTTTGTGTTGTATAAATGCACTACTGCGGGGCTGGCAGTAAGCACCAAAGAAGTCATCTCCATAAAGAAAATGACTGTTGTCTCTTAAGGCCCGTTTACACGACAGAAAAAAATGGAATGGGTTGGGAAAAAAGTAGAACGGCTCGGACAATTTATTTCGTGTAAACGATACGTACCCTACTTTTAACCGAGCCGTTCTGGGTCCGTAGGCGCCTATGGCTCCGTCGTGGAACGACACGAATAAAAATTGGTTCTGTACCCGTCTCTTTAGTTCTTGTGCATCATGTAAACACTCACGTACCCGTACCATTTGTTTTTTCTGAGCCGGCACTGTTTTGTCCCCAGTTGTTCACTCCTGTGCCCATGCGTATTTAGCTAGAATCTTGCAATAGTGGTGGAAAGAAATCAAGTAAAGGGACTGAAGAAGAATGAATAAATAAAAAAGCGAAAGAAAAGGACTCCAACGTTTGGGCCGATGAAGAAGTTGATCTTTTATTAGATGTATTTAGTGAAGAAACAATCCAAAGCTCTCTAAACGCAGCAAGGTCGCCAACAGACAAAAACGCCATCTATCACGACCATGTCTGGTCTCTGAAATTCCATCGTGTAAACAGTCCTTGCCGTTCCACCTTGGTTTGAGGACTGGTGCCTCTTTTTATTGTAGCCGTTCCATATAATGTTTCCCTTATAAACGGTCGAAAATTCATGGAAATGGTACTTCTTTTTATCCGAGCCGTTCCTCTTTTTCTGTCATGTAAACATGCCTTTAGTCATTTTCAGACTTATAGTAGCTGGTCTCTTACACTATAGTTGCCTGCCATGATAGCTGGCTGCTAGCCCTGATTGCCATTATGTAATTTCATACAGTGTCTTTTAACCCTTAAAGCCCCAACATCATTATATCAATTTTCCTTACTGGTCTCCATAGATTTTATTGATTACTAATTGGGAGAACCTCTTTAAACATCAAGACAATTCATCTTTGGTGATCACTAGCTAAATTCTCATGATCTGTATGTGTTATAGTACACTGGTATGATGAGGAGAAATCTGATGCTGATCACTATTGGGGCTTAGAAGTTACCGGTATCATAGACACCTTTATGTGAGCCCAGGAGGTTGACATTAAACATTTATATCATTTATTTAAAACAATGCCTTGTTTGCTCTATTTTCAGGCTGAGGGTTATGTCATTGGCAGTTGTATAAAGCATATCCCAATTGCCGGCCGTGACATCACCTTCTTTGTGCAGCAGTTGCTTCGTGAGCGTGAAACTGGCATCCCTCCAGAGCAGTCCATGGAAACTGCAAAGACCATCAAGGTGAGGTTTGCTTTATATCTCATTCAGAAATTTACCATTAGTTACTGGTGTTAAGCCTCTGAGCTCTGATCAAAAACTAGTGAATCTTCCATGCACATGTTCCTTGCCACAAGCAACTGTCTGTTAATTTGATTTTTTCTTTTATGGGAGGTTGCTGGTTTGCATTCCACTAAGGTCTTTGTAGCCCTTTCTTTAGGGTGTAAAATAATATTCTGTTCATTAGCCCTTGATGGCAATATAAATGGAATATGATTCACTGAGGACAGGTAGAATTGCATCTTTTAGAAAAGAGTTGGTTTACTCCAAATAGGCAGTTTTGTATTCTTGGGAAATTGATAAACCATGTGTTCTGTTACATTGTATTCCTAAACTGGGATACAACTAGGACTTAAGAATAGTCCCAAAAGACTGTACCTCTGCTAGACATAGTGCCTTATAAAGAGTTATTATCATGCTTGAAAATTTGTGTTAATTTTTAATTGTATCCAAAATTATGATAGGAACGCTGGGGCTACATCTGTCCAGACATTGCTAAAGAGTTTGCCAAGTATGAATCTGAGCCAGCCAAGTGGGTAAAGAAGTATGAGAGTATAAATGCTGTCACTAAAAAGGTATTGACCCGAATAATTTTGCTTATGTAGTATTTCTTACCCTAGTGCTTTCTTAAAAATTACATGCTTGTATCAGATGCCTTCAATGAACCGTTTAGAGTAAATGAGCAACAATAATTTTCCACCACAAGGTTCTTGTGTTGTCTGTTACAAGACAGGGTTTTTATCTTCTGTTCCTTAGTCATTGTTTTACAATTTTGTCCTTGCAGCCGTTTGCAGTTGATGTTGGATATGAGCGGTTTTTGGGCCCAGAGATTTTCTTCCACCCAGAGGTAAGGACAGGTTCTGTTCACAGGTTTTTAACTGAGGTTCATAACCTGATTATCCCACACAATTTGTGCATGTCTCTGGTTTACCATCTGTAAAAAGTAGCAAATAGAAATGGAATTTCCACTCTTGCTGGAGGTAACCTTGCAGTGGACCAGCACCTTAGCTGTGCTAGAAATACTCTATGCTTGAAGCTTCATGTGTCATCACATGGGGTAAGCTCCGGCAGTGTCGGCTTGCACCTTTAAAATTTTAACCTGTCAAATGATGGCTTATGAATGTACAAATTTACTATTCTGCTGAATGCACGTCTAAGAAACATGCATCCCAGACAGTATTCCCTGTTAAATGGCTGATATTTCTGTTTCAGTTCTGTAACCCAGATTTTACCACCCCTCTGTCAGAGGTTGTAGATGATGTCATCCAAAACTGTCCTATTGATGTGCGTAGGCCTCTTTACAAGGTATGAGACATAAGCTGATAGCACATATCAAGTACCCATTCAGGTTGTGTGCTTGCTTATATCCAGCGGCCGTCTATAATTGTCACTTATCTTCAAAACCCAGTGAAAACTGTTCTACAGAAAATGAAGTCAGTGTTTGGTTTCTGTTTGGGGCTTTCGAGAAATTCGTTGCATGGTTACTGATGTATTGTGTGTCTACTAGAACATTGTGCTGTCTGGAGGTTCAACCATGTTTCGTGACTTTGGTCGTCGTCTGCAGCGAGACATAAAGCGTGCAGTGGATGCTCGCTTGAAACTCAGTGAGCAGCTAAGTGGAGGACGCATCAAGGTGATTAGCAGATTTATTTCCACTTATCCATAAACATACCTTGAAATGACGTGCTGTAGTTTCTTAAATAATACCTTTCCTTCAAATAACCCTCCCCCGCTCGTTAAGAAACTTGAACGGCCATTCCCGTTTGGGGCAGGTAAAAATTATGATTGTCCCAATCTATTATTTTCAATAGGAAGCACAATATTTCTCTATTGCTTTGCTCTGGTACAGCTCTTGCGAAAGCAAACAAAGCTCTTCAGATTGCCACTCTTTTCCTTGGGCATAGTATGCCGCAAGCAACACGCAACATCTGCGCTTATTGCGTGAGCATAGCACTGGTTATTTAGGATAACGCTGTATAAAGAACGAATTTCAGTTTGTTTGCAAATTGAGTCACACCCTCAAGGTTTTTACGTAAATACCTTTATTTATTATTCCACTGTTGTGTCATTTTACCGTTTAAGGGCAAGAGAACGCGCAAAATGTGCCATGACGTATTACACCGTACAATCGCGGTTTGACCAGTTTTTTGGTGAAGGAGGACGAAACTAAAACACAATGCAGTGGAATAATAAACCTCTTATTCGGGGTTTCGGTCGATAATGCGCGCGGACATTTTACTCATTGCTACGTAATACTGCGAACGGTAGATCGTTGGCTTCTTGAATACGTTATACGGCGTGGAGACTGTAATACTTAACATGTACATTGAGTGCTCCAAGTATTATGTTTGCTTGAACAATGGCTATACCAGCAGAAAAAAGAATTTCTATTTTGTCCAATTCTTTCGGATTGCATATTTGAAATCATTAAGTATTTGCTCTGCTTTAATTTGTTTCCCTAAATTTATGCATTGCATATTTTCCTTTTCACTGCTATTTGCTGTTTGTCATGGTCCTGTCTATCTTGATAGTGTGTCATGTTGTGTTTCAGCCAAAGCCAATTGAAACTCAAGTTATCACGCATCACATGCAGCGGTATGCTGTGTGGTTTGGAGGAAGCATGTTGGCTTCTACGGTACGTTTTATAAAAGTAGCACTTTTTATTGCTGTAATTACGTAGACTTTTTATTAAAATCTCATACGATAGCCGTGCGTCATTTCAACCGCACCCTTAAAAGTCAACAGCCTTGCTCAACACGTAATAAACAGCACCATGATTCATCCTTTTGATTTGTCACATCTTGCGAAATTATTTTTCTTAGGCCTGTTTCGAACGTCGGAACTTTTCATGAGCTGGATATAGTGCAAATGAGAATGGCATATTATTGCAATGTTGGTCTAATATTGGCACTCTGATTTTTCTTGTAGCCCGAGTTCTATCAAGTGTGCCACACCAAAGCAGATTATGATGAACACGGTCCAAGTATTTGTCGTCACAATCCTGTATTTGGTACCATGTCTTGAGGAGTAACAGTTCCCTAGGAACTTAGTCTTTCGATTTGCACCTTTGATCTTTTATAGCAACGCGTTTCTTTTAAACACAGTCGAAGTTTCTTGATCAGCGGTTGTGTTGTGGTAGTGTCCAGCTGCTGACGAATAACCAGGAGGCTTAAAAAAAGAAAAGTGTTGATCATTTTCATTCTTAGCGGTGTTGTAAATTAAACATTATTGTGATAAATTGTAAAGCTTTATCGGTAAAAGGAGACGGTAATTTAATGTCTGGCAGATCTGTGCTAATCGATGTTCTCTCTCTTTTAAGTTTTCTAAAATATTAAATTGGCCCTATTGGGCACAAAACACGGTGAATTGGCTTATTTTCACACTGTTTTCAAAGGCATTTTCCGGAGAAGAAAAATAAACTACACCTCACTCAGTCTCTTGTGGTCCAAGAGATTTCTGCAAGGTAATATTAAGAGTTTTGCAGATTTTCTTTTCTCAGCAATTTAGGAAACAAGTCTTCTTTGCGTAAACTGTAATTTACCTGACGGATGTTGTATCTAACCGTAGCCTCTTTTTATCTTCAAAACGCAATTGTATTTGTAAAAATTTACCGAGAAAAAAATACCGGCCAAATTGATAATTGATTAGACTGTGTAAACCTTGGATTTGTTGGGCGAAAACTTGGCGCGACTAGAGCACTAAACAAGGCCTTACAACTAGTGTGAACGGGCCCAGTTCTCATTCAGCAAACTAAATGCGATCATTCTAATTTGTAGTTGTAAGTTCGTTTTCAAATAAAGTAGTCTTTATGTTAGTCTACCTTTTCCCAAACTTTGCACATTTGGGAGATTTCCATAGACTATGTAACGAAACTGATATATTTTGACAAATAAAACTTCTTTATAAAAGAGTCAAGCTTTTTTGATATTGTTTTTATTTGTAAGCTGAAATGATTCTGCCTGTAGTCCGGATTAGGTCTTGTTAAACTGAAACGTTTCGTGCAACTTGTCTATCAAGAAAAATCCGACACAACTTAGGCACGGGAAGACATCGGGAAGACATCGCAAATGTTCGTCGTTGTCTGGTTTGATAAGGCCCCAAACAGCTCTATTTTCGCTCCCGCTTCTTCTTTCTCACTGGACTTCTTGGAAATTTCGAAAACGTCCGCGATACTGCTGAACAATATGTCAACATTTTGAGGCGATTTGTAACAAGAAATTGAAGAATTTACAGGCGGCGGATAGTCTCTCACCCCCCTTTCCTCTCCCCTTTTCCTAAGGAGAAAAGGCTTAACTTGAGTAGTTCGTGGTTTCCGGTGACCTGTTATGGACAATTTGCACTTCCGGTGTATGCAACTTGAGAACTTGGTTTGGTTGTAACCAGTGACCTCTGTACGACTCTAGCGAGACAGGACAAAAACCCTGTGGCTTTACCTAGAGAAATAAATCGTTCTTAAACCGTGATATCGTTAAGTACGGCCCTTAGGCATTCACAACAAATGTTTCAGCCGTCAGGCAAGGGCTCCATTCGGATCCTAACGACACGAGTGCAGGTTAAGTGCAATCTATTTTTATAACAACGATGCAGGTCCATTTTAATTTACGTCATGATAACAACAAGGTCTATAATTAGTTACTTATTATACACTCAAATTTCTGTTGTTATTCAACGGTTTACTACTTTTGAAGATGTATGTTGGAACATACGAAACGTCAAGATAAAGCCTTTTTTCTTTCCAGAAATACGTTTATATTTCCTTATGTTTATCACCGCGGTTTGCTTTTCGTTTCGTTTCTTCAACGTGTCGAGTACTAACAATGGTCTCCATGAGTCATTGACGATCTCGCAGGCTAAGTAGTCTCAGCTTTCCGGAAAATCAATGAACCTACATTGCTCTCTTTAACAAAAAGGTGTTGTTTAAAAACCACTTTCATAAGAGTTTAATGACCCTGTCACGAGCAAAATGTCGGGTATTGGAGAGATTACCTTTTAATCTCGTAAAATCGACGTCATTATAACGAGTCTGATTGTTTAGAGCCCGCGCGGAGACTAAGTGAACTGACTACCATAAAACCAGGAATGTGCGTTGCATTTTATGAGTCGGCCAGACGTGCCTAGGCACGTCGCGCCGCCTAATAATAACACTGCATTCGCAGGAACGCAATCAAGTAGACTGACGTCACTATGCAGTAAATTCGGTCCCAGTCCCCGGAACGGTTTTGAAGTGAAAAAGAGTGTCTTTTGCCCGCGAAAAAGAGGGTTTCAAAAATTTAGACAGGTTTTAGGTTTGGAATTGTTTTTTACACAGGCCAAACTCTCAAAAATCGAAGAAATAAAATTGCGTCACATACACTAAATAAAAACGCACTCGTGTGAGCAGGTGAAAACAATACGAAAGCATTTGAGCAGACGAAAATATTTTACTGCGTTTTTGGTCATCTGAAAACGGAGATTTGAAAACGCATTAATGTTGACGGGGCCTAATAAACACGGCAGCGTACATTTAGTACAGCCTTTTTCATTGCCTAACCGTGGTACTCGGTTCTACTTTTCTCAACGATTGCGCAAACGTAAACTGCGCAATGTTTTACAGCAGGACAAGGAAAGATCTGCGCGCAGGTTAACGGCAAGAGTTAATAGTGGGAATATGCTTCTTTGCCTGAAACACCCCTTAAATGACATTTTTTTCTTCTCAATTTCCCCAAAGTTCGTTACCTCCCCTCCTTCCCTTTCTTTTTTCTAAAAATAGTTTTAAAGTCATGAACAAAAAAAATTTTCAGATTTTTGGGGGCGTGCAATAAAAATCCATGTTGAGACATTTAATCTGGGTGAAATTTTGATTCCACACCATCTTAATAAACACGTTTTAAAAATTTTGAACGACTTGTACAAACGGTATCAACATTTCACTCAAGAAGTGAATGTTAACGGTTTACTCGGACCTTTTTCAGCTTCCTAGTTTGTGATAGCTTGGAACAACAATATAAGCTTCAGGGTGATCAATTGACTAAAAAACAAATAACTGCCCGAGAAACGAAGTGAGAACAAAAGCTTTGGGGACAAAATTAACTAGGTTTTTATTTTAAAACGAGGATTTTATTTTTGTTATAACAGACTGATTACCTTTGCAAAGAAAGAGCAACTGCAGCTGACCTTTACCTTAGCGGAACCGCTTTCAATACATCAACCGCATAAGATCACAAAAATTAATTGGATACAAAAGCGAGTGACTGGTATCACGTCGGCCCTATCAACCTAAGTGTTTAATTTCACTAGGAAAAAAAACAACTGACAAGGCTTTTAATTATTGTCGTAAACAAACTCTTTAAAGTAACAAGAATTGTTGAAAGAAAAACGTTCTTGAAATCCATTGATCTTGCTTCCCGCCTCACTTGAAGTTTTAAGGTAGTTTTACGCATTTGATTAAGCAGCGATCTCGGAGACACGTCCACGTTTTATATACGTGTAGGAAACAAAGGCTGCAACACTGCGAGTAAAACTACTTATAAATAGCTAAAAACTTCAATATCATAGAATCATCTCGAAATTTGTGTAAGATATAGCTCCCTCAATTCTGCCGCTTTTACCGAAAGGCGGAGGAATTCATTTCGCTCTCAGGAATGCAAGAAATTTACCATTCACAATCGATTCAGAACTGACATTTCGAAGTCTTAAAAAAAGATATTAACTTAAATTAAAGGCTCACTTTCCAACATTTTCGACAGATATTTCTCAGTTTGCCTTCGGCGGGCAATAACAGTCTGCGGGTCAAAGAACTTGGACGCTGGACGTACGTTTTAATAAATGCGTTGTACAGACTGAACTATTTTCATCTCTCGTTGACTGACTCACCCAGATGTTCAGTCGCAAGGACGGTAATTTCCAAAATAAAAACCATATTAAAAGAAATTCAAAGAAGGGTACAACACGGGAAAAACCAGCGGAAAATATAGCTTTCATTTGAGTGGTTACGTTTCTGCAATCAGTTTCTTGACAGACTTAAAACCAAGTTAAAAGTCCTCATTTTAATAATGTCGGAAGGGTTGATTCTACCAGAAAGGAAAAAGTTATCTTCAGTGATATACGTTCATTCGACTATACAAATCATCTTTCCTATTTCTGTCAAAAAAAAAACGACAACATGGTATTTCATTTCCTAACAATTTGAAAGCTAAACGAAACGTACGTGTGGCAGAACTTTCCGCACGATTTTCATTAAATCTTCTGAATTTCTTTTGTGACGAAACCACCACTTCAACTGATACAAAAATATATCACCCAATGCGAAAAACAATTCTTTTTATTGTACAAAAACAGTGTTTGCGTCAAACTGTGAGCTAATTGCTTTTGTTCGTCGTTTTTGCTTCACTGCTCCGCATAACTCAAAACTGGAAAGTTTACACGAAGCAAAAATCACGAAGTTTGTTCAGCCTTGAATATAAAGTTTGGCGCCAACTTTATGTCTTCTGTATACGCGGCCCCCACTAATTTGACAGAAATTTGTTTAGGTTTGCTTAATTAGCTTTTTTCCATAATGTTATCGGATTAACGAAAACAGAGCTGAAGGTCAAATAAAACTAGCGGTCGTTTCCTGGGCGAAACTTAAACAAAGTTTTCCAAGTCTCTTGTTGCGTTTTTAGAAGTTTGTTGCGTAAACTCTATTTTCCAAGTGCGCTATGAAGTACTTAAAGTAATTCTTTCATAGCTTTCTGAGTAGGTTAATTAGCTTTTGTCAAACGCTCAGCTCTTTATTCACAACGCAGGAACTTTTGTGATGCAAAATTTGCTCTGACCTCAACTTAACCGGTTTACTACAAAAGCATACATGTCGTCTTTCTTGGTTCTTATAGTTGTTCTCTTTGGTTGCTTACCTTATTTACGAAGCCATGATTGATTGCACTTCTGTTATAAATAAACTTTTTAGGGACTTCATGTATCCAATCTGAAGTCAGTGTTTGTCGTAGTTTAAGGACTCGTAGCTCATTAGGAAACGCTAAATTCTTAATTCTGATTGGCGGGTATTTCGTGACGCATTCTAATGCTTGTGTTAACATTCACAAGACACAATTCTGCCGTGTGCATAAAGTCGCTTTAATCCACACGGCTTTATCTAAACATTGAAAGAAAATTGCTTCTCGAAGATGTAATTTTGTCGTGAAATATCGACGCTTAGTTATTGAAAGCCTTGTAATGTCACAGGCGTTTCAGTGATTCATGTTCTGAACTGTTTCTGTTGTGATCATGTGCCGAATTTTGCGCTTTCTAATAGACGGTCAAAACACTGGATGAAAAATGGTTTGTGTACTTAGCTACACCAAAGGATTTTAGCGAAACTTGGACATGATTGATGGGAAAGTTCACGGAACAGATTGCTTCGAAGTCAATTCGGTAAGTTTGGAAAAATTTTTAAAAATTTATTGAAGTTTTACAAAGTTTGTGCGAGTTCTTCAGCCGGCGCACGACTTCTTGTCCCAGTTAAGAATAAACACCACAAAATTCGTTCGCTCGTTTATATTTGCTTTTTGCACTTCATAATAACATTTCTAAATTTTGTTTGAATTATTTCCAGTTTCTCCAGAGAAATGGATTCTCCAAGCTTTTTCAAGTCAGACAAAAAGATACGGGAGCATTTTACACCATGGAAGTGGCGCCCCGGGATGTCAATTCTAAAGCGCCCGTTAGCCCTTATGTGCAGCAAACCACATCGTGTTTCTCTCGTTTCTGGGTCAGCTTGCGGTTCACCTTTCAAACGCGATCGAAATTCTACTACATTTTGGATTTCGCTGGAAAGGAGACGCTTTCTCAACGCATCAGATCATGCGGTGGTTTATTCTCTGAGCAGGTAGTGCGATTTTACGCGGCAGAAATTATAATCGCCTTGGAGGAATTACATAATTCCTGTCTAGCGTACAAGGATCTTACCATAGACACTGTATATTTGGATTCTGAGGGGCATGTAGTAATCTGGAGGAGTTTTTGCGGGAAGTTTTACTGGAGCAAACACGAATGCGTCTGTTCGGTTGAAGGATTTTGTCATGGGGACCCTTGCGATAACAATCACAACCTTAAAAGCGAATTTGATTTTCAAGAAGACTGGAAATCTCTGGGAAGTGTGATGAATGCTATGTTGGCAGGAGAAGGCTATTCACGGGCTTCAAATAACCGGTATGTATAACAGAATTCTCAGTTATATAGCGAGCCCCGTTTTCCAAGCTATGAAACCGTGTCGCTAATGGTATTTTGTCGATGTTGTTAACACCTATTCACTGGGTGGTTAGTGTCACTTTATAAATCTTTCTACGTCCCCAGCGGCTTAGACATATTTTGACGTTCTATTTTTGTCGTGTTATCTGTAAAACACACATCTTTTTTATTGCGGATATAGGTAATTTGCAGCGTTTGATTTGCTTAGTCTGTTAGGATTTATTTTCGTCTCGAACGACTAACTTTAATAACATGTTGCTTTCATAAGCGAGCGCATATTCAGACAAAAGATTTAATGAGTATTCTAAAAGTGCGAACACCACTTTTCTGCGCTGAGTTTAAAACGGAATAAAAAATTTGGAATTCCGAACTGAAGAATTTCTGAGAGCTGTAAGCGAAACATAAAACTGGCGCCTTTTTTAGATTAGATACTTTGGGCAACGGAAGTTTTTATTATTTAAGTACTGTAATGCTCATTGAACTAGCCGTATTATATCATGCTTGAGTTAAGTTCAAATTGCACTGTAACAATCTACAACAAAATGCGTTTATTTTTACTTCTACTTTAATAGAAAATACCAAGTTAGCTTTTCTTTCTTTTTTTTTCTTTCTGGGTTTTTTGAATGACAATTTGAGACACGTTATGGCTGGGAACTCACAATAATATTTTAATTTACCGGGATAAACGACTATTTCTGACGTTTTACGAATGGATAGTTTTCTTTACGATTGTAAACAATTCCTTGCCGCAAAAACTTCTGTTAACCCTTTTAGTTCGAACATCAGAATATCGTCTGCATTGCGCAGAAAAAGAACTTTGGTCATGAGCTTGAGAACAAAACCAGCCGGAGTTTTTTGTTTCGATACGCTTCTTCCCTAACTCTTTCAACTACCCGTATCCCTTCTCTCTAGTTTTCACTGCACTCTCTTCAAGTTGTTAGGAGGGTTCTCCAAGTCCCATCCTCCCTATTGTGCATGCATTTTGACATATAAAACAAATGAGCTATTGCTAGCCATCAAATTCATGAACTGAGCTAGTTTTCCAGTTCACTGTCTCTTCTATGGCTTTGTTGTTTGAGTGTTTCAGCACTCTATAGCTTGTCTAAAATGAAAGACGTAGATTAATTCTTTTTTCAGCCATATTATTAAAATCGTATCACGTAATAGCCTTTAATTTCACAGATCGGATTTTGCCTTTCTTTCGGCCACATATGGATTGCAATGCGACCTAGATTTGGGCTGTAGTGATAGAAAATCAAAGCTGTTTATTAGAAACAATGAGAACATCATTTCATGAGAATTGAGTGAACTAAAGAGCACGTTTCGATGCAAAAATATACGTGAAACGCTTCAGTAGTAAAACAATGTGTCGTATCCTATCATTCCCTGAAAATTTGTATCTTGCGTGCTTTCCGGAGACGTAAGCAATTCGTGCAGAAAAGTTTACAAGGAAAGCTTTCGTCACTTAACACCGTAAGGTGCTTAACGGTATAAGAAAGAGCTTGTAACCTATTGTTTTTACAAGCTCGTTGTACAAATTTGACGTAATATGTACGTGACCGGAGCATTCAAATACTCAAGTCATTTGCTAAGAAGTACAAATACTTGAGACTGACGATCAAAGTTGTGCGCACAATAAAAGAAAAAACTTCCATAGAACAATAAGTTTTTGCATTATGGGACACTAGTTAGGACTGAATTCCTAAATTGTTTTTGTTTTCATTACCTTACTGGACCATGTTGTGGTGAGAAATTAGATACTGAATAGCTTCCCTCAAACGGATTCGCCTTCAAGATAAATATGGAAGGAATAAGTTTGTAAATGGAGACGAATTTATGGAAAAAAGATTATGTGTCTGATAGACGGATAAACGAGGCTAACGTAAAAGAAACGAATTTTTCATCGCAGACGTTGCTGAATAACAGTCCAAAAATAAAAGGGGGGCAAATAGACGCAAGTATCAACTCTCCGTCTCCGTATGGCCAGTTTGACTACTATAAACCAGTTCATACTATCCACACCAATTTTAAACGGAAAGATTGCGGAAGATTTCTGCCTGTTTCCTTCTTTTCTCAACAATGTGAAGTTTATTTCATCTGTACATTCTACTACCTTTTCTCTTTCTACTTGTGTGTAAACTATCCATTTCTCCCAAGCCTCCTGTTGTGTGTTTGCACGACATTGCTGAAAAACCTCAAATTGAACAGTGGTAAAAAAAAGTAAAAGCAGACTTTTCAAAATGGCGGGCCATTTTTGGTGGATCTTCCAATCAGAAAAACGGAGAACAAGTAAGCTCGCAGTTAATGACTAAGATCTTTCTTTGCTTCCTAGTTTCCTTTCGGGCGCTGCCAGCGATTTGATCAGCAGACTGGTGCGCGGTGAAGTCAGTCGAAGTGACCAGATCCAGTCCCACTCGTTTTTCAAGGGCGTCAACTGGCACGAGGTAAGTTGCAACTTACGTGATTTCGACATTTTTCGATCATGTTACTGACATCATTTTCGACAGCACTGGTCGGAAACAAGACGGTAGCTAGAGAAACCACAAGCTTACAATAGTCGAGGAATTGACCAAACTAATAATGACAGTCAAATTATATATATTACTTTTAAGACTTGACTCGAGTTGTAATATATTATAAAACTATTAGAGCCAATCAGATTTCCCCGTACAGAAAACAGCTCAGCACACGAGTAGTGTGCTATTGCGTCCATCCCTTTTTCTCTGGCTGCAAAAGCGCATAAAAGACCCAGGAAAAACCAAGATAAGTTGTTGATGCATTTTTCATTAATCTGTTCAACTCCTCGATTCATCAAAAAGTATGCGTTTTCAGATGAAAACGCATAGTATAGTCTCTTTAGGCAGCCGTTTTTTGGCTCGTCGTTCAACGGCTGCGTAGGGCGGGAGCCCAAATCACCATTTTGATTCCGTTCTCAAACGTTTTAGTCGGAGGTTTCGTTTTTCAGTACATATGAAGATTGAATACCGACCTTTGTTATGACAGTTTAATCAAAATATATTAACACATATTGAAAATGTACTTTCTGCTGCGATAGACATAACTGAAAAACAGCAGGGAGCTTAGACTCGCCACATGACTAAACCGTGTTATTATTACTAGTTTTTATTGCTACTGAAAAATTACCATTCAAGGTTATCAAAAGTTTACATACAACATCAAGTGTTATTTTATGTCGTCTCCTTGGCAACCATTGACCAACTACAGCGCACACTTTTTTATAACAGTCTTAGTGACAAAGCCATCGTAGGGGCCGTGAAGTCACGAGTTAAAAACCTGCAAAGAGAGATAGAAGCTACAATTTTCTCGAATTCTCCTCTTTATTAATGAAGCATTAGTGTCAAGGCGAGGAATGAAAGTGCGTTACATGGAAACAGAAACTTTCGTTCCACTCTAATCACTCAGTCGCGACGGTGACATTACCTGTTGCTGTTGGGTACGCTGCATTGCACCCTAGGGATTGAAGTACAAGTGAACTAAGACTGCACTTGATTGTCTGTATTCCGGTGTAGCGACAAACGAAATACTCAAGTTTTTAAAGTCATAATTCAGCTGTAACATCTGATTACTCCTGCTGACTCACGAAATTCGACGGAACTTTATGATCGATCTGTATATTTTTGTTTCGGTGTAAAGCCAGAGGAACGCACCCTTAGTAAACAAAACATTGATGCATGAAATGCAGCTTAAAGCCTCGAACACAGATGTCGACGGAGAGTCATGGGCGGCATATAATGTGGTATGTTAGAGTTAATGAATGTATGTTATCATTTTCAGTAGCAATGTGAGCTAGTGAAAATAACTTAGTTCAACTAAGTTGACATTGGGTAGCTCAAGTTATCTGCTGTACGAGTTTGGGTACCCTGTGTCTGCAAAATGTTTCCATAAGTCGTGAAAAATTGATATTTAAATTATTTTATACGCATGCACAGAATAATCCACTTAAGCGGCTCTTGATTGCCCTTCAGTAACCTAAACTCCAAGGATGCCAAAAATATTCAAATTTTACTGTTCAATAGCTTCAAAACAGGTGTTAGCGTGAGAACACCCACAGGGGGTATAGATCAGGCTTTTGTCTAAAATACCGAACCGTAGAGAGTCAGTATTTACTTCAGGATGATGATCATTTGTGTTTAGAGTTTGGGTAAGCAGCCATAGAATGTATGAAGTTAAGCAGTGATCTGTTTTTTGGTGTAAAGTTTTGAATGGTGAATTCAGAACAGAAACATACGAATTAGACAAAGTTGAAGAAGACAGTTTTCAACTGAAAGTAGTAAAGCGGAAACCAAAGTTATAACTCTGGCCAATTGCAACACAAACAGACTCAAATATTATTATTATTATTATTATTATTATTATTATTATTATTATTATTATTATTATTATTAATACTATGTTGAAACGAAGCAATGAACCAGTCAGAACTTGAAGCAAAAATGTATTAGGCTTGTGAACAAGTCACGGCTAGTTTTGGTGTACTTTTAGTTGGTTGAGAAAGTGTTATGGAGCGTAAAAAGGCACTAAACTGAAAGGCGCTCTCTTTCCTAACATGATGTTAATATTATCTGCGTGGAATAAATACTTCTTGTGTTTATGTTGCAAAGCCTTAAGGCCTGCTCCTTTTGCAAACCCTCGATAATTGGTGAATATTGTTTCCACCTGGCTCAACGTGTATAGTCGCGTGTAGAGCTATTTCTGTTTTCTTTTTGTTTATCAGTGACAAAGGTATTACGACAAAGCGAAATTAAACACCCAAAAAGTCGTCACATTCATACCCACTCTCTAAGCTCTCAAACCGATGATGACAGTGGCAACAATTGAAAAATGTCTTTGAAGTGAGAAATGTTGTCATTTGTCTTACCAAGTTCCTTGCAAGTCTACTGCTTTTTACACTCTCAAAACGTAGTACAACGAATAAGAACCCAACAGCATAACGGGGGGGGGGGGGGGAGGGCTATAATTGGAGCACATGTTATGGTAATGTGGGACAAACCTAGTTGCCCATATTTAGTTCTGTGTGTGTATTAGCCTGCGTCGCTCAAATTCCCTTCTCTTCCCCTTGTACGCCTGCCATGCAGGCTGGGATAGCCCTGCTGAACTACTGTCCTTCCTGTCCGTAAGAGATGCCTGGAACGTCATCACTGCATCCGAAGGATATTCTGCGCTAATGAAATGATGACCCCTGTGGCACGCTACACACTCATATATCTTGTTATTAGTTTTCAGTAGATCTGGGGAAGTGCTGTTGGGCTGGTCTTCGATGATTCTGAGGCGAATGTTCATGTCGATATGTTTTAGCCAGCTTTCTGTGTTCTTTACGCTTCGTAACCTGTGAAACTTGTGATTTATTTCAGGTAAGAGCGAGAAGATCTCAACCACTAGTGAGCAACGAACCCACAACATTTCCAAACCAAACAAGTCCTTCGGCTGGTTATTCACCAGTGGGGCCCATTTCAGGCAATGGAACTTCATTTCATAAGCCACAGAGCATATCACGCCTTAGTGACTCATCAATGAGGCCCAATACCTGGAATGGACCTCAACCTGATAGGCCTCGCAGCATATCACGCCACAGTGACCCATCAATGGGGACAAATGTAGTCAGTGGAACATTTTCGCCTTACAGACCACATAGCCATTCACATCTCAGTGATCCGGGCGATCCTAGATACCTTAACAGCGCCCCTGATAATATGGTGCCTGGCATCAGTTTTCATCACGCGGTATCTACCCCTGATCTTCGTCTCTCAGGAAGGGATTCGCCTTTTCTGCATCATCATCACCATCCACATCCCGCGAAGGACATGAGCTATCACTATGGAAACCCTGATTATCACCATGCGAGAGCACGTGATTTTCCAATAAGACCCGAGAGGGAGATGGAAGGGAGAGGATTACTTGCATCACGATCCCTGAGTGATCTTAGTAACCTTGGTAACGAAGCTTTTCTTTCACATTCTCCCACCTCGCCTCAAAGAACGTTTGTTTATCCGAATCACGAAGCTGCTCCAGGTTATGCGAAAACGTTTTATTTGCAATCTGACGATAATCCAGCAATTTATAATGGAGAATATCGTCTCCGTTCTTCGGGAAGTGTACCAGATTTATCCGCCACATATCCTCCTTTTCGCTCTCCTTACTACAACCCCCACAGTGGCAGAGCTTCACCCACCCCCTCTCAGTTCAGTGACTATAGTGCGTATTCTTCATACACCACTGAGCCCTCCCCCCACAGTCCGTTTATGCAGTCGTGTTCCCGTCTCAGTGAGAATGGTTTCTCGCCGAATGAGAGCAATTATAGCACACTGGAGAAAGAAACCGCGCTTGGCATACCAAGATGTGAGCGAAATTCGTCACGAGAACCGGAATATCTTCGTTCCAATTCAGATTCCCCAAGTGGCTTCGGTAAGGGACAATCCCCATCTACGTACAAATCAGTCGAGTATTCTTCTTCGCGGAGTAAAATGCCAACCTACAAGTCGTCTACTCAACAGAGTTCATTGCAGGGTTCGGACTTTAAAACGAGGGACGAAGGTAACCGAACGTCCAACGACGGAGGTCGAGAGCGATCGTCGACGTTAAGTCGTACTCTGTCAATGTCAAATTTAGGAAACGAAAAGAAACAATCTTTTCCAAAGAATGTATCGGAGAAAAGACGAGAAAGTTTACCGCTCTCGGTAAGTGGTCACAGGGAAAAATATCCCTTGGCCAATGTTCCTATCCCATCGTTTCGGGAATTTAAGCAGAAAAAAGTAGAGAAAGACTCCAAAATTAACACTTTGGTCGTAAAAAAGGAAGCTCAGGAGGAAGAAGCAACGAAATCTCCAAAGACGAAGGCTAAACACGACTCTAAGGGTAAAGGAAATACGAGAGCCACTTTAAAGGAAAGGCTTTCTTCATTGTATGAAAGTTCTAAAGATATTTCAGCCCAAAACGCGACCAAAAGACTCAGCGAATCATACAAGTTAAATTCTTCGGGTAACTTAAAGAAGGAAGAGGGAATCTCCATCGCCAAGTCAACTGAACTAACAGAGGCAAAACGTGATGACTCTAATGATGTAAACGAGGTTAAAACCTCACGAAAATTTTCCAGAAGCCGTCAGGATAGTCCATTTTCTAAGAATGAGGTGATTCACCAATTGATGCTGAAATACGGATTGTACGAGAAAGGAGGAAAAACCAAAGCGGGAAGTCCCAAGAACGAAAGGAAGGAGGTTTCCTCGAGCAATACAAATTCAGATGCGAAAGAAATAAAAGATGTGGAAGTGGAAAAAAACTGGCGTAATTCCACAAATCACTCGAACAGATCCTCACCGAGGAGTAGTCCGCTTTCTATGCGGAAAAATACTCAAGGAATCACGACAGAATCGAAAAAGTCTGCAGCTGAGAGATTTAGAGAACTGAGAAGAAAGAATGGAATTCGAAACGACATTGTAGAATCTTCTTTGGAGGCAGCAGACGTTGCAAGCAAGCGGGATTTAATGGCGGTTATTTCAAACGAGAAACCGGTGATGGAAAAAACGAATATCGCTAGACAAAACGATTTGGATTCTTCAATGGCGGACATCATTAGAGCAAGGACGCTTGCTGTGAAAAGCAAAATGGCAGCGGATGAAACTTCCGCGAGCCAAGCTGACAAGTTGAACGCGAATCCAGATTCACCGAGCAAGGCAAAAAACACGTTTAGTTTACGTGGCACTTCAAGAGCAATACTATGCGCATCAAAGTTTAAAAAAGCCGCGAGTAAAGGCTTGAATACGCCAGATGGATCTCCATTGCCAAACAGGAAACAACTGACGGACATTATCGGCAAAAGCGATGTAACTACTAAAGTAGACAGTCACAAACCGGAAACTAACGAAACGGCAAATACTCCCACGGACACCATTGGTGTCAAACCGAAGAAGTCGCCAAGAACCCGACGCAAGCAATTCCGAGAAGACAGAAGCCTTCGGAGAGGTGGAATTCACACGAGCATGCTCAGCGTCGCCAGTGGCACGTGTTCGGATACAGAAATGGAGGACACTGTTAGCATCTGCAGTGAAATGGATTTACTCGATGATGAGCGCGGGACACGCGGACGACGATGGGAGAGTTTCCATAGTAACGCCAGCGCAGACAGTGGCTCCGCCCATTTGTTCGAGTATGAAACCGATTCCAATGCGACTGAGTACGATGAAGTGTTCGAGGACCCGGATTCTGGAGGTGAGACGTTATGTTAGAGTCATAAAATGTCCATTTCGATATTAACAAAGCCTTGTTCCCCTTGTGACGCAAGCGCAACGGCAAGCGCAAGAGTCACAGTGCTTGTGTTTAGAAAGTGCAGTGTTTTTGTTGCTTATGAAAAGTAGGCTAAAATGAACCATTCGGTTTTGATCCCTTTACTGTATTAAAATAAACAGGACCGATGCAGACATGTGTACATGCACGGCCTGTGGAACACGTTTTTCTTCTTTACTGACCGAGCAAAAACCTGGTTTTTACCCGCAAGGAGAGTCCATACAAACACCTGTGCAAGTTTTTGCGCTTGCCGTTGGAAAGTGTGCTTGTGTCGCCTCTAAATATCAGGCTAAAATAAACTATTCTGTTTTAACTCCTTCCTTTACTGACCGAGCGAAAACCTTTTCCTTCTTTATCTTCAAAGGGTAACGTAAACACAACTGAGTGAGATTACCTTGTTTCAATACAAATTCATCTTAAGTTCTCTAGTTGAAATTCTTGGGTTATCATTCGATTCACAGGGGATGGATCCTCTTACAACGATCTTTTTTAGCTGGGGAAAAAGGACTCTATCATGTATCTAAATCGCTCACAAAAGCCAGGCATTGGTGAGATACAAGCAATTTTTTAATAACCATGGTTACTTATATGTGTCCCTTATTTCTCAGATGACCACCCCAAAGGCGAAGTTGACGTGGAGCGCACAGACAGTGGTGTCGGAGGTGACATGGGCCAAAGTCCCTTGAGACGCTCTTGGGAGGAGATAGTCATGAAGAGCTCGGAGCATTGGTCCGTGGTGGCTGCCTCGGCCCGGCACTGGCAGGAATTGGCCCGTAGGAGAAAGGCTGAGGAGAACTGTTCTGTCTCTCCAAGGAAGAAAAGTTCTGCACATTCTATTACAGAAGATATGGTAAGTCCTTTCAATCGCTTTGCGAATCCCATGAAAAGAATTTAAGTGTAATTTTACAACCCAGAGAAAGGGCAGTAGTGTAGCGGTCAGCACGTTGGAGTTTCGATTTGAAGATTGGAAGGTTGATGGTTAAAGGAAAGGAAGTTTTGCGTCTCTCTAATCCGGCCCGGAATCCTGACGAAATGTCCGGGGGTAGCCCTGTGATGGACTAGCTTCCCATCCAGCGGGAGAAGTAATGCTCCCATGCCCCACCACCCCGTTAACCGTGCGGTATAATGCGCCTGGTTCATCATTCACACGAGCTTTACTGGGTCACTCGCTATAAATCCACCGATGGGAATACAGGCTTCCAAGAATTCTTTTTAGTTTACTTGTGACCGGAGTAAAGAGACGTCCTTTTATTTCCTATCCTCACTTTAAGACCCGCCCACGTCAAGGGTGCATGATAATTGGGTCAGAGATTTCATAGTGATGACGTACTAATGGAACAACACTAACAGTTGCCTCATCCTTTGAAGAATAAGGATCCTTGTATAGGTTGCTGACGATTTCCAAAGCTTCAATGCATTTTCTCCTTTGTTTCCTCTAGGTTGAATGTCCAGATTGTCTGAAACACTATGTTCCACCGAAGGAGATAAGCAACCCTAACGAGCCCGAGATTTGTGCCAAATGTAAGGATCGAAAAGTGGAGAGAAAGGAGGCTATCATAGAACTCGTACAAACTGAAATCAACTATGGAAACGATCTGCAGATATTGAAAGAGGTAAGATGAACTGCTTATTTATTGGCAACAACAACAACAACAACAAGCTTTATTTGCATGACTGTAAATTTGTTACAATATTGCAAAAGCGTTCAACTTATTAAGTAATAAAAAAGGACATATATAAAATTAATCACATTGATAGCATTTTGTTACGTGAATCAAAACAAGATGAGATAAATTTAATTAATTGCATGTTCACAAAAAAATTGGAAGAATTCATTAATTCTAGAATCAAATCAGACACTGGTAGCCGGCTAACATTTTGGATGTATAAGATTGTATTTTCTTGTAAAAGTTGTCTCTCGTTGTTGCGTATCTGGAACAATAAAAGAGAAAATGAATTTCATCTTCGGTTTGATTACAATCACAGACTGGGCAAAGCCTATTGTCTCTGGGCGTATCGTTATATCTGCCCAGTTCGATCATTAGTTTATGATTACTAATACGTAATTTAGTTAATGTTCTCCTATCAGAGACTCTCCTAGTTAACTGTAGACAACTGGAAGTGGCATATTCGTTCTTAAAAGATCTATAAAATTCTAGTTTTTGAGAATGCTGTAGAGTGTGTTGCCAATAAGAAATATACTTCTGTTTCATTAACTGTAGAAACATTGTCACTTTTGCGGTGTCTACTAAATCAGGACTAAAATTACCAAAATTAAAATATTCGGATATTTTCATCAGATTAGAGTAAAAACTATTTTTACCAGCGGTGTGAAGTTCTGATGAAATTTAAAAAGATTGTCTAACAAA